>OZ012680.1:76982173-78319673 GCA_963942445.1 Argyra leucocephala | reverse complement strand
TCAGTTCTTACCTACACAAGATGGGGAGCTGAGTCAGCGGCAAAATCTAGGATGACGGGGAGCATACCTTTTTTTCTGTGTAAGGTGGTCCCGGTAGCGGACGAAGCCGGAGGAACATCTGAGGGAATAGTTCGTTCCAAATATCACTATGGAGCTGATGAGAGCAAATGAGGAGGCTTGCGGCTGCATTACATATTATGTTCAAAACGTGCTGTGCCTCAAAAAGGCGAATCTAGACCGTCTAAATTTATCGGACAAAGCGCTGCCTTAAGGGCGTAGGGCATAGGGTCTGGTCTGAAGTAATGTGATAAGCAGTTCCGGTCCAGAGTTCAAACGTGAGAAAAGAAGGTAGGTGGTTTGGTGGGCAGCTGTATGGAGTCCCACACCATAACTTAATTTAATAACCTTTAGTTTAACAAATGAATAACAAAAATGTTCAATTATTTTAAGATATACATTTATAGGTACTTAATTATTTGTTATTATTTTTTTTTTATTTTAAACATTGCCAGAATAACTTTTCTAATACTATATACAGTACTAGAATTTAGTAGTATTTATTTTATTACAATAATTATAATAACCATAATGAAATAATGAATTGTGAAATAATTATTTACATTAATTCCTTAACCTTATTCTAGTTTGAACACTTCTAAATTTACATCAGCACTATCGAATTAACCTTTTGATTAATTTGTAATTTAATTCTAAACTTTTTTTTGATCAAGTAATTAAAAGTATTTTTTTTTATTTATAATAAAATTAAACTTTTTTATTTCTATCTAAGGTCATTTTTAAACAAAACCTTTAAAAAAATTCTTTACAATTGTTTTATGTTATAATCAAATTTAAAAAAAGGCCAAACAAGTGGAATTCATATGAATTAATTTCCGCTCATTCAGTAATTAGAATTAAATCTTTTTCTATTAAACTTAATGAATAATATCTATGTATTGATACAAATTACATTCATTTAAAATAAGAACATTAAAATTAAATTTTTTAAATTTTTTTAATATTTGTTAACCTCTCAGTTGCGGCTTTCATTCACACGATTATTATAATTAGAACAATAATCTTAATTCAGAATAAAATTAAATTCTGTATGAGTAACAATAACAATAATGATCATAAGAAATAATTAATGCTTTTTGTTTTCGATTTCATTTTTTTCTAACTGTGCCACCTTTAAGTTTCATCATAATGAAAAAAAAAATGTTTTTGTTTTTTTTTTTAAATTACATTAGGCTAACGAACCCAAAAATAAAAAAAAATAAAAAGAAATAATTCTTGTTTTTACTTATTTTTTAATTACAAATTCGAAGTAAAGATAAAATGTCATAAATAAATTTTATTTTACAATTAAATGCTTTTTTTCTATGTCATTAAAATGTTATAACTTTAATAAATAACTTTACGTATTAATTTACTTCAAAATCGTATCATAATTTTTTTTCTTTTGTTTTTATTTTGTACAAAAATTTACTTTTAACTCCGACTTCAACAACATCTTGTATATAACTGAAAATTTAACTTTCAAAACTTAAAATACCATCAACGATTTACTCAAGCTTGGCTTTACCTGGCACAACACAACACCAGTGCGAACAAACTTTTATTATACTGTAGCTTTAAGGAATTGTACTTAAAGGTATGTATATGTACATACATACATATCATTTTATCAGATTTATATTAAAAAATTTTGTAATAAAAAACTTGATTTAAAGATTAAAGTAAATAAAAACAGCATCACAAGATTATATTGATCATCTTTTCAATGTATGACCAGATATCCATAATACTCGAATATGGATAATTACATTTTTTAACTTATGATTGTACTCTGACTGTTAAATTCATATTAATCTCGTATTTATGTTTTTATCTAAAAGAAAGTGCTTCACACTTGGCAGGAATTTGATTAAGTTTTATTTATTAAAAATCTCTTGAGGGTTTTTTTTATTTTGGAAAATTTAAAATATGTATGGGTGTTCCCAGTCAATTACAAATTTCATATACATTTTCAGAAAATGTAATATTTTATAGTGGATGTGGAATACCTTTAAAGATGTAAAATCAGATGTACGGTGCGATATTGAGTGGACAAATATTCAATATTACATTTTGTATTTGTTTTTTTTTCATATAAAAAAAAATGCTTAACTTGTTTCTTTACGAATTTTATCAATTTGAATTTTATAATTCCTTAACAATGTAAATTTGCAATCGAATAATAGGAAAATTTAAAAAAAAAAATAAACAAGTTTCAACAGTAATCTTCAAATCATATTGGCTAAGTATTCTAATATTCCACAGTTTAATCAAAAAGATAAGAGCAATAGTCACAAATGATAATTTCATTGAACAAATCATCAATTCGTAGCACTAAATCTTACAATCAATAAATACACAAACACATCTTAACGACCACTTAAAAACCTGAAAAGTATAATGTAAAATGGCTTATCATGTAAAAACAAAATAAAATGCAGTTGACAATATAGTATAAAGTTATATGGAAATGTATTCTTGAAATTGAAAGCAAAAAACAGAGAATAAGGGAGAGAAATAGTGAAATATAGGTTAAAATTCGCACTGTATTTTATTTTTAGAATTGTAATTATATAATAAATTCGAATTTTCATTCCAAAAAGTAAACAAAACAAGATTATTTATTAACCTGTGTATTAATTTATTTGTTAATTTCAAAAAATTCTCCCTTTCTCAATTTTTTAAATTTTTTTTAAAAAATAGCGCGGAAAATATTAATTTGAAACAAACAAATTTTGAATTCTAATAAAATATACAAATAGACATCTTTCAAAAACAATTAAACTCTAAATGTCTTCACAACAAGCATAGTTGATTTTTTAAAACAAACTACTTTTATAGATTCTTCTGTTTTTTTTTTTTCATTGCACTTTTCTTTTTTTAGAATCGTATCGAAATTATGTATATTACAAAATTCTAATATTACAGAAGTAATTTTTTTATTTTAATTTTATACAATGCTGCTTACCAACATCTCGGTTACAAAATTTTAAATTCCGGAATTTTTAATTTTTTAAAAATAATTTATTCCGTTTTCTTCAAATTTTTTCAATTGAAAAATAAAAATTTCGTAACTCATAATTACATTTCCAAACTTATGTTTTTTAGGTTGTCTCAAGTTATTTGTAAAAAAAAATGATGATATAAGTCTTTGAATATAAACTTTAAAGTAATTATTAAAGTAAACCCTAGTAAAACTAATAACATTGAGCTATTTAAAATTCAAATAATATAATTTAACATTATAATTAAGTAGTTTACTTTAAAATTGAATGTACATATATTATTAAATATGTATGCACAATATGTAGTTTTAATAGTATTTAATTTGATCTTATAACATTGTAAATTGTATACAAAATAAAAATTTCAAAAATATAAATTCAATATTTGTACATATACATAAAATTTAACCGGTTTTTATTTTGGATCGATTGTATCGATTGCAAATTTACATTGTTAAGGAATTATAAAATTCAAATTGATAAAATTCGTCAGAAACAAGTTAAGCATTTTTTTTTATATGAAAAAAAAACAAATACAAAATGTAATATTGAATATTTGTCCACTCAATATCGCACCGTACATCTGATTTTACATCTTTGAAGGTGTTCCACATCCACTATAAAATATTACATACATTTTCTGAAAATGTATATGAAATTTATAATTGACTGGGAACACCTATACATATTTCTACAATATTTCTGACCTAGAACTAAAATATAGCAGAGATTTTAATTAATAATTTAAAAAAAGTTTTAATAAATTAGGCTTGGAGCTACAAGGATTTTTTTTTCCATTTTTGAATTTTATTTTTTATTCTTGCCAACATTTTTCTGTCGTCAGAGAAATCAGCGCTTCAATAAATTATTTGTTACTTTAATTTCAAAAAACAATTTTTTTTTGTCAGAATCTTAAACGCCCTAACTTCGTTAATATTGATCATACAGCAACGATTTTTTCATATATTTTTTATGTATAATACGTAACAAAAAAAATTGTTGTCTTAAAGATACCAATTTGTGAAGCAAATGTAAGCCAAATCAGCCCAGAAAACCTAAATCTAACTGTTACAGGGAAGTTGGAAGAATAATACGGTTCTGATGAAAGATTACATGCACCAGTACACTGATGATTCAAAATTGAATGACAGTGGAAGGTAGAATTTACTCAGACAACCTAAATATAAGGTTATCCTTCATACTACCAAAACACTACAGTGTGCTTCAGACGGAGATGATGGCTTTTTTAACAATATCTGTATACTCACACACAGTTAAGCTGCAATTAAAGCATGAGAATCGGTAACTGGACTGTCGGAATTCTCTAAAGGAGCTATCGCAGGTCGGTTCAACATACGCCATACGTTGCTTATGTTTTGTTTATGTAAAGTTGAACAATATTTTAAATTTAATTGTTCAAACATATTTTTGAGTAAAATTAATGTTTTATTCTAAAAACGTTCTAAAATAAAAATAAATCTAATGTCAAATAATTGAATAAACCATAAAAATATTATTCAGTAGGTACTTTAAAAATTTATTTATTTGAACTTTTTTCCCCTAGATTATATACCGTTCGACTTAAGACCCTATATTAATTTAAAATGGAAAGACGTACAATCTTAAAATTTTGTAACTATTAAGGATGAGGAAGGTCTATTAAACGAAAAAAAAATCTTTATTTCTATATTTTCGGACGAAAACAATATTTTGCGGACGAAACTTTTGGTGGTATAAGGTTACAAAACTCAAAGGTAAATTTTTTTTAACATAAACTCCAAGTCTATGGGATGTACACCCTAACTGCTGTTACACAGAGATTTGGAATACACAATCACATACAATAGCTTTTATGTGGAATTTTTATAGTATAGACTAGTTAACTAATTTCAAATGTGGAAAAATATATCTACTGTTATATAATTATATAAATTTCTCACACAATTAACTTACATATATAAATTTTTTAAATTTTATAAATAATATTTTTACAGTAACAAAAAATAAATGTGATGTTTTAACAAACAAATTTCTCACACACCTGAAATTTTGCTCAACCAGTATCGTTTCACGGCTCAGCAAAATACAGGCACGAATGAAACTTGCAATTAATTTCTTTTAACAAAAAATATTTTTATTATTAATTCATAGCAGAATATAAAAAGCACTTTGTAAATTTATTTTATTGATTTGAATAAAGAAAAACAAAATAAAATTAATAATTCATAATTCATATAACTCAGTGTATTTTAAAAGTCGATTGAAATTTTTTTAACACTTTTTATTACTTTTTTTAATCTATAAACAACACTTAAAATTTAATAAGTTTTTTATTTATTATGTTTATATAGCTTGGGATTTATCATCATCCTTGTAACTCATATCCTCCACGTTTTTCTTGGTCTTCCGAAGCGACATGTACCCTGGGGATTGTTCGATTCAATGCCATTTTCCTTGCTGAATTTACATCTTTTCACGCTTTTAATTTGTTTGCTATTTTTGTTGTAAATAGTTTGCGACCAACGAATATTTTTAGATCACTCCAAAAGCAGTGTGTTCTTTACTGATACGAGCTTCAATATCCAGTTCGATTGCTCCATGGGATGATACGAGGCTACCCAGATAATTAACATGATTTACCTCTTCTATTAGTAATCCTTCATCGAGGATCGGATGCTGTGGTTTGTCTGTTTTGTGTAAGTTTGGGATAGACATTCAATTTGACCAAATACTACTGTCCCAATTACCCAATTACTGACTACTGAGTTTTATTAAATAAGTAACAGGGGCTTAGGGGCATGCAGTCCCCCGACTTTAAAAATCAGTTCCTACTACCACAGTAACTTCATTTATAAACGTTAAATTGCTTTAGTCAAATTGCAATAAGTTGAAATGTCCCAATCAAATTGAATTTTAGTTGAATTATCTCTTAAATGAATTGAGTTTCAATTGAATTATTGCCAAATTGTTTTTAGTCAAATTATTTTAGCTGAATACTTCTAAACCAGTTTGGCTTTAGAAACAAGCATTCAATTAGCGTATAAAAACCAAAAATAACTTCAAATATAAAGGATTCTCTCCAAAAAAGGTACACCATAAAGGATTGATATACAAAATGAAACTAGTCTTACCAAAATCAATTACTAAACTATAGCGTTATAGCTCCTTAATAAAAAATTTTATATTAAATATCAAGATGCCACTTCTAACTTATATTCAATAAAGTTGGGCGTACCTCAAGGTAGTATTCTGGAACCAATATTGTATAATATATTTATAGCTTTTGAATTATTGGTTGCAACTTTTGCAAATGACACGACCGTACTGATTTCCCACTCAAATCCGAAAACAGCCTTCACAAAATTGCCACTTTTAACTAATAAAATACGTAGTAAAGTACAAATCGCCGGCTGAGTCCTTCAGGGTCCCATATACCGTCAAGAATAAAGTGGGAGAAAATCGAATTTTAGGATCTTATAATTCGTTTTTAGTATGAAAGGAAATCTTATCTATGTTTTAATTGATATGCAAAAAGGAATTTTTGTGTCACAATCATTGTGATATAGCTAAATGACTTTATTAAATAATACATTTTAATTTTTTTAAAAACTTATAATTTTCTGTTTATCTTCAAAAATTGAAAAAATTGGCCAAATGTATGTTGAGCAAAAATGTATGGTAGACAAATATATTGAAAAAAAAATTTTAATCTCCAATAACTTATGGAGTTTAAAAACAGTAAATAAAAACTCAATTGCTAATGGATACTTAAGAACTGAAACATACAACTTTTTTCAAGTCATGGAAAAAAAATAAAACAATCCATAACCTTCAGTATTAATGTTCAAATAAATTTTAACATTTTTTTTTTTTTTTTTTTTTTTTTTGTTTTTTCCAGATAGTAGTAAATCATCGAAAGAGGCTTCAGGGACTACCTATTACCGGGGAAGGCAGTTTGAAGGACTGTGGGACTTTAACCCACTAAAAACTCCTATCATTATTGCAACATTAAAACTAGTCTTATAGACTAACCACTAATTTACATTTAACTCAAAGAAACATAGATACCTTTGATCTACCAAAATCCAATAAGGTTTTAATAGATAAAAGGTTTTAACCTAACTCAAGTGGTCTTGTTCGTTTTAGTCGCTTCACAAAGTTTTGATTGTCAATTAAGCTAGAAGCTTCGGTATTGACATGTTGGATCAGACGAGTTTTATGCCGTGCAGCGCATTTAATTATTTCGTCTTTTATAGATGAGATCTTCAGATCTCGATGAATATCGGCATTGCGAACATACCATGGAGCATTGACTATGTTGCGCAGTACCTTATTTTGGAATGTTTGGATAGTTTGAATATGGATTTGTTTAGCACATCCCCATATTTGAATACCGTATGCCCAGACTGGCTTCAATATTTGATTATACATCAAAACTTTGTTATAGGTCGAGACCGTAGAATTCCGCCCAATCAGCCAGTATATTTCTCTATATTTGAACTGGAGTTCTTGTTTTTTGATTTTTACATGCTCTTTCCATTTCAGTTTTGCATCCAAGGTCATGCCAAGATATTTAGCTTTATTCTCGTATGGAATCACGACATCATTAATTTTAACTGAGAGAGGAGTTACTATGTTTTTATAGGTGAAGTTTACATGACTAGATTTGGCTTCATTTAATTTAATTTTCCATTTTTTGCACCAGTTGGAAATTTCGTCATTAGCTTTTTGCAGTTTGTTTGTAGCTTCTTCTATAGTAGAACCAACTGCCATCAACGCTGTGTCATCTGCAAAGGTTGCTATTTTTATATTTTCTACATCGGGTATATCACAGGTGTATAACAAATATAAAATTGGACCCAGTATACTACCTTGCGGTACTCCAGCTTTTATATCTCTTAGAGAGGAGTATTCATTCTCATTTTTAACTCGAAAAACTCTATTTGAGAGATATGATGAAAATAATTGAACATAATTTTTAGGGAGCAAACAGAATATAATAAAATAATAAAAAATAAAACAATATGCATAGCCTTTCTATCTTAAAATTAAAAAACAAATCACAATGTACAATACAAAAACTATTAAATAAATTATAAAAATAAAACTAAAAAGTATTTCGTGCTTTATGTTATTCAAAATTTAAGTTTAGGGATTCTACAATACTAATATTGTAGAATACTTAAACTCACTTTACTACAGTTTTCTAAATATAGATTTTAAAGTTTTGTTATGGTAGTTTTTCATTTTATTTTGAAAATAATAATCAAACGTGGATATAATATCACTTTTTAAATGTCTCTATTACCTAAAAAAGTTCGTTTTAAGACGCTTTTTTTCGAGTATTGCGTCCAAAAACTGAAACGATAGTTTTCTCAGCATATTTCCCATAATCTCTTTGAATTAATATGTTGAAAAGATCAGTCCGATTGTAAATAATTTTCTATTTAACAAATTTTCTTATTAACAAGGAAAAGAGTGTGCTTTGATGTAATCATAGGAATCCCTTCTTACTTTTTTTTATGTTCTTGACAGTAACTTAGATTGAATCACCATTTCGTGCTTAATTAAGTACGGTCTGCAAGTTTATACTATAATATCTACAACATTTCGAGCATTTATTTATCAAATTACTGACTTATCAACTCATTATGTGGAAAAATACTAAATATAGTCAGGAACTAAGCCTATTTTATTTAAGTTGTTACCAGATTATACTTTCAATTATTTTTTGTGATTTATTTTATCCCAATGACAAAGGGTACTGGATCAGGTCGAAAACCCCATAAAGCATTTTTTTCGGTTTAAAAACCTACGGCGCCACCCAGCGGGTAGTGGTGACGCAGTAGGCCCAATTCTATTTATATTGGGCTTTAAGCTGGTTATTAATAATTTTATCCCAAATACTAAATCTAATCGATGACAAATCAACATATAAAATATGGTGCAGGGGTATTAGGTGCTACGAGGTTCGCTAGTAAAAGAGGATGATAAGACAACTCTTCTGCCTATAGTCACAGTATCAGCATCTTTTTCATTCAGTTAGTCTTGAACTCCTTGATAGACTTAAGCTCGCAATTTTGCTTGGCTGTTTCTAAAAAATTTGTAATAGTCTCATGAGTTCTTGTTTTGCATGACAATCTACAATGTGTTTGCAAAAAGTCTACGGAAGCGATGTGAAATTCCACTTTCATTCTTATACATTAATCGATATGCATATTATTTCTTAGTGAAACTTTTCATGTGGTTGAATCACAATAATTTATTTGCGAATGGTAACGAATGAACGTAATGAAGTAGATCAGGTGATGGATGTATTTCACTAATTCGAATTAATAGTCTTGTAAGCCTTTAAAATACTTCAACAAAAAAGCCAAGCAACTGGCAGCTGGCTATAAGTCCGCTACACACGCGCTGAGAGATAATATGGGAAATTTGGTTACCGAAACGCAAGGGATATTGGAGACAAGGAAGCAGCACTTTCACCAGCTGCTAAATGGAAATGGAGAACAACAACAACAACAAGAGCTAGCAACACCAGCACCAGTCATTACCAGCAACCCCCGCCACCCACTGTACAGGTTGTTGGCCAAGCCTTCAGCAAGCTGAAAAACAACAAAACTGCTGGACCTGATGGACTCCCAGCTGAACTATTTAAAGCTGGGGGCGATGTTTTGGTTAACTGCAAGCACCAAATCATTGGCAACATCTGGAAGGAAGAAAGCATGCCTAATGACTGGAGTACCAGCTCTATATATCCCATTTTCAAAAAGGGCGACGCCATGTCCTGTAAAAACTATAGAGGAATATCCCTCTTAAATATCGCATATAAGATCTTGTCCAACATTTTGTGCGAATGTCTGAAGCCCTATTGTGACTCTGCTGTTGGCAGGAGACAAATCCTGGAGAAGACCCATGAATTTCAAATCGATACACACCACCTATTTATCGATTTCAAGTCTGCGTACGATAGCATATACCGCAGCGAGCTGTATGCTGCTATGTCGGAATTCGGTGTACCAGCCAAGCTCATGTGTTTTCCAGTGTGTTAAAAATGACACTGGAAAACACAAGATGTGCTGTGGTGATTGGAAATAACACTTCTGACTACTTCCAGACGTGTACCGGATTTCGACAAGGAGATGCACTATCATGCGACTTCTTCAATCTAGTACTGGAACGTATAGTGCGACGAGCGGAAGTAAACACGGCCGGTACTATATTTTTTATATCTGTTCAACTACTAGGGTATGCCGACGACATTGACATCATCGCCAGATCACAACGGGCGGTCGTCAAGGCCTTTACCCAGATTGAAGAAAAGGCGAAACGAATGGGTCTCAAAGTAAATGAGGATAAGACAAAATATATGTTGTCGACAAATAAAAAGACCAACATCATATTGGTCAAAACATCACTGTCGGCACATATAATTTCGAGGTAGTTCAGGAGTTTACCTACCTTGGAACCAGTGTTAATCCCACAAACGACATCAATGTGGAGGTACGGCGAAGAATAACCCTTGCAAACCGTTGCTGCTTCGGTTTGTCAAAACATCTCGGGTCAACGCTCCTCTCTCGAAACACCAAAGTACAAATCTACAAAACACTCATACTCCCGGTTTTGTTTACGGATCAGAATCATGGACACTGCCTAAGGCAAGTGAGCATGCACTTGGTGTCTTCGAGAAGAAAATTCTTCGTCGGATATATGGTCCTGAAAATGACGATGGGGTCTGGAGGAGAAGATATAATACCGAACTCTATGAGCTGTACAATGAGGTGGACGTAGTCACGAAAATTAAAGTCAAGAGACTACAATGGCTCGGACACCTAGAGCGGATGGACTAAAATGCTCCAGCCAAGAGAATCTTCGAATCCAGACCGGAAGGTACAAGACGTCGGAACCAAACCTTCGTTGTAGAGACGAAATATCGGCGGACTTAAAGCAATTTCGAATCTTCAACTGGAGAGAATCCGCCCGTGGCCGCAAAAATGGAGGATGTTGATGAGTCAGGTCCAGGACCTACATGGTCTGTTGGCCAACTAAGTAAGTAAGTAAGTAAGCCTTTAAAATAATATCCCTTGATGCGTAATTTTTATCACCACGAATCATCAACTGACATTAATACAGCTATTTGGTTGGGTGCAGAAGTATTATGATACCTTCGGTCAATTGAATTATTTTCGGATAATCTAATGATGAAATTCAAATTATTTGCAGCTAATTCGTAATCAATTTTAAACTGTTGAACAAATAGTTTCACTTCATGCTGCTTTTATCGCAACTCGTACAATAACTGTCCATTTATAAATGCCGATTTTCTAATTCATTATTTGCACCATGTAAATATGAAGCTAAGTAAAGTAACCAACGATTGAATCAGGTTCTCAGGGAGAAGATACCCAATGTCAGAACGCTAGCATGGTTTATCACAGCTCATTACGCGTTCAACAAGCATATGTTCAAGTTCAGAATTGGTAAATCGAACACGTCACAGACAGGTGCAGATTCTGCTTAGAAGAAGTGGAATCATCCTCTTATATTATATTTGTTTGCGACGCCATCTATCATTATAATATTTTTGGCAACCGAAAATACTCTTTCAGATGCTGAAGATGTTCCTGGTGTGCAATTGATTGCTAAATAAGCTTGGTATAAATAAGGAAAAACTTTTAATCGCATAATATTAAATTCACGATCTAATAATACATATTGTGAACGTAGGAAAGTTCTAAGTAACTATATGTATATCAATAAAGTAAAATTTTAGTGTTAGAATTAAAGAAATATTTAAAAACAATTTTTTAAAATATATTATTTTCTATTAAGTTAAATTAAAACTGACAACTTTCTAAAAAAGAAAATAAATGTGGAAAAATTATATCAAAAATATTTTTAACAAAAGGTTTTACTACATAGAGGTTAAAAAATAACAAAATAACATATAAGTATGAATAATAATAACATTAACAGACTACGTTGCTATATATATTGAACTCTTTGAATTCTGTCATAGTTTAATGCTTGCCCTATACATTGACCGCGTGTATTCTATATCAATCACCTATTTATCTATTATAATTAAATTGTGTATAGCCGAGTAAATCAGTTGACTTACAAAAACAGTTCAAAACTAAAGTAAAGCCATCCAGCATTGTAATAGGACCGTTCCGAACTTTTCTTGCAAAATCAGAGAAAAGAGATAAAAAATATTTACAAAAACGTGAAAGAACTCTCATCTACAAGTAAAAGTACAGGAAATTGTAAAACTTTGCAACAGAAGACATTTATTTAATATAAAGATAAGCAATAATCTGAATTTACAGAGTTTTTTTTTAATTAATTGTAAAACTTTAAATTATTTTAATTAATTTACCAACTTCAAAACAGACTTGTATCATAAAAGTAAATAAAAACATAACCTAAAAAATACAGAAACAAAATTTACGTAAGTTTTTACAAGTTGAAGCTTAACTTGCAAGTTCGAGATAATGTTGCTGATAACATAATATGTAGTCTTATTTTTAAAAAAAGCTCTCAGTATAGTAACGGTTACTAGTAAAAACTTGGATAAGTTTTCACAACCTTGTACAAACTTATCGTACTTGGACGGTCATAATGTAACGACCGAGGAGCATCGGTTCAAACCCTGTGGGAGCAAAACAAATTTCAAATTTACTGAAAAGTAATCTCCGAAATTGGCCGAAATCGAGATTTTAAAAAGAGAAGGGGTACTTTTTTATGCAAATTCGGATTCTACGTCAAAAAATAAGTAACTTTTGTAACGTAAATTTTTCTTCTTTTAATTTTTTTTTGTTTTTTTTTGTTTTTTTTTTTTGTTGTTTAAACTTTGTAGGAATCGAAAACTGAGATAAAAAATATGATAACATGAAAAACAAATTTATTTATAAAAATTATTATCATTAATTCTAGTTTATCAAAGGAAAATATTAAGCACTTTTTTTTATTGTTATTCATTTTAAAAAGAAAAATACTAAGAAAACGAAAAAAAATCATTTAACATAATTTTCTAATTTTTTATCGTAGAATCTGTATTTGCATTAAAAAGTACCACTTCCCATTTGAAAATCTCGATTTCGCCAGTTTCGGCGATTTTTGGTCTTACAAAACCGATTTGCAGGCCTTTCCGGAAGTTCAAAATACCACCAATCGATAGAGTCAGAGAAGAGATAGAGACTTCGATTTAGTTAACAAACTTTTTTCTTAATTTTAAAATAGTGGCTCCTTCCCTTCTTAAAAAGCTGATACGCATGCTCTGGACCACCCGGTATATATATATGTATACATTTAACAATTACTATATAAAGGCTTTTAAACCTAAGTTACTGTCAAGAACAAAAAAAAAAAAAATATATATATATATATATATATATATAGATCGAATTATAGTTATAGAACATTACATAGAAGCATTTCTTTACCATATTTCTTTACTAGGGACCCCTGTTGAGTACTTATAATTCAAGTTGAAAAAAATATTAAAGTAATGAACTGGAATTTGAATGGACTGATATAGACTTTTTATAAAAAAAAAGAAAACACTCATATTTTTATTTAAAAAAAAAGCTTTGAAATTATTATGATTTGAAAAAAAAACATTTATAACGCCTCATATACATTTTCTTATGTGTTTTCTGCATTTCCCAAAAATAGTTTGTTTTTTTTTTCTTCACGGTGAAATCCACCATTAATATTAATCAATCAGATCTTATTTCTACTTTGCATCCATCTTTGGTACGAACTTATCTATTTTACATTTCAGCAAAGGAGATTTGCTCCATGTTACTGATGAAATGATGAAACCCAAAAGTAATCTTAAACTTGTTGTCTGTTATATGTATAAAGATGGATGAAAACTTGTACAATATGATATTGTCCCTTAGTTAAATATTCACCGATTTTTTTTTTATTTCTTAAGAATATTTTATATGTTAAAATATAAGTAGATATATTTTGGTTGACATCTACTTCCTAAACCTTAACTTCTGTAGTACTAATTAGGAGAGTAAAATTAAGTTCAATAATAAGCTGATATCGGAAATTGATATATTTTTACATCAAAATATCATATTAATGACATGAGCAAACTTTCAGTTCTTTCACGTTATGGAACCAAGATTAAGAAGGATTTTATGAACTTCGCAAAAATCTACTTTTCATTAATAATTTAGAAATATCACGTCCTGGAAAAGATGAAAGTTCACCCTATTTTAAGCTATTGGTACATTTGGCTTTCTTATTCATAGTACTAATGATGTGAAGTTAGTTAGGTAATTTAAATTTTTCATGTTAGAAGGTTTATAATTTTTTAATTTACTTTTTGTTATTAATTTTGTTACAAAAAAAACTGAATCAAATTGAATAACATTTTGGTTTTCTTCATTAAGAGCATTTTCAAAACCAGCCCAAAGTTTGTCTTATTTAATTTTTTTTTACAGATATTCATTTCACCAACACTGTAGTTAAAATTAAGTTTAACTTAAAGTTGGGGCTCAAACTTTTTAAGACGTTTTAAAAACAAAATTAACGTTTTAATAAAATTGTTTTAAATGAAAAATGAAAATGATTATAAATAGATCGAAAAAATTCTTAAAATGGTTACAATGAATTAGAAATATATTTTTTTATAATTACCATTTTTAAGGAAAATAACTGTTTGAAAATAATGTTATTGGTAATCCAACGCTATGATAATCATTTTATCATTAATTGAAAACACAATCCAAATGACATCATGTCAAAAAAAAAATAATTTGAATTTTTCTTTTTGGTTTTGTTTTTTAAAGAATTAACTTTTTTTTTTTTTTGAATTTTTAAAATTTTTATAATGAAATTGTTACTTAACTTATGATGTCATCCTTTCGGTTAAAAGTGAAAAGTCAAACTGAATCAAAAATTTATTAAAAGTCACAAGGTAACCGATGCTGATATCATTGATTTTTTTTTTTAAATTTATTTAGCACAACCTATAGAATTGAATTGTATATAATATAATGTAACTCGGTATTAAATATCTTCTTCTAATATCATTTAAAATATTTCTATAAAATTATGTTGTACCTATGTACATACGTAAATAAATATATTATATTTATATACAGAGATACTACAGATACTTAAATTAACACAAATAATTTAACAAAAAGAGTTTCGCGCATGAAAAATATAACCAGAACTAAATTGTTCGCATAATAGAAAACAATGCATAGGTTGGCCGACCATCAACAAAAAAAGAAAACTAAAAAGTCAATTCAGATACGTACATATATGTATATATTTATATAATAATCAAAAAACAACAAAAAAATAGAAAAAAAAACAATAATGAAAAAGTTCTTCTAAACGAAAACTAAAATGTTCCATTGGGAGTTATCCCGCACTTAACCATTATATCGTAATACACACACCTTATTTGTTCTCGTAGTAAGACCAACCTTAAAAACAATCAAACAACATACATAAAAATATATTCTAAACTATGAAAAACCGTTATAAAATTCAAAGGTGCATGCGAGAAAGGACTAAAAATTCGTATGCATACTCAACTCATGTATCATCTTCGAAAAAATCATATACACACTCACACATATTTGTACAAATAATAGAAAATATCAAAAGGTTACAAAATAAAATAAAACAAACCTTAATTCAAATAATAGCACTCTTTACTATAAGAAAACCAATCATATAATGAGGTGATTTCGGTCGTTAAGCTGATAAACGATTCGAATAAATTTTACACATTTCAAAACAAAAAACACAATAGCAAATATATAAAAATAATTTAAGGATATGAAACATTCATTCTGTGTCTGTCTATGAATATAGACTAACTTTATTATCATTAGTTTTGTATATCACATTTACCTTTATCAAAAAAAATTCTTAAAAATAAAAATCTGTACAACCCCAAAAGAATATCATAGCACATAATAAAAAACAAACATTTAAATTAGTTAATAAAAAATTTAATGATCAATTTAAGACTAAGAAAGCAATTAAAGAAAAATATTTCATCCTAATGTGGTGCAATTTGATGAATTGAATTGTTTGCAAAACAATTTGTGTCTTTTGTAAAATGGATTTAATGATTTCAACATTTTAAAAAGAACTTAATACATATATACACAAAAAGATGTTACGCAGAGATTTTATTTATTGTCAATCAATATTTTATATAATTCTTAAATAAAATTTAAGAACGAGTGAAATAGTGATCACATCTTCTAAGAACAGAACAAAGTTTTATGTAAACAAAAAAAAAGTGTCTATAATAAAATATACAAAAATTTTTAAATCGAAAAAAACATTATTTGGTTTGATATACAAATTTAATATTATGCAAATATTGTTTTGTTGTAAACCCTAACAAAATGTTCTAATTCGCCCTTCATTATAAAAAATAATGTTCTTTTTAAATAAAAATTCTCTATTATGTACTTTTATATTATCTCTCTATTAAACGGCATCTATTGGGTTATTTATTTACTTGTTTAGATTACGGGATAATTGTCGAAAATAGTCGAATATTTTCCTTTTAATTTTACTAATATGCTTATCGTACAGATACGTGTATTTCACTATTAGATAGATTGCGCGTCTACTTCTTGCAGACAGACTTTTTCAGTGTTTTGTACCCGAACTCGACTGATTTCTGGATTTTTAGATATTTTTTCACACTTACGAACAAAAACAAATCTAATGTTAATAAGAGTTGCTAGAAATATAAAAATTAGGCATAATTTTTTATACGAATTTGTAAATTTAAAAGCCAATATAAAAAATCAGATTAGATTAGATTAGTGTTAGTTAATTCTCTTATTTTTCTCAATGTTACAAGAATTCTATAGAAATTTTGCAATGATTTTCAAATAAACAAACATTACAAACTTTAATGTTAAATTTTTGTTTCCAGATACAAAAATTACAAAATTATAGTAATTAGTAGTTGTTTCAATTCACTATTTTTCAATCAGTAGAACTGAAGAAAATATTCAAATTTCAATATATGTATGTACAATCTTATGTACAAATTGATTTTTTTTTAATTTATTAATATTATGTATGTCTACGATCTTGTTTATGATTAGAACTGATTAACTGAACGATAATAAAAAACATAATTAGAAAATAAAAACTAAAAAGCATAAAATAAAATAATACGTAAAAATAAAATTTTTAATATCTATTTTTATCGAAACAAAATTAGCTTCCGAAAAAGTAGAAAATAAAATGGATGGTGATCAATCCTGAGATTCTACAAATTATAAGATAAATTAAATGTGTTGGAATATTGTTGATGGAAATTTAGAATTTTTAAAGTTTAAAAAAGCCTTAACATGAAAAGAACCATGTTCAGCTTTTGAGGTTCTGTTAATGAGACCAAAATGATCATGAGACCATTCTGTTAATTAGACAGAACCTCAAAAGCTCAGCATGGTTCTTTTAATGTTAGTGATTTTTAAGGAGATAAATAATTTTCTTAAATTTTTTGCGTAATTTTGTCCATGTAATGTTGTTTTATATAATCTTGTTTTTTTAATTTTGTTTTTCAAAATCTCGGCTTTTTAAAATCATGTTTTTTAAAATCGGGATTTTTTAAAATTTCGGTTTTTAAAATTTTGTTTTTTGCATTATTTTTAATTTTTTAAGAATATTATTTAAAGTGAAATATAATTTTTATTTCATTAAATAATAAAAAATTAAAAAAAAATTAAAATAATGCTTGAATGTAAATATTCAGTTATTTTTGGAAAACCATTGATTAATAATACTATAAAGATAGACATTTTCATACAACAGAAAATGTTCAGCTCACTTTTTACAAATTCTCTTCATTATTTATATTTTCTGGAGTATATTCAATGTGTTAGTGCATTTTCTATATTAAATTTGAATTTTTAAATTTTTTATGATTATGTGATTGAACTGTATTTGAAGTTGAAGCTTAAACATTTTCCTTCTCATTTCTTCATTTTCGGACAATTTTCAATAATAAAATCTTCATGAGCCAAATCATTGGCATCAATGTCCAAATAATTGTTGTGATCTGTTTCACAATTTGAGGATGTATTTTCGTTATAAATACTCGCCTCGTCTTAGCAAAAATATTCCCAATTTGTTGTGCAGATGGATTTCTGCAATAATCACCAGCAGATCTTATATGAGAAAACATATTTTCTAACGGAACTTGGTTCAGTCTGCGCGTCATCAAGAAATTAATATTCTATCAATTTAATCTTTCGATAAAGATAATACAGCAGTTATTGTTTGGGCCATTCCATTAATGGAAACATTTTTTTGGTACTTTTAATTTTTGATTTAAAAAATTCGATCACTGTTATTTATTGTTTTTATGGCTGCGTATGTACTATGACTAAATAATTGAAAAGCTGATTTCACTGACATTTTTTCAAATGAGTTAGAATTAATATGGGTGCTACGAACTTTAGGTAAAATTGTTGAAAGCTAATAATATCATTATTCCAGTTTTCAAAATCGGGTTTTATAAAAGAATTTCTGACAGATTTTATAAGATGCCATATCAAACAAAGCATAAATTTTATTTCCATTCCAATCATAAAAAAAGGGTCTACCTTATTGACATCAAGTAATTCATAAGTATTTCGATTTGTACTGCATTAGTCACAAGCAGGTGCAACAGTTTTAGAACCAATCTTTGTTAGCTCCTTAAGATATTTTAGTAGTAAATTGATAAAAAAATGAAAGGTTTTAAAGTTTCTCTTTTCAAATTATTTTTGGATAAATTGTAACCCTATGCGTACTTATAATTTTCATGTAAACCTTGAATCATAAAGAAATGTGCTTCTGTTGCTAGTTTTTGTTTTCTATCTCCATCTAAATCTTCCACATAATCTATACAATCCCTTTTTATACTGTAAGATGGTTCTTTTCCTTTATAAATTATTTCCTTTAGAAATTCATTTATATAAAAAATTATTTTGGTAACTGGTACATTTTATGAAACTATTAACTGAGATATAATTAAAAAAATTGTTGCCAAAGAGAAAAATGCTCTTCAAAAATATTGTCTAAAACTGGAAATACTAATATCAGTCCCAGTACTTTGCAAAAAATCTTAGCTGTTTTAGCTTTTCAATTAATTACATATGCAAATATGCAGCTACGAAAACAAAATAATTATAATTTTAATTTTTCCATATAATAATGAGTAATAAAGTAAACCTGCTGTTGTAAGTAATGGCATAAACTGCTGGTCTTTCTTTAAATTCTTTATATATTTATACTAAAAATACGTTCAAACAACTATTAAAAATTGTCCATATTTGTTCGTAGAGAAAATGTTAGATTATCTTAAAAAATTAAAAGTTCTAAGCAAATCCACCTGCACAATAAGTTGCAAATATTTTTACAAATATATTACGAATTTGATGAATTTTATTTACAACAACAATATATTTTCAAAGCTGGAGTAAATCATGACAAGCCTTTGGATATTGATATTTAATGCTCTTGTTATGAAAATAATGACAAAGTAGAAAATTCTCAATTTAAAAAATACCATTGTAAAATTGTGCGTTGCAAGCTTTAATTATCTTATAAATAAGTTGTATGCTTATTGCAACAAAAAAACATATTAAATATACTTTTCAATTTACTCTACCGTTAAAATTTTTTATAAATTTTACAAACATTAATGATGAGTATTTCAAATATTTTTAAATTCTGTTATAATTTTAAAACCCATGCGTACATACATATCCACATATTGAAAAAAACCCAATAGAAAGCCTTTTAAAAATAAAAATTTGAATTTTAAAAATTTTTTTTTTTTTTTTTTTTTTTATTTGTAAATTTATACATATATGTATATGTATGTATGAATATATATTAGAAATCATAACGTGAATGAATGTTCACTATTATTTGAATTTTTTGAAATTGTTTTATTTTGTAAAATTATTCAATTAAAACAAGAAAAATATTTTTGTTTTCTAAACATTATAAAATTATATTATAATTTTATAATTTATAATTACAAATAATATACATGCACAATATCAATGTATATTGAGAGAAAAATAAAAAAAAAATTTTTCTTAAAAGACTACTCGATAAAAATGCTATCCAATTTGAAATTTTTGTACCTATCAATTCAAAAAAAAATTTAAATTACCTTTACAAATTCAAATAACAAAAAGTTAAAAACAATAATTCAATCAAGAACAGTATAAAGAAACTAAACACATACAAATTATTTAGAGAATAAAGTCGTATAAAACGTTAAAAAATTTAAAAATTCAAATTGAATATACTCCAGAAAATATATATAATGAACAGAATTTGGGAAAAGTGAGCTGAACATTTTCTGTTGTATGAAAATGTCTATCTTTATAGTATTATTAATCAATGGGAAAACTTAAATTATAATTAAAAAAAAATAAATATAATAAAGGTAAATATTCGGTAAAAGGGATATATCGTTTTTGCATTAAAAAGCGGCTACGCATAAAACTAATTAAGGTAAATATACTGTAAAGGGGCCTAACCTCTTTTATGTATATACCTAGAGATTATGCATACAAATAATTAAGATGGAGCGGTATTACATAAAATAACACGCTGGGTGGCGCATTAGGTAGAGCGCCTGCCTTTCAACCGAAAGGTCCCAGATGAACCAAAAAAATACCAGATTCCCGATGAAGCAAAAAAATGCTTTATTGGTTTTTCGACCTGGTCTAGTACCGTTTGTCATTGGGATATATATAATGGGATAATAATAAATGATGAAAAATAATTAAGAGTGCAATCTGGTAACAAATTAAATACGATGAAACTATTGTATTTAAGAAGTCTTAGTTCCTGACGTTAGCAGTAGTTTTTCACATTTAATGAGTAGAGCCAGTAATTTGTTAAATAAATAATCGAAATATTGTAGATATTTTAGTGTAAAATTGCAGTACCGTACTTAATTAAGCACGAAAAGGTGATTCTACCTAAGTTACTGTCAAGAGAGTAAAAAAAAAAAGATAATAAGATTTTTTTTGTGGGGATTTTGTGTCTCGGGATTTTAATTTTGGGGCTTTTTAAAAATTTGGGGATTTTGATTTTTGGCAGTGCCTTCAATTTTAAGACCAGTCCCGTCCTATATTATTGGTGTGGGAAGCAAAAGTACCGACATTTTAAATGTATTATATAATCGTCCGTTGCACGTGTCATTTCGTTTAAATAAGGAATCCAAAGTTACTTTTTTTTACATATTAATTTCTTAAAATAAATTAAGGAATAACTTATAACCCAATAGGATAAATTCATGTGTTTTTATTGAAATACATATTTACAAAACCCTTGAGCCTACAAATTGGGGACATCAACCGGAATTATAAAATTATTAAAATTGAAGATTTTGTACATTTATATATACTTAGGTACATTAACATTTTACTTGTGTTCAAGTTAAAACGTGCTTCATGCTACACATGTGCATATATATAAAATAAAGTCCATACATACATAAAAATGGCTTCTGTAATAAAGTGTTTAAAAGATTTGAAAGTAGTGGGTCAAAACATTAACAAAATACCTGCAAAAATTGTGAAAATTTTAATTGTGGCGAAGTGGGCCATAAATCCATTCACTGTGTTTCAAAAATAAAATGTTTTAAATGTAAAAAAGTGGACATAAATCATATCAATGCGAGATTAAAATAAAAAATCTAGAAATGACAAAGTTAATAATATTAATAATATAAAGGCTTCACCACTAGACAAAAGTGGTAAGTGTAGAAGATGTTGAACTCTCTGCCCTATTTGATACCGGATGCGAACTAAATATTATTTGTGAAAATATTTTTAGAAAATTCGCGGTGGTAAAATTGAGAAGCTCTATCTTACTTTTAAATGGTAAAAAAAGATACGTACTATTGGTTCATTTGTATCAATTACAAATATATATTCGAATATAAAATTAAATGGCATG
This sequence comes from Argyra leucocephala, assembly GCA_963942445.1. Lineage (NCBI taxonomy): Eukaryota > Metazoa > Arthropoda > Insecta > Diptera > Dolichopodidae > Argyra > Argyra leucocephala. The sequence continues at coordinate 78,297,627 of OZ012680.1, read as the reverse complement.
TGATACCTGATGAAGCTACAAAATTTTAAGCTATATTGTCTTAAATTCTACTCCTATAGATAGGAGTAGAATTTATTTCGACTATTAAGCTTAGATAGTATTGAAAAGTCTGGAATTACAATTGAGATAATAAAAGATAACGTAGATGAAGCTGATGTATTTCAAATTGATGTAACGGAATTATTGCCAGAAATTAATGTTAGTCATATTGAAGATAATGAATACAAAGAGAAGGTTCTGGATTTAGTACAAAATTACAAACCTGAAAAGACGAAATCTACAGTTAATGACCAATTAGATGGTTTGGAAGGTTCTAAAGTTTTTCCTACAATCGATTTACGAAATGGTTTCTTTCATGTTGATGTGAACAAGGAAAGGTGCAAATATACATCTTTAGTATCTCATCGAGGTCAGTACCAGTTTCTTAAATTCCCGTTTGGCTTTTGCAACTCACCGGCCATTTTTAAACGATTTCTGAATGCAGTATTTCGGGAGCTTAAAAATAACAAAATTTTACTGTTATACATGGACGATATTGTGATTTTGGCCAAAAAGGAGATAGATGCCGTTGAAAATTTGAAAATAGTTTTTAAACTAGCTTCTGAATATGGTCTTGAGATTAATTTCAAAAATGTCAGTTCCTACAAAACAAGATAGAATATTTAGGTATTACGTCATATCGTTGACAACAATACGATTTCTCCTTCTCCGAGTAAAATTTTAGCAGTCTTAAAATATCCAGAGCGGAGGAACGTCAAAGAAATGCAAAGTTTTCTTGGTTTAAGTGGTTACTTTTGCAAATTCAGACCAAATTATTATGTAACAGCAAAACCATTAAGTGATCTGATTAAAAAAGAAGTACCATTCAATTTTTCCGAAAACCAAATAGCAGTTTGCAACACACTTAAGCAAATTTAATTGATAAACCAGTTTTACAAATTTTTATGCGAGGAGCAGAAACAGAAGTGCACAAGGACGCATGTAAGGATGGTTTCGGAGCTATATTGCTTCAGAAATCATTAGATGATAATAAATTACATCCTATTATACTATCCAAGCAAAAAGACAAATGAATGCGAACAAAAGTATTGTAGTTACGCGCTAGAATGGCTCTTTTTCTATCTGAGCTTGATTATACCTATATAGAGAAGATCGAACATCAGTGCATTATAATTGGTCTGCCGCGTGCCGATGGGCAGATAGAAAGAATTAATAGTATTATTATATCTCTTTTATCAAAGTTGTCATCCGATGATCCTGCAAAATGGTTTAAGCATATAGATAAATTACAACGAATTATGCACATATAAACGACGCAACAATACTATTCCTTTTGAAGTGCTATTTGACGTACAAATGAGGAATGCTGAGGATCTCAAAGTAAGAGAAATTGAGCAAGAAGAATTGGAACTAGAGTTTATGAAAAGACGAGATGAAGTTAGGAACGGAACGAAGCAAGGAATACATAAAATTCAAGAAGAGAATAAGAAAACATATGATAGCCGTCAAAAAATACCAAGTTGTTACAAAATTGGCGATTTGGTGGCCATTAAACGCGTTCAAATTGGGCCGGGCAGTAAATTGAAATCGAGATTTGTTGGTCCCTATATCGAGTGAAACGAATTAAATGAAATGAAACTTACGATGTAGAAAAGCAAGAAATACATGAGGGCCCAACTCAATATCAACTGCGTTGAATATATGAAGCCGTGGGCGAATGAAAACATTCAATACCAAAATAGCCGAGATGTGGGAACCAAAAGTTTCATTCCATGACATTTTAAATATCATATTATATAAAAGAAATCCTCCGTTGAGCGTATCGTATCGTTTAATTAAAGAATACAAAGTTACTTTTTTTTATATATTAATTTCTTAAAATAAATAAAGAATAACTTATAACTCAATAGGATAAATTCGGGTGTTTTTATTGAAATATATATTTACAGAACCCTACATATATTTACAGAGCGTACACTTCTTAAAATGCAAAAAAAAATTTAACCAAAACAAGATTTTTTGAAAAAAGCGAGATTTTTAGGAAAAACAAGCTTTTAAAAAACGATATTTTAAGAAACCGAGATTTTAAAAAAATATGATTTTTAAAAGCAAAATAACGTAAAGCTCCCAATTTTTCTTTTAGCATTGAAAGTGTTTTTCTTTTATATTTTTTTTATTTTTACTTGTTTAAACTTTTCATGTTATCTTGAAATTTTAATTTTTCTATTTTAAGAATGAAAATGTTTTTGATTTGATAACTAATTTGATATTTACTTTATGAAGAAGTTACATTTTATGAATGAAACAATGAAATAAATGTAATAAAAATAATTATAATTAAAATATAACAATGATTTAAAATATTTTTCATAAATAACTTAGAATTTACATTTGACAGGTCCCGATCAACTCTTACTTATCAAGAATTTTATTAGAATTGGCTTAGATTTTACACACACAAATTTTTTGTGTTATCATATACATATTAATAAAATAATTTGGATAAATATAAAGTTGAAATTTAATATTTTTTCTCTTATATGTGAAATTCTGAATCTGATGTGAAATTCTGAATCTTTAAAAAAAAAAGCTATAAGTTTTGTAGATATAATATACATTTATTGTTATTATATTACAGAACATATCAACCATACAAAAACAAAATTATGTAATTTCTTAAGTTCTATAAAAATATCCATTCAACAAAAAATTATTAATTTTCTGAAATTTAATTTTGAAAAATCCTTAATTTTGTATTATGTTTTTAAATAAATTAGAAAATGTTAAATTTGATTTAGGCTATAAACTAATTATCGAGCCTTTTAAATTAAATAAAGAAAGCTTCTAAGAAGATAAAAATTGAATTTCTAATATGTTTCTTGATATGAAAGACCTAATCAATTAAACTATATAATATGGATTTAGATAACAATATTTTTTTTTATTTTAGTTCAATGTTTATGATGATAAGGATAAGGTTGTTGTAGCAACTATTCTTGAACTAAACTGATTAATTAACGTTTTGTGCTCTTTTTTCAACAATGTAAATGTTAAGTTTATTTTGTATCCTCTTTATGGGGACATTTATATTCGTATAAAGTATAGAATATTTTCCGTTAAAAAGGACAATAATCCAATAATATCTATATATATATTATATAATATTTTTATATATAATATTCACAATTTGGGTGTGACTCACCCATATTTAAGTAATATCAAGGTGGGGCCCATTTACTTTATTAGCAAAAGGACTATTAAAGGGAAAATATATGTATATTCCATTACTATTTTTTCCAACCTGTTTTGTATTGATTTTCAAGCTCTTCCTGTATATTAAAAATTATGAACTGAAACATTTTTATTTCTCCTTTTCCTTTATAAAAAAATGTTTACCAATAAAAATATTTTTTGAATATTTTTATTATTAATAATTAAAGTTCTACATTTTTTAACTTATTCATCTACCATGATAAGTTGTTATTTCACATAATTATAATAATGTATCATTTGCCTGCTTTAAATACACACAATAGAATAATAAAACGATTTAAATTTACGGCGGTGAGGGATCTACTTATGTTGAATAGAATAGAGTAATAAATATTCTTACTTAATAATACAAAATTAAAAAACTTAGTACGATTTTTATATATGTACATATGTCAAAGTCAAATATTTCAAATTCGATCTATTTTCTAATCACAATGCAATAATATACATAAAACAAAACGTAAGAAATTCAGACGAGAGTGGAAACAGTTTTTATATTTAAATTCTTATAATTTTATTCGTGAAATCTCTGCCATATTGCCCAAAGAGCATTAAACTTTGCCGAACATAATATTGGCATAAGATAAAAATGCTGCAATTGAATTATGATTCATGGAATATGTACTACTCTCTTGCAAAAAAATTGACCCATCCTTAAGCTTATTCATCATATAGTATAAAATGTCATGTAGGTAATTAATTACTATCTATAAAAGATTTGATTTTATATCGCATTCACTGAGATCTTATGGAAAAAATTAGAAAAAAAGTCATTATACCAGAAACGGATTTAAAAGACAAACAAGGTTTTTTTCAACAGAGTAATATTAAGTGGTTACCTACATGACAAAATTTCATAAGAAAAAACTACATATGGACAAAATTACATATAGGCCAAATTAAATATATAAATTTTTATAAAAAAATTAAAATTATTTGGTTTTGTAATAAGGTACTTTTTTTCTTACAAAAAATAAGAATACTAATTCTTTTATTTCTTCAAAAATAACATAATTATTTTATATTACTTATTACTTAACTAAAGGTACTTATTACTTAACTAAAGGTTTTGACAATTACAGGTGTACTAATTAACAAACGTTTTTAAGATTTCTCAAAATTTTTAACAATATCTGTTGGTAAATTTCTGGATGTTGTTCAATATTTTCATATTCTAATTTTTTTATAAAATTTTAGTATTTACGTTTTTTTTAATTTATTATTTTTATAAATTTTCTTTTTAATAATGATTTTTCAATAATAATAAAGTTTTACAATATCAAACTCTGAAAGCTTAATAAAAACTATAAAGAAAATACAAATTTTGTTTTGACAGTCGGGAGCTGCTGCCGCATTAGTTGGTCTGTATGTTAACTAGCAAATTTATATAAATTTACGTAAATTTATCCAAATTCCTGTATGTTAACTTTTTTATTTGCATGCTCTTTACAAATTTTTGAGAAATTTAAGAGAGTTTTGTGTTTAAAACGTGACTTCAGAGCTCTCTCTTAAATAAATTTTTGCAAATGAAATTTCCATTTGCAAAAATTTGTGAAAATTTACTGTCAATTTTTTGTTGTTGTTTTAAATTTTTTTTTTTTTTTTTTTTTTTTTTTTTTTGCGTGGATTGGTGGGAATCTTCATGGACACAATGAGCCCCGTAGCTTTCATTGTGTGCCAGATTTTTACTAAGTAAACCACACCCCTCCCTTTAATACTAGTCCAACTGACTAACCATTAATTTATTGCTATTTTGATTTTCTTAAAGAAAAAGTTTACGAAATTCTATCGTATTAAATCTAGTGGCTTAGTTCTTTTAAGCCTTCTGACATCATTTTGATTATCTAGCAATTGAGTGGCCTCAACGTTAACATGTCCCTCCAGACGACCTATATGCTTTGTTGCATATCTTTTTATTTCATTTTCTATGCAAGGAATTTTTAGATCTCTGTGCAAATCACTGTTGCCAACATACCAGGGGGCATTTACCATGTTGCGCAAGACTTTATTTTGGAATTTTTGTATACAAAGTACATGTGTTTGTTTGGCACATCCCCATATTTGTATGCCGTACAACCATATCGGTTTGAGTATCTGATTATATAACAAAATCTTGTTATGTATAGGTAATTTAGAATTACGACCTAAGAGCCAGTACATTTCTCTATACTTATTTTCAAGCTCAAATTTTTTCTTTTTAACGTGCTCTTTCCATCTAAGTTTGACATCTAATGTCATTCCAGGTATTTAGCATTGTTTTCTTGGGGTATATTGACCCCATTCAGATTTACCAATGGTGGTTGATTTTCTAATTTTTTATTTGTAAAATTTACATGTACTGATTTTAACTCATTGAGTTTAATTTACTTATTTAACTTATCGCTTGCTCTTTGCAATTTAATTGTAGCCTCGTCAATATTTGATCCTACTGCCATCAACGCAGTATCGTCAGCGAATGTAGCTACAGTTATATTTTCCATTTCTGGTAAATCATTGGTGTAGAGCAAATACAGTATGGGACCCAGAATACTACCTTGAGGCACACCCGTTTTAATATCTCTAATAGTAGAATACTCTTCGTCTTGTTTTATTCTGAATAGTCTGTTTTCTAGATATGATGAGAGTATATCTACGTATTGTTTAGGTAACATGTTGTTTAGTTTATTTATTAAGCCTCGATGCCATACTTTATCAAAAGCTTGGGCTACATCTAGAAATATGGTAGAGCATACTTTTATTTCCTCTAAAGCTTTTTCTATTATGTCTGTTATTCTATGAATTTGATCGATTGTCGAGTGCTTAGATCTAAAGCCAAATTGATAATTTGGAATCAGATTACTATTTTCTATGATCGGTCTCATTCGAATCAATAATAGTTTTTCAAATAATTTTGATACTATTGGTAGTAATGATATTGGTCTGTAAGATTTGACCTCATTTATGGGCTTACCTGGCTTTGGTATCATAATTATCTCTGCTATTTTCCACATATTCGGCACATACCTTATTCTTATAGCAGCGTTTATAATGCGTGTTAGCATTGTTATAGCTTTTTTCGGAAGTTCTTTCAGGACTTCCGATGTAATTAGATCAAAACCTGGAGCTTTTTTATCTCTGAGTTTTTTAATTTGTTCCACTATTTCACTCTCTGAAAATGGTGATATAACATTTTCTTGCCAATTATTATTTTCTTCAGTGAGATCATCCGAATCTGTCTCGTCTGGACAAAAAATTTCTTCAAGATGATCTGCGAATGTTTCAGCTTTATTTTTATTATCTCTCGCCCATTCACCGCTTTTCATTCTGATTGGCGGGATTTGAGAGATCGAGGTTTTTGTACTCTTTGTTGCTTTCCACAACGAGTAGTTATTTTCTCTTTTAGCTGATAAATTTTTTATATATTTTTCAAAATTTTCATTTTTAAGATCTTAAATTTTTCTTTTAAGATTCTGAGTTAACCTATTTAGCACAGTTTTGTCTGCCGGATCACGCGATTGTTGCCATCTGCGTCTAGCTCTTCTTTTTATTTTTGTCATATTTAATATTTCTCTAGGGTAGTTGAATCCTACCGATTTATATTCACAATTTTTTGTATTATTCCATCCAGCATTTTGAATAATTTTAATAAAATTTTCTACTTCAGAATCTATATCACATTTGGATCTTAGTTTTGTTTTTATGTTTATTTTGTTTTCTATTTCTTGTTTAAAGCTAGCCCAGTCAGTTGTCTTGTTCGTTAGCAGAGGTTTCGACTGTTTCTTAATAACCTTTTCATATAGACTTAGTATGACTGCAGAGTGATCTGAGTCCAAATCATGGTTATCTTCTAGCTTAATATAATTGGGTGAAATTTTTTTTGTTATATAAAAATCAAGCAGATCAGGAGTTTTATTTCTATCAGTTGGCCAATAGGTAGGCTTACCGGTAGATTGGTAAATGCAGCCTTTTTCTTTTATAGCTTTTCTTAGCTCTCTTCCTCTCGTAGAGGTTACTCTAGACCCCCAATCTATGTGCTTGGCGTTGTAGTCACCTCCCAGGATAAATCTTTCGCCAAGTAGTTTAAGAATTTCTTCAAACATGTTATTCTTTATGTTGTATTTGGGTGGACAATATAATGCACCGACACAAAGCCTTTGTTTAACAGACATAATTCGTAGCACGATTAGTTGGAATTCATCTATTTCTAGACTAACTTCCTCGTGGTGCTTAATATCTTTCTTTATTAAAATTGAGCTACCACCTCTGGGTGTATTACTCGGATGGTTTGCGCTGTAGCATGTATAGTCATTTATTTTAAGCGATGACTTATCTGTCATATGTGTTTCTGTCAAGAGACATACATCAATATTTTGTGTTCTCAATAGAATTTCCAAATTATTTGTCTTGTTCAGAATACCATTGGCATTCAACGTGACTATACGAAGTGCGTTCTTAACCATGCCTTGCGGATTTATTTTTTGGTGTATACATATATATTTCATTATGTTTGTTTTCTAATGTGCATAGTCTTGTTGAGATTTCATTCATTGTTTTTATCATATTTTGCATCATCTGCATAATGGTATTTTCAGTCAACTTTTGTGTAGAAACTTTATTTTGTTCTTTCGGGTTTCTTTTTTGACTTAGGTTATTTTGTGTTACCTGTGAATATGATAAGCCTTCTACGACTTTTTTCGACGTAAAAGTTTTAGGTATCTCTGAAGTTTCAATGCAATTCTGTTTCTGTGCACTAGGTTGCCTAGGTTTTGTCTTTTGTTTTTCTTGTCTATGTTGAATTTGTTTTGGGGCATTTTTTTGTAGCTTCTTCCTTTTTTGCAACTCTCTAGCCACCTGGCAACCACGATAACTCGCTGGGTGTGCCTCAAGGCAATTAGCACATTTCGGCTTAATATTTTTTTTTTCTTTACAAGAAATTGTTAAGTGGGGACCAGCACTTTTAACACACTGAGCTAGACGCTGGCAAAACTTTTGTGTATGGCCAAATCTTTGGCATCTCTTACATTGAGGAATGGTAGTCGTTTTACGAATAGCCTCCATTTTAACCCTCATGTGCTGGATAAATTCAATTTTGAATATTTTGTTTATATCTTCGGAGTTTTCGAATGTTAGCATAAAGAGAGGAAGACGTACCGTAGATTCTTTGTTATTTTCCTTTTTCTTTATTATTTTATTTGTGACTTCTAGAATTTTGAAGCCTCTATCTTTCAATTCATTTTTTATATCTTCAGGTTGGCATGACGGATGTAAATACCTAACCATTACTTTAATAGGCCTGGTGCTCTTATTTTCATAAGTGTGCCATTCAATATTGGCTTCATTTATTGCCTTAGTCAACTCTCTATATTCTTTTTCTTCTTCAACATTAATTTTTATTTGTTTATTATTAAGCATATTAACTTTATATTTAATAATGCTTTCTTTTAATTTTTTGTTTATTTGAGGGTATTCCACTACATTACTAAGTATAACTGGAGGAGGTTTACCTTTTCTTTTACTTTTCGCAACTTCATTTATTTGCACATTTTTCTCTACTTTGTCCGCAACATTTTCTGGGCTTAAAGTAGGTGATTTTTCTGCTTTTCTTTTTTTACAGATTCATTTTGTTTTAAAGATCCAGTCGGTTTCTCGAGCTAGTTCTTCATCATCTGTATGAAATTCTTCAGCAGTTTTTAGTACTACTCTTTTAGTAGACATGTTTTGTGAATTTTTTAGTTTCACATTTTCTTCTTTAATTATGCAGAGTTCATTTTTCAATTCCCTGCATAAGATTTCTAATTCTGTAACTCTGGCATTAAGTTGATTATTTTTTGCCTCAAGTGCCTTTTCGTTATTATTACCCTCGTCGGGTTTTCTATAGCTGTCTTTTTGGAACATGTTTTCGTAGATATTTTGAGACCCTGCTGGAGGTGTTCTCTGGACCCCAGATTTTCTTCTGAATGGGTCAATTAAAGCAGCTCTGCTTTCGTGGTTTTGCAATAAGTGGTCTCCCCCAGAATCCGTGAGACCTGCCTCGAAAGAGGGTCGATTTTCCAGAAAATCTGGATTACCACCTGGGGTATACAATCTTTGAGTTTTATTCATTGCATACTTTTTTTGTTTTGTTTTAATTCGGAGTTCCATCTCCTAGCCTAAGGATAATATTTCCCTTGTACAAGGCGGTACATTTTATTCTTGCCGTCCCTCTGGGATCAGTCGCAGACCAGAAAGCCGCCCATTCTGGGTCAGTCGCTTCTGGATTTTTCTAGGATGTTAGTGGACTTTTACCACAAGCATGCCTTACTGCGGATATTTCGTACCCCAACCCGTCGGGGACTTTGTTGTTTTAAATGTCAATAGAATATTTTTCATATAAAAAGTAGTATACCTAAAATAAATAAAAAGTTGTATATCTAACCTGAAAACTTATTTATATAACTTTTTACCGACAAAATGACCAAAACCACGAAAAATAATTTAATTTAATTTTTTTCAACAAAAACATTCAATAATTTTACAAAAAATTTCAGAAAATTACGAAATTAATTCAAATTTAAAAAAATCTCATAACCTTAAAATCAATATTTTTGACAGGAAAAAAATTTGGAAAAATTTCTGCAAATTTTGCGTATGTCTACTTTTGTTTGCAAAAGATAACATTTTAACTATTTTAACTATTTAACATAAAACTCGCAGAATTTTATGATCACGTGATTTTTCCTCTCATTTGCAAATTTTTGCAAATAAAAGTTAACATACAGACCTAGTATCTCACTTTTTTTTAAGAAAAACAAGTACCTATTACAAAATCAAATAATTTTAATTTTTTTATAAAAATTTAAATATGTAATTTTGTCCATATGTTATTTTGTCTCATGAAATTTTATCCCGACATCGTATTAACTTTATTATAATTATTGTCAAAGTAAAGTTTTATTAGGTTAAGTTAATCTTAAAAATAAAACTCGATTAAAATGTTGAAAACTTCCTAATAATAATTTGCATTTCCTTTACCTGCTTAGAAATCGGTAGAAACCACCACTTACAAAAATATTATGTTAATTACGAGTTAATTTGAGTGAAAAATGAATGAAATTAAAAGTTGTAGGCATGTATACTAAATAGAAATCAGGAAAAGAGAAATTTTACCAATATTAACAATGTTAAACCAAAGTAACTGGTGGGTTCAATACAAGTTGTATTGGATAGTTTTATATTCCAAAAAACCAATATCAATACTGGTGTCACTCAAGACTCAGTTCTTTCTCCAGCATTATTTATAATATTTATAAATTATCTCCTATCACGACTTCAAATCAAATTTTTTAAGATTTAGGGTTGGAAACAACGAAAACGATTCTTTTATTTAAACAAAACTTTATTATGTTTCTTCATAGAGATTCAAACTTATATATATAAAGTTACATACATAATATACAAGAAATAATTAAAATTTAGAATGGGAAAATACCCATAATGAAAAATAAATATGTTGAATTTACAAGCGTTGACAGAAGGTAATTCAGTTGTTTTCTTTAATTAATAAGCTGTCAATGTTGACTTTGCTACATTTTTAACACGCCCTCTCAAAGTTGACTATGTTGTTTAGATAAGTTACTCCCATCTGTTTTCGTAACTGTACAAACTGATCTTTTGGTAAAGCTTTCGTCATAATATCTGCTATTTGTTCTTTACTGTATACATGTTCTAAATTGATTAATCCTTTTTCGTATTTCTCACGGATAAAATGGTATCGAATTTTTATATGCTTAGTTCTTTTGTGAAATTCTTGGTTTTTAACCAATTTTATTGCACTTGCATTATCAATAAATACGGTAGGAATATGAACTTCCGATATTTCCTCAAGTAAACGTGAAACCAAAATTGCCTCTTTTACACCTTCACTATCAGCCACAAATTCCGCTTCAGTAGTTGATAATGAAGTCATAAGTTGTTTTCTACTCATCCAGGTGATCACAGTATTTCCATATTTACATACCATTCCTGATGTAGATTTTCTTGCTTTTATATCTCCGGCAAAATCAGCGTCAGTATAGATTTCCAATTTTGAAGAATTTTGTTTTTCATACAAAAGACCATAATCAAGTTTACCTTTTAGATATCGCATTATTCTTTTTACTGATATCCAGTCAGCTTTTGTTGGGTGTTCTAATTTTTGCGATGCTTTTGATATCGCATAGGCAATGTCAGGTGTAGTAGATGTGTCAAGATACATCAGAGATCCCACAGTTTCTCTATACGGTGTATTTTCTGTTATTTCTGCTGAATCAATATATTCTTGTTTAATAGCTGGAACTGTTAATGTGTTAGCTTCATTCATATTAAATTTATTCAATATTTTTTTTGCATAATTGTTTTGATTGAGAAAAATTGAACCATCTAAACAACGTTCTATTTCTAATAGAGAAACCGGCGAAAATGTTTCTTTATAGTCAATTCCTTCCATTTGAGCAAAACCTTTAGTCACTAACCGTGCTTTAAACTTACCGATTGAACCATCTGCTTTTCTTTTAATCTTCAAAACCCAACGACTGTCAATAACTTTTAAATGTGCAGGCTCTTCAGTTAATTCCCAAACGTCATTTTTCATGGTGTTTTGTTTTCAGTGCTAGTAGTATTGATAACATGAGTTGCAGTATTAATTGCTTCTGCCCATAATTTAACTGGTAATTCTTTACTATTCAACATGGATCGCGCATTTTCAACCAAAAAAATAAAACTAAAATATTTGTAAGTGATTCCAACCTACATAGGGAAGTGTTAGAATATCTGCGATCTAAAGAAATTGAGTCTTTCTCATTCACACCAAAAGATAAGAGAGTAACTAATCTCTTATTAAAAGGTATAAATAATACCTTGAGTGCCCTAGACGTTGAAACGGAATTAAAAAATCTGTATCCAGACATTAAGTTTTCGAAAATTTGCAATTTTAGTACAACGTACTCGAGCAATAAAGGTAGAAATCTAGGGATTTATTTAGTACAATTGGAAGCAGGTGAAAGTTTCCGTGAACTACTTAGCGAAAACTATATTTTATACCAAAAAGTTTACTGGGAAAGACTAATAATAGATAAACCAGTACAATGCATGCGTTGTCAAGACTATGGGCACGCTGCATCCAACTGTAGCAGACAATATAGGTGCGTAAAATGCACACTTAATCATGGTCCAAAAGAATGTCCATTAAAACGAGATGTTGATAAGCCAACATGTACAAATTGCGGAGGAGAGCATCCCGCAAATTATTTAGGTTGCCAATATTATAAAGAGTTTCTAGCTCGACGTTCACGCCAAACTAAAACAAGTAATCAAAAAACAAACTCAAAAAATAATTTTGTAAACAGTTATATAGATAACAATAAGTCCTTCTCCAATTTATTTCAGGCTAATAATAACAATAATAATAAAAGTTACAAGGATAATAATACGGTCTTAAATGAATTCCTTAATTTATCTAACGTTTTATTTGGAAAAAATCTTACTGAACTACTAAAAGAAATAAGTACTTTCATGAACTACTACAAGAAACTAAATAGTACAGAAGAAAAACAGGTAGCCTATATCGAATTCTTAATTAAATTAAAAAGTAATGAACAGAACTAATAACATATCTGCTATAACTTTAAATGTTCACTCCATAGGAAGTCTAGGTAGAAGAGTATTTTTGTACAATCTACTAGACGAAATTAAACCTAACTTTGCCTTCATAACTGAAACTAGATTGAAAACTTTCTATAAAATTACAATTGATAATTTTAAGATCTTAAGAAATGATAAGGATCAAGGTACAGCTCTTATATATAAAAAGAACCTTGATGTAAAACAAATAGACTTCAAAGACTTTGAAGCTCCAATAACTCTAGCCAAAACTTATATAATAGATGCAAACAATATCCAAAAGTCTTTATTAATGGGGGCTATATACTTAAAGCCAAACTGTTCTAGTAATATCATCAAAGAAACCTTAACTAAACTTAATAATCTCTCAAAAAATTTTGATTTCTGTTTTCTTGGTGGAGACCTTAACTCTAGGCACATTAATTACGGAGATACTATATGCAACGATAACGGTCAAATAATAGAGAACTGGTTTTCAGATAATATGAGTGACACAAATCTAAGTATAATATCGCCATTCTCTCCAACATTTCCTCAAAGCTTGTCTATTTTAGATTTTGTCATTGTATCGGAAAACTTTATAAACACCTTAAACCAAAATTATATATGCCAGACTTTACCCTCATTCTCAGATCATTTAACAGTTAAACTAGAAATTTTTTTAAATTTGTTTCGACAAGAACTGACATGGTAGTGAATGTGACACAAAATGGAACACTTTTATTAGAAACTGAACAGAAACTGAATGCCTTCAAAAACTACTATGAGCAACTATACAAAGCCAAACCCTTTACCACCGAAACTGATCAACAAATAAAAAATATTGTGGAAGTGTTTCTAAACAACCAAAAAGATAGTCAAAACCAAACAAAACAGCTAGAAAAGTTCAACTACAGTAACAATGCTTTAGGTAGCAAAGAATACTTTATGAAAGTGTCAGACGTCAAAAACATATGCAGCAACCTTAATACAAAGAAGTCATCAGGGCCCGACGGTATCTCTAACTTTTTAATTAAAAAGTTACCAGATACTGCTTTAATATATCTGTGCATCATTTACAACAACTGCATTAACAATGGCTACTTTCCCAACACATGGAAAATAGCAAAATTGTTACCTATTTCTAAAAGCTGAAAAGCTGAAAGATGAAAAGGAACCAAAAAACTTCCGGCCAATTTCACTCCTTTCAAACTTAGGAAAAATTTTAGAAAGGTTTATTTCATTTAAAATTGAGGACTTTTGTAAAGTAAAAAACATTGTACCGAAAAATCAATTTGGTTTTCAAACTGGCCACTCTACCTTAGACGCACTCTTTAAATTACATACAAATATCGTAGAGAACTTGCGGAAAAAAGAATATACTGTAGCATTAAAATTGGATGCGGAGAAAGCATTCGACTCTGTCTGGAGCATAGGACTGCAATATAAAATAATTAGGTTAGGATTTCCAGTAGAAATTACTAGAATGATTATTAGCTTCCTAAATAATAGAACTATGTATGTCTTCATTGACGGTAAAAAATCAGGAATAATTAAAGTAAGCTCAGGAGTTCCTCAAGGCTCAATAACTGGTCCTAAATTATACAGCATATATCTACACGATATGCCTTCCGCGCTTAGTGATGGTAGACCCCAAGAAAGATCCAAATCTATCCTCTATGCAGATGATACTATCGTTTACTCTCATGCAGAAAACCCGAAAGTAGCAAAGCGCTACGTTGAAAAACACGCCACAAGCATATGTCATTTCAACACAAAATGGAAAATCAGCATAAATGTAAACAAATCGGAATTTACCTGTATAAGAAATGCAAGCGGAAAAGGTCTCAAAAATGCTGTACAACAAAGCAGAGAATTAAATTTGAAAATCGACAATGAAGCAGTACCTTACAAATCAGAAATTAAATACTTAGGAATCCACTTCAATAACTTACTCAAATTCAACAACCATATTAAATTAACACAAAAAAACAGCGGGAGCTTATTCACTTCTTAGATCTCTATTAAACCACCATTCTCTGAACACACAAACCAAACTTCTCATATACAAACAGCTTTTACGACCAATTCTAACATAAGGGTTCCCAATTTGGTTCACATGCTCGCCCACATATGCAAAAAAATTGCAAGTTTTCGAACGGAAAATTTTAAGGAATTGTCTGAGTAGATATTATGAATCGGACTGTCGTAGATAATAAGACATAAGACATAAGACCAATAATGCAATATATGCTGAATAACGCAAAAAAAAATGTTGAAAAAATTAAGAACCACACCAACATAACGGTCAAAAGAATATATAACGAAAATAATATTAATCCTAATTATTACCTTTCACCTTTAGTTATAGGTAATATAAATAGTGCACATCTTTTTGAAACATGTCAATCTAGTTTACCACAATTTTATGTATATAACGTCACAACAAAAAATCACCATAGAGGCTAAGCAACTGCAATAAGTTATAGCCGTATTCTTAGTTTTAGTTCTAGTTTTAGTTTTAGGTTTACTCGTAGTATTAGTCATAGTTTAAGCTTTAGTTTAAGGGTGCAAGTGCGAAAATACAAAATGAAAATATTTAAAGAATAAAAATAATAGAATGTCCTCCAAAGGTTGGAATCATAAATTTACAGGGGTATCAAACCAAACCTTATAGTTTGATAGATTAAGTATATATATAATGTTAATTTATAACAGGCACAATAAATGAAATGAAATGAAAAATATAAAATCTGTAATTGTCCGAACTTTTTTTCTCACTATGTACTTAATAAATAATCAATAAAATTACACGCTAGGTCGCGCAGTAGGTAGAGCGCCTGCCTTTCAATGAAGCAAAAAACAAAAAACATACTTTACTGGTTTTTCGACCTGGTCTCCCTTTTTCATTGGGATATAATATCTCACTAGAAAACCAGGAGCTCACTAGAAAACCAGCTCGAGCACATCGATATGTCAAAAACTTTGTTGTTAATGATTTGTTTTGACTTCCAAAGGAGTGTGCTACTTAAGACAAATATTGTTCAATTTTGTTAATTGCGTTTCGGTTTGACAATAAAAAAATTAAAAAGGAAATAAGAGCTTCGGTGGGATGTGTTTTGGCCAGGTAGAGTTTCTGAGATACAGGTTTTAATTCAAATAAAGGCTCTGGCGGGAATCAGGTCTTTTAAGCTTTAGAAAGAATTTTATTATCAACATTCATACAAAATTTGAACAAGTTGAATATATTCTGCACATTGTGATATATGCAGGGTAAACTTATAAACAGCTGTAATAAAAACACTAACTTCATTAACTATACACAGTTACATTGTAAATCAGCATTTTGGAAATTCAAAATATTTGTGTAAAAAAAAGATTTTTAAAAACTTGCTTTTTGAACGGCTGCCACAAATTTTTCGTAGCGATAGTAACTGCACTAAAAAGTGAAAATAAGTAAAATAAAGTAATCCCCCTTAGAAAATTCTATATGGTCATAATATCTGACCTCAAGCAGCAATAAAGAATGGTAGTTAAAGAAGAATTAGGTTTGATGGCAAAAAAGGAAATCAATGAACTTGTTACAACTAAAAGCAAGGTGCGCAGGTTTACACTCTACGCTTTTTAAAAATTAATCAGCACTGGCACTAATAAAATAAATGATCAAATACTTCTCATGCTACTGTACATGAATACAAGTCAATCGATATAGTGTATCAGTTAGTACGATATAGTAGAAGTCGACGAATTCATCATTTTTCCACCAGAATTCTTTAACTCACTTGATCCGGCTGGAAGTGGGATCACCAATTATTTTACTACGTAACTTCGACCCGCCAAAAGTTTGCAACTGTACAAAGCTTTGTATTAAGAAGATATTGGCAAATGTAATTAAAGCTACCATTTTAACACGGACTTAAATAATTTTTATTCCACGAATACTACTCTTTCCGACAGATTTGTTTTTTCGCTTTAAATGATTGCAAATTCCAGTAAGATTTACGTTCTCAATTATGATCAATAAAGCACAGGGACTGTGAAGTACTGTAAAGTGGATTTGAGATCACCATGTTCCTCCCATGTACAACTTTATATTTCTTGCTCAAGGGTGGGTTCACCCTATAATTTATTTATTCTTGCTCCTGAAGGTGAAACTAAAAATATTGTTTATAATCAAGTTTTATTTTAAGATACAATTAAAACAAAATATTATTTTATCGTCCGTTAATTTAATTGGTTTATCATTTTGTTGTTTTGTCATTTTAGTCTTTCATTCATTTCAGGCATTTTTTCCTTATTTCATCAGTTCACACAACTACCTACAACAGCCATCCAATGGTTGAACTTACTAAAAAAGAAACATCAAATATTCCTTTCCAAATTAAAAACAAAGAAAGCTCCTAAGAATTGCATAAATTCTCGGGCAACACCGGGTAACTCTGCTATAGTAATGAGTAATAAAATAAACCCAACTGCGGGTTAATTTGATTCAATAGAATTCATTCTTTAAATTCTTCGAATATATGTACTAAATATATTGTTACATATATTTATACTACGATATACATATTTTGTTTACACATACTATCGTTTAATGTAATCAACGGGATTCTAGCTCATATAGATTCCGAGATAATCAGTATCATTTTTGCCGTATACGCCAAAAAAAAATTACAAAAAAAATTTGATTATTATTATTATGCCGTACACGCCAATTTTCTTCATATGCGGCAAAAAATCAATACTAAAACATTTTTTTCATAATTATTTTGCCGAATGTGATATAAAAATACTGAACGTGCATGTATTTTTAGTTATGTACGGCTAAATAATAAACATTAAAATAAAATATTATTTTACAGCACGCACGTGTTTGAAATTTTTAACAACATTCATTATTTTATCTGCAAAAAGAAAATAAGATTTCATCAGTATGTAGAACGTTTTTCTTAAGTACATTAAAGTATTTCAGATAAATGAATTTACTATCATTTTCAATATCTTCGTGACGAAATAACCGGAGTTGTTAAAACCTTGACAAGAGGAAAACATTTCAAGCTGCGTTTCTGAGGAAATAAATGAAAATTTTTTCACATTAAAAGCTTTCCTACGGTTGATTTCTCATTATTGCAAAGCCAGCTTTTCAAGGAAATATTTCGAAGAAAGCCTATCGTTATCAAAAATGTTCAGTCTTTTTCAAGAAAAAAATCCTTTTAATGGACAGACGTTCGGATAAATTTTAAACCAATCAAAAACTTTTATTTTACTAATTCATGACCAAATTAATTTCTACGGACAAAATACTTCATCCAATTTCTTAGTTAAAATTTTTTTAACTTTTGGCTAAAGGCTGAAATAAAAGAAAAAGATAGATATATGTATAATTATTTGATAAATATTTATTGCTATCTCGATTTATGTATTAACGCATTCGCATATATAATTTCAAATGTTTTTTAAGAAAAACACATGGAGCGTAATTTTTTTTGTTTTCTGTTTTTTATTACAAGATTATTTGTTTCTAACAAATTTTATATTTTAAGATAAAAGCAAATCCAATATTACTCTTAACAAATTTTAAAATTTTTTTAATAAAAATAAAATCCGCGCATGTAAAAATTTTTTAAACGTCAAGCCATAACAAATGTTAGTCCTTGTATTTATGTTTCAATTATAATGTAAAATGGAATTGTCCGGACGTTCGTCCATGAAGAGGAAATCCACCTAGACTATTTTCATCTACGACTAACACAAGAATTTTCAACAAATATTTAATTTTCAAACCAAAAAAAGATTTTTTAAACTCGTTGTGTAATGTATAAAAAACTGGAAAAAAAATGATCTTAAAGACAACGATAAGCAGCTATATGAATCTCATAAAAAGCAAAATATTTTACTTAAATTGAACGTGGTATAGATAGAAACAATGTTAATCAAAATACTATGATAATATGTTTCTGGAGCAAAGTGCACAGTGGACGTTGCATGTTGCTCAAAAAAAAATTTAAAAATAATTATGATTGATTGATTGATTGAAAGAGCCTGAGCACATTGTACTGTGGAGTCACTTATGTGAGCCTCAGAATAAAAACCAAATAATGACTACTGCTATGCTTAAATTTGGTTTGATCACAAAAATATAAAAACTATTATCCAGAAGTTTTCTGAACCCGAACATTTACATAGTTCAAGTGATTGATGCTGTTCATAGTGCAATCGATAGATATTTAAAATATAAAGACGTTTATAGCCCTCTTGATTTAGTACAAAAGTTACATAACTATAATTCTCCAAAAGCCAAACTTCAAATCATTCAAATGATTTCAGTTGAATTCAAAAATTATTCTGAAAAATCCCATAAAATGATTTTTCAAAAAATTCCATTTAGTAAAGTAAAAACTATTAAGTACAGCCAAGATGATCTTTTTACAATTAATTTTAAAAATTCTGCTAATGAAATAAATTACAAAACTTCTATAAACGACCAATTACCCCTCCCGTACCGCGCACGCGGGGAGTCTCCATTCTCATTATTATTATTATTTAGCATATGACTAGGAGTGTCGTATACAAGGTCATCACAGTGCTTGGAAGAATAAATCTCTTCTTATTAAAAGTATAGAAAGATTTTAATAAATTAAAGTATTCGGTATGTAATACTGTGACAAGCATACACTCAATGAACTTTCATTAATTAAACTTTAATATTTATTATTATTCAAAAAAAATACAAGCACGTGATAACCCTTAATGAAGAATGTGTTAGAAAGGAGAGAATTGGATCAGGAAATGTTTAAAACAAGCATGTAAAACAAAACAAAAAAAGGGGGTATTAGTAAACACGATTAAGGAAATTAGTAATTAGTAATAAATTGATAGAATACTAAAAACAGAAACTAAAATAAAACCAATAAACGGAAAAAACGGTTAAAAATCTAGTAACTTTGATTTGCCTTCCAACATGTCCAGGAAAATCAAAGAACAAAAATCAATAAGCAATATGATCACAAGTCAAAAGTTGAAGCAATTTAAAATCTTCAATCAATTATAAAATTATATCATAGATTTAGACTATCTTCCAACATGTCAAGATAGGCTAAATCAAAATTTTGCAATTTTAAATTAGGCCGAAGAAGCATTAGTCAATTTATTTTAGTATAAGTATAAACTAAAGAAATTTAAAAAAAAAGCAAAAACAAGAAAGAAAAAAAAATATTAAAAATATATATCCATACATATATAAAAATACAACACATGCAAAACGCAATTAGTCAAAGGCACAAAAATAAAAATAGTAATAATAAAAATTAACATAATTTATATACACTTATGTAAATTAATTTTTATAAATAAAAATTGTGTAAAATAAAAAACACAACTGATTAGTTCCACAGTTACTTTTATTCTATATATTATTTCTTTTTTCCTAATACAAATTGCGATTGTTTTCACAGAAATTCGCTGGATCAGCGTTTTGATTGTGAAACGTTAAAAACAAAAAGTATAAAATAAATTACAAAAGCTTTTAAAGGAATTAGCTGGATCAGCGTTTTAGTTTAAGTTAAAATAAAAAGTATTTGAAAGTTAAAAATAAAAGGTACAGTTGCGTTGGAATGTTTATGCTACTGGAATGTAAGGCGTGGTTGCATTCGTTAACTCCTCCCTTTGTTAAGTTCGAGACGTCCTCGTTTCGATATGGTCTATTACAGCATCCATTGTTAATGGTTTTGATTTGCCTTTGATGCAGGCTTTCACGCATTTGATGAGACACAAAACTGTTATAAACGTGAAAGTTACTGAAAATAGTATCCACCAAAGTGATGAATAAGAGTAAATTTTTCCCTGCAATGTGTAAATATGGTTAGTATTATCGATATGCATTTTACGCAAATATGGCACTCATACCTTTTCTTGGTGTTTAAGATGTTTGACTAACAATTTTTTGGTGGGTGAGGCTCCATATAAACTACTTTCTTTTCAACATGATATGTGGTATCGTTGATTGTTACTGAAACTTCAAATGTTAGTACGAAGGTTCCTGTGACGATAACCTGTTGTTGGTTAAAGATTTTTTTTTTTTAACAACGTCGTTCAAGATGATGGTATATTCATTGATCTTTTGGATAGGTTGTGTGTCGAAGCTGTGTTCTTATTTAGCAGTAACCTAATGCACATTTTGGAGTTGTGGGTTGGCATATTTTAATTGCTATGTCCGTTGTATTTGAGCATTTTGCTAGTGGCTGTACATGATTTCCGCAGTCTGCTGCTTCATTGGTTTCAAGTTTTAAAATTGTGTTATTATGCATTACAGGATAAATTTTTACAAAGTTACAAAAGTGTTTGACATTTGGGATTTTTAAAATATAATAAATCATGTTAGAATCTTGTAAAATTTTAATTTTTGCTACTGAAAGAAGGTTACTTATACTAATCGGCAAGTCGCCAGAATTGATCAAATGTTTCATTTCCAAGTCATCTAATATAAGTGGATTAATTAAATTATTTTTTGCAAGAATAATTGAAAGTGCAATATTATTAAGATTATTTATTATGTGATTATTTCTATTGATTAGATACTGTAAAAGCAGTTCATCATTATTTTGTTGTAATATGTTGTTTTCATTGAAACCTTTTCGCAAGATGTTAATTTCATCGGTCATTTCATTGATCTTGTCTTGAAGTTGGGAATTTAATTTTGTTTGTCGGTTGTTGTTTTCTATAAGTATATTTTCCTTAGTCAGTAACAGCTCGTAGTCGTCATGATCTGGGGTGCCGACCACAAATTTTAGCACCCTGCCAATAAAGTTTATTTACCTTGCTTGTCTTTTGGGAATTTCTAACGTTTTGATTACATGTAGCATTTCGGTCACTTGTTGGGCCAGAATATCCTTTTGCCAACGTGTGGTAGTTGACGCAGATATATCTTCGTGCTCTTGTACTATGATTTTATAGTCTGAGAGGTTTGTGGTATGGATGATGTAGCTGTGATCTTCGAAGCTACTTTACCATTTGTAAGTGCTATAAAGCGTGCGGATGAAAAATCCAAGATATTTGAAGTTGTCGTTTGGATGATATTTAAAAGAAGGCTAGAATAGAAGAAGAAAATAGTAGTTAGCGAAGTTTGATTTATGAATCTTTTTTGCCATTGATCAGAACCGTTATTCCTAAGTCTTTTTCAATTGTTTTTTCTACATAAAGTTTTTGAAATTTGTTTCCTAAACGCTTGTTTCTGCGTAAAAATACTTTTTCGCCCGGCTGATAAATTTTAGTGACGGCGTTTGTGTTAAAGCGTTTAATTGTTTTTACTTGACACGCTTTCAGTTTATTTCGTATTTGCTCTATATTTTCTTGTGAGTAGGTATGAATGACATCAGTGGGTTTTTGAGACGTTACGGAGTGGATGGGTTGATTGTATTTATGGGTTGCTAAAAGGATTAAATTTTTAGTCTCGTTTATTTGTTGTTGGTCTTTTAGACATCATGCTATTTCCAACAGTGTTGAATGAAATTTTTCGATTTGACCGTTACTTTCACTGTGCAAAGTGGGTACAAAGAATTGCTCTGTAAATGGTCTCTCAAATTGGTTTTTAATGCGTTAGAGCTGAAAGCTCCCTCGTTATCGGATACTATTGTTTTCTGAAATTTTCCAGGATCTGTGGTATGGCATCTTTCATGTCTATTGTGGATCTAGATTCGATCGGTATTACGATCGCGAATTTTGAAAGTTTATCTATGCAGATTAGGAAGTGGTGTTTGTCCGTTATTAATATATCAATGTGAAGTATTTCACCGGGGAAATGAGGTATGGGAGTTTTTCCCAATTCAGGTTTTTGCGGTTTTCTTTGATATTTGTTTTCAGCACATATTTTGCAATTTGATATAACTGATTTGAGTAACTTTCATATGTTTGGGAAATAGTACTCGCTTATGATTTGCCCAAAGTTTTCCTGTAAGGATCGGTGCGCACGGTTGTGTTCGGTTACCATTGTTTCCATTTGATCACCTCTATTTGTTAAGTCGATTACTAATTTTCTTGTATGAATAAATTTTACTGAATTTTACTTTTAATTTTTGCAAGGTTTGGGAGATCACAATGTATCGCGTTTGTAACGTGAGGGTTTACAGTTTCTTTCAGGGTTTGTGTTTGAATAGAGACTCTTCAGTGTTAAATTCGATAGTATGTCGAATAAGTTTTTTAAATAATAGTTTTGTTGATTCATGACTACGCCCAGATTGTGAAATTATGAGTTGGTTTCTAAACTGATTGACGGGATAGCTTATGCTTTTAATTGTATCGGAGCTAGAAATTTCACTCTGCGTGGTAGCGTCCGTCTCGGTCTCTGCGGTTGTATTGATAAATTGTTTGGAAAGGGCATCGGCGACTTTGTTTTCCTTTCCAGGTTTATAGAAAAATTTAGGAGCAAATTCCTCTGTAAAGGCTCGTCATCTTTTAATTTTGGCATTGGGATTTTGATTTGAAATCGAAAATGTCAAAGACTGGTGGTCAGTGAAAATGTGGATATTTGTAATACCGTAAAGGTAATGACGAAGGGTTTGTAAAGCCCATACGATTGCGAGTAGTTGTCGCTCATTAGTAGCGTAGTTCTCTTCGCGTTGGGATAAGGTTCGAGAGATCATGGTAATTGGCCTACTATTTTGGGACAGAACTGCGCCTAGTGCTCTAGATGAAGCGTCCGTAGTGAGTTCGAACGGCTTTCTATAATCCGAATATTGTAGAAGAACATCTTCGGATGATAAGATTTTCTTGACTTTTTCGAAAGCAGAAAGTGCTCCCGTATTTAAATTGATTTTCGTGATTTTTGATTTATTACTTCCTATATGGCCATTTTCGCCACGAAGGTATTTAGTTAATGGTTTAACTATGGAAGCGTAATACTTAATAAACCTGCGTAGTAGCCAGACAGGCCTAGAAAGGAGCGTAAAGCTCGTAAAGTTATCGGTGTTTTATAGTTGAGAATGTCCTAAATTTTTTTTGGGCAGGTTTTAATGCCTTTTGATGAGACAACAAAACCTAAAAACTCACCTTCGGTTTTGAAAAATTTAGATTTTTCTGGGGAGACTCTCATAACAGCTTGTTCTACCTTTTTCAGTACTTTTTCGATATGTGATAGATGACTTTCCATGTTTGGAGAATAGATGATTATATCATCCATGTAGACATGACAAAATTTCCCGATAAATTCTCGTAAAACGTCATCAATGACTCGCTGAAAAATGCTTGGTGCATTTTTTAGTCCGAAAGGAAGTCGACAGAATTCGTATTTTCCGTTATTAATACTAAAGGTACTCTTTTTCTGTCTTTCTCATGAAGGACTATTTGATGGAAACCAGATTTGAGAGCTAAGGTGGTAAAGAATCGTGATTGCCCTAGACTTGCGAGAACAACTGAAGTTTCAGGAATGGGATAACGGTCCGGAGTAGTTTTATCGTTTAATTTTCGGAAGTCGATAACCATGCGTAGTTTTTGTTTTCCGTTCTCGGCAAAGCTTTTTTTGGTGACGACGTGTATCGGAGAGTTGTAAGGTGAGTTGGACTTTCTAATTATTCCATCCGAAATGGGATACAGATAACTTCTCGCATAAATTGGTTCTTCTGTGGTAGTAGGGATTGTAGGAATTACCTTGGTATTAAGAGGTAATCTCCTGCTAGGTTCGGCGAAAGCTTAAAGGTTAAATTATTTTTTATCAATTCATTGAACTTAGATCTAATATGGCTGGGTACTGATTCTTGGTCTATTGTGATGGTATTTGCTTGCAAACATGAAATATTTTGTATGGATTCCCTTCCGTTTTTGTAGAACAGGACAAAGTTTTTTAGATCTAAACTTGCCTTTATTTCTCTGAGGAAGTCATACCCGATTATTCCATCGAAAGTATGGAGTGCAGGAAGTAAGAAAAATGTAGTAGTGTTGTCTACAACTTTAATTTTGCACATTTTGGTGATTTTATTAGTGTCGTTTACAGATTTAACGTAAAAGGGTTTGTCAACTGAATGGACACCTTTTAGAAATTTGAAATCTTTTATGTAGTTTTTGGAAGAGCCGGTGTCGATTAAGATTTTTAGCTCTTGACCGTTAGCTGTTTTTTTTTTTAACAAACGGTAAGAGTGACCTTAGTCTAAAAAATTGATTTCGTCTTCATGTGTTTGGTTAGATTGTTCGTCATCGTCATCGATGTACTTCGCAACGTGTGACTGAGCATCGTCGTCAGATTCGTTGTCTTTGATGTCGTCATGAACGGGCAAATAATTGACTTTTTGTACTTTTTGGAAAAGAGATTGAGTCGAATCAATCGTGTCTCTCGGTCTTTTATTAAAAGTGTTTCCAAAGTTTTGAGGTGGTACATAATTTGTACGCTGTTGACCCGTATTATATCTTTGATGAATTGTCGATCGTCTTAATTGTGAAGTTCTAGCGTCGATTTCCATAGGTGTTGGTTTGTCCCACACATTCATGGGGGAAGTAATGTTACGTTGAGCAAACGTGTTATTGCGTTGAGCGAATTTTTCGGGCTTAGATAGACTACCAGCTGCGAAAGTACGCGCAAACTCCTGTCTCTTGAGATTCACTTCCAATTCTTAAGCTATAGCAAGGGCTGTTGGAAGATCTACTGGTCTAGATGAAAAAAGAATGTCGCACATCGGGCGACGAAGACCTGATATAAAAACTCTAAGAGCAATTTCTCTTGCTCGATGATTGAGAGTTGTAATTAGTACCTCATTTGCACTATGAGTCATGAATTGTTTATTTATTATCAAGGTTAAGTCTTTATCGACCATGTCGTAATACTCGTTAATTGTTAAGTTCCCTTGTCGGAGAATACTTAACTCATTTTCAAGTACATGAATTGGACGTTTGTCCGAATAGGTTTGATCGAGGCAAGCAATAATTTGCCTTTTAATTCAAAACTGTATTGTAAGCGGACAAGGTGGCATTGGCAGAGTCCGTAATTTTGTTTCGAAATATTCCCATGGCAATATAATATTTCTCGGAACCTTCCGTGTAATATTTCATAGCGAAATATGCGCCTGAGCGCCATGCTGGATATGTAACTGGATCGCCTTTGAATTCCGGCAGGGATTTTACTAATTCGAGGCTAGTATGATTTTCCACGACTGTGGGTATGATTGAAATTGCATCATATTTTGCCACAGTGGGTATTATGGTGTTATTTGTAAGCTCTTAATAAAAGATGCTAGATCAATAATCTGACCTGAGAGGTCACTTTTGGTTCACGTAACAACCGCTTCTATGAGTTTTTCCACTTGCTCTAGTGTTATACTCATTTTTTAAAAATAGCCTAATAGAACTTTTGTTTTTAAAATTGTCCTTGAAATTGAAATTTTTTTTTTCAAGTTTGAACATTTATTTTTTTTTTTTCACTTTCAAATTAATTTTTAATAAATATTATATTATTTCTCTTAAGATTTAAAGATTTTTTTTTATATTTTATTTTGATTTATAAATTTCGGTACAATTTATTTGTTAAACTTGGAAATGTATTTAATCAATCTGACTTACATGTTTAAATAAATCATTGTTTTTATTCCAGTTTCCTTTTTTCCTTGTATGAGGATTAGATAGTGGTGTTGCACTGTTTTTCTCCTTGTATGAGGATTGTTATTTTGCCAGCGTTTTCTCCTGATATGAGGATTATGATTTTGCCAGCGTTTTCTCCTTATATGAGGATTATGATTTTGTGTCCAGTTTCTGTTGGTGATGAGTTGTTAGGGCCGCAACTTATGTTTATTCTCCCTTTATGAGGATTTGATTATAGAAAATTTTTAACACTCCTTTTATGAGGATCTTTTAATTCACAAAAAATTTTTATACTCCATTTATTGGTATTTTTATTTTATTAAAGTTATAAAAACTTTTTAATACAATTTAATTAATTTTTTTGTTGCGGCCCCACGTTGAGTGCCAGTTAACTTTTATAAATAAAAATTGTGTAAAATAAAAAACACAACTGATTAGTTCCACAGTTACTTTTATTCTTATATTATTTCTTTTTTCCTAATACAAATTGCGATTGTTTTCACAGAAATTCGCTGGATCAGCGTTTTGATTGTGAAACGTTAAAAACAAAAAGTATAAAATAAATTACAAAAGCTTTTAAAGGAATTAGCTGGATCAGCGTTTTAGTTTAAGTTAAAATAAAAAGTATTTGAAAGTTAAAAATAAAAAGTACAGTTGCGTTGGAATGTTTATGCTACTGGAATGCTAAAGCACGGTTGCATTCGTTAACTTGTATACATGTTAAAAGTATGAAATACTACTGATTCAACGTGAACAACTACGTATACTACATGTATTACATGTCCTTCAAAAACTTATGATCTGTTTGAATAAAGCAGATTCTTTAATTTGGACTTACTTATGTGAAAATCGAAGACATTAAAGTTATTCTAAGAAATCTAAAAAGAGAATTTTATTTTTGAATATTAAAAAAAATAAAAAAAAAAACCAACACCGAAAAATATATTTGAATTAAATTTGAAAATCTGTGATGATTATAAAATATGATATCAAAAGTATAAACAAATTTTCACCAAAAGTTGACGTTCAGTATTTCAAAAGGTTATTAAAATCATTAATTTAAGTACAAAAAATTACAAATTTATATTTTGTGATAAATTAGATATTTTTTATATGAATAATATAATAAATAATATATAATATAGCGTTAAAGATTTTGAATATTTATGTTTGTTATTTTTTTTTATTTTTTTTTAAATGTGATTCTTATTACACAGTGAAGTCTGAAATTTTTTTATTTAATAGAATGTTATAACAAAATTATTTTTGTAAAACTAAATAAAATAATTAATAATTATAAAAATAAATGGATAATAAATAATATATAATATAGCGTTAAAGATTTTGAATATTTATGTTTGTTATTTTTTTTTAAATGTGATTCTTATTACACAGTGAAGTCTGAAATTTTTTTATTTAATAGAATGTTATAACAAAATTATTTTTGTAAAACTAAATAAAATAATTAATAATTATAAAAATAAATGGAATATTGTATTTTTTTAATGAACTTATTCTTCTAGACGTGTATTTTTTATTATAAACTGCATTTTCTGCTCAATTGATTTACAACTATTTAGAAATATTGTATAGAATTTGCGAGGGAAATTGAGGTTTAAAAAAAAAATACCTGAATTTATTTCGTAAAAATCTGAATTAAAATTAAAGTTATTTGAATCTCTTTAGCAAAATTCTGTACTTAAAAAAAACCTGAATTTATTTAGCAAATATTGGAATTGGTTTAGCAAATAACTGAATATATTTAACAAAAACCACAATATATTTAGAAAAACCCTCAAGTTGACTCCCAAATGCTACATATTTCGATATATTTCATCATATTTGAACGCTACTTTAAGTTCTACTTTTTCACTGAAAATCTTAGTACGAATATTTTAACCTGTTTATCAATTTTACGTTTTTCAATATTAAAAATTTTATAGTGAATAAATTTAAACAAATAATAAAACTGAAATAAATTCATTAGAAATTAAAACGTAAAATAACCAAGAACAACTTTTTTTTATATATCTTATAGGAGAAAATCTCGAAAGACAATACAAAAGATCCTACGTTTTTAAAAAAATACGTTTTAAAAAAACCCAAATCGGATTGCAGAAAAACATATATACTAGGGCATATATTTTTTTAAATATTTTGAAACAACTAATTAAGTACCTCATAAAATATGAAAATATTTTTTTATTGCTTAATCCTTTAATTAAACATTCATTATTCATATATCTAAAAAAAACGCAGGAAGAAATAAAGCATGTTATGTACCTAGAAACAAAAAAATCTAAACCATTTTTTTTCTGAAGTTTCTTTTCTGTTTCACAGATTTGTACATAATTTTTGCACTTTTATTACCTAAAATTAGCGCAAAAATAAAAATTTCAAATAAATAAATAAAAAAGAAAAGTGCATTGTAGAAAAATGGTACATATTTGAAATATTATAATTTTATCAACTCTATTTAATAAAATTCATACCAAGTAACAGTCTGTTATTAAAAACTTTGATTTAAATAATTCTACTCAATAAATTCATATTAAGAAGTTGTCCGTTATGAAAAATTTTGTTCTAAAAGAATTCTTCCTACCGTTATTAATATTATTTCATTTTCATATCAACTCAAAATACTATTTTTCATCGTCATAAAAATTCATATTTATAAATTATTGTCCACTATTACAATTCTCGCATACAAACTCAGTAAATTTAATTTAATAAAAGAAGAAAACACATATTTTCCTGTAAATTAACAATAAAGAATAAACCATATAAAAAGAAAAAAATCGGTTTATCGCTGCAAAAAAGTTTTAAAAAGGCTTTTGTTTTTTATCTGTTGTTTTCATTATTTTTGTTTTTCAAAAGCTGCCTGCTAAACATGTCCGCTGTTAGATGTCCGCTATTAAAATTTTTTGTCTCGGATTTTTTGTTAGAACTGCTTCATCTGTATAATTACTTATCTGTGTTAAGAGGTTATTCTTAAATGCCATAGAATTATGTATTTGCCCAAGACTAACTGCGTGTATTTTTTTTTAAATAAATATGGCTGTTTTACCGTCACAGTTGCTTTTAACCAATCAGAAACCACCGCGCCGGTTTTTCGTCTCGTCGGAAAGTTAAAATAACTTTATCTTTTCCGTGACGATAGCCATACATACTAAGAAATTTAGATGGCATTAAAAACTACTTGAGTATATTAAATTTTGAATTTAGTTAAGTTGTGATTTAATAGATTTATAACACAATCGGACAGAACAGTTTTGGACAATGACAGTTAACTGCCAAACACTTTAGAACCACTTAGAACAGAAAAATCTACTGACACTTTTTTGTTCTAATTTTTGCCTACTCACAAATTTCTTTGTTTAACTGTCAAAATTTAAAGAAAAAACAACAACAAAATAAGTTGTCCAAAACTGTTCTCAAAAAATTCAAATGAAAAAAGATCAATTTAGAACAGTTTCGCACAATATAATCAACACAGAACAGAACACTTTCGGACAAAAAAGAACAAGTAACAGTAACTAATGAACACAAAAACGTGTTCTTTCTTACTCTAGAATGATTTAGAACATCCTAGAGCAGTTTACTGAACACAACTATAGTGAAAACGTTATTTGAACTTAAATTTGAAAATTACAAAAATAATAAATTGTCTACCTAACTGTGTATTTGTATTTTAAATTTAACCTATACATATTTGAACTATTTTAAATTTTGAAATATAAATAAATTTTTAAATACAAATAGATAGTTAGATAGTCAATTTTATTATTTTTAATTCTTGTTAATTTCAAATTTAAATTCAAATAATTTTTCCTCAGTTCTATAACAATCTATCAAATGTTTCAAAGTATCCGTTACTGAACACCGTCGCATGTGGAAATCATTTTCAAAAAACCGTCACAGAAATTACGACCGTGACGGTCAAACCGGCGTATTTGAAAATCCACTTTTAACATTGATGTCTGAGTGAGCCAGCTCATAAGTCGTAAGTCGTAATAGTAGGCTAAGTAAATCTGTATTCTGTCTGTTCTGTACATAATTCACTCGAAGAATACTGTCAGAATTATTGACACTCTTGAGTCTTGATTCTTGAATGAAAACAATTAATAGGGTACTGGCACTTGGCAGGCATAATTATAGGTATGTATGTATAGGTAAACAAGGTAGCTTTAAATGTCATTTTTAGTTCGATAATAAATACATTTGTTGCGCAAATAATTGTTCGAATTGAAGAATAGTTAAATTTAGATGAATCGTTAATATTTCCTTTAAAATTTTGTATTGTTGTCATGGGTAATAACAATTCTCGTAGTTTATCAGAAAACTGCGAATCAAAAAAACACCCAGGGAACAACAATGCTATTACCAATGAGCATATAACAACAAATGTGGGGTTTCCAAGATCGCCATCTGGAGCAGAAATTGGTGAAATAGTCACACAATTTGTTCCCATTGAAAAACTTTCACATGTAAGAGAAAATAATTTAGAAATTTTCATATCTAATTTTGTAATTATTAGATTTTGAAAGAGAAAACAAGAGAGATATGTGGAGTTAATGGCATTAATTCTGATACATTTGTGGTAATATTAATTGTTTACATAATAGACAATAAAAATAAAAAATTCTTTTAAATTTGACAGATATATGTTTTTCCAAAATATTCAGATTTAGGACATAGGCTATTCAATTTTTTTCATTATAACTCAAGAGCACAAACAACCCATTTAGGTGAAATTGCCTTCAGGCAGCAATGTGAAAGATTCTTGGGAGTTATTGATGATAATAAAATAATTGAAAATTACTTAACAATGTATAGGGACACAGATCGTTCTGACATGGTTTCTAAAGTCGATTTAAGACAATTTTTGATGACATGCTTTAATATTGCTATGTCTCATTATACAGGAAGTTCCAGAGTATGCCCAGTCGTAAGTAAATTTTTTGTTGAAACATCTACATACATTTAAATTAATTTGGCGAAACATAATTTAGGCTGATAGAACAATTGACTCGGTTTTAAAAGCGATTTTCTTTTCCCAAGATGCATTGAGCATTGGTTTTATATGTCGATATTTTGAACAAAATTGTATGCGATTAATTCTTTTAGTTCATAAATATGTGGTGCATACTTTATCAACGTGCTATCGTGGCTTAGAGCAGAGTGAAAATTCGTATGGGGTAGAATTATCAACTCCTGTTTTAGAACAAGGACCAGCATTTGATACCAAACTGTCAGAAAATACTTTATTGCCCTTATCACAGGCTTGGCTTTTAGCTGGAGTCTTGCCAGCGATATATTCTAAACCACAAGCTGTATCAACGGCAGGCAGTCCAACAGGAAATAATTTGGCGACATGCGCAACTCAAGCTTTTAAAGATAAATTTACTTTAATTCCGTCCCATTGGGCTTTATTATATGATTCTAATCAACATGGTGTAGGATCTAATAGATTTTTACATCACGTTCTAGGGTATCGTGGACCTACATTAGTTCTGTTACATACTCAAGATGGTCAAACATACTGCATAGCTTCTCCTTCCGAATGGAAAGAAACTCATTTATACACAGGAGGTGAAGATAGTTGTATTATTCAGTTACTTCCAAAGTAAGTTAATTTGACACTCGGTCAAAAAATGCTGTATCAAATAAAAACAATTATTTTAACAGATTTGTGATAATAGAAAAAAAACCAAATATATTGTGTTTAAATACAACAGTTAGAGGTTATCCTAAAGGCTTAAGAGCAGGATCTGACCCACGGAAACCTGTTATTGCTGTTGACGAACATTTTGAAAAAGTGGATTGCAAAGGAATACCATCGATTTTATCTTCAATTGAGGTAACAAATTTAGTTAGTTTTTATAAAAACTTGTTTTCCAGCGTTAGAGTAAAATTTTGGTATAACAGTGAAAATAGTCGAATATTTTCCTTTTAATTTTACGCTTATCATACAGATACGCGTATTTCGTCTACTACTTGCAGACTTCTTCAGTGTTTTGTACTCGACTTACAAAACACTGAAGAAGTCTGCAAGTAGTAGACGAAATACGCGTATCTTTATGATAAGCATATCAGTAAAATTAAAAGGAAAATATTCGACTATTTTCACTGTTAAATTTAGTTAAATAAACTTTTTTTTAAATTATTTTATAAACTATTTACAAGGTTTGGGGCTGTGGCGATAAAGTATCTCGTGAAGTTCAACTTGATATTAAAAAATGGCAAATAAAAGAAGCTGAACGACAACGCACTGTTAAATTAACTGCAGCTGATTGGATGGACCATCCCGATCGATATTTATTAGAATTAGGAGGGCGACCTAATTACAATAACTAAATTTTATATTTATTTTATGATCATGTGTCCACATTCTGTTATTGTATAAAATGATTAAATAATTTTTTATTTTTAGCAAAAACGACCTGAGTTGAAAATGTTATTTTACAAGTTATAAAATCTAATATAGTCTTAAAATACTTTCTTTGTCACTGAGTTATAAAAAAAATTTAATTTGATATTGTTAATACTATTTTGAATTGCCATCATAGGTACACAAGAACAGAGTTTTGCATTTCCTACACTGCTTATATAAATAAAAATTGTATTGTTGCGTTTTTGAGAAATAAATGATCAAAACGAAAAACTTAATGACTTGTTTTAAAATGTATATAACTGTGGTCCTTAGCCCGATTATGGTCATACTCGTCATTAGGACATCACTAATTCCCCATTTTAATTTTATTTTAAGTTGAAACTTAATTCGCAATTTATTTATTTTCAGTCAGCGTCGTTGATTTGTTGAATGACTAAACCATTGAATCATTCAAGAAATCAACGACGTTTACTGAATTTCATACAATTTATTAGTCAACTCTTCTCAATTTGTTTTGACACTTCGAGTCATTTTAAACAAAATTATGAAATGCATACATCAAAACATAAATCAAATTCTTAGGATAACAAATTGATTATTTCTTGTTATTAATTAATAACATGATGCTTTTATTCGTAGAAACAAATATAAACAGATTTACTTAGTTCGTCATAAAATAAAATTTTATTTTAACTTATTTTATTTTTTAGCTTTCTTATCTTTAGCTTCATTTTCAGCGTTTTCAGCATTTTCCTTTGCACGTTTAGCACGGACACCAACAAGGCGAGCATCAGCACGAGCCTAAAATATTTTAATTTTGAAATAGCTTCAAAATTACTAGAAATCTATATGAATTCGTACCTTTCTAAGAGTAGCAAATGCTTTGAATTTCTTCTCATCCTTAGTGATTTCTCTAATTTCAACAGCTGGTTCTTCTTTTTTAATTGGCATAATTTCACCTTTGAGTTGTGTGGCCAATTTAATTTCTTCAACAGTTGATTCACCTTTACGTATTTTTTTTTCATTCAATGGGAACAAAATTAGTTTACTTCTGTATTCCTTCAATCTTTGAACATTTCTTTGTCTAGATTCAATTGATTTATTGCGTCGTCTGCGATCTACAGAAATACCGATGGTACGAGCAAACCCAGGAGCAAGACCAGCTCCCTAAAAAAATTGTATTAAAAAAAATTAACCAATTCTTTTCTGTTAATTCTTACCTTCAATTCTTCTAATGTGAAACCACGTCCAGCTCGTAATTTGGTATGATAACGAATTGTTGGACATCTTACAATTGGGCGAAGAGGTCCTGCTGCTGGACGTGGAAACAAAGCTTTAGCTTTTTTGATACGATTCTGCCGCCGACGAACTTTGCGTGCAGGTTGATTGAACCAAGTTCTTACGTGTCGTTGCCAAAATTTATGGAAATGAGCATTCGGAATTATATTATTTCCCTTACCCATTTTGTTTTTGTTGTTTTAACCTGAAATATAACAATTTTAGTTAAAACACAGGTGAAACACGTGGTGACAATTAAATATAAAATTTATAGAATCTTAGATAAATTTACGTATAAGTAATTGTTTATTTAATATTTTCTTATATAAAAAATTTTAAATTTAGAATTGATTATTGCATTTGCATTATTACAACTTTAAATAAATATTTTTTTTAAAAACCAACCTCTTTCAACAAAATTCACCAAGAAAAGGAACTGTATCCCATATTCACATATTTGTGTTACAAAACAAAAATGTCACAAATTAATTGACGTAAGTCGGCTGAACTTACATACTCAGCCATCGTCAGCCATATTCGATAGAATATAATTTGCGATATTACAGGTTGTTGCAATTGTATGTCGACAGTACCTTAACAACTCAGTATTAAGGCCTTCCCACATTACAACTTTTAATGCTGACTGTTAAAGCCAACTTTTTATGACAGCAAAAAAAGCTGGCATAAAAATTTGACCATAACACAATTAAGCTTTTTTTAAAGCGGATTTTTTATTTAAAATTTAAAATGTCGTGTAGTATTGAACTCATTTTGGAAAATTTAAGAATAACCCATTTTATTCATAATGCCTGATTCACTGATTTAGAGCGTATGTTCCGAACCCATGCGAGCGCATATTTTTTATATGAAAATTTGAATTCTCTCAATTTTCAAAAATGTTCGGAACATTTTTTTCTCTCCGAAACAAAACTTGGTTTAACTTTAACTTTGTGTTCGGAACAATTTTTTTTGCTGTCATTTTTAATTTTTTTGACATTTCTCACATTACAATTTACAAAGCATAAACAAGAAAAACAAACAATTCATAAAAATATTGAAAAACCACTTCTACACAATTTTGTATTTATTTTATATATTAACAATTATTTTATATTAAAAATTATTGTATATTAACAATATTATTTTATTTATTATTTAATAATTTTATTTCTTTGAATAACAATGATTAGATATATGTATTGAGATTGAATTAAACAAAAATTTTAAAATTAATTCAAATCAAATTCAAATGTTAATGTCTGCTGTTTAATTTTTTTTTGTTCGGAACACAATGTTCTGAAGCAATGAATCGCAATCATAAGAATTCTCTTTTAACAAAATTGTTCGGAACATAATGTTGAATCAGTGAACTAAGCATAATGTAACAAAACGTTATGAACCACAAAAGAAAAAACGACAACGGGAATTTTGGGTTAGGTAGGTAGGTAGAAGTGGCCTTTCCAGTTACTTCTGAAGAACCAATTAGCATTTAATTGTGCCTTTTTGATACCACGACTCGAGTGACCTATTTCATGTTGTCAGTTGTTATAGGTGGGCGTTCTCTTATCTTCACTTTCCCCAGGGACTCAGTACTAGAGCCACCCTGTGAGATTAAGAAGGATGATCACATCTCCTATTTTGCTTTCCGCAATAAAACCTATGTTGCTGGGGAAAGCTTCACCTAAAGTCCGGAGTCTGACTCTGCAAAGGAAGTGTTGAAGAGTTTCTGCTTCATTCTCATCCTTGAAACTACGACAGTGGGGATCGAAAGCAATACCTAGCTTGGCAGCGCGGCTTCCTATCGGCCAGTGACCCGTACTGATGGCTACTACTCTTGATATATCTGTGCGGGATCTGGTTAAGAGTTGTTTGGTTTTATTAATATTATACGCAGACCACGTTTTCATCGAGGTCGCACAGGTATTTAGTCTATGCCACCTTTCAGTCGCTCTGGCCCGAAAGTATGAATGGATGCGCTCCTTGACGACTCTCATTGGACAGTGAATGTCTTCCTCAAGGCACCTGTCGAGATTGAAACCTTGCCTTGCCAGTTCATCAGCTCTCTCATTTCCGTCTATGTTACTGTGATCAGGAACCCATAGTAGAGAGATCGAGAACCGGTTATCTAAGTTTCCAATTTCGTTTTGGCATTGTTCCACCAGCTTAGAACAGATAGTGTCCGCCACCAAAGCTTTGATAGCGGCTTGACTATCCGTGAAAATGGGGACTTTTGTTTTGGTCGTATGAATGTTATTAAGGGGTTTAAGCGCTTCCCTAATTGCAAGTAGCTCTGCTTGAAAGACACTAGCGTATTTAGGGAGACCATAAGATTTTGATATTTCTAGATCTTCTGAGAAAAATCCTGCACCTATTCCGTAGTTCATTTTAGACCCATCACTGAAAATTCCTATCATTTTCCCTTTTCTTAATCGGCCCTGGCAGGAAAACCTATTTTAGGCTTTTCGTTGAAGTTCAATTTAGGGTGATTTAATCGGGTGTGCTTGGCACCAGTTCATTTGGAAACTGACCTATGATATTCCCGTGGCCATATGGTCTGGAATACCAGAAACTAGTTTCTCTTAGTCTGACTGCACTGCAGGATGCAACGTATTTTATGTACAAATTGGGAGGAAGGAGATTAAGGATGACATTTAGAGCGTCAGTTGGGTACGAGCGCAAAGCACCTGTGATTCCAATTCCCGCTGCTCTTTGTATTCTCCCAAGTTTGGTAATATTTACCGCTATTTACCGCCAACCACCAGGTTAACGATCCGTATGTAAGAATAGGTCGTACCACAGTTGTGTACATCCATAGTAACATCTTCGGTTTGAGTCCCCACCTCTTACCAAAGGTTCTACAGCATGTGTAGAAAGCTATACTTGCTTTCTTGATTCTATTTTCTATGTTTAGTTTCCAGCTGAGCTTAGTATCAAGTATGATTCCTAAGTATTTGGCACTATTAGTGAGTGTGAGTGTTTGACCGTTTAGCTTCGGGAGATTAAAGGTTGGTATCTTAGTTTTTGTGGTAAAGAGCATCATCTCCGTTTTGGCGGAATTAACACATAGACCGCAGCTTGTAGCCCATGTACTAATCCTACCGAGAGCACGTTCCATGATTTCACTGATCACGGAGAGATAGATCCCCGATACCAGAACAACTAAGTCATCTGCATACGCAATCACTTTGATCCCGTCTTTTTCAAGGTTTAGTAATATTTTATCTATGACTAATAACCAGAGTAACGGAGAGATGACACCTCCCTGGGGTGTTCCTCTATTTACATTTTTGGTTAAACTTGATTGTCCCATATTTGCTTGGATGACTCTCGATTCAAGCATGGATACAATCCATTGACTAAGGCATGTTTCCACACCTAAGTCGAACATAGAATTTTTAATGGTTTCACTCCGAACATTATTGAAAGCTCCTTCAATATCTATGAACGTGGCTAAAGTATATTGTTTGTAGTGAATGGTTTTTTCTATCGTACGCACTACCTCGTGAAGAGCCGTATCGGTTAATCTTCCTTTGAGGTAGGCATGCTGAGATTTGGATAGGCGCATCATGTCCATTTTCGATCTAATATGGTAATCCAAAAAGCGTTCGAGGGTCTTAAGTACAAAGGACGATAGATTGATCGGTCTATAGTCCTTGGCAAATTCGTGACCTTTCTTGCCCGCCTTGGGAATAAATACTACACGAACATGTCTCCATGCTTCGGGTACACGATTACGTGCAATACAATTTTTGAAGATTGTCAATGGATGACAATTCATTAAAAGATGTGGAACCCAGATCATCAGGAATTGCGGATTCGCTAAAGTGGTTTCCGCATCCTGGAAAGTGTGTGTTTAATAGGAGCTCCAGGGATTCTTCGCTAGACTCCGTCCAAGTACCATCCATTGTTTTAATATAAGAGGAATTGGAATGGACCTGTGATAGTATCCTTCCCAGTCTTGCAGAGTCCCTGGTACTTTCAATTGATTGACAGTAATCCATTCAAGATAGGTTCTTCGCTTTCCTAATGAATTTTTTATAGAGTTTTAGGCAGTGTTTGTATGGCTGCCAGAATCTGTGTTTTTGGCAGATATTGAAGATTACTCTAGTCATTTTCCTAAGATTAGACAAGTCTTCATTCCACCAAGGAGGGAAAGTTTTCTTGCTGTATCTGATTGGACACGAGACTTTGAAAGCAACATTCATTGCTTTCTGCAAAGTGTTAACCTTATGATCAATTTCTGAGGTTGGCTGTACTTCCAAGTCAGGTATTTGGCGTAGTTTTGATTGGAATACTTGAATAAATTTATCCTAGTCAATACTTTTAGGATTTCTGAATGGTTTTTGGGTTTTGGATTCCAGGTTTATATTATAGGTAATCCATCTATGATCAGAAAAGGAGTTCAGATCGGATACCAACCAGTTAACTATCCTGAGGGTGTTATTGTTTGTTACCAAGGTAATGTCGAGAACTTCTTCCCATCCATTAAAGTTTTCCGAGCTTGGAAAAATAAAGGTTGGTTTGTTACCGACATTACATACATAAAGATTAGTATTTAGAATAAAATCAAAAAGACACTGACCTCGTTCGTTATTTTCCGAACTTCCCCAGAGCGAATGTCTTGCATTTGCATCGCAGCCTAACACCAGGTCGGCCTTAATTTTGTTGATCATCGATGTAAGCTGTACCACCTCATTGGGTGGTGCAGGTTCATCGTGAGGCATATATGCCGATGACACAAATACCGATTTTTCACTTGTAAGCTCTAACTTGACTACTGTCAAATCAGAGGAGCTGAGGCTAGAACAGATAAAAGCATATATGTTTTTCTTAATTAGAATACACGATCTTGGCTTACCACTGTCTTTTTTATAGAAAAGATTATATTGGCTATCACTAAACGCCCTTTGTGGTTGGTCTGTTGTTAAAATGTGGGGGTGAGTTCCAGAAGCCGCCTTGCTTCTTTCCGGAGCTTGTACGTTCTCTTCGTGAGATCTGTTACGCTTTCCGCATTCCCTCTCCCCTACATTTGTTAAGTTTTTTTTGGCTGTTATTGTACTATTCAATGACTGTCTGGTATCGAATTTTGTCCAAATCGGTCACGTTCGGTGGAAGTACCAGCTACCTCACTTTTGGCAATCTTGCCTAAAATGAAGTTGGCCTTGTTGTACCTCACTTTCCAAACAACGTTTTCCGATTTCCTTTTGCGTTTTGGTTTCCGGTCACTGTGGCTGGCGACCAGAGTTTCCTTTTCTTTATCGGTTGTTAGAGGAAGAATGAACAGGTGTACTATGGCTGGTACTCGCTGCCCTTTCTAAACATGGTTGTGTGAGAACAGGTGTACTAAGACTGGTACTCTCTGAACTTCCCACAATAGTCTCCTGACTAGAGAGAAGTAGCTCATCCTCTGACAAGGACAAGCTTGCTAATTTAACGTTAGTTTCTTTTTCAAAATTCATATTTTAATCCCACGAGTTGCGGAGAAAGGAAAAGTCATCCGTGGCAGAGATCCGCAATACCATGAGAAGGCTAGTTTGAAACTGGAGGTCGCCAGGTATCCTGAGTTCGCATACTAGAGGTTAGTTAACCCACTAACCATTCATATTTTGGCGCATGCTGTTCCACCGTGTACTTTGGGAAATTTTTTTCAAGGTTTACTCCTTTAGCGCCGTACTTTAGCCTGGAAGAATCTAGTTTACCGGTGACCACCGCGGGGAGGTAGTACGTACACTTGCGAAACCACATTGGAAAATCATTGAAAGGCTACCAAGTGATTACTTCTACTTCACCTGTTGCCTAAAACCTCACCAGCACAATAAATGAAGTATCCGTACTGTGAACCACAGTCGCCGATCACCGGAATTTTGGATTAGTCCATTATTTATAGACAGACAGGAAACTGGTTTCAATTATTCCAGAGCTCTTCTTAAAAACTTTTGCATGTTTGATTCTGAGCAATACTTATGTTCTTTCATAGCTTCTCCCTTTTTATTATATTTTGGTAAACAGAGTTGGCTTTGGCTTATAAACAAGGTTTTGTTGTTGTTTAACCAACTCGATTAATTTTTCATTTATTGCCTTGTCTGAAATTTAAATATAAATATATACCTATATGTATCTACATACAATAATATTTATTTCATATAATATCTTTTACAAATTATAAAATAAATAAATAAATATTTAGTCTACTACCCATTTTTTTTTAAATAACAATAAATGATAAAATTCTTTATCCAGTTCATATAATCGGTCTTCAACAATAGCATTTAACATTTAAGAAATAAATTGAAAACTTAAGTGGGATATACATGTGGAGAATTCTCATGCATCGCTGCGTACAGAACTTAGTATAGATGCATGTATAACTGTGTACCAGACACATGTACATATTTTATCTGTCAAAAATTGTTTTGTTTTGAAAAAATGTAGATAACTGCTGCCAATTAGATATAAACATACAATTTGTTTGTTTGCATAGTAATAAAATACAAAATAAAATAATTTTTGAAAAATTTTAAAGTTAAAAGTTATTAAAAGTGTTTAATAAAAGTGTTTGAAAAAATTATAATAACATATTTTGTTATCTGTCACTATTATGATTGTAACAAAATATAATTATATGAATAAATTAATGTTAGTTTGTTGTGCATATATTTTGTCATATATAAATATTTTAAAAATTTATGATGAATATTGCAACAAAAAAAAAAGAAAGTCTAGACTATGGACTAGGGAAATTTTCATTCATTTCAAATTAATTAGTTTTTGTTCCATTAACTAATTTAAATTCATTTTTACAAAATTGGTTAGAACCTATTTACCACAAGAAACAATAGCGCTCGTCACGCATTTCGTATCTTCGAATTTCGTAAATTTACGAATGTCAATTTTGCGTGAAGAGTAAATTTTTAAATTTTGTATTTTTCATTTCGTAAATTCGTAATAACAGCTGAATCCATGCTTCTAGAAAACATTTCAAAAGTAAATACAAATGTTTATTTTAATTTATTTTTTATTTTTCTTTTTTATAAAAATTTCACTTACACATTTAAATTTAAATTTATTTTTATTTTTAATTTTGAATGTTTAAGTTTGTTAAGAAAAAATTAATTTGATTAATATTTGTATTTGTTTTTGTTTATTATTGATATTTGACATTAATTGTCAACAATACGAAGATACGAAGATACAAAATGAAAATTAAAAAGCTCAAAGGGTTCTTATTTTTCCTTCGTAAATTTACGATTTCGTATTTTATCATCCGTTCGTTTATAAAGCTTTTGTATGAAAGTGTAGCAAACTTTTTTGGTTTTTAGTATGAAGTGTAGCAAACTAGCGATATAAAAGAACCAAAATAATACGAATCGTAAATTTACGAAATTGCGTGACGGGCACTAATAATAAATATGTAAATATCAAATAACTTTTGAGACGTTTGTCATTATTTTTTTATTAGTTTGAGTAAAATGACAATTTTTACAATCTTTCGTGTTGATAGCTCTGCCGCTGCGCAGCAAAAATTAGAAAATTAAAAACAGAATTACATGTAATTGGTTCCATATAAAACCATTCTAATTTATTTTGGCTGCGATGCATGTATAGTTCGGCACATTATACTTTCCATTTCACTTTCGTTTGGTGTAGTGTAGACGTATTTTTTTTCGGCTTTAATTTCTGCTTAATATAATTTAATTTAACTTTGTTTTATTTTAACCTTTGTCTAAATTTAGTGCTATAATTTTAAAGTGTAATTCATTCATATTAACTAATTCGACATCAAGTTGTGAACTGTTTTCTCAGTAATTTAGATTTTTAATAAGAAAAACAATTTGTTTTTTATACCATTCAATTTTCTTATTTTCTGTAAAAATCAGTCATTTACATAAACAACATATTCTAATATACAAAATTCTTATATAACTCTTAATTTGAGTTTTATCTATATATAATTCTTCGTTTACATAAATCTTTCTCGAGTTTTTCAATTTTCACACTAATTCAAAAAATAATGGCGATTCCAATTTAACAACTTTCATAAAAAATAAAACATTTGATTTTTCTTACAATAAATGCCACAACATTCAACATAAAAATTTTTGTTGTTATTTTTACATATAAAATGTCAGATCCATGAAATGTATCTAAATTTTTTGCAGATCCATTTTCATTAGTCGCGATACATTAACCGCGGTACATTAACCGCCACCGGTACATTTACCACACTGTTCAATGCCCAGATCCGTGGATCTGGAATTTCAGATACACCGGTTAATTTCACTGAGCGCTACCAATATAATAACAAAAAATTGTCATGACAGTTCTTGTTTACTACCTACCTAGACTTATAGACTTATTAATAATAGACGGCAATCTAATATTTCTTTATCTTGCCGCTACCACTGGCATCATACTTATCCAAGGATAAAAATATTCAATGGTTTTCCGAGCCCTTTACTCAAGGTGGTCGAGCTTCCTCTTCAAATATAATACATCTTACTCCAGAGATTACAAGATACGCAGCTAGTCGTATATCTGATGAAATTAACAAAATTTAAAAAAAAAACAAAGAATATTGAAAAAATCATAATTGACAATACAAATTTTGAAGGACAACGAGTATTTCAAGAAAACTGGAAACCTTTAGATACCATAGAACTGGAAGCCTTCATTGGTCTTTTGATATTAGCTGGTGTGTTCAAATCACACAATGAAGCACTTTAAAACTTGTGAGACGAGAAAAAAGACCGAAATATTTTCCATGCCACTATGTCCTTCAAGAGATTCAAAGTTATTTCAAGAATCATAAGATTTGATGATGGCAGCACACGAGCTGCTCGCAGGAATATGGGTAAAATGGCTCCAATTCGGGATTTGTGGGATAAGTGGGTGGAAATATTGCCAAAACTATTCAATCCAGGTGAAAATGTAACGATTGACGAGCAATTGGTTGGGTTTCGAGGTAGGTGTCCGTTTCGCCAATATATGCCGAATAAACCGGCAAAATACGGAATTTTGGATACTTTGCGATAGTATAAATACATACGTTTGGAATATTTAAATGTATACAGGAAAGGCAGCTGGCGCAGTGGCTGAGAAACAGCAAGGCTTACGCGTAGTACTTGATTTATGTCAAAGAGAGCTAAATGGCAGAAATGTGACATTTGATAATTTTTTCACATCGTATCAACTTGGACAAATGTTATTGAAACGCAAAATGACTATGATTGGAACCGTAAGGAAAAATAAAACATCAATTCCCCCTATGCTTTTGGACGTGAAAAGTAAGCCTGGATTTTCGTCAACGTTTGCCTTTACCCAGGATACTACTATGGTGTCTTATATACCCAAAAAAAACAAGTGTGTTATTCTTCAAAACACTTTACACAAAAGTATACAAGTTGCAAACGACACCGAAAAAAAACCACATAATTTTAGACTATAATCGGACCAAAGGCGGCGTAGACACAGTAGATAAAAAGATAGCTAGTTATATTTGTAAAAGGAAAACTAACAGGTGGCCAATTGTTATTTTCACCAGCATATGCATTTGCGCTTTAAATTAGCCTTTTTCCAGATTGGAACAACAGAAAACATCATAGAAGACGACTCTTTATCAAAATACTGGGGTTATCTTTGATCAAAGAACATATGGCTAGACGAGCTTGTCCCCCACGATCTTTAAACTGCCAAAATTTTATAGCTAACCTTACAACCGCTAACGCAAC
Organism: Argyra leucocephala; assembly: GCA_963942445.1. Taxonomy (NCBI): domain Eukaryota; kingdom Metazoa; phylum Arthropoda; class Insecta; order Diptera; family Dolichopodidae; genus Argyra; species Argyra leucocephala. The sequence goes on along the minus strand of OZ012680.1, from coordinate 78,253,803 downwards.
AAACTGTTCACCAACGACATCTACAAATAAGCAAACTGAAAAGAAAAGAGGCCGTTGCAATTCTTGCCAAAAATCTGACAACAAGCACACATCAAAGTTCACCATTTGTAATAAATTTATCTGTAAAACTCATACCAATACCGTGTGCCACCAGTGTATGAAATGAGATACATTTTTGTAACATAGCAAATTTTTTTCTTCAATTTATGTACTTTAATCGGATTGAATTTATGTGGAATATTTTGTTTTCTTTTATTTAAACATATTAGCAATAAATTAACAAAAAAAATATAAAATAATATGCTTTTTAGTATAAAACCATATATGGGTCTATTTTGACCCAAGAGCCTTTAGCGTTACTTTTTTTAGGGACGGATGAAGGTTAATATAGTTAAAATATCCTCAAAATGTTGAAACTTATATAAAACGAAAATTTAAAGAATTTTCTAGAACATATCAAAATTTCACATTTCGATTCGAAATTTTAACCATTATTTTCATTAAATATAATAATCACTTTTTTATAGCATTTTTTACCGATGCCATGTTGGTACTTATGAAAAAAATTTCATGAATTTTTGTTGAAAGCTATAATTTTTTGACGAAGCTTTTCAAAAATTAGATAAAAAAATTATTTTAAAATCGAGTTTTAATATATTCATTTTCGTTCTCAAAATCTGAATTTATTAAAATAGAATTTAGAATAAAATCTAAATTTAGAATTTCTATTTTATATTTCCAAAAAAACAAAGTTGAACTCGTGTTTTGAGTGCGAAGTGCCGACTTCTGAACGGCGGATCTATCCGACAATTTTTTAAAAATTATTTATAATAATTATTAATAACTTTTTTTCAGACAAGTACAATTTAAACACGAGATATAGAGTTTTGGCCCCAATTCCTTGGACCCCAAATCTGTTGTCTTCATCACATTTAAGGGCCATTGCACTGATGACAAAAAAAAATGTCAAAGTTTTCGGTTCTGACACTTGGGACGCCGGACCTCTTGTTTTTATAGTCGGGTTGCTGCCACCAAGCCCCCGCTACTCGTTTAATAAAACCATGTTTTTGCCGACAACAGGTAAACGCAGACAGACGGCAAGGTTTTTCGATAAATTCGGGACTTTTTCTGCTAAACTTTGGTAATAACAGAAAATGACAACAAAATAAGCGTTAAAAGTTTTAAATTGTGTTTCATAATGTAAAAATCTTCCAGCAAATTTTTTACTATGTAGAAAGTAAGTTTTAAAAATTAAATTTAAAAACCGTATAAAGGCGGTTTAAGAAATGTTTTTTTTACAATATGGAAGTCACGGATATTTATGAAAAAAATAAATAAATTTATATTTATTTTTGTAGTTATTGATGTAAAAAATTATGAATTATAATGTTTTCTTTGAACGAATTTTTAAGAAATGGCTAGTTTAAGAGTTATTAACAGATTTTAATCAGTACACTTCTTTTGTTCCATAAGAAGACGTGTTAATTAAAATTTAGAATTTTATTTTTCATACATTTAAGAGTTTTCTGGTACACTATTATAGCTTTTACTTTTTACGATATATTGTAGTTCCTGGTTACTACCAAGGCATCCTAAATATACAGCCATAACACTTCGCACTTTTTTTGTCCACAGGAAAATGTAAACAAAAAATTTCTTATATGAGATTTTTCAGTTCATATAAGAGTTTTGGATGGATTCGACGTTTTTTTTTAAGTTTTAATTTTAAAATCTACTTAATTTACTTTAAAAAACTAAATTGAAAATAAAGTGTGTTTCATTCAAAAATCTAATTGAAATTTTAAAAATCTAATTGATTTATTTGAAAAAATTACTTGCAAAAAAGTTAATTGGAAAATAGTATTTTGTGTTTAAAAAGAAAATAAAAAAATAGGAAATAATGCCAACATTGTGTTGTGTTCCTGGATGTGTGTCGTTCCTGGATAATATATTATTTTTAAATATAATATATAAATTATAAATATTTTTTATTTGCTGTTTTCTATTTTAAATAAATGAAAATATAAAATAGGTACGTGTATGCTTAACTATTCATTTTTTAATTCACTTAAAACTATTTACTTAGCACTTATAATTATAATTTGCGCTTTAACCATGTACATTTCGTTTTTACTTTGTAATAACATTAATAATTAAAATTTTGCTCTCCATTTTTCTAACTACTATAACTTCATATACAACATGTTAATTACATAGTTAAGATTAATGAAATATGAAACCTATATTTAAAACAAACAATATATCATGGGTTTTTTTTCAAATATTTTACATAACATATAACATAAGTAACAATAATTTAACAATAATTATTAAACCACATTTTAGAGCAAGCATTTGATAATAGAATAAATAAATTGTTTAGAAATAGCAAATACAATACGAACAAAAAAAATAATACTGAAGCTTCAGTCATATATTGATAAGACAAAAATATAATATTCTATTTAGTTTTATTTACAAATTATTTTAAATATTAATTATTGACAATAAAACATGAAAAAAAGAAAAAGAGTACATGAAACAATTTGTTCAAATTTACTTTACTTTTGAAACACAAAATACTATTTTCCAATTAATATATTCTTTGAACACTTTTTTGCAAGTAGTTTTTTAAAGTAAATTAATTAGCTTTTTAAGCATCCAATTAGATTTTTGAATTAAACACTTTATTTTCAATTTAGTTTATTCAAGTAAGTCAATTAGATTTTAAAATTACAATAAGATTTTTGAATTAAAAGTTTTAAAAAAAAAAATCGAATCCATCCGAAACTCTTATATGAACTGAAAAATCCCATATCAGAAATTTCTTTGTTTACATTTTCCTGTGGGCTTTGTAGCGCCATTTTGAATTGAATGTTGCGGCCTGTTTATTTTATGAGGCCTTGTTACTACTGCGATAAGTTCCAAAAGTACAAGCTATCAGTGCGCACTACAAGTACAACGTTAATAATCTTGAAAATACAATTTTGACTAACACGCCTCTCTGAATGGTGTTTGAAATTAAGGTGGTTATGATGAAGTTCGTCGGAATGTGAAATTCCGATTACATTCCGAATTTGGTATGCTGAAGTCCGAAAGTATTCCGCAGTCTGCAAATGTAATTATTTATCCGAAATTTTGTATGATGAAGTTCGTCGGAACGGAAAATAATTTGAAAATTGTACGCCGGAATTTCTCATTCGGAAGTATTAGAATGGTTCGGAAATGAATTATAAAGCATACAATTTTTGTATTTAGAATATTAGGAGAAGTAGAAAATGTAATAATAGTTTTTTTTTCAATTTCTTTTTCATTTGTAAAAATATTTTTTTTTATTTAGGAATAAAAAAGCGCTTCAAAAGAATAATATATTTTATTGTTTTTAATATTATAACATAATATGTATATATATTAAAAACGATACATATATATTTTACATTCTTTAGAGAATTTTAAATTTTCTCTGATGTAACAAAAAATTACTATTATTTTAATTTATATATTATATATTATTATTTATATATATACATACTACATATATAATTAAGAAAGTTGTAACTTTTACTTTTAATTTATGTATGCATATTGTATATATACATTTATGTCATATACATTATCTATTAAAAAATTTTTACAAAATAAATAAAAAAAAAGAAAATAAAAATGTTTGAAATGAATATGAAAACAAAAAAAAAATCTTCCGAAACATATGATTTTGATTTCTGCACAGACTGCAGTCGAAGGGACTTCAGCATACCAATTCTTTCGTATTCGGATCGGAATTTTTTTTCGGAGAAATTCCGCTTCAAACTTCATCATAACCACCTAACTTAATTTTTTATCAGAAAAAGTTAACCATGGTAACATCACCCACTACTGTATGTATATTACAGCAGCCACAGAGCAGATTTTTAGTTCGTTTGGTAGTAGAGTAGTAGTTGTTTGTAGTAACAAAGAAATATCAATTAACTAGCACTAGGCTCTAGGTCTAGCAGTCTAACAGTAACTGTAGTTGTAGCTAAAAAAGAATAGATGAACATGAAAGCTCTGTAGTGTGAGTTGACTTGTTTTTTTTGTTGAAAAATCGATTGTTTTGACAAAAATTTATTGTAATATTTACATTACGATTACTTACATTTATACCTTCACCTTTTTAATTGAAAAACTTAGATATAAGTTTTCATTAAATGTTTTAACACAAATAAATGAAATTCTCTTATCCACTTAAAAAAGAAAAAAGACTAGAAATAAAAGTTAATGTTAGAGAATTATTCGCTTGTAAAGCAATATTTTTATACACCGTTAAGTTATTAAAAATACATCGATTTTTCTATCAAAAATGAGTAAGTAATTTTGTTATTAAAAAAAGTTTTAATTTAAATAAGACTAGCAGTTTGATATGCGATAGTACTTATAAATAAATTTTATTAAAAGTTTCTGACTTCAAAATTTAATTTAATAAAAATTAATTTTTTTACATAGATTCAGAGAAAGGTGAACATTTCGTTTTGGATTTGTCTAAAAAGTGTTTGAAAAAAGTTCCCAAACAAGAGGATGCACAGAATTGTCGTGTTCTTATTTTAGATGACAACGAATTGCAAAAAATAGATAATATAGATTCGTATCTTCGCATAGAAAAGGTGGAACACAAAATCAATTTATCAAATTCGCATAAATTGATAAATTATCCAAGTTTATAATTTTTTTAAAAATTGAAAACTTAATATTTTTAAATTGTTTTTTATTTTGAAATATTTTAGCTGTCATTAAGTAAAAATCAGTTACTTCGTATGTATGGAGTTTGCAGACTACAGCGTCTGAGAGAATTAAATTTATCTTTTAATGGAATATTAACAATTGAAGGACTTAAAGAATTAATCCATTTGCAGCATTTAAATCTTGAAGGCAATAATATTAAAGCAATCGAACATATAAACACTAATACTAAATTAGAATATATAAATTTATCTGAGAATAGTATCGGAAGCATTTCTGATATATCCTACTTAAAGTCATTAAAAGTAAGTTCATATTTCGTTTGCCTCCACAGTTTACATACGAAATTTGTAAATTAAATGTTAAATGTATTGTTTATACGTAAAACATTAAAATTAAGTTCATATTTTGTTTCTTCCATAGTTTACATATGAAAATTGTAAATTAAAATAAATAATTGTTTTGTGTTTTACATATAGGAAATATATCTTCATGGTAATCGAATATCTCATTTGAGACAATGTGATAAATTTTTGCCAACATCTATTGAAATATTAACATTAGCAAAAAATTCAATGAGCGATTTGAATGAAATATGTACTTTGACGAATTTATCTAATTTACATAGTATTACAATAGGAGAAAACCCATGTGTTCAGATGATTGGTGGGACAGAGTAAAAAAATATTAAGTTTTATTTTTTTTTTAATTAATTAATTATGTGTATTACTATTTTAGTGGTTTTGATCATAGACCTTTTGTTTTGAATTGGTGTATGAGTGTTAAAGTTATTGATGGTTTCATGGTAGATCCAATTGAAAGGTAAATCTTTCTTAGCAATATTTTACCTCTTAATTAGATTAAATTTTACCTTTATTTTATACTAGTTTTTGACTAAAAGATTTTAAGAGAGTGTAGATATTCAAGTACAAAACCTAATATAACAATATAAATTGTTTATTGTTGCAGTTTAAAAGCTGAATGGTTATTTAGTCAAGGACGAGGAAGACAATTTAGAGTAGGCGAGCAAGCTGCTTTATCAAAATATTTGAGCTCTGTTTGCCCTTTATTAGGAAAAGCTTTAGAAAATGAGAATGAAAGAAAATTGCGTTTAATATTAAGTAAAGCCCAGCAACATCAAAGACAATTACAAGAAGAAATTTCTGATAATTTAAATACATCTGGTGGCAATTCACCATCATCCGGGAGAAAGAAACAAACAGCTAGTAAAATTCAATCACCTAGATGTAAGTGTTAATTAGATTATATACAATATGTACATTATACACATTTTTGTTTTTTGTGTATTATAGAAATAAACTTTTTAATAAATTATATTTCAGATGAATTTGGATTTGATTATATAAAATAAAAACATCTAATCTTATTTTAATTTCAGTTTCTAGACTAGGAATACGTCAAGGATCTCCAGATTCAATGTCGAATAGTTACCACGGAAATACATCATCTCATTTAGTAACACAAAATGATATTCGTGAGTCAAAGAAAAATATAGTTGAGTAAATTTAATATCATTTATCTAATAGATACGAATCAAAACCATATGCTGCAAATGACAACATCATTAATAGAAAATATAAAGAATGATTCTGTAATGACACAGAGCTTAGATATGTCTTTCATAGGAGGAAACAATTCTAGTACCAGCTCCAAAATGCATAACTCTTGCAGTTCAGAATCAACACAAAAATTAAACACTCCTAATCAGTACACTGGTATAAAAAATACAAGTTTTGTATGTATATGTAAGTATATATATTCATAAATTTTAGATCAAAACTCGTCCTTACAAATTGGTGGACCATTGGCTGCGGCTTCAAAAATGGTGCCAGTGCCTGAAACTTTAATGAGTCCTGATTGTTGTCCGACATCCGTTACACAGAGAGCAATAAATAATCCAAATCTTAACTCTAGTCCGAAATTATCAAAAAATAAAGGTGAATATTGTTATTTTAAATAGAATATGCAAATTAAGTTTTTTTTTTTAAACCCTGAATAATAGAAAATAAATTAGGTTCTCCGAAGATAAATAGAAATTCACATTTACGACGCAATAGTGAAAAAAGTCCAATTTTAAGTCCCAGAAAAATAAATACAGCACTTCAGAACAATCAAAGCAATAAGTTATCGATGTTGGATAATCAGGAAATAAGAGGACGAAATTGTGTGCATATAACACCACCTGATGAGCCTGGAACATTAAGTTCGGACGATGATAGTGATCATATTAATGTAGATAAACTTAAAACAATAAGAAATAAAGCAGCGCAAAGGTAAGATCTGGATTTTTTTACTTAAATCGAATTTGGTTTTTTAACCTTCTATTCTTTTAGAAATAGAGAACAAAAGGAATCGATTGAAGTTCCTTCTCTGAATAATACTGAAGATATTGAACATTCCGTTATAATGATTCAAAAAATATGGCGGGGGTATAAATCTCGAAAAGATACTAAAGAAATTGCAGAAAAGCTATTAAAAAAACGAACTATTGAATACATAGAGTAAGTGTTATTTTTATTAGAACATTAAATTTAGATTTTGTTGATTTTAATTTGTTGTAGAAAGCTAACAAAGGATATGGAACTAACAAAAGCTCAGTTAGAAAATGAAAGAAAAATTCAACATTTACAAATGCAAGCGATTAATGCTTTGTGGAAAAAAGTTTCTGCTATGCAAAATTTGTCTAATACAATTGTCAGAGAAAATGTTGAAAATGTTTCAGCTAATGATATATCTAGAATAGGTTCTACTTCTACGCAAGTAATATCACTTGATAACAATACAACAGCTGTAGTAACAGATCTTGCCAAAACTTGTGTGATGCTTACTAATCAAGTAAAAATAACTTAAAACAAACGTATTGAAAATCATAAACTAAAAAATTTTTTTAGGTTCAACAGTTACAGGGTTCTATGAGAGATATATTGAATTGTATGTCATTATTTTGTAATATGCCTCAGGAAAGTTTAAAAAAAATAATTAATAATGTGGAAACGAAAGATTCAGCTGGAACTCAAACAGAAATTATAGCCGTTCATACACCACAATTCGAAAATCAAAATTTTCTTTCAAAAGTTCGACCATCATCACTTCCGTTATCAGGAGACCAATCAAAAAATGTGATTATTTCAAATACAACAATGATTAATAATTCTTTAGCAGGGAATGAAAAAAATTTAGCAATCAGCAAAATAGAAGATAGTTTACAATTAGAAAAAATTGATGATATCCATGAGCGCAGTGAAAAAGATAACGTAACGAATATTGATAACACAGAACATTCTGATGAAAATTTTAATTGAATATATATCTTATATATAAAAAAGTATAAATTGAATATGCTTCCTAAACAGTTTTGATCTCTAAAAAATTTATAAGCACAACACGCTACTTAAGGATTTTGCTATATATTTATACGTTCTCATGATAGTTTTAATTTTTAAGGAACTGTAAAATACTGTATCATTTATAATTATTATTTTTTATATAATTTGTCCATTATTTTTAAAATTATTTCAACTTGTTAAAAATATCCTAATTTAGCTAAAATTTGTACAAAATCAAATTATTCTTTCAAAGAACTTTAATAAAAAAAGTAATGCTTTACGAAATAGAGAAGTCGTTAATATTTTTAAAAATAATTAAAACTAATATAAAAATTTTAAGTCTTTTGATCATCTATAATTAAAATCGTAAATTTAAACAATTCAATTGATTGCAAATTTACATTTAAAACCATATTACTGATATGGAGTAATAGAATTTTTTGATAACAAATATTTTAATTTATGTAAACGTTAAAAAAAAAAATGCTTATCAAAATACAATTAAATGTCAGTCGTCGTGATAATGATAACTAAATTTTGAATTGACATTAAAGTCAACTTAAATCTATGTCGTATCTAAGTCATCAACAACTACATTTTTATAGTTGTATTTTTATTTTAAACAAGTAAAAAAAAATCATAAAATATAAAGTATTTATTTTGCTAGCCAATGACTAACAAATAAAATAAAAATGAATAATTTTTCAATTCGATGAAATAGTTTTCTTACATTTATTATTTACTAAACTTTATAAAAATTTAATAATCTACTGAAAACTACAAATTAAACATCAAAAATTGGATTGATTTAAATGTATTTGTAGGCATACAAGGCAAAGTTTTAAAATAAATATATAACATTTAATTATTATTAATCACGAACTGTTTAATATAAATATTATTATTCATCATCAAGTGATTCTGAATCTGTTTCCATGTGATTAGGTTGCGGTCTATTTAAATTTCTCACTACAAACTCACTATCATCACTTATGTTATTGTCATTGAAATATTCCCTTTTTTTTGTAAATTTTTTTGGCCAAAACTCATTTTTCGAGTATTCTTTAATATGACTGGGTGTTAATATTTTTACTATTTCAGCTTTAACTTTATCTCCTTCCTCTATTTGCTCAACTAAAACGAAATCACCACGTTTTATCCAAATATTATGTCGAAATTTATTAGGCATTGAAACTAAAAAATGTTCGTTGTCATTAGCAGTTTCAACTTCATGTAAATTATTTCCTTTACTACATATAATCCTCACTATCTGTTGATTTTCTTTAGGTAATTCAAATTCATCATTCATCATTTCATACATATAGTGCTTTTGTTTTGTTACTCGAGACATCATGCATAAAAAACTAAAAAGAAAAATGTGTTTCATTATTTTATGTACCTTTTTTTAGGTAATAGATCAAATTTCTACGATCGGTAACTTAATTTTAATAAAATGTAAAATATTTTAAAAGGCATGAATCAAACTAAGTTTTTCTTTGAAATAAAAAAATATTTTTTTAAAAATTTATTGAAAATATTAAACTTGGATTGATTTTTTATTCAAAATAAACCAATTACTTTATTTTGTATCAAATAAAAAAACAAACCATAAAGTATGTACGTATGTATATATTTATTTAGAACCAAACTTCTTCTTGATATCGACCATTTTTAATTAAAATTTCGTTCAAATAATTCGGATTCCCAAAAATTTCATTGAAAGTTTCTTTAACCTGCTTTGGCATGTTATTGGAGCTTCCAGCAACAAAAATGCTTCCATTTTTAAGTAGTATAGCATTGCGCAAAATGTCTTCCTTATTTTTAATAAGATGTTGTACATATATTTTATTGTTTTGATCCCTAGAGAATGCAAAACTAAATTTTGCTATATTTCTTTGTTCTAAGCGTGCAAAATCATTTTTGAAATGAAAATCTTTATCTCGATTTCGACATCCAAAGAATACAATAATTTTCCTTTTTATATTGCATGATTCAGATTTCAATTCATATTCTTTTTTAATCAGGAAGCTTCTAAATGGAGCTATACCTGTACCAGGTCCTATAAATACTAATGGTGAGACATCATCTGGAATTTTCATTGTTCCTGGTTTAATGCAACCGAACACTTCATCATTTGGGTGCAAATTTTTTAACCAATTTGAACACAAACCTTTTCTCATTTCTGTTAAAATAGTTTTATACTCAACTACAGCTACTAGAAGCCGCAAAGAACCCTCTTCAGGACAAGAAGCAATAGAAAATGATCTTGGTTTAATAACATCAAACATTTCAAATAAAACGGGTAGTGTAAGTTTTGATGTTGCGTGAGAAAAATCATTTAGAATTTCTAAGATATTACGTTTGGGTCGTATTACATATTTCATGAATTCATCTAAGCCTTCTGAGGTACAAAGTTCCAATAATTTTTCTTTTTCTAATTCATCATCACAATGTATCGCTAATAATTCAAATACTTTTTGTCTTCCGACAGCCGTTAAGTCCCATATATATTTAGCTGCTAATCCAACTGAAAATACTTTTTCATAATATGTAGGTAATTTCATTTCCTTATCAAAGGTTTCACATTTGACTAAAGTATCAAATTTTATAGGAACATTATTTTTTGAAAGAATGTCAAAAAATTTATTAACCACCATATCCGAATTCCAAGGACGAACATCAAAAACATCAAATGGTTTCCAATTTACATGTTTGGAATATCTAAATTTTATATGTCTTACGTCTTGAAAGTGATCTTTACTGGTACTTCTATAATTTTGTATCATTGTAAATTTTTCATATTGTTTATCTAATGGCCATTTCAAGTAATCTACATTTAAATTTGTCAATTCAATAACATCTGATTTTTCAGTAACTTTGAATTTAAAAAAATATTCATTTTTTTCTAGTAACACAAACTGAACTTGAAAAAAATTCCATAAATCTTTTGTCCACAAAAAAAATGTTGCATAAATTCCATTATCATGTTGATCATCACACAATCCCAAAGATATTATAGGTTTTGCTGACAATTGTAAAAGGCGTTTATAAAGTCGTTTTGCCACAAAATTATATTTAACATAACTAGAATCACCTAAACCTAAAACAGCGAATTGCATATTTTCTAGTGAATTATTTGGTAAGGATTTTCTACATAAAAATTTCCAAAATTTTCTCATATTATCTGGTTCATCTCCTTGACCCGTTGTTGATACTACAAACAATACCAGTTGTTCTGATATTAAATTTTCGATTTTATACTCATCTAAGGACAACACAGGTCCAGTAAAGTTGTACAGCTTTGAGGTCCTCCAAATAGATTCAGCAATGTCTTGTGCAACACCTGTTTGACTTCCATAAACAATAAGCATACGCATTTTCTTCAACCTATTATTATCTAAAATTAAAACTTCACTTACTACTATTAATTTAATCACAATGTTTCGGCAATAATTATTTACTATTTATGTTGACTTTCTTTAAAAACAAATACAATTTCATTTACGATTTTTCCAAGAATTGTCGAACAGGATATTTATTTGATTATTAATTCATACTTCTTGCATGCTGAATTGCTGAATGATGCTGACGTGAGGCAAACTTGTGCTTGTGACTTGTGATGTCTGTGACTGCTCTGTGACAGTCTGACTGACTGAATTTTCAATAGATGGGTTCAGTTTTCTTAACCGGTGAATCTGAAATTCATTTTTTATCCATGTACCATCATGAATCTATTTACTGAACGTAATTCACCAAATCACAAAATCTCCACATAAATTTAGTGCAATACTAGAACCATCAGCCGAAGTAATATTTATTATAATACAGATATATTTTTTATACCTCTTACTTTAAGATTTATTTACAGAAACCTTCCTCAAGAATTTCAATTTTCCCACTAATTCACAAAATAAAGTCGTGGTAAATTTAACAACTTTCATAAAAAAACATAAATATTTAATTTTTCTTACAGTTGATGTCACAACATTTAACATAAAAAAATTTGTTGTTGTTTTTAAATATAAAAAGTCAGAATGTCAGATTCATGAAATTTATCTAGAATTTTTTCAGATCCATTTTTATTAACCGAACATTTACCGCGCCATTTAGTGGACAGATCCATGTATCTGTAGATATCAGACCAACCAGTTAATGCCACAAACTCACTCCTTCAAACCAGGATCAAAGAATATCCATTACGTATGAAGAAGAATGAATACAACAATATTTATTTCATACAAAAAAAATCGTTCGTTAATTTTTTTCCACTTTGTGTTTTTCATTTTTATCTCTCTCTCACAACTCTTATTACTAATCGGGCAGTCGTTTTTTTTTTATGAATGATTCGACGAAAATCATTTTACGAGTGATATGATAACGAAAATCAAAATACGAGTGAATAAAAATGCAGTTTCGAGTGAAGAAAAATGCAGTTCAAATTGACAAATCAGAAGCTTTGATAAAATTCAAATTTTAGAGAACATCATAATAGTTCCACGGGAAAATAAATGTGATAAAAGTTATTTTATAAAATCTATATTAAAGTATTAATTTATTTTATAATTAAAAATTTCAATAAAAATGTTAAAGAATTCAATACGAAACATAAAATTTTAAGTGTAACCAAACACATTTGTTAAAAATGTTAAATAAAAATTATAAAAAAAAAATTTAATTATTTTTGAACATTCATTTACACAAATGTTTTGGAATTTAATTTTTTCTTGGTAAACATTCTTTCAAAAAGTTCATTTAGCAATATAAAATTTATCATAATTCAAAAAAATTAATTTTAGTTTAACTTTTTGGAAAACCCATTTTCCGTCTTTTTCTCGCATGAAATTTTCTTATTACCATCTTTTTCTTTTAATTCTTCGAAGATTATCGGGTAGGAGTGGAATTGAACTGGTTTCAACAATATTTAACCAAAGAATGTCCATTAATAAGAAGGTTCACTGGAATAAAATTTTATAATTTGTCTATGTGTTGGTTATCATTTTGCCAGTCGATTTCCAATATAGTAAGAAATAGATAGTAATAAGAATTTAATTTGTGAGAGAGAGATAAAAATTCAAAATACAAAGTGGAAAAAAAATTAACTAACGATTTTTTTGTATGAAAGAAATATTTTTAAATTCATTCTTACTTATCATAATTTACAGATGCGTTATATTTAAAAATGTTTATCTTTTATCAAATTACATACTTTAGATATTTGTTAAAAATGCATAGCAATTAAAAACATTACTTATTCAAATTTGAAATGTTCATATTATTAGTATTCAACTTTTTTACTTATAAACAGTTACCTAAACGAATTATATTACAATACATGAAAAAATTTGTATATTGAAATTACATGAATGATAATCTGTTTCCTTATAAGACAATAAAAAAAAATAATATGATATTTAAGAAATAACATGTTTTTGAAACCAATATTATGATATGTAGGTACTTGTAAAAAATCAATCATTCAAAATTTATTTATTCTCATACCGTAATAAATTTAATACGTTTATTTTTAAAGAATTTCGAACACAAAATTTCAGGCGACCATACACATGAAAAATCTCTAGTGGGCCAAATTTTTTTTTTTGCCGTCTATGAATTTATTGAATCTTTGTTTGTATTTGAAAATTACAATAAGTTTTACTTTAAAGATAAGACAAATTATTTTTCTGCTAGACAGCTAAAATTTTCTTTTTTAGCTGCTGATAGTTGGGATGTTCAGTAGGTTTCTTGCCAATGAATTTGGATGACACGACAGTCTGGTCGCATAGTTGTTTGTGACCTTTTCAAGTTTTTCTTTTACTGTTGGTATGTTTAAGTCTTTGCAAAAATTGGAAGAAGACTAATTGGTCGGAGAGTTTACTTTTGTTAAGTCTTTTCCAGGTTTTGGAATCATTGTAATTAGAGAAAGCACCCATATCTGCCAATCGCATTGAAAACTTTTGTAATAAATATCACAGCAATACCGGGAAGTTCTTTCAACATTTTGCCAGAAATGTTATCATATCCTAGTGCTTTTTGTATGTTAATTTTTTGATTTATGTAGAGTTGGACTATTTTATTTTTTATTTTTAGCGGCCTTAATGTTTGTAATCAATTTCTGATAGGAGATAATATATCGTTACTTCCAGTATTGTGTGGATTAAATACATTCTCTAAATACTCGGCAAATGCCCTCTGCCTTTTCTCGATTATTTCTTGCCCAGTTTCCATTTTGTGTTCTAATCGGTGGTTCATGATTTTGGGGTCTTTTTAAGCTCTTAGTAGCTTCCATAAGGAATAATTACTTTTTGCCGTTGGCGATAAGTCAATGAGGTAATCACCTATTTTTTTCTGCTGAACTTCTTAATAAGTGGTTTAATTTTTTCTGAGCTTAGTTTAGTAATCTTTTAGCAAAAGGAGGTACATTGCCAATTTCTTCTAAGTTGACGCTTTGTTGTTAAAGCTTTCTGTATTTCATTTGCTGTTGTCCATTTTTGGGATTGTCTAGGTAATAGGGTTGTGTGGAGTTGCTACCTGCGCTGCTTGAACTAGAAGTTTATCAGAATTTGTTAAAGCTCGGTTAATGTCATTTTCGCCTTTTACTGGTACTGATAAACATATATGTGAACTGTTATATTTTTTATATTTTAGCCAGTTTGTAGTCTTTTTCGTGATGCTTAGTGCTTCCTTTTTTTCAGCAATTTCAGATTTAAATTCAAGTAAATGATCAGAAGATAGGTCGCTTAGAGTTGATGTTGAGATTTTGTTCCTACTTATAATTTTGGTGATGGCAAAGTCAATTAAGTCAGGAATTTTGCTCTTGTCGGATGGCCAGTATGTTGGCTTACCACTTGATGCAACATCATATCCTTGTTCTGATATTAAATTATAAAGGTGTCTGCCTCTAGGTGTTGTCAGCCTTCATCCCCAAAGAGGATGCTTCGCATTGAAATCTCCTACTACAATAAAACTATGTCCTAAGCCAGAAAGTATTTTTGTAAATTATCTACCGTAGCGTGGTTGATTTGGAGGGCAATATAAAGAAGTTATTATAGTTTCTCCATCTTTGAGTTTAACGCAAACACCTTTCCCATGTGGGTGTTTAGTATCACAAAATTGGTAGCCGTGAATTTTAAAATTATATTTATTTGTGAGATGTGTTTCTGAAATAAGCATTACATCAATTTGATGCAAGTTGCGGAAGGTTTCTAATTCTAGTTTATGTTCGCTTACGCCGTTTGCATTCCAGTGGCAAATTTTTAGGTAGTTTATGGTTTTAGTATGAAGTTGCTTGTTAATGTTGTCTGGTTTTTTATAAGTTCTTGTATCATACTCTGCATAGAGGTCATGAATTTATTCATTGTTGCAATAAAGGTGTTCATTATAGCTTCAAGGCCTTTTTCATTGTTTGGAATTCCTCTTTGATTTGCATTCGGTTTGTCTGCACTTTTTATAACATTAGCATAGGTTTCAGTTATTTGTTCGCTTATATTTGTCAGATTTGGTTGATCTTGATTGAAAATTGGTTGATGTTGATATAAATTATTTTGATGTTGTAATAAATTTTGTTGAGTTGAGTAAATTCTTCTTGGTGCTTGTTTTCTGCGAAGTTCCATGTACACTGGACAACCTCTATAGTTTGCTGTATGGTTGTCTCCACAACTGCTACATGTTTTAATTTTTGGGTCGTTTTTAGATTTGTTGCAGTTTACTGTAGAGTGATAGTCACCGCATACAACACATACAGGTGTTAGTTTACAGTAAGTTTTTGTATGGCCGAACTCCTGGCAGTTCATACACTGTACGGGTCCAGTTCGTTTGTTTGATTCTTCTATTATTATTTTCCGATGTAATATGTTTCTCAGATTATATATAGGATGAACCTCTCCTATTTTAGATTTAGTGCTAAGATTTTCTAGTTCCACTTTGTACAATGATACAGGCTTTTTTAGGTGATTTATCATATTATGGACATTTCTGTTTTTAAATCCTTCCAATCCTAGTGCTCCTTTGATTTCAACTGTTGGGTAACCTTTTTCTATTCCTCTGATTAAGACAATTAGCCCTTTGCTGGATTTTAGTTAATACGTATAAATTTTTTTGTTTGTTTGTTCAAGAGTTCTAACCAAAATTCTATAACTTTCTTCGTTGTTTACCTACACTTTAGTTTCTTCAACATTTTCCTTTTTTAGATTAATTGTGTAAACATTTTTTGTTCCTACTCCTTCTGTGAGTGACTTTATTAGAGTAGCACTATTTTCCTCCCTGATATATATTGGTGGAGGTTTAGATTTGACGAAATTCGGATCTTTTTTTTCATCATCTATACTAAGTAAGGCAAATCTGTTATTTTTATCGATTTGTAAGTTGATTTCTATTGTTTTTTTCGCTTTGCTTTCGTGTTTGGCTGATGTTGGACTTCCTTTTTGACTTTGGCAATCTTTTTTCATATCGGAATGAACAACGTCCATATCTGTTTATTTATTTATACTATTTAGCTCAAACAGTTTACAACTTAGTATTACATTTCATATATTAATTAAAATACAATTAAATTTACACAGTATAGTTACATTCAAAAATAACACGCTGAGTGGCGCGGTAGGTAGAACGCCTGCCTTTCAACCGAAAGGTCCCGGGTTCGATTCCCGATGAAGCAAAAGAAAAAAAAAATCCTTCATTGGTTTTTCGAGCTGGTCTAGTACCCTTTGTCATTGGGATATAATAAATGACAAAAAATAATTGAGAGTATATATAATCTGGTAACAAATTAAATAAAATGAAACTATTCTATTTAAGAAGGCTTAGTTCCTGACAATAGTTTTCCACATTTAATGAGTAGATAAGCCAGTAATTTGTTAAAATAAATACTCAAATTATTGTAATATTGTAGTGTAAAATATTGTAGTGCAGTACCGTACTTAATTAAGCACGAAAAGGTGATTCTACCTAAGTTACTGTCAAGATCATAAAAAACAAAAAAAAAAAAACAAAATTCAAAATACAAAAATTGTAATATTATTTTTTTTTAAATATAAATTAAAAAGGTCAAGTTAACAAAATATTCAATTAATTTCATATAATTTTCGTCGTAAAGTATCTTTAGATACTGGAAAATTTATACTATTCTTATATTTATTACTAATTATTAACATTCTATTAATAGGTTCATATTTACCATAATTTCTTCTGTCTAATGTTAATGTAAAGAGATTTGGGGGCGTAAACGAGAATTTGTGTTAATGATAATTTTATTTAAAGTTGTAGGGAAAATAATACCGCCTTTAATAATTTCGAAAATAAATAAATAAAATATCAGCTACTTCCCGTATTTTCCAAAGAGACTTAAGGTGGAGAAGGTTTAGCCTATGCTCATATGGAGGAAGTTTTGTATGATCATTCCAAGGCAAACTACGTAGTGCAAACCTTAAAAAATTTTTTTAAACAGCTTCTATTCTTTATATATGTGAGTTATAAAATGGAGACCAGACCTGACATGCATATTCAAGATGGGGTCTAACGAGGCATGTATACAATGATTTAAAAATGTAAGGATCGTTAAACTCTTTTGACCAACGTCTTATGAAGCCCAACATTGAACTAGCATTATTAACGATGTTATCGTAGTGGAGTTTGAATGATAGTTTATCATAGAAATAAACTTCTAAGTCCTTAATTGAATTAACCTTTTCTAAGGTTTCGTTGTTTAGAGTATATCTAAAGCTAAATGGTTGGTTTCGACGTGTGTAACACATGAGTGCACATATACTAATATTTAGTACAAGATTGTTATTAATGCACTAAGAATCAAATTTATCTAGATCATCTTGAAGCATATAAACATCTTGCATCGACGTTATTTTTTTGAAAATCATCATATCATAATCGTAAATTTTCAAATCGCTATTACAAATTCTAGAAGCCACATCATTGATAGCACTAATGAACAACAGTGGTCCTAAATAACTCCCCTCTGTGGAACTCCAGAATTTGATATGAATGGTGATGAAAATGAAGAGCGAAGAAAAACTTATAGCTCCTATTAGTAAAAATTCACAAAAGAATTTAGAAATGGTTTTAGCGTTATTACTTTGTTTCCCATTGAATTTCATGAAAACTGGGTACTCATTGCTATTTCTTTTTGAGTTATGGAATTTCCAGAAGGCTTAAGGATTGTTAATGAGTGCCAAAGAAATGTTGTGAACATAGTTATTATAGCTTTGTTTAACAGATTGTTTGAACAGAAAGAAAAAATAGTTGAATGAGTGGTAATCTGTTAGATTCTTGATTTTCATGTATCTCTGGCAATGCTCTTCGTACTTTTTATTTATTTTTAATGTTATTTTTAATGTACTTTTTATAATTTATTAATGAAAATATAGATGGCTTCTTTTAATAAATCTATAGTTTGACCAGTCAGATAGAATAGTTGTTTATAATTAGAACTTCAAAAGTTGTGTTTACGTTACGTGTTACAATAAAACACAATTTCGGTTTATTTTTTTTTTGTTTCTTTTTGTAATTAATTTACAATTATATTAAAATTATTTAGCTGTCTAGTACTGATTCCGTTTTTTTGTTAATAAATTAAAAACCATTTATTACACAACGTCCTCGCACTTACGCGTTTGCAAACGAAGGAGTGGACTAAATAAATAAACAAAAATCTCGCGCGGACTATTTAAAATTACATTGCAAAAATTAAGTTGTTTTTTAAATGATTTATATCGCACTCTTTCTTTCTCACAACTTCTTACATAAGAAAATATTTACAATAGTTCTTCGCTTCTTTAACTAATGGGGTTTTTTTGTAAATGCGATAGTAAAATTATTTTGACTTCCAGTGAACCTTCTTATTAATGGATATTCTTTGATTTAACAGGTAAACAACAAAAGACAATAGTCGGTATTAGTTTTTCATCTTCGATAGATGTAAATAAATATTGAAATACCACAAGGTTCAGTGATGGGAGTTCTATTATTTCTTGTTTACATAAATTCTATTAAAACGGCTATTACGAATGCTAAGATTGAACTTTTCGCAGATGATGCTTTGCTGTAGATAAAGGAAAAAAGTATTAGCGTGCACACAAAATAGTAGCAGCGTTCACACATCAATATTCTTCAATATTTATTGACGATTTTAGATTGAAGAGAGAAACATTTGTGTTTAGACATCAGTTTTTAGTTTGATATTGTGTTTCAGCTTGATATTGTGTGTGGGATTCTTACGCACTAAACCACACCCTTCCTATATTGCAATCTAGTCCTACAGGACTAATGAGCAATTTTTTCTTGGCTTTATTTTATTTTTCAATGTAAACTAGATCCAGCGATGTCTATATCATTTTTCGTTTAACGTGTTCATCCATAACCTTGAAGACCCATCGTATCAGCGATGAAAAACCAACCAGCTCTCCAAACGAATTTATAATTATGGAAGACTTGTGAAAAACCTCGTTTAGTCGGCAGTCAACATAACGAAATTCTTCACAAATCTCGTAAAAACAAATCTATCTAAACGTGGGAGCGCGTCTACCTCCGGTCACCAGCGTCCTCAAGAGGCCTCAAGAATTTGGGTGATTATTGCTGCACTAACTCAAAAGGTTTTACTCTTTTGAGTCGTCTGGCTATATTTCTGTTGTTCAGGAGTTCGACTACCTCCACATTTAAATGGTGCTGAAGCCTTTATTCGTGACTTCTTGCAAATTTCTGTATTTCCTTATCGACAGATTCTATTTGCAAATCTCTATGAAGGTCATAGTTTCTGATGAACCGGGGCGCGTTCACAATGTTTCTTAGGACCTTATTCTGGAACCTCTCAATAATATCTCTATTACTTTTTTTTTTATAGCGTAGAAGTTTGTTTTATATTGTTAAGGTAGAATTGTTACCTTTGAGCCTGGTCATTTTTTTATAGCAGATTTATAATTCTTCTTTCTTGTTTTTGATGTGAGCCTTCCAGCGAAGTTTTTCATCTATCGTCATACCAAGATATTTGGCAGTATTTGAATGGGGTATTTCTTGACCATTTATATATACTGGTTTATGGTCAATTTTTTTATTTGTGAAATCCACATGTACTGGCTTAGCTTTGATTGATTCTATATTTAGATCTTCACCTTCTTCTCCGTCGTTTATTTGAAATATGTTTTCTGTGTTCCGCAAATAATTTGGCTTTTTCTTTATTATCTCTTGCCCAATTTCTGTCCAATTTCTTAATTGGAGGAATTTGTTCAATAGGTCTTTTCAGATTTTTAGCTGCCTTCCAAAGAGAGTAATCAGTGCTTTTATCATTTGTTAATTTTTCTAAATATATATTAATTGATTTGTTTTTCACTGACTTAATTATCCTTCTTAGTTGTTCCGTGAGATTATTTAGCCACCTCTGCATCCAATTGTTCTTTGAATTGAACCTGATTTTTCCATCCAGACATACTTCGAAGCTTTCCCAGTCAGTGTATTTATTGGCCTGAACCGGATTCCTCTTCCTTTGAATAAATTTTAATTATAAAAATATCTATTAAATCAGGTATTTTATTTAGATCAGTAGGCCAATATGTAGGTTTTCCTGTTGATATTATTTTACAGCCAAATTTGCTTGTTGCCTTGAGCAACTCTTTGCCTTTAGTTGTTGTTAACCGTGATCCCCAGTTTGTATTTTTAAATTCCCCCCTATAATAAACTTTTTTCCTAGTTTCTTAAAAAGATCTAAATAATGATTGTTCTTTAAAGAGTACTTAGGTGTACAATATATACTTGCTACTACAATAAAGTAATTCTTACATTTGTGTGACTAATTCTTACACATGTTGACGGCAATAGCTTGTATTTCTTCTGTTTCAAATTTGGCTTCTTCAAAATGTTGTATATTTTGTTCTATAATCACTGCACTTGCCCCTCTAACAGAGTTATCCGGATGTATGCTATGATAAACTTTATAACTACTAAATTTAATATATGTTTGTTTGGTAAAGTGGGTTTCTGCTATAAGGCAAATATCTATATTATTTATGTCAAGGACTGCTTGTAGTTCTTGTTGGTGTTGTTGTAGTTCATTAGCATTCTATGAAAGAATTTTCAGTTTATTTAAAATATTTTCGGTTTTGAAGCAGCTTTCTATTTTGGTAGTTTTAGATAATATAAGCAAGATTCTTTGTTTTAAATCATTTTCCTGCTCGTTATTATGAATATTTCTTTTCCCCGTAAGAACTTGTGCATAAGTCTTACTGTTTGTATTTGTTTGGAAATCTGGTTTAACTTGTGACGTTTGCAGATATTTTGTAGTTTGTTTTGTAGCGTATAATATTTATATTCCGTTTTTGTGAATTTATGTACATATTTTTAAATTTAATTTTTTGCATTTCTTTTGCGATCATTAAACCTCTATAATTAGCTGGATGTTGATCTCCGTAATGTACACATTTTGGTGGTTCAATATCCAATATTTAATGGCTCAATATCCACCACACATTTTAAATATTTTTAATTTTGTAAATTCTGTTAATGTCTTCTTCAGCTTTGAAAGTTGAAATAAACATGTTTAATGGTTCTTTATTTTTTCAGCTTCATTTGTTTGTAGCTTTTATTATTTTGTATTCTCTGTTTTTAAGATCTATAACTATTTCTAACTACTTATACTCTGACAGAGCTTTTGTTACAGTTCTGTAATCATCTACATCTAACAAATTGATTTTTATACAATTCTTGCCAAGAAGTTTCATCTCAAACTGCTTTTCTGTTATTATTTTTTTAAATTCTCTTCAATACTCAGCACAAACTACGTCTGAAGGTAGATAGGTAGAGCTTTTCAGCTCCCTTCGCCAATTATCCCAATTGGTAAAAGAACCTACTCGTATTCCAGATTGTTCAAGCCATAGTACTTATACTCTGGACTTATTTCTAACATCACATCCGGAAAGATACAGCATTTCTGTAAATGGTCCTATAGGTAACTCTGACCACTGCCTTATTAACTTGCGCTTCATAGCTTCTAATTCTACCAATCACTACCAATCAGAAAATTCCTCCCAAACAAAAAATATGGCAATTCGATAAAGCCAATTGGGATGGTCTAAACAGTTTCTTCAAAAATTTTGATTGGAATAATATCTTTCGTCAGAGAAATGTTAATCTCACTGTAAATGCATTAACTAGTACTATATTTTTCGGAATGCAGCTTTTCATTCCAAATAAACTTAAGAGTACTAAACCAACTCAAAAATATAATTGGTTCAATGATATATGCAAGCAAGCAGTCAAAAACAAAAGGAAAGGTTTCTACTCCTACAAGAACATACCGAGTGAAAGCAACCGGATAGCTTATAAACTGGCTAGTAAAAGCTGTAAACGAGTATTCAAACAGCAAAAATTCCAATATGGTTGTCGCCTAAGACAACAAATTATTCACTACCCAAAAGGTAGTAAATATTTTTGGTCATTTGCTAAAATAGTCAAACAAAACTTTTCATCATCAGCAACACCACCACTGATTGATAAAAATGCTGTTATTTCAGATCCCGAACTCAAAGCAGATCTGCTTGGAAAAATTTTCGCAGCAAATTCTACATTACCAGCAACAACAGCAACTCCACGTGCCTTTGAACCAACTGAATGCTCACTTAAAAGAGTTTACTTCCGTCCTCGAGTGGTTGCAAAAGTTCTAAAGGAACAAAAGTCCAACAAATCTACCGGGCCTGACAACATTCCTCCATTAGTACTAAAAAATTGTGCAAACACCCTAGCCAAACCGCTGAGCAAACTTTCCCACAAATCATATGTTTGTGAAATTTACCTATCCGCATGCAAAATAGCTCATCCAGCCAATCCCAAAAAGGGTGACCATAGAAATCCCTCAAACTACCGGCCTGATGTTGCTTTAACATCAGTAATATCAAAGGTCATGGAGACTATAATCAACTTCCAGTTAACAACATATCTAGAAAGGAATCACCTTCTAAGCGATTGCCAATATGGTTTTAGGTCAAAAAGGTCCACTGGTGATCTTTTGACCTTTTTGACTGAAAAATGGCACCAATGCATAGAAAAATACGGTGAAGCAAAAGTTGTTGCTCTAGATATGTCCAAAGCTTTTGATCGCGCTTGGCACGCAGCATTACTAAAAAGACTAGAAGCAATTGGTCTAGGAAACTTACTCAATAGATGGATTGAAAGTTTCCTTTCAAACCGTTCAATACAAATTGTTTTGGATGGGTTTGTGTCCCAAAAATTCAATATAAATGCTGGTGTCCCTCAAGGCTCAGTTCTTTCTCCAACATTATTTAGAATCTTTATAAATGATCTCCTATCCACGTCTTCAAATCATATACATAGCTTTGCTGATGATAGCAGGTTTGATTCCTTGTATTTTTTTGAGAAAGCTGCTAAAGTGACCCAGACTTCGGTAAATAGAGAACGAAATAACATCTCTCGAGCTCTAAAGAGCGATCTCCAAAAAGTTCAAGCCTAGGGAAGTGTAAATAGGGTAAAATTTAACGCTTTAAAAACCCAGAGCTGCCTAATATAAAAACAAAGCAAAGTCCTTCATTACCAAATATTCTTTTTGATAATCTAAATATTGAAAACTCCGAAACCTTAAGAATTCTTGGAATGGAGATAAACAACAAACTTTCGTGGCAGGAACACATTTTTGCAATCGCAAAAGATGCCGCGAAATGTTTGGGATTCTGAAGCAGAAGTAAAAAATATTTTACACCATCCAACCTTATTCTAATATGTAAGGTATACATTGGACCACGACTTGAGTATAATTCGCATATTTGGGGCGGTGCACCCAACAGTACCCTCCTGTAGTTAGATAAAGTACAAAAGCGCGTCATCAAAATTATTAATGATGGAGATGTTACACAACACCTAACATAGAATCACCGTCGAAATGTAGGAGCAGCCACTCTGTTTTATAAATATCTATTGGGTAATTGTTCTGACGAAATTAAAATTATTATGCCAAAAATACAACCATTCCAACGAAATACTTGCAAAGCAGCCTTTTCCCAGAAATTTGTAGTCGAGCCTCTTCGAACCAGAACTCTGAAACACAAAACTTCTTTCGTTAACCGAACCTCTAAACTATGGAACACTCTACCGCCTCATGTGTTCCCCCAAAAATACAACTTGGAAGTTTTCAAAAAACGAGTGAATCACATTCTGTTAAGTTGTCTGTAAACCTGTGTTACTATTTCTTTTCTATTTCTCATCTATTCTCTTCTTATTTTCCGTATATGTTATTTATTTATTTCTTTTATACTTTCTTTTATTCTATTGCTATACTAACTGGTTAAAATTAGCAGGGTGTTTATCCCATATATTACAGCTATAGTGTTTATCCCATTATCTTGGCCATAAAAAAAAAAAGAATTCGTTATAGTTATTGAATTCAACAACAAATATTGGCGGTGGAGGTTGTGTTTTTTTACTTTTCCCGAGTCTTACTTTTTTTTGGGGAAATAACCTTTTTTAGAGAAGTTTCTTTCTTTTGAGTTGTTTTAGAATCTATATTTTTTGCCTTTGAGGGGTAAGTGAATCATTTAACTTCCTTTTTTGCTTCTGTTTTACTTTTATCCACTCAATCTCTTTCGCTAACTCTTCCTCATCTGTAGAGTATACTATTTTCTTACTGCTTTCGGAAATTGATAAGTGTGTAACTTGTGTAACTTGTGGTTTCTGCATCTTTATATTGGTGATTTCACTTTTAAGTTCCTGTATTTGTTTTTCCATATTACTTATCAACTGTTTTAGTTGTGTTGTTTCATTGACAGCTTTCTGCTATTTGTTATACAGGGCACTTTCCTTCATCTGTTCTCCAAGTGGTGGTGGATCTATTAATTTTTCCGCTCCTCTTAAAAGGATCCGCTATATTATTTTTTGTGTTTTGAACCACTCCTTTTGAGGTCAGCAAAGCCCTCGCCAACAGTCGTGGCTTCTGCCGACACTTTAGTAGATATCCCTACCGGATTTATTTCTTTATTATCGTTATTCATATTTTATATTTTATATATTTGTTGTATTTTACCTACTGCCAGGACATTAACTGCCGCCCCTCAGGGATCAGACGCAAGCCAGAGAGCTGCTCGTTCCGAGTCAGTCGCTTCGGAATTTTTATTTGAACTTTTAGTCGTCTTTTACGACAAGCAGTCCCTACTGTGAAAGTATTTTAATCCCCTACCGCAGGGTTACCAAAACTAATATAAAAATAAAAACTTTTTTAATCAAGTACCCTGTGAATATAAAGCAACTGTTAAACCAAAAAAAAAAAAATCAAAAAATTAACATAAAATTATTTTTCATAAATTAGGAGCAAAAAATATTTAACAAACTTAAACCGTTTCAATTTTACTACATATTTTTTTTTTTTTTTTATATAATTCCAAGTCTATGGGATGAACACCCTAACTGCTTTTACACAGAGATTTGGAATACACAATCACATACAATAGCTTTGCTATAGAATAGTTTTTTTTTATGGTTGTATCTACTAATTTAAATGTGGAAAACTATCACCCATATTCTCTTAAACCCATCGTTGACGAGAAGAAAAAATCATCTCGTCTCGTCTCGCTGAATATGCCTTTCTGTTAGACACTGTAAGCAGCGCGATAAAACATTTTATTTGTTGGTAGTACTGATCATTTTTTACTATAAAAAAAATTATTGGTATATAAACGAAATATGATTTATAAAATTTTTGGAAAGTATCAGTGGGGTTTTAGTCTAAAATATGTTTTAAATGAAAAATAAATATAAATATATTTATGTTTTAAATATTTTTTAGTTTAGTACATAAACAGTAACAAACAGTAATAGTAAAGATGGTTTTTTTTTTCCAAACAAAAACACAATTTTAATAATAATGCAAAAAAAATAATGAAAAATTGTTTAATAATCTTTATTTAACTATTTTATCTATTCAATTTATTTATTTAATTCAATTTTTTGATAAAAAAACACAAAAGACTTTGACGAGATACTCTATCCCTTACAATTTTTGACGAGATAAAAAATGGCTATCTCGTCTCGTCAAAGGTCTAACAGAATACAAAATTATCTCGTCAGAGATATTCTCACGCGATCTCGCGAAATGGGTGTAACAGAATATGGGTGTATATTTATTGTAGAGTACTTCGCCTTCATAATAGCATAGTTCCATTTTATTTTTAGTGATAACCAAAACTCCCAACTATTTATCATTTATTTTATCCCAATGATAAAGGGTACTAGACCAGGTCAAAAATCCAGAATTCAAAATTCTGGTACTGGACCAGGTCGAAAATCCAAAATTTCGCCTTTGTCGGGAATCGAACCTGGGACTTTTCGGTTGAAAGGCTGGCGCTCTACCTACTGTGTTAATATATAAAAAAAATTACATAAATTAACAAAATTCATTTGAAAAAAAAATATTTGTTGAAAGTTATACGATCCGAGAATTTCCTCCGGAGCTTCCCATATTTCTTCAAGGTTTTATTCACGAAGGACGTAGGTTACAGAACTGGGATGTGTAATCTTCATAAAATTGAAGATTCTCTAATTTATCCCAACTTGTCCCTTAATTTTAATGAATTAAGTAAAACTCCAGTTGGAAGAAAATTATGTTCCATATTTTTGACACTCTTTCCTTTTTAAAACAGTCCGGAATAATTATTTTGTTCGTGCTAACAATATGGTTCTCCTTGTATTAAAATGGAATTTTTTACTGTTCTCTTAAATAGAATTTTTTTTGAAAGAGTAATCTTAAAATGCAATTTAGACCGGCGTCGGAAACATTTTTGTACCGCTATCCAATCAAGCACTGGGCAATCTGTTCCTAATTTATATACAATACCGAATTCTTGAAATATATCAATGTTTTGGTCTGGTAGTGTAATGGTTTCAAGTTGCTTTATTCGTTTTTCAATTAAACTAAACTCTCGATCATTCGGAATTAATGAGTGACCAACGACTGGAAATATAAGTTCTCATCACTTAATATTTTTGGTTAAATTTTTATTTTGGCTCCACATCCATTATTAAAATTTTAGGTAGAACCTGATTTTATGGCTCTGTGAACCCATTACCACCCCGAGTTTCTTTCGGAATAACTTCATGCTCGAACTCTTTTTTGGTAAATGATCGAATTCTGAACTGCCTCACTACCAAAGTTAGTGAAAAAGCTCCAACACATACTGGTACTCTGATACGATTGCTTTTTCTTACTAAGATATATTACATAAATTATGACAGATTTGAAAAAAAAATCGTGAAACATATTTAGTTTCTGCATTCAAGCTAATTGGAGTTTTTAAAGTTTTGAAACAGAATATTGAAATATACCTATAGGAGTTTTACAATTTTTGATTTTTTAACAGAATTGGATATTTTTAATTTTTGCTTTTAAGTCGGAAAGATTTATTTAACTTTTGTTTCTAACTCTAAATTTTAAATACAAAAACTGGTGGATATTTACAGCTTTTGGACCATTTTATTAAGTTTAGTAGGTAAATATTTTGGCAACAAATCAGATGACACAAAAATCTAAAAAAAAGTGGACTCTTAGTACTTTTGCTTCTATACCCCTCATGTAGCTTTAGTTATAAATGTAGGAATAAACTGAAACTGAATGTGTATAAAACGAAAAGTATGCCGATAAATGGTCGAGGACACAGTGTAACATTGAATTTAAATAATCAGAAAATTGAATGTGTACAGAAATAAAATACTTAAAGGTGTATATTGACCATAAATTGAATTTTAATTTGCATGTAAATTAGGTCTGTAAAAAGATTTGAAATATAATTGGATTTCTGTCACGTATTAAGGACAAGGTGTCATATGATTGTGCAGTTAGCATGTACAACACGTTAATATTGCCACATTATGATTACTGCTCTTCTGTGCTTTTAATGTGTGATACTGCTAAGCTACAAAAATCTTCTGATTATGCAGAATATAGTAATGAGAGTTATCTTGAAATGTGATCGGTACGCACATATACAGGAAATGTTAACACAATTAAATTGGATGAATGTATAGCAAAGACTAAAGTTCAATGCCCTAATTTTCATGTTTAAAATAAAATATGAAATATATCCTCAATATCTAAGAAGAAATCTAACATATATATCAGATAGCCATACGTACAATGTTAGAAATGCAGCAAACTTCATGTTGCCTTTGTATAGAAGAGCAAGGATAATAACCTGTTATATAGAGGATCAGCTCTTTATCCTATTAAAAATAGAAAGAAATTTTGTAAAATTTAAGAAAAGGTTAAAAGAATTAATTAAAAATAGTTTAATTTAATTTGATTTTTAATTTGAGAATTTAAATTGTGTGTGTTAATTTAGACTTATGTTTTATTTTTAGCTTTTACTAATAAATGAATAAAATATATAAAAATAAAAAAAATTAATTTAACTTTATATAATTACTAGCAAAGTCACCCGACGTTGTTCGGGCTCAACACAAAATATATAAAATATAATATAGCAAAGACCCCAGCGTGCGCTACCATATTCATGTTCACCAAATGGAACTTTGCATGCTCACCAAATATTCACGCAAACGATAAAGTATATAGTATATTTATACCAGATATAAGATAAAGTATATTTATACCACAACTATTTGATTTAATCATCTATTGGGTCAAATAACAATACTTATATAAATAAGTTAGACACCGTCAAAATTTTGTTGTCTGAAGTTTATAAGTGACTAATAAAAGTGACTAAGCTCGTAATGTATATATCACCCTATGTGCATGTTGCACAATTATTGTTTGTGTTAAATTAAAGCTTCTTTATAGACAATATTTTTTGTTTTATTTGCAGGAATTGAAATAAATATATTTTTTTGCTACTTACTGTCGAGCAAGCTACATAAAATTGACCATGAGAGAAGCATGGTTCTCTTAAGTCAATTGCTAAAAAACTTAAAGTTTCCTTTGGTTTTTAGTTATAAAAATAGCCATACATATTTTAAGGAAATTGATGCCGTTTAGACTGGAAAGGGTAGTCAGATGTAATTATAAAAATAAAAACATGCTCTTAGCAGAGCATGCTTACATGTCTTTAGGAGCGCACTCAGAGTAGATTGGTTTACATAATGGGTTTTCCAACTTTTGACTTTAATTTGTGGAGTGGTAATCCAGAAGGTTGAAGGAACTGCAAAAATTAATTCTGTTGGATAATTTATAGTATCATCATCTTTTCTTCGACAGACTCATATTATTATTTCTTCCCTTTTTATTTTATTCAAAAGAATTTTGTTTATTTATACCGCAGTATAATTTATTGATGTTAGAATCGCACGCTTGAAAATCCAACAGTGGGCATTTGGATTAAACGTTATTCATGTTTGAATACAAATTAATTCCTGTGAAGTACACGACATCCCATGTCACTGGTGATCTCAATTTCCCAGGAACTTCCACTATGATTCCTTCACTCATTTTTAAAAGAAGACCAGCAAAAGCTTTTTCTGATTTATCACCTTTTAAATGTAGTCTTATTTTTACCGATAAAGGTATGTGGCCATGATTCAAAATGCGAGAACATTTAACTGAAGCGCTTACTTCATCAGTTGTCGTTCCTTTCTGAACCTGAAATAATTTGCCTAAAACCGAGAGAAAAATTTTGCTCCACTCATAATGCTGTTATTATTTCGTAAATCCCGTAAGGTTCTATCTGAAGCTTGAAACCATAGTCTATTAGCCATTGTACACTCGTCCCAAGGCAGTTTCTTTTTTGATACTACAAACTGTATTTTCGGAATTCGAATTCATATCGAATTTCATATACCTAGTTATCTCACCATTTTTTTTTGCATCTTTTCGTTATCCCATATATTTCGTGCATTTTTTTTATCGTATTCTATTTCTCACAGTTTAAAATAAGAAAATTTGTTTGACTAACATTCATTTTCACAATTTTTGGCAAAGAAATTCTCCCTTTCTTCCCTCCCAAATTCTCTCTTTCTTCGTAACTAAAACATTGTTTCATTTTTTATATGAATAACAATTTCATTGTTTCTAATTCATTGTTAATAAAATAACGATAATTAAAAACTTTAAAGCAGGCAATATATTATAGTAAGGCTATATGTATTGCCATGCTAGGCAATATAGACTTATACTGCTTATGTGTTTGCATCTGTAAAAACTATAAATAAAAATTCGGAAACAAATTTTTGCGTTGTTTTTGTATTAGTTTTTTTAAATTCCTTAAAGTGGAAGGAACGTAGGGATAAGTAAAAAAATTGGTTCTGTTTGGAAAGATAAAAAAACCAAAAACAATATGAAGTCATCACTCTAAAATCGAAATTTTAATAAAAGTTGTCACGAAATTAGAATTTTTTCTACATGCAAAAAAACAAAAACCGGTTTCGATTTTGAATGTGCATTTGAAAAAAACCGCATTTGAGAAAGCAAATCAAGTAAAAAAGTAATGTCATAAATTATAAAAAAAAATCATATATATTATGTATTTACATATAATATGTTCTTTGCTACCTACCTGCTAATGATTTGTTTTTTTACAAATAAGTTAAAAATTCGTGCATTAATAATAAATGAAAATAAAAGAATTTACTGCAAAAAAGCAGGAAGTGTGAGGACAAAATAGCCTACAACTTTTGAAGCAACATCAGAAGTATAGCCTTTCGAGGATTTTTTTTTGAAGGAAAATAAATTTTCTTTAATTAGGTGAAAAAAAAATCATTTTAAGACTTTCGCTATTGAGTTATAAGTTTAAAAAGAAATAAAAAATAGTAGTATAAGATTTCATTTTATATCTTAAAAAATCCATTGGTTTGTGTAAATATATATATAAAAAAATAACAATAAGCAAAAACAAAATGAAAAAAAAAACAAATCTCCTTATGATATGATGTGACCAAATGTGACTATGTGATTAACATTGTATATATGAATATATACAATATATATATTAATATACAAATTTTATCACAGACACGTGTATATATTACGAATAAATACAAAAGAGAGATACAAAAAAAAAATCATAAAATTTTTTTTTATAATTATGTGCATATACAACCGAACACACAGTGACGTCATGAAAAAAAAGGAAATCTAAAATAACTCCGTCTCCTGATAACTTTTTGGAACTTTTCGATTTTTTCCTATATCATGGCCCTAAACCATACCTTTGTTGAAAATTTCAAGTCTCCAGGTCAACTGTAAGTGGGAAATACTTTTTGGACATAAACATACATTCAATTTTATATATAGTGTAGATTACCTTTATATAATTATTTTATTGTATTTTTAATTTTATTTAATTTAACTTTTGTTTTAACTGATCAATATTGTAATAATATTTTTTTCATTTTAATTTTATAATTATAACTATTTTCAAAATTCATCAATATTGTTATTTTAATTTTTGTAAATTTAACAAACAACATTCTAATAAATTAATTATAAATGGCCATATCAACAAATAAGTAATGCAGAACGAAGGTATGTTTTCCTTATTTATTTTGAAATCTAAATCTTAAAACAAATGAACATGATATTTTAGCTATTCACCTGCTTGTAAGAGATGTATCAATGCTATATATATACGGTAATTTGCTAATTAACATAAATGACAAAACTAACTTTGTTTTAATAAAAAGATTATTTTAAATTATTATTAACTTATTCATTTGCTATCAACGAACTTCCAGGCAATTGAAGCCCACCTTCCCTATAATTCTTTGCTATTCCTAATTATTCAGTTGTGCCACTCTTTGTCTCCCATCGGTGTATCGCTTTTTATTTAAGATCTGATGTCACTTTCAACACTGTTCAAAATTTCTCAAGCTCCAATGTTTTATTCCAAAAAATATGGATAAAAATTCCATGTTGATAAGCGTACTATTCATTTTTGTTTTTTGTACAGATATCCCAAAACAAATGAGCAGGAAACTGTTGTGGTACTGAATAACTTATCCAGTCAGATTAATAAGATCTTAAAAGAATGTCCTCAATCTGAGATTGTAATTATACTGGTCGGAGACTTCAATATTCACAACAAGGACTTGTTCACTTTCTCCAGTCACAACTCCCCCGGAGGAAAACAAGTTGAAATTTTTTCCAATTTACATAATCTTTTTTAACTTGTAAAGAAACCAACAAGAATTCCTGATTTCAAAGGCCATACGAAACATATTTTGGATCTATTTCACACTACTTCACGTGGCCATACAAAACTAACTTCACAGACTGGAAAGTATATCGTCTCTGTAAACTTTTCCTTGGGTGGATCAGATCTTGTATCTACAAGCTTCCGAAAAAGCACATGCAATACTCAAAAATCTACTCTCGAAAAACTAGTTTGGCATTATTCCCAAGCTAACTCGGATGCTTTCAACAATTTTTTATCACATATCAAAATAATCTTACTTGGAATGAAAACATTTATTCCACACATAAGACTTCTAAAAAGAAGCCCACCTCGGGGTTTAATAATATCTGTGTCGAAGCCATTAAGGACGGAGAAGAAGCTTTCAAAAAATTTAAATTGGTCTGGACCCTCAAGGAAGTGATACAGTGTTGCTAGAGATAGATGCAAACACGTTAGATAGAATTTCAATTGGAAGACTCTACTTTAGAAGAAGAGCTATAGTGATTAGTTAAAGCCCTGAGCAATCTTGATGTGAATAAATCTACCGGACATGGTGGAATTCCTGCAATGGTTCTCAAAAAAATGCCTTCGCCATTGTGAAACCTCTGTAGAACTTGTTCCATTTGTCGTTTTCGTCTGGTCAATATCCCATTCAATGGAAAGTTGCGCACGTTCATCCAATTACAAAAAAAAGTGACAACAGCGATTCCACGAACTATAGACTTGTAACTATTGTTTCGATACTCTCCAAAGTTATGGAAAGTATAATGAGAAACTTTCTTGAAATATCTTGAAAGCAAAAACATAATCTCAGAAAGACGATATGGTTTTAGATCACACCGGTCCACCGGTGACATGATGCCTTGCCTTTGCGAAAAGCTTAATATCACCATACATAATTCTGGTGATGCTGATATTGTTGCTTTAAATATCTCAAAAGATGTTCATTGAGTATGACACGCAGCGTTAATAGCCGAATGTCAAGCTCTTGGTCTAGGGTCTGTATTTTCTAAATGGATTGAAGGTTTTCTTTCGAATCGTTCGATTCGCGTCTTAGTAGACATCTTCATATCTGAAAAACTTAATATAAATGTTGGTGTTTCGCAAGAATATGTTCTTTCACCCACTTTTTTTTTTGTTTTTCATCAACGATTTACTCCAAACAACCTTCAATCCGATCCACACAGTTTTGCTGATGACAGTACTATGGTGGCATCCTTCTTTTTTCTCCGAAAATCTAATTTTACAACTACCGAAGTTGGCAATAGAAGACAAATAATAGTTAACATTATTATCTGACTAAAATTCTGACTATGGCAAAACAAAAACTCATCTAAAACTCAAAACTGTCTTATTTCACGTAAACTTCCAGGATTTCAACCTAATCTCTCCTTCCAAGGTGCTACTTTACAAAACACGGATAGTCTAAATATTTTAGACATGCTCGTAAATCCAAAAATTATTTGGAATGACCATAGTTTTGATAGCGCGAAAGGAGCTACCAAGTGTTTAGGCTATCTAAGTAGATCTAATAAGCTGTCCTTTCACCTTTGGAACTCCTTAATATCTATAAATCATTTATACGTCTCAAGATGGAATATAACTCACACATTTGGGCTGGCATTCGTCTAATTGGCGACCCAAATTTAACTTCATCCCTAACTTCTCTTGAGCATCGACATGTAGCGGAGCACTTTCTCTGTTATATAGATACTTCGTAGGTGTGAATACTTGCACGCTTTGGCTGTTCATAAAACAAAAAAAAAACAGTAAGTGATAAAGACTTTTTATACAACAAAAATTAAACAACAACGACAAAAAATGCATTCGCCTAAGCATAATAATAAAAAATATTTTATTTTCTTTGTATTTGTACTACAGTATCGCACAAGCCAGGTGAACATTTGAAAAAATAAAAATTTTACTTTTTATATTTTTATAATATATCATAAGGTAATCATTAGAGGGTATTCACGTGGAATAAAATTTGTTAGTCATTTTTACAAATCTCAAAATTCTGTGTTCACTCAAAAAATATTACTCACCTCGTGAAGAATCCTAATATGTACATAATTTCTACTTATGCTACTTGTGTGATATTAAAAATGCCATATGTATGTATAAAAAACTACATCATATTATAGCTTAAATATACTTTCTTCAAGCTATATTACCCAGCGGAAAAAAAGAACACCTTCTTCTGGAAGCTTCGTAGAAGCACTGTAGAAGCACTGTAAAAAATTAATCATATTTTCTAGTTTGTTTCTCATGAAGCACTTCTGATGCAAAAACTTCGTTTAACTTCGTTAAAAATCGCAAATTTTTATTTTGTTGTTTTCATTTTTATTAGTTTTCTGGTAAAAAACTTACGATACAATTACAATTTACTCAGTTCGATGTTAAATACAGTGGTAGGCAGAATTAATTACACACTCAATAAATTTTAACATTTTTTTTTTGTTTTTCTTTTCTAAGGACGGAATTTACAAATGTGTTAAAAAAAACTTTGGGAATCAATTTCACTTTAATTTCACACTAATTTAAATTTAAATTTTCGACTGAAAAAAATCTCAAATGACTCAGGTAGTAACAGATTTCTTTTGCTATGTCACCCGGCAAAAGTAATTACACATTTGGTTTCATACGGCATAATTAATTACACATCAGACAAAGCTGAAGAAATATTGCTAATTTTTTAATAAAAAAGTTGTTTACAGTTAAATAAATTTGTTTAAGTATTTAGACATTATTAATGTTTAGTTATTCCACCTTGTGCATCAATAACAGCTTGCAATTACTTTCATATTGAAGTTCTTTCATTTTTAAGTAATTCCATAGGTATTTTTATCTAAATATTCAGTATTTCCTCAATCCTTTCATTTTTTTCTGCTTTTATCGAGTTATTTCCCTTTCATTGTTTCATAAATGCGATTTGTTTCATAAATCCGCAGATGTTCTCTATAACATTTCAGTCAGGGCTCTTCTGTGGCCAAGTTAAGTTGTTCAGTCCGAAACTTTCCAGAAATCGCTTTACAACGCAATCTCTATTAAATGAAGCATTATCTTGCTGAAAACAGCAGCTATCATCAGGAAATATTCTGCCTCCTTAAGTGAAAGCATGTTTATTTAATATTTTCATATATCCACATTGAAATAATAATGCATCTGTTGGAAACAAAGCTCCACAGCCATAGTAGTAAATGCATCCCCAAGACATAACACTTCCATCGCCATGGGAATCAAATGATTAAACCACTTTATACTTTAACTCTTTTGGAAGATGAATGTATTTTTTTCCAAGAACTTCCGTGGAATGTAAATTAACTTTCTTCTGTCCACAATACGTTATATCAGTACTCCAATGACTCACTAACATATTCTTTAGCAAAAACCTCACGTTTTGAAAAATTTTGTGGTAAAATATTTACTACTTTACGCACCCCATAAGTTTGAATATTATAATATTTATATATTCTTCGTATTGTTCGTTCACTCCCACTTTTTTTCCAATAACTTTTGCTGACCCAAAAACAATTTTAACTGGGCTTATATCAGGATTTTCTTTTTAATTACTTAACAATTTGTAATATCCTTCTTTGGGTCTGTTAGTAACAACTTCATTCCTACTAGACCTTTTCCTGTTTTTCAAGCTACCGTATTCCTCTTTTTTTTTATAAGGTTCTAAACAGTTTTAAATGAAATTTCATAAATTTCTGCTAGCAATCGAGCTAGTGTTAAACAACAACTGCTGCGCGATTTTCAATATTTAACTCGTTTGTCTTACGTTTTATGGATGAAAAATTAATCAGTAATTTTAACAGAATAAAATTATTTGAACCACTATTAAGAGCTGCACTTTGTCACGTTTAAATATTAGAATACCCGGGTGACATAGCAAAAGAAATCTGTTACTACCTGAGTCATTTGAGGTTTTTTTCAGCCGAAAATTTAAATTTATATTCAGAACACTTTGTGAAATTGATTGGCAAAGTTCTTTTTAATACATTTGTAAATTCCGTCCTTAGAAAAGAAAAACAAAAAAAATGTAAAAATTTATTGGGTGTGAAATTAATTCTGCGTACCACTGTATTATATGAATAAGTATTAAGTAGGAGTGTTAAATTTTATGTTTTATGTCGAAAACACAATCACGACGAATGACGAATTTTTCGCTATATGTAAATCTTGACGAATGACGAATAACCAAAATTTCGCGTTCAAAAAATAGATCTATTTCTATTTTACTCGTCGACGAATGCGAATGACATTCATTGATACCAACATAAATTGGTCAAAATTGTTTTAATAAAACTTTTTTAAAATTCAAATAAAAAATTTTTTAAATTAATTTTTTTAAAATTTTTTTTCCATTTTTAAATTTTGAAATTTCAAAAATACAAGAGTTTCTTCGTCGCGAATAGTTCGTCGTGATTGTGTCTCTAAGGGCGAATTTTGGTAATTCGTCACTCGTCATTCGTCGTGATTGTGTTATTGTGTTGTCAACATTAGTTATATTTTTATTTCAATTAATAAATAATTTTAAAAAATATATATTGTTCAAAATTAAAACATTAAATTTTGAACAATATATATTTTGTTAAAAATATTTATTAATTATTTTATTATAAATCATTTAATACAAATCTACATGCTTAATAGTTTTTTAGCACGCCTTCTCAATCATACCTTCTTCGTATTTTCGCAATCATGCCTTTTATATGCCTTCGTAATTATAGCTTCTGCATGCTTTTCCAGTCATGCATGCAGAAGCGCTTCAAAAAAATTTTACGAAATGAAACCCGATCGCATTGCTTCTTTTTGCGGACATCAATATGAAAAAAGAGGCAATAAAATAATGGAGTAAGAAGCATGCTTTCAAAGAATGCTTCCATCATGCATGCATGCATGATTGAAGCATTCCGTTAACTGCTGGGTAGAAATCAAAGTATGGATTTTTTTTGTTTATAGGAACTCGTTATTGCTGTATTTGTTGTTAATTCACTTTAGTTTTTAAAATTTAAAGAATTAATATTTTTATTTCGACTTGGTAAATTTTTATTATTCCTTGATATTAGGCAGCGCTAACGTCAGACAAAATCTAAGATTAAATCTGAATCTGATGAAAGTCTGAAATGTTAAAGCAGTCTGTCATAAAACTTTATCTGATGGAAAAATAAAAAACCATCGGGCTCTCATCAAATAACAAAAAAATAATAGGAACTACACTAGAAATGTACAATGAATGCCTTAGGGATATGCATTCCAACATTTATAAAAATATTTTTTTAAGGAACAAGGCATATAATCAAATAGCACTGAAATTTACAATTACGCTACAGGAAGTTAAAACGAAGATCAATAATTTTTGCTCATAGTACTTCAAGTCTTTAATAATGTTTTATATTACTGTAATAAATTTTAAAATATAATTTTTAAAAAAATTGTTGCAGATTTTCGATTACATACCTTTCAGTTTATCAATTAATATCTTAAAATTTTCACGAATAAAACATGCAAAAAATATTTGACGTACAATCTGAGAAAAAATCTGAGAAAAAATCTGAAATGTAAACACTCATCCCACTTTGTCACGATTAAATCTTAGATTTTGTATAACATGTAAACGCTGCCTTAGGAATTAGAATTGAATATTTATTTATTTATTTACAAGCTTAATTCAAGCAAGTTACATGTATTCAATTTATGTGAATTCAAACAAATTTGAAAACTAACTATATAAATATCAATAAATTAAAACTAAAAAACTAATTGCAAAAATTATGAAATAATTAAAAAGGTAAATAAAAGGTTACCAAAAATTATTAATAAAAAAAAAATATTGAACAATCTGAAAAATATAATTTTTTTTTTTTATGATCTTGACAGTAACTTAGGTAGATAATTCTAACTTATGACAGTAATTCTGGTGATAATAGGTATGCTCTTGCAAGATTTTAGAGATCATAGAACTTATGATAATGTTAGATTATTTTAGCGTATCTGTATAATCAACCAGATTCCATATGTATTGATGGTAAAACAAAAACTAGCATTCAGGTTTTAATTCAACAAGAGGGTCTTCCATCAGAATACATAGAACTTCGTAAATTATTTATAAATTATCACGAAACACTTGGAGTAAGCGGTGCTAACCTAATGAAAGATCTTGAAACTTATCGCAACCACGTTTGCAACAAGAGAATGAATAATCGGTTTTTTCGTTCCTAGACCTAATTTAAAAGTTATTAACCTAACGATATTGTACGTAATAAATTGACAACTCTACCTATTCTACACCTCACCTTATTTTATCAGAATGTCAGGGGGATGCGAACTAAAACTTCTGACACTTACACAATCTTAAAAATTTTAGATCATGATATATTTGCTCTAACTGAAACTTGGCTGCATAGCTCTATCAATTCCCTTGAGTTCTTCGATTCCTCTTACACCGTTTTTCGTAAAGAGAGGTATCAAAATTTAATTGATGCTATCATCCCAAAAGGAGGAGGAGTTCTTATTGCTGTAAAAAGGGAATTTAATGCCAATGAAGTTACTTTACCTTTAGCTGGTGTTTTAGAACTAGTTGCAATCAAAATAGAGCTACGCAACAA
Source organism: Argyra leucocephala (assembly GCA_963942445.1). Classification (NCBI taxonomy): domain Eukaryota; kingdom Metazoa; phylum Arthropoda; class Insecta; order Diptera; family Dolichopodidae; genus Argyra; species Argyra leucocephala. Next base: position 78,215,007 of record OZ012680.1, on the reverse strand, counting down.
GTGTATTTATATATTATGCTGTTATATTCCTCCCCATTCACCCCACAATATATATCTTGAACTTGAACACATTCTTAGTTCAGTAACATCTTGGTTAAAGCCTTTTAAAAAAAGTGCGAGGGTTCCAAGGTCGCCATCAAGGATGACCGAGCCAGTAATTGATATACGGAATCAAAATAATAAAGAACCAAATGAAAACCATATACTCCAAAAGAGGCTAAGCGAAATAGAGGCATTATGTATGTCACTAAAAAAAGAAGTTTCGGCATTAAGAGCAGAAAACGAAGCTTTGAAAAAAAGAGAAAAACGTAATGCACCAAATGAAATCATCGAGCAAAAAGCATATTTCACGGATGAAGATGAATTGAGCAGAGAAACTGACTGGCTGCTCAAAAAAAACAAAAGATCAAATAAAAAGAGAAAAGCTACTTCTTCACCTGAAGTTGAATCGTCACCATCTGGTTTAACAAAAACCTGTGAGGAAAAAAACTCCAAACAACTGAATTTGTGAGTAAAAGGAAAACCAAAATTCCACCTCTAATCATAAGTAACATAAATGATCTCAAACCATTAAATAAAATGCTGCAAGCTAAAAATATGAAATATGAAATAAAAATGCTAAACAATAAGCAGCTGAAAATAAATCTGGAGACGGAAATGGATTATAGAAATCTAGCTAAAGATTTCAATGATACCAAATACGCATACTTATGAAAGCAAAATAAATAGACCAATAAAAGTCATGGCACGCGGCTTGCACCAATCTTGCATGCCAGAAGATATAATAAGTGAGCTTCATAATAGGCAATTCAATATCATCAATGCAGTAAATTGATAAAGAAAGTCAAGGAAAATGATAAACAGGTAACTGTTAAACTCCCAATTTTCATGCTTACCTTTGATAGTAAGGAAGACATGAAAAAAATTTACGAAATTAACCATATTCAAAATATGATAGTTTATATTGAACCTCTGAGAAAAAGCAAAGATATTCCTCAGTGCAAAAGATGTCAGCGTTATAATCATACGCAGAAATTTTGTAATAGGGAGCCTATATGTGTGAAATGTGCTGGTAAACATTTAACAGCAGAATGCGATAAGTTGAAAACTTCACAGCCAAAATGCTCCAACTGCCAAAAGTCTCATCCAGCACATTACAGAGGATGTCTTATTGCCAAAGAACTTCAGAAAAGGAGAAACTCTGTTTACCCAAAATTAGTTCAAAGGCAACAACCAAGAAAATTTATATCAAAGAAAGTAATAAAGGGAGTAACTTATTCTGCCATAGCAAAAGGCAAAAACAACGAGGATGTCTACCAAAGCAATAAAAATATGAAAAAAAAATCGAGATTTCACTGCGGATGAAACACCTCGAATAGCTTATTCATCAAATGTAAATAATCAAACGCCGAGAAGAACTCGTTCGTCAAACAATCAAATGCCGAGAAGAGCTCGTTCAACAAATACGAAATTGATTTCAGAAAAAGAACAGCACGGAACTATATTAAAAACAATGGAAAAACTAATGAGTCTGGTAGATAGAATCTCACTAAGATTAGATAACTTGGAAAGTAGATATACTGTTAAGTTTCCTGATATGCCACATAACTCAATTAGATAATGTATAAGGACAAAATCACTATATGTACTTGGAATGCGAATGGCATTAACAACAAAAAACAAGAATTGGAAATGATCCTAAACTTACGAAACATAGATGTCTGTCTCGTGTCAGAAACCCATCTACCAAAGGGGCACAATTTAGTAATTCGTGGATACAAAGTATATCATACAACCCACCCTGACAATCTACCAAAAGGAGGTAGTGCGGTCATAGTAAATGATCTTATTACTCATCATGAACATTGTAACATACAAAGTACAGAAATGCAACTCACAGCCGTACAAATAAGGTGCACAAAGCAAAATATCAACGTAGGAGCGCTGTACTGCCCGCCCAATCACGCTTTTAAAAAACATATGTTCAAGAGCTTATTAATGAAATTAGGTGAAAGATTTATTCTTGGAGGTGACTACAATGCCAAACATCTAGAATGGGGCTTCAGGATGACCCTTACTCGAGGTAAAGAACTGAGAGAGGCGCTGAGAGAAACAGGTTGTTTATTTCTTTCAACAGGAAAACCAACATATTGGCCTGCAGATATAAACAAAACTCCTGATTTGTTAGACTTTTTTATAATGAAAAAAGTATCAACTAATTTCACATCTATAGAAGATAATTATGACCTCAATTCCGACCATTCTGCTGTCATCCTAAAATTAAATACAACAATAGTGAAAAAATCTAGTAAACCATTTTTAACCAACTGATCTACAGATTGGCTAAGCTTCAAAAAGATTCTGCTAGAAAAAATTAACTTAAGAGTAACATTAGACAATGAGGAACAACTAGAAACTGCTACTGAAAAACTTATGCAAGCTATCCAGTTTGCAGCTTGGAGTAGTACTAAGACAAAAAAATCAAAAAAAATCAGCCCTAGATATCCGGTGTATATCCTTAACATGGTAAAAGAGAAACGAAAAGCGAGAAGGAGGTGGCAGCAAACGCGTGACCCATCCAGCAAAACGGATCTTAATAATAAAAGTCAGGAGCTAAAGAGAGAAATAAAGAAATTAAATGATAGATCTCTAAAGAAACAAATTATTCTTTATGGAAAGCTATGAGTAAAATGAATAAGTCTATTGTGCATTCTGCACCACTGAGGAAAAATGATGGCTCATGGGCAAGGAGCGATAAAGAAAAAGCTGACACTTTTGCTGATCATCTCGCTGAAATTTTTAAGCCCAATGAAATGAACACTGTTATTGATCTAACTGAAATATATAACCATGAAGATATAAATATTCTCTTAATAAGTTTTGTTTGAAAAATTACTATTGAGAAGGATTCAACCCCTCATAGAAAACAGGAATATAATACCTAATCATCAATTTGGGTTTAGGCAAAAACACTCAACAATAGATCAAGTATATCGAATAACAGACATTATAGAAAGGGCACTGGAAAATAAACAAATTTGTTCTTCAGTATTTCTAGATGTAGTCCAAGCTTTTGATAAAGTTTGGCATGAAGGACTCATCAAAAAGCTAAGTTGTTTGCTCCCTAAAAATTATGTTGAATTATTTTCATCATATCTTTCAAATAGAGTTTTTCGAGTTAAAAATGAGAATGAATACTCCTCTCTAAGAGATATAAAAGCTGGAGTACCGCAAGGTAGTATACTGGGTCCAATTTTATATTTGTTATACACCTGTGATATACCAGAAGTAGAAAATATAAAAATAGCAACCTTTGCAGATGACACAGCGTTGATGGCAGTTGGTTCTACCATAGAAGAACCTACAAACAAACTGCAAAAAGCTAATGACGAAATTTCCAACAGTCCGACACCTTCCAGAAATCGCTTTACAACGCAATCTCTATTAAATGAAGCATTATCTTGCTGAAAACAGCAGCTATCATCAGGAAATATTCTGCCTCCTTAAGTGAAAGCATGTTTATTTAATATTTTCATATATCCACATTGAAATAATAATGCATCTGTTGGAAACAAAGCTCCACAGCCATAGTAGTAAATGCATCCCCAAGACATAACACTTCCATCGCCATGGGAATCAAATGATTAAACCACTTTATACTTTAACTCTTTTGGAAGATGAATGTATTTTTTTCCAAGAACTTCCGTGGAATGTAAATTAACTTTCTTCTGTCCACAATACGTTATATCAGTACTCCAATGACTCATTAACATATTCTTTAGCAAAAACCTCACGTTTTGAAAAATTTTGTGGTAAAATATTTACTACTTTACGCACCCCATAAGTTTGAATATTATAATATTTATATATTCTTCGTATTGTTCGTTCACTCCCACTTTTTTTCCAATAACTTTTGCTGACCCAAAAACAATTTTAACTGGGCTTATATCAGGATTTTCTTTTTAATTACTTAACAATTTGTAATATCCTTCTTTGTGTCTCTTAGTAACAACTTCATTCCTACTCGACCTTTTCCTGTTTTTCAAGCTACCGTATTTCTCTTTTTTTTTACAAGGTTCTAAACAGTTTTGAATGAAATTTCATAAATTTCTGCTAGCAATCGAGCTAGTGTTAAACAACAACTGCTGCGCGATTTTCAATATTTAACTCGTTTGTTTTACGTTTTATGGATGAAAAATTAATCAGTAATTTTAACAGAATAAAATTATTTGAACCACTATTAAGAGCTGCATTTTGTCACGTTTAAATATTAGAATACCCCGGTGACATAGCAAAAAAAATCTGTTACTACCTGAGTCATTTGAGGTTTTTTTTCAGCAAATTTAAATTTATATTCAGAACACTTTGTGAAATTGATTGGCAAAGTTCTTTTTAATACATTTGTAAATTCCGTCCTTAGAAAAGAAAAACAAAAAAAAATGTAAAAATTTATTGGGTGTGAAATTAATTCTGCGTACCACTGTATTATATGAATAAGTATTAAGTAGGAGTGTTAAATTTTATGTTTTATGTCGAAAACACAATCACGACGAATTTTTCGCTATATGTAAATCTTGACGAATGACGAATAACCAAAATTTCGCGTTCAAAAAATAGATCTATTTCTATTTTACTCGTCGACGAATGCGAATGACATTCATTGATACCAACATAAATTGGTCAAAATTGTTTTAATAAAACTTTTTTAAAATTCAAATAAAAAATTTTTTAAATTAATTTTTTTAAAATTTTTTTTCCATTTTTAAATTTTGAAATTTCAAAAATACAAGAGTTTCTTCGTCGCGAATAGTTCGTCATGATTGTGTCTCTAAGGGCGAATTTTGGTAATTCGTCACTCGTCATTCGTCGTGATTGTGTTATTGTGTTGTCAACATTAGTTATATTTTTATTTCAATTAATAAATAATTTTAAAAAATATATATTGTTCAAAATTAAAACATTAAATTTTGAACAATATATATTTTGTTAAAAATATTTATTAATTATTTTATTATAAATCATTTAATACAAATCTACATGCTTAATAGTTTTTTAGCACGCCTTCTCAATCATACCTTCTTCGTATTTTCGCAATCATGCCTTTTATATGCCTTCGTAATTATAGCTTCTGCATGCTTTTCCAGTCATGCATGCAGAAGCGCTTCAAAAAAATTTTACGAAATGAAACCCGATCGCATTGCTTCTTTTTGCGGACATCAATATGAAAAAAGAGGCAATAAAATAATGGAGTAAGAAGCATTACAATGCTTTCAAAGAATGCTTCCATCATGCATGCATGCATGATTGAAGCATTCCGTTAACTGCTGGGTAGAAATCAAAGTATGGAATTTTTTTGTTTATAGGAATTCGTTATTGCTGTATTTGTTGTTAATTCGCTTTAGTTTTTAAAATTTAAAGAATTAATATTTTTATTTCGACTTGGTAAATTTTTATTATTCCTTGATATTAGGCAGCGCTAACGTCAGACAAAATCTAAGATTAAATCTGAATCTGATGAAAGTCTGAAATGTTAAAGCAGTCTGTCATAAAACTTTATCTGATGGAAAAATAAAAAACCATCGGGCTCTCATCACATAACAAAAAAATAATAGGAGCTACACTAGAAATGTACAATGAATGCCTTAGGGATATGCATTCCAACATTTATAAAAATATTTTTTTAAGGAACAAGGCATATAATCAAATAGCACTGAAATTTACAATTACGCTACAGGAAGTTAAAACGAAGATCAATAATTTTTGCTCATAGTACTTCAAGTCTTTAATAATGTTTTATATTACTGTAATAAATTTTAAAATATAATTTTTAAAAAAATTGTTGCAGATTTTCGATTACATACCTTTCAGTTTATCAATTAATATCTTAAAATTTTCACGAATAAAACATGCAAAAAATATTTGACGTACAATCTGAGAAAAAATCTGAGAAAAAATCTGAAATGTAAACACTCATCCCACTTTGTCACGATTAAATCTTAGATTTTGTATAACATGTAAACGCTGCCTTAGGAATAAGAATTGATTATTTATTTATTTATTTACAAGCTTAATTCAAGCAAGTTACATGTATTCAATTTATGTGAATTCAAACAAATTTGAAAACTAACTATATAAATATCAATAAATTAAAACTAAAAAACTAATTGCAAAAATTATGAAATAATTAAAAAGGTAAATAAAAGGTTACCAAAAATTATTAATAAAAAAAAAATATTGAACAATCTGAAAAATATAATTTTTTTTTTTTATGATCTTGACAGTAACTTAGGTAGATAATTCTAACTTATGACAGTAATTCTGGTGATAATAGGTATGCTCTTGCAAGATTTTAGAGATCATAGAACTTATGATAATGTTAGATTATTTTAGCGTATCTGTATAATCAACCAGATTCCATATGTATTGATGGTAAAACAAAAACTAGCATTCAGGTTTTAATTCAACAAGAAGATTCTTCCATCAGAATACATAGAACTTCGTAAATTATTTATAAATTATCACGAAACACTTGGAGTAAGCGGTGCTAACCTAATGAAAGATCTTGAAACTTATCGCAACCACGTTTGCAACAAGAGAATGAATAATCGGTTTTTTCGTTCCTAGACCTAATTTAAAAGTTATTAACCTAACGATATTGTACGTAATAAATTGACAACTCTACCTATTCTACACCTCACCTTATTTTATCAGAATGTCAGGGGGATGCGAACTAAAACTTCTGACACTTACACAATCTTAAAAATTTTAGATCATGATATATTTGCTCTAACTGAAACTTGGCTGCATAGCTCTATCAATTCCCTTGAGTTCTTCGATTCCTCTTACACCGTTTTTCGTAAAGAGAGGTATCAAAATTTAATTGATGCTATCATCCCAAAAGGAGGAGGAGTTCTTATTGCTGTAAAAAGGGAATTTAATGCCAATGAAGTTACTTTACCTTTAGCTGGTGTTTTAGAACTAGTTGCAATCAAAATAGAGCTACGCAACAAGTGTATTTATATATTATGCTGTTATATTCCTCCCCATTCACCCCACAATATATATCTTGAACTTGAACACATTCTTAGTTCAGTAACATCTTGGTTAAAGCCTTTTAAAAAAAGTGCGAGGGTTCCAAGGTCGCCATCAAGGATGACCGAGCCAGTAATTGATATACGGAATCAAAATAATAAAGAACCAAATGAAAACCATATACTCCAAAAGAGGCTAAGCGAAATAGAGGCATTATGTATGTCACTAAAAAAAGAAGTTTCGGCATTAAGAGCAGAAAACGAAGCTTTGAAAAAAAGAGAAAAACGTAATGCACCAAATGAAATCATCGAGCAAAAAGCATATTTCACGGATGAAGATGAATTGAGCAGAGAAACTGACTGGCTGCTCAAAAAAAACAAAAGATCAAATAAAAAGAGAAAAGCTACTTCTTCACCTGAAGTTGAATCGTCACCATCTGGTTTAACAAAAACCTGTGAGGAAAAAAACTCCAAACAACTGAATTTGTGAGTAAAAGGAAAACCAAAATTCCACCTCTAATCATAAGTAACATAAATGATCTCAAACCATTAAATAAAATGCTGCAAGCTAAAAATATGAAATATGAAATAAAAATGCTAAACAATAAGCAGCTGAAAATAAATCTGGAGACGGAAATGGATTATAGAAATCTAGCTAAAGATTTCAATGATACCAAATACGCATACTTATGAAAGCAAAATAAATAGACCAATAAAAGTCATGGCACGCGGCTTGCACCAATCTTGCATGCCAGAAGATATAATAAGTGAGCTTCATAATAGGCAATTCAATATCATCAATGCAGTAAATTGATAAAGAAAGTCAAGGAAAATGATAAACAGGTAACTGTTAAACTCCCAATTTTCATGCTTACCTTTGATAGTAAGGAAGACATGAAAAAAATTTACGAAATTAACCATATTCAAAATATGATAGTTTATATTGAACCTCTGAGAAAAAGCAAAGATATTCCTCAGTGCAAAAGATGTCAGCGTTATAATCATACGCAGAAATTTTGTAATAGGGAGCCTATATGTGTGAAATGTGCTGGTAAACATTTAACAGCAGAATGCGATAAGTTGAAAACTTCACAGCCAAAATGCTCCAACTGCCAAAAGTCTCATCCAGCACATTACAGAGCATGTCTTATTGCCAAAGAACTTCAGAAAAGGAGAAACTCTGTTTACCCAAAATTAGTTCAAAGGCAACAACCAAGAAAAATTATATCAAAGAAAGTAATAAAGGGAGTAACTTATTCTGCCATAGCAAAAGGCAAAAACAATGAGGATGTCTACCAAAGCAATAAAAATATGAAAAAAAATCGAGATTTCACTGCGGATGAAACACCTCGAATAGCTTATTCATCAAATGCAAATAATCAAACGCCGAGAAGAACCCGTTCGTCAAACAATCAAATGCCGAGAAGAGCTCGTTCAACGAATACGAAATTGATTTCAGAAAAAGAACAGCACGGAACTATATTAAAAACAATGGAAAAACTAATGAGTCTGGTAGATAGAATCTCACTAAGATTAGATAACTTGGAAAGTAGGTATACTGTTAAGTATCCTGATATGCCACATAACTCAATTAGATAATGTATAAGGACAAAATCACTATATGTACTTGGAATGCGAATGGCATTAACAACAAAAAACAAGAATTGGAAATGTTCCTAAACTTACGAAACATAGATGTCTGTCTCGTGTCAGAAACCCATCTAACAAAGGGGAACAATTTAGTAATTCGTGGATACAAAGTATATCATACAACCCACCCTGACAATCTACCAAAAGGAGGTAGTGCGGTCATAGTAAATGATCTTATTACTCATCATGAACATTGTAACATACAAAGTACAGAAATGCAACTCACAGCCGTACAAATAAGGTGCACAAAGCAAAATATCAACGTAGGAGCGCTGTACTGCCCGCCCAATCACGCTTTTAAAAAACATATGTTCAAGAGCTTATTAATGAAATTAGGTGAAAGATTTATTCTTGGAGGTGACTTCAATGCCAAACATCTAGAATGGGATGACCAGGATGACCCTTACTCGAGGTAAAGAACTGAGAGAGGCGCTGAGAGAAACAGGTTGTTTATTTCTTTCAACAGGAAAACCAACATATTTGCCTGCAGATATAAACAAAACTCCTGATTTGTTAGACTTTTTTATAATGAAAAAAGTATCAACTAATTTCACATCTATAGAAGATAATTATGACTTCAATTCCGACCATTCTGCTGTCATCCTAAAATTAAATACAACAATAGTGAAAAAATCTAGTAAACCATTTGTAACCAACTCATCTACAGATTGGTTAAGCTTCAAAAAGATTCTGCTAGAAAAAATTAACTTAAGAGTAACATTAGACAATGAGGAACAACTAGAAACTGCTACTGAAAAACTTATGCAAGCTGTCCAGTTTGCAGCTTGGAGTAGTACTAAGACAAAAAAATCAAAAAACATTAGCCCTAGATATCCGGTGTATATCCTTAACATGGTAAAAGAGAAACGAAAAGCGAGAAGGAGGTGGCAACAAACGCGTGACCCATCCAGCAAAACGGATCTTAATAATAAAAGTCAGGAGCTAAAGAGAGAAATAAAGAAATTAAATGATAGATCTCTGAATTATTACCTAGAAAATTTAACAGCTACTAAAGAAACAAATTATTCTTTATGGAAAGCTATGAGTAAAATGAATAAGTCTATTGTGCATTCTGCACCACTGAGGAAAAATGATGGCTCATGGGCAAGGAGCGATAAAGAAAAAGCTGACACTTTTGCAGATCATCTCGCTGATTTTTAAGCCCAATGAAATGAACACTGTTATTGATCTAACTGAAGTATATAACCATGAAGATATAAATATTCCCTTAATAAGTCGAAAAGAAGTAATTAAGGAAATAAAAAACCTAAAATTAAATAAAGCCCCAGGTTTTGATTTAATAACTTCAAATGTGCTAAAAAATATACCCAACAAAGTTCTCACACTCTTAGTATATATAATAAATGCCTGTATTAAGCTTAAACACGTACCTAGTATATGGAAAGTTGCCAAGATAATAATGATCCAAAAACCAGGAAAGCCTGCTAACGACACCAAATCCTACAGGCCGATATCTTTGCTCCCTAATATCGAAGTTGTTTGAAAAATTACTATTGAGAAGGATTCAACCCCTCATAGAAAACAGGAATATAATACCTAATCATCAATTTGGGTTTAGGCAAAAACACTCAACAATAGATCAAGTACATCGAATAACAGACATTATAGAAAGGGCACTGGAAAATAAACAAATTTGTTCTTCAGTATTTCTAGATGTAGTCCAAGCTTTTGATAAAGTTTGGCATGAAGGACTCATCAAAAAGCTAAGTTGTTTGCTCCCTAAAAATTATGTTGAATTATTTTCATCATATCTTTCAAATAGAGTTTTTCGAGTTAAAAATGAGAATGAATACTCCTCTCTAAGAGATATAAAAGCTGGAGTACCGCAAGGTAGTATACTGGGTCCAATTTTATATTTGTTATACACCTGTGATATACCAGAAGTAGAAAATATAAAAATAGCAACCTTTGCAGATGACACAGCGTTGATGGCAGTTGGTTCTACCATAGAAGAAGCTACAAACAAACTGCAAAAAGCTAATGACGAAATTTCCAACTGGTGCAAAAAATGGAAAATTAAATTAAATGAAGCCAAAGCTAGTCATGTAAACTTCACCTATAAAAACATAGTAACTCCTCTCTCAGTTAAAATTAATGATGTCGTGATTCCATATGAGAATAAAGCTAAATATCTTGGCATGACCTTGGATGCAAAACTGAAATGGAAAGAGCACGTGAAAATCAAAAAACAAGAACTCCAGTTCAAATATAGAGAAATATACTGGCTGATTGGGCGGAATTCTACGGTCTCGACCTATAACAAAGTTTTGATGTATAATCAAATATTGAAGCCAGTCTGGGCATACGGTATTCAAATATGGGGATGTGCTAAACAAATCCATATTCAAACTATCCAAACGTTCCAAAATAAGGTACTGCGCAACATAGTCAATGCTCCATGGTATGTTCGCAATGCCGATATTCATCGAGATCTGAAGATCTCAACTATAAAAGACGAAATAATGAAATGCGCTGCACGGTATAAAACTCGTCTGATCCAACATGTCAATACCGAAGCTTCTAGTTTAATTGACAATCAAAACTTTGTGAAGCGACTAAAACGAACAAGACAACTTGAGTTAGGTTAAAACCTTTTATCTATTAAAACCTTATTGGATTTTGGTAGATCAAAGGTATCTTAGTTTCTTTGAGTTAAATGTAAATTAATGGTTAGTCTATAAGACTAGTTTTAATGTTGCAAAAAGGATAGGAGTTTGATGTTGCAATAATGATAGTGGGTTAAAGTCCCACAGTCCTTCAAACTGCCTTCCCCGGTAATAGGTAGTCCCTGAAGCCTCTTTCGATGATTTACTACTATCTGAAAAAAAAAAAAAAAGCCTGATGACAAAATTATCATATGTGGAGACTTTAACCAAAGATAATATACAAGTAGATTTCCGAAGCAATGGGAATTTTTCATTCAAAAATTGGTGTCCAATCGCAGCTGATGGGTGTCTAATCATAGCTGATTGAACAGCAGTGAGAGAGCTTTGAAATTTTTTCTTCTTCAAATTAAATTAGTTTTTAAAAAGCTTTACCCATTAATTTTGTACAGAAATATATACACACAATTATACATATTTCTAAAATTTTATTGAACAATCTGAAAAATATAATTTTTTTTTTTTATGATCTTGACAGTAACTTAGGTAGATAATTCTAACTTATGACAGTAATTCTGGTGATAATAGGTATGCTCTTGCAAGATTTTAGAGATCATAGAACTTATGATAATGTTAGATTATTTTAGCGTATCTGTATAATCAACCAGATTCCATATGTATTGATGGTAAAACAAAAACTAGCATTCAGGTTTTAATTCAACAAGAAGGTCTTCCATCAGAATACATAGAACTTCGTAAATTATTTATAAATTATCACGAAACACTTGGAGTAAGCGGTGCTAACCTAATGAAAGATCTTGAAACTTATCGCAACCACGTTTGCAACAAGAGAATGAATAATCGGTTTTTTCGTTCCTAGACCTAATTTAAAAGTTATTAACCTAACGATATTGTACGTAATAAATTGACAACTCTACCTATTCTACACCTCACCTTATTTTATCAGAATGTCAGGGGGATGCGAACTAAAACTTCTGACACTTACACAATCTTAAAAATTTTAGATCATGATATATTTGCTCTAACTGAAACTTGGCTGCATAGCTCTATCAATTCCCTTGAGTTCTTCGATTCCTCTTACACCGTTTTTCGTAAAGAGAGGTATCAAAATTTAATTGATGCTATCATCCCAAAAGGAGGAGGAGTTCTTATTGCTGTAAAAAGGGAATTTAATGCCAATGAAGTTACTTTACCTTTAGCTGGTGTTTTAGAACTAGTTGCAATCAAAATAGAGCTACGCAACAAGTGTATTTATATATTATGCTGTTATATTCCTCCCCATTCACCCCACAATATATATCTTGAACTTGAACACATTCTTAGTTCAGTAACATCTTGGTTAAAGCCTTTTAAAAAAAGTGCGAGGGTTCCAAGGTCGCCATCAAGGATGACCGAGCCAGTAATTGATATACGGAATCAAAATAATAAAGAACCAAATGAAAACCATATACTCCAAAAGAGGCTAAGCGAAATAGAGGCATTATGTATGTCACTAAAAAAAGAAGTTTCGGCATTAAGAGCAGAAAATGAAGCTTTGAAAAAAAGAGAAAAACGTAATGCACCAAATGAAATCATCGAGCAAAAAGCATATTTCACGGATGAAGATGAATTGAGCAGAGAAACTGACTGGCTGCTCAAAAAAAACAAAAGATCAAATAAAAAGAGAAAAGCTACTTCTTCACCTGAAGTTGAATCGTCACCATCTGGTTTAACAAAAACCTGTGAGGAAAAAAACTCCAAACAACTGAATTTGTGAGTAAAAGGAAAACCAAAATTCCACCTCTAATCATAAGTAACATAAATGATCTCAAACCATTAAATAAAATGCTGCAAGCTAAAAATATGAAATATGAAATAAAAATGCTAAACAATAAGCAGCTGAAAATAAATCTGGAGACGGAAATGGATTATAGAAATCTAGCTAAAGATTTCAATGATACCAAATACGCATACTTATGAAAGCAAAATAAATAGACCAATAAAAGTCATGGCACGCGGCTTGCACCAATCTTGCATGCCAGAAGATATAATAAGTGAGCTTCATAATAGGCAATTCAATATCATCAATGCAGTAAATTGATAAAGAAAGTCAAGGAAAATGATAAACAGGTAACTGTTAAACTCCCAATTTTCATGCTTACCTTTGATAGTAAGGAAGACATGAAAAAAATTTACGAAATTAACCATATTCAAAATATGATAGTTTATATTGAACCTCTGAGAAAAAGCAAAGATATTCCTCAGTGCAAAAGATGTCAGCGTTATAATCATACGCAGAAATTTTGTAATAGGGAGCCTATATGTGTGAAATGTGCTGGTAAACATTTAACAGCAGAATGCGATAAGTTGAAAACTTCACAGCCAAAATGCTCCAACTGCCAAAAGTCTCATCCAGCACATTACAGAGCATGTCTTATTGCCAAAGAACTTCAGAAAAGGAGAAACTCTGTTTACCCAAAATTAGTTCAAAGGCAACAACCAAGAAAAATTATATCAAAGAAAGTAATAAAGGGAGTAACTTATTCTGCCATAGCAAAAGGCAAAAACAATGAGGATGTCTACCAAAGCAATAAAAATATGAAAAAAAATCGAGATTTCACTGCGGATGAAACACCTCGAATAGCTTATTCATCAAATGCAAATAATCAAACGCCGAGAAGAACCCGTTCGTCAAACAATCAAATGCCGAGAAGAGCTCGTTCAACGAATACGAAATTGATTTCAGAAAAAGAACAGCACGGAACTATATTAAAAACAATGGAAAAACTAATGAGTCTGGTAGATAGAATCTCACTAAGATTAGATAACTTGGAAAGTAGGTATACTGTTAAGTATCCTGATATGCCACATAACTCAATTAGATAATGTATAAGGACAAAATCACTATATGTACTTGGAATGCGAATGGCATTAACAACAAAAAACAAGAATTGGAAATGTTCCTAAACTTACGAAACATAGATGTCTGTCTCGTGTCAGAAACCCATCTAACAAAGGGGAACAATTTAGTAATTCGTGGATACAAAGTATATCATACAACCCACCCTGACAATCTACCAAAAGGAGGTAGTGCGGTCATAGTAAATGATCTTATTACTCATCATGAACATTGTAACATACAAAGTACAGAAATGCAACTCACAGCCGTACAAATAAGGTGCACAAAGCAAAATATCAACGTAGGAGCGCTGTACTGCCCGCCCAATCACGCTTTTAAAAAACATATGTTCAAGAGCTTATTAATGAAATTAGGTGAAAGATTTATTCTTGGAGGTGACTTCAATGCCAAACATCTAGAATGGGATGACCAGGATGACCCTTACTCGAGGTAAAGAACTGAGAGAGGCGCTGAGAGAAACAGGTTGTTTATTTCTTTCAACAGGAAAACCAACATATTTGCCTGCAGATATAAACAAAACTCCTGATTTGTTAGACTTTTTTATAATGAAAAAAGTATCAACTAATTTCACATCTATAGAAGATAATTATGACTTCAATTCCGACCATTCTGCTGTCATCCTAAAATTAAATACAACAATAGTGAAAAAATCTAGTAAACCATTTGTAACCAACTCATCTACAGATTGGTTAAGCTTCAAAAAGATTCTGCTAGAAAAAATTAACTTAAGAGTAACATTAGACAATGAGGAACAACTAGAAACTGCTACTGAAAAACTTATGCAAGCTGTCCAGTTTGCAGCTTGGAGTAGTACTAAGACAAAAAAATCAAAAAACATTAGCCCTAGATATCCGGTGTATATCCTTAACATGGTAAAAGAGAAACGAAAAGCGAGAAGGAGGTGGCAACAAACGCGTGACCCATCCAGCAAAACGGATCTTAATAATAAAAGTCAGGAGCTAAAGAGAGAAATAAAGAAATTAAATGATAGATCTCTGAATTATTACCTAGAAAATTTAACAGCTACTAAAGAAACAAATTATTCTTTATGGAAAGCTATGAGTAAAATGAATAAGTCTATTGTGCATTCTGCACCACTGAGGAAAAATGATGGCTCATGGGCAAGGAGCGATAAAGAAAAAGCTGACACTTTTGCAGATCATCTCGCTGATTTTTAAGCCCAATGAAATGAACACTGTTATTGATCTAACTGAAGTATATAACCATGAAGATATAAATATTCCCTTAATAAGTCGAAAAGAAGTAATTAAGGAAATAAAAAACCTAAAATTAAATAAAGCCCCAGGTTTTGATTTAATAACTTCAAATGTGCTAAAAAATATACCCAACAAAGTTCTCACACTCTTAGTATATATAATAAATGCCTGTATTAAGCTTAAACACGTACCTAGTATATGGAAAGTTGCCAAGATAATAATGATCCAAAAACCAGGAAAGCCTGCTAACGACACCAAATCCTACAGGCCGATATCTTTGCTCCCTAATATCGAAGTTGTTTGAAAAATTACTATTGAGAAGGATTCAACCCCTCATAGAAAACAGGAATATAATACCTAATCATCAATTTGGGTTTAGGCAAAAACGCTCAACAATAGATCAAGTACATCGAATAACAGACATTATAGAAAGGGCACTGGAAAATAAACAAATTTGTTCTTCAGTATTTCTAGATGTAGTCCAAGCTTTTGATAAAGTTTGGCATGAAGGACTCATCAAAAAGCTAAGTTGTTTGCTCCCTAAAAATTATGTTGAATTATTTTCATCATATCTTTCAAATAGAGTTTTTCGAGTTAAAAATGAGAATGAATAGATATAAAAGCTGGAGTACCGCAAGGTAGTATACTGGGTCCAATTTTATATTTGTTATACACCTGTGATATACCAGAAGTAGAAAATATAAAAATAGCAACCTTTGCAGATGACACAGCGTTGATGGCAGTTGGTTCTACCATAGAAGAAGCTACAAACAAACTGCAAAAAGCTAATGACGAAATTTCCAACTGGTGCAAAAAATGGAAAATTAAATTAAATGAAGCCAAAGCTAGTCATGTAAACTTCACCTATAAAAACATAGTAACTCCTCTCTCAGTTAAAATTAATGATGTCGTGATTCCATATGAGAATAAAGCTAAATATCTTGGCATGACCTTGGATGCAAAACTGAAATGGAAAGAGCACGTGAAAATCAAAAAACAAGAACTCCAGTTCAAATATAGAGAAATATACTGGCTGATTGGGCGGAATTCTACGGTCTCGACCTATAACAAAGTTTTGATGTATAATCAAATATTGAAGCCAGTCTGGGCATACGGTATTCAAATATGGGGATGTGCTAAACAAATCCATATTCAAACTATCCAAACGTTCCAAAATAAGGTACTGCGCAACATAGTCAATGCTCCATGGTATGTTCGCAATGCCGATATTCATCGAGATCTGAAGATCTCAACTATAAAAGACGAAATAATGAAATGCGCTGCACGGTATAAAACTCGTCTGATCCAACATGTCAATACCGAAGCTTCTAGTTTAATTGACAATCAAAACTTTGTGAAGCGACTAAAACGAACAAGACAACTTGAGTTAGGTTAAAACCTTTTATCTATTAAAACCTTATTGGATTTTGGTAGATCAAAGGTATCTTAGTTTCTTTGAGTTAAATGTAAATTAATGGTTAGTCTATAAGACTAGTTTTAATGTTGCAAAAAGGATAGGAGTTTGATGTTGCAATAATGATAGTGGGTTAAAGTCCCACAGTCCTTCAAACTGCCTTCCCCGGTAATAGGTAGTCCCTGAAGCCTCTTTCGATGATTTACTACTATCTGAAAAAAAAAAAAAAAGCCTGATGACAAAATTATCATATGTGGAGACTTTAACCAAAGATAATATACAAGTAGATTTCCGAAGCAATGGGAATTTTTCATTCAAAAATTGGTGTCCAATCGCAGCTGATGGGTGTCTAATCATAGCTGATTGAACAGCAGTGAGAGAGCTTTGAAATTTTTTCTTCTTCAAATTAAATTAGTTTTTAAAAAGCTTTACCCATTAATTTTGTACAGAAATATATACACACAATTATACATATTTCTAAAATTTTGAAGAGTGAGTAAAATAATAAAGAAACAAAAAATAATTTCATGTTATTTTACGATTTTATCCTTGCAGACTTTGGTTCTTTGTATCTCTTTGTATTATTTCAGTTTTTGTTTTTGTTTTTGCATGGCATTAGAATTAGGTTCTCCAACACACACAATTATTTAATTTTTATGATGAAGTGAGCGAAATTTTGGTAAATAAAAATAATAGATAATAACTTTTCTGTTTTTATAAAATGGATTGGAAATTTCCTCTCGAATCGTTTGATTCGTGTCTTAATTGACGGCAAAATCCGACGGTCATATCCGACAAAAATCATATTAACGCTGGTGTTCCTCAAGGATCAGTTCTCTCACCTACTCTCTTTTTGATATTTATCAATGATCTTCTTCAATCAACTTTCAATCCTATCCATAGTTTTGCAGACGACAGCACTCTAGTAGCATTCTTCGATTTTCTTCGAAAATCACATGCTACAATACCAGTTTCTGATACTAAACGTAACATCATGGTCAGCACGCTCAACCATGACTTAGCCATTATTTTCAACTGGGGGAAAAGTAATAGAGTTGAGTTCAACACCTCCAAAACTCAAAGCTGTCTAGTCTTACGTAAAACTAACCCATTTAACCCCACCCTATTATTCGGGGGTGGGCGTATTCAGCGAACCGAACATTTGAATATCCTGGGCATTAAGGTCAACAATAAAATGATATGCAATGACCATATCTTTGACATTGCTAAAAATGCCGCGAGATGTTTGGGTTTTTTGAGTCGGTGCAGAACTTATTTTTCTCCCCAGGACATGCTAAATATCTATAAATCATACATACGACCCAAGTTGGAATACAATTCACATATATGGGCCGGTGCATCACGAACCGCACTAAATTTTCTTGACAAAGTTCAAAAGCGTGCCATTCGTCTTAATGACAACCCTAATGTGACATCCTCCCTTGTACCACTTGAAAATCGTCGTGTTGTAGGAGCACTTTCCCTATTTTATAGATATCTCGTAGGTTTAGGCACTTGTTCAGATGAAATAAAAACCCTAATGCCACCTCTCAAACATTTCCGCCGAGGAACAAGAGAGGCATCAAGTGTCCACCCCTACTCAGTGCAAATTCCGAGGTGGCTCGAAACTGGCTATGGGAATTCGTTTGTAGTCAAATTTTCTCGAATATGGAACCATATTCCAACAAACGTGTTTTCCCAATGCAAAAATATACCTACGTACAGTTTACAAAAGTTCAAGAGCAATATTAATAAATTCATTTAAAATGTCCCTACTGATCAAAGGGATATTTTTCTTTCTACAATCCTCAATTAGTCCAAGCTATATATTCGTGTATAAAGGTATCGTTTGAAACCTAGTGTTTGGCTTAAGAGGAAAAAGAATTTGTTTTTTTTTTTTTGTTTTTATGATCAAGTAGGGTGTAATTTTGAAAATAAAATAATTAAATTATTTACTTTCTAAATTATTTAAAAATAATTTGATAAAGTTTGTTGTTCAGTTTTAAATAGAAGGGAATCCGAAATTACAAAATAATGTATGTGCTGAATGTAAATAAAGGCTTAATACTTTCTTATATACGCCAGTATTTGAATACGATAAATAAATTGATACTTAGAAAAAAAATAATAATTGTATAATGGAATCATTTTGATTATGATTTTGCACTGCTTTGTTAAAAATATATTTATTCAATATGTTTTTTAAACTAATGTATTACAAGTATGTACATTGGCACCCTATATTTCTATTGCTATTTCTTCTAAAATTTTGTCTTCAAAATTTACTATTTCTATATTTATCAATAGTTTTCTTCCACAAATAGTCACTACTTAAAACTAATTCCATCCATTTTTCATCACATAGTTAAAAATAACAATAAAAAGTAATAAACTCAAAACTATTTCAAAAATAATGTATGTATATTTACGTTATAAAACTTAAATAAATAAAATTTCGAATTTCAAAAAGTCTATTTATTATTTATGATTAAATAATGGCAATTAAAAACATTTGCAATTAACTTAATTAAGTAATTTTTTTGTACACTGTTCAAAGTTGGAATTTTAAATGTTAAGTTTACATTACGTGTACAATCGCGTATTTCGGAATAGTTAAAATATTTTGACAGAAAATAGACTCAGAAAATAAACTCTTTTATTTAATTTGATTACTACATTTCAAAACTATTTTTGTTTTTTATTCATTTAAATTAAAACAACGGAACAAAATTTGTTTTTTTAGAACATCTTTTACCATTCCCATTATTAATCGCGTAAATTTCGAGTCTATAGCTGAAATAAAATTCTAAACTTAAATTTTTACATATTATTTTACGTATCGCTACTGCAGTGTAAATAAAAATAATATCTTATACAATTTTTACACAAAGACGTTCAGAACTATTTCAAGCTAAAAAAACGAAAAAAGAGTGATTTACCTATACCAAAACAAAACCAAAAGTAAATTTAAAGGGCCGTATACTTAAATTTAATTTAACTCAAGTGAAAAAAAAACAAATAAAGAAATAAAACCAAAACAGAAAATTTTTCATAATTCTACAACTGCAATCAACCATTTCAAATATGATGCCCATTTGTATTAAACGAAGACAAATCTTTGACAGTCTACCCTATTATATTTTTAATAAAAAATATGCATAGAAATAACAGCGACAAAACACACATCCTCTTCGTCGTAACTCAATTACTCAACTCATTGAGATTGAGAATGATCCAATTATTTTTTGTAAACTAAAAAAAGTAAAAAATAGAGAAAAGAAAACGAAAAAAAAACACAAAAAAATAAAAATTTGTAGTATATAATTCAAAAAAGTAGTTTAGAGTAAAATAAAAATTTGGTAGAAATGTTTTGGTTTTTTTGTTTTTTGTTAATAAATAAATTTAGTTTCCAGTGGACATAATCTTGTAATTCTTTATTTATTTATTTACTTATTTCTTCAACAACTATCTAATAATTTATACATTATCTATTCGATATGGATATTGATATGGAAAGGTTTTTTTCATTTTTTTTTTATTATTTTGTTTTACGAAGGAATGGTGGAAATCTCGAAAGACGCCCATTACACAAAATTTTGTACACTATATTGGTAGCGAGGGACTTTAACCCACTACCTTTACCATGACCATTCTACGTAGATTGGTTAATGGATTTTTCACATAAGATATTGCGCGCGTGTTTTGTAAGTTTATTAAATGAAAAAATTTAAGTATGCAGATCATACAACAACTTTAGATAAAACATGGGAGGGCCTAATAAAATTGACGAATTGGAAAGAGGTCTTGGAGGGAAATGGATTGAGAATAAGTTGAGGAAAAAGAAAATATATGTATCCTCCATTTGAGGCGAATCTTTATGAACCAAATAACACTATTTATATGGATGAAGGAAATTTTAAGTATTTCGAGTGGACAAACACGGGGAAATTTATCAAGATATTCAAAACAGAATAAGAACGGGCAGCAAAATTGTAATAGAAGAATTTCAGTTAAAATGACGTGACAAGAATGTTATTCGGCCTGTACTTATCGATGGAGAAGAATGTTTCCAAGCAAACAAATTTATGAAAAAGGAAATTAGAATGGTGCGAGGTAAAAAATAATTATATTCGAGATTCAGCTAAAGTACGCATCATCGCTGTAAAAGTTAAGGGGAACAGACTCAGGTGGCCTAGGAGAGAAAAGAAAAATATATTTACAAAATCAGTTATACCTTATTCCTTCAAAATTTGTAGCAACCAGTAAAATTTTTGTTTACATAATTTTTTTCAAAAATCCACAAACAATTTCGTCTGATTGAAACTAATAGAAAATATTGTAATATTTTAATTCTATGACTAAAGCAATCATTTGTTTCCCCAAACCAATTTGGTAAATCGCTAATGCAAGCAGACTAATGCTAATGCAAGCTATCCCTTCCTCATGACTTCGAGTTTTCATAATTAGATTAAAAATATAGACAAAACGTTTGCAGACTTCAAAATATTCGTTTGAAGGAGCTCGAAGTGACCCAAAATCAGAATCAGTTTTAAAATTTTTAAAATATATTAAGTATTTACTTTCATTTGACATTGATACCATTACAATGTTAAGTAAATTCTTAGCACAGTTACTACAGTTACTTATTTCTCGATCTTTTAAAAGTTTCTTCATTACAAATCCGGCAAAGTATCTTGTAGCATTTTTAGATAAAAAAGCTGCTGCTATATCTTCAGGCTCAAAATTTTTACTAGATTCTTTTCATATAATATTTCTTTTACCATCAGAATTTGGTAATCATGCAAAACAAAATATGTATTTGTTGGAAACTGCTTATCGACATCTAAAAGATTTTTCTTAGTCTCTCATTTATTTTAACCAATACCAACTAAATCATACAAATTTTTATTTTTTTTCTTTTTAAAAAAAAAAATTTTGGGATTGATATTGAGTTGGCATTGATAGTAAATCTGTAATAGTGCGACCCACGAGAAAATTCTATTTTAACTAGAAAAATATATAAGGTTAATAATGAAAATCCCGATAATAATATGGATGAAATTTCTATGTAAAAATATTTGCTTTGCCAAATATGTTTATTTGTATGAAAAATTTGGGAAATTCCTTATTAAAATATTTGGATCTACTTGGAACCGACTCGAAGAGAATATGATTTTCACATGTTCGATATTAAGGACAAAAACTTACAATTTTGATATAAAACCATTATTATATAATAAGTAGCAAGAAATTTCACACAAATACTGTATGATTACAATATTTAATTTAGATTTTGGGTTATTATTGCTTTATGTATTTATGACACCCGCTTTAAATGACGAGAGTATTCTAACATTACCTAAAAAATTAAATATTAAAACTTATAAAAAAATATTCAATTAATTCAGATCCAATCAGATCCAGAGACCCGCCTGTTTAACTTCAAACAATTTTAATTTAATTATGACCCACCACGAAAAAAAGGTTTGCACTCGCTGGAGTAGAGTATGTAAAAATAAATAAAAAACATAACAAAAAAATAAATTAAATATACATTTCTCAATTAAAAATTTCAAGAGAAAATGAAAGCTATTCAAAAATAGCACTTAAACTTCCCCATTTAGCACAACTCCCTCCAATGCCCATACCTTTAATCCAGTTTGATGTGTCTCAAATAAAAGTCTATTTACTTACTTACTTGTTGGGCGCTACAGACCTGATTTCGGTCACGAGCGGAATCTCTCCAGTTGGTGATTTGTAGTTTTTTCACATCTGCCGATACTTCATCTCTCCAACGAAGGTGTGGCCTCCCTCGACGACGCGTTCCCTGGGGTTTGGATTCGAAGAGTTTCCTACCCGGAGCATTTTCATCCATACGCTCTACATGGCCTAGCCAATGAAGCCGTCTTATTCTGACTTTTTTAGCTAGGTCCATGTCGTTGTACAGCTGGTATAGTTCGGCATTGTATCTTCTTCTCCAAACCCCTTCGTCAGACACAGGACCATAAATGCGACGAAGAATTTTTCTCTCAAAGATACCAAGTGCATGCTCGCTTGCTTTTGGTAATGTCCACGATTCAGAACCATATAGCAGCACCAGAAGGATGAGCGTTTTGTATAATTGTGCCTTGGTATTTTGGGATAGGAGCTTTGAACCCAGTTGTTTCGACAAACCGAAGTAGCAACGGTTTGCAAGGGTAATTCTTCGCCTTACTTCAACATCGATGTTATTGATGGAGTTGATGTTGGTTCCAAGGTAGATAAACTCCTGAACTACCTCAAAATTATATGAGCCGACAGTGATGTTGTGTCCTATATGATGTTGTGAGGACATTTTATTTGTCGACAGCATATATTTTGTTTTGTTCTCATTTATGAGAAGACCCGCTTTACCTGCTTCCTCTTCAATCTGTGTAAAGGCTTCGATGACTGCTCGTCGTGATGTTCCGATAATATCGACGTCATCAGCGAAACCCAGGAGCTGCACCGATTTGTAAAATATAGTGCCCTGCGTGTTCACACCGGAACGTCGCACTATATGCTCCAACACCAGATTAAAGAAATTACATGACAGCGCATCGCCTTGTAGAAATCCGGAGCACGTTCGAAATGAATCAGAAATGTGCCTCCCAATCACCACAGCACACCGGGTGTTTTCCAGGGTCATTTTTGACAAACGGATAAGCTTGGCTGGGAAACCAAATTCCGACATTGATTCGTAAAGCACTGATCGATGTATGCTGTCATAGGCAGATTTAAAATCGATAAAAAGATGGTGCGTATCGATTTGAAATTCGAGGGCCTTCTCCAGGATCTGCCTTAATGCGAACACCTGGTCGGTGGTTGATTTACCAGGACGGAAGCCGCACTGATAGTTTCCTATCACAGCGTTACAATGGGGCTTCAAACGTTCGCACAGAATATTGGAAAGGATCTTATACGCAACGTTTAATAGGGATATTCCTCTATAGTTGGCGCAGGACATGGAATCGCCCTTTTTGAATATAGGAGATATTGACCTTAAATTCCAGTCATCAGGCATGCTCTCCTCGATCCAGATTTGTTTGATGATTTGGTGCATGAATTCAATCATCACTTCACCTCCTGCCTTAAAAAGTTCAGCTGGCAGGTTATCTTGTCCAGCAGCTTTGTTGTTCTTTAATTTTCGGATGGCTGCTTCCACTTCTGCAGGACTGGGTGTATCTGTATCTTCGGAGTTGACTGGGTTAGGGCGAGGCGTATCTGTGTTTTCTATGTTTGCGCCATTCAGCAGGTTCTTAAAATGCTGTTTCCATGTCTCTAATATCCCTTGCGTATCGGTTACCAAATTTCCCGAATCATCCCTCAGCGCGTGTGTACGGGGCTTGAAACCAGCTGCAAGCTGCTTGGCTTTTTTATAAAAGCTCCGTACTTCGCCTCTGTCTCGGTTTGATTCTATATCCAAAAGTTGAGACTTTTCGAATAAACGTTTTTTGCGCCTTAAAATTTTCTTCTCGTCTCTTCTTTTCGCTCTATACTCTTCTTGAGCTGCTCTTGTTTTACGTTGCAGCGCTTTTCCTGTAGGCCTTATTTTTCTCTACCGTCTTTGCTAAACATTCATCGTCGTACCATGGGTTTCTCACGCGAGGTGTTTCAAAACCCACGGTATGTGTAGCAGCCATCGTGATGATGTTTGCGCATTGTTTCCATTTTCCGTTGACGGAGAGATTATGTTGTAGAGGTGTGGTATTGAGTATATTACTTAATCGCTCCGTGTATGCTAAGGCTATCTCAGGTGTTTGGAGTCTTCCAATGTTAAACTTCCTATTATGGCTGGTGCGTCCTTTTTTAACATTGGAAATTCGTGCTCTGAACTGGGCGACAACTAGGAAGTGGTCAGAGTCGATGTTAGCTCCTCGATAGGTACGTACATCCGACACACTGGTAGCATGTCGGGCGTCAATCATAATGTGGTCAATTTGATTCGCTGTACGTCCATCCGGAGATAGCCAGGTAGCTTTGTGGATATTTTTATGGGGGAAATTTGTGCTACTTATAACCATATTACGAGCTGCTGCAAAATCGATTGTTCGGTATCCATTATCTGTGGTGGTGGGGTGAAGACTATGGTTACCAACAGTTTTGCCGAAAATTCCTTCCTTACCGATTTTAGCATTGAAGTCTCCAAGCACGATTTTCGCATCGTACTCAGGACAGGACCCATATGTTTTATCTAAGATGTCGTAGAATTCATCCTTCATTGAGTCCTCCGCTTCGTCGGTTGGTGCGTGCACACATATTAAGCTGATGTTGAAGAATTTGCCTTTGATACGGATGACGGCTAGACGTTCATTAACCGGTGTAAAATCAATGACGTTTCCTCTAAGCCGTTTTCCCACTACGAATCCGCATCCAAATATGTGATGTTTTTCGTGACAGCTGTAATATATATCGCATGTTCGTTTTTTTAACATGCCAGATCCTTTCCATCGGATTTCCTGTATCGCAGTAATGTCTGATTTATACTGCGAGAGAATATTTTCAATTTTGTTAGATGCAGCTGGATGATAGAGTGTTCTTACATTCCAACTGCAAATTCTTAAATCGGAGTCCTTTAAACGTTTGCCGGGTCTGTTTCCAATAATTTCGATCGTATCCGAGGCTTCAATTGCGTCTCTCAAAACTATGTAATTTTTACGGGTAAGGGAGTCAGCCTTACGCCAACCTCAAAATTTGAGGATTTTGGCGCACTTACAATTTTGGCCTGCTTACTAGCGGATGCTATGTAAAACAGTTCCCAGGGGTCACCACGTGGAGGTAGTGTAAGCACTTGAATAGGAACTCGACAGTTGCGCATCTGGGTCAGCGACCGATCAAATGTTTCCCTGTCGATCCCAAACCAGACCCCTAAAGTCTATTTAAGTAAGTTAAATAATGAAACATCCCCAGGTCCCGATAACATTCTTGAAATAGTTTTAAAAAATTGCTCTGAATCACTCGCTTATCCTTTGCCAATTCTATATAATAAGTCTCTTGAACACGGAATATTTCCTCAATCTTGGAAATATGCCTATATCAAACCGATTCACAAGAAGTGTCCAAAAAATGACATCGCAAGCTATCGTCCAATAGCTAAACTGTCAAGTATACCAAAGGTTTTCGAACTTATGGTGTATGATGCTATATATAGCGAATGTTCTGCTCTACTTATGCCTAATCAACATGGTTTTATGAAGGGAAGATCAACCGTAAGAAATTTAGTTGAATCATGTTCCATGTTTCTTAATTCGATGGAAACTGGTTTCCAGACTGACGTCGTTTATACTGATTTAAATAAGGCTTTTGATATTCTTCCTTAGTGTTATTTTGCCAAAACTTCACAAACTAGGATTCCCAACATTCCTATTAAAATAGATAGAATTTTACCTATCGAATAGGTCCTACAATATTCTCTTTAGACATGCCATTTCCAGTACATTCCATGCTAATTCTGGTGTCCCGCAAGGCAGTCATCTGGGTCCATTAATTTTCATCATTTCCGTCAACGATTTACCCTCGTTAATTAAAAACAGCAGCGTTATAATTTATGCGGATGATATGAAAATATTTAAAGAAGTTGTCACATCAAATGACACAGTTTTGCTTCAAAAGGACTTGAATACCTTCATGAAATGGTGCATAGTTTACAATTTAAAACTAAACATCGACGAATGTAATGTCATATCTTTTACTCGTCGCTTAACACCAATTGCTGCTAACTACACCTTCAGCGATAGTGTTATTAAAAGAGTATCCCACTTTAGGACCTGGGAGTAAAGTTTGACCAGAAACTGTCTTTCAATGAGCACATCAACGCAATTATTAATAAAGCTAATTCTATGTTGGGTTTCATTAAGAGATGGGCTAGGAAATTCGACGATCCATATGTTACCAGATCATTGTATATGTCACTAGTTCATCCCAATCTTGATTATGCTAGTCAAGTGTGGTCACCACACTATAATATTCATATTGATAGAATTGAGGCAATTAAGAATTTTTTTTTGAGGTATGCGTTACGTAGACTGCCATGGGCTGACCCTCTCATTCCACCCTCTTATAAAAATCGCCTAAAGTTACTTAACTTAATCTATTTGGAATCTAGAAGAGATATTTCAGATATTCTTTTATTATTTCTTCATACTACAAGTTATGAAAGACGAAATCTATTCTGAGAGTACATTAAAAGTATGGTGAATGCCCATGTCAATACCAGTACACGGTTTCGCTCAGAGAACATTTTTAATGCCCTTTATCATCGAACAAATTACGGGAAATTTAAGCCCATTAATAAGATGTTTATGTTATGCAATAAATATAAAAGCTACATTAATCTTTCATTAAGTGGAAGTCAAATTAAAAAGGATTTATTGCTACAATTCTCTTGGAAGCCTTCTTAAATAGAATAGTTCCATTTTGTTTGATTTGATACCAGATTATATATACTCTCAATTATTTCTCTCAGTAGCTCTACCTACTGTGCCATCCAGCGTGTAATCAATAAAATATTCTTATATTTGAGAATTAGTAAGTAGTTATGGGTTAAAATTAGTACTTAAAGAAATAATTAGCAACTATAAGAATATTGAAGATAGAGAGATGAGATCAGAATTAACTAAGAGGAATATAAAACTTTCTTTAGGATGTCTTTGGAGAGAGAGAAATCAATACGGTTCTTGTATTTGTTTCCCATAATCATCAGTCTATGGATAGGTTCGTTCATTCCATAGTTGGTTCGATGAAATGTGAAAATAAATAGATTAGCAAAGCGGAAGCGATTAGTAGTATTAATCTGAGCTAGGTTTGAAATATAATGGGAGTTAATAATTCCTTTTACTATTTCAGTGATGACATCGCAATTTCGCTCCTTTTCTTCAGAGTAGCAAGATGAATTAAGTTTAGTCTATGTTCATATGGTGGCAAAATTGAGGGGTCCGTGGTTAAGAATTTTTTTTGGATTGCCTCAATCCTATGTATGCGAATTTCATAATATGGAGATCGTACCTGATTGGCATATTCTAATTGGGGACTAACAAGACATGTAAAAATGAATTTTAGGATGGATCTTTGAATTCCTTAGACCAACGTTTTATAAAATCTAACATTGAATTAGCTTCATTGATGATATTATTATAATGTAATTTAAATATGAGTTTATCATCAAAAATGACACCTAAATTTTTTAAAGAATTAGCAACTTGTAGTGCTTGTCCGTTAAGGAAATAGTTATTTGAGAAGTGTGAGGTACGCCTATATAAGTCACTACTGTACATTTTTTTACATTCAAAAGAAGATTATTATTCATACACCAAATAAAGAAATTATCAAGGTCAGTTTGAAGCAAGAATGAATCATTTGGTGAAGAGATTTTATTCAAAATTTTCATTTCATCAGCATATATCTGAACTTTACTATTTTAAATTACCGATGTAACATCATTTATGGAGATTATAAATAATAGGGGACCTAAGTGACTACCTCGAGGAACACCGGAATATGCTTCAAATGGCGATGATATAGAAGATCTAAATTGTACACTATATGTTCTAGTAAAGAGGTAGGATTCAGCCCAATTTACAAATGATTTCGGAAATCCTAGTTTAAATAATTTAAATAGGATTACACTATGTGGCAAAAGATCAAAAGCTTTACTAAAATCTGTGTAGATAACATCGGTTTGAAAACCTTTTTTTTGAACAATTAATTCAAATAGTTTGGAAATACAGTATAATTTAACAATAGATCGATAGTTGCTAACATCATTTTTCTCATTTTTCTTGTGAACTGGTCTAATGAAGGTTTTTAAAAGAAGGAAAAATTTTATTAGAAATCGATAAATTAAAGATGTTGGACAGTGTTAAGTATAAAGATTTTGAGCATGGGGCCAGAGGATGTGTTATCCCTAAGTTTTCTTAAGTATTTAGAAACTAAAGCTTCACTAATGTTTAAGAAAGAAAATGTGGTTTTCGGAAAATCATACATGTGACTGGCTCTGGGGCCAATATTTAAAAGAGAAGAAGAATATGAATTACTAAAAAATTCTTGAAAGTATTGTGAAATAACTTTTGGTTTTTTGGAGAATCAATAAATGTAGATTCAATTTCATTACAAATGTTACTTGGATACAGATATGGTTCTTCATCATGGG
Organism: Argyra leucocephala; assembly: GCA_963942445.1. NCBI lineage: Eukaryota > Metazoa > Arthropoda > Insecta > Diptera > Dolichopodidae > Argyra > Argyra leucocephala. The sequence continues at coordinate 78,185,985 of OZ012680.1, read as the reverse complement.
AATTCCACGTGAGATGAGGTAGATTGAAATCATCACACAAAATTATTTCATCAGAGAGCAAGAATTTATTAGAAATGAAGTGGATGGCATTAGAATAATGGTTGTAGATATCTAGGCTACTGTTCGGAAGAGTATAACAATTAATAATAAATAGGTTTTTATAATGAAAAGTAATCTTAACGCAGACCATTTCTAAAGACTCCGAGTTCGGAATTACTATTTCGCTAACATTGGAGGAGTTCTTAATAGCAATCAAAACACCACCTCCTTTTGGTATAGTGCCATTAGCTTGTGGAGCCATGTCCATCTTTTCTAAACACTAAAAAGGAAGATTGAAACAATTCTAAGTCATTGATAGTATGACCTAACCATGTTTCTGATAGTGCATAACAGTCAAAATCAAGCGATATGGAATTAAGATAAACGGATTTAGTTTTTGTGTTTAAACCCCTTACATTTTGATAAAATAGAAGAAAGTTAGTTTTTATAGGAGTGGTATTAAGTGTTAGGTATTAGCACAGATAAGTAATTATATACAGATCTCTTAATTCGTCAAAAAAATGAGACAACTATTTCGCTGCAAACAAAACCAGCTTTCACAAAATAAGAATAATAAAAAACAAAATTAAAAATGAAACTATTGTGCAGCGTTAATTTTGCAGGATGCAAACAGAAAAATATCCTCTTTCATAATTTTTTATTGAAATGGAAACATAACGTATATCCATACGCAAATCTTCTGTAAGGATCTGTTATAAAAAAAGAGTGTAAACAAAAAAATGTAAACAAAATTTATAATATATAATAATAAATAATATTTCAGTACAGAAAAATATATAAATAAAATATTTTTTAAATAAAATTAATTTTTATTTATATATCCTGAAACTTTCAGTTAAAAAAAAGGGAATTTACAACAACAAACAAAACAAACAAAAAAGTTAAATCATTTGAAAATAATATAAGTAGGCAAACTCCACGCCGTTCTACTGCGTTTGTTCGCCGAAGAAAATAAAAGTTGAATCAAGTTTAACTTTTTCGGCGTTAAATGACATTTGATGGTACAAATGTATTTGACAGAATTAGTAAGTGTTTGTAAAATTAAATTAGTAAGTATTTGGAAAATGGAAATAAGTGTTTTGAAACAATTAAAAGTTAGTATTTAGCAATTAAAATATAGTTTATGTAGTTTGGTTTTTGATACATATATAAAATATTTTATTAAAATATTTATTAAGTAAATATTTATTAAAATTTTTATTAAGTAAATATTTTTTAAGTAAATATTTATTAAATTTTATAAATATTTATCAAAATTTAATTTAAATAAAAAAAAAAGTTGCTACAGTCTACGTAAAAGCTTTTTGATCTGTTTGCTTCATGCAGCCAAAAATATGCTAAATATACAGTGCTAATGGTTATAAATGAAATTGTAACTATATTTTCATAGTCCATTAAGAAGCAATTCAAAAAACTCAAAAATATATAATTTTAGAACACAAAAATTTAAGCACAAAACCTTTATAAAAGTCTTAAAAAAAACCTTTATAAAAGTCTTAAGTTTTAAAAAATCCAAAATATTTAATTTTGAAACTCAATTTAAACCACAAAATGTTTATTTAACTTTAACTTTAATTTAATTTAACTTTCGCCGTTCTGCGCCTAAAGAATTTTCTACGGCGTCGAGTTTGGCTCAATCATAAGGCTGGGTCAATGCACTCTACTACAGGCCTTTTTACTCATTATTTTTTACGAAATTAAGCGAAAACTGTATCTTTTTAGCCTTCGTTTGCACAATATCTCAAATTTCATTTAGTTTTTTGCTTTTATTCCATTTTGTTGATGAAATTACAACACTTAACCTTGGTTAAAACTTTTTTAGTATGTAAATTGAGAAAAAAGATGAAGGAATCTTCTCCAGCAGAGCTGGGTAAAATACAAATACTATATATACTACTCATTGAGTAAAAGTATTTGATTTCAAGTATTTGAGTAAAATATTATTTAAGTAAAGAAAATGTATATACTATTTTCAAGTACTTTTTAAATAAAATTATTTGACTTGATTTTTTCAAATATAAGTAAAGTATTTGAAAATTATTTAAATTTCTCTATTAAATTACTCAAATACTTTTCTCTAATATTTTCCACAGAAAAACCACAGAGAACTCAAATTGGAAATGTGATTCACATGTCCAAAGGGTTGGTTTAATATGCAAATGAATATTGAATGGAGTAGAGTCAATGTGTGTGTATTGAACGTGTTATATGAACTACATTTTCTACGTGGTGACTGGTGGAAAGGTCCAAGTTTAAAAAATTGAACAGCCTCCAGCAAAAATAGGTCCCGGTCCCATCTCACAAAGTCCTCGAAAATTGTTTTGTTTTTTTTTAACTTGTTTTTAGTACAATGGCTTATAAGCATGATGCAAACAAGAGGTCCGGTGTCCTAAGTGTCGGGACCGAAGACCTTAAATTTTTTTTCTCATCAGTACAATGGCCCCTAAATGTGATGAAGACAATAGGTCCGGGGTCCACGGAATTGGGATCGAAACTCTATATCACGTGTTGAAATTGCATTTATCTCGAAAGAGTTTATTAACAATTATTATAAATAATTTTTTAAAAATTTTCGCATAAGTCCGCGGTCCAGAAGTTGGGACCGAAGACTTTTTTTTTTATTTTACATTCTATAAATAATGGTGTTTGTGCATACAACCGAATAGAGTTTGTATTTGATTATCTTATGATAGCTAGAATTACTTTGAACTTTACAAATTTAAAATCTGAGGCAGCGATTCCAAAATCTGAGGCAGTGACATTATATTTCTTAATACGTACCAATAATTACAACCAGATTGATCGCGTCTATCAATTTCAATGTTCGCCCTATTTTCAAAATTTGTTCTCAACTTTTCCAGCATTATTTTCTTTCTTTTGTAGGTAACATATCTGGTTTTTCACATGTGTCTGCCATATAATTTTTATCTATACTGAGTGATGTTTAGCTCTTCTTAATCTTTTATTTGGCTTATGTTGCTTCTTTTTTCTGGTTATATTTCTTTTAATTATTTTATCTTCTGCGTTTGGAAGAATCATTTTTGTGTTTCTTTCACTTCCATTTAATTCTTTAAAAACTCTGTAAAAGCCTGCCCAGTATTGAATTGGCCAACAGCAGCTGCACATCTTTTTGGAGACTCCCCGGAAAAAATTTATAAGGTTTCTTCCTACGTATTAACAAATTTTACTATTGCACTGTTCGCAATTATTTGAGTCCATATTAAGTAACAAACTGTCTGAGTTTTGGACTAACGTTACACAGCAGTCGTAATTTCTTCAAAGATACCATTTGATATCATCAAAGTTACAAAGTTTCCTTCTGCACGCTGCTTACACAATACTTGTTACAATTTTCATGATAACCAAATTTGTGATACGTCGCATTTGATACGTCTTTGGCAAGATCTTAATATAGTAGGATAGTACGCTAGTTCTCCAGTGATTCACCGAACTTTTAGTTCCAAAAATCATTCGATCTATGTTTTGATACAATTTTTTGCCATATTATATTTGAAATTTTGTATTTGAAGTCGTAGATGCTAGTTTACGTCTAAAATTTCTGTAAATATGATTTTTACATTCAACAATATTTTCGTAGAAGCAAAACCCTAGCTATGATAATAAATAATCATTTATTAACACTACTGTCTCCATTTCCTACAAATTTGTTATAATTAATTGACAGCATAAGTATATAATTAGGTAATTTATTTATTTATTTATAACAGTGAAATCTGCAGATAAATCTGCAGTCTAACTGCAGGTCCCTTTCCAAATGTGGGCCTTATTTATATATTAAATATTTGGTATATATGAAAATATTGTATGTTATATTATTTTGTATTAGTTTTATTATATATATGCTTATTTTTTTTTTTTTTTTTAATATTCATTACTTTTATTCCAAAAAATCCAAATTTAAAAACAAAAGTAAGATACTTACAATCTAAAGATTACATATACAATTATTATATATCATAAATAAACAAAAAAAAAAAAAAAACAAAGAAAAAAAAAATATATATATTATGTGATAATTCACTCTTTAATTAATCTGTCCATATCTGCAGGACTATTTTTTAATAAGTACTTTAATTTTTTTACGAAAAGATCTAAATTAAAACTATCCTTTATTTTCAGTGGTAATTTATTATAATATATCCTTATAGCTGAGATATAGAGATTATTTAACTTTCGTGTATTGTAATTATGTACATTACTCTTTTTTGTAATATGAATATTTTTTTTGTAGATTCCCTCTTCCAATTTGTAAATTAGTTTAGCTTTTTCCAAAACAATAATTCCTGATAGCTTCAGGTAACCCGTTTTCTTAAAAATTTCATTTTCAGGAGTAAGCCAATTAAATTTATTCAAGCCTTTTATAGCCTGGTTTATTATGATACCAATTTTATCTTTTAGCCAAAAGGAACAACTAGACAAATTACATATATTATATCTAATATGCGAAATAATATGAGAATAATATAGACTATCAGCGGTTTGTCTACTGAGTATAATTCCACTTCTTTTGATAGCACCTAATAAAGGCACAATTTTTTTTTCCAGATTATTGACATGATCCCATTTCAACTTTTCATCAATTACAACACCAAGATATTTATATGTAGCAACTCTTTCAATTTCGGTATTATTTACTAACAGTTTTGGATTTATATCGACTTTATTTCTTATTTTGTACACTATGTATTTGGTTTTTACAGCATTTATTGTTAATTTATTACCTTTGAGCCAATTGTTGTATTTTCTCAAATCTGCATTTATTACTCTTTCTAATTCTTCGCAAGTTTTGGCCCTGTCCATAAGTAGAGTATCATCAGCAAATATCTCATATTCAGCTACTAAATTCACAAAATGTATATTATGAATATATAGCAAATATAATGTTGGACCTAACACAGACCCTTGAGGAACACCAATTTTTATTGAAACTTGATTTCTTAGCGTTTATTCTTGTTATAGTTTTCCTATTTTTAAGATAAGAGTTAAGTAAATCCTGAGCCGGTCCCCGTATACCAATTTGATATAATCTATCAAATAATACGCTGTGATCCACCGTACCAAAAGCCTTTTTTAGAGCACAAATACAGAACATACATAGTTTCCTTTATCCAATTTACTTATAATTGAGTTAGTAGATCCCACAACTGCTGAATCAGTTCCAATTCTTTTTTGGAATCCAAATTGATTCACATCAAAACCTACTACCTTTTGTACAAAATCTTGAATTCAGGCATTTATAATTTTTTCAAACACTTTTCCTACGCAGCTTGTAAGTGTAATTGGTCTGTAATTCGATACGCCCAGCGTTGACCCAGATTTAAGTATAGGACCGCAATACTTGATTTTAAACACTCAGGATATATACCAGTAGAAAAACATCTATTTACCGAGCAGGCAATTGCAGGTGATATTACTGTTGCAACATACTTTGGGTCTTCAGCTGTTATATTATTAATCCCTGGTGTACTACTTTTTAACCACATGATGATTTCATATACTTCTTTTTCATCCGATGGTTGAAGAAAAATAGTTCGACTAGACAATTCATTTTTTACTGCATACTTGACAGCATCCTTAATTTTGTGTGCTATTTTGTTTCCAATTTCACTAAAGTGCATATTAAAGCAGTTTGTAATTTCCAGACTATCACATATTCTAATGCCATTATTATTTATTTCCTTTATGGCCTTGTTAGACTCATTTGTCTTTTTTAGGATACAATTGTTAAGTACTTTTCAAATTTTTCTTTGGTCAGATCCAGGCAATTGTATTTTATTATTGAAATAATTTTGTTTTGCTTTGGATACCTTCATAAGTTACCTTATTTGTTGCACTTTTGTATCTTGCTAGAATTATAAGGCTATGAGGATTTATTTTTAGCTTTTAAAACAATCTATTCCTTTTTTTATAATGTTTAACAAATCATTGGTCATCCACAAGTTGTCTTTTCGAACTCTCATTTGCTTTCTTATTGTAGAGTTTACCTTAGCTTTTTGCAATATATCGATAAGATCATCAACAGAATCACTGTTAATTGTCACAAGTAGGTTTCTAACATTATCTTTAAATTTTTGATAATTTATAATAAAAATTTCCTTATTGAAGATTTCCGTACCAACTTTTAAAGTTGGAGTAGTGTCACTTAGTGAGATTATTATTGTATTAAATTGCTCTACAGCTTCCATGACTTTGTACTCCAAATTCTGTTTCATGTAAATTGCAGTTCCACCTCTTCATCCCCAAAAAGCAATTTTTTTTGCCTCAGCTGAACTTGTCAAAAATGATTGATGACATGATTGATGGGAATTTTGCTTGCATGATTGACGAATGATTGATGAGAATAGAACCGCCATCAATCATTTCTCATCAATCATTCATCCATATATTGACAATATATGGATGAAAGATTGACGAATGATTGATGTGTAATAAGGCCCTAAAACGTGTTTCCTGAATTAAATTAAATATTTCGAAGAAAAAAATCAAATCAAATTAATAACCTACACATAGACCAAGTTGACATTGCATTACTTAACGTAAACAATGTTGACATTTCAATCTTAGAAAAAATCAATACTAATAAATTTCTTATAAAAGACCAAACACAAATTCACAATGTATTAGGATCTTATCTAGAAAAATCTCATAAAATACATATACCAATAAACAATAGATTCCACACCAACATTAGAAATACAGTTAGTCAATTCAAATTAAATATCGAACAAAAACAAAGAAATAACATTGCTCTCTGCAATTTTTCCCACACAAATAAAGCATCACAACCAAGAGGTGAAAACAGCCAGTACACGAACCAAGAAGAGCTTTCGCTGAAATTTAATACTTTAAAAAATAAAACTTCTTCTGGTGTCGATAATATACCTAATGTAGTCCTAAAAAATTTAACTAGTTTAATAATTTCAAAATATGTTATTTTATTCAACAACGCAATTAATAATTCGTATTTTCCGAAAATATGGAAAGTGTCGAAAACTATATTGCTAAAAAAACCAGGCAAAGACCCAACTGACCCTAGCAATTACAGGCCAATAAGTCTAATGCCTAACATCAGTAAAGTATTCGAAACACTCATTAACGACAAAATTTCAAATTTCCTAGAGTCAAAAAATATTATAACCGAAAATCAGTATGGGTTCAGGCTCAAGCACGGAACCATTCATACAATAACCAAACTAACATCAGATATCTGCTGGCTCATAAATAAAAAATATGGCGTGTTTGGTCGATTTGGAAAAGGCTTTCAACTCGGTATGGTTGGCTTAATATTTAAACTAATAAAATATGAATTCCCATTACATTTAATTGCGCTTATTCAAAGCATGGTATATGGAAATAAATTTCAGATCTACCATCAACAAAATTCATCGGATAACTTATTCCCTATCTAAAACGGTTTACAGCAAGGAATTGTTAACGCACCAATCCTTTTTTCAATCTATATAACAGATCTGCTCCACTTATTAGATAGAGTAAAAGGTAATAATTTTGCATTATCCTTTGCGGACGATATAATAGTTTATTCTGCGGATAGCAAAGTTAGTAATATACAATACAAAGTTCAAAAAATGTTTAATACTATTTGGACTACTGCAAGATATGGATATTAAGAGTAAACTTTAAAAAATGCGAAACCGTGCTATTCCGTAACACGGTGGACAAAACAAGTTCAGACATAAAAAAAAATTGGAAATCTTTTTCTATAAAATCTCTCACCGCTAGCAAACAAAAAAGTTGTGAAATATCTCGGAATTTTTCTTCACCGTAATCTGAATTATTCCGAGCATATAAAATACACAATATCTAAAGGCAATAAGTCCTTCATGATGGCAAAAAAACTATTTTACAACAAAAACGTAAGCACTAGAGTAAAAATAATATGTTATCAGACATTAATAAGGCCAACACTTGCATATGGTGTACCCATATGGTACAACGTCAGTTCAAGCTTAATGGAAAAACTTCGAACATTTGAAAGAAAGTGTATAAGAGTATGTACTAATATTTATAGAAAGCCTAATTCCGACTACAAGCATTACTATTCCAATAAATACTTGTACAAGGAAGCAAACATAATTAGAATCGACAATTTTCTAATAAAATTGATTCGAAAACATTATGACAGAGCACAAAATTCCAGAAAATGGTTTAATATCGCATATATTCTACCACAACGAGGAGTACATTAAAAATACTATGCTCACAGGCTTTATAGCCCGTGAGCACTTTATCTTTTTGGATAAAAATGGTTATATTCAGAACCAAAATCATGTCCCTACACTATATCACTATAGTAGACAGGCTACAAGTAAAACTATAGAGTATAACCCGGGCAACATTAATGGAGAAAATTTGAGATATGACATGTCTATACCGAACAAAGATAATTTTATAAAAAGAGACTATTGGTGGTTGGAAAACACGTATAATTAGCACTAAGTACTACAAATACATATTTTTTTATCGTTTTAAGTAGGTTTAAGCAGTTTTAGTTAGGTCTAGTTAGGTTAGTAGGATTAGTTAGGTTAAGTTTTATCTTAAATAATACGAGAATATATTGGTTTTTACATCCCAGGTTTCTTCCAACAGATTTATATAAGAACTTAAGTAAATTAAAACTAAATAATAAGAATAATAATAATAAGAATAATTATATAACATAAATACATTACATGTTAATAATAATATCACAAAAGCTATTTTTTGTAAACTTTATCTAGGCTAAGTAATTATAAGATTGTACAATGGGTAAAATAAAGTTTAATAAAAAAAAACAAAAAAAGTTCTTTGTAAATATTGTCGATATTTATTTTTGAGATGAGTGCGATAGGTTTCTAGATCTTTGGTTACCTCTTTATGGGAAACTCCAATTTGCTCCTGGTATCTGAAGTATATATTTCTTAATTCATTAGGAAACATTGGTAAGCCTTTTTGATTTATTAAAACTTTGATATTAGTTTTTGTTGAACCTTCAATACATACATAGTCTTCTTGGTCATGTAAGTATGCTAAAAATATTCTAATATTACTATATATTCTAGTATCCCTCAGGCGTGAGAGTACATTATATGCTATCCTGTTCTAACATTGCTTTCTGTGATAATCTTACTACTGGGGGGTACATGTAATTTATTAATGTTTGCAGCTTCAATATTATTCTGTGGATTTAGAGTTTCGCCTTGAACCCGATTGAAATAGTTTTTGATGTTTTGTACATTTTGGTCACGCAACTTAATTTCAGTTGAATTTCTGTTAAGAGTTTTCGATTTTGTGTTATTAGCTAGTGATTGTTTGCATTATTTTTTGACCATAGTTTAGGTAGATATTTAAATAAACTTTTGGTTCTTTTTTCAAATACTAATCTTTCTGTTTTATTATTATTATCTTTATTATCAGTGTTATGACTATTATTAGAATTGTTATTATCATTATTTTTGACATTATTTTTATTATTGTTATTATTATTTTTATTATTATTATTATTATTTTTATTATTATCATTTCTGGTAATTTTATTGTTTTCGTTGTTGTTGTTGTTGTTGTTATCATAATTACCACTTTTCATAACATTTAGAATTTTTTCATCCTTTATTCATTTCATGCTAATAACCAATTGCTTTTTTCTTAAGACCAAGCTTATTTTGGTGTACAGGGTACTGTACACTCAGAGTCTTATAATTAACATCTAAGCCTAATTTCAATTTCTCATTCGCTTTTACACAATTTATGCATTTGTTTATGTCTTCTTTTTCACATGTTGTTGTTTTATGTTGCTCATGGCATTTTAAGCACGTTTCAGTATTTCTGCAATCTGCAGCTTTATGGTAAAACCATTTACACTTTTAACATCTAGGAACACTGATTGCATCAAAGACTTTGCATCTCTCCCAAGCTATACAAAGTTTTTCTGCAGCCAAAATTTTGAGAAAGATATCTTATCTACTTCAATTATAGCATTATACAATTCTTTGCTATATTTTTTCACCGAGCTGATTTTTAACACTTTTAATTCACTGAACTCCATGAAGTCGTTTTGTTTTTTAAGATTCTCAATGATATCAGTTTCCGTCATTTTGTTGCTCATATGCACAATTTGAAATTTCGGCTTCATTTCGGCTGGTATTTTAATATCATAATCTTCTTTCATTTTAACTTTTTTAACTTCCAAAATGTTTTTTATTTTTTTCACGCTCTTTTTATTTTCAGATGAAATAAGTATTACTCCATTGCTTTTATTTTGCACATTTTTTAACTTTAAATTTTTTGGATCCACCTTCGTATTTAAGTCACTTTTTGTTTGCTCAATTTTTTGTTTATTTTTTGGCTTTATCATTAATGGAAGCTCACATTTCATTACTGGTACATTTTTTTCAATATTATTATTTTTTTTTATTATATCAGCATATGATATATTTTGTCCCACATTTGTTTTTTTTTTCAATTATTCCTTTTTATATTTTTTTGCATATCTCATCACTGTTTTGCATTGCACAGGTAAACTGTTCATTAACCTTTTCATTTTGGTTTTTACAACCTCACTAAATTTCACCATATTTTCTAATTCTTTGTTTTGCCCAATTTTTGTTTCGTCTAATTTTTTAGATAGCTACTTTCAATAGCTCTTAAAAGTCCCATAATCTCATTTTCATTTCTTTTTAGCGCTGCTTCAAATTCTTCCTTATATTCATTTAGGTTGTCACTATTTTTTGATACAGCTCTTTCCATGTTCTGCAATATTTCATCCATAATATTTATGTACTGTATACAATCATCACATATAAATTTTAGCATATTGTTGGAGTACATAACATTTACGGTTGACTTATCTAGCCCAGAGCATTTTATTTGCTCGTGATAAATTTTCTTACACACTCCGGCACATTTAATACCTGTTTAACCATTTATTTTATTTTTGCACTCAGCGGTGGCTCAAAAATATTTGTTTTTTCTCGCGCCCTAGGGAATCTGTTTTGTGGCGCCATCTCCACTAATGAAAACAGATACGTAAAGAAAAAAATTTTACTCCATGAAATTGTTCTTAGCGAATTTAGGGTAAAAAAAATTAGAGTTTAAAAAAAAAAATGAATACATATAATTATTTATTTTTAAAAATGTAAAATGGTATAATATTTAAAATGATATATATTTTTTTTAATTTTTTTTTCTTATTTGATTGTCTACCTCGTTTTCCTGATTAGAATTCTTTTAACTTTGTTATTTTTATCTATGTAAATATGTAATAACAATAATCAGAATTCATTTGTAAATAATATATAACGTATTAGAATACTTAACATACTCTAACTTACATTTTTACATAACTCACAACAGTTTAGCTTTTCAGCCTTTTGTTCAGGGAAATCAGAAACGCAATCTTCGACATCAATGTCTAGGGCTATCTCATCTTCAATTGATTGTGTTGCCAAGCCGACAAGCCGTTCTTGAGCCATTTTTGAGCGAAGATAAGTTTTAACTAATTTTAATTTCAAAAAACTTCTTTCACCACTTGCTACAGTAACAGGTAACGTTAAAAAGATTCTTAAGGTGATACAATATAAAAAGAATCTCAAATACAGAGATGTAAACTGGTTCTTTATATCGAATTAAAAATTAATCACTATATTATATTATATCTAATTTAAAATGTCTCACTTTCATTCTCGACTGGTAAATACCCCAATTCCCAAAAAAAGTTGACAAAAGCGACCCCTCCAATTACAGACCAATCGCCATTACTTCGATTCTTTCCAAAATAATGGAAATCATTATAAACAAAAGGCTATTGATATACCTAAATAGTTCACGTATTTTAAACGATCGCCAATACGGCTTTAGAAGCCAACGGTCAACAGGCGATCTTTTATCTTCTCTCTGCGTTAAGTTAAATACCAGCATTCATTGTACCGGTGAATCTGAGGTTGTTGCTCTCGATATCTCAAAAGCCTTCGATCGAGTATGGCATTCTGCTCTTCTGAGTAAATGTCAGGCTATTGGTTTGGGCAGCCTCTTCTGCACATAGATTGAGTACTTTCTCTCGAACCGAAGTATACGTGTCGTTGTCGACAGTTTTATGTCCGACAACTATGTAATAAACGCTGACGTTCCACAAGGCTCTGCCTTATGACCTATCTCTTTTCATGATTTTCATCAACGACTTGCTCTCTTCAACCCTCAATCCAATCCATAGTTTTGCTGATGACAGCACATGGGTTTTAAGGAGCTCAAACGTCACCTCTAACTTCATTTTTCTATAACTGCTTGAGTTGGATGATACATGTTCACAGCTACAGACGTTGCTTGAGCATTTTTTTTTGAAAAAAATTTGTTATCCAAGATGGACAAGCATATTGTGGAGCACCTTTTAAGAAGAAAGCTACTGTTGAAACGTCGTCCTGTATGAATCTTGCTTTTGTTGCTGACGTACTTTTTGTTAAGAATTTTGTTAGCCATATCTAACTTATTTATCCTACTTTCCCAGGCACCACGGTCCAAAGTAATTTCAAATCTAAATACTGTTTCAACTATTATAGATGTAGATGTATTCTTGTTTAAAATATTTTGAATATCTGGTATCAAAGATGATGAATGCTCTAACATTAAAGTTGCAACCGTTGGGCTGAACGCGATTAATGATGGAGATGTTGGGTATTCTATTTGGATATCACTGATAGTTCCCTTGGGCAATCGTATATTTGGAAGTTGTTTTGTTGAATGGGCTGTTAGCATTAGTTTCGGATCTTGTGGTGGTCTTAATGATAATTCCGAGTCTAATATAACATTCAAATTATCAGATGTCTTCAATTCTGCTAATAGTAAAGGTATTACAGTTTACAGAATGTATCCAAGAATTTAAACTGATGTTACTCCATTTTTGTTCTAATCTCTTAAATGTTTCTAATGCTTCACGCAGCTCTGATGAAGTATTTGGATCTTGATTATAAGCTGAAGAGGTTTTTGATAAGATATACAATTCTTTGATTTCCAATGATTGTCGATTCTGGTTTTTAGCTAAAACATTATACAAGTCTCGTATTTCTGAAACTGCGGAGTCTACCAACCCCGATTTTAGAGATAACTTAAGTGATTGGTTTAGTTTTTCCGTTGCTCTGTCTATTTCTTGTTTTATAGTATGTTTAATATTTACTTGCTTTTCACTTCTGTTATTATCATTAGATTGAAAATCACTATCATCTACCCTGTGACGCAAATGTGAAAAAATTTCGCAATTTGAATCAAGGGCTTTTGTAGCTCGTATGATAATCCGGGACTGTTCTTCATTATTATTATTTGTGTGCTTTAATTGTTCCGAGTTACTGATTCTAATAATTTCATGAAATTGTAAACAGTCATCACAAACACAATTATCTAAGATTTTAGAAAGTTTTTTGTTATTGCCCAATGAAACATTACAATCTGTTTCTGAAGGAAACATTTAGTAGTTTGTATGACATTTTTTATGCAGGTAAATTGCACTGACTAGCGAATGAGATAACCCAGTGGTCAACCACCCATGATGCCAACATTATACTCCATTGTATTTCTTGACCCCCATTTAATTGTTCCTATTGTCTAGTGGGTAACTGCAGGATGCTATGACGCTTAAGGCGACTTACATTACTTGCCAGCCAACAAGCTGCTTTCCAGTCTGTTTGGATGTGCAGCTAATCTTATCTAGAACTTTCCGTTTATATTTCTAATCTCTTCCTTAATGGTTCTCACCTGCAAATCCCGATATATGACATCACTATTGACAAACCAAGGCACGCCAACTATCAATCTTAATAGCTTTGACTAGAAACACTAATATTGCAATATTTGAGTTGCTGGTTACTCCACACAGTTAGATTCAATAGGTCCATATATGTTTCAAGACAGCTTTATAAATCAGAAGCTTGTTTTCCAGTGACAACGACGAGTTGCTGCCAATCATCCAATACAATTTGCTTAGCTTCAAGCCCAGTTGCTTTCTTTTGTTGTGAATATGGATTTTCCATGTGAGTCTTCTGTCCAAGTGCATGCACAAATACCTTACTCCCAAATACCTTATCTGTTTAGTATAAATGTGATATGTGTTGATTTTCCTCCATGCACCCTGATTCTCCACTTTTTTAGCCATTGCTGAACTTAGTTTATGCTGTGCTGCAGAATCTCTGAAGCATGCACTGGGTTACCATGTGAAGCCAGTATGGCCGTATCATCAGCGAAAGTGGTAATGTTTGTTTCATTAGTTGTTGGTAAGTCTGCAGTGTAAATGAGATATAAGACAAGACCTAAGACGCTGCCCTGTGGTACATCCGACATAATTTCATTAATTGGTGTATAGGCATCTTGATGCTTCACAAAAAAGTTTCTTTTGATAAGATATGACTGTAGCAATAAATAATAGTTCTGTGGTAACATTTTTTTTTAAGTTTGTACAGCAATCCTTCATGCCAGACTTTATCAAAAGCTTTCTAGGAATATCGCTGAACAGTACTTTTTTGCCTCTAGGCTTAACTTGATTACATCTGCTATTCTATGTATTTGCTCGATAGTTGCATGTTCGTTTCTGAACCCGAATTGATGCTCTGGAACAATTTTGCTTTTTTCCAAAATCGTTTTTAAGGCTGGATTAAACAGAATTGAAAGCTCAAACCTCATGTAAAAATTTGTTTAAATGTTAGGCATGTAAATTTGCCAGCTATAAAGCTTCTTTTAATTTTTACACTATCTCGATGATCAGTTACTTGAAATTCTATACCACTATAGTAAAAATTTAAACGTGAATAACAAGAAGCAATACAAATAAACAATCGTACTTCAATGTATTTTCAAAATATAAATTTAGAATCATATAAAAAATTATTCTTTATGAAAACGAAAGATGACCTTAAAATTTTTAATTTGATATTTTTTTGTATAAAGGAAAAATTTTTCGAAGGAAAAAAACGAAAAGTATTTTTTGGCTATATTACATTTATTTATATTTTAATGTTAAAAAAGTTATTTAATTTTAAAATTTATTACTTTACAAGTAATGTAGCTCATGTACTTCTTATTCGCATATTTCTGGGAATCCGTCGATCACATCGTGGATCACCTAATTCTTTCAATAAGAAGTTGTTTAAAAATATTCCAATTTTGGTCTCATTTTATTAGAAAACTTTTGATAATCCATACAATTCAGACATACTTAAAGTCTTTTGAATTCCATATACCAAAATTTATTTTTGTTATGTTTAATTACCCTGCACTTGATAAAAATAATAATGTGATTTTTATAGTGCAATTGTATTATCATCAGTATTGTATTTTAAATATTTTATATTTTTTTGGCCAATAGCTTCTTTTGAAAAATCATCTTTTGCTGACTGAGAACATTTTATTTCATAAAACCATTATTTCCAACTAGACCATTTGGAGTAGCTCCAAGGAAATGTAATTGATCGTCAATAAAAAGCCCACAGTTTTGAATGTTTAAACTAGTTTGCTTTTTAAGTTTGATATTGTATTTTTTTATTTTACATTCCATAAATCATGGTGTTTGTGCATACAACTGAATAGAGCTTGTATTTGATTATCTTATGATAGCTAGAATTACTTCGAACTTTACAAATCTAAAATCTGAGGCAGTGACCATTATATTTCTTAATTCGTACCAATAATTACAACCAGATTGATCGTGTCTATCAATTTCAATGTTCGCCCTATTTTCAAAATTTGTTCTCAACTTTTCCAGCATTATTTTTTTTCTTTTGTAGAAACACAGGTAACATATCTGGTTTTTTACATGTGTCTGCTCTATAATTTTTATCAACTGAGTGATGTTTAGCTCTTCTTAATCTTTTATTTGGCTTATGTTGCTTCTTTTTTCTGATTATTGTATATTTCTTATCTGGTATATATCTTTTAATTTCGTTTTCTCTTCTGTGTTTGGAAGAAGCATTTTTGTATTTCTTTCGCTCCCATTTATTTCTTTCAAAAACTCTGTGAAAGCCTGCCCAGTATTGAATTGGTCAACAGCAGCTGCACATCTATTTGGAGACTGCCCCGGAGAAAAATTTATACGGTTCCTTCCTACGTATTGACAAATTTTACTATTGAACTGTTCGCAAATATTTGAGTCCATATTAAATAACAAACCGTCTGAGTTTTGGACTAAACATGACACAGCAGTAGTAATTTCTTCAAATAGATTTGATATCATCAAAGTTACAAAGTTTTCTTCTTCCCGCCGCTTACAAAAATATTTGTTACAATTTTCATGATGACCAAATTTGTGATATGTCGCATTTGATATGTCTTTGGCAAGATTTTAATATAGTAGGATAGTGCGGTAGTTCTCCAATGATTCACCGAACTTTTAGTTCCAAAAATCATTCGATCTATGTTTTGAGACAATTTTTTGCCATATTGTATTTGAAATTTTGTATTTGAAGTCGCTAGTTTACGTCTAAAATTTCTATCTTTTATGAGCACTACTGTCTCAATTTCCTACTAATTTGTTATATTTAATTGACAACATAAGTACATAATTAGGTAATTTATTTATTCATAACATCTGCTGTCCAACTACATGTCCTTTTCCCTTTCGAAATGTGGACTTTTTTATATATTAATTATTTGGTATATATGAAAATATTGTATATTATATTATTTTTTATTTGTTTTATATGGTTATTAATTATTATTATATTATATTAGAACCGATGTGGTTTTATTGAAAATTACTTTCAGTAATTTTCATCGGTAATTATTAACTAAAAATATGGCCTAAAATACATAAAAATTCGATTTCTTTATACTTTACTAAAATTAGTAAAGTCGTTAGTAATGTAGTTCTTTCGCAATTGTTCCTATAATATACTTGGTATTTATTGTTATAGGAAAAAGTTAACTAAAGGAAATTCAACTTTACTAAATCAGCTTCAGTTAACAAAATATTCTCGCTATACTTCTATTCTTGTCCTTTATTTCCTCTTTAAAAATGTTTAGGAACGAATTTTAATAGATAAAATTTGTTGCTAATATACCTAAGGTGAACATATTCAAAAATATATTTAAAAATTACAGAATTTCAAAAATAACGTTTTTTATAATAACGTTATTATATTTATGTACTGTTAAAATTTATACATCATACCTCAAATAAGTGAACACATGCATATATATTTCTTTATTTTCAAACCCTAATAAATTTTATTTTGAACATAACATATCTAGTCAGTAAAATATCATTTTTTTTTTTTTTTTTTTTTTTTATATTATAGCCAAAACTTAGGTTTTGAACCTTTTAGTACTTGCGTACCGTTGACCATTTGAAAAAGGAAAGGATAGCTAAAGGAAAGGAAAGAAAAAGGAAGAAGAATAGTTTTGTGGGAAAGAGCGAACAATGTTGTTAATATTCGTCTTAAATTTCTGTAAATCATAAATAAAAAATCCTTCTCTCATTGGGAATGCTTCGATTGGGACGCGATTCCACAATCGAGATGTTCTTACTATAAAAGAATTTCCATAGCCGGACTTAAACCATCTCGGAATTTCCACTGTGAAAGGGTGTGCACTTGATGCCTCTCGTGTTATGCGACAGAATTGCTTGAGAGGAGGAAGAAGTGACTTTAGTTCCTCGGAACAAGTGCCAACACCAAGTAGATATCTATAAAATAGAGAAAGTGCTCCAACAATACGACGATGACCAAGTGGTATAAGGGATGAGGTCACATTTATGTCGCCTATAAGACGAATGGCGCGGTTTTGAACTTTGTCCAAAAAATTTAAAGCAGCTTTTGGTGCACCTGCCCATAAATGTGAGTTATACTCGAGCTTGGGTCGTATATATGCTTTATAGATTTTTAAGAGGTCTGGAGATGAAAAATAAGCTTTGCAGCGACCTTAAAAGCCCAAACATTTGGCGGCGCTTTTCGCAATATCGAAAATATGCTCATTCCAGTGCATATTTTGATTCACTCGCATCCCGAGAATGTTCAAGTCTTTGAGTCGCTGAATAACTTCATTTTGAAGTCGGAGAATTGGTTCGAATGTTGTTAGCTTGTTACTAACAAGACAGCTTTAAGTTTTTGAAGTGTTAAACTCGACTCTGTTTGCTCTACCCCAGTCGACAATTTTGGCTAGGTCGTGATTGAGTGCACCAGCCATCATTGTTCTTTTGGAGTTGACTGCTGAAGTTGTAGCATTATTTGTTTTAAGAAAATCATATGATGCTACTAGAGTGCTGCCATCAGCAAAACTATGGATTGGATTGAAAGTTAATTTGAGAAGGTCATTAATGAAAATGAGAAATAGGGTGGGTGAAAGGACGGAGCCTTGTGGAACACCAGCATTGATTTGAAGTTGGTCGGAAAAACTACCGTCAACTGAAACTATGATAGATCGATTTAGGAGAAAGCTTTCAATCCATTTAGAAAAGGTTGGACCGAGGCCTACAGCATTGCATTTTGCTATAAGAGCAGAATGCCAGACTCGATCAAAAGCCTTAGATATATCCAGAGCTACAACAGCAGCTTCACCAGATTGATGAAGACTGGTGTTAAGCTTTTCGCAGAGGCATGTCATGAGATCACCGGTGGAACGCTGAGCTCGAAAGCCGTATTGACTATCATGAATTATACCTCTACTATCAAGATATTTCTTCAACTTTTGATTGACTAAGATTTCCATCGTTTTGGAAATAATGGAAGTAATAGCTATGGGCCTATAGTTCGAAGGATTGCTTTTGTCACCTTTTTTAGGAATAGGATAAACTTGGGCAACTTTCCAATTGGACGGGTAAGTTCCTGAAGAAAAGGACAAATAGAATAAGTTGCGCAGAGGCTTAGAAATGGCGAGGGCAATGTGTCCCAGCACAATCGCAGGTATACCATCGGGACCGGTAGATTTTTTTATATCAAGATTCTTCAAGACTTTTACTACAGCTCTTGTTCTGAAGTATATCCTTCCAAGCGAAGAATTAACAACAGGGATTGTTGGCGGAACTTGGGCTGTATTAGGGAGTGTGGAATTGGCTGCAAATAATTTTGCAAAAAGGTTAGCTTTTCCAACAGAATGAAGATTGGCAAAAATTTTGCCGAACGCTTTTAGCAAACGTCCAGAAGGACCTGCTGTTGTTAGGGAGATTAAAGATTTCTCGTCTCAACCTTTGGTTGTGCAGGAATTTTTGCTGATTGATAATTTTTTTACATTTATTCCTAACCACTTTATAACTCTCATATGTGTTGACAGTTTTATTATTCTTGTATTTTTTATAGGCTTCTTCTTTGGATTTCAGAGCTTTGCTGCAGATATCATTAAACCAAGCTGAGGGATTTCGTTTTATACTTTTAAGGCTATTTGGAATGAAGGTTTTCATTCCTAATAGAATCCTTTTGGTAATCACCTCTGCAGCAAAGTTGACATTTTTATATTGGAAACACAACGACCAGTTCGATGCATTTAAAAAGTTGTTGAAGCCTTCCCAGTCAGCTTGGTGATAATGCCAGACTAGTCTTTTGGGAGACTTAGAAGAACTGGTTGTTGTGCCTACTTCGAAGCTTGTGCTTACAAGACAGTGGTCGGAACCACCTAGCGGAGAGTTAACAGATATTGCATATTTCTCTGGATGGGTAGTTAGGAATAAATCCAGGAGATGTCCGTTCTGGTCGCGTCGGTCTGGTATCCTCGTAGGGCTTTTGACAAGTTGAGAAAGGTTGAAAAAGTTGGAAAAAAGTTCAACTTGTTTGCCTTCGGGACTGTTGTGAATAGAAAAGTGAAGCCAGTCCCTGTTATGAATATTAAAGTCTCCCGCCAAAACAATCTCAGATTCGGGAGTGGTTTCCAGAACTGAGTTTATCTGATTAGATAGACTTTCTATAAGCATATCAGTTTCTAGCTGGTTCGCTTGAGGCGATCTGTAAATAAAACAGAAGTGAATGATGCGCTTATCGACGTGTATTTTCATCCAATTATATTGATAAATTGGGTTGGAGCACTCAAAATTTTGAAGTTTCTTATAAGCTACATCATTTCGTATATACAAAGCAATCCCTCTATGGGGTATAAAAAGTGGCACAAGCGAATAATTATTGATATTAAAATTAATATCATTATTCACAACTTGTGTTTCACTTAGTGCTAAAATTGCTGGATTTTGAAGCCGTAGATGGCTTTCGACGGAATGGAAATTCGTTGATAGACCGCGGATGTTACAAAAATCTATCTTAAACATTATAGAGAACAATTTACAAGAGAGAAGGTAAATAAATTAAAATTGACAGAAGTAATCCAAAAATGAAAAACAACACAACAAAAAAAAAAGAAAAAAAAAAAAAGAAAAAGATAAATAAATAATTAAAATTTCAAATAGATAAATAAATAATTAAAAATCATAAAACATCTTTGAATATTTCTTTGGTAAAATAATAAATACAACGACAATAATATTTGAATTAGTATGGTGCAACGAATTAGAATTAAATGGAAGTGGCTATCCCATACAAAAATACAAACATTTTGTCCATATTTTTTTAGTACTTCTCTTTCTGTTTGGTTTGTTTGGGTTTCCAATTGTCAAAAAAAAAATTACGTGTCTTTACATATGTAAGTATTATATTTTACATCTTTTGAATTTTTAAAAACTTCTAAACAAAACAGTGTAGTATTAGGATAATTTAAATATCCGGACAAAGAAATTTTTTTTTTTGAATATCATTTATTATTAGAATAAATATTTAATATTTTGAATATATGATATAAAGATGGAAATATAATAAAATGGGAATATGTAGAAGCATTGCATAACTTACAACAAAATGAATTACTGCATTTAGGTAATAAACTAAAATTGCGTCACATAAAATACCATGATAGTAAAATGAAGGTTGGTTTAGCTACTCAAATATTTAGCGATTCAGTTGCAGATGCGTTACAGTTTTGTTTGGAAAGGCTAAATCTTCCTCAATTTAGGGGATGTGAAGCCACAATTAAATTTTTTAGAAATATTAATAAATGCTTTGATATTTTAAATAGTCGCAACCTATCAGCTAAAAACTTAAAAAAAGCTTTGAACCCAAATAATTTTGAATGTAAGTTAATTCAAAATATTTAAACTCTTCAAAATAATTAATACTACTTTTCCATAATTTTTAGGTATTTTTCAATTTATTGATGAAGTAGTACCGTATATTCTTTCGATTATACCAGGTAGTCGTAGCACAGGATTTGATGGTCTCGTAATTGATTTGTTAAATATCAAAGATCTGTATAAAGAATTGGTATTCTCTCAAAAAATTAAATTTCCTCCCAGTTATAAGATCAGTCAAGATCATATAGAACTATTTTTTTCTTCAATAAGGATGCGTCTTGGAAGAAATGACAATCCCACTTCAAAACAGTTCAAAGCAACTTATAAAAGGTTATTAGTTCGTTGTGAAATAAGAGACCATGGAATAGGTAATTGTATTCCACTTGAAGAAATACCAATATTGACGAATGAGCTTAATACTTCATCAATATTAAGAATTAATAAATCAATTAAAAATAATTTTGCATCTTATTTATTTAATGAATCTGAATTTGAGGAAAATGTAGAAGAATTTCAACCACTTTCTGCTTGTGCTGAACATATTGTAGAATATATTGCTGGCTTTGTTGTATATAAGCTGAAATCAAAATTGAAATGTGCAATATGTATTTCTGCAATCATAGCAAGTGACGTGGAAATGAATACAATGGAATATTCATTAATTTCATATAAAACAGAAGGTTACTTAACTTACCCTTCTAAAGATGTAGTCGATATATGTAAGTTTTGCGAATTATTATTTCGACAAACGAATAGTTTAAAAAAAACAAAATTGTTATATAGTTTAATTTCCAAAGTTCTTATAAATTTTATAGGTTCTAAAATTTTTCAAAATTTCTATAATCATATGTTTGACCAAAAACCTTTAGAAAATCATTTTTGTTTATTAATAAAAAGTATTGCAGAAATTTATTTTAATACACGAATACATCATTCCTTAAAACTACATAATGAAAGAAACAGTGTAAGAAATAAATTAACAAAATTAATCCATTTCAAAGGGCACTAATCTATATTTTCTAAAAGAAACTTTAAAAGTGTAAAAAATGATTGCACACAGTCCATATTGTAAAATGAAGTGGAATAGGCCTCTTGGGGAAACCACTTTAAAAAAAACGCTCCTATTTCTTTACCTCAATGGTGGTGTGAAAAAAAGAAAATGTTTTGATACAAATATATTAATAACATATTATTTACATATTTATAAGTATAGGATAGACAATCGGCAATAATAAGTTTATATAATTTTATATAATAAATATCAAATATGTAAAAAATTTTATAATCAATCTATTGAAAAAACTTATAGAAAAGAATTTAAAATCTAAAAAAAAGAATAAATATTTTAAAATTCAAAACTAGAAAGCGCTGTATTTCTCATATTTTTTTCATATATGTATTAATAATAAATTTTGATTAATTTATCCATTATTGTTAGATATTTCTACTCATCATATTTTTAAAAAAAATTTAAGTCAAAATACATACAAATTGAGGCATATTAAATTCAGAGCACTATCCTGTT
Source organism: Argyra leucocephala (assembly GCA_963942445.1). Taxonomy (NCBI): domain Eukaryota; kingdom Metazoa; phylum Arthropoda; class Insecta; order Diptera; family Dolichopodidae; genus Argyra; species Argyra leucocephala. The sequence continues at coordinate 78,163,306 of OZ012680.1, read as the reverse complement.
TATTTATCAAAATAATTTCCATTAAAAAGAGAGAAAATATATTGAACGAATATATTCGTCTATTTCTGTTTTTTGACAATCGGAAATACCAAAAAAAGAGAGGAATATACCCAAAACATTGGACACTTTTTTGTATGGATAGCCACTTCCATTTAATTCTAATTCGTTGGTATGGTGTATCCAACCAAATGTAAACACAAATGAGTTGTTTATCAAAAAAAATTTGTGTTGTTGGTAGAATTCATTGTAAAATAAAATAAGGAAAAAAAATTTTTTTTTTAGAAATATTTGCCTTCAATTTAAGCGTACTAAAACTACAAAAATAAACTTTAGAATCGCAACTTGATACAATGTTTTCATAGCAAGTTATGATTATAATTACGGAAAAAGCAAATTAGCCGAAATTCTAGGAAGTCTTGAGATGAGATTAAGAGATTTGGTAAAAAGTTCGGCTGATTTGCTTTTTACGTAATTACAATCATAACTTGCTATGAAAACATTATATCAAGTTGCGATTCTAAAGTTTATTTTTGTAGTTTTAGTACGCTTAAATTGAAGGCAAATATTTCTAAAAAAAAATTTTTTTTTCCTTATTTTATTTTCGACTTTTTAGTGAAAATATTTTTTTAATGAAAAATAATATATTTTCAAAGAACACCACATATAATCAAATGGCACTAAAATTCGCTCTAACGCAATTTGGTTATTATTGCTCATACTTCAAATGTGTAATTATATTTTATATTACTGTAACAAATTTTATAAAAATTATATTTTTAAAAAATTTTGGGAGATTTTTGATTAGATACCTTTGAATTTTTTAATTTACGTATTAAAAAATTTTCACCAATAAAAAATTACGCACTTTATAAAAAGAAACCCTGTTAAATACAAAAAATATTTGACGTAAAATCGTAGATAAAATCTGAGAAAAAGTCTGAAATGTAAACACTCATCCGATTTTATCTACGATAAAATTCGATTTTGTCCGACGTGTAAACGCTGCCTAAGCATAAGTTGGCATATAAAAGTATAATATATACATGCATAAATCGAAATTGAACTTTTTTTACATGCGAGAAGAGTAATTTGTAACTGAGTGATAGATAACTGATAGGTTCAAATTTTGTTTTCTTCTATAAATAATGTTTGCACATTATTTTCAATTAAACTAAGCCATATGATTATGTATGTAACAAATGCAAGCTCGATATGACACATGTACCTTACGTACATATACTTAGTGAGAGAAAGAGAAATAATAAAAGAAAGAGATCAATAAAAGAAACCAAATTAAAAACACAAAAAAAATATAATGAAAATGATGATTGAAAATAATTGAAATTGAATAATAATTGAAAATGATTGAAATATAATGATAATGATTTGTATTGCACACATTTATTTTGTATTCCTTTTTTGTTTTTTGTTTTTTGCTTCTTTACACCATAGAAATATCAATAAATATAGTGAATTTAAAGAGAAACCAAATTTTAATTTTATCAAATATCCATATTCCATTATTAGTACACACACATATGTAAATTTCACCTTAGTTGAATGCAAAGAATATCTATAATCTATATTAACAAGAATATACACTCCCATTTTACGTAAACCTAATTTTTAAGAAATACCAAACCGAGCAAAATATCATTAGTTAAAAGAGATAAAATTTACATTTACTTATCGTATACCAAATTTATTATGAGAGAGAAAAGGTACAAAACAAATGTTTGCCTTTTGCTTTATACTGTAAAATAATTTTGCGTTCCCATTATTCTTCTTTGGATTTGTTTGCGCTCCCATTATTTATATGAAATAAGGTGGCAAAAAATGTTTGTTCAAATTTAGTTTGTTCCCTAATACGAGGATTAATTCTGATCTTTTATTATTTTAATATTTTCGTTTTAAACATTATTATTTTCGTATATACCTATTAAAAATATTAAATTATAATTACATTACAATAATATAAAATATTATTAATATTTTTGATAGTAATAATTTGGAGTTACAAACATTATTATTTTTTATTAATTATATTAGTAAACCTAAATATTTATTATATTGGTATACGATTATAAAATAATACTGAGGACAACATCTATTTACAAATCACAGAATTTAAAGAATATGATAACGCTGTTTTAGTTAGGTCTCCTAAAAATCTTATGCATAGTTGATACAATTTAGAAAATAATATTGTTAAATATTTCAACGAAAATTTTTGCCGAAAATATTTTTCAAAATTATAAACTTTATTTATTTAATTTCAGCCAACTTTTTTTGTTACTCTCTTTTGTTTACAATATTTTTTCTTTTTCTTACACGTAAAATTCTTATTATCGTCTATTTCTGACAATGTTTATCAAATTTGCATATGAATTTGTGTGCAAACAAATGAATGCACAAACATGAGCTCATACCATATACGTTTATGGATATACTTTGGTTATTTAAATGGGTATTTTGTTGAATTGAAGCAAATTGAAACAAACATATAAAGTCCAAGGCAAGTTAATTAAGGCAAATATAAAAATATTCTAGCTACGTAACTACCAAAGCTCTGTAGCGAAATTTGTTAAAACTAAATTTTTTAAGTGTGCGTAAACTGTATATTTTATAAATTTTTATAAATTTAATTGTTTTAAAAAATATTTTATAATTATTATTTTAAAAATAAATTATAAAAATATTTTTACTAAATATAATAATGAAAATATAGAACTTTTTAATAAAACAAAAAAAAAGTTGAAATGTTAAGGGAAATTTTAGTTACAACCTATTTTATAAAACAACATTTAACTAAAAAATTTTCGAAATCTAGGACAATTTTCAAATTACGTAGTTACCTTAGTATATATTTTAAGAAGTCAACCCCAAAATTTCATCCAAATCGGGTAAAAAATGTGAATGCCCCATGCTTCAGTTTGCAAAAACAGCTAAAAAAACAAAAAAATTAAGGACTCAATGAATTTTTTAAGCTTTTTAAATTCCAAAATTTCAAAATCAAGCTACGTAGTTATCTCGGTATTGCAATAAAGAACTTATATCCAAAGTTTCATCCAAATCGGACAGAAAATAACCGTTTCAATTTGCTAAAAAAAATTTCTTTAACTCAGCCTTAATCTTTCCAAGAATAGTCTTTCAAATAGTTTTCATAAGCACGGTAGTAGGCTAATCGGTCTGTAGGATATAATTTCTCCACTTGGCTTGCCTGGTTTTGGTATAAGTATTATTTCAGCAATTTTCCACTGGGATGGGAGTAGCCACATCTTAGAACAGCATTCATAATATACATCAATATTTTATAACCTTCTTCCGGCAATTCTTTCAATATTTTTTTTTTATTTATTTATTTATTTATGCTTAGTACAAACATATTACAATATATTTAAGTGTACAAAATTAAACAAACAAAATATAATTTTAAGCTTAATATTATTCTAGATCTTAATATTAAAATATTGATATTTATACATTTTTGTAATTTATTAATTAAATATTAAAATTATAAATTTAATATTAAAATTATAAATTTATACTAACTCGAAGATACATGTAAGTGCAGTTTTTTTTTTAATTGAGCTGCGTTTAATGTAAAATCGATGTGGTGTTTTTGTTTATTTATTAAAATAAACATTCTATTAACAGGCTTATATTTACCATAATTGGTACGATGAAATATTGAACGAAAAATTATTTCCGATCTAAAGCGGTTTCTGTTGTTAATATATAAGTGGATCATATCCTAGCACAATGAGAATCAATTTCATTATTTAAAACTTTAATAATGAATATGATATCAGCAACCTCCTTTCTGGATTCTAATGATTTAAGATCCAATAACTTTAACCGGTTCCTATAAGGTGGCAGGATAACTGGATATGACCAGTGTAAATTACGCAGTGCGAATCTCAAAATTTTTTTGTGTAGCTTCAATTCTTTAGATATGATTGAGGTAATGAGGTAAAAATCTTTTAACGAAGCCTAGCATGGAGTTCGATTTATTTATTATGACGTTTAAATGTTGTTTGAAACATAATTTATTGTCAAAGAGTACACCAAGGTCTTTAAAGTGTGAGACTCGTTCAATAGATTTATTTGCAAAAGTATAATCAACCATTAATGATTCGGAAGAGCGAGAGAAAGTCATTAAAGCAGATTGTTAAAGGTCAGATTGTTAATTTTACACCAGTTTAAAAAAGAGTTTAAGTCTTGTTGAAGAAGGGATGTGTCCCTTGCTGATGTAATTTTTTTGTAAATTTTCATGTCATCTGCATAAATAGTAATTTTACTATGCTTAATGACGGAAGTTACATCATTAATGGAAATAATAAAGAGAAGCGGACCTAAATGGCTGCCTTGTGGAACGCCAGAGTTAGCTTCAAAAGATTCAGAAGTAGCGGATCTAAATAATACGTTGTAGCTCCTATTAATTAAGTAGGCATTAATCCAATTGGTAAAAGAAGGAGGGAATCCCATTTTTTTTAATTTAAGTATAATAATGGAATGAGGAAGAAGATCAAAGGTCTTACTTAAATCGGTGTATATGATATTTGTCTGAAACCCAGCTTCCATATAGTTTTTGAATTTAGAACAACATTCTATTAAATTGGTTACTGTGGATCTTTTTTTCATAAAACCATGCTGGTTAGGGGACATTAAGTTTGAACAATGATCATAAATAGAGTCAAATACTATTAATTCAAATAGTTTCGGCATACTTGAAAGTTTTGCAATTGGGCGATAGTTTTTTATATCATTCTTAGAATCTTTTTTATAAACTGGTCTAATAAACGATTTTTTCCAAAAATCAGGAAAGATTTCTTGAGAATGTGAGAGTTTAAATAAAATTGATAAAGGAGTGCAGAGAGATTCAGAACACTTTTTTAAAATAATTTCTGGTACATTATCTGGTCCAGGAAATGAATCATCGTTAAGTTTTTCCAAATATTTTTTCAGTTTACTCGGTTCAAAGTCTATCGTCGTGAGCGGGATTCTAGGAAAATTTACTAAATCATTTATTTATTTATTATTTATTCGTCTACAAAGTTAGATCTTACAGACTAGCAAGAAAACAACAAAAAAAAAAAAAAACTATATAGAAAAAAAAAAAAAAGTACTTAAAATTATTCAAAAATATAATTAACACTATATAACGCAAGATCTTTAAATTGAGTTCTATTTAATAAAAAAACATCAATCTTATTATTTACAGCTAAAAACTCATTAAGCAAAGCGGAACACTTTGAAACCGGTTCATTTCTACTATAATTTGTTCTATGAAATTGAGTATTCAACAAGTTCTTTTAGTCTCGGTGGTATAGCTAAACCGAAACTCTGTAATAAATTTGATGAATCAATATGCGATGTCAAAATATCGCGAGCAAACATAACACAGAAAAGAGATCTTCTATTAGACAATTTTGTTAAACCTAACAACTTACATCTTGCATCATATGAGGGTCTTCCTGTTGTGAGTTGAAATCTTCTCAGGGCGAAACGAGTAAAATTTTTTTGAATTTTTTCAATTCTTAATACGTGGATATTGTAATTAGGATTCCAAATAATTACACCGTATTCTAAAATTGGTCTTACCAGAGATAACAGATTATAACGCTTTAAGCGCTTGACCTTATAGTATACTTGTAAATTTTTTACTTCAATATTAAGCTTTTCATACATTTTTTATTTGGTATTTCTTTTTTCTTTACATTTTTTGATACATTGTTTACACTATTTTTAATTTTATTTTTAATTCTATTTTTTTTTTAACTATTTTGTCTAATCTTAATTTGCAATTACTTATGATTTTAGTACCCCGCTAAAACATTTATATTTATATTTTTTTTTCTTCATTTATGTTTGTTTCATTCAACACGTATTCTTTGGAATATATTCGAATGATCCTACTTATTTTCTTACATATATAAAGTTATTTGTTATTTTTACTAAATTATTTCTTATTGAATTTTATATTATTATTTTTGTTCCTATTAACTATTCTAATAAACTATAGTTATTTTTACTTTTATTAATTTTATTGAATTAATTATATTAGTTTATTAGATTTAAGAGCTTTATGTTTTGATAATATTCAATTTTAATTTGATGTAGTTTGTAAAAAAATTTATATTTAAGAAAATAAATGAATTTTAAAAATAAAAAAATAATATAACAAAAATAAAAATCTCTAAAATCGATAGAGTTACGCTTAATAAAACCCAGCATTATATTAGCCTTTGCGATTATGTAATCTACATGATCTTTGAAGGACAATTTTTGATCGAAATAAACCCCCAGATCTTTTATATTATTTGATCTATTTAAAATGTTGCAATTTATAGAATAGTCAAATGTTATGGGTGATGTTCCAAAATACGATCTCACGGTACACTTGCTATAGTTTAGGTCTAAACCATTAATTAAACACCTGTCATAAAATGTATTCAAGTCATCTTGCATTTCTGTACAATCATGTAAAGATGATATTTTTGAGAAAATTTTAGCATCATCTGCAAAAAATGAGATATGAGCAAATTTTAGTAATATATCACTTATAAAAAGAATGAATAGCGTGGGTTCCAAATGAGATCCCTGCGGTACTCCCGATTCTACAGGAAAATTGTATGAGGAAAAATTGCTGATTTTTACATAAAGCACTCTGTTTCTTAGATATGATTCAAACCAGGAAAGAATATTAGAGTGAAATCCTAAGCTCTTCAGTTTTGAAATCTTAAGTGAGTGGTCTAATCTATCGAATGCTTTTACAAAATCAGTATATACTACATCCACCTGATTACCTAATTCCATGTGATTTAACGTATAGTTTACAAAAGAAGCAAGATTTGTAGTGGTAGATCTTTTTGTAGTAAAACCGTGTTGATTATCCGGAATTTTATTATAGAAATTTTAATCTGTCATTAATCAATGCTTCAAATATTTTTGGAAAACAAGATAGTTTAGATATCGGTCTAAAATTTTTTATATTATTTATTGGGCCGGATTTGGGAATTGGTGTGATGCTGGATAATTTCCAGCAGTCGAGAAAATCACCACTGATGAGAGAGTAGTTAAATATTATTGTTAACGGAACAGCTAAAGCAGGACAATTTTTCCCTAAAATTGGTGGTATGCCATCGGGGCCACTGCTTTTGTTCCCATCGAGTTTACTAAGAGCTACTAAAATTTCGTCTTTCTCAAGCATTATATTACCTAAGTCAACAATTGGAGTAACATTAGCAAAACTACTCCTTACTTTTTGAGGTGTAACAAAATTTGACCTAAAAAAATCGGCAAATAGAGAGCAACTTGTAGACAGATCACTTGAAACTTTATTTTCGAATTCCATGTGTCGAGGAAAACCACTTATATTCCTCTTTTTGTTTATTACTGACCAAAAACTATTGCTATCATTTCTTACTTTACACTCCAAGGACCACATATAATTACGATAAAGGAAGCGGTTTAAAAACTCAAATTCCTTTTAAAATGTTTCTTGTCTGCAAGAAGATCTGTTTTTCGGTATATTTTATGAGCTTTATTTCTAGCATTTTTTAGTCTTAACAAATTACGGTTGAACCATTTAGGATGATTTGACAATACAGTTTTTTTTTCGGAACAAACATTTCTATCGAATTGTTTATCACATTAATAAGAGCATTATATTTATCGAGTAGGCCAACCGGTTCCAAGATGATGTCCCAGGTACACTTTCCAAAAATATATTTAATGAATTGTAATTAACATTATTGTAATCATATTGAAAATTGTTAGAAATTATATTCTTGCAAAAGTTTACAATTTTAATTTCAATTTCTAGTGCAATGTGATGCATATCGCTACTTAAAATTGGACAATTATTTTCATAAATATTAAATAATAAATCGTTACTCAAAAATACTAAATCTAATAGTCTACACAAAAAGTTTTGATATTTATTTATTTGAACCAAATCTAAACTTAAAAGTTGATCAATGACGATATGAGCTGACGTTGAGGATAAATTAAACGGAACCATAAGATTTTCGTCTTCCATCCATTTCCAACTAATATCCTGCAGATTAAAGTCTCCTAAGATGCACAAATGGCTTTGATCATTGTGAATAGAAATTTCATCTATGTTATTAATATGTTTAAGGTAAACATCCGATGGACTGTTAGGCGGTATGTAACTAACAGCCAGAAATAAAGTTTGGGTTGTTTCGACTTTACCAAAAATGATTTTGACAGCAAGCTGTTCAATAATAGGATCATTAACAGTTGAGTTAATTTTAGCGGAGATAAACGTGGATTAGACTGCCAACAATACACCACCTCCTCTGTTAAAACCAGTTGCTATAGGACACCTATCATATCTGTAGACCGAGTAGTTATTTGGAAAAAGTTCAGAAGACATAATATCTTTGTGTAACCAAGTTTCAGTAAGAACTATTATATCGTAGTTGTACTGGGATACAGCAACATAAAACTCAGGAATTTTTGAACGCATACCACCTACATTTTGGTAGTATATTTGAAGATCATATAAACTGTTTCTTTTATGCAATGCTTCTATTTGATTTATCGCTTTACTTTCGACCATTAGTTGGTCATTGTCATTTTTTAGTCGTTTTTTGAAATTTGATTGAACAATCGAACGTGAACTCCACACGGCCAATTTTTTGGATCTAAAGCAACATGTAGGAAGTTTTCAGGAATACCAACTTTGAAATTTACATATCTTAGTGTAGAAATATCACAATCTTTTTTTATTAGCTTATGGACAAACAGATCGTTTCTACTAATCTTAAGTTTATCAGTGATTAGCTGTGCTATTACATTTTCAGATGTATGAGGTGCAAAACGAGATATATGTAAAAAAAAGTTAGTGCAAATAACTTCAATATCACCTATTTTATCTCCTGTACCCGTAACGACAGATTTATTTAGAGTGGGTTTCTTTTTCTTTTTACTGTAGACCAACCCTTATCATTTTTGTTACTTATTAGAGAAACATTAGAATTTTGATTTTCTATATGTGATACATTTGTCGGCATAGTGTTTCCTCCAATTGCGGTATATGTATCATTTAACAAGATAGTACCGCTTAATACTGCATCTGCTTCAGTTAAATTTTTGCTTTTTACATTTTTTTTCCACTTGTAGCATTTGTTTTTTTATTTAACGGTAAACTTTCTTTTACTTTTGAAGTGGAAGCAATATATTTTTCAGTTAATAATCTCTCAGTTTGATTCGAATTTCGATGCATTTCTGGTTGATTATTTGCAATAATTGCATCCACAAAACTTATCTCATCAAATAGCGTTTTTTCCTGTGACACAAAATTTTTGTTCATTTTATTTTTATTTTCTAGGTTTAAACTAATATTATCCAGACGTTCTGATATATTCATAATCTCTGAATGAAGAAATGTTTTCAATTGATGAACAATTTGATCATCTACCTCTGGCTCGTTGTCCTTTAGGCTATTTTTTAGATCGCTGACATTATACTCCAAAGGATCGATTAGTACCTTTATATTATGCTTCATCGATTGTTCATATTTAATACATAAGAATTATTTATGTAGGAGGTTGAAAAAAAATCTTTAAAAAGGTTCGCGATTACTTCTGAATTATTAGAAGTTATGTTTTCGTAAGACATAATATTTGGAAATTGATCTGACTTACGTTTTGAATTGACAAACTTCCAGAATAACTTAGGATTCTTTTTAATTTGAATTTGCCATGTCGTTAAGGTAATTTGTATAATTAGTGGTTAAAAGGGATTTATAAGAATTAAAGAGAATTTAGAATTGATGATATGTATTTTCATTTTTGTTTTTTGAATATTTTGACCATGCCTTATTTTTCTTGTTCCTTAATAACTTTAATTCCCTGTTAATCCAAACGGGACTGGAATTCAGATTTCTTTCTCTGGATAACGGAACATATAAGCAAAAAGCATGTGACAAAACATCATAAAACTTAGAAAGCGCTACATTAATAGTCACATTGTTCATTAATGTGTTAAAATCAATAGATAATAAAAAGTTATTAAGACCTGAGAAGTTTGTGTTACTGACGTTATAACGATAAGATATAGTCGGTGTAATACTAAGGGGGTTGTCGTAGCGATAGGTGAAGCTAATAGGGGGATGGCTTTTTTTGTTTTGATATTATTTTTAATCATTGATGTTATTTCGCCCATAGTAAAATTCTTGATTGGTAAATCCATTTGAAGTGGAGTGGTGAGGAAATTATATACTTCTGAATCCACGTTCGTACTTTCTGATGGAAATGGTTTAAATACTTCTTTAAGGTGCTCTGCGAAAGCTTTTGCCTTTTCTTTATTACTACGTTATTAGTTGGTATTGGTAGATTGAGCTGATGTGGCTGTTTCAGTTTTATGGTAGTTTTCCACGATGAATAATCCGTAGCCTCTGTTGGTGTTAAGTTACGGAGATGTTCTTGAATAGCTTCATTTTTAGCATTGTTGAGTAGTTATTTTAGTTGTTTTGTGGCCCTGTTAAGTTTTCTTTTGTCACTAGCCAACCTAGTTGTTTGCAAAATTTGTCGTAGACGCCTTTTTTCAATAACTTTGGTTTTGGTAAAAGCTAGACATATTTCAAGTTCTTCCATATTTTTTGGTGGTGTAGCTTCCCAAGCCGCTTCCTGTATAGATTTATTGAAATTTTCAGCTGCCTCATCTATTTCTTTATTAGTTTTCAGAGAAATGTGCTGCTCAATATCCTTTGCCAGTTGTAACCTAAATAACAACTAGTCCGTTTTGTTGTTGTATAATGTTGATCGCCTCACTTTGATGAATATTTTTGTTCCTATTGTTAGAATAATAGGCGAGTGGTCAGATGACAAGTCTAAGCAGGACTCAGCTTTTATGTAATTGCTGCAATGCCTTTAGTGACGCAAAAGTCAATAATATCGGGAATTTTTTTCTTATCCGTCGTCCAATACGTTTGGATTTTACAGTTAACAGTTAACAGTTAAAAGTTAACATGGACATGGTTTTAACATCTAACATGGATTTTAAGAGTTCTCTCTCCCTTGAAGTTATGAGTCGAGAGCCCCAGTGGTAATGTTTTGCTTTTTAATCACCTGCAGCCTGCAGCGATGAAGCGGTGGCCGAGCTTATTGTAAAATTTTTCAAACAGTTCCTTTTTTATTGTATATTTCGGTGTACAGTATACAGCAGAGATTACAATTGGATCCAATCTTCTACTGTAACACTAGTTGCTAATAGGTAATCTTTGTTCTGTTTATTTATTTCATGATGCTTAAGTGATGATTTTATTATTATGGCAGCTCCCCATGTACTGTACCACCAGGATGTCTGGTATTATAAATGTCATACTTTCGTATCTTCAGACAGCTTTTGTTGGTGAAATGAGTTTCCGAAATAAGCATTATATCTATGTGATGATTTACAAGGAAAGTTTTTACTTCCTGGGCATGCTGTGTTAAGCCATTGGCGTTCCACACTGCCATTTTTAATATTTTTGATATTATATTAATTTACCAATGACGCGTGTAAAAAGTGACATCATGCTTGTCATACTCTCCATTAGTTTTTCCATCATACCCTCTAGTCTAGATATTGGTGTTGGTTGAATTTCATGCTGAATGATATCTCTTGATTCCTGGTGTGTCACACTACCTATCTGGCGATGTCCATTTTCCTCTTTAGCTATTTGCGCGTATGATATTTCAGGTTTTCTTAGATTATCTATTGTTGGTACTGTAGAAGCTCTGAGCGTGGCTGTGCTTATTTGATTTTCAGGAATAAGCTTTTGTCTTAGGGATGGAAAATTTCTATTGTGAATTACTCGATAGACCATACAACCTTTGTAATTTGCCGTATGATTTCCTTCGCAAAGTATGCATTTCACATTACTGTCCTTTATTTACACTTTCTGTAATGGTGGTGTTTAGCACACTTTACACATCTTGGTTGTCTGTTACAATAGCTCTTCGTGTGGCCATATCTTTGGCAGTTAGTATATTGTACTACTTTTCTCTTGCTTCTTGGTGGTTCCATGTTTCTGGTTCGGAGTTCTTTGACTACCTCAGTGTAATGTTCACTAGATTCCAGCTGTATTTTTATCGGTTATCGTTCAATTGACTCTACTCCCAAGACGAATGTAGGTGGCACTTTCGGTTTATTTTGGCGCATTGACCATCGCAATGGCTTCTTAATCACAATCAACATCTACAGGTAGTTTTCTAAACCTGTTACCTGTGGATGGAAGATCTGATAACCAGCTTACGAGTTTCTGTTGTTTTAAATTTTGTTTTTGTGTAAGGGGACTTTCTCTATTCCGCTTTTTATTTTTGACTTCTGAGAATCCAATCGTATCGCTCCTTGCAGTTAACTGATGTGCATGTTCTGCATGTTGTACATTTGCTTCCTTTAGATTAATTAATCTAAAAGAACTAAGACTATCTTTTGTTGTTGATGGTGGTGTGCTCTGCATTTTGGTTTTATATAATTATTATTTACTTATTTCTTTTTTTCATATTTATATATAGCTATTCTAATGTTTTTGACTTACGACGCTGTAAGTTCTCTTCTTTTTAGAAGATTTTATTTTAATTTGTTTATTTCCATTTGAAGATTTTTATTATATATTGGTATTACTTCAGTAACTCTCTAGATATAACTAAAGTAACTCTCAACTAAATATTTTGTTATTGACCGAGGATTTTGTCAGCAAGTGCAAGTGCAAGTGCAACAAGTGCAATCGCATTGGGCCCCCTATTTTTGAGGGGCACCAAATAATAAATACATTAGAACAACTTTTACAATACCATAAATTTGAAAATTCAAAATTCATTTAACTTTCAAAAAAATCTAGTTGGAAACGATTTAATTTGAATCAAATATACCTAATAATTCAGTTGTTTTTTGCTTCAAATTGTTATCTTTTGTTTGTTTATTATATCGTCTTATTAGTGAAAAGTAATATTATTTCAAAGTTATAAACAGAAATACGTTTTATTTTAATTATTGCGAATTTTAATTCACACGCTCGGTGGCGCAGTAGGTAGAGCGTCTGCCTTTCAACCGAAAGGTACCAGGTTCGATTCCCGATGAAGCAAAACAAAAAAAAATGCTTTATGGATTTTTCGACCTGGTCCAGTACCCTTTGTCATTGGGATATAATAAATGGCAATAAAATAATTGAGAGTATAATCTGGTAACAATTTAAATAAAAATGAAATTATTCTATTTAAGAAGGCTTAGTTCCTGATAATAGCAGTAGTTTTCCACATTTAATGTAATATTGTAGATTGTAGTGTAAAATTGCAGTACCGTACTTAATTAAGCACGAAAAGGTGATTCTACCTAAGTTACTGTAGAGTGTAAAACAAAAAAAAAAATAATGTGCATCGCAAATTATAAAATACGGTATTATTAATAATTTACATTTTTTGTGTCTACCGTTAGTATAAGTGCGGATATTATATATTAAATTTAGGTTTAACGATTCGTTTATATATTTAATAAATTGTAATTTTCACTTTTCAAATTAAATTTGTGTTAACGAACATAGTTTGAAAACGTATACATATATTCAAATACATCAGGTGTCAGGTAAGATAATCTCAGTTATGTTATCAATATATTTATTTTAGTTTTTTATTTATTTTTTAAACTGTTGTTTTTGTAAATTTTTTTACCTCAATTAGAAATGTCGAAAAGATGTTATGAAAGTGGCGCACAAAAAAGAGCAAAACAGGTCCGGAAATCAGCAGAATTAAATAGGCTTGCTGGATCATTAGATAAATTTTTTAAACGAGGCGAAAGTTCATCAATTTCGAACACTAGTTTAATTGAAATATGTAATTCAAATAGTATGTCTCAACTTGAAAACAATGCAGAAGAAAATGTTAATGAGTCACAACTTCAGAATATTGATGATAATCAGAGCGAGAATGTAGATGATGAATCAAGAACCAATTGCGTAAGTATTGACGATATTTTATCTGATAATATTTCAGAAATTAGTAATAACCCACAAATAGGGAGCAGTACTTTATCTGCTAAATTTAAATATGATATATTAGATCCTGTAACTTGGCCTGTTGAAATCGACAACAAACAACGGATGTTTTTGGTCGAGCAGTCACCAAAATGTATTGAAGTTATCCATTACAAAAGAAATTCTCAAGGAAGATGTTTCAGTGACACTTTTTTTTATCGACAAATGAAAAATGGTGAAAAAGAATTAAGAAAATGGCTTTTATATTCTCACTCAACAGGAAACATTTTCTGCTTTTGTTGCCGTTTGTTTTCATCGATAAAAATAAGCTTAACTTATGGCGGATTTTCTGACTATGCACACACAGGAAAACGGTTATCTGAACATGAATCTTCAAAGGAACAGCTTGAATCAGCGTATAAATGGCGAATTCTAGAATTTAATATTAAACGTAGAACAGAAATAGACCATCTCAATGAAGATGTGTTCAATAATGAAAAACGAAGGTGGCGAATAATTTTGAAATGTATAATAAAAGCGGTATTGTTTTTAAGTGAACGAAATTTAGCTTTTAGAGGCAGCAACGAAACATTTTTTGAACCGAATTATGGTAATTTTTTGGGAGTAATTGAATTACTTTCTGATTTTGTTCCAGAACTAAAAATGCATTTAAAATCAATAACTGAAACGGAAAAAAGAGTGATGTCATATTTTTCCGCTAAAATTCAAAACGAGATTATATTACAACTAGCTTCTAAAGTTTTACATATAATTGTAAATAATATTAAATCATCAAAGTACTTTTCAGTTATGATAGATTCAACACCGGATTTTTGCAAAAAAGATCAGTAGTCCATCATTATTCGATATGTTAAAATAACGGACCAAAAACCAAGTATTCAAGAAAGTTTCTTAAGCTTTGAAAATATATTGTCCTCAACTGGCGAAAATTTAGCAAATGTCCTTATTGAGGAATTAAGAGTATTGGGAATCAAAATTGCTGATTGTCGTGGTCAGCCGTATGACAACGCAAGCAATATGAAAGGAGAATATAAGGGAGTGAAAAATCGAATTTTAGAAATCAACAATAAAGCATGGTATACACCATGTGGTGGACACAACATCAATTTAGTAATAGGAGATAGTGTAAAAAACACTATTAAAAGTCAGAATTACTTCACTACATCAAATAATATATACAAGATTTTTGTTGCATCGACAAAGCGATGGGCTATTCAAATAAAATATTTAAAAATTAATCTGAAGGCGCCCAGCGATATTCGATGGGAATATCGCTTTAAAAGTATAAAAGCCGTGAAATACCAGATTAAAGAAATTAGTCTTGCGCTAGATGAACTTAAAAATACCTACCCAGATTGTAAAACTCTTTCTGCATCTTTAATAAAACAAATAAATGCTTATGAATTTATTGTATTAACAACAATTTGGTATCACTTGTTATCAAAGCTTCACATTTTTAGCCAATTGCTTCAGCGAAAAGATATGGCAATTAATATTTATTTATTTATTTCAATCTACTGGGTAGTCCCTTACAGATTTTGCTTATAAAATATTTAAAACTAAAATAAAATAAAACTAAAAATAGAAAACAAAAATTGTAAATATAAAAATAATTTCAGATATAAAATAACATTAATAATAAGATGCATTAACAATTTCAAGTTAAAAATAACATTAATTCAAGAAAAGAAGTTAAAAAAAGAAAAATTCAGACTTAAGTAATAAATAAATATTAATAATAATAGCAATAGTAATTATAAAGGTATACAGTACATTCAAATGATAATAGAGAATAATTTTAATAAATTTGTAGAATAAAATTATAATTAATTAAAATTAGAAGAATTATTGTAATGTTTCAAAAAATGTGATGATTTTTCTCCTAAAAACGAATCTACTGTAGTTGAAGTCAATTACTGAAAAACTGTTATTAAATAAGCGCTGAGAGTTTGCAATAGGTTCGGAAAAACCATAGTTCGTTCTATGATTTTGAAGATATAAAAATCTTTGGCTTCTGAAATCGCGCACTGGAGCATAGATATTATAAAAGCGAAGAATAGATGGACATTTTATTCTGCCAGATAAAATATCATAGGAAAACATCACGGATGCAGCATTTCGCCTAGCCTCAAGAGTAGAAAGCTTAATAAGTTGATATTTAGCTAAATATCCAGTAATATAAGGTTGCCAGTTGAATTTACGAAGGCAAAACCTAATCATATTCTTTTGAACAGACTCTATTCTCTTAATATGTTTATCATAATAAGGCATCCAGATCGGACAAGCATATTCGAGGTGAGGACGAACAAGTGCAGTATATAAATTTTTGAATGTATAAGGATCAGAAAATTACTGTGAATTACGCTTAATGAAACCTAACATGGAAAAAGCTTTAGAAATAATTCGATCTATGTGAGCATTAAAAGTTAATTTATTCTCGAGAATGATACCCAAGTCTTTTGTTTCACGGACATGTTCAATAATAGAACCGTTGATATTATAATAAGATTCAATTAAAGTTTGCTTCCTGGAAAATGACATGTAACTGCACTTATTAATATTAATGGTAAGGCCATTAATGTTACACCAAGAGTAGAATTTGTCAAGATCCTGCTGCAGGAGATTGCAATCTTCGTCCGACTTAATAACCACAAAAAGTTTGGTATCGTCAGCAAATGATAAGATAAAAGACTTAATATCGTAGTCGATATCGTTCATAAACAATAAAAATAATAGTGGCCCCATATGAGTTCCTTGTGGAAAACCAGACGTAGCCTCGAAGTTATATGACGTGCAATTTTGTATTTTAACGCAGAGTTTACGACCAATCAAATAAGATTGAACCCATAGAAGGAAGGTACCATGAATACCAAGAGCCTGAAGTTTAGAGAGCAGTAAATAGTGGTCTACTTTGTCAAAAGCTTTAGAAATATCCGTGAATATCGTATCTACTTGATAGCCTTTTTCAATTGCATTGAAAACTGTGTGAAGAAAAACTGCTAAGTTAGTGGATGTAGATCTTCCATCCATAAAGCCATGCTGATTTGGAGATATGTGTTCTTTAACCAAGAAATACATTTTATCTGTGACAATAGCTTCGAAAAGTTTAGGAATAGAAGATAATTTAGCGATAGGTCTATAATTTTCAACGACAGTTTTAGACCCTGATTTGAAAATAGGAATAATGTTTGAGAATTTCCAGTCATCTAAGAAAATTCCTTCATTTACTGATCTGTTAAAAACTAAGTAAAGAGGATAAGTCAAACTATAAATGCAGTTCTTTAAAACTAAATTAGGGATAGCATCTGGACCAGAACTAAGATTAATATCTAAGGTATTAATTTTGTTGAAAATATCACAATATGATAATTGCATGTGTTCTAAATCAACAAGAGATTGTAGGTGACTTTGCAAATTTATTCTTGATTGTGGTCTTATAAAAACTGATTCAAAATACTTAGCGAATAAATTGCAAGTTGAGACTGAATCTGTAGCTGTTTCATTTGTTTAGGAAATGCCTTGAGGAAATCCACAGGATTTTCTTCGGATATTTATAAATTTTCAGAAGTTTTTGGAATTTGATTTTATATTAGACTCATAGGTACGAATGAAATTATTATAAAGATATTTGCTCAAAAAATCAAATTCCTTGCGTAGTCTCTGAAATACAATTTTGTCTGCCAAAGAAAAACTAATTATATACTTTGTATGTGCTTTATTTCTCGCATGATGATGAGTTGAAGTTGGTTCTCTCAGAGGAATAGATGTAGTAAAACCGCCAAATAACAAATCTATAAATTTCTTATAACAACAATCAAGACTAATTTCAGCACTTAATACTTCTAATACTTCTAATAATTGATATTTAGCAAATAATCGTTTAAAAGAGAAAAATCACCATTTTTAAAATTAAATTGAGGAATGTCAATGATTTTTCCTGTTAAATCAGCAATAAATTTAAAATTTAATAGTAGTGCTGGGTGATACAAATCTTTTTTAACAAATGGAAGTTCACATTCACAAATAGAAGTTGATATATCTTTTGATACAAACACTAGATCTAATAATCGATCTGAAACATTAAACAGATTATTGACTTGAACTAAGTCGAGGGAAAATAATGTATCTATTATAAAGGATTCATTTATATTAAGATTAAATGGAACTAAAATTTATTTCTATTATCATTTGGATATTTCCAAGATATGCTAGGTAAGTTAAAATCGCCCAAAACACAAAAAATATTCTCATGATTATTGTGAGCTTCAAATATTGATTCAATGTTTTCAACATGCTTACTATAAATTTCAAATGAACTTCTTGGAGGAATATAACTTAATATAAAAAATATATTTTTCTTTGTAAAAACATTTCAAGAATTATTAATATTTACTTTTATACACAATTGTTCTATATTACCATAATTATGAAAAAGCGGGATAGGATGACTAATAAATGATGATTTGACAGCTATTAGAATTCCACCACCAAGATGTTTGTTTGTAGCAATTAAATCTCTGTCGTTACGGAAAACACAGTAAGCAGACTCGTCAAATAATTCAGATGAATAGATGGAATCGTGTAGTGATGTTTCTGTACATGCTATCAAAGAAAATGAATTATCTGAAACAGCGCGATAAAACTCATGCGTTTTAGTGCGTAAGCCTCTTGTATTTTGATAATATGTTGAAAATATATTTCCTTCAGAAAAAGAAGATAATACTGTGTCAAAAGAGTGCAATGATGAAAGTGATGATGTTGATAATGAGGCTGATCTTTCAGAGGGATGTGGTGAAAAAAATAATGAATGTATTGAAGAAGAAACACATGAAGAATTAACGTTTAGAGCGTCAGATTGCGGTGCGTTAATTAATCCATCGAGTTCAGGTGAACTATGGGTGAGTTTTTTTTGATTTCTGTTGATTTAATTGGATTATGTTTAATAATCATTTTATCTTTAATTGAAGCATCTTGCTTGAAACTAGGAATTACTCTAGGGTTTAAAATTGGTAAACTATCCGATAATTCCGACAAATCTGATTTAGCAGAAGAAACTTTCAATACTTCACTCTTTATTGATTGTATTTGTTCGACCAAGTGATCAAGTTTCTTTAATAAATTACTTACTGATATAGTACAGCAATCATCGCATCTCCAAAGAAGATTACAATTACCTTTATTAATTAATTTTAATGTACCATCGGTAATGTTAGAACATTTAATGCAGTAAATTTTTTCGCAAATAGAACCGCATTTAACAAATAGTTCATTTACTATTAGAACCTTACATTTACTACAATTTACAGCCATTATAGTGTTCAGAATTTGAAAAATAAAAAAATTAAAATTAGAAAGAACAAAAAAAAAAAGATTTATATAATTTTTCCTGTTTTTATATCGTTTTGTTTATTTTTTTATATAATATCTGCAACCATGTAGTGAAAATGTTAATATTTAAAAATGTTTATTATTAGGATTTTATTTAAATAAGCCAAAAATGTTAAAAAGTATTCAAAAATGTTATACTTAATTGTAATTTTATTTATAGAAAAACAAAAATTTTGAAAATGTCTATACGTGGTTAAAATTTTTAAAAGTTGCTATATTTTCAAATGTTATTTGATTAAATAAATCAAAAATGTAAAATGTAAAAAATGTTATTAATGTTATTAATTCAAAAATGTTAAACAAGTTATTATTATAATTTTTTTTTTTTTTTTTATTTCTTTTTTGAATATTTATCACATCAGAGTTCAATGAACTATATTTTTAAATTTGAGATTCACAAAAAAAAAATGTTATTATTGTAATTTTATTTATAGAAAACAAAAATGTTGAAAATCACTATAAGTGGTTAAAAAGCTTTATTTTAAAATGTTATTATTAAGGTTTTATTAAAAAAAAAAACCAAAAATGTTAAAATTAAAAAAAAAACAAAAATGTTAAATATAACTATGTGGTGAAAAAGTTTCTGTATAAATGTTATGCTTAATGTAAATTAATTTATAGAGAACAAAAATGTTGGAAATCATAAATGTTATTTGATATTTGATTAAATAAATCAAGAATGTTAAATATGTTATTAATTGAAAAATGTTAAACAAGGTATTATCAAAGTTCAATGAACTTTATTTATAAATTTGAGATTCACAAAACGAATTTAAATGCAATTTATATATGAAGATTTTAAGCGGTGTAAAAGAATGATCTGTATACTACGAGTGTATAGAAAGAACTCAAACAAGTGCTATGCTATTATCGCTTGATGATTTTAAAAACAATTTCGAAGAAATTATAAAAGAAGCACGAGAGTCATCGGTTGCAATAAATGTAATAGCACAGTTCACTGAACGGCCTTCTCGTGATACGCAAATATTAACAAGTAGAAACAATGAAGATATTGATAAATCACCAGAACCTAGTTTACCATTACCAAAGCGGAGAGTACGTAATCTCAAAAGATTGGCTGACTACTGTTATTATACAGACCATAAAAATAAAGCAGATGATAAATATAACGATGTCGATGTTATTATTACAGATGATATACCAGATGATGAAATTGAACAGTCAGAAGAAGAAGAACTTGAACCAATTGAATGCTGTGAAGATATTCATATATATGATCTCATTCCTGAAATTGATGATGAGTGTAACCATCTAACTCTAACTGCTGAAGATAAATTTAAACAATCTTATTTTTATAAATGAATCGAAATTGTAAAAGATTCATTGCAAGAACGATTTGCATCGTATAATTCTTTAAATGAAATTTTCGGTTTCCTTTTCGATAATAATAAGCTAAAAACTATGAATACAAATGAATTCAATGCTAATTGAACAAATCTGGTCAAGCACTTAGAAGGCGATATTGAAGAAGTGGAATTTAAAAATGAACTTTCTATTTTAAAATATATTTTAGAAGATAATTATACTATTATGCAGAATTTTCAATTCATTTTAGAAAGGAATTTGGAAGAATTATATCCAAATGTATGTATCGTATATCTAATAATTTCAACAATATCCATTACCGTTGCTCATTGTGAACGATCGTTTTCAAAACTCTAATTAATTGAAAATTATCTACGGTCTACTATGTCGCAGGAAAGACTTTCTGGATTAGCAATACTGTCAATTGAAAATGCAACAGCCAGAACAATTGATTACAATGACATAATTGATGAATTTGCCAGCAAAAGAGTTAGAAAAATTACTTTATAATTGTTTTGTATTATTTTTTTAAATAAAATCAATAAAAAATTAATTCAAATTTAAAAAAAAAAAATTTTTAGTTTCTGCACAGGGCCCCCAAAAGTTACAGCACGGCGCTGGATTTTGTTAACTTATCAATTACCGTTTTAAAATATCTTTAATTAGATTTTTATTTTCTAATGGATTTATTTCAATAATTCTTCTGTTATGAAGTGTTGTTATATTTTCTTCAGGACTGTAAGTGAGTATGATTTGTGTTTTATATTTATTTACGATATCATCTTTTATTCCTATATGGTCTATATGTTGTTCATCTACAGAATGTATCGTATCATTAGATAATTGTAAATTTGATGCTGTATCATTTTCATCGTAAATTTGCTTTGTATTTTCTAATCTGCTTAAATAATCAGCTACCTTATTTTCTCTACCTTGCAAATATTCAATCTCATAATTATACTCTTGGAGTTTTAATAGCCATCTTTGGTGTCTTTGTGAAAATTATTTTCCTTTATATTTGTGGTTTAAATATTTAATTGGTACATGGTCTGTTACTATTTTAAATTTATTTGAATATAAATATGGCCTGAAATAATTTACTGCATACATAATTGCCAAAAACTCTTTATCTGGAACGTTGTCAGTGCATTTTTCAATCCAAATGGCATACGTACATGAACATGTTGCATTCATATAAACCTGCTGGAGTAACGAAAGCAGTTTTTTCAATATGTTTTTGAGCTACTAATATCTGATGGTAGCCTTTGCCTAAATCTAGAGTGCTAAAATATTGAGATTTTTCCAATTTATCCAAAATACTATCGATGTTGGGTAAAGGATATTTATCGTCTATTGTGACATGATTTAACCTTCTATAATCCACAACTATTCGAAATTGTTGTATTCCTGAATTATCTCTTTTTTCGGTATTACTATAATCGGAAAATTGTATCGACTTTTAATTTTTGTTATTATCCCTTGTTTTTCCATTTCTTCCATTTGATTTCTTACTTCAGCTTCATGTTTAGGTGGATATCGATAAAGTTTTGAATTAATTTGATCATTTGTTGTTGTTTTAATTTCATGTACAACTGTGTTGGTGGTTGTCAAAATATCACCTACTTTATATAAGAGTTTACTAAATTTCGAAATTAGCTTTTCAATTATATATTTTTCTTTTTCATTTAGATGATCCAATTAGAGATTTTGAACTTTACATACTTCTAACACATTAACTTCTTTTTGAAGAATTTTTGTTAAGAATGGAAGACTCACTCCATTTGTCATATTGATTTGTTGGCTTTCTACGCATACGGCTTTTCTAATTTCAATCTCATTCTCGCATTTTTAGGATATTTAAATTCTGATGGAGTTAAAGTAGGAACAGTTCTATTAAGTTTGCTTACTTCCCCTTAATTGTATTGATAGATATTGAAGTTGAATGTATTACACTAAACTTAGAATTACAAATTCTATTTTCATTTAAAATTCTTATTGTTGAGCCTGTATCTAACAAATCGTAAAAGTTTTAGTATGATCCGAGGCTAATTTATAAAAAAAAATGTCTTCAATGGCATTAGTTTCATTTTTTCTGCTTAAGTTATCAACTTCCATTGATCTACTAGTTTGTCTAGTTGGGTCAACTTCCATTGGTCTAGTTTGTCTACTTTATTGTCTGTTATTGCATCTATTATATTGTCGATTAAACTGAAAAGACTTATTTCTATTTTGATAAAAATGATTATTTACTCAAGATTGAAAATTATTATTATCATTATTCTTAAAATTTGAATTGTTGTTAACATTGTTATTATTAAATCTATTTCTGCTGTCGTAATTTGTATTATTAAAATTTCTACTATTATTATTATTTCTAAAAAAATGTTTACTTTCACTACTTCTATTCAAATTTTTATAAATTAAATATGTATTGAGATTACTGATGTCTAAAACTATTTACTATACCCCTAATATCTGTCAAATCGTGATTCGACATTACTGCATAAGCTAACGATCCTGAAACAAGTTCTTTAACTTTTTGAACTATGATTCCACTAAATATATCCATCATTATTTGACTATTATCAACAAAAGCAACATATTCTGTATTTCTTCTACCAATACTTTTAACTTATTATCTAAATCTTTAATGCTACTTACTTTTAAATTACCAATTTCTCTTGTGATTGTCATCTGGTCTGTTGATGCTCCGTAATGTTGTTTTAATTTCTCTTTACATTCATTCCAATTTCCTGGACGGCTGATATTAAGTAAATTTTTTGCATTTCCTTCGATTTTTATGATATAAATAATATTGAAGACTTAGTCAGCTTCCATAACATGATCAGCTAATAGTCTGGTCACTGAATCGATAAAAGACGGTAAGGTACCTCACCTTTAAAAATTGGCTCACCTTTAAAAATTGGAATATATTTAATTTCATTCTCAATTGTTGATCTCCAGTTTTGTGGTTGAGTGGTTTGTATTAATAACTTAGTTACAGCTACTACGCACTGTTCAATAGGACTGGCGTTTTGTTATTCCATAATACTTTGTTGATCAAATAATTTTTTTCTATTTGTTTGACGACCAATTTTGATATTCATATATTGTGTTCGTTTCTACATAAGCCACTAAATTTTACTTTGACCCACTTTAAAAAAATGTTTTTACATATAGGTATTATGTATTATTATTAACACTATTTATTTAAATATTAAGTTCGTTTCACTAGATCTCTTTTCTTTTGATAGAGATCCTACCAACGCGCCAAATATGTTTTTCATCTAAATTTTTATTTATTAACTTTAAAAACTTAATTGTTTGCGATTTGTGCAAAAACTGAACTCTTTAATTTTTCTTCTTATTATCTCTTCTTAAAATTAATAATTTTATATATCAAAAAAATTACTTTACCAATTATATTTTAATCATACTTGAATCGTATGATTTAGCGGTACTTATCTAAATATTATAGTTATTGACATTTGTTGATGGAATGTTTTTAATATGTATTTGTATTTGTATATATTTGTATTTGTATTTGTATATGTGTAGTCCGAGAGAGGTAACTTAAACATAACTGGCTGGGTTACAGAATTGAAAGCTCAAACCTTAATTTGTTTAAATATTAGTGCATTTAAATTTGAAAGCTCTAAAGCTACTTTTAATTTTTACACTATCTGGATTATCAGTTTACTTCAAATTGTAATTATGTGCAATTGACCCTGCACTTGATAAAAATTATTATGTGATTTTTATAGTGCAATTGTATTATCATCAGTATTGTATTTTAAATATTTTATATTTTTTTGGCCAATAGCTTCTTTTGAAAAATCATCTTTTGCTGACTGAGAACATTTTATTTCATAAATACCATTATTTCCAACTAGACCATTTGGAGTAGCTCCCAAAAAATTTAATTGCTCGTCAATAAAAAGCCCACAGTTTTGAATGTTTAAATTAGTCTGCTTTTCAAGTTCTGATATTGTATTTTTTTTATTTTGCATTCCATAAATCATGGTGTTTATGCATACAACTGAATAGAGCTTGTATTTGATTATATTATGATAGCTAGAATTACTTCGAACTTTACAAAGTTAAGATCTGAGGCAGCAATTCCAAAATCGAGGCATTATGTTTCTTAATTCGTACCAATAATTACAAGCAATTTCAACGTTCGCCCTATTTTCAAAATTTTTCTCAACTTTTCCAGCATCATTGTTTTTCTTTTGTAGGAGTACAGGTAACATATCTGGTTTTTCAAATGTGTCTGCTCTATAATTTTTATCAACTGAGTGATGTTTAGCTCTTCTTAATCTTTTATTTGGCTTATGTTGCTCCTTTTTTCTGATTATTGTATATTTCTTATCTGGTATATTTCTTTTAATTTCGTTTTCTGCGTTTGGAAGAAGCATTTTTGTATTTCTTTCGCTCCCATTTATTTCTTTGAAAAACTCTATGAAAGCTTGCCCAGTATTGAATTGGTCAACAGCAGCTGCACATCTATTTGGAGACTGCCCCGGAGAAAAATTTATACGGTTCCTTCCTACGTATTGACAAATTTTACTATTGAACTGTTCGCAAATATTTGAGTCCATATTAAATAACAAACCGTCTGAGTTTTGGACTAAACGTTACACAGCAGTAGTAATTTCTTCAAAGAATAGATTTGATATCATCAAAGTTACAAAGTTTTCTTCTTCACGCCGCTTACAAAAATACTTGTCACAATTTTCATGATGACCAAATTTGTGATATGTCGCATTTGATATGTCTTTGGCAAGATATTTAATCTTATTATGGTAGAGCGGTGCACTTTAGCTCTCCAATGATTCACCGAGCTTTCAGTTTCAATAATCATTCAATCTATGTTTTGAGACAATTTTTTGTCATATTGTATTTGAAGTCGTAGATGTTAGTTTACGTCTTAAGTTTCTGTAAAGATAATTTTTACATTCAACTTTACTAACAACAATATTTTCGTAGAAGCAAAGCCCTAGCTATGATGATACATAATCTTTTATGAGCACTACTGCCTCCATTTTCTACAAATTTGTTTTAATTAATTGACAACATAAGTACATAATTATAGCTAATTTATTTACTTATTTATAACAGTGGGATCTGCAGATAAATCTGCAGTTCAACTATATGCCCTTTTCCCTTTCGAAATGTGGGCCTTTTTTTATATATTAATTATTTGGTATATATGGAAATAATAATATTATTTTGTATTTGCTCTATTATTATTATATAAATGATTATTAATTTATTAGTTTTATTATATATATGCTTATTAATTAGTTAGAACCGATGTGGTTGTAGTGAAAATTACTTTCAGTCATTAGGTTACTAAAATTATTAACTAAAAATATGGCCTAAAATACATAAAAAATCGATTTCTTTATACTTTACTAAAATTAGTAAAGTCGTTAGTAATGTAGTTCTTTCATAATTGTTCCGATAATATGCTTGGTATTTGTTGTTATAGGAAAAAATGGACTAAAGAAAATTCATAATTACTAAATCAGCTTCAGTTAACAAAATATTTTCGCTATCACTTACTCTTCAAAAATGTTTAGGAATGAATTTTAATAGATAAAAATTGTTGCTAACATACCTAAGGTAAGGAACATATTCAAAAATTGTTTTGATTTTGAACATCTATAATTATAATTGACAAGCATTTAAGGTCCTGCGCAGTAGACACCTTTTTATTTTATTTCGATTCTCCTACTTCTTAATGAACTTCTAATATATATAATATATAAGATTATATATAAAACAAAAATGCGCACACAGTTGAACATTTTGTACATATACGATCTTATTATTCAGCAAATACATTATGCATAAGTGAGATCTTATGAAAATAATTAACAAAAGTAAACAAATCAGTTATTATATTTTATATTATGTACTTGCGAATGAATCTATGTACATATGCCAAAAAAAACAAAGAAACAAATTCATCTCAAATAAAAAATATAAGAAAGCAAAAACAAAAAAAATCAGTTGAATTGTTCATATGACTAGCAAATTTATTTTGATATTATTTTTTTTATTTGTAGTAATAATATAGTTTTTATTAAAATTATGTATTATGTAGGTATATATATACGTACCTCTTTAATGACAAAACTTTTTATTTTTAGTAATATTATCACTAAATGCTTCTTACTATAGGGAATATATCGGAAACGAAGCAGTATATGAGGGACGTGTATTTATGTGTCCTAAATAAAACTTACTAACCACAAAACTTTTTATTAAACACGAGTGGGTTCTGCTATACCGTGCGAAGTTTATGTAAGTACGTAAATTACTGTTTTTTTAAAAACTTTAAATTTGACTTCAACTTGAAATATAATTACTCAACAGGGGCCGCTAGTAAAATATCTAATCAATAAAATATCATAAAACATCTTTTAATATTTCTTTGGTAAAATAATAAATACAACGATAATAATATTTGAATTACTATGGTGTATCCAACCAAATGTACATTCATTTGTGTTTATCAGAAAAAATTTGTGTTGTTGGTAGAATTCATTGTAAAAAAAAATTCTAGCTACGTAACTGCCAAAGCTCTGTAGCGAAATTTGTTAAAACTAAATTTTTTAAGTGTGCGAAAACTGCATATTTTATAATTGTTTATAAATTTAATTGTTTCAAAAAATATTTTATAATTATTATTTTAAAAAGAAATTATAAAAATATTTTTACTAAATATAATAAAAAAAATATATAACGTTTTAATAAAACAAGAAAAAAGTTGAAATGACAAGGAAAATTTGAGTTACAGTCCATTTTATAAAACCACATTTAACTAAAAAATTCTCGAAATCCAGGACAATTTTCAAAAACCAGGCCACGTAGTTACCGCGATATATATTTAAGAAGTTGCCCCAAAATTTCATCCAAATCGAGTAAAAAATTTGCCCCGTGCTCAGTTTACAAAAACAGCTAAAAAAAACACGAAAATTAGGGACTCAATGAATTTTTTAAGCCCTTTAAATTCCAAAATTTAAAAATCAAGCCACGTAGTTATCTAAGTTTCGGGCCAGAGCGACTGAAAGGTGGCATAGACTAAATACCTGTGCGACCTCGAGGAAAAAGTGGCCCGCGTATAATATTAATAAAACCAAACAACTCTTAACCAGATCCCGCGCAGATATAGCAAGAGTAGTAGCCATAAGTACGGTCCACTGGCCAATAGGAAGCCACGCTGCCAAGCTAGGTATTGATTTCAATCCCCACTGTCGCAGTTGCAAGGATGAGAATGAGGCAGAAACTCTTCAACACTTTCTTTGCAGATGTCCAGCATTAGCTAGAGTCAGACTCCGGACTTTAGGTGAAGCTTTCCCCAGCAATATAGGTTTCATTGCGGAAAGCAAAATAGGAGATCTGATCAACCTTCTTAATCTCACAGGGTGGCTCTAGTACTGAGTCCCTGGGGAGAGTGAAGATAAGAGAACGCCCACTTATAACAACTTACAACATGAAATAGGTCACTGGAGTCGTGGTATCAAAAAAGCACAATAGCTAATAAGAGCTAATTGGTTTTTCAGAAGTAACTGGAATGGCACTTCTACCTACCTACCTACCTACAACATTTGTCTGAAATATTTATATTTTTATTTTGTACAGTGGTAGTTTTATTAGTGTGTTTTTTTTAATACTATTATTTTTACTTTTACTTGCCCTCTTTTCTGCAGCATTTTCTTTCCAAGCTGAAGCCGTTGCGTTAATGCTCTGCCATAAGTGTTTACTCTTTTCATCGAATAACTTCTGAGCAATATGCGACGGGACACTTTAAAGCAGCTATATTTCCCTTTTTTTACATTTAAGTATCGAGGGCTAATGAATTCACATTGGACCACATTTACTACATTTACGATCCTGTCCTAGTGAAGGAAGGGTAAATAATAGGGAAAAATAGGGGGATAAATTAGTAATTGAAAGTTGAAGAATGAAGGTATTAATATTTTCTTTAAACTTTTGCAAATTGTAAATTGAATGTGGAAAGATATTGGGAGGAATATGATTCCACATTCTTGAAGTGCGAACTATGAACGAACCTACTTTATGCCATCTTGAGATATCCACAGTGTAGGGGTGAGCAATTGCAGCTCCTCTTGTTTCGCGTTGGAATTGTTTAAGAGGAGGAAGCAGCCCTTTGATTTCTGCTGAGCATGTGTTCACACCTACGAAGTATATATAAAACAAAGAAAGTGCTCCGACTACACGTCGATGTCCAAGAGAAGTTAGGGATGAAGTTATATTTGGGTCGCCAATTAGACGAAAGGCGCGATTTTGAACGCGGTCAAGGTAGCCTAAAGCTGTAATGGAAGCGCCAGCCCAAATATGTGGCTTATATTCCGTCTTGGGACGTATAAATGATTTATAGATATTAAGGAGTTTCAAAGGTGAAAGGACAGCTTTACATCTGCTGAGATAGCCTAAACACTTGGCAGCTCCTTTCGCGATATCAAAAATATGGTCATTCCAAATAATTTTTTGATTCACGCGCATGCCTAAAATATTTAGACTATTAGTGTTTTGTAAAGTAACACCTTGAAAGGAGAGATTACATTGAAATCCTGTAGGTTTGCGTAAAATAAGACAGTTTTGAGTTTTAGACGAGTTAAATTCAACTCTGTTTTTTGCCCCAGTCAGCAATTTTGGTCAGATCGTGGCTAATCATATTAACCATTATCTGTCTTCTATTGCCAACTTCGGTAGGTCTAGCATTAGATTTTCGGAGAAAATCGAAGGATGCACCAGAGTACTATCATCAGCAAAACTGTGGATTGGATTGAAGGTTGTTTGGAGTAAATCGTTGATGATCAAAATCAAATCAAATCAAAAAAAGAGTGAACACCAGCATTTATATTAAGTTTTTCAGACGTGAAGCCGTCTACTAAGACGCGAATCGAACGATTCGAAAGAAAACCTTCAATCCATTTAGAAAATACAGACCCTAGACCAATAGCTCGACATTTGGCTATTAAAGCAGCGTACCATACTCGATCAAAAGCTTTCGAGATATCTAAAGCAACAATATCAGCCTCACCAGAATTATGTAAGGTGATATTGAGCTTTTCGGAAAGATAAGTCATCATGTAACCGGTAGACCGGTGCGATCTAAAACCGTATTGTCTATCTGAGATTATGCTTTTGCTGTCAAGATATTTCGAAAGTTTCTTATTAATTATACTTTCCACAACTTTGGAGAGAATCGAAAAAATAGCTATAGGTCTATAGTTCGTGGGATCGCTTTTGTCACCTTTTTTTGGAATTGGATGAACGTGCGCAACTTTCCATTGAATGGGATATTGACCAAACGAAAACGACAAATGGAACAAGTTCTACAGGGGTTTCGAAATGGCGAAAGTGGTTTTTTTGAGAACCATTGCAGGAATTCCATCAGGACCGGTAGATTTATTTACATCAAGATTCGTCAGGGCTTTCACTATAAATCTTCTTCTAAAGTAGGGTCTTCCAATTGAAGACTCTATCTGAGGTATTGAGGGTGGAGTAAGAGCTGTAAAAGGTAGTGAGGAGTTTGATGCAAAGAGTTTTGCAAATAAGTTGGCTTTACCGGTTGGGTCCGTTACGATTCCATCATCGTCCATCAGTGGAGGAAAGGAAGACTCCGAAAATGTGCATAACATTCTTAATAAACGGCCAGAAGGTTCTGCTATTTTTTGAGAGATTTAAAAATTTTTGCCTCAACCGTCGGTTGTGCATCAATTTTTGTTGATTGATAATCTGTTTGCATCTATTTCTAGCAACATTGTAGCACTTCCTTGAGTGTCCAGATCTATCCAATTTAAATTTTTTGAAAGTTTCTTCTTTCTCCTAGCTTGAACTGAATGGCTTCGACTTCGGTTTCAGGAATTCTTGTTGGTTTCTTTACAAGTTGAGAAAGATTATGTGAATTGGAAAAAAGTTCAACTTGTTTGACTTCGGGTTAGTTGTGACTGGAGAAAGTGAGCCAGTCCTCGTTGTGAATATTGAAGTCTCCGGCCAGTACAATCTCAGGTTGGGTATATTCTTCTAAGATCTTATCAACCTGGCTGGATAAGTTATTCAGTACCACAACAGTTTGGTGCTCATTTATTTGGGGAGATCTGTACAAAAAACAGAAATGGATTGTACGCTTATCAACATGGATCTTTATCCATATGTATTGGAATAAAGCATTGGAGCTTGAAAAATTCTGAAGAGTGTTGAAAGCGACGTCAGATCTTACATATAAAGCGATACCATGATAGGAAACGAAGAGTGGCTCAAGTGAATAATTAGGAATAATAAAGAGGGAAGCGTCGCAAGTAACTTGCGTTTCACTAAGTGCCAAAACTGCTGGGTTTTCGGACCGAAGATGGGCTTCAATTGCCTGGAAGTTCGTTGATAGCCCACGAATATTACTAAAATTTAGTTTAAACATTAAAACAAAATAAAGCTTAAGTTAATAATAATAATTTAGCATAAGCAAATAAAAAGAAAGTTAGTTTTGTCATTTATGTTAATTTACTACTTGTATCAGATGCATCAGAAACTACTACCATATATACGGCAGTTTTTAACACCTTACCCTATGTATGTAGCAGTCGCCACTGACACATCTGTTACAAGCAAGTGAAAAGTTAAAATATCATGTTATTTGTTTTAAAATTTAGATTTGGAAAATAACTAAGCAAAATATACTCACTCTCCACTACATTTTTGTTAGTATGAGAGATGGCTATTTCTATATTAAATATTATATTATTTATATATGATTAATTTCATTATAATGTTGTTTGTCAAATTTACAAAAATTAAAATAAGTTAAATAACAATATTGTTCAGTTTTGAAAATACGAATGGAAAATACAATAAAATAAGTATAAAGTTAAATTAAATTATTAAATATATATACAATATAAATAATTAAATATAGTTAAATTTAATTAGTCCGGTAACGCTGATACAAATTGAATAAGTTTGAGAATCACTGATTACGGATTAAGTTGAACTGGTTGATTTTGCTGGACATTTAATTAAAGATTTGTATCATTGATCATTTATTAGTTATTCAACTATGCAATAAAAAGTTTTTTGTAAAAAAAATTAAAATATTTATATTCTTCTAATATGTTTTCTTTCGATTGAAATTAAATTAAATCATTATTTTTGTTTAATACATCACGAACAGTTTATAAATATTATTGCAGTTAGTTATTATAGCAGTTTAAAAATATTATTAAGTTCGTGTGTATATTTAAAAAAAATATATATATATATATATGTATATTCCTGTTTTGTGTTAAATTAAATTATTATTATTGTTTCAACATATTAAGAGCAATTTATAATCAGTTTCAATTAATAATGAATAAAATGTATCTTCTTTTTAATTAGTTAATTTTTATTTAGTGTTCAATAAAAGTCAAAATTAGCATCAATCATATATGTAACTTCAAACTTTATATGTTCAATTTATTGAAGTTCTTCAAATAGGCTAACTAATTGAGGATTACTCCCATTTAAATTTGTTGGTTGAACCGGCGATGTAACCGCTACATTGATCATATTCACATCTTCAATATTCGCCTGGAGCTTTAGTACTTCTTTATACATTCCACTGACCTTAGAGGATAAAGTGTTATTTTCTCCTAAGAATTTCCCAATATCTTGGGCAACGCCGGGTAACTCCGCTAGTAAGACAATAAAAGAAAATAATATGATGTTTAAGAAATAACATGTTTTTTTTTTTTAATATTCATTACTTTTATTGACAAACTTGTATACAAATTAAAAAGTATTTAAAAAATTCACACATTCAATTTTTATATTTTACCACTGTAAATAAAGATTACATATATACATATAGATGTACAATTATTATATATAACATAAACCAAAAAAAAAAGCAGAAAAAAATATATATATATATATATATTATGTGATAATTCACTCCTTAATTAATCTGTCCATTTCTGCAGGATTATTTTCAATATTGTAAATATTAAATTTGTAAATTAGTTTAGCTTTTTCCAAAGCAATAATTCCTCATAGCTTCAGGTAACCCGTTCTCTTAAAAATTTCATTTGTAGGAGTAAGCCAATTAAATTTATGCAAACCTTTTATAGCCTTGTTTATTATGATACCAATTTTATTTTTTAGCCAAGAGGAACAACTAGACCAATTACATATATTATATCTAATATGTGAAATAATATGAGAATAATATAGACTATCACCGGTTTGTCTACTGAGTATGATTCCACTTCTTTTGATAGCACCTAATAAAGGCACAATTTTTTTTCCCAGTTTATTGATATGATCATCCCATATCAACTTTTCATCAATTACAACACCAAGATATTTATATGTAGCAACTCTTTCAATTTCGGTATTATTTACTAACAGTTTTGGATTTATATCGACTTTATTTCTTATTTTGTACACTATGTATTTGGTTTTTACAGCATTTATTGTTAATTTATTACCTTTGAGCCAATTGTTGTATTTTCTCAAATCTGCATTTATTACTCTTTCTAATTCTTCGCAATTTTTGGACCTGTACATAAGTAGAGTATCATCAGCAAATATCTCATATTCCGCTACTAAATTCACAAATTGTATATTATGAATATATAGCAAATATAATGTAGGACCTAACACAGACCCTTGAGGAACACCAATATTTATTGAAACTTGATTGCTTAGCATTTATTCTTGTTATAGTTTTCCTATTTTTAAGATAAGAGTTAAGTAAATCCTGAGCCGGTCCCCGTATACCAATTTCATATAATCTATCTAATAAATAATTCGCTGTGATCCACCGTATCAAAAGCCTTTTTTAGAGCACAAATTCAGAACATACATAGTTTTCTTTATCCAATTTACTTATAATTGAGTTAGTAGATCCCACAACTGCTGAATCAGTTCCAATTCTTTTTTGGAATCCAAACTGATTCACATCACCTTTTGTACAAAATCTTGAATTCAGGCATTTATAATTTTTTCAAATACTTTTCCTACGCAGCTTGTAAGTGTAATTGGTCTGTAATTCGATACGTCCAGCGGTGACCCAGATTTAAATATAGGTACCACAATACTTGATTTTAAACAGGATATATACTAGTAGAAAAACAGCAGTTTACCAAGCAGGCAATTGCAGGTGATATTACTGTTGCAACATGCTTTAGATCTTCAGCTGTTATATTATCAATCCCTGGTATACTATCTTTTAACCGCATGATGATTTCATATACTTCTTTTCCATCCACTGGTTGAAGAAAAATAATTTGACTACACAATCCATTTTTTACTGTATACTTGTCCTTAATTTTGTTTGCTAATTTGTTTCCAATTTCACTAAAGTGCATATTAAAGCAGTTTGTAATTTCCAGACTATCACATATTCTAATATTATTCTAGATATTCTATATATTCTAACTATTTATTTCCTTTATAGCCTTGTTAGACTCATTTGTCTTTTTTAGGATACAATTGTCAAGTACTTTTCAAATTTTTTTCCTTTAATTTCTTTATATCGTTGACAACCCTTGTAATTAGCGGGATGGTTTCCTAGACACAAAGTGCATTTGATATTAGACCCTAGGTATTTGTTTGGGCAATTCTTTGTAATATGATCGCGCACTTTACACATTTAGGCATTCTATTACAGTATTGCCAAGTGTGCTCATAACGCTGGCATTTGGTACATTGAGGTATTTCCTTTTTCTTTATTGGAGCTTCCACAGTTATACGTGTATGTAACAGATATCGTATTTTGTAAATATATTTATTATTTTCACTTTGGCTAAGATCTACGAAGAAAAGCGGTACTGCAAATTCATTTTCTCCTCTACGCTGTTTGAGGTTGTAGATGTCAATTACTTCGTGATCTAATTTTTTAAGTTCATCTTTGATGAGGTTTAGTTCTACAGAAGGATGTAGACCTGATTACCACTCTAAAACTTTTGTCCTGTTTCAGTTGATACGTATGGAATTGAGTTTCCTTTAATTTTAAACCTTTGACTGTTTCTCGGTAGTCATAGAATTTTCACTTCTTGGTTGAATAATTCTTTAGAGTTATTCAACCAGTAATCGTTGCTTCTGATTTGTTTTGGGTGAGGCAGTTTTTAAGGACTTCCTTTTTTTTAGAATTTACCATTTTTTTTCGGCATTATTAGAAAAGGTCACAACTGGTATAACCTTTTCAGTAGAATGTTTTGAAAGAACTTCCTTTAACTGCTTCTTTAGTTATTCATTTTGCATTCGCAGCGACTGAAGCTCTTGGTGTAAATCATCATTTTTAACCTTGGAGGTATTAGATGAGTTTGGAATGTTATTGATGTTTGAGGATGATGAAGCTCGATTTAGTGTTGACCCTGTTGATGTCGATGTCGAGGACGAATCTTTTTGATCAGATGAGAGCGGTGGAGTGAGCAACGTCATATCCGGTTAATTATTATATTTATAATTATATTTTATATTATTTACGCTATATTAATAGTTGTATTTACAAGTTTAAAAAGGCATTCTAAAGTGTTAGAATATAATTGTTATGAATATACAGGTATATAAATAAAATTACACTCAACACAAAAATGACTTTTTAAACAAAACTAATATAGAATAAATAATATATATATATCAAGATGTTGTCAGCACTGATTTTTATTGTTGAAAATGTTTTTATTAATATTCTGTCACAGTGTCAAAAATGACAGTAACAAATTATTATTATTTAAAACGGTCGCTGTTTTTATTATAATTTTTTTTTTGTTATTTATTTTATAATTTTTTTGTTATTTTTTTTTTTTCGGCGCGACCAATTATGTTTTTATTGCCCGTATACTTTGATGGTTCGAGAATGAATGAAAAGAAATTTTGTTATTAAGAACTTTATTTTTATTGTTTAATGAGGTGTTAATGTTTAATATAGAGATCAGTATTTACTTTATCATTATTATATAATTAAATTAAGTAATAAACATCAAGCAAGTTCAAATTAAAATTTGAGAAATCATTCGAGAAAAACTTAAAAACTAAATAATGTAAATATATACATATTATATATATATATTTTTTTTCTCGCAGGGTAGGTGGAAATCCCCGAAGAACACCATTAGATAAAACCACCTCCCTTTATTTGATCATAATCAATCGAAAAATTTGGATTGAGGAAATTTGGATAGTTCTGTTATAATTCGTTTACGTATGGAAGAATAATATAAAATAGAAATATAATAGAAAAATTATCGTATTAATTTCCGAGTAAGAAAAGTTTTATTGTAATAATTTCTGTTTACGAAAATAGTTATCTTAATAATTTCGAACTTTTTTTCATTCAAATTCAACATGTTTTCAAATAAATTTACATTTTTGTAATCAAATTCAACATTTGTTCAAACAAAATGTTAGACAAAATATTGAATTTAAATGAAAAATTGTTTAATTTGTTGGAAAAAATGTTGAATTTGAATGGAAAAAAGTATATTTAATAATAATTAAACTTGCAACTCATTTGTTCTTTTACACGGGTGAACAACTTTTGGTCCAAATAAAAACAGTTATGAAACCCCTTTTATATTTTTTAATTATTAAATAAGTAAATTATAGAAATTATAGATAATTAAATAAGTCTTATACTTACTTACTTGCTGGGCGCTACCAACCTTGAAGGTCCTGGGCCTGGCGCACAAAATTGTCCTCCACTGATTTCGGTCACGAGCGGAATCTCTCCAGTTGGTGATTTGAAGTTTTTTCATACTTATATTTTTGTGATACTTCATCTCTCCAATGAAGGTGTGGCCTCCCTCGACGACGCGTTCCCTGGGGCTTGGATTCGAAGAGTTTCCTAGCCGGAGTATTTTGATCCATACGCTCTACATGGCCTAGCCAATGAAGCCGTCTTATTCTGACTTTTTTAGCTAGGTCCATGTCGTTGAACCGCTGGTATAGTTCGGCATTGTATCTTCTTCTCCAAACCCCTTCGTCAGACACAGGATCATAAATGCGACGAATAATTTTTCTCTCAAAGATACCAAGTGCATGCTCGCTTGCTTTTGGTAATATCCACGATTCAGAACCATATAGCAGCACCGGAAGGATGAGCGTTTTGTATAATTGTACCTTGGTATTTTGGGATAGGAGCTTTGAACCCAGTTGTTTGGACAAACCGAAATAGCAACGGTTTGCAAGGGTAATTCTTCGCCTTACTTTAACATCGATGTTATTGGTGGAGTTGATGTTGGTTCCAAGGTAGATAAACTCCTGAACTACCTCAAAAGTATATGAGCCGACAGTGATGTTGTGTCCTATATGATTTTATTTGTCGATATATTTAGTTTTATTATCATTTATGAGAAGACCAGCTTTACCTGTTTCCTCTTCAATCTGTGTAAAGGCTTCGATGACTGCTCGTCGTGATGTTCCGATAATATCGACGTCATCAGCGAAACCCAGGAGCTGCACCGATTTGTAAAATACAGTGCCCTGTGTGTTCACACCGAAACGTCGCACTATATGCTCCAACACCAGATTAAAGAAATTACATGACAGCGCATCGCCTTGTCGAAATCCTGAACACGTTCGAAATGAATCAGAAATGTGCCTCCCAATGACCACAACACACCGGGTGTTTTCCAAGGTAATTTTTGACAAACGGATAAGCTTGGCAGGGAAACCAAATTCCGACATTGATTCGTAAAGCACTGATCGATGTATGCTGTCATAGGCAGATTTAAATTCGATAAAAAGATGGTACGTATCGATTTGAAATTCGAAGACCTTCTCCAGCATCTGCCTTACTGTAAACGCCTGGTCGGTGGCTAATTTACCCGGACGGAAGTCGCACTGATAGTTTCCTATCACATCGTTACAATGGGGCTTCAATCGTTCGCACAGAATATTGGAAAGGATCTTATACGCAACGTTTAATAGGGATATTCCTCTATAGTTGCGCAGGACATGGAATCGCTCTGTTTGAATAGTGGAAATATTGAACTTAAACTCCAGTCATCAGGCATGCTCTCCTCGATCCAGATTTGTTTGATGATTTGGTGCATGAATTCAATCATCACTTCAGCTTCTGCCTTACAAAGTTCAGCTGGCAGGTTATCTTGTCCAGCAACTTTGTTGTTCTTTAATTTTCGGATGGGTGCTTCCACTTCTGCAGGACTGGGTGTATCTGAATCTTCGGAGTTGACTGGGTTAGGGCGAGGCGTATCTGTGTTTTCTATGTTTGCGCCATTCAGCAGGTTCTTAAAATGCTGTTTCCATGTCTCTAATATCCCTTGCGTATCGGTTACCAAATTTTCCGAATCATCAGCGCGTGTGCACGGGACTTGAAACCAGCTGCAAGCTGTTCGGCTTTTTTATAATAGCTCCGTACTTCGCCTCTGTCTCGGTTTGATTCTATATCCAAAAGTTAAGACTTTTCGAATAAACGTTTTTTGCGCCTTAAAATTTTCTTCTCGTCTCTTCTTTTCGCTCTATACTCTTCTTGCGGAGCTGCTCTTGTTTTACGTTGCAGCGCTTTCCTGTAGGCCTCATTTTTCTCTACCGTCTTTGCTAAACATTCATCGTCGTACCATGGGTTTCTCACGGGAGGTGTTTCAAAACCCACGGTATGTGTAGCAGCCATCGTGATGATGTTTGCGCATTGTTTCCATTTTTCGTTGACGGAGAGATTGTGTTTCAGAGGTGTGGTATTGAGTATATCGCTAACTCGCTCTTTGTATGCTAAGGCTATCTCAGGTGTTTGAAGTCTTCCAATGTTAAACTTCCTATTTTGGCTGCACCAGTTCTTTTTTGTATTGGATATTCGTGCTCTGAACTGAGCCACAACTAGGAAGTGGTTAGAGTCGATGTAAGCTCCTCGATAGGTACGTACTTCCGACACACTGTTAGCATGTCTGGCGTCAATCATAATGTGGTCAATTTGATTTGCTGTACGTCCATCCGGAGATAGCTAGGTAGCTTTGTGGATATTTTTATGGGGGAAATTTGTGCTACTTATAACCATATTACGAGCTACTGCAAAATCTTGTTCGGTATCCATTATCTGTGGTGGTGGAGTGAAGACTATGGTTACCAACCGTTTTGCCGAAAATTCCTTCCTTACCGATTTTAGTATTGAAGTCTCCAAGCACGATTTTCGCATCGTACTCAGGACAGGACCCATATGTTTTATCTAGGATGTCGTAGAATTCATCCTTCGTGGAGTCCTCCACTTCGTCGGTTGGTGCGTGTACACATATTAGGCTGATGTTGAAGAATTTGCCTTTGATACGGATGAATGCTAGACGTTCATTAACCGGTGTAAAATCAATGACGTTTCCTCTAAGCCGTTTTCCCACTACGAATCCGCATCCAAATGTGTGATGTTTGTCGTGGCAGCTGTAATATATATCGCATGTTCGTTTTTTTAACATGCCAGATCCTTTCCATCGGATTTCCAGCTGGATGATAGAGTGTTCTTACATTCCAACTGCAAATTCTTAAATCGGAGTACTTTAAACGTTTACCGGGTCTGTTTCCAATAATTTCGATCGTATCCGAGGCTTCAATTGCGTCTCTCAAAACTATGTAATTTTTACGGGTAAGGGAGTCAGCCTTACGCCAACCTCAAAATTTGAGGTCGTACTTACAATTTTGGCCTGCTTACCAGCGGATGCTAGGTAAAACAGTTCCCAGGGGTCACCACGTGGAGGTAATGTAAGCACTTGAATAGGAACTCGACAAGTGCGCATCTGGGTCAGCGACCGATCAAATGTTTCCCTGTCGATCCCAAACCAGACCCCCAAATAAGTCTTATATACCACTAAATTTTACGTTAAATTGTCAAGTCTACTTTTTCGATTCTTCACTGACTTGGTAGTACCCCAACTACAATGTTTTCAGAGCAAGACAGTTAATAAAAATTTTCTGTGTTCGAAGGAATCGAAGCACGGATTACTTTCATCAAACCAATATTTAAGATTTGTATCTTCTCCCGGATACATTTTTCTACCATAACTTCACGAAAGTTATTAATATATTTTCCATTCTTGAAAGCATGTATTTGGCTGGTAAAAATCTATATTATAATACACAAGAGCACGATTTGTGAAGGCACACTTTTCGTGGTTTTTCGTGTGCTTCGTTTTTTTGTTCATTCAATCAATCAGTGATGATGCAAGTCGTGGCGATCAAAACCAATTTTTATTTTATGTGTATATATTGCGTAAACAATATTTATAAGATATTATGATATTCTGATATTCAATGATGCTTTAACCAACTCAGCGGTTAAAGCATCATTTAATATCAGAAATTTTTGTCGATTCTCTTTTGAATCAAATTCTTTTTATTTATTTTTTTATTTATCGCACTAGGTTTTTTGCACTTTTAGTAGGAAAAAAAATTAATTAGTTGGATAATATTATTAATATAGGTTTTAATATCACACATTTTTGTGAGTTCGATTCTCAATTAATTCAAATTTTTTTTTTTTTTATTAAAAAAATATTTTTTTTATTATCATATTTTTTTTATTATCATATTTTTTTTATTATCAATATTATAGATTGATTTTTATAATATAATATAATTAATAAAAAAAACAATATTTTTTTAATAAAAAAAAAGTAATTTTTAATTATTATTCTCTTCTCAATTTTTTCAACAAAATACGCGTTTAGTTTGAAAAAAATCTAAGCATACAAGTTATGTACACTTATTACTTATCCATATCCAGTCGGAAATTTCACTCATTCCGAAGTCATTCTTCACGCATTACATTTTCTCCATGACTACTTCCTTTTTCCCATTGCGATTTCATGTTACTTTCCTTAACGAATGTCATAAGGTGTAAGTAGTCCCTTATACATTACAATTTAATGCATATATCCTACCTATATATTTATACTCAAACAGCTAAAATGTAGGTACAATAAATATAATATAATTTGTACTGTATTTTGGTTAGGAAGTCTTGTTAGTATATTGGTGAAATGTTATGTATATCGAACCTATGTTAAAATTTCATTGTTCAAATTTATTTTACAGGTTTTATAATATTTAGTTTTAATAAAAAAGAAACATATCTTAATTTATGACTAAAAAGTAAATAATAAAAAAACAGTTTTAGATAGGTACCTTTTTTATTTAAACAAACAATAAAATAAACTTTTCATTTCGTTTAAATTATATTTAATTATATTTATATTAAGTTTGTTTTTTAAATGTAAAAAGTTTTGAAAAAGTTATTAAAATATCTTACATACATACATTGTATATTTTACGTTTTTGACAGTAACTTAGGTAGAATCACCCTTTCGTGCTTTTGATTAAGTACGGTACTGCAATTTTACACTACAATATCTACAATATTTCGATAATATGGATATTATAATAAAATAAATAAAAAAAATTTTTTTTTTTTAAGTATTTGCCTTCAATTTAAGCGTACTAAAACTACAAAAATAAACTTTAGAATCGCAGCTTGATATAAGCTTTTCAAAGTAAGTGGTGATTGTAAATACGGAAAAAGCTAATTATCCCAAATTTTTACCAAATCTCTTAATGAAATCATATCAAGAGTTCATAGAATTAAAAGTATATATATTAAAAGTAACAAATGCAAACCCTCTCTATATGACACATGCATGTACATACATATACCTTAGTGAAAGAAAGAGAAATAATAAAAGAAACCAAATTAAAAACACAAAAAAAGATATAGTGATAATGATGATTGAAAATAATTGAAATTGAAGTATAATTGAATAATAATTGAAAATGATTGAAATATAATGATAATGATTTGTATTGCACACATTTATTTTATATTCCTTTTTTTGTTTTTTTTTTTTTGCTTCTTTACACCATAGAAATGTCAATAAATATAGTGAATTTAAAGAGAAACCAAATTTTAACTTTATCAAATATCCATATTCCATTGTTAGTACACACACATATGTAAATTTCACCTTTGTTGAATGCAAAGAATATCTATTGCATAATCTATATTAACAAGAATATACACTCCCAGTTTACGTAAACTTAAGACAATTTTTAAGAAATACCAAACCAAGCAAAATATCATTAGTTAAAAGTGGTAAAATTTACATTTACTTATCGTATACCAAATTTATTATGAGAGAGAAAAGGTACAAACCAGATGTTTGCCTTTTGCTTTATACTGTAAAAACATTTTGCGTTCCCATTATTTTTCTTTAGATTTGCTTGCATTCCCATTATTTATATGAGGCAAGGTGGCAAAAAATGTTTGTTCTAATTTAGTTTGTTTCCTTATACGATGATTAATTCTGATCATTTATAATTTCAATATTTACGTTTTAAGCATTATTATTTTCTTATGTCTATAACTATTAAAAATATTAAATTATAATTACATTATAATAATAATGAATTTTCTTAACATTTTTGTCAGTAATAATTTGGAGTTATAAACATTATTATTTTTTATTAATTAAATTAAATTATAGTAAACCTAAATATTTATTATATTGGTATACGATTATAAAATAATACTGAGGACAACATCTATTTACAAAACACAGAATTTAAAGAATATTATAACGCTGTTTTAGTTAGGTCTCCTAAAAATCTTATGCATAGTTGATATAATTTAGAAAATGATATTGTTAAATATTTCAACAAAATTTTTGTCGAAATTTTTTTTTCCAAATCAATATATTAATCAACAGATTTTTTTAAAAATTATTAATTTTTTTTTATTTAATTTCCGCCAACTTTTTTTGTTACTCTCTTTTGTTTACTATTTTTTCTTTTACTTGCACGTTAAA
This sequence comes from Argyra leucocephala, assembly GCA_963942445.1. Lineage (NCBI taxonomy): Eukaryota > Metazoa > Arthropoda > Insecta > Diptera > Dolichopodidae > Argyra > Argyra leucocephala. The sequence goes on along the minus strand of OZ012680.1, from coordinate 78,120,763 downwards.
TTTTACTTGCACAATTTTTAGCAAATTTGCATATGGATTTGTGTGAAAACAATAAATGAATGCATATATGAGTGCATATTCTCTTTATGAATATTCTTTGGTTGAATGCTTATTGAAATGGTTATTTTGTTGAATGGAAGTAAATTGAAACAAACATATAAATAAAGTGCAAGGCAAGTTAATTAAGGCAAATATAATAATAATATGGATATTATTATAACTTTATGATAAAACTGACAATTTATTTAAAAAAAAAACTAGAAGCATAATTATATATTTATTAAAATCTACATAAAAAACCATCTGACGGCCAATAATCAAACTAAAATTTTAAGTACATACTTCAATTGAAAAATAGTGAAATATTAGGTTTATTCAGTAACCTGTTCCAGATAGTTCTATATGAATATGAATAGTCATGCGTTGAATAATTTCTTTAATAAAATAGTCATTTGAAAACACATCATTTATGTTTAATTTATAGTTTGAAAAAGTACAAATCGAAACCATCTAACAACCGATGTTTATTAAAGAGACTAAACAAAATTATATATTTTTTTTAATTTTTTTAATTTTTAATTAGAAATTTCAATTTAAAATTCCCCCCCATGTAAAACATTTTAACATATAAAAAAATTCTTTTTTTAAATAAATTATTATTTACATATACGGTTGATTTCTAAAATCAACTCAAAAATAAAATATGGTATTTACCTACCAAGGATAATTTAAAATTATTTCGAAGTAATTTGAAGTACTTCGAAAATGGAATATAATATTTATTAAAATCTACATAAAAATCCATCTAAATAAAATAAAATTTAAAGTACCTCAATAAAAAAATAAAATATATTCATTCGCTAAATTGTTAATTTTTCAGTAAAATATTAGGTTTATTCAATAAACTGTCCAAGAACGATCTAGAATAAAAAAAATTGTTGTGTTCAATAGTTTCCGTTAATTTAACTTTTTTGCCCCAAGGGTGCTCTGATCGTTGTAGAGTAGATTGTTTAAGATAGTTCTAAATTGATCTGTTTTGTTCCGAATGTTTTTGTGCAAAAATTTTGTAGGTATATTTTTTTTAATTTGAGCACCTGAATAGTCAAGTCAAGAAAATTTTGAACATTTGACATGTCTCAAGTATCTGAAAACAATGTATAGATTTTTTTGGCAGTCATTTTCAATATTATCTTTCCATCTGATTCTTGGTCTGCCTCTTGCTCTATTATATAGTGGTCTTGTTTTGAAATTTTTTTTGTTGAGGACGATTTTCGTTCATTCTTGTCATATGCCCAGCCCATCTTAGTCGTTGTGCCTTTACAAACTTTACAATATCTTCATGTTGTATTATATTATTGATTTCTTCGTTATTCCTTCTTTGATATTCTCCGTTTTGTAATCTTTTTGGGCCAAAAATTTTTCGGATTATTTTTCTTTCGAATATACGTAAATGTTCTTCGTCTCTTAATGTAAGTGTCCAGCATTCACATCCATATGTTACTATTGGTTTAATTATTGTCTTATATATCACAAGTTTTGTTTGTCTAGTAAGAATTTTGGATTATAATAATTTTTTATTAACATAGTAACTTCTATTTCCTTCATTTATTCGCTCCTGTATGCACGAGTGCAAACTGTTGAACTTTTTTATTAGTACACCAAGATAATTAAAGTTTGTGACACCATCAAAATTAAAGTTGTTGATGGTAATATTTTGTGGTATTCTTTGATCGGTTTTCCTTGTCATTTTCATTATTTTGTCTTGTTTTCGTTAATTTCCAGACCAACTTGTCTTGTCTAGTATAATAAATTTTTCTGCCACTTTCCTATAATTTTTAGCTACAATTGCTATATCGTCAGCGTAGGCGATAATTTGGAAGGATTTTGTGAATATACTAACGCTTTTATCAATTTCCTCTGTAGCTTGTTCTAAGACCATATTAAATAACAAAGCTGAAAGTGCGTCTCCTTGTCGTACTCCCGATTCAATTTCAAAATCTATAGAGGTTGTATTGTGTATAACTTTTGCTCGTGAATTGAACATGGTTTCCATGGCCAGTTTAGCTAATTTACAAGGTACACCAAGTTTTATTAATGAGTATGCTATTTTATTTCTATTAATGCTATCGAAGGCTTGCTTGTAGTCAATAAATAAAATGTGTAAGTCTTGACCAAATTCATAGCATTTTTCCATGTTTTGTTTTAATAAATATATTTGGTCAACAGTGGATCTTTGTGTAGCCTTTCTTCAGCATACGGTTTCTTCAGCATACGGTCGATCGAATCTTCCCCTGGTGCTTTATTATTTTTTAGCTTCTTTATAGCATACTTCACATCATTTAATGAGGGTTCATTTATAATTAATTCGGCTGTGTATATATCATCATTTTCTGTTTGATTTTGTTCGAATGTTTTATTTAATATTTCTACGTAATACTCAGCCCATCTATCTATAATTTGTTGATCTGAAGTCAATAGCTTACCCTCTTTATCCTTGCATGATGTTAGTCTTGGCTGGAAGCTTTTAGTTTGTCTATTGATGTTATTATAGAATTTTTTAATATTTCCCTTTAGAAGAACATATCCTGTATTTTTAAAATTTTATTTTTTAGAGAAATCCTTTTCTTTTGTTTACATATTTTTGTGGCTATTTTTCGTTTTTCTTTATAATTTTCCATATTTGCTCTGGTACATATTTGAAGAAGTTCTAATCGGGCTTCATTTTTAATCTTTATTGCTTCTCTGCAGTCATTATCAAACCATTCTGAATTTCTTTGTTGTATTACCGATTATATTTCTTGCACTTGTGACTATGGCTGTTTCTATTTTTTCCCATTCATGGTGTATATCTACTTCTTCAATTCTAATATTATTTTCAGGAAGGAGGTTTTTTATCTCATTTTCAAATTGTTCGTTTATTTTTGAGTTTGTCACTATCCCATTTAGTTCTACGTACTCCTCTCTTTTTCGGTACGTTTGATATTCTTTGGCGTAGTACTGCTTTAACTAGATAGTGATCACTGTCACAATTTGCTCCCCTATAGCTTCTTGTATCGATTATTGATGACGACCATCTTGATGATATTAGTACATGGTATATTTTGTTTGTTTGATTTGTTCCTGGAATTTTCCATGTGCCTTTATAAATATTTTTCCTTTCGAATGATGTACTTTTGATTTTTAAGGCATTTTCGTTTGCGAATTGCAGGAGTAAATGTCCATTTTCGCTGGTTTCATCATGTAAAGAGAATCTCCCAGCTAGTTCTTATATTTCTTTTTCCTTACCTATTTTTGCATTAAAATCTCCTAGTATGATTATTGTATCATAGTTGGGTATTATTTCGCATATTGCACTCAGATTTAGGTAAAATTCCTCTTTTTCTATATCATCAGCGTCTTCGGTTGGTGCATATGCTGAAATAATGATATATTGTTGAATTTCCTTTTAATTCTTATAGTACACATTATTTCGTTGTTTGGGGTGATGCCTAATATGCTCTTTCAAGCTGCCTTATTCACGATAAACCCTGTTTCATATAGTCCTGATCTTTGTGTATTACCACTATAAAATAATGTATATCTTTGTTTTTTAATGTCTCCGCATCCTTTCCATCTTATTTCTTGCAGAGCAGTAATGTCTATGTTGTATTTAAGGACTTCTTCTGCATCATTGAAGTTTTCAGTTAATCTTTATAAAATTAACTCTTTTATTTATAAAATAAAAAAAATATCAGATATAGAATTAAAAATGTTTTATAAGAATTTATTAGACATCAATTTCCAGTACGTCTTGCATATGCAATATCAATCAATAAATCACAAGGTCAAAATTTCAAAAAGTCGGAATTCGTCTCCCTCAACCTACCTTCACTGCTCTAAAAATTAAAATTCTAGCAGGACCAAGACAGGGGAATACTACTGACAATGTTGCATACCAGGAGGTTGACAATATGACAAGGTTGCATACCAGGTCTAGAATACTTCATTTTATCCAATTGTTTCCTATATGATGAGTTTTAAAACTCACTCATAATAATTGGGAAACAGTACTAACCCATAGGTATGATTAATGATTTAATAAAATTATCGGAAACTATTATTTAATAACATTCCAGCAACGTTTTCCCAATTAACGCGAACAATCAATTAATCGGTTAATAATATCAGTTATGGTAAAGTGTTTCGGTGGTTTTAGTGGGTTAGAGTTCCACATAGCTTTTCCTACGTGTGGTCTGCTTAGTATTTATCGAGGCTTTCACCTTCCCTCGAAAAATAAAAAAATAATAAAAACAAATTAAATCTTACAAAAAAAGTTTAATGGTATCTGATATTTTTGTATTTTATTTTAAAACTAATATTAACTTAAAATTTTGGACATTTTTTTTTTTAATTTGCTATTAATATTACTATTCTATATATTGTTGTTAGGTATGCCGTTTCACAGAAAAATTCCTTTCTTTTGCTCAGCCGTAATGTATTAATACATAGCCGTAGTACATATAAATTTTTCAACAATGCGAAATTTCATTCATTATTTCGTACTAAAAACATATTTTAACTAGGTCCATACCTACCTCTAAACTTAAATAAAAAAAAAATAGCTAAACAAACCATGCATACATTAAACTTATCAACAGTGGAGTGAACAAAAATAACTACATATGCATATGAATGGAAATATATTTTGAGTTTTTTGTCACAATAATAAAAAAAAGAAGAAAATCCAGTCATGGAACTGGAGGTAGTAAGTGAAACAACATTTAAACGCAGATGATTGAGGCCTGAGCGTCGATTAAATTAGACAATTTTCATTACATTCTAAAAAAGATACAATAGGCTTATGGTAACTGAGGTAAAAAACAAAAATTTTTGAGTGGAATCTATGTAAATATCGTGTAAAAACCGCATCGATCATTGTTTTATAAACAATATAGAAAATATTTAAATAAATATATAATATGCATGTTTTTATAACAATGCAATATAAAAACTTAAAAAAAGTAATTTTTCATTCAATTTTTTAATTAAAGCTTTAATTATTAACTAAGAAGAAAATTAAAAGTACTTTAAAAAATAAAATTTTAATATTCAATCACTTTTTTATTTCCAAAAATTATAACTTTTGCTAAATAGGTATGGATACATATTATGTAGGTACCAATAATTTTTTTTTATATAATATGGAGACTTAGGTAGGTACTTACCAATATTTTTTTTTTATATAATTAAAATTAAAACAATAAATTTTTAAATGACTTAGCTCAATAACCAAAAGAAGCAAAAATCATTAGTAAAAAGGGGTAAAATTTACATTTACTTATCGTATACCAAATTTATTATGAGAGAGAAAAGGTATAAAACAGATGTTTGCCTTTTGCTTTATACTGTGAAAAAAATTTGCGTTTCCATTATTATTCTTTGGAATTGTTTGCATCTCATAATTTATGTGAGGCAAGGTGCCAAAAAATCTTTGTTCAAATTTAGTTTGTTCTCTCATACGATGATTAATTCTGATCTTTTATTATTTCAATCTTTACGTTTTAAACATTATTATTTTCTTATATAACTATTAAAAATATTAAATTATAATTACATTACAATAATATAAAATATTATTAATATTTTTGTCAGTAATGTAATAGTTTCGAGTTACAAACAATATTATTTTTTTTTAATTATATTAAATTATAGTAAATATTTATTATATTGGTATACGATTATAAAATAATACTGAGGACAACATCTATTTACAAATCACAGAATTTAAAGAATATGATAACGCTCTTTCAGTTAGGTCTCCTAAAAATCTTATGCATAGTTGATATAATTTAGAAAATAATATTGTTAAATATTTCAACGAAATTTTTGTCGAAAATTTTTTTCCAAATCAAAATTATTAATCAACAAATTTTTTTTAAAATTATAAACTTTTGTTTTATTTAACTTCAGCCAACTTTTTTTGTTACTTACTGATGAGAACTATGAGAAGAGAGCAACTTCAAATGTTGTTTTTTTTTTGTTGTTTGTATTTAAATGAGAAAAAAAAAGTGTTTTTTGTTTTATTTTATTCTGATAATTTTTTTTTTACTTATTATTCTTATTATTCTCTACTACGTGTATTGTCTGTATGTAGCATGTAGGTATCTAAAAACCAAAATAAAAACAGCAAAAAAAAATTTTGTTTGTTTTTGTACCTATATTTAGAATGTATATGAATGTATATATTAACATTAGTATTATTAACATTAGTGGCTCACAATTTAGCGTGACGCGAGTTTATAACATTTTCGGTACCAAACGATAAACGTCTTATAAGTAAGTTCCTTATAAAGTTTAAATAAGTAAGTAAGTTATAAGTAAGTTCCTTAAAAGTTTTCCGCGAATACCATTAAAGCAGCCTTTTTTTTAGAAAATTAAATTTTCTTTATATTTATGAAAGAAAATATAGGTCACCGGTTTAAAAATTAAAATCTTTCATTTCAAAGTTGAACATTTTCTTCAACGTTTCCTAAAATATTAAAAATATATGAGTATATATACCCAAATTCATGTACAAAATTAATAACAATAATTATCAAAATAGGATGGTATACGCCATACGGTATCACTACTATTAGTCACAAGTACCTCTAAACTCAAATAACAAAATAATAGATAAACAAACAACGCATACATAAAAATAAAAATTATAAACCGTAATTGAATGAAAAAAAATGAAATCAATGGGTTCGTTCAGTAGCATTATGTCACAACACTCAACATAAAAATTGTTGTTGTTGTTTTTACATATAAAAAGTCAGATCCATGAAATGTATCGAGAATTTTTTCAGATCCATTTTCACTAACCGCGATACATTAACCGGTACATTTACCACACCGTTCAGTAAACAGATACATGGATCTTTGGATTTCAGATCCAATGGTTAATTTCACTGAACGCTACCAATGAATTATTATAATGTATCCATAATGCATACATTTATGAAATGGAAATATGTTTTGAATTTTATTACTACCTATACATACATTCCTTTTGATGCTGTAGAACACTGAAAAATCTTGATAGCGCAATATGTTAAACTTAATTGTTCAACAAATGTTTGGAAACAAATAATTTAGCAACAGAAATTTTTTGCTAAAATTTATTTTATTGTGACAATTTCTTATATGGCGTGAGACATCTTATAGTGCTAATTAATCTATGGTATAAGTGATTTAATTTATTAAAAATTTATTAAAAATTTATTTATTTTAATTTATTAAAAATTTTTAAATTTCGTGTAATTAATAATTTAATGAAATTTAAGAAATTTAGTGAAATAACTAATTTAATAAATTAATTTATATTGATCTTGTAGACTAATTTTTTTTGTTCTTTTTTTTTTTGTTTTTTTATTTTATTTCATAAGCATACATGAATATTTTGGTTTTGAGATTAAAGTGTAAGAGAGAATTTATCTATGTACATAAAAAGCGCAATTGTATTATATGTATAAGTATACTATTATTGTCATTATTTTGCTATATAATGTCCATTTATCTCAAGGTTGCATCACGCTTCAAAACCGCAACAAGTTATTGATTTTGTAAAAAATAAATTATTATCATACAACATTAGTGAAAATTTAAATTTGATAAAATAAAAAAAAAATTCTAGTGCCAATATTAGGTCGCTTTTTTTAAAATTTATGTTCCACATGCTGTGTTTAAGTTACTGTTATCTCCATCTTTATGGACTAAAGGCAATACAGCTGTCTTGTCCTCAAACGGAGGTTTTACTAACCCAAAAAACTGAAATGATTGTCCCTTTATTATCAAAATGTAATCGGACTTAGTTCTAAGGTTCCTGATGTATTTTTAGGTTCTCGAAAACTTCTTTTCGATGTCTTTATTTTAATAGAAACCAATTTATGTGATAACTTCTAAAGTACCGAGTACTTTTCTTCAGATTTTAATGTTTTTAGAAAGGATGTGGATTTTTTTTATTTATTTATTTAATTCAACTTAAAATGCCTAAAGAGACAAATCTCAAGATAAGGCTATATTAACAAAAATATAAAGTTTATAAAATATAGAAAAAATAACAAATGAAGTAAAATTAATAAGTGTAGCAAAAAAAAAGTAAATAGAAATTACATAAATGCAATGTTTCAAATTAAAAACCAAAAATTCAAAATCTAGTAAACAAAAACAATTATAATAACAGATCATAAAGTAAGAGAAAAAAGAATTTAAAAAAAAATTCATTACAACAAAAAAAATAAAAAAATTTTAGAAATTACACTTCACAGGTATCTATAATTATAATTGACAAGCATTAAGGGTCCTGCGCAGTAGACACCTTTTTATTTTATTTCGATTCTCCTACTCCTTAATGAACTTCTAATATATATAATACATAAGATTGTATATAAAACAAAAATGCGCACACAGTTGAAAATTTTGTACTCATATGATTTTATTATTCAGCAAATACATTGTGCATAAGTGAGATCTTATGAAATTAATAAACAAAAGCAAACAAATCAGTTATTATATTTTACATTATGTACTTGCAAATGAATCTATGTACATATGCCAAAAAAAAACAAAGAAACAAATTCATCTCAAATAATAAATATAAAAACAACAAAAAAACAAATCACTTGAATTCTTCATTTTTATCTTTTTAAGTAACTGTTTCTAAATTTTGGTTATTTGTAGTAATAATATAGTTTTTATTACAATTATGTATTATGTAGGTATATATATACGTACCTCTTTAATAACAAAACTTTTTATTTTTAGTAATGTTGTCACTAAATGCCACTTACTATAGAGAATATATGGGAAACGAAGCAGTATATGAGGGACGTGTATTTATGTGTCCTAAATAAAACTTACTTACCACAAAACTTTTTATTAAACACGAGTGGTTTCTGCTATATCGTGCGAAGTGTATGTCAGTACGTAAATTACTGTTTTTTTAAAAACTTTAAATTTGATTTCAACTTGAAATTTAATTACTCAACAGGGGCCGCTAGTAAAATATATAATATTCATTTTAATATTACTTAAAATTATTTTTATTAAAAACAAAAACAAAAGAAAGAAAAATAAAAAAAAAACAAAAATTATGAAATAACTGCAGGTAGTACTATACCATAATACAAATGACTATGGAAGAGTGCGTAAAATATTGATGTATGAACTTCAACAGGTATAAATTTACAGGTTTAAATACTCCCGCAACTGATGATAATTTACTACATAGTGATGATATGTGCGTTTTCCAACTTAAATTAGAATCAATCCATAATCCAAGGTATTAAAAATTTGTTACTTGATCAAGCCTTGCGTTCGAAATTCTTATATTAAGAGCAGAGGGACAAATGATCATATATTTTGTTTTGCTTGTGTTGATTGTTAGTTTGTGATCATTTATCCACCCTGCTAGCTTCTATAACTCTATATTAATTTTGTTTTGTAAATCTGTATAATTATTATCATCAAATACTAGACAAATATCATCAGCGAAAAGAAATATTTCAGCACTAAGTCCAATCTCTTTCATGCCTTCAATATACAGAGAGAAAAGCAATGGTTCGAGAATACTACGGTTGATGCGGTTTTATCCATCTTCTTTATGTTAAGATGTCTGACATTACTATGTTTAGTGGGCACGTCATGTCACATATATGCTTTTGTCAGTTGTTGACAATTGTGTAATTATTATTAGTGTTTGTCTAATATGTGTGTAATATTATTTATTATATTATTTGGTTATTGTGTTGTATGATATATATGAGTATTGATATAGATATTGATATAGGTAATATTTTTTTAGTTATATAAAGTATTAATCATATTAATTATTTTTATTGATTATTAATTTTATATATAATATTTTTGCTATTTTTTTAGTTATATTTTATACCCCCCACGGGAATCGAACCCGTGACATCGTAGTTCAAACACATTTCTGTGCTCCAACCGATTAGGCTACGGAAGGGGTACCCTCCAGCATATTAGGTGGGTAAAAATTTACTTAAATAGACAATTGGATCTAATTTTTTCGAGTAACGCAAATGAGTGTCTGGTTGAGTCACTAGCCTCACACTCTTTTTAAAATTGTTCTATACCATCCTCCTCTATCTCTATTTTTTCTTTTGAGAAGGGTAAAGATAATGTAGATTCTGAAAATACCTATAAATCCAATTTTCGTTGTGCCGATTTTAGTAGACTAAACGAATTATTATCTTAAATTGATTGCAATACAATTCTTTCAAATAATCTTGATTTAAGTAGCAAAATCAGTAAATCAGTTTTATTCTATATTATTTAACTGCCTCTTTCGGTGTGTTCCAATATCGATTTAAAAAAATTTGTTTTTCGGCTCCACCTTGGACCTCGAATCCTACGTAATCGAAGAAATAAATTTTTGAAAAGTTTCTATCGTCAAAAGATCCAATTGATTATCACCGATATTTTAGTGCGTTCTCCGAATTTTACCACTACTAATCTAATCGAATTAGTCTCTTTTAGTTTGAATTCCATGGAAAAGGAGCTAGACGTGGATTCGATTGTTACCGACTTTAGCCAGGTTTCCGATAAACTGTCCCATAGTGTCATCTTAATGCTAAATCGGGTGTTGCTTTGATTTTTATTTTAACCACCAACGATGTATATAATATTATAAAAAATTCTGACATTCTTGTATATGCTGACGATATGAAAATAATTTATATCTTCATAATTAAATCTTATCACGGCGAGACTCTCATCTTCTTCAAAGTGAGGTTAATAGCTTCGCTATTTGGTGTAGTAAAAATAACCTAGAACTTAACCTAAGTAAATGCCAAAGTATCACCTTTTTTCGTAAAGGGAAGAGAATAATTGATTCTTGAGGTGTACAGACATGTTTTCTTTTACTCCGTTCCAAATTAAAATCAATAAATTTTTATTAAAATAAAAAAAAATAGAAACTTAAATTGTATGAAAAAACTTTTTTATTAAATAAAATAAATTATAAATAAACTTGAATTTAAATAAAATTAATTTAAATTGTATTTGATAATATATAGAAAATATATTATCAAATTAATGTACTGGATTACTTTTGGCGCTCAAAATTTATAAATTTTTTTTATACAAAGTGAAATAAATTTAACTTTTTCACTTTAAAAATATTTATATTATTACAAACATTTAAAAAAAAATAGTCCTTTTAAAAAAAATAAACAATTTTATTTAAAATGCCCGCCAAAATGTGTCTAACATGTAATAAAAGTGCAGACGCTTTATCAAGAATAAAATTAGATTCCGATTACTAAAGCAATAATTCCAACAACAACAATAAACGTATTAACTAGAGCCATGATGAAAAAGAACAACATAAATTATAAAGAAGATGAAAACATGAAAAAAAACAACAAAAATGATAAAGAAGATGAAAGCATCAAAGCAGCTAAAATAGAGTCTGATCAACTTTATGCATGGAACTGCACATCTATATCAGAAGTAAAAAACGTAAAAAAGTTAATATTTAGAAAAATTTATGAAAATAATAAACCGGTATATAATAATATGAATAGTTTGCCAATAATTAAAATAAATGAAAAAAGAGTATTAATAGAATTTAGAGATAATCCATATCCCGACTTAGGTATGATCTTGGAGAACCTAATATTCATGATGAAAGATAAAAATATAAAAAAGCTAGCATTAAAAAGTAATGTTGAAATATTTGTGTACATAAAAATTAATGAACTTACAGAAAAATTTAATAAATGAAAATAGGCAGACAAATTTAAAAATTATAATATATGATGCTCCAATAAATATTACTGATGAGATCTCAAAAATTAAAATTATAAAGGAATTTCATGATTCACCCTATGTAGGAGGACATAGGGTGGTAGAACATTTTATTTTAAAATATGGCAGCTTTAGAACTCTTAAAACTTACCTAGGTACAGAATTCGTAAATGAAATATTTAAAAACATATGTTCATTTCCCGAGATTAATCATGTTACATCAACACCGTATCATAATGAAACACTAGGATCATTGAGAGAAATCCCAGAATACTGAATGAGTATCTCTTATATTTTCTAGAAGATTTCAATTGGGATAAATGGATACCATATCATGCATTGTGTTATAACACAACACCTCATACAGATACAGTAATATCACCGTATGAACTCGTATTCGGAAAATTAGCAAGTTTACCAAATGAAACAAAATTAGCATTAGGTACACCAATTTACAATATGGATAATTACGTAGAAAAATTAAGATTTCGTTTACAACAATCTCATAAGAAAGCAAAACAATTATTAGAGTTAGCAAAAGAAAAAAGGAAAGAATTATTTGATAAATAATCAAACACTTTAAAAATATTTTGTCTGGTTAAAAAGTAGGAACTCGTAAAAAATTAGAACCACCATATAAAGGACCCTTTGATGTTATAAGTTTAAATGGTGTAAATGCGAAAATAAAAATTAATAATGAAATAAAATAAATTCATAATAATATATGTAGATTAAAAATTGTAAATAAATGATAAAAATCAAACAAAGCATTTTTTATATAAATTGTACAAACTATTACTTTGTTAAAAAAGTGTAAATTTTATTCATGAAACAATCAAAATATGTGATGTAAGTGAATGTTATATTAAAAGCATCTCTATTGGAATAAAGATCTTTTTAAATTCTATTGAAAATTATGATAAAATCATTAATGTGCTTAAAAACAATAACTGTGAATTTTTTACTCACCAAAATCAAAATATGAGACCTTACAAGGCATTACTATCTGGCCTTGAAAAACTCTCAACAGAGGAAGTTAAAGATATGTTGAACCAACTTGGTTTGGAAGTAAAACTTATTGAAAAACCAACAAAATTTAATTTAAAAATAACTATGTATTTGGTTAATTTTGAAAATAGTTCAACAAATGTTCATTTATTAAAAAGTAAATTTTGTTATTTGAATCATAATAAAGTCAGATGGGAACACAAATCCAAAACCAATAAAAAACTCACGCAATGTTATAACTGCCAACTATATGGCCATGGAGCAAAACACTGTAATATAACGGCACTATGTACTCACTGTAAGTAAACATAATTCAGCTGAATGTCCAGACAAATCTAAGCCAAAATGTGCAAACTTTCAAGGTAGCCATAACTCTGCAGATGAATCTTGTCTCTGTAGGCAATCTTACATAAATCTTTTAAGTCGCCGTCTTGGTAACAAGCCAAAACAGCATTATAAACGGCACTCGAATTTACCAAACACATTTGCAAATTCCGATGCAAATTATCCAACACTATCAAGAAATAACACTCATTCTCAAATAAATGGTACAAACTCTCACTCAAACTCTTATTCTCAACAAAATCAACATTTAGGAAATCACTTAACTATTAACACTCACTAACTAAAAAAATTAAACATAGTCCCTTACCAGTAAAAAATACACATTTAGTTGAAAATATTGGAATCGAAGTTTCAATTAATCTAGAAAAAAATATTAATATGAAAATTTATTCAGTGTACTTTCCAGGAAATTCAGCAAAACTGCTTAAGTTCAAACTGTCTAGATAGTACTAATACTAAACACATGAAACAGATGTTTAGATCTGACCTACTGAAACTTTCCAGAATAAGGGAAATTTATATAATTGGAGGCGATCTAAATTGTCGTAACCAACTTTGGAATTGTTCTAGAGCAAATTCTTGGGGCAACATTTTAAATGACTTACTAACTACCGATAAAATTTAAAATCAATTTCCCTTCTGATGCTACTTACATTCAAAATAACATCAAATGTAAACCTTCAGTTCTTGACTTCTTCTTAACAAACTCTCCAAACTATATTTCTAAATCCATTTTCTTTTCTGACCACTTCCCAGTTTTAATTAAATTTGTTCAGTGACAGCCGTAACGATGAAGAATGCTCCTATTTAGACTTTAAAAATGCTAGTTGGAAAGTGTTCCAAAATCAAATTTCGCAAAATTTTAATGAAGTTCCAAATTACGAGTCTTCTGTTGTCTATAATCACAATATAAAAAACATGATAGATTCTTTACAAAACATTTTTTCAGAAGCTATAAATGTTGCTGTTCCCCGTAAAATTTACAATCCCTTTATTGTAACTCTTCCTTCCGATATCAAATCTTTGATAAAAAAAAACGAAATGTTTTTAAAAGAAAATGGTTCACATCAAGACTTTTGATATTTAAAACTCAGTTGAGACATTTCAATGTCAAAATTCAGCATGAAATAAAAACTTTTCGCAACTTGAAGTGGAATAGCACACTGAAAAACTTAAAGGTATACTCCAAACCCTTTTGGAAAATAACGAAAATAATAAAAAATAAAAACGAATTTATACCGTCATCAAAACATAACGACTGTGTGGTTGTTAACTACACCGAAAAGGCAAATGTATTATCTCAAGTTTTTGCCGACAAAAATAATCATTCAGAAAATCTCAGCAATGACAATACAGATGGCAGAGTTCTTAAATCAACTCAAATTGTGAGAAACGATGAAACACATTTCAATGACAGTCACTTAATCAAAGCTGACCACGTTTCCAATATAATTTTTTCCCTAAAGAATAACAAGTCACCTGGCATTGATAACATTCCCACTATTTGTATAAAGAAATTACCAAAGAAGCTATAAATTTGCTAACTTTTATTTATATTTCATGTTTAAGAAATGGTGAATTCCCTGTGTGTTGGAAGGTAGCAAAGGTTATTCCAATTCATAGGCTTACAAGCCCCGCGATGATCCAAACTGTTACAGACCAATTAGCTTACTCAGTCACTTTTCAAAAATTTTCGAAAAAATAATCAAGGAAAGAATGAATGATTTTATTGAAGTAAAGAGCATTTTACCCGTACAACAAAATTAAAAAAAAATTTAGCAACTGGCAAATCGGTTGGCTTGGTTGTAGTTGATGTACAAGCAGCTTTTGATTCCGTTTGGCATGATGGCCTGGTCCACAAGCTTCTAGATTTTGGCTTTCCCTGCCATATCATCAAATCCATCGATAGTTTTCTACATCAAAGATCATTTAAAGTTCATATAGGTAGTTCTAAATCATTTATACAACACATTTGAGCTAATGTACCTCAAGGTTCGGTCTTAGGACCTTTATTTTACAATTTGTACACAGCAGATTTGCCTAATCTGCAAGGTTGTTCTGTCTTTGCTGATGACACCTCGTTATATACTGCCGGCTTCTCTGGAGACCAAATCATTGATAAAGTTCAATCGGCTTTAGATTCTCTTTCGAACTATTTTTGTAATTGGAAAATTATGATAAATCCGAAAAATCAACTTCAATACTCTTTACACGCAAGCGTAAACAATGTTTCTTGCCCAATTCAAAATTGTTGCTAAACGCTAAGCATATCGAATGGGTTAATAATGTCAAGTATCTCGGTGTAAACTTAGATAAAAAGCTAACATTTCAACTGTATACTAGTAAAATTGTAGACAAAATAAATAAACTCACCATGATCTTATATCCACTTATAAACCGGAAATCATCTATGATGAACATAAAAAATAAACTAATTATTTTTAAAACAATATTTCTTCCAATTCTCACTTATCCAGTCCAGTTTGGGGAAACTGTGCAAACACTCATATTCAAAAATTCCAAATAGCACAAAACAAAATTCTCAAACTGTTATTTAATTTACCTTTCTTTTTTTCTACAACGGTACTTCATCAAAAAGCAAATGTGATCCTTGTCAAGGAGAATATTTCAAATATGTATTAATTCAAAAAATTATAGATAAATTGCAATATTCTCCCAATCCATTAATAAGAAATCTTAGAAATCATGACATTGCATGAGCATAACCAGCAAAAAGAAAATAACATATTTTTAATTAAATTCAAATTCTACTTTAAGTAAGTTGTTAGTTAATTAAAAGTTAGTATAGTTTAGTTGTAAGTAATAGTTTTTAAGTTTTACTGTTAATTCTTACATAAGATTTTTCTTGTACACCTAATGTTTTTCCTTGTACAGTTTATATTTTTTGTATTATAATTTCAAAAATCAATAACAAAATTCTTCACATTTCAGTTGAAAAGACAAAATTTGGTCTAAACTCTGTAAAGTAAAAAAAAATAAAAAAATAATACAATTATACATTTGACACATTGAAAGTATCTGACAACAATATATTAATAGCAAACCACAAAAAAATAAAAAATGTTCAAAATTTTTTAAATTTTAAAATAAAATAAAAAAAAATATCAGACAGCATCAAACTTTTTTTGTAAGATTTGTTTTTATTATTTTTTATTTCTCGAGGAAAGGTGAAAACCTCGGGATATACCTCAGATTTGCTATACGAGAGAAGAGAATGTACAAGCTCTGAAAAGAAGCAAAGCGGCTTCTGGAACTCACCCCTACATTTTAACAGCAAACCAAACACAAAAGGCGTTTAGCAAAGTCGCCAAGGAGCACCTGCATATGGCACTAGTTGACGAAATCATCCACAGTGACAAGCAGGTGGCGGTGATCTGGCCAGCCATCGAGACACAGGCGACAAATATTTGCAACATTTATTTTATTTTAACAATAAGGCTGATCTGGCGATAGGATAGCGAAATTCGTTTTGGGGAAGTTCGAAAAATAATGAACGAGGTGAGTATTTTTTGATTTTATTCTACATACTTACGGTGACCATTCGTACTATATTGTATAGTACAGTACTATATTTTGAAAGGCTGTACTATTTTTTTTTTTGCAATATAATGTACTATAATTTGGGAAAAAGTACTATATATTTGGCCAAAGTACTATATTTCAATTTTATTTTCAAAATGTTTATTGGGCGGAATAATTGTCAATTGTCATTTGTCAATGTAGCATGTATTTTGTAACTTCAATTGTTTTTAGGAGTGGGTTGAATGAAATTTTAAATCAAAAACGTTTTCTTATTGAGTAAAATAATTGGTAATATTATTTATTTCATATTGTTAAAATGTATTATAAAATATTAATTATATATTTGTTCAGCTTTTGACTCTAAAAATGCGAGAACGAAGAAAATGTATATTTAATTCGAAATTAGAAAAAGAATTTCCGTACATTAAAAAAATTTCGCCAAATGATGTTAAATGTTCTAAATGCGGTGCATCTTTTTGCATTTCTAATGGAGGAAGGTAATTAATTGCTCAGCATTTGAAAACAGAAAAACATAAAAAGACTGATATTGCAGCTGCCTCTAGTACAAATATAAATAGTTTTTTACAAAGTGCGATATTCACCAGCAAAGAAGAAAAATTAGCAAAAATTGAAGGTTTGTGGGCTTATCACGCAGTACAACACAACCATTCATTCCGATCCAATGACTGCACGTCAAAACTAATAAAAAAATGTTTTGAGGAAAAATATGCTTGTGCACGAACAAAAACAGAAGCAATTATTTGCAACATTTTTCACCCGTTGTCTTTGGATTTGCTTAAGACCGATCTTTTCCAAATAAATTTTTTAACTGTCTACGCTGACTGCTCAAATTATGGCAACATAAAAATTTGTCCTCTTTTGATACGTTATTTTTTACCAATTTATGGTGTTAAAGTTAAAATTTTGGAAGTACAACAGTTGCCCGGCGAAACTTCTGATATTATATCAAATTATATTTTAAAAACTCTAGGTAATCATGAATTATCAACCAAATTATTAGCTTTATGTGCCGACAACACAAATTGTAATTTTGGGGGAGCTGCAAGAAGAGGACGCAACAACATTTTTCACAAGATTCAACAAAAAATTGGCAGAGATTTGATTGGAGTAAATTGTGCTGCACATATAATAAATAACTGCCTCCAAATTGCTTCGGATTGTCTTCCTATAGACTTAGAAATAGTTGTTGTTAAAATATATTCTTACTTCTATATTTATTCTTTAAGAATTGAAAAATTTAAAGAAATATGTGAGTTTAGTGAGGTCAATTTCCAAAAAGTACTCGGTTACAGCAAAACAAGATGGTTAACAATGAGACCAGCTGTAGATAGGATTCTTAAATTATTCCAGGCTTTAAAGTGTTATTTTTTGTCTGAAGATAAATGCCCATCTGTGTTAAAAATATTCTTTCAAGATCCGTCAGCCGAAGTTTGGCTTTTATTCATACAAAGTCAATCCTCAACGTTTCATAACTGTATACTTAAAATTGAATCTCAAAATATTTGTATGCCAGAAATAGCAGGAATAATTAAAGAATTACGAACAAAATTAGTAGAAAGGAAAAACAGTTGTTTTTATCCTGGAACGGTAAGACAAATTATTTTAAATTTAGAGAAAAATGGAGAAATTGATGTTTCTAAATTCAAAAAGCCTATATGTTTATTTTGTTCTACTTGCATCGAATATTTGGATCAGTGGACAGATAAATTTTATGAAATACAAATTTTTGAATGGACTACAATTACACAACCACTAATATGGACTGATGTTGAATGCTGTGTAGATTTTGTTAAACATAAAAGACCTAATCTAAATAAATTTGATGAAGTTGAAGTTTTTGATGAATTTTCATTGGTTAAAAACTTCGTTACTACAGAACAAATAAAGCTTTGGATGGAAAATAAAGTACCGACAGATAAAAGATGGGTGGATATATTCAAACATTTTGATTCGAAACAAATAAGTTATCAAAACATACTAAAATTAATTGAGTTTTGCCTGTGCTTGCCTGGTTCGAATGCTGCTACCGAGCGAATATTTTCGGTAATGAATAATTTTTGGACAACTGAAAAAAGCCAGTTGAAAATTGAAACTGTTAAAGCACTTCTAATAACAAAATATAATTTTGATATGAATTGTTTACAGTTTTCGGAATATTTGCAATCTAATAAAGATATTTTTAAAAAAATTCATAAATCGGAAAAATATGATAAAGCAATATTAGAAATATAAGAAAATATTACCTTTAACTAATAAATAAAAATGAAATGGCAATTTTTTTAATTTAATAATATGTATGAACTTATTTATTTTTGTTTGTTATTTTTGTATTAAAATTTTTTGATTAAATATGTATACATACTTAAGTATATAAAAAAAATTGTGTTGTACTATATTTTCGTTTTCAGAAAATGGTCACCGTATACATACTAATCTTTATATAGGTAATGTCGGTAACAAATCAACCTTTATTTTTCTAAGCTCGGAAAATTTTAATGGATGGGAAGAAGTTCTCGACATTACCTTGGTTTGTTACCGACATTACCTCAGAACAGATAACTGGTTGGTATCCGATGTGAACTCTTTTTCTGATCATAGATGGATTACCTACAATATAAACCTGGAATCCGAAACCCAAAAACCATTCAGAAATCCTAAAAGAATTGACTGGGAATTTGTTCAAGTATTCCAATCAAAACTACGGCAAATACCTGACTTAGAAGTACAGTCAACCTTAGAATTTGAACATAAGGTTAAAACTTTCCAGAAAGCAATGAATGCTGATTTCAAAGTCTCGTGTCCAATCAGATACAGTAAGAAAACATTCTCTCCTAGGTGGAATGAAGGCCTGTCAAATCTTAGGAAAATGACTAGAGTAATCTCCAATATCTGCCACAAACACAACTTCTGGATGTACACAACTGTGGTACCGCTTATTCTTACATCCGGATCGTTAGCCTGGTGGCCAGTGGTAAATAAGACATACAATATTTATTTATTTATTTATTTATACTAAATAAGCTAAATAAGCTCAAACAGTTTTAAATTTAGTAATACATTTCATATATTAATTAAAATACAATTAAATTTACTTAGGGCGTTTCCGAACCTCTCGCACTTGCATTTGATTCTAGCACTAAGCCTGTCAAATCGCACTTGATTTGTTGTCAAAATTTTAGTGTAGTCTCAAGTACACTAGATATCGCAAAATTAAATTTATTAAATTTAGTGCGATTTGACAGGTTTAGTGCGAGTATCAAGTGCAAGTTGGAGAGGTTCGGAAACGCTCTAGGATACATTCAAAATAACAAAATTCAAAATACAAAAATAGTAATATTATTTTTTTTTATATTATAAATTAAAAAGGTCAAGTTAACAAAATATTCAATTCATTTCATATAATTTTCGTCTTAAAGTATCTTTAAATAAAGTATTGAAAAATTTATACTATATATTCTTATATTTATTACTAACTGTTAACATTCTATATAGGTTCATATTTACCATAATTTGTTCTGTGTAATGTTAATGTAAAGAGATTTGAGTGGCGTAAACGAGTATTTGTGTTAATGATAATTTTATTTAAAGTAGAAGGGGAAATAATACCGACTTTAATAATTTCGAAAATAAATAAACATCAGCTACTTCCCGTCTTTTGCACAGAGACTTAAGATGGAGAAGGTTTAGCCTATGCTCATATGAAGGAAGTCTTGTATGATCATCCCAAGGCAAACTACGTAGTGCAAACCTTAAAAAAAATTTGTAAACAGCTTCTATTCTTTCTATATGTGAATTATAAAATGGAGACCAGACCTGACATGCATATTCAAGATGGGGTCTAACGAGGCATGTATACAATGATTTAAAATGTAAGGATCGTTAAACTCCTTTGACCAACGTCTTATGAAGCCCAACATTGAACTAGCATTATTAACGATGTTATCGTAGTGGAGTTTGAATGATAGTTTATCATAGAAATAAACTTCTAAGTCCTTAATTGAATTAACCTTTTCTAAGGTTTCGTTGTTTAGAGTATATCTAAAGCTAAATGGTTGGTTTCGACGTGTGTAACACATGAGTGCACATATACTAATATTTAGTACAAGATTGTTATTAATGCACCAAGTATCAAATTTATCTAGATCATCTTGAAGCATATAAACATCTTGCATCGACGTTATTTTTTTGAAAATCTTCATATCATCATCGTAAATTTTCAAATCGCTATTACAAATTCTAGAAGCCACGTCATTGATAGCACTAATGAATAACAGTGGTCCTAAATGACCACCCTGTAGAACTCCAGAATTTGATATGCAATTTGATATGAATGGTGATGAAAATGAAGAGCGGAATAAAGCAGTATAGCTCCTATTAGTAAGGTATGAGTTGACCCATTGTACAAATTTTGCAAGAAATACTAGTGTTTTTAGTTTTAGTAAAATAATACTATAGGGTAAACATCAAATGCTTTACTAAAATCGGTGTAAATTACATTCGTTTGGAATCCCGCTTCCACATTCATTAAGAAGGTTGATGTCGATTGTATATGGTTGGTCACTGTAGACTTCTTTTTCAGAAAACCGTGTTGATGTGTCGTTAAGAAGTTAGTGCAATAATTTTAAATAGAATCAAAAATCATCAACTCAAAAACTTTAGCAATAGTGGAAAGTTTGGAAATTGGTCCATAGTTGCTTATCTCATTTTTTACATTTTTTTATATGTAGGTTTAATAAAAGCTTTTTTCAAAATAAATGATAACAAGCCACAAGTGATAGAAGTATTAAATATGATAGAAAGTGGAGCAGCCAAGGCATCTGAGCAGTTCTTTAGAACTAGTTCAGGAACGCCATTAGGTCCAGGAAATATATTGTTCCCCAGGTTATTCAGATATTTCTTCACAAGACTATCATCAATAATAAGATCTCTAAAAGTAGTTTTTGGATAGGCATCCACGTGGGAGAACTTTGTTTCATGAGCCATGAAAACTGTTTTAGGGTAAGAAGCGGAGAAAAATTCACAAAAGAATTGAGAAATGGTTTTAGCGTTATTACTATGTTTTCCATTGAATTTCATGAAAACTGGGTACTCATCGCTTTTCCTTTTTGAGTTAATAAATTTCCCGAAGGCTTCAGGATTATTAACAAGTTAATGAGTGCCAAAGAAATATTGTGAACATAGTATTATAGCTTTGTTTAACAGATTGTTTGAACAGAAAGAACAAATAGTTGAATGAGTGGTAATCTGTTAAATTATTGGTTTTCATCTATCTCTGCCATGCCTTGGTTTTTTTTATTTCTTAACTTCCCAATATCCTTAGTGAACCAAGAGTCGAAATGCTTCAAACATTAAATCGTAAAACTTTTTAGTCATATCTTCAATTTCATTATTTCCAAATAAAGAAAAGAAATCATAATTAATAAAAAAGTTATCGATATCATTAAAATTAGCACTATTAAAGTCACAACGAAAACTGTGTGCTTCCTCGGGTCAGGAGGATCATTAGTACATAGAGAGAAACATGTAGGAGGATGATAAAAATCAATTTTGACTAGTGGAAAAGGATAATCCAACATCGTTACGTTATTCCAATCTGAGCTGAAGATCAGGTCGAGTTGTCTTTCTTGAAAATTAAATATAGGAAAAACTTGTTGTACACAATTAAAAAATCCATCTTATATTGGGTAGATTAAAATCACCTAAAATAAATATTTCATCAACAAGAGGTACTGAATATTATTAAATAATTTAAAAACAAATAAGAATAGTTTTTTAATTTAACAAATCTACCTATCAACAATTGTATATATGTATGTATATACATATATAAATTAATAATTAATAATATATATATATTCACTAAACTATTTAGGTTTTAAAGTACATACATATTATAAGTTGAAATTCTATTTCATTACACCGTTGTATTAAATAAAAACTCTTCATAGTTCTTGTGCGACAAATACAAAATCAGCAAATTAATCCAATTCCTCAATACTAACCGGTATATTCTCAAATCTCAATGAATATTAATCAAACAAATACAATAAAAGAATAATTTTTTTTTATAAAGAAAGAAAATTCTTTTGTATTTGGTTCTTTTTTCAACTCCAGCACAGCTCCAGCATATGAAATTGAAAAAGCACTTAACAAGTTAAACCAGTTTTATTTGTTGTTGTACGACCAAATTAATCAAATATCTTTTTTCAGTTGTTTGCAAAGAAATATGAAATATCCAATAAGCAAAGACAATTCAGCACATTGACAATAGAAAATGAAAATTATAAGACACGCATGAGTTTTTGAATTTATTTTTTACTTGCGTAATTCAAATTTATATACGAAAATTAACTTATTTTTAACTGAAAATTTCAGGATATATAAATAAAAATTAATTTTATTTAAAAATTATTTTATTTATATATTTTTCTGTACTGAAATATGATTTATTAAATAACAAAAAAATGTATTGAATTAAATTTTGTTTACACTTTTTGTTTATAACTTACAGAAGATTTGCGTATGTATATACGTTATGTTTTCATTTTGTTAAAAACTTATG
Organism: Argyra leucocephala; assembly: GCA_963942445.1. NCBI lineage: Eukaryota > Metazoa > Arthropoda > Insecta > Diptera > Dolichopodidae > Argyra > Argyra leucocephala. The sequence continues at coordinate 78,097,488 of OZ012680.1, read as the reverse complement.
AAAGAAGATTTTTCTCTGTTTGCAGCCTGCAAAATCAACGCTGCACAATAGCTTTCATTTTTAATTTTGTTTTTCAATATTCTTATTTTGTGAAAGCTGGTTTTGTTTGCAGCATAATAGTTGTCTCATTTTTTTGGCGAATTAAGAGATCTGTATATAATTATTTACCTGTGCTTCTAACCTGAAATGATTAACAGCTTTTCTTTTGGTACAGTAACTGCAGTGTTTTTTGAGTAAAATTCTGAGAATTTCTGAGAAAAGTACAAAATATTTTTTAAACCGCGTTTTATTTTTTTCTTCTGTTACAATACAATGTTACACATATTAAACTAATAATCTAAATTTTAACTTATACTTTTAGTTGGGCCATAGATACCAACTCAGGACAATAAAGTAAAAAAGATATTGTGATTCGAACTTATTTCAGGTCGATTCTAAAAATTACGTTATAAAAAACATGACGTATTTTTCAAAACATACACGGCCCAGGTAAAATTTGCATTGAATTCATAAGTAACTCATACTTTGTGAATCTCAAAACAAGGAGCTATAACCCAAGAAAATATTCCCATTAAATTCGTTTCAGATCGCTTATAAAAATATGTTATAACCTGATTCTGTCCTAAACGAAAACTTCCTAATAAGTTGTAAAACTAATATATTTTTTTTATGTTCTTGACAGTAACTTTACTTTTTCGTACTTAATTAAGTGCAGTACTGCATGTTTATACTATAATATCTACAATATTTCGAGCGTTTATTTATCAGATTACACTCATTACATGTGGAAAACTACTGCTATTGTCAGGAACGAAGCCTTCTTAAATAGAATAGATCCATTTTATTTAAGTTCTTACCAGATTATACTCTCAATTATTTTTTGTCATTTATTTTATCCCAACTAAAAGCAATAAAGTAAAAACGCATTGTCATTTGAACTTCTTTCAAATTACTTTTAAAAATTCGTAATTTTTCATAAAATAATTTAAAACTTATTTTTTGATAATAATATTAATAATAATATTAATTTTTCATAAACATAAATATCTACAGAAACATGTAAACAGGTCTTTAAAAGGCATTTAATATTTTATAAATATTTATTTATTTATTTATTTGTAATTTTCTAAGCTCATAAGAGCTATGTGTGTAGTTCGTATAGAGTGTTTTATAATTAACAAAATTATTTATCAGTGTCAAAACAAAACTAAATAAATGTACCTACATATTTAACAATACGTAATACCATAGTAAAAAATTAAGATAATAAAATGTATGTTTACAAGAAATTTTATGTAATACTTAAATTTAAAATAATTCATTAGTGAAAAATTACTTCTCTTATCTGACAGCTATTCCTAATATTCCATTTGCATTCAAATTTATATTTACTTCCGAAATTAAACTAAATTTGATTTAAGTAATAATCTTTGATTGTAGCTCTAAATAAACCTGTTCTTTTATTTTTTTTTATTTCATTTGTCAACTCATTAAAACAATTTCGTAAACTTAAAAACAATATTGTAAACTGAATCACGGAAAGGAAATATAAATAGAGGAATCACACAGAGTAAAAATTTTCACGATTCTTTTTAGCTTGAAAAAAATTTAAAAATACCCCATACACAGTAGGACCTATATAAAATCACATTAAAAATTTGTAATTCGTCATTAACAATAATTCATACAAAATATTGAACAAAAACTTTTTATTTTATGCAGGTTCAACTGTATAGATTCTAGTTTTGAGAGGGAGAATCTTTCAAATGAACTTAATTCTGGTTGTTTTTTTTTTTTGTTTTTGCTTTTATATAATATACACTATACATATGCATACTATATGAAGAAAATATTGATGCATATAGTATTGAAATATTGATGATTTAAAAAAAATCAAAACATGAGTTATTTCATTTTCTGTTAGTTTATATCAAATTTAAAAATAGATAATTTTTTCCACAATTCTCCAAATAATCCCTTAAAAATGTATTGGAAATGGATTTATTATTCCATCTGCATACATATAAGTTCTTATACAAAAAAGAAAAAAATAAAACAAACAACAAATCACTAAATCAGTAATTATATATATACCAATGCAATGAGCCTTTGTAAAAAAAAAAGCAAAACTCTCCTTTTTTATATACTAACAAAGTCACCGGATAATGTCTGAGTCCTCGTATGGATTCATCAAAGAAAACCCTATTTAGGAACTACTTTCTAAACTCAGTGGGTGATCTTACAGGTATGTACCATAATTAAGTGCTTCCAGTGGCTTTTTCAGGCCTTTGTAAAAGTCTCAACTTTTATTTGACAATTGAGAACTGAGATAATTATAGATCTTTTTTCTCGACAATTGAGAACTAAACAAGGAAACCTTATTGATTTTATGGTATGACATCACAACGGATATCTGTGATTTACGTGTACCGACTTGGATAGCCACTCGTATATGTTCAGCTCACCTGTTTTCAGACTTAGATAGATAATATAATTATATTTTATATCAGCCAGGTACTTTCTCATTAAAAACAAACTCGAAATTAATAATATTAAATATTACAAAATATTACAATTTTAGTCAAATCTAAAACCAAACAATTAAAATTGTTATCGGATAATTCCTCGAATTATATTGTTATAATTAGATTACTGTAGCGTATGACTTAAAATGAAATAAAACACGCAAATCAACAATGATAATTTTGTTAATGAAATTTTTCAATCCCTAAATTAACAATTTTGTATAATTTATGACTTGGAATTTAAATGTTATCAATTTTGAAACTATGTATTAATGTATATTAATCTAAGAAAAATAAATTAATTTACAAGTTTAATGGTAACCATATTGTAGTTACTTCTTTTCTTTTTATATTTATTGTGTGTATTTATTTTAAAGTAGCAATATATTTTATTTTTAAGTAATACATATTTTGTGCTTAGAAAACAAGATTTTGACATAACACACTGAATAGATATTGTGATGTCTTTTTAAGTTTTTAGAATAATTTTTTATATACTTGAGTACTTGAATATTTATAGATACATACTTGAATTTTAAAGGTAATTGAATTTATTAGATAAAGCGTTAGGGGTAATAAACTTTAACCAATATTATATATTTATTATTTATAATACAACAACTAATATGTGAAAAACTATAAATATTATCAGGAATTCATCATTTCTTCTTTAATAGCATAGTTCCACTTTACTTATGTATATTTTCAACAAGTTTTATAATACATACTTCATTATTTCATGCTTGAACGAAACAAAATAACTGCAAATAAACATGTTATTTTACTATTAACTATTTTTTAATTTAGCAGTATTGCTCAATTTATTATGTATTCTATAGTTTTTAAATTTTAAATGTATTCTATAGTTTTTCAAATTTTAAATGTAAATATAAACATGAGAAGAGTTATGTTAAAATTATATTATTTTTTGTTACACTAAACCACTAAACGAGCGTAAAGGTATTACTTGTGTATATATTTTTAAAAATATAGTTTTTAAAATTTCTAGATTTTCATATAATTTTATTGAATAAAAATTTATTTTATAACAATAATATTCCTAACTTTTTGTAATTATTAGTTCGAAATTATTAGTAGTTCTACAACTTATTATTCATCAATAAATACATTTATATAGCTATACATATTAATTATTATAGAGTATATATGTATGTGTTTATAAAGCCAATGAAATACAACTCAGAATTTTTTTTTATTATTTATTGTCTTTGGTATGTAATGTATGTACATATTTGAAAAATTAATTTAATAGTACCAGTATCATAAATACAGTTATATATAATATACATATTATATCTACATTGAAAAATGTTAAATGAAAAACATTAGAATAGAAGTTATTTTACTTTAAAATAAAATTACGTTGACAGTTATTTAATACAAATTTCTTATGATGTTTCTTTTTTATTTTATTTTTATTAGTTGTTAATTATGTTTTAAATTAATAAAATATTAATTACAATACTTGCATAATATAAACTGACATAGAAACCAAATACACAATATGTAATTTCAAATTTAGGACAGTCAATATATATTATGTTTTATTGAGTTTAAACTCATAAGATTTCAATTAAATGTAATTCGATATCACAAAAGGTTGTATGAAAAGTAACCCTAATGAAATAACTGATTAAAACTTTAGGACATCTGGTCTCAGATATTTCCTCTATTTTGAATTCTTATTAATATTTATATTATCAACATTTAACTCGACTATGTATATATAGTATTTAATTTAATTCAAATTGAGCAATATTTTGATTGTTCTAGTTTATTTTTAAATTTGACCTGGAATACTGGGGGGTTAAAGAAAGTTGGAAAGCTGGAGCAATACGTTCTTCAGAATCTTTTTTTACATGTAAAATTTTCGTTTCTCAGTTAAAGTCATATCTACATTCCAATAACGTCAAGAACTTCAGTAACTAGTAACTGATTATTGATTACTAAATTTTGTTTAAAACTAATAAAATAAAATTGTTACAATATTCAACCCAGGTACCCATAATTAAAGGGTAATAAACAAATATGTCTCGTTTAGAAATACAAATCTGACATAAAAATTGTGTAGGGCGACAATGTAGAAGATGGTTTGATTCATCAAAATAATTAATAAAAATTAATACAAAAGTTTCAATTTTTTATACCAAAATTTTATACCAAGTCTGTTACATAGAAATTAAGTACCGTTAGTAAGGTATATCCCCTAAGAAAAAGTTCTGAAAAACAAAATGGTTCAGCTTGTATATCTTCGGAGGTGTAGTGGATATTTATTAAACACTATTTTTCCAATATTTAACCTCCTCTATAGTTCAGATCAAATTTAAAAATAGATCAACTATCTAGAACAAATTTTTTTCCAAAAATTCTCCAAGAAATCATTTCTTAAAATATTTTACACTAAAAATGAACCTCCCTGTATTATGATGCGTTAATATGCACTATACATGAATATGTACAGTCCTTTTAAAGTTGTTAACTAATTTAATAAATAATAAAAGATTTGTTATTTTGATATGGATTTGACAAGACTAACACTAACTAACAGGCCGATACAAAAAATTTATTCAATGACTTTTTAATATGGAATTTTAGTATGAAAATTGGTGAAAGACCTTTTTTTAAACACATATTTACTAATTAAAATATATAATTTTATAAATAAATTTAGAATTTGAATACTCCAAAATATGTAAAAAAGATGTAAATTTAACCCATCCTTTTGAATAAAGTTAACAAAATTAATAGTTTTCGAGCTATAATCCGATTTGTAAGTGGCTCACTATTTTTTCCCATAAGACTGTGTGTATTTTTTTAAAAAAACAGGCCTCCTCTTCCTCTTCCCTCTCCCTCCTTTCCTGTTAAATAATATTAGTCTTGAGATCTTATATTATTCCATCTGTATGAATAAGTTGTACAAAAATAAAAAAATAAAGCACAAACAACAAATCGGTAATTATATTTTTTTAGTGGTTACATAAATATCCAATGACAATTTGTAAAAAAAGCAAACTCATTTTTCTTTCCATTTTTAAATATTAGTAAAGTCAGCCGCACGTGGTCTGGGCCTAACACAAGATGCATAAAATTTACTTCAATTAAGTTTTATTGAATATTGCATAACACATATTCAAACACATGCTGGATTCAATAAGGTAATGATACAATAATAAAAGTAACTGCTTTATTTTCATTGGTGATTGTATTGTTGTTATTTCAGTTTACCATTTGAGTCTCCACAAATTCTTCTTTCACTAAGCTATAGTAAGCTCCGAACTAATATATACGTAAATAAATTACTTGTACTGCAAATGCTTTTGAGTCAGTCCGACCTTTGCGATTGAGAGAGTATCTGATTACCAATATTCAGGTCTGAAACCTGATGTTTAAATATGACCTTAACCTTTGATGTTTAAATATTGCTAGAAGTTATATGACAGTGATACTCCAGTCAGAATTTTATTATATAACAAAAAAAATATTATTTATCAACCCAACAGTAGTTGCGGGAGTAGGGAGTAGGTATCAAAGACAATGTATGTAAGGAATATTTATGATTTTTTTATTATATCATACTAATTTTAAAAGCTTTATTTTATTATTAAAATATAAGTAAATGCTACTCTGTAATTAAGTCCATATCAGCTCATGTAAATTCCTGTTCTTTTGTAAAAATTAAATTTAGCTTTAATTTGACATATAATTAGCCAACAGGGGCTCCTAGTATATTTATATATACCTAATGTTAAATTTTGTCTTTTTTTGTATTTAAATATATCTTATCTAGAATTCTTGAATTGAATTTTTTGTTTAAATTGCAATAATAAATATGGATTCCAATATTGGTTTTATGAAGTAGATCAAATAACCGATTTCTCAACAAATTTTTTTTATTAGCAGAAATTACGTATGTTTCCTTATTATTATTTTGGAAGTTACTTTATATAGCCATATCAAATACATTTGCTAACAATTACATAAATAAATTAATTATGTAATCACAAACCACATCTAATAATTTAATCATGTATCCGTAAATTCAGCTATGTAAATTGAGAAGTTCCGAATGATGAAATACAAATGAATGTAAATGAAAATTGCAATTTATGCAAAAGCAAAGTTTTAGATTGAAATTGAGTTCAATTGCGAAATAATATGGTAAGATCTTCCAAAAAAAATAATAATACTAGAAAATATGTTTCGAAAAAAGTTATTTGAGTTAGATTTGAATTATTTTTATCGTTAGCTAGCTATCTATACTTAAGTCTTAGATGGATGAAATACTTTTTACGATTACTCCATGCTACTTCGTACAATAGAAATAAAACTTTTTTTCTTTTAATGAAATAAATTCTAACTATAAACAGTTTGTTTGTTATATTTCATGGCCTGAAATAAACTTTTCAATCAATCTCGATTTGTGGATAGAGATTAGGAACGTAAGCTATAAGAGTTTTGTTCCAGCTTTGCATTAATGGTAAATAAAAACTAACATTCTATTCTCAGTGTAGAAAATATAGAATAATTAACTTCAACCACCTCAGAAACAAGTTTTGTAGTTGCCTTGTTAGTTGTCTCGAGGAAAGAACATGTAGCTTTAATTATAAGTTGTAACTTCTGGATAGTTATTGAAATAAAATATGTTTTCTATATGATTCAAGCAAAAGTCATAGCAATAACTCATAGTTGAAGGAAGATAGTGGTATCGGTACAGAGCTTAGATGTGCGAACTGAACTAGTCATTCATTCATTCATTTCAACTAATCACATTATCGCCATCAGCACTGTACTGTCCACTCCATCAGTTGGTCATAGATCGAACTGATCCCATACAATCAGAATAAAACAAAACCATAAACTATTTACGGGTTTCATTTTACTTTCCATGACGTATATTAGAAATGGTTAAACTTTGAGATATTACCTATCACATGAAAGTGAAATATCAACTTCATTTTACACTTTGTGTTGTGTGATTTCGGTATATAAGTTTCTAACTTTTAAAATTCTTTATTCCCATCATAGTTGTTTTACAGGAATACTTTAAGATGTAATACTGTACGAAATTGATTTTTATTTGTTCGGTATTTTTATCTTATTGTTATCGTAACTTCGTTAGAATAGAATACCATTTCTTTTGCTAATAAAATATGTTAAATTCTTATTAACTTTTGATATTATTGAAAAATATTTAAATAAATTTTCTTTTCGTTACAGTAGAATTAATTAGCTTTGTTCTTAAATATCGAAACTCTTATGGGTCGAAAGAATTTGTCTTTTTGAAATCACTTCACTTAAGCTCTATCGTTAGTGTAGATACAAATATTTAGCAATTTGAAAATTTGTTAATTTGCTGCGAAAAGTGTTTTTTATAACAAAAAAATAATAACAAATTTTAATGTATGTAATACCTAACCTATTTATATAATATTTTTAAATAATTTCATACTGTAACTGCTGCAAAAAATATTAAAATACAACCACTTAAATTTAAAAGTAAAATATGAGCTGGGTTTTCATAAAAAGAATCACTTTTTAACAGCAGAGGGCAGACAAAGCGATTTTTAGCTCATTCCTCTTAAAACCAAAAAATTAGCTTTTAGGTAAAATCTGATTTTTGTTTTAACACACCACCATAATTATCTTGAGTAAAATGATACATAATTCGCTAAAACTATTAACTGCACAAGAATTAAACAGCGCACTCTGTATTTATACCGTATCGCATTATTCAACTGATAAAAAAACTTACTATACAATAAATTCTATTCAAATTTTCTTAAAAGAAGTTTGAAAATTTGGTACCTTGCTAGTGCATACTATATAAATGAGAAGTAATACATAATATAGTTAAGTAAATTCATGTGAAGAATAATTTGATATTAGGAATTTTATTGCAGGTAACTAAAAATGAAAAGATTTATGTGAAAAAAATAAATATTTTCCTTTTTATATAAATGTCAAAAGTTATTAACTATAATCAGTTGTATTAAGGTTTTATCATCCGTTATAAATATTATGCAATCGACTTTACACATTTATAAATAAATTTTTGAAATAAATTTTTCAGTTGTTCTTTCTAAGCCAATTAGTCTAGTCGTAAAAATTCTAATTAGAAATTAAAATAAAAAACAAAAATTTATCAACCAATATTTTTACAAATAACTGAAACCAATTAAATAGAAACAATTAATAAAAGAAAAAGTTAAAATAAATAGAAATTTGTTATCTATTTCTTAATTCTAATATACTTTAATTATTAATAATATGAATCTCAAAATTAAGTGCCTCATTATAAGTGCTTTAATTTTTAACACGGTCAATAGTTATCCACACTTTACAATAGTAAAATCCAACCATGATTTATTCCCCTTGTCTATAATTCATGTGAATGATTTCCATGCAAGGTTAGTGATTTGTTTTATTTTTTTTAATATTATTACTTCAATGTTATTAAAGGTGTATTAATAAAAGTTAATAAAATTCAATTTACTAACGATATTTATACCATAATGCATATATATTTATATATGTACATAGGCATCTAATTGAAAGCTTGTTTAAATTTAGTTACAACTTTAATAAAAAAACATGGGAAAAATAGGAAAGAAAAAAATATGATCTAACCGTAATAGAGTTATAAATCAGTGTTTCAATTAATTTATTTTAGTGTGTTGTGTTGCATCGAAGTGGTATTTTTGAATTTAATAGTTGCTAAATAAAAAAAATAAAAAAATAAGGATTTAACTATACATAAAGGATTAAACTAACCATAAAAGAACTACTGTCTAAGTCCTTGTCTGTCAAGATATAAAAAACAAAATAAACTGTTAAAAAATTTCATTAAGAACCATTAAATATTTTTTTTTAGAAAGAATTAAATATATTTGAAACAATTAAAACTACAATGAGTAAATTAAATCGTCAGTTATCTGATTTATCAGAATTAAGTGCTAGCGAATTAAATGAAGCTATTGATGATACAAATTTTCCTCAAATTAATATAATAACACAATATAATAATACTAATAACAATAGTAAAATATATGAAATAGTACAAGATGATGGTGAATATTCAGACAATGATATTATTAATAAGGGTAGTAGTAAACAAGTTTCATCAAATGAAAATATATTAATTAAAAAAGAATCTATCGGAATAAATACAATAACTTTGAATCAAAAAATCACAAATGGAATAACAAATAATAATAGTATAGAAACAAAAAAACCTACAAGAGAAGCATTACTATCAGAACTTTCAGCATCATATCGCTTATTATTAAGCGGTTTAGGTGAAGATCCAAATCGTCAAGGTTTATTAAAAACTCCAGAACGTGCCGCCAAAGCAATGTTATTCTTTACAAAAGGATATGATCAAAGTATAGAAGATGTTTTAAATGGAGCAATTTTTGATGAAAATCATGATGAAATGGTTGTTGTTAAAGATATTGAATTCTTTTCCATGTGCGAACATCATTTGGTACCATTTTATGGTCGTGTGTCAATTGGTTATTTACCATGTAATAAAATTCTGGGGTTAAGTAAATTAGCTAGAATTGTTGAAATATTTTCAAGACGTTTGCAAGTACAGGAACGTTTATCAAAACAAATTGCTGTAGCTGTAACACATGCTGTACAACCAGCTGGTGTTGCTGTTGTTATTGAAGGTGTTCATATGTGTATGGTAATGCGTGGTGTACAAAAAATTAACAGTAAAACTGTTACATCAACAATGTTAGGTGTATTTCGAGATGATCCAAAAACACGGGAAGAATTTTTAAATTTAGTTAATAAATGAACACAAAAAAGAAGTGTTTTTTAAAGAAGTATAAATGAAAAACAAAACAAATATTAATGACAAATTAAATCTATTCAAAAACAAAAGTTGTTTAATCCTCAAATAAGTGTATTATTACTGGTTCATAAACGTTAATGTGCAATTTTAATAAATTTGTTTTTTTTTTTTTAAGTTCAATAAAAATTAGAAAAGTTTTCAAAATAACCCATATTTAATACAAGGAAAACTAAATATGCAATTAAATAAAAAAAAAGGCTTTCAAACTGAAAATCTTTCACACTGAAGAATTTAATTTGTTTTTAACTAATTAAAAATCAATAAAAATTATGTAATTAATCGGGACCTTATACATAGAATTCTTATTGAAATAATCCTAAATCTAAAATACCTGCTATTAATGATAAAAAAGTTGTTATTTGAAATTGAATTCATTCAAATAAGGTTTGTTTTACAGACATTTTCAAAAATTTAAAAAAAAAAATTATTATATTTTTTCATGACAGGTTTGGTTAAGTGCCAACTCAACTCTTGGTACCCATTAGAAATATTTCAAAAACCAAAGGTGTTACAGATCTAATTATCGGTAATCAATAAAAAATAAATAAACAAGTCTCTTATCATTTCCCAAAATTTTCATCAGCTCAGTAGAATTTCTAATGAAAGTAATACTTGTATAGAGTTGCGGAACTTTTTTTTAGCTTAGTGAAAGAAGAATTTCTGAAGATTTAAAGTTTAAAGTTAAAATAGCAGCGATACAGTCCAAGCAACACAAAGTTGTTAGCTATTGTAGATTGCTTGAATGCTATGTATAGATTACTTAATCACCAGCCAAAACTAAAAAAGGAGCTTCAGTTATGCTTCTACGAAATTCCAGTTCAAACATAAAAATATTTCATCATTATATTATTAAAACACTACACATGTTATTTTTGTTTTTTTTTTATGCTCTTGACAGTAACTTAGGTAGAATAACCTTTTCGTACTTAATTACGTACGGTACTGCATGTTTATACTACAATAAACCCACCTATATAAATATCTGTTATGGAACTTCTAGGATATTTTCCAGAAATAATTTTTTTAAATTTAGTTCATAAATAAAACTTTATTGAAGTAAATTTTATATATGGATTTTGTATTGAATCCTAACAAGGTCGGGTGACTTTGCTAATTATTTTTAGATATTTTAGGGATATCATTCTTGTGGTATAATATTATGGAAATATTGTTAAATTAATTGATCTATTGAAACATTCGCACTGTACCTTTTACTACACTGTGTCAGTCACACAAACACAACGTTTTTATTCTTTTTGACGTAAGATTAACTCAAAATACCTGTTCACGTGAGTATAAAATAAATACAAAACCTAAAATATCCATGCTAATACAATGTTACAGAACCTTAAAAACAACTATCTTTTATTTGGTATTTTTTATATTTAATAAAGATAATAAAATCATTTAAAGAACATTCTAGTGTGCAAAAAATACAATATTGTTTTGAAAGCAAAATAAAATTACTTTATATGCAAGCAATTCTACAGTATCAAAAATACTTTTACATTCAATTTTTAGAGTTGAATTTGTTAAGTAAAATGGAACTACGCTAATTAAGAAGGCCTAGTTCAGTTTTTGTTATACAATATTCTTTTATACAGATTCCACAGATTTTTCCCAGTATTTGGATCGTTGGAAACCATTTGTGAGCAATAATTTGTTTTAGCCATGATTACCAGAGAAATGAACTTATTTTTATGTTCTTCGTATAAGGTTTTTATTTTCATATCGTTAGAATATGTTTTGATAATAGAAAAACGAATCACGAATCTTAATTGCACTAATTATCTGTTTCCACGAGTATCTTTTTTATTAGACGACTCAATGTATTGAAAAAACTATCAAAGTTATCATGCCTATCTAGCATCAGCTAGAGTTTCTCAGTAGATAGACTACTATAATCAAGTATAGTTTTTGTGTTGGTATTATTGTCTTTAATTGGTTTTTGATTACCACTGATTAAAATAAGTTTCTAATCAGATAAGGGAGTATCAGCAATATGAAAGTAATATTTGTATTTAATCAGATCTGATATTAAATAGTCCATAATAGTTGCTGAAGTAGAACCTATTCTTGTGGCAAATTTATCCAATATTTTGTTATAAGTAACAAAGCCATTACATATTAGAGTGTTTGTATAATTTGTGTTGCATTTCATTATTTTCTATCTTACAAACCTCGTAATGTTTCAATTCATCTTTAATGATGACTGCACTTCTATCTTGTGTTGGATTGTCCGGGAGAAGTGCGTAGTATATTTTATAGCCCCGAATCTTCATTTCTTTACAGTTGTGACATTCCGATATTATGATTTAGCATCAATAGGATTTCTAATTCCAATTTTTTGTTTCCCAAATTCTAACTCAAAAACAACATTATTGTTTACATACAATTTTTATCATAAATCATAATCATTACCATTACATTATTATCAATCAAAGATTTATCAGCCAAAGATTACTATCCGCCAAAATGGGTTCACTCTTCACCTTAACAGATAATTCTATAACTTCTAATCAACAAACTATGGCATTTCTAAAGGAATCTGTGTCAGACTTCACCAAGGAAATAAAAATAAATCCTAATAAATGGGTGTCATTCCAAAAGAATCCAATAAATGTCGATATTACTTTAACTAATGTTGACACCCCGGAGGTTGAAAATTCACCTACGCTAAATGTTACATCCTCATCCTCACAATCTCCGACGAAAGCAAGCCGGCCGAATACAAAAATAATCCTGTCGTCTCCTAAGATACACAAATTTGGAACAACTTGGTCCACAAATGAATGGAACAATAGGATCAAGAAAATAAGCGTCCCAAACCAACAACGTATGAATTCTACTCATTTGACAGCCTATTTTATAAACGGAGCACCACATTATGCTGATGAAACATGGATATGCAACCTGTTCAAAAAACAATTTAAAATAACAGGTTGTAGCTCCAAAATGATTTCACATAGCAAGCAAAAAAATTTCAAATCGTTCCAGCTACTTATGCCAATTAAATATGAATGGCTCTTCTTCCAAAAGAAGAATGATACTTTTATTTGGAACAACATGATGATCTCCCGCTGGAAAAGTAAGACAATGAAAAAATTAAATACAGTTAATAACAAAAACCAAAAACACATTAATAAATACACTACACACAAAAATAAACCTCTCACTACACAAAATAATAAAACAACACTCAAAACAATAAAAACATCTATTAACAACGAGGCGACTAGTTCATCTTCTATAAGTACCAGCTTCGTGCCATTTGCCCAAGCGTACCCATCATTTCGTAATTTAGATTCTAATTCAATTTACACCTATTCTCCTACACAGAGATCAAATACTTCCACTTCAAACGACCTTTCGCGACATATTCCATCACAACCTAATTCCAATGTTTATTTTCAGAGAAAACATTTAAATCCTGCCGAAACTTACACTGCACCTACTAATGAATCTCAATCTTTAAATTTATCAAAACCTACTCCATCATTAAGTAATCCAAAAGTTACGTCCAAACGTCCTTCAATAATTGATCGCCCTGCATCACCAAGTCCTGTAAATAACTCAGGCAGTGAATTGTTTACCAGCAAACTTGTATTCAATACTCAACCATCTTCACCGAAAAATTCCTCACCCAATTTCGTTAATCCACTTATTCCACCAATTGTTAGATTAACTCAAATTTCTGTTGAAGAGGAAGGCAAATATGTTCTCGGTCGACTGAGTGATCCTAGAATCTATGAAAACGTTGGGTTATATTTGGCTTACCTACACAACCAAGATAATCATGTTTGTATTGATGGGAAGACCAAAACTAGCATAAAAGCCTTAATTCATCAACAAGGTTTACCAACAGGGCCTAACGACTTAAAAAACTTATTTATCAGGTATCACGAAGGCCTTGAAATATCACAAAAAGAGTTCATGGCAGATCTTGCAACATACCGCAGCCACGTTGAAAGTAATAGAGTAAACCATCTTCAAAGATCGCGGAAAAACCATAATAGACTTTATCGTCCCTAACGAAATTAATTTAAAACAGTTAAAAAAAAACCTTAAAAAATATACTACCCTTTGAATTATCTGTTTATTATCAGAACGTAAGGGGGTTACGCACTAAAACGTCAAATGCTTACTTAAACTCAAACATTTTGAACTCTGACATTTTTGTTTTAACTGAAACTTGGCTACATTCAGCAATCAATTCTCTGGAATTATTTGATCCCTCATATGCAGTATATAGAAAAGACAGATACCATACCCTTGTTAGTAATTTAATAACCCCTAAAGGCGGCGGAGTTTTAATTGCGATAAAAAATATCCTAAATAGTTCTGCTATTGTACTTCCACCCAATATGGATTTAGAACTAATTGCGTTAAAAATTGAATTTCGAAATAAGTCAGTTTTTATTATTTCTTGTTATATACCACCAAATTCTCCCCTTGAAAATTATATTAACTTTATTAGTACTATTGATTTTATTTTATCCCTATTGAATCCATCCGACGAAATTGTGGTTTGCGGTGACTTTAACCTTCCAAATATCGAATGGGTTCCAGATGATGAAGAACGGTTTTTAATTCCAAGCCACAGTTCAACTAAGCCCGAAGTTGTGTTAATAGACGGCTGTAATGCTAACTCTCTACAACAGGTTTCTACAATTAAAAATTGTCTACATAAACAATTAGATAAACTTATTTTCGCATCAGACTGGAATAATCTTATAATCAATGAAACTTCAACAGCAATCCTCGTTAATTTTGATAATTATCATCCCCCTATTAGCTTCACCTACCGCTACGACAACCCCATTAGTGTTACACCGACTATATCTTATCGTTATAACTTCAGTAACACAAACTTCACAGGTCTTAATAACTTTTTATTATCTATTGATTTTAACACATTAATGAACAATGTGACTATTAATGTAGCGCTTTCTAAGTTTTATGATGTTTTGTCACATGCTTTTTGCTTATATGTTCCGTTATCCAGAGAAACAAATCTGAATTCCAGTCCCGTTTGGATTAACAGGGAATTAAAGTTTTTAAGGAACAAGAAAAATAAGGCATGGTCAAAATATTTAAAAACAAAAATGAAAATACATATGATCAATTCGTAATTCTCTTTAATTCTTACAAATCCCTTTTAACCACTAATTATACAAATTACCTTAACGACATGGAATTTGAATTTAAAAAGAATCCTAAGTTATTCTGGAAGTTTGTCAATTCAAAACGTAAGTCAGATCAATTTCCAAATATTATGTCTTACGAAAACATAACTTCTAATAATTCAGAAATAATCACGAACCTTTTTAAAGAACCTTTTTTTTCAAGCTCCTACATAAATAACTCTTATGTATTAAATATGAACAATTTTCATGATTTAGAAAATTTTCCTAGAATCCCGCTCCCGACGATAGACTATGAACCGAGTAAACTGAAAAAATATTTGGAAAAACTTAACGATGATTCATTTCCTGGACCAGATAATGTACCAGAAATTATTTTAAAAAAGTGTTCTGAATCTCTCTGCACTCCTTTATCAATTTTATTTAAACTCTCACATTCTCAAGAAATCTTTCCTGATTTTTGGAAAAAATCGTTTATTAGACCAGTTCATAAAAAAGATTCTAAAAATGATATAAAAAACTATCGCCCAATTGCAAAACTTTCAAGTATTCCGAAACTATTTGAATTAATAGTATTTGACTCTATTTATGATCATTGTTCAAACTTACCGTCCCCTAACCAGCATGGTTTTATGAAAAAAAGATCCACAGTAACCAATTGAATAGAATGTTGTTCTAAATTGAAAAACTATATGGAATCTGGGTTTTAGACAGATGTCATATACACCGATTTAAGTAAGGCCTTTGATCTTCTTCATCATTCCATTATTATACTAAAATTTAAAAAAATGGGATTCCCTCCTTTTACCAATTGGATTAATTCCTACTTAATTAATAGGAGCTACAACGTATTATTTAGATCCGCTACTTCTGAACCTTTTGAAGCTAACTCTGGCGTTCCACAAGGCAGCCATTTAGGTCCGCTTCTGTTTATTATTTCCATTAATGATGTAAATTCCGTCATTAAGCATAGTAAAATTACTATTTATGCAGATGACATGAAAATTTACAAAAAAATTACATCAGCAAGGGACACATCCCTTCTTCAACAAGACTTGAACTCTTTTTTAAACTGGTGTAAAATTAACAATCTGACCTTAAATATTAATAAATGTGCTTTAATCACTTTCTCTCGCTCTTCTGAATCATTAATGGTTGATTATACTTTTGAAAATAAATCTATTGAACGAGTCTCACACTTTAAAGACCTTGGTGTACTCTTTGACAATAAATTATGTTTCAAACAACATTTAAACGTCATAATAAATAAATCTAACTCCATGCTAGGCGTCGTCAAAAGATTTTCTAAAGAATTCAACGATCCATACGTCCTTAAATCACCTTTTACCTCTCTTGTTCGACCAATTCTTGAATATGCAAGTCAAGTGTGGTCGCCTCATTACCTCAATCATATCCAAAGAATTGAAGCTACACAAAAAAATTTTGCCTGTGTATGTTTATATGCCTGTGTATGTTTATATGCCTGTGTATGTTTATCATTTGCGAACCCATGGGTAAAAGTGAATTATTTTGATAGATTTCTTATGTAAGATATATAATTGAAGTAATATTTGCTGATCTGCTCCACTCCATATTGTATTCAGATAAGTTATGTGCGATAATATAAAGGAAGGATATATGGTTATAAAGCGTTTCTGGAAATAAATTTACAAACACGACGAAGAATAAAAAGGTATGGCGAAATTTTGGGAATAATTTGTTGAATATGATCTATCCATTTGACCTTTCTATCAATTATCAATCCTAAATAACATAGACTGTCACCAGTACATAAGGTTGTATAATTATGCGAGAAAATCAAGGATCTATAAACTTTATTGCCAAGTAACAAAATTTTTGTTTTTTTAACGTTTAGTTGCAGTTTATGATACTTAATCCATTATTCTATTTCATTTAAATCATTTTCTATGGAATTCCTCAATGAATTTTCTGTTGGCGCAGCATATCTTACGATAGTTGAATAGATCCTGCAAGATGTAAGCGTGATATTTTGTTAATATATATTTTGAAAAAATCTTATCCTAAAATTGAGCCCAGAGTAACTACCTTTTTTATTATTAAGATGTTTCTGAAGAACGATCCAACTTTGACTTTTTGTATTCTACCAGTTAAATATGTTTTGAAAAAATTCACATCATTTGAATCAAAGTTAAGGTTATCAATTTTCGACAAAAGAATCTAATGGTCTACACAGTTTTGAACGCTTTTTGAAAATCCAAAGATATGATTGCAACAAATTTCCACTATCAATATTATTTGTCACAAAGTTGGTTAAACTTAAGCACGGTGCTGTTGTATTTGAATTTTTTTCGAAACGATATTGCCATAAACCATATTCAGGTGGTGTTTTATAACTAGTTCAAATATTTTGGAAAGACTGGTTAGGACAGAAATGGGACGGTAATTTGATGGATCAGTTGTATTTCCTGCTTTATGGATAGGTATATTGGATAGGTATTGCTGTTTTAAGAGACTGTGGAAATATTGAGTAATGAAAATTTTTGAATAAAATTAGGTGAAATGTTGTCGTAATCTGTGGCATCGGACGTTTTTAGATTTGCAATAATCTGTTGCAATTTATGCTCTGTTGGTGGGACATAGGTCAAAGTTATTGTGGATTGTTCTTGAAGTTCTATTAATAAACATGTTATCTATCGGACTACTAGAAATATTAAGTCCATCAGTCACGTTAGCAAAATAAGAGTTCATTTTGTTAGCTATATCATGCTCATTTGTGATGGTATTGTTATTAATTATTAAGGTTTTAACACTTGGATTTTGCTTGTAAGTATCTGTATAGATTATCTTATTATAGAAATTCCAAAGATATTTAGCGTTAGATATGCCATGCTGGACTTTATTACAGAAAAAGTTTTTCGTAGCTTGAAGAATTCATTTGTTCACCTCGACTTTCATATTTTTGTATAAATCAAGGATAGGACTATTTCCTTTATATTTCTTATAATATTTTGTAGTACTAGTATCTGATTTTAATTTTATCAAAAAATAAAAATGGTCATCCAAATGGTCTTATTTTTATCTTTTTTTACAACAACAGATTTTGTATTTTTTACAATTAGATTTTGCAAATCTGTAACGGAGATCAAATACACAGTAACCGTTTATGTTTGCCCAAAAATTATCGGATTCAATTTTTTCATAATCCAAAATCGTTTTATTAAAGATTTTATTTTTGGTTACTGGCTTAAGATTGATATTGATAAAGACATTTCATGATCAGATAGATTGTTACCGAATGTATAGATTGTTGCATGATGAGATAGATTGTTACCAAAGTTTTTGTCTCCGCCTTAATACAGCAACCGATTAACCACAAGGAGGAGTGTCCTAGGGTTTCAACTTGGAACCTAGTTTCTTCACACTATATATTGACGATCTTCCGCGCCTTGGATTAAAGGGGAGATTGCAATTTTTTGCAGACAATGCTGCTACTATATATTCCTTATTATTTCATATTAAAAAAATGAAATAGAACTAAAGAATGCAGTATTTCATGATCTTACTCTGACAAATGCGTAAAGAAATGTCGGCTCATTATGAAGATAAGAGACACACAAATTTTACTATTTGAAAACAAAGTATTCAATAATCCGTATTTTCAACATAAAAACGATCAGATTGAAGTCGTAAACCATTTCAGCTATAGGTTTAGTTATTGATTCGTCTCCAATCTAAAATGGGAAAAACATATTAACCACATTGTAAAAAAAATTGTTCCCAAATACAAATTATAGTATACAAATTATACATAACGAGCAAAGTAGTTACCGACGTTGTCCGGGTAGAATACAAAATGTACATAATTTACTTCAATGAAGTTTGATTTATGAATCAAAATGATGAATATTGGTTTATCAAAAATATTCTAATATTTTTTTTTCACTACAATAACAAAATCAAAAATACTTAAACTACATAACTTAAACTATACTTATACTAAAATTATTTCTTTGTAAACAATATTTCGGGCTCCTTGCTATTGCCGTATTCTTGAAATAAAGATATATTCGGCTTTTCCATAATCAATTTGAGTTTATGCTTCAATGAAATGAGGATGCAAAATTCTTATCATTAATCTAGTACCATAGTTTTGGCTACTTCAAATTTCGTAGAAGCAATATTGGAGCTGCTACTTTCAATTGCAATTGGTGAAGAGGAAAACGTGTCAAATCCAATGAAAAAAGAAACTCTGTTCGGTAGTTCATTCAACAGCTTCATTTTCATTGGTAACTGTATCTATTGATTTGAATACATGGACATGGACCCCCTGGAATACTCTGCAGTATTTTCTGATTAATAAAACGAATTGTCACATTTTGTGCAGCTAATTCACATAGCCATTTCAGAAAGCCATTTTAAATTATTATATGATTCCTAAAATTCAGAAATACTTTTTCAATCAATTCTTCAATACTTTGTGTGGTTGTACTGATCATTGCTATTTCAATTTTGACATTTAAGTCTTCCGAAATTTGGCCTTTTTATTAAATTCATTAGCTTATTGCAAATGTTCTTTCGAAATCAGCAACTTTCGAATTTCTTTATTCTAACACAGTTGGTTTTTGAAATATTCCTGATGGGTTGTTGTAGGAGTTGCACGGCAGCAACCCAAACCAGTCCAAATTTTTGAAATCAGTAGAAGTCGGTTTCTTTATTTGTGAATGAGTATCTAAGTTGTATAACACCGACCCGAACCAGCCCAAATTTTCGAAATCAGTAATAGTCGAATCTCTTTATATACTAAATTAATAAACAGTGGTAAGTTAATATAAAAGTATATAATTATGTTTAATTAGGATATTGACTATTTTAAGAGATACAAAACACTGAAGAAGTCTGCAAGTAGTATACGAAATACGCGTACCTGTATGATAAGCATATCAGTAAAATTAAAAAGAAAATATTCGACTATTTTCAACAATTTATAAAGAAATACGGCAGTTACTGATTTCATATAAATAACATTTGCAATAAGCTTATGAAGACTTAAATGTCAAAATTCAATGATCAGTACAACCATACAAAGTATTGAAGAATTGACTGAAAAAGTATTCCCCAATTAAAGGAATCACTATAAAAAATTTACATGGCTATGTGAATTAGGTACAAAAAATGTGACAATTCGTTTTATTAATCAGAAGATACTGAATAAATTCAAATTGATTGTGGAAAAGACGAACATATCTTTATTTCAAGAATACGGCAATAGAAAGAACGTGTTTGTTTATAATCCATCAAAAAAAAACCCGAAATATTTTTTACAAAGAATTAATTTTAATACAAGTATAGTTTAAGTTGTAGTATTGTTGATTTTTGTTGTTGTAGTGAAAAAAGAAATATTAGAATATTTTTGATAAACTAATTTTTTTCAATTCGATTCATAAATCAAACTTCATTGAAGTGAATTATATACATTCTGTGGTCGACCCAAGCAACGCCGGGTAACTTTGCTAGTAGAGAATAAATTATAATATGTACTATAGTATTTTGGTTAGGAAATGTTATTGGTATATTGGTGAAATTAAAGCGTCGGTCGCTTTTTAAAATGTTTGATATTAATATCACAAAAATTTTGTATTAGGTCGATTCGATTCTCTTTTGAATGATTTTTTTTTTAATTATTTTTACATTTTGGCATTTGGCTTTTTGGACTTTAGTAGGCAAAAAAATTAATTAGTAGGATAACATCAATACAGGTTTTAAAGGAAAATCTATAAAATACCCTAAAAAGTAGGAAATAAGTTATAGCGTAAATTTAAGCTATGTGCTGATATTTTAGACAGGTATCAAGATTGACGCTCCTTGCTTTTATTCATGGCAAGTTCATAAAATTGCTTTTTTGGTACAAACATTTTATCTAACATTATTTTCTGCTGCCTCAAGTCAAATGTTAGCATGTAAAGTTGCTACCAAATTTCCCTCGAAAAAGCAAGTTTTTAAAAACGTTTTTTCTTTTTTTTATTTCCTTCTTTCTTGTATTAATTTCAAATAATTTTTTTTCTGCATTTTAAACGCAGAACAAATAAAATGTTTCCGAAAATGAGATTGGCACCTGAAACCGGTTCAGTATAAAATTTATTTGAACCCGCCAAAACTTATGTTAAGTTTTTCATAAAATATTGAAGATTTTCACCCACACATTAAAAATTATTTATTTTGTAACCATTTCATAACTAAATACTAATTTTTTATATTCGAAATTTACATAATAAAGAATACACAATAAATATACAATTGAGAAAATTATGTATGGATATTATTTTATTCTACTGCAATGGTAGTACATATTTTTACTGACATAAATCAAATATGATTGTGTGCAAAAACAAAACACAATTTACGATTTTTATTCCCAATAAGAATATTTTTTGAAAAATTTAAATTTATTTATGAAGTAAAACCATCATGAATACAAGGAGTCCCTTGTGCAAGTTCCATGTGAAATATTTTTAATAAACTTGATTTAATTGATCAAGGATTTGTTTAGGTTACAAATAAAAATTCCAAAAATAAAATTTGTTAATTTTTATATATTTCAGCAAAGGGAAAAAGCCGAGTTGAACCTTGATGATTTAAGTTTAATTCGGCATAAAAAGTTTTTTTTGATCAAAATTAATTTACATTCCTTTATTTATAAAAAAATATATTTATAATAAATATTTACAAAATAAAATTTAACAAAACAGAATTACACAAGTAATAAAACACTAAAAAAATAATATTCATTCTGTCTGTTACACAGTCATGTACACAGTGCTCTCGTTTTGCTGCAATAGCAGTATTTCTACTGCTTTTTTAGTTTCCCATACTGCCTACTGCTTTTTAACTCCATTTACTGCTTTTTACGTGAAGTGAAAAGTGAAGCCTTTACAAGCTATTTAGTAAATATTTTATCCGAAGAAACAATAATTCTGATATGAATGAATAATTCTAGCACTATGAAAATGTATCTTAAAACAATTTTGAGCAACTTTATACAGAAGGATTATCTTGAAACATCAATTTCAGCCAAATGGTGGAAGAATGAATATTTATTTGATGTAAAAAATACATATCTAGGAGCAAAAGCAGAACTATTTTTATCTGAAACTGACTCCGAGAGCGTAATTTGTATAAAAAAAATTGTTTGCAATATTATGAAAAACTTGCATTACAAATTTTCAAGCGGTTTCATTTGAATGATGCAACTTTAACAAGCATGAGGGCTATTGACCCGAAAAATTTAGGTCCTTCTTTAGTAAATTTGATGAAGATATTCCCAAATCTTGTATGGAGGATGTTAATTAACATAGATTTTCCTGAATTTAAGATTGACATTTCTGATATAGAACAATTTTGGTCACAAATATTTAATTTAAAAAATGCTTTGAATGAAACAATGTTTCCGAAAGTTAAGGAATTTGTATCAAGTATACTTAGTTTTCCGCATAATAGCCCAACGGTAGAGAGATTTTTTACCCAAATGACATTAATTAAAAACGAAAAAAGAAATTGCTTGCAACCTACTACGTTACATGCAATAATGGCTGCAAAAGCCCTCTTAAACAATACTTCTGCTTCAGGTTGGAATCCTTCCAAAAACTTACTTAATAAATATAAAAAGTAATTAACTCTTTACCGGTATTGATCGCCTCAGAGACGTACCTATTTTTTGATTTTCTTTCTCATGTTCATCCCTATTTTTAAAGTTAATTTCTGATCATAGTTTTAAGAAAAAGTTTATGAAGGAAAAAACTGATTTATGTTATTTTTTATGTAATTACCTAATGGAGATATTTTTAATTTGTTATGTTTTTAATTTTGATTTGATATTTTTAAGTTTTGCTTAGATTTTTTGTGATATTTAATTCAATAGTTAAAATGATATATTTTTTATAAAAATTGAAATAATATGATAAAAAATAAAACATAAATGTATTTTATTTATTTGTCATAAACACTTTAAGAACCTTAAAATTTCAGAGTCTACAGTTTTGGACGTCTCACAAATCCAAATTAACATTATTATTTAAATATTAAATATGAATAGCTAATTTGTATAATGTATTTTCTAAAATTTATTAATTTATTTCAAATGAAGGTTGTGACATGTTCTTTTCAATTATATATTTGATAATAAAATGTTGAACTATAATAAAACTATATAATTGGTGATATTTGGTGAATCAAAACAAAAATTAATAAATCTACTGCTTTTTTGAGGAAGATACTGCTATTTTTACTCTTCATCTACTGCTCTCACAAATATTGAAACGAGAGCACTGCATGTACACAACAATGTTTTAATAGGCCTAATTAAACGATGATGCATTGCATGATTTCTCTCTTTGTCTTTCATTCTCTTCTATAAAAACTAATGTTTATATGGAGACATTTTCGTTGCGTCGTGGAGAGATTTTTTCATCAAAAAATTTTGTGCTTCACATGCTGTAAACTATCAAATGCATATAAACAAAATAAATAAACATAAATATGAATTGAGTAAAACAAAAATATTCTTATCAGAAATTTCAGAAAAAATTATATGATATGCGGATTGAATCTTTTATATTTTTTCAGGATTTGAGTTAATGAAAAAAAAATTTTTATTTATGACTTTTGATTTTTTTTTTTAATTTTTTTTGGTCATATATTTTTACAAAAAAAGGAAAATAATTTATTTATGTATTTATGTATTGATTTTTTTTTGGTCATATATTTTCGTAAAAAAATAAAAATAATTTAAATATTGTTAATCTAGCAATAAAATGAAAATATTTTGAATTAGAGTTCCTTGAGTAATATTTTTACTTTGTGATTATGGTTCGATTGTTGTTTTTAAGTTTTTCAAATTGAATTTCATGTATTTTTAGCAACGATCGTAAAACAATATTTTTGTTTGTTATATAGTAAGTATTTCTACTCTTATTAAAAAGAAAAACATAAAATGGCAAAATGTGGACATAAGGGTAATATCAACATTTTTAACGAAAACAAAAAAATCGTTTTTTTGAGAAATCAATTATTTTCTTGTATTTGATATTTTTAAAAAATATTTCTTATATAAATAATCTGCTTTTCATAATATCCTTATCCTATAAAAAAAAAGTTTAAAAGAAGAAAACAAAAAATAATGAGAAAATATTCAAATTCTTTTTTGTATTGGAAATATGAAATACGAAATAGCATGCACGATGTTATCAAGTTCAGAGTAAAAATCTTTTACACTAATGCATAGAAAAAATGCAAAGTGTTGACAACTGGATGAAACACTGGATGCAACAATGTTTAATACAAAATTGTTGCGCCCGCCATTTCAATTGCAATATCCATTAACTAATAAGTTCACAACAATGTTAAAATAAGTTTTTTTTCGAAACATTTTTTATCAAAATGATCCTCACATTTGTGAAGCCACAAAAACTTGTTCGTCGCGAATAGTTCGTCGTGATTGTGTATCTAAGGGCGAATTTTGGTCATTCGTCATTCGTCGTGATTGTGTTTTCAACATGATCGTGTTTTGACATTATTTGGAATTTTCAAAAGGTAAAAATTGACCTCAATTTTTATTTGGAATTTTTAACAAGTAAAAAAATAATACTTTGATTGACCGAAAACGCTTATTGTACAAAAAAATGTTTGTCGGTGGATTTATTAGATTTATTAGGGTTTTCTAATAGTGGTATTATGGATTTCATCCATAACAGTTATACTCTGCCCAAAATGTAAGGAACTTGGTTGTATTACGAGGTGTCTCATATTAAGACATATGTAAATAAAAATGAAAAAGAAAACGTAGTTTCGGAAGGAATGTATGAAAATACATGATGAAAAAAATAATTATGATAAAAATGAATGAAAAAATATGATGATTGAATTTATTATAATTTTTACTCCAGATTCAAACTTAACTTGCACTTTTCATAATCAGTTGTAAATTATTACAACAATTACGTTCTATGTATGTACATCTTAATTTTTATTTTAGATAAAAATATAGCATAATACCACTGTTAACCAACTGCAGTAAACTTTTGAGTGCAGTTTAAAAAAGTATACACCAGTGTATTGTAGAAGTTCCTGTGTACATATTAATCAAAAAGGTTTTGATCTTAATTCAGATATGATAATAGATAATAGATCCATTGATTTGGTACCAGTTCTGACGGTTTTTATGAAGCAACTACTATTATAAAACTTGACCTTTAAAGTATTTGAATTAATTATAATTACTAAATAGTATAAGCTTTTTAAAATAATAATAAGATTTAAATTTATATAAGAAAGTTCTAATTGATTAATATATTTTTTTTTAGCTTCTGAATTCAATTTTAAATTTTTATTAGTAATGAAATAAATAATAAATAATTTGTAGCAACAATTGCCTTTTCTATTTCTCTCCAAAGTATTTTATTCTTTTTATTTATCATTTGAAAAAGAATAGTAGGTAACCAAGCGACAAAGTATAATAATAAGCGTGTACCAAACAGCGCAATTATATAACTTAAAATCTTATAAGATAAGAATATATCCAACATCAACAAGAAGAACAACAATAATTATCATCAATAAATATGACATGATAAATATTCTTATTTTTAAAAATAAATATCAATCTGAATAATAACAACAATTTATTTATTTTATTTTTAAAAATAATATCAATGAATAATATAACAACAATTTATTTATTTTATTTTTTAAAATAATATCAATTTGAAATAATAACAACATTCTGTTTTTGTTTTATTTGAAGTATGTCAAAAAAGCAAATTGTTCGTCACGAATATTCGTCGAGATTGTGTCTCTAATGGCGAATTTTGGTCATTCGTCATTCGTCATTCGCCGTGATTGTGTTTTCAGCGTAAAAATTCAAAAGCAATTCCGAAATAATAAAATTCATGTTTCAAAAGCAAAATCCCGCCCAAAATAAATTCTCACAGAAAATACTTGATGCAACCTACAAAACGCTGCATCAACAAAATTAGTAAAAGCTTTTTAAAACTGTACAAAGAATAAAGGAAAACTGGAAAAGCATTATAAAAAACTAAATTATTATTGTTTTATGTACCCACGGGAGAGGTCCTACGATTTAATCCAATTATAAAACAGGTTGCAACTTACCTGGAACAAAATGAAATTAAAAGTTAAAACAAAAAAAGTTAAAACTAATTAAATATTAAAAATTTATAAAGTTAAAATAAATTTAATATTAAAAATTTACATAGTTAAAACAAATCAAATATTGAAAATCGATAAAGTTAAATTGAATTAAATATTAAAGATTTATAAAGTTTAATCAAATTATAAAGTAGCTTATAAAGTTAAAATAAACTAAAAGCTCATAAAAAAAAGAATATTATAAAGTAAAAAACATTAAAAAGAATAATTTAAATATTAAAAATTTATAAAACAGTTAAATAAATTAACTGTGGAAAAACCAGAGTTGTTAAGTTACAACATAAATAAATAAAGAAAAGAATAAAATTATAAAGTATATTGTTTGTTTTATTTCATATTTCAAATTTTTAACTAACTAATGGTCAGTTAGAAAATTTATAACCCCAAATTAATAATCCATACTTATAAAAGGGAAAGTTTGTTTGTTTGTTCGTTTGTTTGCTATAGTTATGAAATTTTATTCATGGTCAAAAAGGTTATTTTTTGTCGTAGAATCCGAATTTGACTTTTGAATTGACACTTTTCATAATCAGTTGTAAATTATTAAAACAATTACGTTCTATGTATGTACATCTTAATTTTTATTTTAGATAAAAATATAGCATAATACCACTGTTAACCAACTGCAGTAAACTTTTGAGTGCAGTTTAAAAAAGTATACACCAGTGTATTGTAGAAGTTATTGTGTACATATTAATCAAAAAGGTTTTGATCTTAATTCAGATATGAATATTTAAGAGAAGTAAAAACAATAATAAAAATGTTATTATTTATATTAAAATTCCAAATTCAATTTATAAAGAATAACAACAACAAAAAAAAACTCAAATAATTATTGTCAAACCATAATCTTTACTACAGAAGTTCGGAAGTTATCAACTCTGAAAAACCTTGAATTTTGAATATAACATAAAATATGTATAAATATTATTATGAAATTGTTAAAGTATCCTATAGTAGTAGCACAAATTAATAACATACAGATAAATCATCACAATACAAAAATTGATGACAACTTTTTCATTAAATTTTGTTTGAAGATTGGAGTAATAATTACCGATAAGCTAGTTTTAGGATAAAAAATTATATCCCAACATAAATATTTTTATCATATATAAAAACATATAATATATAATATTTATGTATATGTAATATGTATAATTTCCATATGGTTGGATATGGTTTTTAACACTATTGTAATTCTCTGATATGAAAAGATTATAAATGCAATTACACTATGTATATTGTATATATTATTTATACCAATTTTTTTCGTCAAATGCATAGCTATGTATCTATTGTATCTATATATTATTTTTGTTAACCTTTTAATATAAATTTTTAAACGCGGTAACAATTTTATTCATTATTTATATACACTAGTTAAATACCCGTTACTACGTAACTTTTTGCTACCGTTATATATAGTGAAAAATAAAAATTAGAGCATTCTAGGTTCTACTGCATTATAAATTATCAAAATCAAAAATTCCCCTATCAACAATATTTTAGTAATATGTAATACTTTAGTTAAATTAGTAGATTAGCAGACCGACTATATAATTGAATTGATATAGATTGAAATATTTAATCAACTAATATTTCATTAAAAACTATATTTCTAACAGTTCTATTCTCTTCGGTGACAATTTTCAAATGATTTATATTCCCAGTAATGCGCGAAATCCAGACATATAGTTGTCCATGTGAAAACTCTGGTGCATCAAGTAAAATACCAACCTTATTGAGAGTTTGACCTTGCGCTTTGTTGATGGTCATTGCAAAGGCAGCTCGGACGGGAAACTGCCGTCTTACTGTTTATTTCTTTTTATAAATTAGGAAAACCAAAAAATTAAAAACTACTGTTTTTTTATTTTAAAATACAAAAGACTACAATATCAAATATCAATAAATAGATATTGGATATATTCATATATTACATAGGTACATTTATTATTTATCTATACTGTTTATTTTTTTTTTTAAATAAAAAACACTAAAATATTTAAAATAAAGTAAACTTAATATAGCTATAGTTTTTTTATTTACAAATAAAAAACCGCTAAAATTAGGTACTAACGATTAAGTAACGTTTAGACATCAAGATTTAGTTTGTACTATTGAAAGTTTGATTGTCCTGTAAACGTTGTTCCAAATTTTGACACCCGACTTTGTTTAATGAAAAAAATAAAATATTATGCTATTATCATCAAACATTTTTGAAACACAAAATGCTGGAAACTAATTTTTTCCTTTAAATCGAAATCGACTCTTGTCATTTGTTGAACTTTTTGTTTAATGTTTGTTGTGTTTGATTTTTTTTGTTGTTATTGATTGTTATAAATAATAGTATTGATAATAATAATTAGTAGATAATAAACTACCTACATTTATAAGATTTTTTCAACTTTTTCTTAATTGTATTTTTACATTTTTTTTTTTTTTGAATTTGTTGTATTTTTTATTTATTATTTTATTTGTTTATAATTTTAAATTTCTATATTTAAAATCAATGTTTTTTATTTGAGCTAAATTAACCTTAAATAAATAAATAAATAAGTAACTTTTATCAAATAAAATCTGATATGTAAACGTTGCCCTAAATGCTATTGCGTCAAGATTTATGTAGTTGATTATATAAATTGATTAAAGTTTCTTTAATTATTTTTCATAAAAAAATACGTAATAATTTACGCTAATCAATGTATTCTAAAAATGATTTTCAAATGTATTTCTCAAGTGTATAAGAATGTATTCAATAGCTTTGAAATTATTATTCTAAATATTTTTAATCCATTTTGTTTTAGAAGGGGAGGAAACAGAAAGAATTACGTGCTCATTCGACATTTATTTGTTTTTTTTGTTGTTATTTTTTCTTTTCTCTTTCATTTGTGTTAAAGAAATATATGAATGTATCCATAAAACAAAAACAATTTCTCTTTAAGAAAAACAATTCTCAGTAGATTGAAATAAAAAGGGGAAAGATTATTTACATAATTTATTATAAAATGTAAAGCCGCACACGCATCTACTATCAAAGGATATCCATTAATAAGAAAGTGCACTGGAATGAAATTTTATAATTTGTCAATTTTTGGTTACCATTTTTCTAGTCGATTTCCAAAATTGTAAGAAATAGATAGTAATAAGAATTTCATTTGTGAGAGAGAGATAGAAATTCAAAAGACAAAATGGGAAAAAATTATCGAACGACTTTTTTTGTCTCAAAGAAATATTGTTGTATTTATTCTTAGCTAATCCTTAATTATTGATAGCTAAGAATACACTTAAAAATGCATAGCAATAAAAAACATTATTAATATTCAAATTTCCTTCCTATTTATAAATTCTAATATTATTAATAATTAATAAATTATCATTGATTATGAAATGGCAAAATTTAATTTTGAAGGAAATAAAAATGCATCGAGTCATTCATAAAAAAAATGATTGGTTCTTGGTATTAACTACCTGGCTCAATACCTGAAAAAATTTATATATTGAAAATACATCAATTATAATCTGTTTGAAATAAAAAAAAAATTTTACTTCCCTTATAAGACAATAAAAGAAAATAACATTATGTTTAAGAAATAACATGTTTTTGGAACCAATATTATGTTATATAGGTACCTGTAAAAAATCAATCATTCAAAATTTCCTTACTCTCATACCCTAATAAATTTAATACGTTCATTTTTAAAAAATCGAACACAAAATTTCAGACGACCATACACATGACAAATCTGTTCTCCCGTGGGCTATTTAAAATTACATTGCAAAAATTAAGTGGTTTTTTAATTGATTTTTTTCGCACTCTTTCTTTCTCACAACTGATTACATAACGAAAATAATAGTTCTTTGCTTCTTTAACTAATGAGGTTTTTTTGTACAAGGCGTAGTAAAAATATCTTGACTTCCCCACCCCAGTGCATATCTTCTTATTAATAAATATTCTTTCCTATTATGATGTTTTAAGAAGAAAAACAACAAAAGAAAATAACAAAAAATGTGTACCGATTTCATTTAAATCAATTTCAGTAAAGTTTGATTTTTTTCTTCAATATTAAAGGCATTCTTAATGAGGTATAAGGAAGAAAGAAAAAAATTTCTTCCAATTTGTTTGCAAATTCGCTTCTTCAGTTATTGTAAAAACAAAATGTATGCATGAAACAGAAACAATATTTCTCTTTAAAACAAAAAATTATAATGGTACATGCTGACACCGTCGAAAAATTATATATAGATACATATATGTAGATATATAAATGATGTTGTTTTGATATGCGATATGAGCTGTTTTGTTGCAAAGCATACGTAAAATAAATTAATAATAATGTAAAAATACAAATTTTTAAAATATACTTTTATCGAAACCAAAACTAGCCCCCTAAAAGGTAGGAAATAAAACTAGTGGTGGATGTTCAGCATCTAGAACTACTATAAGATAAAACACAAAAGTATATAATGAATCTTGCTAGAATGTTGTTGTTGTAAATTTGGAAACGCTTTGTGATGTTAAAAGAACCAAGAACCAAGAACTTTGTGATGTTCTTTTAATATCCTTGATTTTTTTTCAAGCGACAAATATTAAAAATTTCAATTAACAATATTTCACCAAGATTCATTATGTACTTTTGTGTTTTATCTGATAGTATTTCTAGATAACATCCACCACTAGTTTTATTTTCTACATTTTAGGGGGCTAGCTTGGTTTCGATAAAAGTATATTTTAAAAAACTTTTTTTTACATTATTATTTTTTTGTTTTAAATTTCTAGTCTATTTACTATTTATAAAAATTGAATTTTTAATTGTGTTACTAGTCTTTTTTAAAAAATTAATTTATGAATTGTAATGAAAATAAAATAAATAAAATAAATAAATAGATAAAAATTTTAGGTTTATTTTTTCTTTCATATAACACATTTTTTCAGCTATTTTTTTGATATTATTTAAGTGTTTATTATTTATTTAGAATTATGTAATATTGTATAATAAAACAGATGAATAAAAATTTTAATGTGATTTTGTACAGTACAGGATATATGCGGTAGTTTAAAAAGTACGAATATTGTGTAATATTAAAAAAAACAACCTTTCTTGTTACACCCACGCCGAATTAAAAAATGTTTTCAATGTTTTCTTCAAAAAAAAAAAATATGGAATTCAAAATCTTTTGCGCAATATTTTTTTACTAGATGTGAAGCCCGTCTCAAGATGGTGTTCTAATTTAAAAAAAATAACTTTTTGTAATCAAATATTAGGTGTATTACGCTAAGTCAGGTGCAAAAATCTTTTTTTTTTGCTATAAGATCGAAATAATTCGATAAATTGAAAAATTGTTTTATACAAATGCAAATTGAGTTAAACAAAAATAAAGAAAAAATTTTTTTTTTAGAAATATTTGCCTTTAATTTAAGCGTACTAAAATAAACTTTAGAACCGCAGCTTGATATAAGGTTTTCAAAGCAAGTGATGATTGTAAATACGGAAAAAGGAAATTAGCCGAAATTTTTACCAAATCTGTTAATGAAATCATATCAGGACTTCATAGAATTTCGGCTAATTTGCTTTTTCCGTATTTACAATCATCACTTGCTTTGAAAACCTTATATCAAGCTGGGGTTCTAAAGTTTATTTTAGTACGCTTAAATTAAAGGCAATTTTTGTAGTTTTAGTATAATCAAATCATATCAAGTATAATCAAATATGTATTACTAAAATTCACCAATACGCAATTTGCTTGTTATAGCTCATACTTTGGTTATCATTGCTCAAAATTGTAATAATATTTTATATTTATTATTAGGTCCTATTTTATTTCTAGTCTATATAAACTCTTTATTTGTTCAATCGTTTAATGGTATTATCACTGGTCTTGCAGACGATTGCTCTCTTTCTTATAAAGAAAAACATTTGGTTCTTCTGAAAGAAAACATGCAATTAGATATGGATTTGTTCAAACATTGGTTTAAATTTCTTAAACTGAATATTAGTAATAAAACAAAAATGATTATTTTTAATTTAAAAAATCGTTCTAATATCGACATGGATATTAAAGCACATTCTGGAGAATGCGAGAACTCTACTTTAAGTCACCATTCATGTGGAATTAACATAAAGTGTTCAATAAATGTATTCTAAAAGTGATTCACTACAAAAATAGGACATTTAGTTGTTGGCCATTACTTCAAGATTTAAAAATTTTTCCGCTAAGGCACTTATACGTTTTCAGATCTTTAAGAAAGTTCTTCCAAGATGTCAATGTTAATAATATTCGAAATAATAATATTTATAATCTTAGAATTAATAATAGAAATATGGTACAGATTCCTTTTACCTATAACACACATTATAAGAAATTTTTTGACTTTTTGGCACCTTCCTTTTTTAATTTATTACCAATTACCATTAGAATAGAAAGAAACTTTAATAAATTCTTGAAACTCCTTAAAGTATGGCTCCTTTCATTATATTCTAGAAAGTTTGCCTAGATATTTATTAATTAATTTAAAATTCTCCATTACACTGACAGATTTTAAAAAGTACTCAAATGAAGTGACCGTCATATACAGATCAAATTATATAAAATATATCTTTATACATGGTCAATCAGTTATAAATATTAGACCAGATATAAATGCTGAAGAAGTCCTTTACTTTTGTAAGTCCTTTACTTTTGTTCGTCCTTATTTAGAATCAAGTCGTGTTGTGAACTTTTTTGAATACTAATTAAAGCAGACTTCAAATTTCACTTAAACGTTCTGTGGACATACCGCCTCTTTGTTCAGTCACAAAGAATTACAATTCTGTAATGATAGTAATTTCAGAAATTAGAGACAAAATAAATCATACAAACCTAAATATCCCCGACTATTTGGTCGAAATGCATATAAAAAGAATAAGTTTGAAGGAAAATCTACTAGACTTCAAGGAACGCATTGCGAAAACATATTTTAACTGCGACTACAAAACTCTCCGTTCTAGTTTAATATCGAAGGAAATATTGCGACATCTATGCTGTTTACTTTTCCCAACTGCAAATGTTTAAAGTAAAAATGGAAATCAGAACAATTAATTAAACAAATTATATCCCACACAAAATTACAAAATTATATATTTTTAATAAAACAAAATAGGTATACCCCACACAAATTGATATATTTTTTAGAATTTTATAAATACTATACTATACGTCACTAGAGAAAATTCCACTAAAGTATAGTACAATTGTCCTCACAATTAAATTAAGCAAATATATTATGTATAATACAAATAAACACTAATTGAAATATAAAATTTATCTTAATTATGTAAGTTAATATTGTATTGTATTCATATTAAAATCATTAGTATAAGTTCTTAAAATTGTGTATGGATAAAACTAAATAAAAAATAAAAAAAAAAAAAATAAATAAATATTACTGTAACAAATTTTATAAAAATATGTATATTTTTAAAAAAATTTTGGAGATTTTTGATTACATACTTTTTAATTTTTTAAATTACCTACTTACTTAGGTGGCCAACAGACCATGTAGGTCCTGGGCCTGACTCATAAACATCCTCCATTTTTGCCGGTCACGGGCGGATTCTCTCCAGTTGAAGATTCGAAATTGCTTTAAATCCGCCGATATTTCGTCTCTCCAACGAAGGTTTGGTCTGCTCCGACGTCTTGTACCTTCGGGTCTGGAATCGAAGATTCTCTTGGCTGGAGCATTTTCGTCCATCCGCACTAGGTGATAACAACCTCTACAGTGGGTGGCGGGGGGTTGCTGGTAATGACTGGTGCTGGTGTTGCTACCTCTTGTTGTTGTTGTTGCTCTCCATTTAGCAATTGCTGAAAGTGCTGCTTCCATGTCTCCAATATCCCTTGGGTTTCGGTAACCTAATTTCCCATATTATCTCTTAGCGCGTGTGTAGCGGGTTTATAGCCAGCTGCCAGTTGTTTGGCTTTTTTGTAGAAGTTCCGCACTTCGCCTCTATTTCTATGAGATTCGATATTTATGAACAGAGATTTTTCGAAGTCCCGTTTTTTCCGCCTGATGAGTTTCTTCTCATCTCTTCTTTTAGCCTTATATTCTTCCTTCGCTGCTCTTGTTTTCCGTTGCAGCGCTTTTTTATACGCCTCGTTCTTCTTCGACGTTTTAAATTACGTGTTAAAAAATTACACACTTTATAAAAAGAAACCCTGTAAAATAGAAAAAATATTTGACGTAAAACCGTGGATAAAATCTGAGAAAAAGTCTGAAATGTAAACACTCATCCGACTTTATATACGATAAAATTAGATTTTATAAACGCTGCCTAAGCATAAATTGGCATATAAAAGTATGATATACATACATAAATCGAAATTAAACTTTTTTTACATGCGAGAATAGTAATTTGTAACTGAGTAATAGATAACTTATAGGTTCAAATTTTGTTTTCTTCCATAAATAATGTTTGCATTTTATTTTCAATTAAACTAAGCCATATGATTATGTATGTTACAAATGCAAGCCCTATATGACACATGTACGTACATTTGCACATACTTAGTGACAGAAATAGAAATAATAAAAGAAACCAAATTAAAAACACAAAAAAAATATAATGAAAATAATCGAAATTGAAATATAATTGAATAATAATTAAAAATGTTTGAAATCGGATAGTGACGAAATCTTATTTCTGAAAATCTTATTTTTTCAAAATATTATTTCTGAAAATCTTATTTTTTTCTAAAAATTTTATTTTTTTTCTCCGAAAATCTTATTTTTCCTGTAAAATTTTTTTCTCGTCCAAATTAACCTTTTTTTGTTGTGAAATTGTGAATGGATTTGGTACAACAGCCCTTAAATATGGTGAAGACAATAGGTCCGGGGTCCCAGGATTTGGGGTCGATACTTAATATCACATGCTTTCATGCGTTTCGTATGCGTTTACTTGCCGCCGGCAAAATATAGGGTTTCAATAAGTGAGCAGCGGAGGTTTGGGGGCAGCAGCCCCCTGACTTTAAAAATAAAATAATTTTTTTAAAAATATTTTTTTACTACGCCATATGCGTTTTTATATGCTCCTATTTAGAAAAAAACACAAAAAATACAATATAAGATTTTGATCAAATAAGACCTTAAAAAATAAGATTTTCAGAAATAAGATTTTCAGAAAATAAGATTTTGAAAAAATAAGATTTTCAGAAATAAGATTTTCAGAAAATAAGATTTTCAAAAATAAGATTTCGACCCCAACACGTTTGAAATATAATGATAATGATTTGTATTGCACAGATTTATTTTATATTCCTTTTGCTTCTTTACACCATAAAAATGTCAATAAATAGTGAATTTAAAGAGAAATCAAATTTTAACTTTATCAAAATATCCATATTCCATTATTAGTACACATATTATGTAAATTTCACCTTTGTTAAATGCAAAGATAATCTATTCTATAATCTATATTAACAAGAATATACACTCCCAGTTTACGTAAACCTAAGTCAAATTTTTAAGATTTAAAGAGAATACCAAACCAAGCAAAATGTCATTAGTTAAAAGAGGTAAAATTTACATGTACTTATCGTATACCAAATTTATTATGACAGAGAAAAGGTACAAAACAAATGTTTCTCTTTCTCTTTGTACTGTAATACAATTTTGCGTTCTCATTATTCTTCCTTATATTTGTTTGCGTTTCCATTATTTATATGAGGCAAGGTGGCAAAAAATGTTTGTTCCCTTATACGATGATTAATTCTGATCTTTTATTATTTCAATATTTGCATTTAAAACACTATTTGCATTTAAAACACTATTTTCTTATATACCTATTAAAAATATCTATAATTATAATTGACAAGCATTTAAGGTCCTGCGCAGTAGACACATTTTTATTTTATTTCGATTCTCCTACTCCTTAATGAACTTCTAATATATATAATATATAAGATTGTAAATAAAACAAAAATGCGCACACAGTTGAAAATTTTGTACTCATATGATCTTATTATTCAGCAAATATATTATGCATATGTGAAATCGGTTATTATAATTTACATATGAACTTGCAAATGAATCTATGTACATATGCCAAAAAAAACAAAAAAACAAATTCATTTAAAATAAAAAAATATAAAAACAACAAAAAAACAAATCACTTGAATTCTTCCTTTTTATCTTTTTAAGTAACTGTCTCTAAATTTTAGATATTTGTAGTAATAATATAGTTTTTATTAAAATTATGTATTATGTAGGTATATATATACATACCTCTTTAATGACAAAATTTTTTATTTTTAGTAATTTTATCCACTAAACTCCACTTACTATAGGGAATATATCGGAAACGAAGCAGTATATGAGGGACGTGTATTTATGTGTCCTAATTAAAACTTACTAACCACAAAACTTTTTATTAAACACGAGTGGTTTCTGCTATATCGTGCGAAGTCTATGTCAATACGTAAATTACTGTTTTTTTAAAAACTTTAAATTTGACTTCAACTTGAAATATAATTACTCAACAGGGTAATTATAATACACCCCTAGTTAAATTATAATTACATTACAATAATAGGTATAAAATATTAACATTTTTGTCAAATATTAAAGAATATGACAACGCTGTTTTAATTAGGTCTCCTAAAAATCTTATGCATAGGTGATATAATTTAGAAAATATTGTTAAATATTTCAACAAAATTTTTGTCGAAAATTTTTTTCCAAATCAATATATTAATCAACAAATTTTTTTTAAAATTATTAATTTTTTTTATTTAATTTCAGCCAACTTTTTTTGTTACTCTCTTTTGTTTACTATTTTTTCTTTTACTTGCACGTTAAATTCTTATTATCGTCTTCTTACAATTTTTAGCAAATTTGCATATGGATTTGTGTGAAAACAATAAATGAATGCATACATGAGTGCATATTCTCTTTATGGATATTCTTTGGTTGAATGGTTATTTTGTTGAATGGAAGCAAATTGAAACAAACATATAAATAAAGTCCAAGGCAAGTTAATTAAGGCAAATATAATAACAATTTTTTAATTGAAAATTTATTTTCTTTTTTTCGCACCACCCAGGAGGTAAAGAGAAAGGTGCGTTTTTTTATGGTTTCCCAACAGGCCTACTCAACACTCCTTCGCAAGACACCATTGACAGGCCAATTAATCCATTTAATGCCTGTAATATCCAATTTAACAGGCATTTAAACATAACAAAATTATCCAGATTTAGACTATCTCCAAAAATTTCTTGTACGATAAAATTATTGCAAATCATATTCGAAGGAACTTCGATTACATTTGGCAAATTTTGGTCATTCGTTAGATCACCATCTACCACAGCTAATACACAGCTTCATAACATAATTATTTTGAACAAAAACCTTAAAAAAAATTGAAATCCAAAATTATTATCCATTCACAATAACAACAACTTACTCATATGAAATAAATAAAATATACTATATAAATATATAATAATGTTATTCAGTTTTTTTAAAAAAAAAAAGCAAAACGATTCTTTTTTATTTTAGTTCAGAAATAAGACTGACTTTATTTTTCAATATAATTTTACATGCTTAATTTTTGTTTTAAAATTTTATAAACAAATTGCTGATTGTGCATTATCAGCATTTGTCGATCATGATTTTAATGAGTGGCTAATATGTTTGCATATGCCACATAAAACACAAAAGAAAGAAAAATAAAGTTCAAATGAGTTCAAAAGTAGTAATTAAAAGGTAGTAAATAAAGTTAGTAAATTTAATTTTAGGTATTTTAAATTTAAATTGAAATCTCCAATAGATTCCAATTATAACAAATATTATTATTATTATAAAAATCAAGGAATCAGCGGCTACGCTGGCATACCATTTCCAAGTATAATCAAATTTAATTTCTTCAATGTATTTTGTATTATTTATGTTGGTTACGTGCAACGTCTCAAGATTAAACTCATTTGATATTTTTTTTTTACTTTTATCTCACGTTCGACATACGGTAAAATTCTGCTTCATATTGCAGTTCCTTATTATCAATTTTAAAATTATTAATTAAAATTTTACAATCTTTAAATTTATTTATGTTTGGCTTACTTCACTATCTAGTTCTAAATTTTATTATTTATTAGGTATTTTTATAATATTTGTTTTATAACATTTTTTGTTAATAAAATTTGTAATTCTTTAAATCCAATGATATATTTTATATTATATTTGTCAAAATATCTTTGACTAACAATGAACAACTTTATTTATTTTCAATTACTTTTATACATGATTTCCAAAATTTAAATGATCTGTTGTATGATATTATTTTGTATAAAGATTTGCAATGTATTTCATAGTTTTTATTACTTGGGTAGCTGTAGCGTCATCACTTTCATTATAGAAAGCTTTGTCGAATTTTTTTAGTAAAGTCAGAGATTCTGATTTTATAGATACACGCATCTAATTTTATTCCCTCCCAATTGAATCGGGATTGAATATTCTTTTGTTCTTCATTTTCATTGAAGTATATGTCAAGAATATTACCCGTATTTATTTTCCCTTTCTTCATTTTCATTGAAGAAAAGTAAAAGAGCGTTACCGATATTTAATTGCAAATTTTTTTTTTTTTTTCCTAGAAATTAAGTAAAAGTTTATAAATTATTGTACATTGTTTTTATTTTTTCTTTCGTGTTCTTATGTGTACTTGTATAGAGAGTAAAAGTTTTAGACCTACTTAACTTATTGTTGATTTATGTTATTAATTAATAAAAATATAATACATAAAAGCTGAAGGTATTCAAACAAATTCATTTCAATTATTTTTTATTTCAGTTTTGAATTTGTTGAAAACCCCGGCTAAAATCAAAGATATAAAATATTATATTTTTACTCAATTTCACTAATATACGAAATATATTGGGAATTGGTAATTTTAGCTAGCTATATTTTCTGTTTTTTTTTTTTTATTTTAGATAGTTTTAAGAAATTTGCTTATTTATTTTTACTCTGTTTAATTGTTTTTTTTTTTTATTTTTGTTTTTAACAAATTGTGATATCAGATATGTTAGATATATTTTTTTAATTTTTATTGTTATAAATTTTGTTTCTATTTTTACATAAAATCCACGCTAAAGTTGGAGGTTTTAAATTACAATAAAAGTCAAATTATTATTCAAACAAAAAAATTAATATAACAAAAAATAGAATATTCATCATTTAATTTTTATTTTTTATTATTTTAATTCAATTTTTTTTTTAAGACTCTTCATTTTTATGATGAAATAGTTTTTTTTTTTATTTTTTTTTTTTGAATTCAAGTTCAAGTGCATCGTTTAAAAGTTTACATATGTTATTTTTATTTTTACTTGTAATAGAATAAAAATTTGCTAATTTTATACTTTTTTATTTGGAATGTACTTTATTGCAATAAAATATTACTTACTTATAATCATTTTAATACAACATGATTTATTATTGAGTAATTTCTAATAATTATAATTAGATTTATATCACTCGTAGTTTTGTAGCAAGCTTTAAAATCATTTTGAATTTTTTTATTTAATTTTGGAAGCTTAGTTTTATAATATTCTTCAAATCTTTTAAATACAAGTCTAATATTAATAACATCAAAGTATTATTTATTGTACAAAAAAAAACATAAAATATAAAAAATACATAATTAAGTTGGACAATTATAGGAAAAGAAAAGTAGTACAGATTTTATTTTTATGTAATGTACGTAAATTATACTAAATTATAATTTTTCTTTATTTTTTTTTTTTTTTGTTTTTATACATCACAATATCTTATTTTTTATTTTACTAATTTACCTATTTAATTTAAACTGCTTTTTTTTTCTTCTTCCATGATTTCCTTGGTAGACAATTGGTTGTTTTCACCATTTCCGTCATATTTCCAATTTTTATCCCAAAACTTTGTAATACCATAATGCCGTTTTGGAAATATAATTTTCCCTTTGTTTTATTGCATTCTGTTGTCTATTAGCAAGTTTATTTTTTTTTGTTAATTAATTTTTAAAAATTTGTTAAATTATTTTATTGTTAAGTTTTTATTTTTTACACATTTAGGTAATTGATATTATTTCCTTTTTTTTTGTTTTTTTGTTATTAGTTCAATTTTTTTCGATTTGAACTAAGAGTCTTTTCTTTTAGTTAAAACTTTTAAAAAAAAAAATTTTTTTTTTGTTTACTTTTACTTTTTTAAAACTTTTATCACTTTATTTCCTACAATTTGAAATCCTACCGACTGCGCCAATAATGTTATTCAGTTTTTAAAGAAAAAAGCTAAACGGTTTTTTTTTATTTTAGTTCAGAAATAAGACTGACTTTATTTTTCAATATAATTTTACATGCTTAATTTTTGTTTTAAAATTTTATAAACAAATTGCTGATTGTGGATTATCAGCATTTGTCGATCATGATTTTAATGAGTGGCTAATATGTTTGCATATGCCACATAAAACACAAAAGAAAGAAAAATAAAGTTCAAATGAGTTCAAAAGTAGTAATTAAAAGGTAGTAAATAAAGTTAGTAAATTACAATGATTAATTTTATAATTACAAAATTTAAAGAAACGGTATTTTAGTTTCCTGTTGACAAATTCCATCCCTTTGTACCGTGGTAGGTACCACAATAGTGATGGTTTTGTGGTGTGGATGTAACTATATATATATATAAATAAACATGTGCTCATAGTCATCATTTAGCTATTCATAATTTCAAAATCAATTTTAGAATATACATATCTACATATAAATTGCTGAAATCAAAAAATAAACACTGCAGCAGTGTTTATTTTTTAACAATTCAGCTTATATTTAGCATAATATGCTGAACTGTTAATCACTACCGCAGTGTTTACGTTTTGATTTCACCATAAGTCACAATTAGAAGTCTTTTCATTATGCACACACACTAAGTACAGACACGATTTTTAAGCAGTTGAGAGAAAAAATTTTGGTTTACTTTTTTTTTTATTTTATTTTATTTTGTCGAGCAACCTAGCACCGGTTGCTATGGCACGTTGGCAGCAGGATTGTTACGTTTTGTTATATAAGATGTTATCGCCCTCTTTAAAAATAATTTCAAATGAGAAATATATAACGCATATATAAAGACCTCTTCACGAGGTAAAAATTAAACTTAATTCGATTAACTTATTATCGAATCGTGAGGATGGTTTTTTGTTGTCAAAATTATTATTTGGTTATTATTTGCCAGCAACAAAATTTTATTTGGTTATAACCAGCTGTTTGAAATTTTGATTTGTTTGCATGAGTGTTTAATACTTCCATTATTTGAAATTTAAATAACAAAACGAAAATATAAATTTTAATTTCAAAGTGTTTTATTTTTAAACTTTATTCACCAAATTTCTAATTTTAGTCTTATTTTCAAATCAAAAAAATTAAATGTAAACAACAGCATTATTTTTTATTTTTATTACAGCTGGCAGTTGTCAGATGAAAATAATTTATTTATTTTTTATTTATTTATTTTTTTTTATTTATTTATTATGGTCCATAAATTGTACAATTAATTCTTTAAAATCTATTTACCTAGATATATGATTATCTTTCCTACTGTCAATTTGTATTTTTTTTTATTTTTTATTTAGAAATTTCGTTTAGATACGAGTACAATTTTAAAGGAAAATTGGAGAAGAAAAAACCTTTTTGAATTTTTGTTTTATAAAACTTAACACTAACTTAAACACCAAAACCTACGAACTAATATAATATTGTCAGTTTGGTAGCAATAGTCAACAGAATCATTATTATTAGTATTTAATTTCCTTTTCAGAAACTTCTGATACAGATACCAATTTGCATTATTAAAATCCAAATAAGTACGATCATGTGAGGTAGTTTTACATATATGTGTATATATGATGATATTATGATGAGATATTTGTATATGTATATGATGTTTAATATAAATGGCAAGTGGTGAGATGACAGATCATTAATCGTAATAGATTGGGAGCATAGATATATAAAGTATAGATTGGCAGTTAGAATAAAAATTTTCAGCCACTTTTAGTCAGCTGTTTTTGAAAAATCTGAGTTTAAATAATTTAGTTTCTACTGCAAATAATTCCCTTGAAAATGGAAACTTCGCACCAATGTAATATGAAAAGTTTTAGAGTAAAAGAAATATAAAATTACAAAAATTTTAATAATTGGATTATTTTTAACGTAAAATCTCAATTCATCTAAAATAATTATTTTTAAATTTTCTTTTAAAAACATGTATATGTGTATATTCATACAAAATTCACAATAACAACAAATCAAAAACTAAGGTTAAAAAAAGATGTTTTGATACACGTATATATATATTTATGTTCTTGACAAGAATTATATAAACAAAATTAAGTAAATTGATACATGGGCTAATACAGTTTGATGTTAAACTAAATAAAATGACCAAGAGTGGGAAAAAATTCTTTTACTTTATCGTATACATCTATAATTATAATTGACAAGCATTTAAGGTCCTGCGCAGTAGACACCTTTTCATCTTTAATGACAAAATTTTTTATTTCTAGTAATTTTATCCACTAAATGCCACTTACTATAGGGAATATATCGGAAACGAAGCAGTATATGAGGTACGTGTATTTATGTGTCCTAAATAAAACTTACTAACCACAAAACTTTTTATTAAACACGAGTGGTTTCTGCTATATCGTGCGAAGTCTATGTCAGTACGTAAATTATTGTTTTTTTAAAAACTTTAAATTTGACTTCAACTTGAAATATAATTACTCAACAGGGGCCACTAGTTATATATTATTTTATAAAACTAAATTCACATAGATTCTATTATTTAGACATTCCCGTGAAATTTTATGTCTACATATATATTGATAATATTAAAACATATTAGATGATATGTTTATGTATACAAATTTATAATATTTATAATTATTATTATTATTATTATTTAATAATCAATGTATATCTAATCACTTGTATTATATGTATATATGTATATAATATTTATCATTCTCATCAAATTTAAAGTTTTCCCTCTATTTTTCTTTGAAAACGTTTTCCAATGCTCTAAAATTGCAATTAATAAAATGAAATAAAATGATTTTCAAATTATCTTATTAGCGTAAATAATATATTTAAAACAGAAAAACTATAAAAAATTAATAGTTAGTAAATATGTTTAGATAACAATGTTAAAAAACAAAACTAATTTTAAATTCAATAAGAAAAAATTGAAAAGAATCTATTCTACAAAACCATCAAAATATTAAGAAATGGCTGTTAAATTTATAAAATCAAATCAGCTGAGTTGAAATATTGAAAAACATATGGTCATTTTTGGCTGAATCTGACATTTAATAATTAATATGATAATGTATTAGAGAGAAAGAGAAAGCACTACCAAGCTGCCAATCTATATTTTATATATCTATGATTGGGAGCAATATACGGGTATGTTTGATAAAAATATATCTAGTGTAGAAGGTAGTGTTAATTAGGATTAGGTATAAGCATAGAGTAATCATATAAGTAGAGTATTCACGTAGAACAATATTTGTTAATCATTTTCTTCTAAAAATGCCGTCCCATTTTTACTCAAAACACTAAAATACCGTCCCATTTTCACTCAATACCCTAAAACACTCAAATATAATTTACGAAACTCAATTATTTTTACTCAAATTTTTTTATTTATTGAGAAGAATATTTCATAGAATGCCACTATACTTCTAGCCTATTCACAGAATGATTTTTCGGGCATTTTATCGAATTACGATTTCGTTTTAAGTTTTGTTTTAGTTTTGTGTATAAAGTTTTACTCTCCCAATGACTAGGCTAGGAGTATAGAGGCATTGTTTGGTAATTTGAAGAGTATACACATACCTATGTACTTTTCGTTAA
This sequence comes from Argyra leucocephala, assembly GCA_963942445.1. NCBI lineage: Eukaryota > Metazoa > Arthropoda > Insecta > Diptera > Dolichopodidae > Argyra > Argyra leucocephala. Next base: position 78,052,831 of record OZ012680.1, on the reverse strand, counting down.
TTGAAGAGTGTATATCGTATATGTGTTCACCATATATTTACATATCTAATTCAATATAAAAAATATATATATAAAAATATTACATTGTTTGTACAAAAAAACACAATTAATAGCAAAGATAATGAATGAAATTGTATACATACAATAATAGGTCAATGATAGAATCACATAATCCAGAAAATGGTTTTAAAAATAATGGTAATAAAAGAATAAAATTTATTAGTTATGCATTACAAATCGTGAACTTTGTACGGAATACCGTTTTGTTTTCTTTTCTCAGAACTTGGTTAAAAATAATTTTAGAAGAAATAAAAACAGCCAACAATAAATAAAAGAATAAAAGGTTCATTTTTACTTTTTTAAATTTTGATAGCTTGTTTGTTTGTTTGTATTCATAATTATATTATGTATTCATATATATATATATACTTTTCATAGTATTATCTACGGTAAGAAACAGACCAAATTAACAAAATCAAAATTGCTGAAAATTTAAAAATACATGTAGGTACCTATATTTCAGTATACTTTTCAATAGAATAGAAATCAATTTGAATTATTTTTAATTTTACAAAACCAACATTAATTTTTTTGTCCCTTTCTTCTATAAAGTTTGAAATCACAAATTTCATAAATCACATTGACCAAGTCCAAAAATAAAAATATTAATTTTTCAAATTTTAAAAATTAAAGCAAAATAACAACAAATACAGCAATAATCTTGAACTCTTTCAATTTCTAAAAAAAAATTCAATACTTTGATTTGTATTATTATTTGTGGTCTATTGAAAGGACTTTAAATGCATGGATAGTTTTTTATACACACATTGTGTAATTTTTATAACAAAAGTAAAGTAGAAATCCGAGCAGCGAAATAAAGAAGTATGTATATACTGTAGCATGCACATTCGTATATATCCATTTTTGAGTACCTATTCATACAACTTTTATATCGTTGACATTGTTGGCAGCATAATTACAAATAAATATGTTCATAGGTAGTAGGTACACAAATTTTTTTTATTTATGAGTACAAAATACATTGCGCTCAACCTATAAGCAGTTAAAAATTGAGTAATATTATTTTGAGTGAACACATAATTTTGATATTTGAAAAAGTGACTAGCAAATTTTGTTCTACGTGAATACTCTACTTATATGATTACTCTATGGTATAAGGTAATTACTATTATAAGGAAAGGTATTGTCAAGTGTTTAATTTTTTTGTTGTCATTTGATTTCATTTATATACCAATATTGTCTATTAAATCGAACTTTATGAAAATAATTTAATTCATTTTAATTGAATTATTTGAATACTAGTCCAAAGGCTTGTTGTTTTCAAATAATTGAGTTATTTTGAAATAGTTCTTTTATACTGCTTGTTCGATAAGTGTAGCAAACTTTTACATGTAACATTGTTTTTGCTATTCTCTGATTGGTCGAGAATGCTACACAGTATTATAAACGAACAAAAGCTAACTGACAAAAATTATAAGTTAATCAAATTAAGTTTAATTTTTACCTCGTGAAGTGCCCTATACCATAAATTAATAACATATAGATTTAGTAAAAAAATATAAACATATAGATGGGAAGTTCTTAATCTATTATTTTTTAAAGGTTTCCAAAAAATAGTTGGGAAGAATTATTTTACAATACAAATTTCTGATGAGAGAACCATAAAAGAGAACAAGAACACTACATATCATCATTCATCATATATTTTTTATGTACATTTTTCTTATTCATTTTTGCTTTGCTATTAACAGAAAATTGAAAAAGATACCTGCTGAAATCTTATAAAGAAATAAAATTTTGCATGTGTATTTGTATAGCTATAGCTATGTTATAATTTAACAAATATGAAAATTTAAAAAAAAAGTGCAGTTTGTCATATTATATTATTTTTTTAGGTATCTATGAAAGAAATAAAAAATAAGAATAAGAAATATCAAATTTTTACTATGAACTCGGTTTAAAAAAACAAATTTTTCATAAGAAGTAATTTACATAAAAATAATTTTTTGTTGTTGTTTTTGATTGTTTTTTTCTTTGTTTTTTTTCAATGGATTGTGTTCTAAATTCTATCAAATTTCAAACAAAATAAGTTTAAAACGTCCAGTTCTTAATGATTGTCATGCTATCAATGCATCAATTAAAACCAAAATTCCTAAATTATAAAGGGGAAACCCTAACAATAATAATAAAATATTAAAAAACTAACTATTTTCTTCCTTTGTAAACGGTTGAAGACAATGTTGATAATATAGCTGATAAAATTCCAAGTGATGATTTAATTGAAAACAAACAAAATATTAAAATTGCTCCAATTACAATTTTATAAAAAGTGCTAAATTTATACATGACTTAATGTTAGTGAATAATATAAAAAATTATTATGTAAAGAGCATATCTATAGGAATTAAAATATTCCCAAAATCAGAAGTTCCCTTTATTAAAATATGTGAAATTCTAAAATCAAATGAGTGTGAGTGTTTCTCTTATGACACTAAAAAAACAAAATTTTTCAAAGGCGTTCTCTCTTTTTTGGACAAATTGTCTTGTGATGAAATTAAAAAACAATTAAATGATATGAATTTAAAGTGCTCAGATATCAAGCTAATAAAGTAAATCTAAAATGTGCTAATTGTAAAGGCACTCACTTTTCTACTGATAAATCCTGACCATGCAGAGAAACCTATATCAATTTATTAAATCAAAGATCAACAAAAGGTAAAACAATATCAAAACAACCTGGGGTGGAATTCTGTATTATGATAATCACGCTGCGACGGTCGCATATCTATAATTGATATTCTATATGGTGATTGTCACAGTGATAGTCGCTTTTTCTTTTGTGATTTTAGGGTGACAGCTAATTTGGTGTCACTCAATAAAAATAAATAAAAGTTTTATTGTTTTTTAAGATTTAAGCCTTTTAGAGTTTTTATGTTTTGCTTTTTTAAGATTTATGCTTAGTTTTTTCTGTTTAAGGTTATGTTTAAGTTTTAATAATTTTAATTTGTGTAATAAAATTATTAGTTTTTAAGTCTACGAAAAAAAAATAAGTTTATTGATGGATTTTCAGTTCAAAATGTAAATGTTAAAAAATTCGAGTTTTAGAAATAGAAGTCGCTAAAATTGCAAATGATTTAAAAATAATGGAACTGAATAAAAAATACTGTGATTATGTGTTAATATCTTTTTTTAATAAGTTTGAATTTTATTTTAGTTTTCAATTACATATACACATTTATATTAATTATTTATAAGTTTGCAACTGAATTTTAATCAAATGTGAATATAATTTTCTTTTTCATTTTATTAAATTAGTATGAAATTTACTTTTAAGTTTTTTCTCTTTTAATAATTTATTATTATTTTTATAACTTCACTTTATTGATTAACAAGTTTAATGCGCTAATAAAATTTACAGCTGTGCATCATTGTGAAGCAATAAATTACAGGTGGCAAGAGGTGCTCCCAGATTGGTCCTTTCCGGAAGGATTTCTAATATAGTGCCCTCTCTAGCAAGTAGATCTGCCATGCAGTTACCCGGAATATCACTGTGTCCTGGCACCCATCGTAACAATATGCTGAACCTATCCGCTAGTTCGTCCAAAGAACTGCGACAGGCCAACACGGTTTTTGAGTTGATGGTTATCGCCTCCAGTGCTTTAATTGTGGCCTGACTGTCTGTGAGTATACAGATATTTCTAACAGATAATACGCTGGATCTCAGTCAGTCTGAGGTTTCTTTTATTGCCATCACCTCCACCTGAAATACACTACAATGTCTTGGTAGACTGAAGGATAGATATATGTTCAGGTTTTCCGAGTACACTCCACCCCCACTCTGTCATTCAATTTTGAACCATCAGTGTAGAGGTGTACGTGTTCCTTGTTTAGAACCGTGCTACTCTTCCAACTTTCCCTTGACGGAATATCTATTTGATATGATCTCTCAAAATCTAGATTCTCTGGAATAAATTTCTTTTATTCCATAATAGAAGAGTGGCCAATTAATTGTGGGTTCCACTGGGAATTGGCTTTTAGCCTGATTGTAGTTCTGGATGCCATTTCTTTGCCATGGATATCTAATGGTAAGAGATGAACTAGCGTATCCAGTGCCGTGGAAGAAGTTGTTCTAAGTGCTCCGCTTATGCAGATGGAGGCTGATCTTTGAACTTTTACAAGGAGGTTGAAAAATCAGACGCATTTCTTGTATTATGTTGATGAACCTCTGAACCTTGTTGAAGTGTTGTGTTGGTGATTATTTGTTGGTGTACTATTTTATATATATGACTCACTTGTACTAATTTTATTTGATCCTGCATCTTTAAGATCTTAAAGTTCTCATATAAACTGTTAGTAGACGTTCTAATATTTAAGTTGTACATCTAATCTAAGATAAGACCCAAGTACTTAGCTCTATCTTTGAGAATTAGTTGGGTGCCGTTAATATAAATAGGGTCTACTGTCGAAAATTTATATTTTTTGTGAAGAGAACTACATCAGTCTTTTGTGAATTTACTGAAAGTGCACAGTTTGTAGTCCATTTAGCTAGCTGATTTAAAGCGTTTTGCATGAGGTCTCATAGTGTGCTTAGATACTTTCCAGAGACAACGATAGCAATGTCATCCGCATAAGCAATCAGTCTGCAGCCTGCCCCTTCTAGTATTAGTAATAATTCATTTACCACCAAGTTCCATAGAAGAGGAGACAAAACACCCTCCTGAGGGGTACCTCTTCTGACAAACCTTCTTTCGTAAGCAGCAGCACCTGCTTGTAAGCATATTGTTAACAAGTGCTACTAGTGCGGATTCTACTTCAAGGTTCGACAGTGTACGTGTGATTGCCCTCAACGTTGACATTGTTAAAGGCTTCTTCTATGTCCATAAACGCAACTAGAGTGTACTCTTTGTAAGCCAATGATTTTTCAATAGTACAAAAGATGTACGCATGCTGTGACGTTGAGAGTCGATTATTATCCATATTACATCGTATATAGATATCAATCAGTCTTTCAAGAGTCTTTAGTAGAAAAGAAGACAGGCTAATTGGTCTGAAATCTTTAGAATAGGATCTTTAGATAGGCGTGGGAATTTTTACCCGCTTTCGGTATGAATACTACTTTAACCTCAGACCAACACTTTGGAATGTGGCCTAGATCTAGACAACTCTTAAAAATTGTTTTGAGCCAGGGACAAGAAGTACTAAAGGAGTGCTGCAATTCAGCTGAATAGATATCATCTGGTCCTGGTGACTTGAATGGTTTGAAAATATTTATAGCCCATTGCAGTTTGGAGTTTGTTACCACTCTCTCCGACAAATCAGAATGTTGAATATCGCTTTGATTTATCGTAGATTGTGTATTAGAGCCGCCGGGGAAATGAGTTTCTAACAGCAGCTTCAATGGTTCTCCACTAGAAGTGGTCCAAGTGCCATCTGCTTTTAAAAGGTAGCTGGGGATCGCCGAGTTAGTGGATAGTATTTTACGCAGCCTTGAAGCTTCGAAGGTTTCTTCTATGTTGCCACAGAAGATTCTCCATGAATTCTTTTTGGGCTTTTTTAGTACAGCTTTGTACGCTTTAAGGGAATCTTTATATAGTTTCCAGTCTTGAGCGTCTCTAGTACCTTTTGCAATATTAAACCTCCTTCTGCTAGTTTTCCGAAGGATTTTTATTTCCTCGCTCCTCGCCGCTCCCCGGGGGTCTAGTTTTACCTTTAGATTTCCCTGTGGGTCAGAAGACGGAAAGAGCCTTATTGTAGGCGTTATTTAAAACGACTGCCAGATCGTCCAATTCCGGTAAACCATTAGGTGGTCTGAGAGTTTTAGAGGAAAGTGTATCAGAGATAGATAAATTGTACTTAGACCAGTCGGTTTTTCTCGGATTACGGAAGATCGGCGGTCTGGATAAACATTATTGTATGTGGAATTCAATGAAGCGATGATCAGAGAAGGAGTGTTCGTTGGAAACCCTACAGTCATTGACTTTATGGATGATAAGGTCTGACGCAAGGGTGATATCCAGAACTTCCTGCCTGATACTAAGTAGTCAAAAAATAGCTCACCTCTGTAATTAGTGTCCGTGCTTCCCCAGATTTCATGATGAGCATTATCATCACATTCAAGAATGAGCCCTGTTTTAGATCTTTCTGCTTCCTGTATCACACTACCCAAATTTCTCCAAGGTAGTGGTCCTTGGTCGTCATGAGCCAGATAAGCTGAGATTAACCAGTAATTGACTCTGCAAAGTTCTAGATTAACCACAACCTAGATCTAGTATCTAGATCACTGTAGCTAGGGAGCAGAAATACGTTAATGTTATTTTTCGCTAAGATAGACGATCTGGGTTCACCTTTATCTTTAGCATAAATTAGCTTATAGTTTGGTGCCCTTAGTCCTTGAACCAGATTACCATTAACCCATGGTTCTTGGATAAGGACTATATCCTCTCCACCCTTTGCCAGGCGGATAGTAAGACCGGCTGATGCCATTTTTGTGTGATGGAGATTGATCTGCAAGAAACGTAGCATGGCACTACATCAGCAGATCTTCCTTCTCATTAGTTATGGTGACATCGCTGTCCTCTGGATATAACAAGATATCCTCGTCCACACAGAGATTCACGATGTCGTCATTTTCCTTCATCTCTTGGTCTTGCGAAGTTTCCTTCACGTCCTGAAGAGCTATAGCCTTTTCCGGCTGGATTTCGATATTGGCCGCTATTTGTTGGGCAGAACCAACGGCCTTTGTTACGTTAGTTTCGCTACAAGTTTGTATTGAAACACTCTGCCCCATTCCTTCATCACTCTTGTAGACTTTCAGAGTAATCGTTCCGAAGCCAAAACGAATAACCCCATTCGATTTAGCTATGGTTGCCAGACAGTCCTTATTTAACACCAACATAATGTGTCTGGACTCTTCCTTGGCCTCGTCAAACTTACCAATCTTCCAGTTTGCAGTTGGAAGTTTGGGGTTACTAAGTTTTATCATTTGAATGACGCTCTTTGGATCAGACGGTATAGCAAGTATCCAAGCTCTAGCTCTTGGTCGCTCAGAGATTTGATCCTTGCTAACGACCTCGAGCTTAGCACCTGGCCAAACTTTACCTAAATGGCGATAGCAATCTTGTAAAGGAACAAAGATCTTTCGTCCCCACACGCTATCAACTTAACTCTTTTGTGATACCAGCCCGCCTTCGAACAAACTGGCGCATCACCTGGATTCTCTTCCAACACCTGAAGGAAGACCCCACTCAGAGCAAATACGACTTTCTACCAGCTGTCACAGGAGATTTCACCATCATCCGCATTCCTATTGATGACGGCTACTACTAGGTGCTCTTTTAGTACCTCGTTAAAAGGTTTCGTAACAGGTATTGCCGAGAGTTTGTTCAGGTTTTTGACAACAGACTTAGCCTGCAGCTTCGAATCCGAACTCTCCCTGGATAGAATCCTAGTTTAGCCCACTCGATAAAATCCTTTTCGGTGTCAGTAAGCTTCTCAGCAGGCATATTACTGAGTCGCTTAAATACTCTGTAGGCTTTTCTTCTTTCAAAGAAAGTGTTCCTCTTGGATTAAGACTTGCTGTGAGATCTCCGAGCTGCAAAGGATCGGGCTGGCGTAGCAGTGATATGGTCCACAAGATTGCCATTGCTGGGCTCTGACGCCAAAACCGTGACATCCTTCGTGACCGAAGTAAAAGTACTATCTTTTTGTGAGCTCGAAGGCATACAAAAAGACGATACCGACGAAGGGGGGGTAGCTTCCTGAATTATATGGCTAGGTTTACCACTAATACCGGGCTCTGAGACCATGGCAGTAGTGGTAGACGTGACCCAAGTGGATGGAACTACCTTCCGTGAGCTTGATGTTATACAAGAAGAAGGTTTTGTAGTAGCTTTTTGAGCTACAAGGCCAGCATTACTGTTCTTGCCGGGTTCTGTAACCGAAGCTGGAGCAGTTCGCTTGGCCGAAAGTTTTACTTTGACCTTTATGTTAGGTCGAGCGTTGCATGAAATTATGCTAGGTATAGCAACTTGACCAGATACGGTCAACTGGCTGGGCTTAGAAGCCAAAGCCTTATGGTCACGCATGACCGAAGAAATTGTGGGAATTTTATTTTGAAGCCCTTCTCCACTTAGGCTAGAAATTTGTTCTTTTTTTTATTAGTATTTATATCCATAATTGGACCCACGAGTAAGCAAAGAAAATAATGTCCACCTATGCAGAGATTCGCATACATAGGTAAGGCTACATAATCCAGGAGTTCACCAGGTATCCAGATACACCGTTCGCGACTGAGCTATTTTTGAAATAGGCTCTCAGCCTGGACGATTGTCAGCACGGTTTCGTATATTTCATTATAGGTAATGTACAGGTATTGTATAGGTATTGTATATTTAACGACATACTTATTTCAATCCATACAATAGTACCTACATTTGATATTCTGATATTTTATTATTATTCAGGAATGTAGCTATATTTATATCACATTACTAAGCACAAATATATGTACAGATTTACATACAGTCATATACATACAAAAAAAGAACAAAAAATATAAAACAAAAATATTTTTTAATGTTGTAACATTATGAGAAGGTATGATAGCTAATCTTCTGTTGTTAATATATATTTTTTTATACATAGTCCAAACACTAGGTGGGGGAAGAGGAAAATTAGGGAAGGAGGAAGATAGAGGGGAAGGAGGATAATTACGAACGAAGATGTTAATGTTGGTCTTGAACTTATTTAAGTCATAAATATAGAATTTATCATATTTTGGGAACACATAAGATGGAATTCGGTTCCACATTCGGGATCTTGAGATTATAAACGAATTTCCATAACTTGTCTTTTGCCATCTTGGGATTTCATTGTTGTAGGGATCAGTATGTGCTGCCCTTCGTGTTTATCGGAGGAAGCGCTTAAGTGGAGGTAATATAGATGATTTAATTTCCACTAAGCATGTGCCGATGCCTACGAGATATCTATAAAAAAGTGAAAGAGCTCCAACTATATGATGGTGTACAAGAGGAGCAAGATGAGCGTGACATTTGGGTCATTGATTAGACGAATAGCCGGTTTTTGGACTTTATCCAAATATTTTAACGTAATACTAGAAGCGCGAGCCCATTTTGACAATTGTACTACATTTTAGCTCGTATGATAACTTTATATACTGAGAAGTAAGCCTTACAGCGGCTAAGAAAACTTAAACATTTGTCTGCGTTTTTTGGAACATCAACTATATGATCAGTCCAGATTAATTTACAATTTAGGTGCATACCAAATATACTTAGTTTATCTTCCTGAAACCAAAGAGTAGGATCAAAAATGGAAATTTTCCTGGAGATTGTACAGCCCTAAGTTTTAGAAGGCAACTGGCCAGCTAGACTGGCCATGATGTCTCTTTTGGTTGATACAGCGATAGATATAGCTTCAGATTTTTTTATGAAAATCGTAGGACGATATTAGATTGCTGTCATCTGCAAAGCTGTGGATTGGGTTGAAAGTGGTTTGGAGCAAAAAGAAGTAAGAGAACTGATGTTTGGGGAACACCAGTGTTTATTTGGAATTGATCGAACTGAAATCCATCAACTAAGACTTGAATGGTACGAATCGAAAGGAAACTTTCAATCTATTTTAGAGAAGAGAAGACTCAGATCTAAAGCTTGACATTTTGCCCTATGTCATACTCGATCGAAAGCTTTAGAAATATCCAGAGCCACAATATTTACTTCACCCGAATTGTGCAATCAGATATTTAGCTTCTCGTTAAGGTATGCCATTCAATCATCGGTAACACAGTGGGATCTAAATCCATATTGCCTATCGTGGACAATACCCTGGCTGTCTATATATTTTCAGTTTTTTGTTTATTAAGATCTCCATCACTTTGCAGAGGATCGATATTATAGCTATAGGTCTGTAGTTGGAGAGATCGCTTTTGTCTATTTTTGGGAATTGGATTAACAACAACATATTAAACATATTCAGAAACTTATGACTCAGCCCATTCAAAATCAAAAATATTTGATCTTGTAAACTGTTTAAGAAACTGTTTCGAAACCACCCCATACACTATTAAATTTCACAAGTTTCGAAACAAGTTTTTAAAAAGATTTAAACGTATATGGAGCCCATAAGATGGATTCATCTATTTTGTTTGTAGCTTTTACAATTTATTTAGTTCTTTAGATAATTACAATTTTATATAACAAATACAAATTTATATAGAATTATCTAGTTAGCATTGTTAAGAATAGTGGACAAAAATATTGTTAGTTTGCTTTTAATTTTCTAACTTATATCACGATTCACGAGTAGTTACAGGCTCTAATTCTTTATACATATATGGATTTGTATATTTCATTTTTAATAATATATCAACACTTTTGAGTAGTTCATAGTTTTTAAGGCGTGAAGGTAATGAGAACTAAAATTACCAATAAATTTGTCCTTCAATTTTAAAATCCTAAAAGATTTGTTGAGTTGAATTCTTTTAATATTTATTTATGTAAAACTACTTTTTTGTTTTAATAATTAATAATCACTTTTAATGTGTAATTAACGTTTTTACACATTTTTATTTTTAATTTTCTTTTGTGTTGACCTCGATCTGTTTGAATTTGTATCATTATATCTTTTGATTTTTGTTTTTATTTTTTCTAATACTTTTTATCGATAGAATTATATTTAGTTGATTAAACAATTAATATTATAATTACTTTCGGATCTTACGAAATTAGTAAATAGTGTACTAAAATTTTATGATTGAATTATTTTTGAATCAATTAGTTAAAATTATCCGAGTTTATTTAATATCTTTTCAAGGTTCGTTATGGTTTGTAATTTGTATTGAATATTTTGAATAAATGTTATTTTAAAATTGTTTTGCATTAAGATTAACAATTATATTTATTACTTTTCTGTCACTGATATTATTCTTTTTAGTGGTAATACCAATCAACAATTCGTCCACGCCACAACACTAGACTTCGTGCGTACCCACCACATCAGAATCTGGACCTTTACCTATTCTCCGAGCAGGACCGTAAAAACTATTAATATGTGGATATTCTGAAAGGAAGCCTGTGATATTTCTGTTAGCATGTCAAACATATGCACACTACCTAAATATAGTTTTCGCAATACCATAATTATCTGTAAGTTTTACAGGACTTAGTCTTATTCCAATCAGAGTTAATTTGTTTTTTCTTAACGGTCAATTTTAAAATAAGCATCATTCGTTGAATCATAAAGTAACTATAAACATAGAGTGTTCACACAATATACAATTTGCACGATTTCTTTTAAAAAATATTTTTGTTTTATAATTTTTTGTTCTTTTTTTTGTACGTATATCAGTCGCTGTATGTAAATTTGTACATATATAGAAATATATAGAAATAGATGAAAATAATTCCTTGTTGTTGCTTTAAATTTTTTTACTTTACATACATAATTCTTATTTGTGAACTTTTTTTTAAGAAGTGCATAATTTTTGCCTTTTTTTATTTTTATTTTGAATTTTTATCAATCTTTTATTTGTAAGCGAAAGAAATCCATACTTCTCAAGTCAAACGTATATTATAAAAATTTTGGACTAGAATTTGCGTTTGAACATTTTATGAAGTGCAGAGCTAGAATTAAATGAATATTTTTTATTATTGTTGAATTATTTTTGTTGTTTTTCAAAAAAATAGTTTTTGTTGACAAACTTAAAAAAAAAGAATTAGTGCAAATATGAAGGAGGTGCATTTACAAAACAGTTCAAAACTTTTAAATCACTATTCGGAGTATCATCCGAGGTCTTTTTTGAAAGAGAATTAAATTTTCTTTAATTATATGTTAAAATTTAACTAATTTTCACTAACATTTATTTGCATAGGAAAATTATAGTATGTATGCAGATGTAGGTAGATCTAGATATATATGAGCAAAATAAGATAGATAGAAAGAAATTATTTGTTTGAATGTTTCTGATCTGATTCGTACATGTACAAATCAATCATCGTAGTTAAATTATAAATTATTAATTATTTTAAATTTTTTTTAATATAGTTAAACAAATTTTCAAAAAAAAAAACAAATAAAAGCCACTTTTTAATAAATTTTTTTTATAATACATAATTTTAAACTAAATTTTAAATTAAAATTTTTTGGATTTTAAATTAAATTTTGATGCATTTTGGTGCAAATAAGATCTTGGGCGAAGACTAGCTCCTAGTTTCGACAAAAAATAAAATATCAGAATATTAATGTGCAGGTACTATTGTGTGAATTGAAATAAATATGGGGTTAGACATGCAATAATAGAATCATAGAATCACATAATCGAAGAATATATAAACCAATGCCTCTATTTCTTCTAGCCTGGCCTCTGGGAGAGCAATTTTAAAATGGGATCTTATTTTCATATAAATTTTGTCTTTTGTAAAGGGATCTCATTTTCCTATATGAATAATCTGTTATTATGGTATAGTGTAAAAAAATATTCAATATTTTTCATAAAACCTTTGATAGTGTTCGGATTTAATTTTTGGTATTAAATTTTTCAGAATATTCTTGTTTGTGTCAGTTGTGTTTATCAAAAAAAATTTTACACAAAACAAAAAAAAAGTTTTAAAAAAAATCGTAATTCGATATATTTTGCAAAAATCATTGTGTGACTTGACTAGAAAATATAGAACAAGCTGGGTGGCGCAGTAGGTAGAGCGCCTGCCTTTCAACCGAAAGGTCACGGGTTCGATTCCCGATGAAGCAAAAAAAAAAAATGCTTCATTGGTTTTTCCAGTTGGTCTAGTACCCTTTGTCATTGGGATATAATAAATGACAAAAGATAATTGAGAGTTAATCTGGTAACAAATTAAATAAAATGAAACTATTCTATTTAGAAAGGCTTAGTTCCTGACAATAGTAGTAGTTTTCCACATTTAATGAGTAGATAATCCAGTAACTTGATAAATAAATACTCGAATTATTGTAGATATAGTAGTGTAAAATTGCAGTACCGTACTTAATTAAGCACGAAAAGGGGATTCTACCTAAAAAAAAAAAAAATAGAGGCATTGTCTCTAAGCAATAAGAAAATTCTTCATTTACATAAACCTAACGCAATTTTTTACACACACTACGACAAAGTACTTCCATTAGTTGAAACCAAGAATATCTATAATAAGAAAAGGCACTGTTTCCAATTGCTCCCAAAATTTTGTGGCCTTGAAATGGAAGAAAATTATATTTTTTAAAAATCTTCCAAAAATTAAAAGAAAAAGATGGCAATAAGAAAGCTTTCTGAAAGATATAAATAGAATAATATTTATGTAAAAGAATGTTCAAACATTTTTTTTTTTTTTTTTTTTATGCATAGCCAAAACACTAGGTGGGAACCTTTTATACCGATTGGTACGTTTGGCTAGGGTGGGAAAGGAAAATTTGGAAAGGATCTATAAAAAAGTGAGAAAGCTCCGACTATACGACGGTGTCCAAGAGGAGCAAGATGGGCTGTCACATTTGGGTCGTTGATTAGACGAATAGCCCATTTTTGGACTTTATCCAAATGTTTTAACGCAATACTAGAGGCGCCAGCCCATATGTGAGAATTGTACTCCATTTTGGGTCGTATGAAAACTTTATAGATTTTCAAGAGGTCACAGGGGGAGAAGTAAGCCTTGCAGCAGCTAAGAAAACCTAAACATTTGGCTGCGTTTTTTGCAACATCAAATATATGATCATTCCAGATCATTTTTCGATTAAGGTGCATACCTAATATGCTTAAGCTTTCAAACCGCTGAAGTTTATCTTCCTGAAACAAAAGAGTAGGATCAAAAATGGAAATTTTTCGGGAGATTGTACAGCTCTGAGTTCTAGAAGAGTTAAACTCGACTCTGTTTTTTATGCCCCAATTAGCTATTGCGACCAAATCGTGACTGAGGGAACTAGCCATGATGTCTCTTTTGGTTGACACAGCGGTGGATGTAGCTTCAGATTTTTTATGAAAATCGTAGGAGGCTACTAGTGTGCTATCGTCTGCAAAGCTGTGGATTGGATTGAAAGTGGTTTGCAGCAAATCATTTATAAATATAAGGAATAGGGTAGGTGAGAGAACTGATCCTTGGGGAACACCAGCGTTTATTTGGAATTGATCGGATTTAAATCCGTCAACTAAGACTTGAATCGTACGATTCGAGAGGAAACTTCCAATCTATTTGAGAGAAGAGAGACCCAGGCCTACTGCTTGACATTTTGCTAATAATGCGCTATGCCATACTCTATCGAAAGCTTTGGAAATATCTAGAGCCACAATATGCTTCACCCATAAATAATTGCTTCACCCGAATTGTGCAAACAAATATTTAGCTTCTCGTTAAGGTATGTCATTAAATCACCGGTGGACCGGTGGGATCTAAATCCATATTGCCTATCGTGGACAATACCTTGGCTGTCAAGATATTTGGTCAGCTTTTTGTTTATTAAGATCTCCATCATTTTGGAGAGGACCGATATTATAGCTATAGGCCTGTAGTTGGAGGGATCGCTTTTGTCGCCTTTTTTGGGAATTGGGTTAACATGCGCAATCTTCCATTGAGTTGGGTATACTCCTGTAGAGTAGGATAAATGGAATAAGTTGCGCAATGGTTTGGAAATAGCGAAGGCTATATGTCTTAGAACCATAGCAGGGATGCCATCGGGACCGGTAGACTTTCTGATATTCAGATTCTTAAGTACCTTAACAACGGCACGAGGTCTGAAGTAGACTCTTCCGAAGGATGAGTTACTTATAGGAACTGAAGGTGGATTTTGAGTCGTTGGGCGAGGAGTGGAATTAGCAGAAAACAATTTGGCAAATAAATTTGCTTTTCCAACCGAATCTGATATTATTTTGTCATGGTCTATTAGTGGCGGAAATGAAGATTCGCAAAAGTTAGGCATGACGTTTTTAGCAAAGGACCAAAAGGTTCTGCTAGTGTTAGGGAGATATAAAATTTCTTGTCTCAACCTTTGAGTATGTAGAAACTTCTGCTGGTTAATGACCTTTTTACAATTATTTCTGACGATGTTGTAATTCTTCCTTGATTCCTCTGACTTATTGGCCATGAGATTTCTAAATGCCACCTCTTTTTCTTTAATGGCTTTCCTACAGACGTCGTTGAACCACGACGTGGATGATTTTTTTACACTTTTTAACGAGTTAGGAATAAAAATTTTCATACCTAACTTAATCGTTTTGCTAAGAACGTCTGTAGCAAAGTCAAAAATATTTAAATTTTTTTTTATAATTTTTGTTTAACATTTTTCAAAAAATGTGATACACTTTTTTTTTGTTTTTTTCTTTTTTACTATTTTCCAATGAAACATTACAATCTGTCTCTGAAGGAGACATTCAGTAGTTTGTATAACATTTTTATGCAGGTAAATTGCACTGACTAGCGGATGAGATAACCCAGTGGTCAACCACCCATGTTGCCAACATTATACTCCATTGTATTTTTTGGCCCCATTTGATTGTTTCTATTGCCTACTGGGTAGCTGGAGGATGCTAGCACGCTTAAAGCGACTTACGTCACTTGCAGCCAACAAGCTACTTGCCAGTCTGTTTGGAGGTGCAGCTAATCTTATCTGGTACTTTCCGCTTATATTTCTAATCTCCTCCTTAATGGTTCTCACCTGCAAATCACGATGTATGACATCATTATTGACTGAAAACGCTGTAATATTGCAATTTTTGAATTGCTGGCTACTGCCCAGCTTTATAAATCAGCAGCTTGTTTTCCAGTGACAACGACGATTTGCGACCAATCATCCAATTTGCTTAACTTCAAGCCCATTTGCTTTCTTTTGTTATGAATATGGATTTTCCATGTGAGTCTCCTGTCCAAGTGCATGCCCAAATACTTTACAGCCTCTTTTTGAGGTACTACTTCGTTATTAAGTACAACCGCTGGACAAGTTTTTCTCTTTAGTGTAAATATGATATGTGTTGATTTTGCTCCATTCACCCTGATTCTCCACTTTTTTAGCCATTGTTGAACTTTGTTTATGCTGTATTGCAGAATATCTGAAGCATACACTGGATTACTATGTGAGGCCAGTATGGCCGTATCATCAGCGAAAGTGGCGGTGGTTGCTTCATTAGTTGTTGGTAAGTCTGCCATGTAAATGAGATATAACAAGGCCCTAAGACGCTGCCCTGTGGTGCACCTGACATAATTTCATTAGTTGGTGTATAGGCACCTTGATGCTTCACCAAAAAATGTCTTTCGATAAGATATGACCGCAGCAATAAATAATAGTTCTGTGGTAACATTTTTTTAAGTTTGTACAGCAATCCTTCATGCCAGACTTTATCAAATGCTTGACTAATACCTAGGAATATCGCTGAACAGTACTTTTTTTCCTCTAGGCTTAACTTGATGACATCTGCTATTCTATGTATTTGCTCGATAGTTGCATGTTCGTTTCTGAACCGGAATTGATGCTCTGGAACAATTTTGCTTTTTTCCAAAATCGGTTTTATTCTTTCCAAGAATAGTCTTTCAAATAGTTTTGATAAGCACGGTAGTAGGCTAATCGGTCTGTAGGATGTAATTTCTTCACTTGGCTTGCCTGGTTTTGGTATAAGTATTATTTCAGCAATTTTCCACTGGGATGGGAAGTAGCAACATCTTAGAACAGCATTCATAATATACATCAATATTTTATAACCTGCTTCCGGAAATTCTTTCAATATTTTACCACTAATTAGATCATAACCTGGGGCTTTTTTTGTTTTTATATTATTTTTAATCATTGATGTTATTTCGCCCATAGTAAAATTCTTGATTGGTGATTCCATTTGAAGTGGAGTGGTGAGGAAATTATATATTTCTGAATCCACGTTTAAGCTTTCTGATGAAAATGGTTTAAATGCTTCCTTAAGGTGCTCTGCGAAAACTTTTACCTTTTCTTCATTACTACAGGCCCAGTGCTGGTTATAAGTTCGTGCTGGTGGATTGAACTGGTGTGGCTGTTTCAGTTTTTTTGTAGCTTTCCACAATGAATAATCCGTAGCCTCTGTTGGTGTTAAGTTACGGAGATGTTCTTGAATAGCTTCATTTTTAGCATTGTTGAGTAGTTTTTTTAATTTTTTTGTGGCTCTGTTAAGTTTTCTTTTAGTTGTAGTTCTAGTTGTTTGCCATATTTGTCATTTCTTCATTAGTTTTCAGAGAAATGTGCTGCTCAATATCATTTGCCAGTTGTAACCTAATTAAGCACCAGTCCGTTTTGTTGTTGTATAATGTTGGTCGCCTCCCTTTGATGAATATTTTTATTCCTATTGTTACTATAATAGGCGAGGGGCCAGATGACAAGTCTAAGCAGGACTCAGTTTTTATGTAATTGCTTGCAATGCCTTTAGTGACGCAAAAATCAATAATATCAGGAACTTTTCTTATCCGTCGGCCAATACGTTGGTTGTCCTGTTGATAAATGCTGTAGATTGTTAGCCAACATGGATTTTAGGAGTTCTCTCCCCCCTTGATGTTATAAGTCGAGAGATCCAGTGGGGATGTCTTGCGTTGTAATCATCTGCAGCGATGAAGCGGTGGCCGAGCTTATTGTAAAATTCTTCAGACTGTTCCTTTTTTATTGTATGTTTCGGTAGACAGTATACAGCAGAGATTTGCTTTAACATTTTTACTGAAAATTTTAATTATACAGGGTGGTCCGGTTAAGAGCAAAAAGTTTTTAAGGGATGATTCCTTGGAGTATTTTAGGAATTTTTTAGTCAAAATTACTGGAATTAGTTAAGGTTACTGATAATTTATATGGCTCAGAATTAAAATGATAATCATTGATTGGAATTGAATGTCAAAGTTTAATTTTGAAAATTATTCTGACGCAAAGTATTCGGCAAAAATTAATTATATTTATTTTTTTGAAAAAAGATTTGAGAAAAAAAATTTTAAATATTTTAATAAAACATTTTTAAAATTTAAATTCAAATAAAAATTTTTTTAAATTAAGTTTTTTAAAAATTTTTATCCATTTTTTTTATAAACAAATTTTGAAATTTCAAAAACACAAAAATTTGTTCAATAAGAAAAATGGATTGTAAGTGATTGGAAATAATATTTGTTGAACAGAATTTTGATGGCTACTGATATTTTGAACATTTTGGATTGCTTTTGATTGTGATTGATTGCAATCACATGTTATTGAATGAACCTAGTGTTAATAAAAACTGTCTGTTCATTTTGCTTGATCACAAATGAATTAAAACACAATGGGTTCGTTCAGTAGCATTTACCGGTAGATCTGGAATCCATTTTGGATCCATGTACCATATATCTGGCCACTGAACGCAATTCACCACATAAATTTACCGCAATACTAGCGCCATCACCGGAAAATATAATGAGTACTTTTAAAAATAAATGAAATTTGAATGGAATAATATTTATTATCATACATATAATTTATTTTTTATAACTCTTAATTTAAGTTTTATGTACATAAATCTTCCTTAAGAATTTAAATTTTCACACTAATTCAAAAATTAATGGCGATTTAAATTTAAAAACTATCATAAAAAATATAAAAATTTAATTTTTCGTACAGTAGATAATAAAAAGACATAAAAATTGTTGTTGTTGTTTTTACATACAAAAAGTCAGATCCATGAAATGTATCTAGAATTTTTTCAGATCCATTTTCATTAACCGCGATACATTAACCGGTACATTTACCACACCGTTCAGTAAACAGATTCATTGATCTGTGGATTTCAGATCCAATGGCTAATTTCACTGAACGCTACCAATGTCTAAGAAAGCTATAATTTTACAATGTTGCCAACTTATTTTACAGATAACATTGACAACTTAGTTCTTTTACATTATATCAGGTTGAAGTTTTTTTTAAGACATTTACGCTGTCACAGTTTATTTTGAAATATATTCCGATATAAAAAAAAACTGTTTTTCAATACACTTAATTTGAGTTGTTAAGATCAAACTCCGATAAATTACAATATATAAAATGCAAGTCCCGATACAAACATGTGTCAATTTCAAAACCCGATCTTTACTAATTTCAAATTAATATTATGCTTAAATCCAATGAGTTATGCTATTTTTTTTTCTTTATTATTGTTAAATATGCTAGCCATTATAAATTTAAAAAAAAAATCTGAAGACTATGTTTAAAAAATATGCTATAGGTTTTTTCTCAGAATGGCTATATTTATCGGTGTTTGCATTTGAACGACACAGTCACAATCCTTCAGTAACTGATGAAATTTTAATACATTATTACTATCTGTCTTTTTCAAACTACACACTAGACATTTGTAATATTATCTACCCATTTCACAAAATCTTATATTTTCTACAATATAATAAATATCACTTTCAATATAATAAACTAAATTTCTTTCTTTATTTGCACTAATTTCGAATCAACTTATCAACTTAAAGTAAACCCGCTAATAAAATCCTATATAAAATTAGATTAGATACACCAAAAAAAAACTGTAAACAAATAAGAAGTACACCCGCCTTTGAATTTAGATGGTGAAAAGTTCACTTCTGAAAATTGTGTACCTGTTCTTTCATGTAGTAATTCCAGTAAAGAGTTTTTTGTATATAGGGTTTATTTCTTTTAACCAGCGAAGTTTTGTTTCTTAAGTAGTAGGAAAAAAATTATACAAAACCTAACTTAATATTGAAAAAATGGAGTTTTTAGAAGAGTGATTTAAAATCAAAGAATATCCATTAATAAGAAGATGCACTGGAAATCAAGATATTTTTACTACCCATTTACAAAAAAAAAAACCATTAGTTAAAGAAACAAAGTTGTGAGAAAGAAAGAGTGCGATATAAATCATTTAAAAAACTACTTAATTTTTGCAATGTAATTTTAAGTAGCCCACAGGAGATTTTTGTTTATTTATTTAGCCCACTAGAGATTTTTCATGTGTACGGTCGTCTGAAATTTTGTGTTCGAAATTTTTTAAAAATAAACGTATTAAATTTATTAGGGTATGAGAATAATGAAATTTTGAATGATTGATTTTTTACATGTACCTACATAACATAATATTGGTTTCAAAAATATGAAAATATTTTATGAAATGTGTGTAAAAATTAAGTTCTTTATATTTAAAATAATATAAAACAATCTTCTTTCACTACTTAATTCGTTGTGTTCTTATTATATATATTTCCTTCTTACTATCACAGAAATTACATCTGTCAAATTAATAAACATTAACTTCGTTAAGTTTTTCGGTTTACATAAGTTGCAGTAGCGAACAACACAAGAATTCATTTATTTTAAACCCTACAAATCGGCCATCCCACTATTTATTGGACTCCAATAATAACTTCTACGGGTTTATAAACTCAGCACAAGTAGACGATTTTGATGGTTCTTCATGATCACCAATTTTTTCGACATCGTATGTGTAATTATGCTTAACTCGTGTTACTTGATAAGGCCCTAAAAATGTTGGTCTAAACTTCAGTCCCAGACCTGCTTGAATTCTCTTTTCTTCTCTTCTTTTACTATTGTAATACTTAGAATTTTCCTCTTGTATTCTTTGTATGTATTTTTAATTATTTTCTCTGCTTTTCTGCAATCTTTGGTATATAGTACTCTTGTTCAATTCCTTCCACGGTTCTCATTGTTCCATAGTGACCTTTCTTATGAGTTGTTTTAATGATTTCGTCTTGCGTAATTTCTGGCATCGCTTTTTATATAATAGGTTTCGTGTGAATGTTCTCGTAGTATGCCTCGAATGGTGTTGAGATATTCGTCTGTTTTCTGAGCTTCTTTTATTCTAATTTTCATTCCATCTATTAACGTTATCATTACTAGATAACGACTTAATGTGTCTAGATGTTTTATCCTGGTTGCAATGCAATGTTCCGCATCAAAATGAAATTCACTTAACGATAACTAACAACTTCACTTAACAAATTCGACTTGTCCATTCTTTCCTAGAACGCAATGCAATTCGTCACTAGTTTGAAATATTTCCATATGAGATATACTCGGAATCTCTGTAATTATTTGACGACTGCTAACACTTCAAGTTCGTAACTAGAAAATTTCATTTCGTCATTGTTGTATTTTTACTAAAGTAATATACTGGATAAAATTTCTTTTCTTCTGATGTTTTTTGTAACAACATGCCACCGTAACCGAATTTACTAGCGTCCGTATGAACTTCTGTTTCTGCTTCACGATTAAATATAGATCACACTGGTTTCTCTGTTAAAATTCGCATTAATGCTTCAAATGACTTTTTTTCCTGTACTTCAAACTGAAATCGTCTATCTCTCTTAACCAAATCACTTAAAAGTGTTGCTATAACAGAATAACTCTGAATGAACTTTCTAAAATAACCTGTGAGTCCTACGAAACTTTGAACATATTTTGTATTTTTTGGCTTTGAAAATTTATTGCTGCAAATATTTTTTCATTTGATGAAAATATTTTATTATCTTCTATTATGTGTACTAAAAATTCTATTCGTTTTCTTATGAATTGATTTTTCTTAAAATTTATTTGTAGACCATACTGTTGTGCTGTACTCAATACCAATCTCAATCTATTTATAGCTTCTTGTTCATCTTTTGCTAAAACTATGATGTCATCTACGTATATCAATACAATTCCCTTATTTTGCAGTTCTCTGAATATGCTGTTTATATACCGTTGGAAACTAGCAGGCCAATTACTAAATCTAAGTGGCACCTTTTTAAACTGATATTGTCCTTTGTATGTTATGAATGATTAATATTTACGACTCTGTTCTTTTACTGATACATGAAAAAATCCATTTTTCAGGTCGAGTGTACTGAATACCTTATAATCTCTTAAACGGTCTAGTTGATCCTCTAAAACAGGCATCGGATACCTGTCCTTCACCGCCACCTTATTTAATTTTCTGAAATCTATACATACTCTCGACGAACCGTCTTTCTTTTTAACCACTACTACTTGACTGGCAAACTCTGACGTGCATGGTTCAATAATGTCTTCGGATAACCATTGTACTACTTGTTCGTCGACTATATCTCGTTCTGCATATGGTAATCTACGTGGATTACAATAAATTGGTGTTTCAGCTTTTAATAGCACATTCATTTGCATATCTATTGTTTTTGTTTTGTCTGGTTTATAATTTTTTACTAAATCACATACTTTTCTAGTCTCAATTTTTACATGTTCTAAATCTATAATTCCATAATCTTCTCCTAAGTCAATCTTCATTATATTTACATCTTGGTTTAGTTTTTTAATTTTTATGCCATCTTTTTTTAATAAAATTTCAACTTCATTTAGAAACGGATTACCTAAAATCATTTCATTTTGGCATAACACTACTTGGCACTACTGAACTACTGAAAAGTAACGTTACATTCTTCATCTTCAATTTCTATTTTCAACTGAATACATCCTTTCGCCGTAATTTCTTTACCGCCAAGCCCATACATTTTTAAATTAGATTTCTCTATATTCGCTATATCGTTTCTTCGTACTACTTCTTCACTAACCAGGTTGACTGCACTTACTGTATCTACTAACTCTGAAATAGTTATATCTTTGAATGTTACATTTTTACACATTCCATGTAGCTCTGAAGTTGACATCGAACCAATAGTAAAATTTCTGTCTAAGTTTTAAGTTTTTGAACAGAATTTTGAAAAGTAATATTATATTCTTCATCTTCAATTTCTATTTTCAACTGAATACATCCTTTCGCCGTAATTTCTTTACCGCCAAGCCCATACATTTTTAAATTAGATTTCTCGATATTCGGTATATCGTTTCTTCGTACTAGTTCTTCACTAACCAGGTTGACTGCACTTACTGTATCTACTAACTCTGAAATTGTTATATCTTTGAATTTTACATTTTTACACATTCCATGTAGCTCTCTGAAGTTGACATCGAACCAATAGTAAAAAATCTGTCTAAGTTTTTGTTTCCATTTACTGTGCATTGCGCAGCTTTATGCCCGTAATTGTTGCATTTAAAACACTCACTACCTTTATTCCTTGTCGCACATTCACGTGCTCGGTGACCTTCTTCCCCACAGTTTTAACACCGTCCTTCTTGTCTTTGCTTATTTATGCTTGTTGGAACCTTTGGAATCTCTATAATGAACCGTTGGAATCTCTATAATGTAATGTATTAATGACTTATAGTCTAATATACTAATATACTATAATGTAATGTATTAATGTCGTCTATTGTTCCTCTACTCGATAACTCCTTCATGATTAAAGAATATTCATGTATGCTTTCGTCATTTCTCAATGTTCTTCTTGCTAATTCTTTATGTAAATCGACTATAGTCGTTCTCTGTGAAATTCATCTAGTAATGCTTCTTTTATATTTTTCCATGAATTAATATTTTTCTCCGACATTATATATAATTTAGCTAACCCTTTTACCGCTTTTTTCGCAAAAATTAAGTTCTGTAACTTATTCCATTTTAACATATCAGCTAATTTTTCAAAATCTGTGATCCATCTTTCTACTGTGTAGTTACTTTTACCGTCAAAGGTTCGGACAGTATCTTCCAAATCTTTGCAATCCATATAATACTTTTGAAATTGTTCTGTGGTTATTTTAACTTGACTATTCTCTTTCCTTCATTATTTCTTACTTCATTTTCGTCTTCGTCATTTGATTCATCTTCTTCGTCATTCCCGTCTTCATCATTTGATTCATCTTCCTCGTCATTCTCGTCTTCATCATCATCATCATCTCTTTCTTCATTCAGCAACCACGTTTGCAGGTCACACAGATATTTCAAAATTTCTTTTATTAATACTTCTTCATCATTTGTCGTTGGACATATGCTGAGGACTGAGCATATGCTACCTAACTCCTTCTTTGTAAATTTTTTTCGAATAAAAGCCACTTTTTTGTATAATCTTCTGATTCATTGCCGAAATTGAATCCGCCAAAACTTCTTAAATTAGCTCTATTTTTCCTTTTTTCATCTTCTTCAAATATTAACTCATGCAGTAACTTGATTGTTTTGGACGGCATAACCTTAATGTTTGCTGTTACTCTCTCGATATCACCCAATTTAATCTCTGCCATCATCTCCATATTTTAATTAATTTTCGTTTCTTTTTATTTTCGCTTTCTTAAATCCCGGTTGAAATTACATCTGTCAAAATAATAAACATTTACTTCGTTAAGTTTTTTGGTTTACATAAGCTCCCCTAGCGAACAACACAAAAATTCTTTTTTTAAACCCTACATATGTTATTTCTTAAACATCATTATTTTCTTTTATTTTTTTATAAGGGAAGTAAACATTTTTTTTTAACTCGATGCATTTTTATTTCCTTAAATATTAAATTTGGCCATTTAATAATCTATGAAATAATTCACAATGATTTAAAGTAATATCATGCGTTATTTTTAGTAATTTTATAAAGAGGTAAAAAAATTGAACATTAATAATATGAATATTTCAAATTGGAATAAATAATGCTTTTTATAGCTGTGCATTTGATAAAAGATAAAAAATTTTAAATGAAACACATCTGCAAATTTTGATAACTAAGAATAAATACAATATTTCTTTGATAAAAAAAAATCGTTCGATAATTTTTCTCCCACTTTGTGTTTTGAATTTTTATCTCTCTCTCTCACAAATTAAGTTCTTATTACTATCTATTTCTTACAATTTTGGAAATCGACTGGAAAAATTGTAACCAACGCATTGACACATTAAAAATTTTATTCCAGTCCATCTTCTTTTTATTAATGAAAATTGATGTTTAAAATTACAATAAAAAATTAAGTTGTTTTTTAAATGATTTATATTGTCATCTTTTTTTCTCACAACTTATTACTTAAGAAAATATTTACAATAGTTCTTTGCTTTATTTTTGTAAATGGAGTAGTGAAAATATCAACGAATTCTAATTCGTTGGAAAATATCTTGACTTCCAGTGCTTCCACTGCACCTTTTTTAATGGATATTCTTTGGTTTGATCCAGATTAAGTAATTTTTACTTCGTGAAGCGACTTAATAGGTATTAATAAATTTTATTTTATTTTAATACAAAAACTAAAAACTAATATAAGCCAAAACTAAGAAAAATATGATTAAAACAAATCGAATATAACACTGTTATTATACCATATGTATTCGTTTCGTTGTTTTATAAATAAAAAAAATAACATTTTTTAGTTTTTCTATAAGAATTAAATTCATATGAAATTTTTATTATAATTAACAATAGATTCGAAGAAATTGATAAATGGGGTGGACCATGCAACAGTGATCAAAATTGTATTGGAGGCTATGCCAGGACAGTTCATAAAGTCAAAGAATTAAAAGAATTGACAAAAGATAAAAATCCAATATATTTAGACGCAGGTGATAATTTTCAAGGTACTCTCTGGTATAACATTGGGAAATGGAATGTAACACAAGAGTTTTTAAATTATTTACCAGCCGATGTTATTGTAATTTAAATTAATATATTGAAAAGTGAAATGTAAATTAATGTTCATTTAAATTTTTTATAGACAATTGGAAACCACGAATTTGATAATAACATTGATGGTCTAGTTCCATTCCTAAAGCATTTAAAAGCTCCCGTTGTTATTGCCAATGTAGATGATAGCAAAGAACCTGAATTTCAAAATTTATACAAAAAATCTGTCGTAATTGAAAAAGGAGGAAGAAAAATTGGTGTTATTGGAGTTATTCTTGAAACTACTTCTGTAAGTTTTTCAAATTGAAGTTAATTATTAATATATATATTTCGAATAGAATATTTGAATAATTTTCATTTTTATTTTGTAGGCCATTTCAAACACTGGAAAATTAAAATTTTTGAATGAAAGTATCTCTGTTAGAAACGAAGCTGAAAAGCTACAATCGGAAGGTGTTAATATTATAATAGTATTATCACACTGTGGTTATGATGTAGACAAAATTATTGCTGAGAAAGGTGGTCCTAATATTGATGTTGTAGTTGGTGCGCATTCACATACTTTCTTGTATTCTGGTGATACACTACCAGGTCCAGATAAGTCAAGAGGTCCTTATCCAACTGTTATTCAACAAAAAGATAATGGGCATAAGGTATTAGTGATTCAAGCTGCAGCGTATTCTAAATATGTTGGAGTCCTAACTGTTTACTTTGATATAAATGGAATATCAAAATTTTATGAAGGACAACCCCACTATCTAGATACAAGTGTTCCAAAAGGTATATAGTTAGTTTAAAAAAATACACATTTCTACATACAAACATTTTTTTAGATATTTTTATTGAAAAGGCTTTACAGCCATGGAAAAATATTGTAGACACCCGAGGAAAAGAAATAATCGGTTCAACAGCTGTTAAATTAACAAAATTCGACTGTGGCTCTGGAGAATGTAATTTGGGCAACATGTTCACTGATGCATTGGTTTACTCCGTTAGAATCAAAAAAATTATATTTCATTAAAAATATTTAATAAAGTAACTAATTTTTAGGCCCTGAAACTACCTAAAAATAATTTAACATACTGGACAAATGCTTCTGTTGGAATAATAAATCAAGGAAGTTTACGAATTTCACTAGACAAAGGGAGTGAGTTTTAAAAGAACCCTAATTTCCAATTAAATATTTTCTACTTTAATAAATCAAAACTTATATTTAGCCTTGACATACAATCATCTGGTAACGCTGTCGCCATTTCAAAATAAAATTGAAGCGTTTAGTTTGAAAGGAAAATATTTACTTCAAGCATTAGAATACAGTGTCCGTTCCACAAACCACTTATCACCTTTGGTCTACACAGTAGATAATAGCGAAATAGACTTTAATTTTCGTAATATGCTTCAGATTTCGGGAGTTAAAACGACTTATGATCTAGATAAACCAGATGGGCAGCGGGTTAAAAGCGTTTCTGTTAGATGTTGGAAATGTCAAATACCGAGATATAAAAAACTAATGAAAGATGAAATATATAGAATTATCACAACAAGTTTTTTGGCTAATGGAGGAGACGGTTATAATATGATAGAAAAAAATAAATTCGATTCAATGTAGGTTTATTATTTAGTAACTTGCAACTATTTATACCAATTCTTTTAATTGTTTTAGCGAGTGGTCTTCCGATATTGAAGCTGTAACAGAGTATGTAAGACACAATTCACCAATAACGACAGGAAAAGAAGGAAGAATACGATTTTTATAAAATTAACTCATTTTTTTTATTTTATTTAATATTTAGATTTAGTTAGAACAAAATGTATGTGTGTATGTACATATCATATACTTTATTCTTCATAAATTTATAATTAACAAAAAAATTTATTAAATAATAGAAATATATATACTTCATAATTTTGTTAAGAAATATAGTTAGGTTGCATTCTAAAATTTAATATAGGCCCCTGTTAACATTATCACTTAAATGTGAATGAAGCTTGATTTTTTGTGAATGATACTGTCATTTTTGTTGTATTTTTGTTTTCGGTTAAATATTTTAAGATTTAACAGTTTACATTTTTACAACAGAAAAAAGTATTTCATATCTATTTTTAAAAATCAAACAAAACAAATGAATTAAAAAATT
Source organism: Argyra leucocephala (assembly GCA_963942445.1). Taxonomy (NCBI): domain Eukaryota; kingdom Metazoa; phylum Arthropoda; class Insecta; order Diptera; family Dolichopodidae; genus Argyra; species Argyra leucocephala. The sequence goes on along the minus strand of OZ012680.1, from coordinate 78,025,215 downwards.
AAATAAAGAGTACTGATAATACTATAAAAAATTACATAACATCTATTAACATTATCTTTTTTAGAATTTAAAAATTTGTTTTGTTTAAGTTTTGAAAAATGTAAGTTGTTAAAATAAAATTATTTTGATTTCGTTTTTGTTTTTAGAAGAAAAATTAAATAAAATTAATTTTTTAAGTTATTTTTATAAACTATGTACATGTTACGAATGGTTCAATTTAATAACATCATAAATATACCTACATACTTAAATATTTAGAAATTCATTAAAAAATCAAATACAAATACATGTATTCAAATTATTTGCGGTAATTTGATTGTAATATTAATTCAAAAAAGAAAAAAAAAATAAACAATAGAAAAATATGAAAATAAAGAATAATAATTAAAAAATAAAATTAAAAATTCATATGTAAACGCAAAATGTAAGATGAGATTTTTTTTGTGATAATAGAGATTGTAATATTGTATTGAAATAAAATTTAGGCAAATACATCGTATGGGCAATTTATGAAACCTGGCTAGACCCTGATATAAGTTCTGATATGGTTAAGATTCCTAGTTTTAGGCTCTATAGGTGTAATCGAGCTAAATTGGATGGATCTGGCAATTTGATTCGTGGTGGTGGTGTCGCGATGTATATTAAATGTGGTCTTCCTGTTAGAGTATTATGCAATTCTGGTTCATGTGATGATATTGAATTTATTCTAGCTGAAGTCAAAGTTAGTGGTAGTACAATCATGTTGGGAACAACTTATTTTGCACATCCGGCTGCATATAAACTTGATCCATTCAATAAGGCTTTGGATAAATTCTGTAGTAATTTTGAAAATATAGTAATTGGTGGTGATTTTAATATTGATATTCTTGATAACAGCAATGTTATGAGAAAAGTACTTCTACAGAAAATTAGGAATTATTCTCTTAGTGTAATCAATAATGCTATTCCAACTCGTTTCGGTAGAAGTCGTAATTCTCTACTTGATCTATTTTTAACCTCTACGGAACATACGAATAAAGTTGAAAAATTTGGTCAAATATCGCTACCTGGATTATCTGATCAAGACTTGATATATTATCACTTATAGAGATTATAAAAACTTAAATATGGATTATTTACTTAACAGTGCGTCTCAGCTTGACTGGGCGCATTTATATTTCCTTGAAGATATCAATGACAAGACTAACCACTTCAATGAGATGGTTTGTAATCTTTTTAATGAACATGTTCCGCTCCGCCATATTAGACCTAAGAGAGATTTCATTCCCTATTATAGCTCGACAGTAAAACAAATGGAAGTAGACAGAGATGCAGCTTATAAAATCTGGAAGCTAACAAAGACCGAACTTGACAGAAGTACTTTCAAGAAACTTAGAAATAAGGTTAATCTACATGTAAAACAGGCCAAGAAGAAGTACTACAGTGAAATTTTAAATAGCAATAATTCACCTAAACAGCTATGGTCTAACTTGTCCAAATTAGGAATAGGTAAAGCAAAGAACTGTGATAGTATTGTAAGATTTTGATGTGAATGAACTAAATTCTTTATTCATTGAAACTCCTGTGGAAACTAATCCTGAATTGTGCAAAGTTCCAACTCGTAATTTATCATCTTCTTTTGCTTTTCGTAATGTTGGCATTGATGAAGTTCATTTTGCTTTAAATGAAATTAAATCAGATGCTGTTGGACCCGACCGAATATCTCCGAAGTTCTTAAAAATTATATCTCCTGTTGTCCTGTCCTTCATTTTACATATTTTCAACCATATATTAACAACTGGTAACTATCCTGGAAATTGGAAGTGTGCTAAAGTTATCCCAGTTCCAAAAGAGGCTAATCCTTCTATTAATGATTTCCGACCAATTAGCATACTGCCCTTTCTATCTAAGGTGTTTGAGTACATTATGCATAGACAAATCACTCAATATGTTGAAGCTAATAGTCTTTTATATAATTTCCAGTCTGGATTCAGAAAACAGCACAACACATCATCCGCATTGCTTGAAATATCCGATAATATGTACATGGAAATGGATAAAAAAAATGCTACTGTTTTACTATTCTTGGATTTCTCCAAAGCTTTTGATTGTGTAAATCATGAACTTCTATGCAAAAAACTCAGGCAGTCATTTGGCTTTGACTTATCAGCTATTAAATTATTATGTAATTACCTTTATAAAAGAAATCAATTTATTTATTTGAATGAGATGAGATCGGATATAGTTGAGCTAAAATGTGGTGTACCTTATTGTTTAGTTTGTTTGTTAATGACATGCCACTATGTTTATCTGAGTCAAAATGCAGATTGTATGCTGATGATACCCAAATATTTATTAGTGGACCTATTACCAATATCATTACCTACATTGCTAAAATTAACGACGATCTTGATGCTATTTTATTTTGGACTAAAAACAATGGGCTAAAGTTAAATGCATCTAAATCGCAAGCAATGATTGTTTATTCTAGGGAAGTTGATACATCTATATTACCCCAAATTAAAATGAATAAATTAGCAATTCAATATACGTCATTAAAGCTAAAAATTTAGGAGTGATTTTTAATAATACACTAACTTGGAATGACCACATTGATAGAATATCCAAAAATGTCTACTGTATTTTAAGAAAATTGTGGAAATATTCTTATTTTCTAAATGAATGGTTAAAACGTAAACCCGTCCTAGCTTTATTGATTCCACATTTCACATACTGTGATACTGTTTACTCTGGTATGTCTGCTAGTGAATTTCACCGGCTGCAACTAATTTTTAATGCTTGCACTCGTTTTGTCACAAGCCGGCGTAAACATGATCACATTAGTGATGTTTCCAACGTGATATTAGGTGTTACACTACTAAGTAACTTTTTGAAAGCAAGGTATATTGTTGTTATGAAAAATATCTTGTTAAATCTTATGCCATTATACCTTTCTGAAAAGGTCACTACTGGTAGATCAACAAGAAATATGAATTTAATAGTTCCTCATCACAGGAGTCGATTAAGACACCTATCGTATTTTGTCAGAACTACTGTTCTTTGGAACTCCATACCGCACTACATTCTGCGCGTTAATAACATTAAAAGGTTTACTGAGCTCAGCAGTGAGTATTGTAGAAATCATGATTTGAGGTAGGCAAATGTATTATTTTAGTTCAACAGGCATACATTGGTATACATGTATTATATATTAAGTATGTAAATTTTTGTATATAGCATTGTTTTTTTTTTTTTTTCTCATTTTTATATCTCTATATATGTAATCATAACCTACAATAATTGGTAGTCTATATATTATTGTAGGCTGTGATGTAATATATATATGTTTTATTTTTATTAATTTGGTTATTAATTAGGTTAGTTATATTTTTACATTTTAACATTTTTCATTGTTATTTTCTAATATGTTTAGTTTTGTTAGTTTTAAATTATGGATTCTAGTTACATGCTTAAAAGACTAATCGTCTTATATATAGCAGAATAAATGAAATAAATAAATAAATATACACGATTAAATCAGTTTAAAAACTTGTTTCGGTTAATAAACGACTAATTTCTCTGTTCGCCACACTTTGAGTAACTTTTGCTCAACCAAGCACAAAAACTTCGCTATTTTTTATTTTCTTTAACTTGCAATGTTATTTATTTTATTGGGTGATGAAGGGGTCAAAATAAATTTTTATTTTATATCTGTATTTCGGAGAAATAATTTTAAGTGGTTGTTAGCTCAGTTGGTTATGTCGTCATGTTAATATCACAAGGTTTGTGAGTTCGATAACCTAATTTATTTAAACTTTAAACTGACAAAGGCAACTTATGCTGGTTTTACTATGTCATTCGCATTATGTCGACGATTAAACAGAAATAGATATATTTATTTTTTGAACGCGAAATTTTGATTACTCGTGAAGTCGTCATTCGTTAATCGTCGCGATTTTGTAATCTCTTCTCATTACTGAAAAAGTTAAAAAAATATTAAAAAATTGTACCTTATTCTTTTTTGAGAGCTTGAGAATGATTGTCATTAGAAATGGCTCAAAAAACAGGGAATATATATTTTATGAAAAGTATACTTAAAATTTCGAGTTGAAGTCGGAAATTTTAACATGTGCATGTGATGGAAAAAAAAATTATATGTATAGGAATATACTATTTATAAAATAAGATGTAGGTTATCTAAGTAATTCCAAAAAATGAGTAATATAAAAAAAAATTAGGTGAATCAAGTGCTGCAAATACTCATCTTTATCATTTTCCAAATGACAAAAATTTGTTTGATAAATAGTGTCACAAAATTTGTACTCGTCATTTTGATAAAAACTTTGTTGGCAAAAAAAACTACTGAAATGCGCTATCCCGACAAATTTTTTAGGCCACAAGGAAAATATAGACTTGTTTTTACCAACACAACCTACAGATAGAGTTAAAAAAACGATTAGAAAAAAATATAGTGCCTCACTTTGTCGAAATTCTGGAGATAGCAATCGTTTATCTAGCTTCCCACTTGATAATGCAATTAGAGAAAAATGGGTAAATATGTTAAATTTGAAAAACAATTCTTCAAAACATTTGTACACTTGTGAAAATCATTTTAAAACCCAAAATATCGGGGAAAGAAAACTTCGAAAAAATATTTTTCCTACAATGAATTTAAATTTGCCAAGTAATTCTTCCAAATTGATATAGTTCCAAATCCTGAAAAAGAAAATAATGAAGATTCTGAAAGAAATTCCGATATATGTATATGATTTTGATTTAGAATCTTTGGTACCGTCAAAATCTCAAAATATGTTTATGACGGTCCTGCATTGAAAAATAGAAATGTTTGATATGAACAGTTAACTTTGGAAGACATTTCCAATTTACCATCTCCTCGAAAAATGCGAAAGCCATCAAAAACTTCAGAAATATTATTTTGCTATCAATGCAAAATCAAAGATATTTTATTTTAAAAATCAAACCAAGTTGTATGCTGGAAAGTGTTTGAAATTACAAGAAAAAAACTTAAAACTAAGGAAAAAATTACAAAAAATAGAAAACGATCAAGATAATATAGAAACCAGAATAGATGCAATGCAATAGATAACATTAACACCAATACAAAAGATTTTTGTAAAATGCTATTGGCAAATAAACATAGTTATAATGAACAACAAAAAATTTTATCTCAAAATATCAATTTCAAATCTTCTTCATTTTATTCCTATTTAAAAGATGAATTAAAACTACATTGACCAAGCCAGTCTTCAATTTATAATTGTCCTATAAAAAACCTTCAGTCTGGATTTAATCAATGTCTCTTAGATAACCTACGAAATCTTGCTAATAAATTGGATGATCAATCAAAGCAAGTTGTACTGTTAATAGACGAAATACATATTCGAAGAGACTTGACGTACAATTTATCCAAAGATCTTGTTGATGGAGTTACGGATTTAGGGGCATCCGAAAGAGAAAATTTTGTTGCAAAATAAATATGTGTTGTAAATCTATGAGGTCTTTTTTCCATTTGGAAATAATTTTTAAGTTATTTTGTAATACAAAAAAGAATTTAGAATGGATCTACAGAAAAATTAAAAGATATTATAGAAAATCTGCAAAAATGTTTTGAAATGGACTTAAAAGTAAGATGCATAGTTTGTGATCAAGGATCGAACAACCGAAAATATTTAAAATTAATGACAACCGAAAATATTTCAAATATTTCCAAAGATAAACCGTTCATGTTGTTCAATAGAAATAAAATATTTTGCTTATTTGATACACCTCATCTAATGAAGTCAATGAGAAACACTCTTCTCACATGTGACATCACATCAAATGACGGTAATATAAGCTGGGAAGTATATAAATTAGATGAAAAAAATAAATCTATTAAAATGTGTCCAAAATTAACAAAAGACATATGGATCCATCACCTTTTGACAAAATGAACGTGCCTTTGGCAGTTCAAGCATTAAGCAGGAGTAGAGTGGCAGCACGTAAAACGTTTACGTTCAAAAATAAACGTGTAAGTATTTTAACGTCAAAGATTTGTTTTGGTAGCATGTAAAACATCACGTTGAAAATTTATTCCGAAAACTCGAAAAAATATTCCGAATGTTCGAAAATTATTTTGACAGTCAAATTAACCTATTTAAAACTTCAAAAAACATATGTTTTTCAAATTTAATGGAGGTTTAAAATAAAAAGAAATGAATTTAAATTTTTTAGAATTTTTTTTTTTGAATTCTTGTATTTCGCCTTATTATTTTCAATTTTGAAGAACAAAATTGTTATATAAAAATCGCAAAAATAATAAAAATGATGTGCCCGTTTCAATAGATATAGAATTTATAATAGACTAAAATTTAAAAAAAATAAATAAAATAAATGTAAACAAACCAATTGAGTTGATATTTTATATGATATTTTCAATAAATTAGAATATTTACAATGATCTAATAAATATAGTTTTTTATTTAAATAAATTAAAATACTCAATTATTAAGAAATTTAAAAAAAAATTATTTTATTTCTGTGATAATTCAAGCATTTTTTATGTGATAATAAAATAATTTTTTTATTTTATTAGTATTTTGCAAACAAAAATACTTCAATTATTCCATAAATAAAATGTTATCAAAAGAAATTAGAAATTACATTACTATAACTATTAAAAACTATAAAATTTAATATTCTTAATTTTTCAAATTTTAATAAATATTTAAATTTTATATTTTTATTATTAAAATAACACAAAATTATTAAAAAAAAACTCCCGTATAAATTTTAGTACACGGTAAGAAAATCATTGACGTTTAAAAATAAACGTATACGTTAAAACCAACGAACGTCAACTTGCTTACATGCTACCGAAAAAATGTATACTTTACGTTTTCGGAGTTAAATCAACGTTCGTTACATGCTACCAAAAGTGCTAATACGTTTTTTGACGAACGTGAACAAGTTACGTGCTGCCACCATGTGCTGCAATTGATACGTGTATAGCTAATAATTTCTTTTCAGTTCAGATAAAGCTCAGACAAGCGCAAAAACTATCAGTAATATATTTATTTGATATAATATATAACAGTAAATACTTTTGATTGCTTAAACTCCAGAAATTTGAAAGAAAAACATCCCTTTAGAAAGCCTTTGCAAAAAGTTCGCAAATTAAATACCTTAAAGAGGTAGTCATATATTTAAAATCATTAAAGCTTCCCGCAGGAAAAAAAATTTTGTATCTCAGGATTAATCTTTACAATTATTGGACTATTAAATTTAAGTGAAGTGTGAAGATCTTTTCTCTTGCACTAGCTTATAAATTAATGTTTAGTTGACATCAAGAATAAATCAAGATCTACTTGAAAACTTGTTTGCCAGAGTATGTTCAAAAGGAGAAAATAATAGAAATCCTTCTATTTCCGAATTCAATTGGATAATTGCTCGAATAATGTCAATGCGCATTCATGAACACGAACAAAAGTTGTGAAAACGTTACAAACATCATGATGCTAGATTGGGAATCTGCACTTGATAGTCAAATTGATTCCAGTATTGATGAAATGCAAATATCACCAGATGTTGATGAGGAATCTATAAACGAATTTATTCACGACAACAATGACACCGCGGCTTAAATATACTTGAAGCTGAGCCAGCGAAAAGATATTTTTTTGTTTATGGAATCTTTAAAATATTGTCCAAAAAAATTAATTTTTCCAAATGTTCCAAATGCAATTAAAGATTAAAGCTGATTCGTCCTTAAATTTAGCTTCAGAACAGTTATTAAAATATAAAAACTTTGATACCACAACCGAAAAATATTTCTTAAAGACCTACTGATAATTTTTTTGAAATTTGCAACTTACGTATAGTCGACGCATGCATTGAACTATAATACTGGGACTTATGATTGAAAACGAAAACGTTCAATCGTTTTCCGAATATCACTGACGTTTGTCATTTGATATGACAAAAAACGAAAACGGCAAACGTTAATTTTGAAAATAATTTTTCATATTAAATCAAACGTTCACTTGTGTTGAACGTTTGTATGGAACAGTTTATAAACATAAACAAAATGCAAGTAGTTTTTTTTATATAACTAATTTAGGTGTTTATATTTGTATTTTTGTAAATAAAAAATTAGAATATAAACTTAGAAATTACTTCATTTATATTTATTTGCAAAATAAAACATTTAATTTCTAAATACAAATACATATAAAATACAAAAAAAAAGTGAAATTTTAACCTGTAATGCATTTAAAAAAATTCTTTTCTATATAAAAGAAGAATTGTTTGTTTCTTTTTTTTTAGTTTTTAAATTTTTTTTCTTTATTTTTCTATATTTGACTATTTTTTTCAATTTATAATTTATGACACTACACTCTACTCTACACTATTGTTTTTTGTCTTGTTATTTTATTAAAATTTATGTAATTGTTTATTAAATTTTAATTTTAGTTAATTGTTTATTAAATTTTAATTCAATTTTTAATTATAATTTTGTTTTGTAAACTGTTTGTATAAACTGCGAAGGAGTAGCTTATGATTGAAAACGAAAACGTTCAATCGTTTTCCGAATATCCCTCATGTTTGTCATTTGGTATGACAGAAAACGAAAACGGAAAACGTTAATTTCGAAAATAATTTTTCATATGATTGAAAACGATCGGAAAACAGTTGTGGTGCAAAAATTAAACGTTCAGTTGTTCTTAACGTTTGTGTAAAAAAAGTTAACAAACATAAAAAAAATTTAACTAATTTGGGTGTTTGTAACTATTTGTATTTTTGAATTAAAAAATTAGCATTTATACTTAGAAACTATTCTTTTATTTATGTTTATTTTTGTCAAACGAAACATTTAATTTCTGAATACAAATATAAAAACAAAAAAAAAAGTTAAATTTTACCATCTAATGTATGTAAACAAAAATTCTTTTACAATTTAAGATTGATTTTTTTAAAAATAAATTACTAAAAAATAAATATGCATAACTTTATTTTATATCTTCTTATTTACATTACAGGCAAAACATTTATATTTGCTACCCTGGCTATTTACTAATTCTTTATTGTCTCTTCGAAGTACTTGTCTGTACTATAGCATTCGCATGTTTGATAACTGAAAAAGTTGAATTGATGATGCTTGCCAGGATGTTGCTACCAGTTATATTTGTTTTTATTAGTTTCAGTATTTTTTTTTATTTTTTTTAGAAATATCAATCAAATATATAATTACCTATATAATTATCAAATATATTCAATCAAATAAATTTGCTAATCCAAAATATATAATGCATATAATAATTTTTGGATAGGTTTTAGTTTGTATGTATGGCTTGCAATACAGTCATGGAGAATAGAAGAATTATAAATTTTTATATAAATGGGTTCATATCATTAATTAATTTGGTTAGAGTTAACATAAATGATTTATTGGATTATATTACTAAACGAAATAAATACATTATATTAAAATTTTAAAAAGTCAAATGAATTTTCAGATCCCTATGTTCTTGAGTCGTTGTACACTTCTCTTGTAGTAAGGTAAGAACGAATATTGAATATTCAAGTCAAGTTTAGTCACCGTTTTATATGGTACACATTGATAGGCAATACAAAATTTCTTAGATTCACTTTACGCCACTTGTGATGGTCTAATCCTATTAACTTACCATCATATGAGCAAAGACTAACTAATTGATCTGTCTATACATTGAACTTTAGGCGTGAGGTTTCTGATGTTATTTTCATTACAGAGATTGTAAAAGACAATTTAAAATCAACTTTAATTTCAAGCAATATCGTTATTAGAAATTTGCACCATCTACCCTCATTCAATTTATTTAAATCATTGACTCGACACTATTAAAACATTCACAAACACAAAAATTATACAATCGCTATTTTTAGAATTTTGCTATTCTTTTTTGTTTTGTTGTTTTATTAAAATGTATGTACCTAATTATTAAATTTTAATTTTAGTTAAATTTTTAATTTTAATTTGATTTGTAGCAAATAGGTATATATAATTTTGTTTTGTAAACTGTTTGTGCTAAGGAGTATAAATACATAAATATAAATTAAAATAAACAGAAACACAACCACAAAAAATTGAAACATATGTTTTTGACAACTGTCAGTTAAGTTTCGAAAATTTTCGAAAATGTTTTTATTCACACGTCTTCAATCATATAAAAATGTAAAGAAGGTGATAGTGATGATCGTTTCGTTTCGTTTTCCGTTTCGTTTTCAATCATAAGCCCCTAAATAAATAAATAAATCAAAATAAACAGAAACACAACCACAAAAAATTGAAACATATGTTTTTGACAACTGTCAGTCAAGTTTCGAAAATTTTCGAAAATGTTTTTATTCACACGTCTTCAATCATATCAAAATGTGGAGAAGGTGATAGTGATGATAGTTTCGTTTCGTTTTCCGTTTCGTTTTCAATCATAAGCCCCAGATATCCTAACTGGTTTCAGACAGAAAATGAGTGTTATAATCAACGTAGGTAAATTTTTTTTAGATTTCCTTATTTTAGTTTTATTAAGAAAAAACTGTTCCTGGCTTACAAAAAATTCTACCGAATTAATAAACAAAAAGCTTACATCACATAAATCGTTTAATTATTTTACAGCAATAAATACACATATTAGGTAAGTTTTTAATAAAATTATATTTTCTTCTAAATATTATTTATTTGAATGAAACCGATTTTTCCATAATTAAAATGTTGTCTTCACCGTTGTTTTCCTTCTGCTTCCATAAAAACAAAAAAAAATTCTTACCATACAGTTACTTTATTGTATACTGTATGCATACGTAATACCACATAAAACTTATATTTTTTAAATTAAAAAGAAAGAAAAACGCATAATGCCTTTTATTTTAAAATCTTTATTTGTTATCTACACACAGGTTTTAAAGAAAATAACCAGCGACAAATATCAGTAGCTTAGCAAGGATCCTCTGCAAGAATCAATTCGAAGAGTTGAAAAAACATATAAGGAGTATGCTTCGTTGTAAGGAAAAATAATTAGAGAGCTGCGCATGCCTCCGTCTATCCCAAGGATTAAATGTTTACCTAAAATACACAAAACGGGTAACGAGATTCGCGAAATAGTCGCTGCAAACATCTCCCCTACCTATAAATTAGCTAAATGGCTTCTTAATGAATTCAAGACAATGAGCGAAGACGAGAATACTAGATCAGTCCAAAATTCCATGGAATTCATTAAAAGAGTATAAAGTTTCAAAAACTTCAAAGAAACAGATGTATTAGTCTCATTCGACGTCAAAGCCTTATTCCTCAGTATTCCAGTTGATGAGGCACTTATCGACTTAGAAATTTGGCTAATCTAAACAAGAATCAAGTCAACAATGGAGTCAAAAGGTCAAACAATATATGAAACTAACAAGATTTTGCATGACAGAGGATTACTTCACTTTCAGAGGAAAGTTTTATAAAGGCAAAACCGGAGTCGCAATGGGGAATTCACTGTCTCCATTTATAAGTGAAATATTCATGCAAAAAATAGAAAATAAACTAAACAAAGAAGGAAACTTACCAAAATATTGGATAAGGTATATAGACGACGTGTTCTCTATCATCAACCGGAATGAATTAGACAAGATCCTGAACAACCTTAACAGTATTCACGAGAACATAAAATTCACAGCAGAAACTGAAGAGAATCATCAACTACCTTTCTTAGATATTTTAGTATCTTTTAGTATCTAAGAGAGAGATACTGAAATAAAATTCGCAATCTACAGGAAGCCGACGAACACCCAAAGAGTAACGCCAAGTACATCAAATCATAGCTTCCAACAAAAGATGGCTCCATTTCATTCAATGATCCATAGACTAGTTACAGTTCCAATGGAAAAGGAAAAATATAATGAGGAAAAAAATTATATTATCGACACAACTACAAAAAATGGATACTCGAGCACAACAATTACAAGAATTATCAACAAAAGGAGGTATATGAAAAGGGATGATATGACCACATTGTTTCAACAGGAATGGATAAAAGAAGACACCAAAAGAATTTCCATCACATATGATGATGAAATAACGAAGTCATTAGGGAAAAAATTAAGAAAACATAACAAAGACGTCATAAGTACTAGCAGGTGGCATCAATTGAAAACATTACTAAGCTCTACGAAAGATAAAAAAATAAAAACAGAGAAAAGCGGAATCTACAAAATATCATGCAACAAATGTGAGAATATATATATTGGACAGACAAAGAGATTAGCAACAGTAAGATTTCAAGAACATCTAAACGAAGCAAAACTTACTAAGAAGGCAGGTAAAATATCCAATTTCAAATCAACTGTAGCGGAACACATCGCAATCGAGGAACAAGTCATCAACTTAGATGACCTAGAGGTAATCAAAGAAATCAACGACACCAGAAAACTAGATGTTTGCGAAAGTCTGGAAATCATAAAACAACCGTCAGGTACCCTTCTAAATAATGATCACGGTAATGGGTACACGTGGCTATTTAAATTCATAAGAAAATAAAAATATAAATCCCTTCTTTATTAGGTAGAATTAAGTAAATTTAAAATTTAATTTAATTTTGTAATTTTTATTGCCCATAAAAAAAAAAGTATATATAACTAATATAGCTCTTAATCAAATTTAATTACGCCAATACACTGAAGAAGGCAACATATTATTGCCGAAATATTGATATTTGTAAAATAGACAAATAAAAATTTTAGTAAAATAAAAGGAATTATGCGTTTTCCTTTCTTTTTAATTTGAGAATTTTACTACAAACAAAAAACAAAATTTAAATATATGATACGAATACGAATACAAATATTTCAATTCAATATGTATCCGTCATCCTATCGAAAAATATACACACAATCAAGAAAAAAATAATATTTGATGAACACATATATTTTCTGTATATCAAATGAATTGATTTACATTTCTGTATAAAAAATTTTTTAAATCGAGTGGCAGCACGTAAAACGTTTACGTTCAAAAATCAACGTGAGTGAAGTATTTTAACGTCAAAGATTTTTTTTGGTAGCATGCAAAACACCACGTTGAAAATTTATTCCGAAAACTCAAAAAAATATTTTGAATGTTCGAAAATTATTTTGACAACCAAACTAACCTATTTAAAATTTCAAAAAACATACGTTTTTTCAAATTTAATGGACGTTTGAAATAAAAAGAAATGAATTTAAATTTTTTAGATTTTTTTTTTCTAATTCTTGTATTTCGCCTTATTATTTTCAGTTTTGAAGAACAAAATTGTTATATAAAAATCGCAAAAATAATAAAAATGATGTGCCCGTTTCAATAGATATAGAATTTATAATAGACTAAAATAAAAAAAAATAAATAAAATAAATGTAAACAAACCAATTCAGTTTTTATATATTTACAATGAACTAATAAATATAGTTTTTTATTTAAATAAATTAAAACACTCAATTATTAAGAAATTTAAAAAAAAATTATTTTATTATCATATAAAAAATACTTGAATTATCACAGAAATAAAATAATTTTTTTATGTTTAAAAATATGTTTACATGCGTTGATATTATTTTTATTAAAAAAATTTTAAATTTTGTTAAGAGTAATAATCTTAAAATATAAATTATTTGTTAGAAACAAAATAATCTTATACTAAAAAACAAAAAAATTACACTTCATATCTTTTTCTTAAAAAGCATTTGAAACTCTATATGTGAATGCGTTCATTCATAAATCGAGATAGCAATAAATATTTATCAAATAATTATATATCTGTCCTTTTCTTTTACTTGGTCCTTCAGCCAAAAGTTAAAAATATTTTAACTAAGAAATTGGATGAAGAAAATGCCCGGAGAGGATATTTTTGTATATTTTGGTTTATATAAAATAAAATTTTTTGATTGGTTAAAAACTTTGTCCGGACGTTCGTCCGTTAAGAGGAAATCCACCTTAAATGGCTTTGGTATTAGTTAATGGCGCCGGTTCAACCACTAAAATTTTTGTCGAATAATAATCCTCATTTCGTGAGTACAAAATATCCCCTGCATAAAATTACGTATGTACTTATGCATATACATTTTTTCAACACCTCAAAATACACAAGTACGTTATACAAATGGGTAGAGTATGCGTACGATTTTATTCTGTTGCTAAAATAAATCAAGCAGATAATACAAGTAAAAATAAATCAATCAGATAATACAGTTTTTTTGTATCCTTCATTTCACTTCTTTTATTAGTTGTTATCTATGTATTAGTTAGTGACGCCGGTTCAACCACTAAAATTTTGGTTGAAAAATCCTCATTTCGAGAGTACGAAATATCCCTGTACAAAATTAGTTTGTTGGCAAAGGGGTATGTTAACTATGGTATTAGTGAAATATAGGCCATATCTTAATGTATAATTTTGTTTATTCTATTGTTTTTGTATTTCCTTACATATATTTATTTATTTTTACATTCTAAACTCACAAAATTAAATTCAAACCGACACTGAACCCAAAGCCTACAGTAGTTTACCATTATAAAAGCTCTGTTTACCCTCTGATTTACATTAGTTCTTATTAGGAGGATCAACTCTCTGGATTTGACCTGGAGTCTCCGGGCTTATAAGCCTTAACTTCAGGCCCCGGGTTTAACTATATTTTCTCCGGGTTGGTAAATAATCTAAAGTTTAATAACAATTTATCTATTTTAAATATGCAATTTGAAAAAATTATCATGAAATTAAAAGATTTATTGTTATTTAAAAAACTTTAAAAAATTGAAGTCATCCTCTTAAACAAAATTTTAAACAAATTGGATGCAAATTGTTTCATAAATCTTCAATTAAATCAAATATTGGTTAAAGTATTTCAAAATTCAGATCTTCAACTCTTTAAGATCATTGCAAAGCATTATCTGTTCCAGTTAGTAATGCCTATGTGGAACGCGTATTTTCTTCAATGCAAAATTTTTGGACTGATGAGCGTAACCGATTAAGTATTAATTTAATAAAGGCGGAATTGTACATTAAATATATTAAATATTGTAGATTAAATTTTAATGTGACGTCTGTATTTAAGAAGTGAGTTTATTAACATATTATAGATATGTAAATCTACGCAAATTGGAGGACTATTATTTTAGGTGGAATACGTCGAACCACGAAATGTTATATGAATGTGTTGGTATTTAAACTATGTAAAATCGCGCTAAAATCGCCAAAAATTTTATTTAATGTTTGTTTAAAATTTTCAATCTCCAGGTTAAGCTCAATGAAAATGTGGTCACCGCTCGGAGCGTATCTGTATATGCTTACTCAGAGCCTGCTCTTTTTAGTTAGAGCTTGCTCAGATCTATGCTCTGATTTCAAAAACGAAAACGCCAAAAGACATGTTTTTCAAAACCAGTGACGAAGCGTGAACATTCAGATTAGGGAATCAATTCATTAAAAAGTCGAAAAGTATGAACTAAGGAGAACTAGGCAGGGTTAACTACTTTACATTGTATTAAATTAATAATTTTCTGGAAATAATAATTTACTATTAACCTAAAAATTTTTTTTTCTCTCTTTGAAGGTGAAAATCTTTGAAAAGAGCTTAAAAGGCCGTATCACAGCTTAATAGGACTGTGAGATTTTTAAATTACTAAATTCACCTACAACGGGATCTCTTAAGATTAATTATTATAGCTAGTCCCTATATGGACTAAACAATTTTTCTTTAAACTTTGAATTAATAAATAAACTTATTATGATAGGAAAAAAAAAATTCAGGAAATGCAAATGATATATTGCAAATTTGTTAGGTTACCATTGTTTCGTAGGAGTAATACCCAAAACAATTCATTTCATAAAGGTCTTCAAATATTTAATCACTTAACAGTGGAAGTCAGAAACGCAGAAGATTTTTTCTAAAGAATCTTGATAACTTTGGTAAAGTATAGAAACGAATAATTAAATTTGTATTTTGCCTATTGAATATTCATAAATTTTCATCTTATTTCATTTTAAATTTTATAGTTTAAATATTTTATGCATTATTTTGGTAAATTATTGTTTATAAATTTTAACAAAATTGAACTAATTTGTAACAAAATTGAACTAATTTTGTTTTATGTAATTTGAAGGTAAATAGATTTAAAACTTTAAAATAGTATTAATTACTAAAAAATGAAATGAAAAAAAAAAAAAAAAATTACGTTGAAATACACTAAAAATTAATTCTATCACCGATTATCAGACAATAATTAATATTTATATTGAAGATTAATGCTCCTTTTACATTATCATAAAAATTCTCTGATGATTTAATTGATTTCAGTAAATCTTTTTCAATTGAAATAACAGAAAGAGAACTTAATTTTTCCGATCCCATTCTATTTCGCATTCACGTTCTTCTGTTGCTGTTATTGGAGGAATAGTGAGAATCAATTGACAAAGTTTTGTAAATTCCGTAAAGCACCGGTCTTTTCCACACTCCTTCAAAATGTGTAGAATCTCTAAAGCATTTTTCTTACTTTGAAAATCTGAATCACTGAATATAACTTTTCTGTTTCCAACTTGAATATCTCAAAATATTCCTAATAACTTTCTTGCAAATTGCTTACAAGATCACTAGGGTATTTTTCTTCGAAATCCTTATATCGACTTACGTCAGTTAATCAATAAATTTAATTTTTTTGAGGGATTCAAAACGGTACTTAATTTCTGAAATGAGTTTTTGGCCAATATCTGTTATTAATGTTTTATAGTACTTTGGAATATTTTTACCACAAAGTTCCCTTTTTCTAGATGCTAATTCTAGAATGTCAAATTCGTCAATACTTTTGGAAAAATTTTCTTCAAAATTGTGGATCATCAATTTTGATCAATGAATTTTTCGAATTCACAGATTTTTCGAATACAATAGGATATATCAAACATTTTTTTTTGTAAGATTTCAAAAATTCATGAGTAAAAAAATAAAAAATAATAACATATTAACCGCTTTTTTCTCTATTATTCTCTTATTTATTTATGATTAATTATATACATAGAATAGGAGATATAGCTAATAAGCTACATATAAGTATCCATATTCATATTATTATTAATATTATTTTATTATAAAAGTTATCTTTTTTCTACAGCCAAAAAAATAGTAAATACAAAACTCTATATCTATGTATTTTGTTTTTAATTTACAATTCTGTATGCATATTGATTTGCATGCATTTATTGTTCTCTTCTGTATCATCTTTTTCTGTTTATTTCTCCTCATTATCTCATCAATCAATCATCATTCACCTATAATACTTTATAATTATTATAAATCAATATTAATATTATATATAGGTATGTCGATATATATATATATATATATATAAATAAATACAATATTCCTTATAAAATAATTAATACTAGGGGCCCCTGTTGAGTAATTACGATTTAAGTTAAAGCCAAATTTAAAGTTTTATAAAAGAACAGCGATTTGCATGAACTGATATAGACTTCTCATTACAAAGCAAAAAACACTCATGTTTTAATGCAAAGCTTTGAAATTAGTATATTTTCGTTAAAAAACATAAATACCTTACTTCTCGTTTTTGTTACGTTTCTACCTATTTCTTAATGTATTTGGTGAATAATAAATTAAAAAAATGTCAACTGTGTGCGCATTATTGTTTTATTTACAATTTACTTATTATATATTAAGAGTTCACTATGGAGAAGAGAGATAAAATGAAAAGGTGTCTAGTGCCCAGGTCCTTAAATGCTTGTCAATTATAATTATAGATGGCAAAATACAATACAATTACGCATACACAATCAAAATAAAATTTGAGAGTTAACATTGCCTATTCCTCTAAAAATGTTAAATTTCTTCTTATGTGTAATTTACTATTCTTTATTATATTATACAAGCTGTTAGCTGTGGAAGCGATTTTAAAATTGGTTCCCTTTGAGTTTATTTTTGTATGGTATGCTAAAAAAAATTCTTATAAAAAAAAGGATATATGAAATTTTTTCATAACATTTATAAAGTTACTGGAAGCGATGTTAAAATTGGTTCCCTTCATATATGTATACCTACAGTGTTAGACTGTTACGATTTTATTTTGTAATGTAAGTTTTTTTCTTTTAATGAGTTTTATTTTATATAATGTTATGTTAAATATTTTTTGAAAAACTAAATAGTAGTAGGCTAGTAGCAAACAACATTTTTTCTTTCTAGAATTTCAATGTATGTATGTGAAGTAATTTTAAAATTGATTCCTTTGCAATATTATTTTATAAGATATGTATGGCGAATTTTATATGGTTTTATTCAGTGGCCTACTATGACAATTTAAATTTATTTTACATACATTTTTAAATTTAATAATATGAAATAAAATTTTGTAATGAACTGTAGAAGAAATATTTTTATTTTGTAACAAAAAAAAAAATCGTTTATGAATTCAGTAATTAAAGTGTAAAAAGAAATAATGTTAATTATAAAATCAAAGGGAACCAATGGTTCCGTTGGTTCCATGGACCCTTCGTCGTTGGTCAAAACTACCCACAAACTGATGACAAATATTTACAAATGGTTGTCAAAATAACTAAGAAATTGATGACAAATTTTATCACAAAATTGCCATTTACACTGTGAGAAATGGGGTCAACACATAGTTATATAAAATATAGATTGGCAGTTAGAATAAAAATTTTCAGAAACTTTTGGTCAGCTGTTTTTGAAAAATCTGAGTTCAAATAATTTAGTTTCTACTGCAAATAATTCCCTTGAAAATAGAAACTTCGCACCAATGTAATATGAAAAGTTTAGAGTAAAATCAAATATAAAATTACAATAATTTTAATGATTGGATTATTTTTAACGTCTCCTATTTTTAAAACCTCAATTAATTTAAAATAATTCTTTTTAAATTTTCTTTTAAAAACATGTATGTGTGTATATTCACACAAAATTCAAATTTCAATAATTCAAATAAAATTCAAAAAAAGTTAAAAAAAGATGCTTTGATACGTATATATTTATGTTCTTGATCAGAATTATATAAACAAAATTAATTAAATTGATACATGGATTGATACAGTTTGATGTTAAACTAAATTAAATGAGCAAGAGTGGAAAAATTCTTTTACTTTATCGTATACATTATATATTATTTTATAAAACTAAATTCACATAGATTCTATTATTTATACATTCCCGTGAAATTTTATGTCTACATATATATTGATAATATTAAAACATATTAGATGATATGTATACAAATTTATATTATTTATAAGTATTATTATATTATTATTATTATTTAATAATCAATGTATATCTAATCGCTTGTATTTTATGCATATAAATAATATTTATCATTCCCATCAAATTTAAAGTTTTTCCTCCTATTTTTCTTTTCCACTAAACGTTTTCCAATGCTCTAAAATTGCAATTAATAAAATGAAATAAAATTATTTTCAAATTATCGTATTAGCGTAAATAATATATTTAAAACAGAAAAACTATAAAAAATAAATAGTTAGTAAATATATGTGTAGATAAGATGGTTAAAAAACAAAACTAATTTTAAATTCAATAAGAAAAAATTGAAAAGAATCTATTCTACAAAACCATCAAAATATTAAGAAATGGCTGTTTATAAAATCAAATCAGCTGAGTTGAAATATTGAAAAACATATGCTCATTTTTGGCTGAATCTGACATTTAATAATTATTATGATAATGTATTAGAGAGAAAGATAAAGCAATAACAATCTATATTTTATATATCTATGGGTCAAGTCATAATGCATGTTCTTATGGGTAGAAAAGTGGTAGAAATCTACCGGAACTTATGAGGGAAGGGTGATTTCGGTAAGAGGTAAGCCAATCTACCAAAATTAAAAATTACTTGTAGATTTTTGACGTTTGCATTATGTCAGTGTCCAAATATTTTTATTTTTTTTATGCATTTTACACAAAATGCAAGGAAATTGTTGATAACAACTTCATTTTCGCATAGAAAAATAATAAAATAAAAAATATATAAATTTTACAAATAATGAGGCTTATGATTGAAAACGAAAACATTCAATCGTTTTCCGAATATCACTGACGTTTGTCATTTGGTATGACAGAAAACGAAAACGGAAAACGTTAATTTCGAAAATAATTTTTCATATGATTGAAAACGATCGGAAAACGTTTGTAGTGCAAAAACCAAACATTCAGTTGTGTTGAACGTTTGTATGGAAAAAGTTTATAAACATAAACAAAATGCAAGTATTTTTTTTTATATAACTAATTTAGGTGTTTATATTTATATTTTTGTAAATAAAAAATTAGAATATAAACTTAGAAATTACTTTATTTATATTTATTTGTAAAATAAAACATTTAATTTGTAAATACAAATGAATACATATAAAGTACAAAAACAAGTGAAATTTTAACCTGTAATCCATTTAAAAAAAATTCTTTTCTATATAAAAGAAGAATTGTTTGTTTCTTTTTTTTTAGTTTTTAAATTTTTTTTCTTTATTTTTCTATATTTAACTATTTTTTTCAATTTATAATTTATGACACTACACTCTACTATACACTATTCTTTTTTGTTTTGTTGTTTTATTAAAATTTATTTTAGTTAATTATTTATTAAATTTTAATTCAATTTTTAATTATAATTTTGTTTTATAAATTGTTTGTTTTGTGCTAAGAAGTATAAATAAATCAAAATAAACAGAAACACAACCACAAAAAATTGAAACATATGTTTTTGACAACTGTCAGTTAAGTTTCGAAAATTTGCGAAAATGTTTTTATTCACACGTCTTCAATCATATCAAAATGTGAAGAAGGTGATAGTGATGATCGTTTCGTTTCGTTTTCCGTTTCGTTTTCAATCATAAGCCCCAATATTGTATTGGATTGACATTATAATAATAATAAAAATTTATTTATTTATTTTTTTGCCAATAATTTTATTTTCGGCAATATTGATATTTCAATAATTTGACAGTAACAATGGCAGAAATCTACCAGTTTTTTTTATGAAAGGTAGATTTCTGCGGTAGATTTCTGCCTCGTATAAACATGGGCATAGATATACATATAAAAATATAGATTGACAGCTATAGTAAATATTTTCAACCACTTTTGGACAGCTGTTTTTGAAACATTTGAGCTGAAATAATTTAGTTTTTATTTTACAGCAAATAATTCCTCTGGAAATGGAAACTTCGTACCAATATACATATACACTTTATTACTTAAATATTGCACTTGCACTTGATCCTCGCACTAAACCTGTCAAATCGTCCGGATCCGCACTTGATCAAATGTCAAAGTTTTAGTGTAGTCTCAAGTAGACTAAATATCGCAAAATTAAATTTATTAAAAGCGAAAATAAAAATTAAAAAGTGAAAATAAAAACAAATGAACATTGAAAGAAGTAACCAACGAAATTTGATAAAAATTACCCATAAAAGCATACAAAATAATATGGACATGTTATTTGATAAGCACACAACACATATTTTGACGAATGCTTTAATAGTTTATTATAATATCAATTGATAAAATTTATAATGGATATTAATCAAACAATTTATTTCATGAAAAACTAATAATAATACTACAAAAAGAAAAACCAAAATAACTTCAACATTCAAATAAAACAAAAACCTTTTATTTCATAAAACAACAAATAATGATATAGAAACATAGAATATTATTTCTATTTAAATCTATATTCTATCTAAATATTATTTAAATTTTTTCTATCTAAATGCATGTTTTAAATATAAATAATTGTTTTTTACTTTTCAAAGTGAATATAACAACAACAAGTAATATAAAATTTTATTTTTATTTTATTATGCACGCATTTTTTTCTTTTAACCAAACAATATATCACAACAAAAACAAACTGAAATAAAATAACAATAATGACATTTGCTTAAAAATTTAAAATTGATATCATTGCCATAGTCACGATCATAATAAATATTACTAAATGTTTCTAAATATTGCTGAACTAAAGCATTTTTTTGCTGTTTTCACAATAAATTTGACGTAAAAAGTTTAAAAATTTTTTTTATGGTAATATTGATTTCACTCCGAAAAATTTATTAATTGTCATAAATTTATTAAGATTGTGCGACAAATAGTGCAAATAAATATAATAAATTAGTATTTTCGGAAAGTGTAAGTATGAAAAACGAGAGGTCCGGAAACGCCCTAAATATGATGGCCATCTGCCGACGGCCAGGTCAGCCAGACATGCTAGCAAAATTTCAATTTAACTGTTGACATTTGAAATTGGAGTATGTATGACTATGTATAAACATCTATTCTATATACTATGCCTACATTCTATATATATATTTATCTTATATGTACATCTTATTGACAATTATAATTATAGATATAACCAACGAATTAGAATTAAATGGAAGTGGCTATCCCATACAAAAATACAAACATTTTGTCCATATTTTTTTAGTACTTCTCTTTCTGTTTGGTTTGTTTGGGTTTCCAATTTTCAAAAAAAAAATTTTTTCAGTATTATGCCAATATAGTTTTTTTAAGTAGAAAATTAGTAAAATCTTTGAGTATGAATAAAATAAAAGGTATCAAAATATAATCTTAATAAAAATAACAATGTTTTTTCAATTTAAACTTTCTTTTACTTTATTACCGTATTCTATTATTACACAGAAAAGTATTGCTGTTAAATTATTTGAAAAAAAAAAAATCATTCATGTTTCTGAAATATTGAAAATGTAGCAGTAGTGTGTAATATATGGATATATGAAATTTTCAAAAAGTACGAACACTAGCAATGAAGTAGGCAAAAATAAAATTTGTTATTGTCAAATAAATATTAAAAAAAGTCAATAAAATTTTTGATTTTTATTATAAATTGTTAAAAAATTACAAATTTTAAGGAAAAATGGAACGTAAAAAGAAGATTTGTATCATTCCAGGCTGTAAGTCTCATTTGGAAAAAGAAAATTACGTGTCTTTACATATGTAAGTATTATATTTTACATCTTTTGAATTTTTAAAAACTTCTAAACAAAACAGTGTAGTATTAGGATAATTTAAATATCCGGACAAAGAAATTTTTTTTTTGAATATCATTTTAAATATTTATTTTGAATATATTGGATTATATATATATTTGAATATATTGGATATAATTTTAAAAAAAGTATATATATGTTTGTAGTTTCCCAAAAGACGATGGTTTGAAACAACGATGGATTGAAGGAATTCAAACTGCAAAATGGATACCAAATTTAAAAAAGCATAGTAAAATATGCTCTAACCATTTTGCAGTAAAAACAAGGAATGAATCTGAAACAGACCCTATAAATCTAGCGTATGATACGATAATGACAGAGGAGCCGATGGTAAGTATATTATTGAAATTTGTAAATATAATGAAGTTAACAAAAATTATTAAATATATTTCAGCTAATTGTTAATGAATCTGAAACAGACCCTATAAATCTAGCGTATGATACGATAATGACAGAGGAGCCGATGGTAAGTATATTATTGAAATTTGTAAATATAATGAAGTTAACAAAAATTATTAAATATATTTCAGCTAATTGTTAATGAATCTGAAACAGACCCTATAAATCTAGCGTATGATACGATAATGACAGAGGAGCCGATGGTAGGTATATTATTGAAATTTGTAAATATAATGAAGTTAACAAAAATTATTAAATATATTTCATCTAATTGTTAATGAATCTGAAACAGACCCTATAAATCTAGCGTATGATACGATAATGACAGAGGAGCCGATGGTAAGTATATTATTGAAATTTGTAAATATAATGAAAAATTATTAAATAAAAAACAACATTATTAATTCAACTTGTGGAATAGGCCTCTTGGGGAAACCACTTTAAAAAAAACGCTCCTATTTCTTTACCTCAATGGTGGTGTGGAAAAAAGAAAATGTTTTGATACAAATATATTAATAACATAATATTTACATATTTATAAGTATAGGATAGACAATCGGCAATAATAAGTTTATATAATTTTGTATGATAAATATCAAATATGTAAAAAATTTTATAATCAATCTATTGAAAAACTTATAGAAAAGAATTTAAAATCTAAAAAAAAAGAATAAATATTTTAAAATTCAAAACTAGAAAGCGCTGTATTTCTCATATTTTTTTCATATATGTATTAATAATAAATTTTGATTAATTTATCCATTATTGTTAGATATTTTTACTCATCATATTTTTAAAAAAAATTTAAGTCAAAATACATACAAATTGAGGCATATTAAATTCAGAGCACTATCCTGTTTATTTATCAAAATAATTTCCATTAAAAAGAGAGAAAATATATTGAACGAATATATTCGTCTATTTCTGTTTTTTGACAATCGGAAATACCAAAGAAAGAGAGGAATATACCCAAAACATTGGACACTTTTTTGTATGGATAGCCACTTCCATTTAATTCTAATTCGTTGCCCAAAACATTGGACACTTTTTTGTATGGATAGCCACTTCCATTTAATTCTAATTCGTTGGATATAACAATGCTTCAACTTCAAAGAAACTACATACATATGTACATAATAAATAACTATAAATTTGAATATGCAATTGTTTATAATAATATTATTTTTGTTAATACTTATTTTGGATTAGAATGAAATATGTTGCCTTTCAAGAAAACAAATTAAAAACACAAAAAGAAGAAAAACTGGTTCTCTCTGGTAGTGGTAAGTAAAGAAAGTATGACATATGTACACATTACACAACATAAACCCATACATAATTGTCTATATGCTTAATAAACTTTTATGACGTTGCTCACAACATTTCGTCTATTTTAAAATTCCAAATTTAGAGTCTCTAAATTTTTTAATAAGAAAACAGGTTTGAATTTAAAAATATAGTCCTTGCATAACTTTTTTTTTTACAAATTTTTTTAAGTTACATCCAACATGTAGACTCTTTTTAAGACAAAAAGTCTCATTTATTGTTTACTAATGTGCCTATCGCAACATTCACTTTGTTTTTTGACTTCACTTTTTTTCACTTCATTTTCACCCGCCTGTGGAATAAATCGGTATCGCAAGTTTCACTTACTATACAAGAAACAATGTTGAGCAACATTTAAAAAATGTTGCTTAGTTTTGAGTAGTTGCCTCTTTTTTTCTTATGTTAATGATAAGAAATGATGTCAATATAAATTGGCTAACTTTTTTATTCCAGTATGTTAAATATAAAATTGCTAGTTTTTAAAATTATTGAGTAAAGTCCTCATATTTACCATAAGAAAGAGTGTTAAAAGATTTGCTAACTCTTTTGCTCTAGTAAGAGTAAAAAAGTGAAAAAAAATCATCCGAGTGAATACTATCCGGCTAATTTTTTTAAGTGAATAACACACAAAAGTTGAAATTTGCAAGAAAAATTTGGTGTTGTTTTAAACAAATAAGAAAAAAATAGTTAAAAAATATATTAAAATTATTAGTGCCCGTCACGGAATTTCGTAAATATACGATTCGTATTATTTTGGTTCTTTTATATCGCTAGTTTGCTACACTTCATAATAAAAACCAAAAAAGTTTGCGACACTTTCATACAATGAAAAAATACGAAATCGTAAATTTACGAAAGAAAAATAAGAAGCCTCTGAGCTATTTAATTTTCATTTCGTATCTTCGTATTGTTGACAGTTAATGTCAAATATCAATAATAAACAAAAAGAAGTACAAATTATCAACAAAATATTAATCAAATTAATTTTTTCTAAACAAACTTAAGCATTCAAAATTAAAAATAAAAATAAATTTAAATGTGTAAGTGAAATTTTTATAAAAAAGAAAATTAAAAAACAAATTGAAATAAACATTTGTATTTACTTTTGAGATGTTTTCTAGAAGCATGGATTCTTCCGTCAAGGACCATATTTTTGTTACGCATCTTACGCGTCTTAATTTATGTTGTTCCATATCACAAAAAATTACAAATTGAAAATAGTTAAATTTAAATTACAAAAAATTACCAATTAAAAATAATTAAATTCTAATAACAACACAACCATAATTAAAATTGGAAATCAAATTTAAACAGACATCAGATATCAGCTGTTATTACGAATTTACGATTCTTTGTCGAATTGTGAATTTTTTATCGAAGTTATTTCAATCGAACTGATTTCACAGCGCCATTCCGCCATGCTAAGAAATGCACTTCCCAATTTTGGTAGTTTTGAGTAATTTTACTTTATCTTTTTTGTGGTCTTGTCGTTTTTTTTAACTACTTTTATAATTTTAAAAGGAATCAAAAAACGAAAGTTAATATAACTTTTAAAAGGGATAAAATTTATAGAAATTTTTTGCTTGTTAATAATTAAAATGCATATACGAGTTTTTTGTTAAACAATTTTTGGTTAATAAAAAATTAAAATATTGATAAATAAAACCGTTTTATTAATATTTTGTATATTGATAAAAAAAAATTACATATAATATGAATGTACAATATTTTTATAGTACACGTTGTCGTAATCCATATTATTATTTGTCGTTTCCGCCGTTTTATCTTAAGTGCCTATCGCAACCTTCACTTTTTCATTCATTTCACTCTTTTTCCATCCGGATGACAATTTTGGTATCGCAGCATTCACTTTACAACTCAAAAAGTGAGTGTAAAGTGAATAAAATGTTGACATACATATTTAGGTGTTGACCTACATATATGGTACATATGTAATAATTATTAATGTTGACATACATATGTGGGTGAAAATAAATTTTAACTGTTTCTATTTATGTAATTTTTCTATAAACAATATTAAGCAGACACTAAGCTCTTATTAATAATAGTTAAATTTACTATTATATTATATAATAGCGCTCGTCACGCGTATCTTCGTATTTCGTAAGTTTACGAATGTCAACTTTGCGTGAAGAGTAAATTTGTAAATTTTGTATTTTTCATTTCGTAAATTCGTAATAACAGCTGATATCTGATGTCTGTTTAAATTTGATTTCCAATTTTAATTATGGTTGTGTTGTTATTAGAATTTAATTATTTTTAATTGGTAATTTTTTGTAATTTAAATTTAACTATTTTCAATTTGTAATTTTTTGTGATATGGAACAACATAAATTAAGATGCGTAAGATGCGTAACAAAAATATGGTCCTTGACGGAAGAATCCATGCTTCTAGAAAACATCTCAAAAGTAAATACAAATGTTTATTTCAATTTATTTTTTAATTTTCTTTTTTATAAAAATTTCACTTACACATTTAAATTTATTTTTATTTTTAATTTTTAATGCTTAAGTTTGTTTAGAAAAAATTAATTTGATTAATATTTTGTTGATAATTTGTATTTCTTTTTGTTTATTATTGATATTTGACATTAACTGTCAACAATACGAAGATACGAAGATACGAAATGAAAATTAAATAGCTCAGAGGCTTCTTATTTTTCTTTCGTAAATTTACGATTTCGTATTTTTTCATTGTATGAAAGTGTCGCAAACTTTTTTGGTTTTTATTATGAAGTGTAGCAAACTAGCGATATAAAAGAACCAAAATAATACGAATCGTATATTTACGAAATTCCGTGACGGGCACTAATAATTTTAATATATTTTTTAACTATCTTTTTCTTATTTGTTTAAAACAACACCAAATTTTTCTTGCAAATTTCAACTTTTGTGTGTTATTCACTTAAAAGAATGAGCCGGATAGTATTCACTCGGATGATTTTTTTTCACTTTTTTACTCTTACTAAAGCAAAAGAGTTAGAAAATCTTTTAACACTCTTTCTTATGGTAAATATGAGGACTTTACTCAATAATTTTAAAAACTAGCAATTTTATATTTAACAATATCAATATTTTAATTTTTTATTAACCAAAAATTGTTTAACAAAAAACTCGTATATGCATTTTAATTATTAACAAGCAAAAAATTTCTATAAATTTTATCCCTTTTAAAATTTATATTAACTTTCTTTTTTTGATTCCTTTTAAAATTATAAAAGTAGTTAAATAAAACGACAAGACCACAAAAAAGATAAAGTAAAATTACTCAAAACTACCAGAATTGGGAAGTGCATTTCTTAGCATGGGGAATGGCGCTGTAAAATCAGTTCGATTGAAATAACTTCGATAAAAAATTCACAATATTTTATCGAAGTTATGTCACTTTTAATTTTAACAAATTTACTTATGAAATTTCATTACAAAATGAAATAAGTTCAAAAAATTAAAAATGAAACAAAGTCGAAAAACAAAAAAAAATTATCGAAGTTATTTTAATCGAACTTATTTCGCAGTGCCTGCCAGAATAAATATATATGGGTACAATGCACTCTACTACAGGTCTACAAGCTCACTATTTTTTTACGAAATTAAGCGAAAACTATCAAAAACTGCCTCTTTTTAGCCTTCGTTTGCATAATACACTCAAATTTCATTTATTTTTTTCTTTTATTCCATTTTCTTGATGAAATTACAGCAACACTTAACCTTGGTTAAAGATTTTTTAGTATGTGAATTGAGAAAAAAGATGAAGGAAAGAAAAAGTTTATAATTTTCAGTAAAAGTAGATAAAAATTTATATTGTTTGAAATATATTTGATTTTAAAAATATCCCTGCTAATAAATAAGATCTTTCGATTTTAAATATTCCCATAAGGTTTATACACAAATAAGATACATTTTGAAAGTTGCGCTCTGAGTAAGAAGGCCTGTAGTAAAGTGCATTAATGGGTAATATAAATTAATTTTACATGTTCATTTACACAAATACCAAGATCAAAGTGACATTTTACGAAAAATTTAATGTAATTTTTATTTAGCAACAAATATTTTTTTAAGTGACTGAAATAATTTTCATAATACAAATACATTTGTGTATTAGATATCACTAGCCTAATACATTTATTAGTGGATATGTCTAATAACAATTTGCTTTTTAAGTAGCAATTTCTGGAAACAACACTATACTTTCATTTTAGGCATTTGCACTCTTTAAATATAGAAAAGGAAAATTATGAATATTGAAAATAAAAATGTCCAAATCCATAAATATCCAAATGTAAAAAATGTATGAATTTAAAACTGCTACTTTTAGAATTCTTCGTATCATTGCATTTTGATGAGTAAAATGGTAAAATGTATTCAACCAAATGGTTACAATTGCAGCCAAGTGGAAACACTGGCAGGTATTAGCAAAAATAATATCAACTATTAAGAAAGAAGCCTATCTGTCGAACAGTCCACATTTATTTACTAATTTATCGATACATTTACATTTTTATAAACATTAAATTTGGCTTAACTTGAATTATAATTCCCCAACAGGAGTTCCTAGTATAAACAATATCAAAAAAATCAAATCACAATATTTGTCTAATATAATAAAATTAATATAATAAAATTATGGTGTTTTACAATTGAATTTACTAATACTAATACGTGCTATATCCATAAAAATAAAATATATAGTTAAGAAACACTCTTATAGCCCATGTTTATACGAGTCAGAAATCTGCCGCAGATCTGCCCAGAAATCTACCATCATGTTCATACATAAAAAAAAACTGGTAGATTTCTGCCATTGTCGCTGTCAGATTATTGAAATATCAAGATGACCGCAATTGAAATTATTGGCAAAGAAATAAATAAATAAATTTTTATTTAGATTTACCGAATAAAAGTCGAATTTCCGAATTAGTCGCAAAGCACTGATGCAGGAAGTAATTTGCTTCCGAAATATCGATATTTGCAAAATAAATACAAATAATTAGTGAACGGAAACTCGACTTTTATTCCATAAATCTAAATATATTACTAAAAACAAATCTGATTATTAAAAACAAACATTTTTATTATTATTCTAGTGTCAATTCAACATGATTATTATTATTTGTATAATTTATATTTTTTTATTTGATTAATATTCAATCCAAAAATTACGTTTTCAACAACAATTTCCTTATTATTTGTTAATAAAAAATAATAAAAATATTTTGACACTGACATATTCCCAGAAAAAAAATTTAAACGTCAAAAATCTACCCGAAATTAAAAATTTTGGTAGATTTGCTTACCCCGTACCGCAATGTCTTCTAACCTATAAGTTTGGTAGATTTCTATCACTTTTCTACCCGTATAAACATGCATATATGCATCAGGTACTCCAGTCCAGCTGCTTGTGCTTTTATACAAGAGGTTTGTAAGCATTCAGCATAATGTTCCATTGTTAATCAAAGTAAATATTTAGCAACATTGTGTGGTAACCAGTAGTAGTATTATTAGTAGTAGATCCATTTGTCCATTTAAAAAGATTATAATAAAGTATAACAGTGAAAATAGTCGAATATTTTCCTTTTAATTTTACTGATATGCTTATACAGATACGCGTATTTCGTCTACTACTTGCAGACTTCTTCGTTGTTTTGTACTCGACTCGAGCATAATCATATCAGTAAAATTAAAAGGACTTTTCGACTATTTTCACTGTTATACCAAAATTTTACTCTAACGCTGGAAAACAAGTTTTTATAAAAAAAAAAATAATAATAATAAGGTACTTTTTTTGTTCTATAATCTATACAATCTACATGCGACATCTTTCTTATAGTTATTATTTTTAATAGTAAGTAAAAGCAAAAAAATAGGTATTCTACTCAACTAATGGAAGCAGTAAAATTGCTTCCTTTTTTTAGATAAATATGTGCGCAACAATTTATATTTTTTCGTAGTTTCTCGTAACTTATTAAAATGTAAATATTAACATTAAATTTTGAATTAAATTAAATTTTCTTTGAGATATAAATATTTTCTTATTATATTTTTGATAGTTATGTATATACATATCCATATTCTTTTCCATAATGTTTATAAACATTTACTGTAAATGGATTTGATATTTATATACATACATGCATTTTATATATTACTGTACATTATACATTGTACTTGGATTGTAAACTGTAAGTAAATAAATAATTTAGTATGTGTGTTTGTGTAGTTTATTTTGATGCTTTTTGACACGCCAAAGAGATATAATAGAGGAGTACAATAATACACAGGACTGCATAGTGCATAGTGCATTGCATAGTAAATATGCATATATATCATGCACATATATATAATTCTATAATACATATGAAACAAAACAGGTTTCTTTTGGGTACGTTTGGTTGGTTTGGGTTTGGTATTCAAACAATCCTTATGTAATTTACCCCTATTATAATACATAGAAAAGGACCAATTATATTCCTATACACTACACTAGTTAAACTATAAATTACAATAAGTATTTGAGTTGGAGTATCAATAATATCATTAACATTAGTAATATTTAATTTACTAATTTAATCACATATTATATACATGACATACTCTATCTATTTATAAGCATGCATAACGTATATATAAATATACCTTATTTATTCCTAACATAATATTTTTATTCAATAATAGCATAAAAAACTCAAATAAAAATATATAAACTCCGAGACTCGATACTCATTTCAATTCAACTCACCACAAGCATACACCATGAAAACACAAGTTTCAACACATCGCCATAAAATTGACATAAATTTTCTACTCAAAACAATTTATTCAGCCAACAGCAAAAATAAAATACAGAATCAGCAAAAACAGACAAACCATCAAACCATCCATCCATACCAATTCCAAACAGTGCAATGCAAGAACAAGAAGGCACACTCAACACATACACAACACAAACACAAGCCCACACAATTTCAACAGCATAATGGTGTAGTTGTGGTTCTGCAGTATAGTAGCAAAACAATCTATTTTCGTCTCGTTTTTTACAACGAAATCGTTATTCGTTAATGTTAATCGTTTACAGTGAAAAACCAGTTTGGCAGTTTCGTGGCTGTAGCCTTTCGAATAGGTTGAGTTGTGAAAACGTAGTCGCATCGGTTTATAATTTCAGAATATATGACCCTGTGTCCTGTCCCTGTATTATAAAATAAAAATAAAAAAGTGTACAAAAGAGAAAAGAACAAAACATATACCTTCAGAATTTTTTGTTTACCGCGAAATGATATAAAATTTGTTTTTTGTAAGTTTAAAAAGGTATTTGTTAGCAAAATTTAATAGTGTATATTCCACAAAAAAAATTGCAATTTTTAATGTACGTATGTACCGACTTATAAAGAAAATGTGTGTATTTTGGAAAATTATGATAAATGAGTAATAATTAATTAGTAACGGCTTATAAGTTATACCCTCAATTGGATAATCTTTCGGTCTAAGGTACTATAAAGCCCATACTAAACTTAAAAAATTTAACGTAAAAAAAAATATATAGAAATGTAATAATATTATCAAGCTCATTTTGAAAATTTTTTAATTAGAATAATACTGTGGAATGAAACAAAAATGAAAAAAACCTTTTTCATCATCATTTAAATTTATTTTATAAAATTTGTTGTTCTTAATTTTAAAAGAAAAAATTTAAAATAGTTCATTATGCAAAAATAATTAAACAAAATAAAACCATTTTAAGCCAAGTTTATGGTTTATTAAATGGTATAGCTATAGCCTATAGGTAATAGGTAAGGTACTCAAAAGTTAATTGTAATGTTAGCAAAATACAATTGAAAAAATACAAAATATCTTAACACTACGACATTGCTATACATTTTAATTGTCACTCACTAATTTTCCACATAATTATTCAATATTTGTTTAAGTGAATTTACAGAATACAGAATCATTATTTTATACGGCTACATTTGATAACTAATTTAAGAAACCTATGTAAAAATTAGTGAAATTAAAAAACAAATCGTTTCTAGAGACGTGTAAGCTAATTTTTTTAATTATTTAAAATATCTAATATAATTTTTTATTATTAATTATACTAAAATGTAAAATGAAATTTAAAAAATATATTGAAACATAAAATAAATTGAAACAGCTATTAATAATAAACAAAGTGTGTTTGTTTGCTTTAATGCTTTGAAGAAAAAAACTATCTCTTGTTTTTTTTCGGGATATAACATTGACACCTGGTGGTTATCAATCCAGCGTTTATTATACATTTAAATTTCTCACAATATTATTTATTTATATGATCAAGTAATATGGCGAATGTGGTATTTAAACGACGTGAGTTTCTTTAAAGTTTGTTTCACATGTCCCCTGTGGTCTGTCTGTAATTGTGACAGCATTCTAGTTAAATAAAAATTACTATTGAGTAAATAATACTTCACTTGCCTAATTTATTTTTTTTTAAATAGGAGTACCTAACCTACATTTATATAAATACATCCTACATACAGAATTATGAGTAATAACTGTACAAAGTGTGATTTAAAAATAGGGTTTAAAGAATGTTATTTTCACAGACGTCACCAAGTTGCAATTTGAGTTTTTTCTATTTTTTGTATATAATTTTTCTAACTGGCTCAATTCAAACAAACCTGACTGACTAGTTAGATATTATTGAAATATTCTAAAATGCTTCAATACATACATGGTACATGGTATAGTGATTATGACATGTGACTACCAATCAAAAAAATGTTTCCAGGTTCAAATCCTCGTCATGGCATTGATGTTAAATTGCATTGTTAAATTGATAATAATATTTTATAAAGAATACTTATAATTGATATTAACTAAAAAAATGTAATTATTATGCTTTAAGACTTCTTAGCTTAGTTCTTAATGATAAATTTCAAATGAGCAGTTTTTCATATTTAATTCAGAAAATAAAAAAAATCAATAAACCAAATTTATTCGTCAATTATCATTTGAATAACAAATTGAACTTAACTATTATATTTTGAATTTTAATTTCTATTATTATACGGGTATATATCTTACGAGTTCACATGAGTGTTTGAAATTTTATGTCTTATTATTTTTTTTATTTTGAAAGTAACACGCAGCAATATCTTTATTTTGAAAGTTTCGCTGTCGCCCATAAAAAGAAAATAAAAAGAATTAAAAAATATCCCAGCCAGCACTTCTCGTTAAAATCAAATGAATTATATAAATTACATATAAAATTTTAAAAGCGAATTGTATGAAAGAAAGACAAGAAAAGCATTATGTTTTGTTTAAAACTTATTATTTCTGTCTGGCGCTTGATTTTGCCCTTGATGGGCAGAGCGAAAAAATAAAATAAAACTTGTAAGAAGCGAAATCGAAATTGCTTTATTTAATTTTTTTTTGTAATTACATACATATGTATATACGTACATATGTACATAATTTCAATTTTTTTTTAAGTATTCATTTTCATTTTGTTAAAAATTAGAACTTCAACCGAATAAATTGAAAGAAAAATAAAAATAATAATAAAGACTAATGAGATATTAAAATATAAAATAAAAAATACATATTTTTATCGTAAACTTTATATGCGTCTGAAACTTAAATTTTTTTTAGGTAAATTAGTACCTACAAATTTAGGAGGTAGAAAAAAATTTAACTCTAATAATTTAGTAGCTGATACTTCAATTATTTCCTGTATTTTAATTTAGCATTAAATGAGTTTTTACTTTTATTTAAAAAAAAACTCTCGAAGCCAAAATCTTTATTTTAAAAATATTACTCTCCCCATCAGAAGAAAATAAAAATATGTAATTAAAAGATATTCTAGGCCCAGAGACCCAGGCTAGACAACTTCTCATTAAATTTATTCAAACTAAAATCTTTTGAGAAAGTAAATAAAAACTAAGGTGTCTATTACGTTTATATTGTGCTATTTTTAATTTAACAAGGGTTCCTCATCCGATGTTAATACTGTTGGTGGTCCTGGTTTTGAATCTGGACTAAGTATACCTATTGTTTAATTTATCTTTTAGGGTAGAGCGTGTTACAAAATGCTTTATTTACACTGCTGCCTAATTTTACTGCCACAAGTGCTCCTTTCGAGTACTGAAATTAAGAAATAATTAAATATCTCATAATAAGGAATTGTAGTAAGCCTTATTACCGTGGAATTACCGCCACAACTTTAATTACATTTTTTTAATTGATTTGCTTAGTTTTTTGAGAAATATTTAACAAAAATTAATCGAAAATATATTAAACTTCATTAATAAATTTTATGTTTACTTATTCCGTAATTAATACTTGATAACTTGACGATGTGAGTCTGAATTACAATTATTTTGTTATACTTTATTCAAAATGTTCAAAATAAAAAAATCAAATATGTTAAGATTTGTTTGAATTATACTAAAACTGAAACAGTTATATATAAAAACTTATAGTTTTCTTGCTTTATTCAATTCAAATTGTCAAAGGGGGTACTTGGGTCTTGGCGGTGATGGGGGACTTTAATAATATTTCACAAAAAAATTAACATCCAAACCAAAAAATTTATTTTTTTGATATCAAATATTTTGAAGTACATGAAGCAACTTTTATGACAAGTCTAGTAGTTTCAATAGACTTCTACGATACCAAAATTTTTTTGATAGACTTTTATAAAATCTAATTTATTCAATATTGGTTTCACCGATTGACGCCATTATTGATTAAATAATAAGTAAGTACATAGAGTACGGTACATTTATTTACTGTAAGATTGTCAGTACCGATATTGCAGTAGAGCTTTTTTGTGACATTTTCTGTAGAAATAAAATGAATATAGAGTTCAGTTTGAATAGTGAAACACATCGATCGATTTTTTTTTTTATTTATATTTTTTTTGTCAAAGGGGGTACTTGGGTCTTGGCGGTGATGGGGGACTTTAATAATATTTCACAAAAAAATTAACATCCAAACCAAAAAATTTATTTTTTTGATATCAAATATTTTGAAGTACATGAAGCAACTTTTATGACAAGTCTAGTAGTTTCAATAGACTTCTACGATACCAAAATTTTTTTGATAGACTTTTATAAAATCTAATTTATTCAATATTGGTTTCACCGATTGACGCCATTATTGATTAAATAATAAGTAAGTACATAGAGTACGGTACATTTATTTACTGTAAGATTGTCAGTACCGATATTGCAGTAGAGCTTTTTTGTGACATTTTCTGTAGAAATAAAATGAATATAGAGTTCAGTTTGAATAGTGAAACACATCGATCGATTTTTTTTTTTATTTATAAGTTTCTACGTTACATTACAAGATTTTGTGCATTTAGTTTTTGTTAAGTGGAAACCATCTCACGTTTGATAGTTTAAACTAAAGAAGATTTATGTTCATGTAAAGGTAGTCATATAAGGTAATTTTTTTCGAGGGCTTTGTGAGACGAAACCCGGACCTATTTTTCCTAGAGACTGCTCAATTTCTTCTGGAATAAGGTTACTAATAATTATTATAAATAATTTTTAAAATATTTTTGGATTGGTCCGACGGTCCGGATCAACTCAATTTCTTGAATTTGGCACTTTCCACTAGTCACCACCTAGAAGATATAGTTCTGATACCCGTTGATTGATTGATAAAAACTTTTATTTTGAATATTAAATTTATCATATCCAGTATCCAGCATATCCAGTCAAATGAAAAGCAGGCAAATGAAATGCAGGCAAATGAAAATACAGACAAATGAAAAAACAGGCAAAGAAATTATTACAATTTACTAAAAAAGAAAAGATTCTTATTTATTGTTCCGTAAGAAAGATCTTTTTAAATTTTGTTTGAAAGAGTTCAATAACCGAATACTTTTATTCGATATTTCAATTGAATTATTATATATAATAGCACCAATTTAGGTAATTTTTCGTTTACCAAAATCAGTATTTGGCACTTGGGTACTTAAATTTCCTTTACTCCTCAGAACATTGTGATGAGAAGGATAATCAAAATCAAGAGTGCGATGTATCTGTTTTGAGATTACTTGATGTAACATATATCAAGCGATTGGTTGGTAAATAAATTGACAAGACATGTTTAACTATATCTAAAAACATTCAGTGGAGTGTCTCAACGGAAGATTATATGCAAGTTTTATAACTTGCCGGTTTTGTAAGATTTGAAACTGTTTTAGTATTGAGTCATATGTAGATCCACAACTAGAATTTAAGTAAGACATATGACTAAGAATCAAGCTATAATAGATTCACAATCGCACGTTAATTGGTAAACAAGTTCTTGTTCGAAGTAGAATTCCGGTAGTCGATGAAACTATGGACTATACATTTGCGATATGATTACGCCAACTCAAGTTTGGATCAAGAAAAACTCCAAAATATTTTAAATTATAAGATCTTTCTATCTGTATGTTTTCTATTCCTATACATCATTGATGGTTTGTTGAGGTGCATGAAAGTGTATATATATATATATATTTTATCTTGGTCGCATTTAAAGTTAATTTGTTGCATGAGAAATAATGTTGTAATTTTTGCAGATCTTGGTTCATGTTAATTGCGTTGAGCTGGAAGTTTGCAGAATTGTATAAGAGTGCAGTATCATCGGCATATAAGAACAGTTTTCCTATCAGATTGAGTTCCTCGATAATCGATATCATTTATATAGACCATGATATATACATATTGATTTCTATCGTTTAGATAGTTAACAAGAAGTTTTAATGCTATTCCTCTTATCCCAGCCTTTTCTAATTTATTTAGCATAATTAAGTGATTTAGACAATCAAAGGCTTTAGATAGATCTAGATTTTCTGGACTTGCTTTTCATACAAATTTTTATCAAAACTCAAAATTTAGTTGTAACAAAAAATACATATGCGAACTTAAATATGCAAGGCGTAATTATAATTAAGTACAGTTTAGTTTGTCCAATTTCAATTTAAATATGTTTTTCCACCAATTACTATTAAAAATTACGCCAATACACTGAAGAAGGCAACATATTATTGCCGAAATATCGATATTTGTAAAAATAGACAAATATAAAGATTTTAGTAAAATAAAAGGAATTAGTTATGTGTTTTTCTTTCTTTCTTAATTTAAGAATTTTACTACAAACAAAAAACAAAATTTAAATATAAAATTATCATCTTTATTTTTTTCGATCATTCAATTTCTTTATGAAATTCATAATTATTGTATTTGACAGTATACATACATACACTGATATGAAT
Organism: Argyra leucocephala; assembly: GCA_963942445.1. Lineage (NCBI taxonomy): Eukaryota > Metazoa > Arthropoda > Insecta > Diptera > Dolichopodidae > Argyra > Argyra leucocephala. Next base: position 77,987,154 of record OZ012680.1, on the reverse strand, counting down.
ATATATTGAAGTAAGTATGCAGTAAAACATACAATAATAGAGTCAATGATAGGATCACAGAATCTAGAAAAAATTAAGAAAATAATACATAGTAATAAAAGAATAAAATGTATTAGTTATGCATTAAAAATCGTGAACTGTCTACGGAATACCGTTTTATTTATTTTTTGGTGGAAAATCGTATTTCTATTTCAATTTTGGTATTTTTGTGTTTTGAAGAAATAAAACGGGCAATAATCCATTTTTGTTCTTTTTTTTTGTAAAGAGATATATGTACATATCTACTTATGTTTACATATTATGTAAATACTTATTTATACATGATTATTGATAAATAGAAACAGATAAAATTAACAAAATCAAAAATATTCTTTGCTTAAAATTTAAAAATATATATACCTACCTACTTACGTACCTAACCTATAGGTAAGTGTTTAAATTTTTTTTTATTTTTTTTATTTGATTTGACAAAATATTGAAATATATCTATACGGATGTTTAATCGTTGTTGATGGTTACTGTACTGTTTTTTTTTTTACAAAATTATACTTTTTTGTAATGTTCTTTGGTACAACATAAATTTACCTAATTGCGCTCAAAATAAATTATCAATTTTAAATATTTTTTATTTACAAATTGAAGAAAGTATGTGTTAGATTAGAATCTATTAAATAATATTATATATTTTACAATCATTTTAGAATCTTAGGGTCTTACAAAATAAAAAAAATCTTAACATTTGATTATTTGAACTGATTTATTAATATGAAAATAAAAATGCATTGTTTTGCATTACAAGGAGGAGATAATACTTACTTAAAATAAAAAGCTAACCTTTACTGTATTTAACGAAAAGTGGTTTGGTCGAAATAAGGTGCATGGGCAGTGATAAGTTTATTTACGTTATTTTGAGTCTCTACCATTTGCATGTTCGAAATTATTGAGATACTTATGAGAGATAAATTTCGAGTTTACTTTATAAATTAAAAATTCAAAATAGACTTTATATTTTATCTATATTTTATTTATTATCTCAAAAGGGCCCAGTTGTTCGTATATAGTGTACCTTAAATTTAGTATAATATAAATTAAAAATAGCTTAAATTCAGTGCAAAAATAAAAACTAACCCAATTTTATTCGCAAACAAAATTTAATTCGCAACAATTAGTTACTACTAGTACTTATGCCCATATCTTCACAAATCTTGGATGATAATTGATAACACATCAATATGATCTTCTAAACATCTATTTTGGAACTTAGTAAACTATAAAAGAAATACTTAATCAGTATACTTAATTTCAAAATGTCCACAAGTAATTGATAACTATGCTAAAGTATTTCTTCAGTGTCTTAAAAAGTGTTTGATGTTGAAATTCATGCAAAAATAAAACAATAAATCGTTGAACAAATTTGACAAAAAAGTTAAGAAAAAGATTTAAATACAGAAATAGTTAATAGTTATATCATAAAAATGTAATTTTATTTTTACATTTAGCCAGTGTTTTTTATACCGTGACTTCCAACATGAAATGAAACCGTAGAATTTGAATGGTTAAAATACGTAGCGGGAACGTAAAATAAGAGCAGAGTGTGTAGTTAAACATCCGAAGAAACGAATTAATTAAATTATATGTTAGCATATATTTTCGGCAGAAAAGCAAGTTTATTGCTAAATTGTAGGAAAATATGTTAATAAAATATATTTTACCATCAAAAATATTTGCTGACCTAAAATTTGATACTTCATATTAATTTTCATGTAACAAAAGATAAATCAAAAGTAAATTTATCGAAAGATGAACGGAAAGTCTGATTATTATCGATTTATATTACGAAAATACAAAATTATAATTAAAACATCAAAATGTATGTGTGTTTACAAGGATACTTTCAGATACCGGGATCCCGAAATCCCGGGATATTGAGGCTTTTTGCAATCCCTGGATATCGGGTTTATGGTACACAAATCCCGGGATTTACATACTTTACGAATTTTTATCAATTAGTATGAGAATTATAATTTTCTTTCTAAATATTGTATAATAAAATTTTAAATGATAAATCGGAATTATTTTGAATTTTCGTCGACAAGGTAGCCATGACTATTTTGACAACTAAACTGCAGAAATTTTGAAATTTCAATAATTATTTTGAAAGTATGCCAATCTTTGGATCTGCGTGCAGCCTTAACTGCCATGGGATTTCGAAAACTGCCTTCGTCAGCAAGCACGATTTGTAAATTTGTTTTAGATTACGCTAATGAAATAACAAATTCTGTTAAAACTGAAATCGCTGTCCAAAGAAAGTCAAGGGAACGATTTTCTATATCATTCGAAGAATGGACATCGTACATGCTGAAGAATCAAAATTATGTTACTTGGGTCTAGTTCGTATTAGTGGTGCAATGCCTGCAGAAACATGTATTGAATTAGTAGTAGAAAAGTTAAATGAACTTGGACTAAATTTGCATGAGGATATTATGTCTATTATGACAGATGGAGCCAGTGTTATGACAAAAGTTGGAAAGTTATTATCAGTACATCAACAATTATGTTTGGCACACGGTATACAACTTTCAGTTATTGACGTATTATACAAAAAGTCAGATGAAAGAACTGAATCAGGAGAAGATACTGCAACGGATAACCTTTCAGAAAGTGGGTCTGAAATTGAAATGTGTGAGAAGTTGGAATATGACGGAGAAAAATTGGTTGATCGTACCTGTTTGCCGCCGTGTGAAGTAGATGATGCTTCGTTCAGGCCACTAATAAAGAAAGTGCGGAGAATAGTATCTTTGTTTAAACGATCACCCACCAAAAATGATGATTTACAAAAATATGTCCGAGAAGATTTCGGGAAAGAAATTCCGTTAGTAAAGAATTGCAAGACTAGATGGAGCAGTTTATTGGCTATGTTAGACCGTTTTTACTTATTAAAAAACTGTGTCCAGAAAGCTGTTATAGATGTAAAACGAAATATATTTCTATAGATATATCTTAAAATGAAATCCAAGTGATTTCTGAAGTTGTTGATGCTTTAACACGTATTAAGGCTACTGTTGAAGCTCTTTGTCGCCAGGACGGCAACCTTATTACGGCTGATATCGCTATTAGTTTTATGTTAAAGAAACTGGAGGACGCGGATAGTATTATTAGTCAAAAAATCTTTACAGGACTTTTGCCTTATCTACATAATGTTTTGAATAGAATCTCTCACTCCGACAATGAGTTTAGTATAGTACCAATACCAACTAAGTGTCGTAAATTAATTGTAGATCTTCTTGAAAGATTGAAAATGCAACTTCGATAACAGGATGTTCTACAATAGTTCCGGAATTTGATAAATTTCAAGATGTTTCTGTGCAGGAGGAAATTGTTGAAGTTATTTCTGTACAACCGTTAACTACAGCCGAAGAAATTAATAAAGCAATAAATGATGGCATGTCACGTCAACAAGTGATACCACATCGATGCGAATCGTTAGTCTCCAAACTTCAAAAAGAAATGGCTCTTTTGAAAATGGAGGCTCATATGTCGATTAGTTGAATTGTGCATATAAATATTTAAGAACGATTAAATCAACCAGCGTCGAGTCAGAAAGAACCTTTTCTTCTGCAGGTTTATTTTGTAATAAATTACGAAGTTCTTTGGGTGATAAGGTTCTAGACGAGGTCTGTTTCCTCAGGCGTCACTTCCAACAAAAAAAAAACTTAATCAATAACTTTCTTCATATAAGAAACTTTTTTATAAAATTTGTCTGAAAAGTTCTTTATATCAAAAATTTACTGTATATGTTATTAATAATTTAAAATAAAGATTAATTTTATACTGAATTTAAAAAAAATTGCTTTTTTATTAGTTTTTACTCTTTATTATTTTTTTTCAGCAAAATTATTATAATATTGGAAGCCCTATTTCAGATTAAAAATCTGTACCATAATATTTGATAATCCATCCATACCATAATATCAGAATGAAAACTTGTACCATAATATTTTACCCGGATACAACGTCTCCCTCCCTTATTAATCAGAAATTACTAGAGTATTACTGCAGAGTAGATCCAGGGGGTTCATGTATACAAATCGATAGATACAGTTACCAATGAAAATGAAGTTATTAGTATTAACTAGTTACAAATTGTGGTGGATCGTAGATACGTTATTTTATATTTTTAAATTGAGTGAAATTTTAAATCATAAAATCTTAAACGTAAATGGCAAAACGCTGTTACTGAAATTGTTCTTGCTATTTTTGAATAACAGCTGAAAATAACTGTTATTCAAATAACAGTTGTTAATTTCCAGTTTCCAGTTTAATATTCTCCTGGTGTTTTATTAATATTTGGTTGATAAGGTGAATTAATTAATTTTTATACCACGTCGCTTTACTTAATTATACCACTTTGTTCTTGATTTCTTATTTTAGTTTTCAGCTTATTCATAGCTATTTTGCTTATTTTGAAATATTGTGTTAGCATCAACAAATCATGTTCAATTTTAGGTAGAAAAAAATAACTGTTATCATCAGCAAATAAAAATAATTTGCCTATAAGTAAGTGGTAACTTATGTTTAGAATTCAGTTTATTTTAACTAAATTGTTTATTCGACTATTCATTACTACATTACAATGCTTAGAACTAGACTAAAAATAAAAATATGCAATTATACAAAATAAAATTAGAGAATGACATTAAATTTTGCATATAAGTCTTTACAGTAGTGTTACCCACAAGTGTCGGAAAAATGTATTAGAAAAAATCTAATTTAATTTTAAGAGAAGTATGAACAACTTTTTTGGGTGAATATTTCAAAAGGTTGACATGGTTGTCAAGGTTATGTCCGAACAAGTTTTAATATAGAAAATTTTTTAAAATATTTAATTTATTTATGGTAATTGCTGCTCTAATAGCTACCCAATTTCGGACAATTATTATTTTATGATATATCGGTTACATCCGAAAATCTTTCTTAAACAACGTAATTGTCATTACCATGCTTGTCCTCACATCTACTTAGCTCTAAACAGTTTAAATTATCTATCATAGCAGAAAAGATATTATTAAAATAAAAATCGGAATATAATATAGAAAGCGCAACTTTAGATTTACTTATAATAAAAAACTATTTTTTTAAGTAAAGTTCATATTGTGTCCTCATGTTTTTCTGTAATTTCCGTGGCTATAATGTAGAGAGCAAAAAAAATAGTTTAAACGTTATGAATTTGACTGCTCATTCTACGGTGTATATATGTTTGAGTTTTGTTTCAGTAAAAATAAATTAAAACTTTTTAAATTTTAATTAAAACACTTTTCATTTCAACCTCTTTCTTTTGTATCTATAAAGTTGTTCTCTTCTTATTATGATCTAAAATAATTCTAAACTTAAAAATGAACTTACAATTAATGCTTACGCTAGCATATTATGATTATCACGGTCATTGTAGTATGCATTTAATGAAAGAAATCCTAGAATCCTAGAATGGGGTCATTATGAAATTTCTCTATGATGTTGTTTTTGTGGACATTAACTATCTATTATTTTTGTTATTTTTGGCGTTAACGCGATTTGTATATATTATAACTTTTCATCCGCTAACTATACTTTTAAATTTTTGAACGTTCATAGTGTTAAATAAATCATCATTTAGAGATAATTGCAATTTTTTAATTTGATATTTGCTGCCCTCTTTTTCTAGCCCTGTGGTTACTTGATTTACAGCAAGTTCCCCATTAGCAAAATAATATTTTAAGTCAATGCAGACTAAATTTTGTTTACCCTTTTTTAAATATAACTTAGAATTATCTAAGTAAATTAAATATTATGCGGATATATTTTTTCACTTCTTTCGTATTTAGAGTTTCATAAGACGTTGGAATTTTTGTTTCTTTTTGTATGGTTTCATGTTTATTTTGTATTTAGTTTATGTGTTTCTGAGCGAGTTGTTACTTTTAAGATATTGATTTTGTAAGTTTTTTATATCTTCAAAATCTAATCTGGAGAGTGCATCGGCACCATTGTGTTTTTTTCCTTTTATATATTCTACAATGAAGTCGAATTCTTCGAAATCTAATCTCATTCTTGTAAACTTGGGGGAGGGATTTTTCATTGAAAATAAATAAGAAAGTGATCGATGATCACTTCTTACAAGAAATTTAGTACCGTATAGGTATGGCTTGAAATGGTTTAGAGACCAATGTATTGCAGCTAATTCTTGCTTTATTACGGATTTATTTTGTTCACCTTTTGTGAAGGAACGCGATGCGTATGCAATTGGAAGTTGCATATTATTAGCTTCTTAGCTTAATATTGCCCCACAGCGATTTTACTGCATCTGTTGTTATGCAAAAGGGTCTATTGAAATCCGGATATTGTAAAATTGGTGGTTTGCTTAAAGAATTTTTTAAGTACTGGAAAGCTCTTTCACAATTTTCGGACCATACAAACGGGATATTTTTACGCGTTAAACGAGTTAAATGGTATGAGTGTTCCGCGAAATTTGGTATGAATCTGCGGTAGTAGTTGGAAAATGCAACAAATCTTTCTGAAGCTTCCGCATCATTAGGTCTAGGGAAATTTTTAATTTTTTCGAATTTAGAATCATCTGGCAGAATGCCATTTTGTGTGCATTTATGACCTAAGAAAGTTATTTGGTGTTGAAAGAATTTGCATTTATCCGGATGTAATTTTAATCTAAATGAAAACTTCTCGCAGATTTTGCAACATATGGTTTACTGAGCATCCTATTATTATTAGGTAAATATAAAGAAATGCTTTTGATGGAGCTAAGCCTGAAAATGCTATGGACATCATTCTTTGGAATGAATTAGGAGATATTTTGAGTCCATATGGGAGTCTTTTAAATCTAAAAGAGCTAGCTTCTGTTGAAAATAACGTGATGTCTCTAGAATTTTCATCTACTTCCACCTGAAGAAAACCTTGTATTAAGTCTAAATTAGAAAAATATTTAGCGCGACCTAGTTGTTCTAAGATGTCATCTATAACGTGGGATATTTGTCTGCTATTAGTTTTTTATTAACTTACCGATAGTCTATTACGAGTCTTCATCGTTTCTCAGTTGTTCCTGGTAATGATTTTTTAGGTATCAACAAAACTGGACTATTATACTCCGATGCTGATGATTCAATAATTCCATCGTTTTTTAATTTTTCAACTTCTTTCTTTATTATTTCTTTATGAGGTTGTGGGATTTGGTAGTTTTTAATGTATGTTGGAGTATCGTCTTTAAGGCGTAATTTTTGCTTATAAAAATTATTTGATGATTAAAAATGTCGTTAAATTCCGTGCATAATTCTGCTAGTTAATTTTTTACAAAAGGAGGGAAATTTTTAGATAGTTTTTGGGCGATTTCGTGTTTATGTTGTGATTCGAAGTTTTCTAATTCAAAAATGTCATAATTGGATAGATTTTCTGTTTTGATTTTAACATCTTTTAAGTAAAGGTTTTCTGAATTTGTGTTTGATACTGTTGTTTTCGCTATCGTCACATATTGTATTATTTAATAAAATTTTCCTAACTACTTCACATCTAGCTGGTAAGTAAGTAAGTTCAGGCTTAGATTTTCAAGAATTTTAAATGCTAAATCTTCATGACAGTCGTCTGCTCTAAGTATTAGCCAGTTTTCATTTTTATTGTATTCTAATATACAATTATATTTTCTTATAAAATCTATACCGATTATTCCATCGGTTGGTATGGGAAAGGTTTCGAATCGGTGTGCAATGTGAATGTTGTAATCATCAACTTTGCACATTAAATCAGTGTTTACTGTACCTTTGGTTTTAATTATGTCTTCCCCAATGCCTTTTATTGAAGAAATTTTGGTTGTTTTACTTTTAGAGTTGTCTTGTAGTTTATTTTCCTTAAATACCGATATGTCTGCACCCGTGTCAATTAAATAGGTATTGTATGTGTCACTCATATTTGTTTTGACATTTACACAACTAGCTAAATTTAGGTTCATGCTAAAGATATATTTGTGAGGAAATTTAAATTTTTTGTTGTTTATTATTTCGTTTGAGGGTCCTCTATTTGGTTATTTGGTGGTATTGGGGACCTGTTTGCCGGTAATTATTTCTATTAGTGTAGTTTCTGTAGTTACTATTTCTGTTATTGCTATAATTTCTACCAGGGTTTTGGCGGTTGTAATTATTGTTATTCATATACCTATTATTGTAATAGTATCCGCGGTAATTATTTCGATTATTACCCCGTTTCTGGAAATACAAGATGTTTTTGTTTAGTACATTTTCTGTACTTATATTTACGAATTTGGCGATAGCTTGATTCATATCTGAGAATTGACCCGATTCTATTACTAATTTTAATTTTTCATTTGTGCAGTTTTGTGCCATTGATTTTACAGCTGCTTGCGTGAAATATTTGCAAGCTTTGCCGAATATTTTTGAGTTTTGTTTCAGTAAAAATAAACACACTATTTTAATTAAAACACTTTTTATTTCAACTTCTTTCTTTTGTATCTAAAGTTGTTCTCTTCTTCTTATGATCTAAAATAATTCTAAACTTGAAAATGAACTTACAACTAATGCATATTACGATTATCACGAGGAAAAGGAATGGTCATTGTGGTATGCATTTAATGAACAAAATGCCGCAACGTCAGCAATGCTTATGTATTATAATAATATAGAATTATATTATTATTACAAACGGTTATAAAGTAAAATTCTCAAAGTTAAATAAAAACTATTTTGAGAAGCATAAAAGGATTTAGTTTCCCAAAATATTTCATAGCGGAAGGTAGTTAAAAATTTTGGTTCTGTAATTTTGTAATATCCGTGGGGCGTGTTATTTATTAATTTAATTAAATATTTTTAGAAAAATATATATTATTTTATGTATTATGTTTGCAAGTTTATTTATTAACTAATTTTAAAATTAAATACCTATTTATTTAAATTTTGTTGCTCAAATACTGCTTATTTGTCATTTCCGTGGTTACCCGTGCGTTCATGGTAATTACAACAAGCGCACGGAAATTACTCTTAAAGAAAATCTGTTATAATTATATGATTCCACGGAAGCAACGTGTAGAAAAAAATAGGTGGATAACCAATATAAGAAACCACAGAAAGAATAAACCCTTGTTTAAAGAAAAAAAAGTACAGTTCTTAGAACAAAGTATATCATCATCATCTCCTTTAAATAAGCCATTAGTTGTTTCTGTTATGTCAAAAATATATCACATATTTCAGAATGGATAACATCTTTGAAATGGACCGACTTAAACTTCCTAATTACTAAACTTCCGACCTAAGCACGCTGGGTGGCGCAGTAGGTAGAGCGCCTGCCTTTCAACTGAAAGGTCCCAGGTTCGATTTCCGAGGAAGCAAAAAAAAACAAAATGCTTTATGGGTTTTTCGATCTGGTCCAGTACCCTTTGCCATTGGGATATAATAAATGGCAAAAAATAATTGAGAGTATAATCTGGGGTAACAATTAAATAAAAATGAAACTATTCTATTTAAGAAAGCTTAGTTCGTGACAATAGCAGTAGTTTTCCACATTTAATGAGTTGATAAATCAGTAATTTGTTAAAGAAATACTCGAAATATTGTAGATTGTAGTGCAATAGTACCGTACTTAATTAAGCACGAAAAGGTGATTCTACCTAAGTTAGTGTAACTAAGATGTTTCAGTTTAGTTAAAAGTATTTTCTGTATAGTGCATGCTGTGCATATAAGTTTTTTTTCAAATTCTACGAAGCACTTAACTATATGTGGCTTTAAATATATTAGTCTGACTTATTTCTCGAGTAAATGATATTTGATTTTATTTTTAAGGCTAAACAGAATTGAAAGCTCAAACCTCATGTAAAAATTTGTTTAAATGTTAGTGCATGTAAATTTGAAAGCTATAAAGCTTCTTTTAATTTTTACACTATCTGGATGATCAGTTTACTTGAAGTTATATACCACTAAAAATTTACATGTAAATAAAAAGAAGCAATACAAATAAACATTCGTACTTCAATGTATTTTCAAAATATAAATTTAAAATCATGTAAAAACTTATTCTTTGTGAAAACGAAAGATCACCCTAAAATTTTTTTGTATAAAGGAAAAAAACATATATTTTAATGTTATAAAAATTATTTAATTTTAAAATTTATTATTTTGCAAGTAAAGCAGCTCATGATTTCTTCGAATGTTTCTGAGAATCCGTGGATCACATAATTCTGGCAATAAGAAGTTGTTGTAAAAATATTCCAATATTGGTTTAATTTTATTAGTAATTTCATTTCAATTCGTACATACTTGAAGTCTTTTGAATTCCATATACCAAAATTTATTTTTGTTGTTTAATTACCCCTGCACTTGATAAAAATAATTATGTGATTTTTATAGTGCAATTGTATTATCATCAGTATTGTATTTTAAATACTGTATCTTTTTTTGGCCAATAGCTTCTTTTGAAAGATCATCTTTTACTGACTGAGGGCATTTTATTTCATAAATACCATTATTTCCAACTAGACCATTTGGAGTAGCTCCAAGAAAATGTAATTCTTCGTCAATAAAAAGCCCACAGTTTTGAATGCTTAAATTAGTCTACTTTTCAAGTTCTGATATTGTATTTTTTTTATTTTACATTCTATAAATCATGGTGTTTGTGCACACAACTGAATAGAGCTTGTATTTGATTATATTATGATAGCTAGAATTACTTTGAACTTTACAAATTTAAAATCTGAGGCCGTGATTCCAAAATCTGGTGCAGTGATCATTATATTTCTTAATTCGTACCAATAATTACAACCAGATTGATCGCGTGTATCAATATCAATGTTCGCGCTATTTTCAAAATTTGTTGTCAACTTTTCCAGCATTATTTTTTTTCTTTTGTAGAAACACAGGTAACATATCTGGTTTTTCATATGTGTCTGCACATCTACTTGGAGTCTGCCACGGAGAAAAATTTATACGGTTCCTTCCTACGTATTGACAAATTTTACTATTGAACTGTTTGCAAATATTTGAGTTCATATTAAGTAACAAACTGTCTGAGTTTTGGACTAAACATTACACAGCAGTAGTAATTTCTTCACAGAATAGATTTGATATCATCAAAATTACACAGTTTTCTTCTTCACGCCGCTTACAAAAATACTTGTCACAATTTTCATGGTGACCAAATTTGGAATATGTCGCATTTGATATGTTGCATGCGACATTATATTTGGCAAGATTTTAATATAGTAGGATAGTGTGTTCCAAAAATCATTCGATCTATGTTTTGAGACAATTTTTTGCCATATTGTATTTGAAATTTTGTATTTGAAGTCGTAGATGTTAGTTTACGTCTAAAGTTTCTGTAAAGATGAGTTTTACATTCAACTTTACTAACAACTATATTTTCGTAGAAGCAAAGCCCTAGCTGTGATAATAAATAATCTTTTATGAGCACTACTGTCTCCATTTCCTACAAATTTGTTATAATTACCGATTCTTCATTTTCATTTTGCGAAATACAATAATCTTCATTTTCATCTTTGTCATCATTATCATCACTTTCGACTCTTGAGGAAACGGCAACTGGTTCACATACTATTTCTTCCGGTGGTCCTACATCAGCATGTTCATCATCTAGCACATGTTCCACCAATCTAGAGAAATATGCTTGTTCTTCCTCAAACGAGAACCTGTGAAAATAAGTTTTTTGTATCTTTTGTGTGCATTTTTTTTTTTTTAATTTTTTTTATTTTATTTTATTTTTTGTGTTTTTTGTAGTAAAACTCAATAAAAAAAAGTGTCCGATACCTGTAACGGCATTGTTTTTTAAATTTCATATATTTTGAATAGTTTTGCTTGATTTCGAAGAAATTTATTAATATTTACACCAAAATATAGGAAATTTAAAAAACGGGTTTATTGTAAAAATTACAAAATCTACTTACCTGCTTACCTGAACGGCACATAAAATTTTAAACTCCTCCATATTATTGCAAATATTGGAAATTCAATAATAATAATCTTTCCAAAATATATATATTTTATTTAATTTTTTTTATTTCACTTAAATAGATATACACTGTTGTTGTTGCAACTACTAACTCTGTTATAAGTACCTTGTAACAAACGGAAGTCCCCAGTAGCACTTCCTTTTTCTAAAATATCGTTATTTCCAAAAAAATATCTTAGAGGATAGATATTCGCTGGTAATAAAAGCAAACATAAAAGTAACAGTAATGCACATACAAAAATAATCATAAAAACATAAAAATCACTTATTTTTATGAAAAAATTCTCCATACAAAATGTATGGAGAAATGCCAAATGTATGTATATCAGATATGAAACATTACTCCGATATCGTTTAGTTTAGTGGGAACATAATTTGCCTAATAAATTGTCGATTTTTTTTTTACCCTTTATTTAGATGCTCAATCAGGTAGAGTCAAAAAAGACTAAAATTAATTTACTTTAAATTTAAAAAAAAATAAAATAAATTTAATTTTCATAATGCAAAAAATAAAACTTGTTTCCTATTCTACAAAAAAAAAACATTTCCTTAGCAATTGATGGTATTTATAAAGTATTTTTCTTATTTCTCCAATTATTTTTCATTTACATTAAGTATAATTTAATTTTTTGTTTTGTTTATTTATTTAATACTGTTTTAGCTACTCTAAGACTTTTCTAAATATTAAAAAATATTTTTAAACCTAGAAATATATGTTTTATCAAAAACAAAAATATGCTCTTTAAGCAATTGTTATTTTTTTTATTTTTCATTTATTTGCAGCTGTTACCTACCTTTTAGTGAATAAATAAAAACATCATAAGAAAACAGAATAAAAAAAAATAAAAAAAGAATAAAAATCGAAAATCAAATATTCAGGATATATTATGTTTCAAGGATAATATAAAAAAAAGAAGGAACTCAACGCACCAGCAGAAGATGTTTTCGTACATCAAAAGTTTTACAGAATTCATTTTGTTAAAGAAGAAAATAAATTTGAAAAATTGAAATGTGCTTCCTCTTTCATTCAAAATAGAATAGGATAAAATTGTATTTAAATATTTAACGTCACAAAAAAAAAATATTCTTTTAGTTTTAAAAAAATTGTTTTGTTTTTTAATGTTTTAATTTTCATATGTTTTTTTTTGCCTATAAATTTATCCATTCTCAAGCAAATTTAAAATTCAGTATCTTTGAATAACTACATACATAAATAGTTATGCATTTAAATCAATGTTCTGAACTCTAAACAATATTATAGCTTTCCTTGAAAATTCTATATATAGCAAATTAAATATACGAGGATATACTAGTTCAAATTTGATTTTATAACTGATGTAGTATAGAAGTAGAACAAAGTAAATCAAAAATATTTCACTTTTCTTTTGTATTTTTTTTTCTAGTTTAGTTGTTAAATGCTTTGTTTGGCTGATTTTAAAAAAAAAACCGCTTTTTATTATGCATAGTGAATATTCACATAAATTGGTATTATTTAAAAATTCAGCTTCACTGGACGTATGACAGCAAATGTTGAAAAAAACTTAAATTTCTTTCTCAATTATTTTTGTCTCTACTTTGTTGCATTTTTTTATTAATTTATTATAAGTACTTAAATCAAATTTACAAGCTACAATTGCAAAAAATCAAACAGGTTACATTTGCTCAAACAGTTTATGATTCCGTAGTACATTTTATAGAATAATTAAAATACAACTTATTATGAAATTATATATTCGAAAAAAGAAAACTCAAAATATAAATAAAATACACTTAATAAGATATAGTTACTTAGTTATTGTTATTAAATTAAAAATTAAAAAAGTTTTTCTTATAGTTACACAAATTCGTTCAACTAATTTTTTAGGTTTTTTTATATTTGTTATTTTATAAGAACTTACACATATGAAATTTATATGGGGTTGGGGATGGCGAATAATAAAACAATGTGAACAAAATTTTTTGAAAAAAGGGTGTATTATAAATTAGTAAATAATTTTTAAAGTATTGTTCGACGGAAATCCTTCTGTAGGATTTTTTCGTAAAAAATAAAATGTTCTTTAATTATATATGGAAAAAATAATATGCTGGATGACACAAAATAAAAAAAAACTAATTTTAAAATTTGAATAATTCTCAGACAAAATAAAAAAGTTTAAAATCCATACACGCATTACAATTGTTTATAACTTATATACGTAGATATTTGGTGTTTAGTTAAAGAGAAGAGAAATGAACTTAGAGGGTGCTTACAGCGCAAGTGCTTAAATTTTCCATTTTAATCATATTAAATGAAATTATTTCAGCATCAAGTTGCACATTTACTAAATTTATCTAAAAAATTGAGGCATTTCATAATAAGTATTTTACAAAACAGTTACGGAAATGTTTAATAATTAGGGGAGTAAAATTTATTTCAACATTTGCTGCAACAATGAAATTTAGTTAAGTAATAAGTTTAGTTTGTTTAATGCTTAATCGAATGAGAATTTTTATATATTTTTAATTCTAATATTATTTTTGTAACAATTAAGTATAAATTTTCAATTATATGCTTGTATTGTAGTATTAATTATTTGTACATGATTTTTTTTAAATAGTATATTTTTACTAAATACTTAAATGAAATAAAAAAAAAAAATACCACATCCAGATGAGTTGGGCTTTTGCTAGTAGAGAATAAAAATACTCATGCGTTTTTGGATTTATTCTAGTTTGCTCTAAATACTTAATTCAGAAATATATTTAATTTATATGACTTTGTCGGATATTTTTGTTTAATTTTTTTTTTCCAAGAGAAAAGAACATTTCAGGATATTGGTAGTTACAAATAAAAATTAGTTTTATTTATTTTCTGTTCTAAAATATTTATTAAATAACAAAAAAATTTATTGAACTAAATTTTGCTTAATTTTTTTATTCATATTGTTTGTTTACAACTTAGATATAGGTACAAAATATATCTTAAGATATAGGTACAAAGATTTGCCCATGTAGGTACTTATATTTTATTTAAACATTATGAATAAGTAAATGTAATTTTTCTATTCACACCCTGCAAAATCAACCCTGCAGAAAGATATTAAATAGCTTTAATTTTCAATTTTGTTTTTTTATTATTTGGGTCAATAACATTTTCTGTGATCAAAGGTAAAAATTTTAGTTGGCTTGGATACTTATATTGCAAAAGCAATAAATTCATGAAATGGTAAATAAGTGGTCAGCAGTGATCAACTCAACCAAGCCTCTATTTTACAGCGTTAATATCTTGAGAAGATGGACAAAAAGTCCACTAAGTAACATTTATGCACCTCGTTTTATTACTTTATACGTACTTATTAACTTTTACTTAGTATTGTCGAATGATGTGTTATTTATTTTTCCACTTCGTCACAACTTTTTAAAATAAAAATTCTGACATTCAATTTTAAATATTGAAGTACAATAATTTAGAAACTAAAAATTATTGCAACTTGTAGCCCCAAGAAAAACCATCACTATGTCTTGATTTGTATTAAAAAATGTATTTTAATTTGAGCCAATTTTTATAATAACTTTTTAGGGACACGTCAAAAGCTGTGACGCGGTGAACTCAAAACGTGACCTGAAAAACATCTTACAAATAAAAAGTTTAATTCATAGATAATTTTTGTTTTTTTCTATAATTTTTTATAAACAAACATTTTGTATTTTTCATGTTTACTATTATTTTCTATCTGTAAGTGCCATTTTGATTTGTTCAATCACATATGCAAAAAACTACTTCTACACAGGTATCTTTATAAATTTTTATATAGAAATTCAAAAATATGTAGTTACTTGAAAATATTGCCATAATAAAGCAAAGTAATAATAACTAAAAAGTAGCAAATAAGTAATTTATAATTACTGAATTCCGCTACGCCACAATTGGGTCCACTACGTCCCGTTTTTAACTGTGAAGAATTGGACGTGTGACAAAGTGGAAAAATGTCGTAAAAATGTTAAATATCTGCATATTGTAAAATGTATTTTAATTCATTAAAATTAGTACGTCCAGCTTAAATTATAAAAGCTAATATTATAATAAAAAAAAATATCCTAATTTCACAAATACTCACAAAAACTTATAATTGCTGTTTACTGCAATGTAGTTCTAATATTACGTCATCCTTTTTAAATTTCGTTGGAAATTTAAAGTGTATTTCTTTGAACATATATTATTGTAACGAATTTTTAGTGAATTAGCGGACGTTTGATTGGAACGTTTGATTGAAAAAAAATTATATTTTTTATTATTTTTAAAAAAAGTTATACAGTAAATCGAAAAACTAAAATTTAAGACGAAAGTAATGTGATTCCTTGTTTTACAATAACTTAGTATTTTTTGTAATAAGCATTTTTGCTAATCAACTTCAGTTGGGAACAGGAGATTTTCGTCATGTGAAAAATTTTGTGTCTAAATATTTCATGGTTCTAATTTGATTAGTTTTTTTTACCTTGATTGCAAATTGGTAGTAAATTTTTTCTTAATTTACAATAATTGACAATTACTTTTATTGACTGAAACTAAAAGTTTTTGTAAAATTTTATAACAGTTATTGTCTAGAGACGTACAGCTAATATGAATGACTACGAAAAATGTTATTGACCCATTTAAGCACCACCTTTTCCAAAGTAAGGTCCTTTATTTTACCATATTCAAATTGTGAGGAATCACTTAAGTAAAATTTTCATCGTCGATCATGAAAAACAAAATTGGGCGTTCAAGAAGTTTCTTTACATAATTAGTAACACGCTGGGTGGCGCAGTAGGTAGAGCGCCTGCCTTTCAATCGAAATGTCCCAGGATCCATTCCCGACGAAGCACAAAAAAAAAAAATGCTCGATGGATTTTTCGACCTGGTCCAGTACCCTTTATCATTGGGATATAATAAATGACAAAAAATAATTTAGAGTATAATCTGGTAACAAATTAAATAAAACGAAACTATTCTATTTAAGAAGACTTAGTTCCTGACAATAGCAGTAGTTTTCCACATTTAATGCGTTGATAAGCCAGTAATTTGTTAAATAAATACTCGAAATATTGTAGATATTGTAGTGTTAAATTGCAGTACCGTACTTAATTAAAGCACGTATAGGTGATTCTACCTAAGTTACTGTAAGAGTGTAAAAAAAAAAATTTATCTTAATTTTTTTAAATTAAGTTTCTTTACATAATGTAATTTTTTTAAACTTTACTTAACATATATGAAGCTACTTTAACTAAACTTTATATTTTTCAAATTACGAAAATCTTAATATTTTAGCAGAGGAGAATGAACTCAATTTTTCTTTCAAAAATATTTAAAATATTAAAATTATTAAAATAGATTTACCCATATCACTTTTTTTTAATTAATTTTTTTATTCGGAAAAAGCGAATGTGATTATTATAAATTATTATAGTTAGTTAATATGTATGCGCATATTGTTGAATGAAAAATAAGGTAATAAGAATAAAAATACTGACAATAGCAGTAGTTTTCCACATTTAATGCGTTGATAAGCCAGTAATTTGTTAAATAAATACTCGAAATATTGTAGATATTGTAGTGTTAAATTGCAGTACCGTACTTAATTAAAGCACGTATAGGTGATTCTACCTAAGTTACTGTAAGAGTGTAAAAAAAAAAATTTATCTTAATTTTTTTAAATTAAGTTTCTTTACATAATGTAATTTTTTTAAACTTTACTTAACATATATGAAGCTACTTTAACTAAACTTTATATTTTTCAAATTACGAAAATCTTAATATTTTAGCAGAGGAGAATGAACTCAATTTTTCTTTCAAAAATATTTAAAATATTAAAATTATTAAAATAGATTTACCCAAATCACTTTTTTTTAATTAATTTTTTTATTCGGAAAAAGCGAATGTGATTATTATAAATTATTATAGTTAGTTAATATGTATGCGCATATTGTTGAATGAAAAATAAGGTAATAAGAATAAAAATAGAATGTACAAACATAACCTTCATTTCGAAATCTCTATACATACATATATTTCAAAAAACTTTGGTTTTTATCAGCTGAAAAAATACTAGAGAACCGTCTTTCGATTGCAAAAGTTTATATTATTGATAGCCTATACTGATTAGAGAATTATAACTACTGTATTCAAATTTTATTTTGAAATAAAAATTTAAAATATTGCAAATTAATATACATTAAGTAAATAGTATCATTATCCGAAAATGCAAAATTAACCTATAAGTAAGATGTCGTTTAGAAAGACAATATGTGCAATATATATATAAAGCTTTTGGCTTGCGTTTAAAATTATATCTAAAGCACATAACAACAAGTTATTGTTATTGTTATTTGTGTTATAAGTTTAATCAGTAACAATTTCATAACGTTTACCATTATTCCGTATACAATTTTACATATTGTGTTAAAGGTTTTGTTATCGAAATTTTCAAATTTGTTGAAGAGTAGTCACTAAAATTAAATAAAAATTGATATATATATATAGTTATATAAAACAAAACTAAAGTTTTAATGTACATATCTATTTAATAATATTTTTAGTTATAAATGATGTAAACAAACTTATGCATTTATATTTCTTCTCTTTCCAGCAAAAATTAATTAAAAAACAACAAAACAAGTGGTCAACTGCCAACAATATAAAATAATACAAAAGAAAATAAAAAAAACTAAATATCCAAAATGTAAATTTGTGCAGTAAAAAAGTAAAAAAATATACTTATATAAAAAATTACGAAAATACCGCTTTAAATTTTTTTTCTTTTTTTTTCTTTTTTTTTGTTCAGTTTTGATTTTCAAGAAACAAGTGTAATAGTGTAATAAATAAACGTTAAAATAATCTATGATTTTATTTAAGAAATAATTTTATTTTGTAGTATTTGTAATAAAATTTCTTTTTGTTCTGTTAGTATTAAATTGATATACTAAAAATTTAAGAAATATCACACATATAAAAGCAATAATATATTATTTGAATAGAAGAAAAACAAAAACAAAAAAAGAAGATTTTATACATAAGAAATTTGCAATCATATCTCAAATTTTCTTTTTTGTCACCACATTATATTGGTCTTTTTGCTTTAATAAAAAAATATTTGTCGGTGTTACGGTTGGATGTAAAAAAATAAAGAAAAACCAAATAACATAGTTCTGATAAGTGTAATGATAAAAAGAAAACGAAAGTGATAACAAAAATAGTAATGAAGAAATAAAAATATACTAAATATTAAAACGAAATAAAGAAAATCATATATATACTATATTGTGAATTTAAAAAATTGTATTTCTATGTTCATATAAAATCGGATATAACTACATAAATAATTTTAAATGTTAACTAGAACATAATATTGTGTGAGAAAATATTATTTTTAATAAATGAAATAATATAAAATAGATAGATAAATACCACACGATATTTTGAAAATAATGAAAGGTAGAATAATTTTAGGTTTTGAATATTGATTTATGAGTCTTAAGTAGATATATTTAATTATTAAATATTATAATAAAAAAAAAAACCACAACGAAAATATTCATTGTAATAAAAATTACTAATTTTATTTTAAGTTTTGGTTTTGGTTTTAATAATTTAATTTGATAAATTGTTATATATTTAGTGCTATGATTTTTGTGTTAATAATTAGTATAAAAAATATAAAAAATTGTTAATAGTTATAATTCGAGTGTTAATGTGAATATAGTTTTGCTAAAAAATGAAATGCAATTTGATTCAAATGAAATGCAAGTGCAGCGTATTTTCTTATTTTATATAATAAAAATTTATATATGATATAGTTATTATTAAATAAAATTTAAGGTGTCATTTTTTGTTTCACCAAATGTTTTTTGGAAAACGTAATGTTATTTTATTTCTGAAAGATCTGTTTGATAAAACGGAACTTTAAGGATCAATATATGCAACATATTATATACATATACACATATGGCGGATTTTTCAATGGATTACTTCAAATTAATTTTCATATTAGGTAAGTAAGTTAACATTTTTTTTTCTTTTTCATTTATTTCATTACATATTGAATAACTATTACGAAATTTATTTATTTATTTGTTTGTTAAAGTTCTTCACAGAAACTTAGGTAGAATTTACACAAAAACACAAAATTAAATAATTAAATAAAACGACTTCTTTCTCTAATAGTCAAACATTTATAACTAAATCAAACTTAACAAAATAATTAATAACCCTAAGCAAAATAGTAGTATTCATTATTAACACAAACACATAATGAGAGCAATAACTGTAACTGCTATAATTAGGTTGATGCTATCTTATAATATTTCTTACAAATTGGATGTCAATAATATGATATTGGTAACGATTTCATGATAGATGTTTCAATACGTTGCTGAATGAATTAAATAGCTAATGTTGTTGATTAAAGTAGAAATATTACTGAAATAATTTATTTATATACACTAACTTTTCATATTGCAGTTTATTTGTAACTGGCCTTTCATTGCTATTAAAATTTATTTCAATAAAAAATAATTATGAAGAATAAAGTAAAATACCTACTTCCATCCAAATACCAACTTTTAAATTTATTTTTATTCCAAAAAATATCATAAATATAAAACAAAACATTTTGGTCCAAGTGTCACTCTTTTATTTTATCCGTTCAATTCAAAATTAAAATAATTTGTACAAAATCTCTCTTTCGATGTCTCTTTCGTGGTAAAATTTTACATCGATAAACTTTCGATAATCTCTGAACGATATCGAAATACATAAGGCAATTTTGCATTTTGACATTTCGTTCGATCAAATCGTAATCGTTATCGAAATACATAATAGCACAGATCCAAATTTTGTTTATACTATATTTTTGTTCTTTTTTTATTGTTTGTTTTTAACAAGGAATATGTTTTTAATGCATGTTTTGTTTTATTACAAAAGAGTCAAGCCTAGTTATTAACCAAACAACAAAATTTCATTTCTGGTTAATTTTCATCATGTATTGGCAAAGAATATAAAAAATGAAAAGAATAATCGGAAAAGACTAAGAGAGTCAGAAGAATTTCTTCATTTATTGTGTGGTTACGTTGAAGAAGTGTTTCTTTTTTTCTCATTATTTATTTTGATTCTTAATTTTATAGAAATGTGAAATTATTCAAAATGTTTTAATTGAAATTTATCAGGATTTGTTTATGTTTTATTTTTGTTTTCAGTTTATGTACCTAGGCTACGTCTACATATATTCCAAATTATGACACTGCAGAGAGGATTCTTAGGATAGGAAAAATAAGAACCAGATTTTTTAAGTCTAATAACTGAAAAAATATAATTTTTTTCGAATTTTGTTCTAAAAAGAAATTAAAATTTTGTATTTTTTAGATCGAATAGTAAAAAAAAATATCATATACTTTAATGTTTTATTATAGAAAAATTGATTTAAAAAAGACCCTCCCATTTAAAAAAAAAATATTTACACCTTTCAAAAGAGAGTAAAACACAACGAATTATTTTTAATCATCACAATTTTCTTTCACCATTTTTCTTTAATCAACAATTTTTTAAATGTTAAAATATATTTTATGTAATATTTTTTTATATAATTCAAGCATAAATTCTAAACTTTATTTTGATATTAAATTTATATTTTTTTATTTATATTTAATGCTCTAAAAGTCTAAAACTTTGTTTAAACATAAAAATATCTGCCAAATTTATAAAATTACTTCACGCGCTCAAATTGGTTGAAAAGAAATACAAAAAAATAAGAACCAAATATCTTAGGCAAAACATAGGCAAATGTCATTTTTCATTCTCATTTATTTGGAAGTATTGTTATGTACTATACTAACGAATATTATCTTATTTTTGTCTCTTTTTTCATGCATACACTCTCTGTAAGCGAATGTAATGACTTTGAATAAATGTAGACTAAATTTTAAATTTTTTCAATAAAAATAATATCAACGCATGTAAACAATTTTTCAAACGTCAACCTTTTTTGACTACATAACAAATGTCAGTCCTTCGCGCATTGAGAAGAAATCATAAAAGTTTCTTTAATGGTATTTGTGTTTCAATTATAGTGTAAAATAAAATTGTCCGGACGTTCGTCCATGAAGAGGAAATCCACCATTAGACCTAGGTATTGTTTTTATTTTATTTTTTTTTTTCATTTTTTATTAATTTATTTAGTTCATTTTGTAATTACTCTTTAAATAATTTTTGGTAGTTCTAAAAACTACTTTTGATTTGTTTAAAAATTTTTTGAATTTGTGAATTTATTGAAAATCTGTAAATTAGATTAAAAAAAATTATTGTAATTTTGTTTTGAAATTAAATCTTTTCAAACATTATATATTATGAATAAAAAATAATGAGAGTGAACGACCACTGTTTGTGCATTAAAAATATTTAAGTGGTAATTATTTGTAATTTTTTATTTTTTTTATATCTATTTTTTTATACAGTCTAAGAACCTAAATAGTTTTGATGATTATCCACATTTGATTAAGTTCTTTCGCAAAACATATTGAAAAGTATTTGATTTGTAAATTGAAAAAGTACGGTTCAAATTTGAATCATTTAACAAACGATTTTCATTATTATTTTATTAAATTATAGTTATTTCAAAGGAGATTACACAAAATTATATATTTTTTCAATTATTTTTAATTTTCAAGTATATAAAATTAATACAAAAATAAAATATAGTACGTACCTACTAAGGATAAATTGAAATAATGGAATACAATTCATAATGAAGTTGATTTTCATAAACCGTATAGCAACTCTAAGATATATGATTTCATTAGTTGTATTGATTCCTTTTTCAATTTAAAATTACTTTAAGGTAATTAAAAGTACTTCCAAAATGGAATCAGTGAATTTTTTTAAAACAATTATTTTGTGATAAGTATTTTTTTGTAAGAACAAAAATATTAACACTTATTAAAATCTATAAAAAAATCCATCTGTCAGCAAATAGAGAACTAAAATTTAAAGTATAGTTATATACTGCAATAAAAAATAAAATATAACATTAGTTAAATTGTAAATATTTCAATAAATATAAGGTTAGTTAGAGTAAAGAAATTTTTTGTGTTCAGTAGTTTGCGTTAATTTAACTTTTTTGCCCAAAAGTGTTCTGATCGTTGTTGAGTAGATTCAAAGAGGAATTATGCATTAAATATTCAAATTAATAAAAAACAGTTTGTTCTAAATTGATTTTTTGTTTTTGACAAGAACTAAGTATTCTGAACAAAAATTTTGTAGGTACATACATCATTTTTAATTTGAGCACTTGAATACATAGTCAAATTAAGAAAATTGACTCCAAACTGGTATATATCAGAGTTCTTTATCAGTAGTTCCTAAGTCTACATTTATTCAAAGTCACTCATGACATTCGCTTACAGAGACTGTATGCATGAAAAGAGAGACAAAAATAAGATAATATTCGTTAGTATAGTACATAAAAATACTTCCAAATAAATGAGAATGAAAAATGACATTTGCCTATGTATTTGCTAAAGATATTAAGCATTACCTATTAATTATTAAAACATTTTAAAAATATAAATAAATAACGGATATTTGATTGGATGATTATATGTACATATATATACATACTAGAAAAAACCCCCGGGTACATACTCGGCCGAGCAAATGAAGCGAATTTTTCTGTGAAACGACACACCTTTACACCTTTGTAATTAAACCTTTGATATGTTTAAAGTATTTCATATATAGAATAGTAATATTAATAGCAAACCACAAAAAAATGAAAATTGTTCAAAGTTTTAAGTTAATCTTTAATACATAAACTGCAATCCGTGACTGTTTCAATGTGCAAGTCACGGTGGAGATATTTGTTACGTACGTACCATGGTGCATTTACTATACCACGGAGCACTTTATTTTGAAATTTTTGCAACATTTCGATGTTGGTTTTCTTTGCACAGCCTCATAATTGGATACCGTACGTCCACACAGGTTTTAATATCTGCTTATATATCAATGTTTTGTGCTGTACTGATAACTCAGAACCACGCCCAAGTAACCAGTAAAATTTTTTGAGTCTAATGTTTAGCTCTTCTTTTTTCTTTCTTATATGTTCCTTCCATCTTAGCTTAGCATCGAGTGTCATTCCCAGATATTTTGCTGTATTGACATATTGCAATCTTTTTATATGTAAAGTTTATATGAGTTGATTTGCTTTCATTAAGTTTTATGCGCCATCGTTGGGTCATAATCTTATTTTATTCACTCCATTTTGAAGTTTTGCTGTGGAGTTTTCGACAGATACGTCAACTGCAAGAATCTAAGTGTCGTCTGCAAAGGTAGCCATAAAAATGTTGTCAATTTGGGGCATATCTCTTGTATATAGCAAGTAAAGTATTGGACCAAGAACACTTCCCTGTGGGACTTCAGCAGATATTTCTTTTACTTCTGAATATTCTTTGGCGTAACGTACACGAAAGCATCTATTGGTCATATATGATTTTAATATTTCATAAAATTGTC
Source organism: Argyra leucocephala (assembly GCA_963942445.1). Taxonomy (NCBI): domain Eukaryota; kingdom Metazoa; phylum Arthropoda; class Insecta; order Diptera; family Dolichopodidae; genus Argyra; species Argyra leucocephala. The sequence goes on along the minus strand of OZ012680.1, from coordinate 77,962,628 downwards.
TTGGTAAATCACGATGTAGTTGAAATTCAAGGCCTTGGTGCCACACTTTGCCGAAAGCCTGGGCAACATCGAAGAAGATTGCTGAGCAGACTTTTTTTTCTTCGAACGCTTTTTCCACTATATTTGTGATCCGATGCACTTGATCAATTGTAGAATGTTTGTTTCTGAATCCAAATTGATGGTCCGGGACTAGATCTCTTTCTTCAGTAATCGGGACAAGTCTTTTGAGGAGCAGTTTCTCAAATATTTTTGATATAATAGGTAACAACGATATTGGTCGATATGATGTTACCTCTGAAGGCGGTTTTCCTTGCTTTGGTATTACTATTACTTCTGCAATTTTGCATTGTCTCGGAACATATGTGAGCTTAAAACATGCATTAAATATATGTTGTAGCTTTAACAAAGCTAGATCTGGTAGTTCCCGCATGATTTGTCCATTGATGAGGTCGTAACATTTGTTTAATTTCTCTTAGAGTGACATGCGAAATTTCCGCTTCATCTATTTTAACTTCGAGAGTTATATTTTTATTTGCAAGATTTTGTGATGGTGCTGTGAAGACCTCTGCCAAGTGGTCAGCAAAAATCTTAGCTTTTTCTTTTGGGTTACCGACCCAGCTACCAGCTTGTGTTTTCAACGATGTATCTTGCACCTGTGGTCTATATATTCGTTTAGCTGCTTTCCAAAGCGAGTAGTCGGTATAAGCATCGGCTGATAAATTATTTAAATAATTATTTGTTATACAAATAAATTATTTGTCAAATTAATTATTTTTTATATTTCTGATTTGCTGTTTTAGTTGATTATTTAAGCGATTGAATATAACTTTATCACCTGGGTACCTCGTTGATTGCCATTTTCGTCGTGCCCTTCTCCTCTCCATAACCAGTGGTCTTATTTCTGAAAACATGGTGTGCTCTCCTTTGCTGCTTGCTGCACGTCTACATTGAATCGCTCGACTTCGGTATCAATTTGGTTTCTTGATTCCACGGATCCTAGAGCAATGAATTGCTCAAGTTTTTCTCTAAACATATACCAATCAGTTTTCTTGTTTGTAAGTCTTGGGAGGCAATTTTTGTGTTCAACTTTTTCACTTAGAACCATGATCACTAGAGTGTGGTCAGACGATAGATCATCATTGCTCACGGCATATATGTGGTTTCTATTTATTCCCTTTGTTATAAAAAAATCAATCAAATCAGGTATTTTCGCTGGGTCAGTAGGCCAATAGGTTGGGGTACCGGAAGAAATAAATTCACACTTATTTCTTCCAGCTTGATATAGCTCTCTCCCTTTTGTTGTGGTTAATCTTGAATCCCAGTGGGTATGTTTCGCATTGAAATCTCCTCCGATGACAAAATCGTTTCCAAGTATTTTAAAGAGATTTATGAAGTCGACTCTAGTAGGTGAGTGTCTTGGTGGACAATAGATAGCCGAGATTTTGAAGTCCTTATTTTTGACCTTAATTTTAATTGTTGTAACTTGCATCATTGCATTTTCTATTTTCTGCTCCTCATGGTGTTGAATGTTGCCTTTTATCAGTATTGCTGTTCCTCCTTTTGCTTTGTCATCTGGATGCGAAGTATGATAACAAACGTAATTAGGAATTTTAATACTAAATTTCTTTGTGAAGTGTGTTTCAGAAATTAGACATATATCTATGTTTTGATCCTTCAGAAAAATTTCGAGTTTCAAAATGTGTGGGAAAAGTCCATTTGCATTCCATGTAGAAACTCTAAGGGTGTGGCTTATTTTTTATGTGACTGCGGTGGTTTTCTGCTATGTATGTATACTGGCCATAACTTTTGTTGGCCTGGTAGCTTTGTCCTCATAGGAGTGCCACTGAACTTTCTTCGATGTTAAATCGTTTGTTAGACGTCTGTATGTGTCACTATCAGTAACATTGATCTTCCAGACATTGTTATTATAAGATGTGTACTTGCATTCCTTTTTAGTGGTTTGCTTTATTAAATTATTTAGCTCACCAAAGGTACCTAACCCATGAACCACAATAGGTGGTGGTTTATGTTCCTCTTTTTTAACTTTTTTATCCGCAGTATTGTTTCCAAGTGCTGCTTGTTTTATTTTTGGTGATTCTTTTTTCTGTTGGGCAGTTTCGGGGCTTCCCTCTGCTTTCCTTTTTTGAATGGTCTTTTTGTTTTTTTTAAGAATCTAATCCGTTTCTCTCGTGAGTTCTTCATCCGTGAAGTAATTAAAGATATTGCAATTACTTGGCGCTGGTGAATTACCTCTATCTAAAAAGTAACCTTTTTTTCTAGATCTTTAATGTGATCCTGTAGACTGATCACTATCTGTTCCATTTCTTTCCTTGCCTTTACTTCTTTTTTTCATTCGTTGTAGAAATTGACATCTACAGAGTCTAGATGGATCTTGTTATCACCAACGCCTTCGACTCTTATTTGCTTTTCTACTAGCACGTTTTTCAAAGGAGTTCTTGTTGTTTTACTCTTTTCGTTTATTGATTTAGGGAGAGTTCTTGATTTTAACGAACTCCTGTCAAAATTTCCTGTTATATGTAATAGTTGGAACTCCTGTTATACGTCATTTCCTCCTTCGTGGAGGTGAGAGTCGGATTTGTTGACAGAGCTGTAGTTGTTATACCACAAGGCTTTTCCTAGGTTTTAACAGAGCTATACGTTAGGGGTATACTCTGCCTAGGACCTATATCAACCTTAGCCTCCTAGTGAACTGATGAAATATTGCTTATCAAGCATTTCTTTTAAATGTTTTAATATTAGTTATGTATTTTTTTTGCGATAAAGACACAAACCGAGCGAATACGAATTGATACCGCTGAAGATAAAATTGCTTTATGGGTTGGAATTGCAATAAGAAGTATTTTTGGCAACTACATAATTGTTTATTTCTATGTTAGAATGAAACTTGTTTTATAGGTATTAGTAATAAACATTTTTATTACTATAATATTCAAACATTAAATTCTTAATTTTGTCTTAGTATAGAACTTATGCTAAATGTAAATAGTTACATTTTATTTTTTTTTATTCATACGTTTTTCATTGTTCAAAAAACAGCAGTACAAAATTTTATTGAAAGCAACAACAAATTTAGTAAGAAGTTAAAATTGCAAAAGGAAACTTAAAAAAACGAAAAGCAGAAACACAAAAATACAAAACGATAAACCAATTAAATTAACGGACGATAAAATAATATTTTGTTTTAATTGTATCTTAAAATAAAACTTGATTATAAACAACATTTTCACCTTCAGGAGCAAAAATTTTATTGGGTACAGGGAAAGCAAATTATTGGGAAAACCCATCCTACAAACATAAAGTTGTCCATGGGCGAAACTTGGCGATGTTAAATCCACTCCACAGTACTTAATAGACTGTCCCTGTACCTTGTTGATCGTAATTGAGAACGCAAGTCTTACTGGAAATTGCAATTATTTAAAGCGAAAAAGTAAATCTGTCGGAATGATTGGTATTCTTGACATGTTGGAAGATAGTCTAAATCTGTGATATAATTTTTTAATTGTTGAAGATTTTAAATTGCTTCAACTTGTGAACATATTGCTTATTGATTTTTGTTCTTTGATTTGCCTTGACATGTTGGAAGGCAAATCAAAGTTGCTAGATTTTTAACCGTTTTTTCCGTTTATGGATTTTGTTTTTGTTTTTAGTATTCTATCTATTTATTACTAATTACTAATTTCCTTAATCGTGTTTACTAATTCCCCTTTTTTTATTTTGCATGCTTGTTTTAAGCATTTCCTGACCCAATTCTCTTCTTACTAACACATTCTTCATTAAGGGGTATCACGTGCTTGTATTCTTTTTTGAATAAATCTAAAATATAATAATAAACATAAAAAGTTTAATTAATGAAAGTTCATTGAGTGTATGCTCGTCACAGCATAGTATTACATAAATACTGAATACTTTAATTTATTAAAATCTTTCTATACTTTTAATAAGAAGAGATTTATTCTTCCAAGCACTGGGATGACCTTGTATACGACACTCCTAGTCGTATGATAAATAATAATAATAATGAGAATGGTGACTCCCCGCGTGTGCAGCACGGTAAGGACAATTGGTCGTTGGGACATTATTATTATTATTCGTGGAATAAAAACTATTTTATCTTGTCCCTGTTAAAATGATCGCTTCAATTGCATTTGTCAACATCTTCTTAATACAAAGCCTTGTGCAGTTGAAAATTTTTGGCGGGTCGAAGTTACGTAGTAAACTAATTGATGTTCCGACTTTAAATAAAAAACGATGTGGTGATAATCCAGCGGAATCAAGTGAGTGAGCTTAAGAACTCTGGTGGAAAAATGGTGACTTCATCGACATCTGCTATATATAGTACTGACTGATAGTATATTGATCAACTTGTATTCTTGCTGGTATTTGATTATTGATTTGATTAGTGATAGAGCTGATTAATGTTCAAAAAGCGTAGAGTGTAGAAATTCGAAAGAAAATTTTTAAAAATCTTTTTTTATTTTCGTTTAAAATTTGAAATATGTACAAACAAATATTTTATATACTTTTATATTAACTTTCCAGTGTCTGTTTATATGTTTATATGTTTATTTACGTGGTATGTTGGAATTTTTTTGTTAATATTTAAACCCATACGCAAAAAGAAAAAAAATAATTTTGTTTAAAAATTTAAAGATAGAGTTCTGATATTTGGCACAGTTACTCATGATTAAAAAAACAACCGGACACGGTACTTTACAAAGCTATCAAATCACAAGTTGCTGCCATATTTCAAAAACCAGTTGTGTTACAGGCATGAAAATTTACACTTAGATACTCCTTCAGAAATTAAGAAACACGACTTCTACTGATTTCAAAAAATTGGACTGGTTCTGGGTTTCAGGCATATTTCAAAACCCAATTGTGTTACAAGCATGAGAAATTATACTTAGATACTCTTTCACAAATAAAGAAATACAACTGTTACCGATTTCGAAAATATGGATTAGTTCGGGTTGCTGCTGCACAACTCCTAGCATGTTTCAGCTATATTTCACACTTACATACTCTTTCACAAATAAAGAAATACGACTGCTACGGATTTCGAAAATGTGGGCTAGTTCGGTTTGCTGCCGCACAACTTCTGAACGTCTCAGGTATATTTCAAAAAGCAATTGTGTTACAGGCATGAAAATTTACATTTAGATACTCTTTCACAAATAAAGAAATACGATTTCTATCGATTTAAAAAATTTGGACTGGTTCGGGTTGCTGCCGAACAACTGCTAGTACGTCTCTGGCATATTCAAAAACCAATTGTGTTATAGGCAGGATAGTTTACAGTTATATACTCTTTCTGAAATGATAGTACCTATAGTTTCATTTAAAACTAAAAAGTATAAAATAAAATAATAATGTAAAAATAAAATTTTTTAAATTATACTTATATACTTTTATCGAAACTAAACTAGCCCCCTAAAAAGTAGAAAATAAAACTATTGGTGGATGTTGAGCATCTAGAACTACTATAAGATAAAACACAAAAGTATATATAATGAATCTTGTTGGAATAGTTATTGTTAATGGAAATTTTCTTAAAAAAACAACATATCACGGGTTCGGGTACAAGTAATAAAAAACCACCCTGGAAAATTTCGTTGAAATTGGTCCATGCGTCTCGGAGGAGTTCTGACACAAACATACATACATACATACATACAAACACCCTTCTTTATATATATAAGATTGTTTAATTATACAGAAATAATCAATTGGGTCTTGTAAAAGTAGTTTTATATGTAAATATGTGTATGGCTAGTCTATGTATTTGCACGTAATATATAAATGGTTTTTTTAGAAACGATTTTAATAAATATTTGATTTGACAGTAAGTATTGTTGCTTTCCGAATAATATCACTTCATTCAAGAATTCTTTACTTTATAACGTAATACTAATCTTTTATATCTTTTTTAATATCTTTAACGGATTGAAGTAAAACTACCAAATTTCTAATTGAAATTTAACGTAAATTAAAAAAATTATATGGAAAAATTTTTTTTGAACCAAAACGAAGTAACATTTATCTTGTCTCTTATATAATATAAGTATATATATAAATTATAAAATAAGTATATATATTAAGTATATATATTATATAAAAATATAAAATTTTTGGTGGCAAAAAATATAGTCGTTAGAATGAAGTTATGTATTGTTTTTAAGAGTAAATTGACAATTCTAACGGTGATTTGACGTAAACTATGGCAGATATTTTTATATGAAATTTGAAGGTTTTTTTTTAATAAAATTGTTTTGGAATAAAGAATATATGGCAATTCTGGAATCTCGTCACACTTGTGTAATATATAAAGATTTTATATGCACGTAAGTAATTCACATACTTATTTATATATAACTTGGAAAATAAATAACTAAAATAATATTATTATAATTATATAACTAAAGGTGAAAGGATGAACACGATTTATTTTCAAATAATACAGTCTATTTTTTGATATAGGTATTACTACTATACATATTATATTGATATTATAGTAATTGTAGTAACAGTTAACAAAAACCAGAATACGTATGTAAAATATTATGTGTTCGTTATTTGTACATTATTTTCGCTTTAACGGTTGTAATTCATTGAAATTTGGTTATGTATGTATATTTATACTTATGCTTATATATTTGATACCACACTTTTGGATAAATAGTAAAATAATCGGATGCACAAATTTGTTTTAGCGTTTAATGGCAGCGGGGTAATTTTAAAGGACTTAAAAAAATTTAAAATATATATATATATATACACATAACTACATGTGCAATTGTAATGCATGTTTTTAATGTTTGGATGTGTATATTATATAAATAAAATATTTTTCAATACTTATATATAAGTATTATAATGTCTTGAAGTTTTTTTTGTAAGCAGTTCTTTTAGTGTCTATAAGTTAAGATGTTATTTATGTAATTCAAATTTTGTAATTGAAAACTTTGTTGAAAATTTTACTACTGGTATAGTTAATCAGTCTTAAAACTATTGTGAGTTTAATTTTTTGTAATTTTCTCTAAATTCAGAGTTATACTAAAAGATATATAATTAAAAAAACGTTCACCAAGGTATAATTTAAATTTAAAAAATATATATATACTTAACTAAGTAAAAATTCAATGTTACAATATTCCATATAAATTCTCAAATTATTATCTCATTTTTGCTTTATAACCACATTTTGTGATTTTTGATTTTTTTACAGTTTTTTTTACTAAATTCCATTCTCTTAAATAAACTAAATTCCCCTCCGTTACGTACATTCTCTTTGTAATTCAAAAGTATCAAATTTGATTTAAAAAATTTCGCCAATAAAATATTTGAAAAACTATATTAAAAAAATTAAGGTGTTCTAATTTTTTGGTTTTAAAAGAATCTCAAATACTTAGCGTGAATCTTTCAATGTTTGTAATTTTGTTATTGAGCCATCTGCAAAATGCTTTTATGGCATGAGAACAACAATTGATAAAACAAAAAAAAATTTATTCAATTCAGTTATTTTTTGTTCTTTGTTTCTATAAACTAGAAAACATAATTTTCCCGAATTTCATTCTAGTATCATCCATAATGTTTAACTAAAGTAGTCGTTTTATGCACCTAATCTAATTTTTCTTTTCTATTTTTTTTTTTTAAACTAACGAGCTTTTTGAAAATAACAATAACAAAAAAAAAGAAATAACTAATAGGAGGAATTTTTTTTTTTGTTGATATCTGGAATGTTTATTTCCTCTTGAATTCTATAAAATTTAACGTACAAATTTAAGTATATACTGACATATATATATATCGTAAATGGTACACTGAATTTTCAAAGGATATCGAGAAAAAGGGTTAGTAATAAAAGACATAAAAGATTAAAAACAACTTTTAATCTTTTGTTAAATCATTTTTTCTTAATTTTAGATTTTTCTACTAAGAACAATGAAAGTAAGACATGAGAGTCATAGTGCAGGTGTATAACAGAAAGAGATAGAAAAAGCTTGATAAAAACTAATTTACATAACTAAGTTTTCGTTGTTTAACACTATTGTGCCTAAGTATTTATTGTTTTTTTTTTAAATTTTATTTTACTTAAGTATAGGGTTTTCTAATAAGAGTGATATGTTTTCTTTTTGAAAAAAAACACACTAACTAATTGTTAAGGACATTCACATGTTTGCATTCAAATGCAATTTAATATGAAGTACAATCGATACAATTAAGTTCTGAATAAAATGTCATTCTTCACGACTTCTTTTGCAGAAACGAATTCGATGAACCCAATTTTAGAGCACTTTTTCCACTAAATCCAGTCGTATGTCATAAATAGCATGTTCAATATTGACTTGTGAAACCTGAAGAGAGTCTGGTTTATTGCTAAAGGCCAATGACTTCAAATAATCTCACAATAAATAGTATAATGGTGTTAAATCACAACTTCTTGGAGGTCATTCAATATCGCAATTTTTTGAAACAATCGAATCACCAAACTTTTCTCGCAATAATTCAATTGTTGCTCTCGCAATAATTCAATTGTTGTGTGACACGTAGCCCCGTCTTGTTGGAACCAAACGTTGTCAAGATCAACTTCTTCCAATTTCTCATTCGGTCAGACGGACAAACTTCTTCGGTCATAAAAAGCGGTTATCATCGATCTATACCGCTCTCCATTGACAGTAATGGTGTTACCAGCTTCATTTCGAAAGAAGTACGGACCGATGATTCCACCAGACCAAAAACCACACCAAACTGTCAATTTAGGTGAATGTAATGGTTTTTCATGAATAATTTGTGGATTTTCTTTGCGCAAGAATCGACAGTTTTGTTTATGTACCGCATCACTCAGGTGAAAATGAGTCTCATGGGAGAAGATGATTTTCTTAAAAAAATCGTTTTCAATGTTCCAAGACAAAACATTACTGAATTCAATGAAAAAAAAGGACAGATCATGACATATTACAAATGGCCGAAACGTCACTTCAAAACCATATCATCCCTATTGGAAAACCGTTTATAATGAAAAAAAAATAAATTAATTTTAGTTGTATTCTGCCTAATTTTATAAAAATCAAATTTGTTTATGCACAGATAAGTACATATATAATAGGTATAGATAATTTTTTAATAAGTTTTATTTCTCTTTAAAATTAAAGTTAACTTAGTTCACCAATGATACGCCTATTATAGTATTGCACAATACGGTTTATGTGAAACACTGCGAAAACACTTGTCTTTATTGAAATAAGATCGATACATTATCCTTAATTATTTTTTCAATTATTCTTCTCCTTTTTTAGTGAGGTTATACAAAATTTTGTGTCGAATGCACCATTCAAAAACAAAAATTATTTTATCTAAACTCAAAATCTGGGGTTCAACTTATTAATAATTTAATATACTATTCAGCAATTTAACAATTTAAAATCTAAGTACTTATATAGTTTTATGTAAAAAGAAAAAAAAATAAGTAATAATATTTTTAAATAAAATTTAAATTGATACTTAATTGTTATAATTATTATACGATGTATAATTAAAATATTCAAAATTGCTCTTTTCTTTTTGCTCTAAACCGGACCACCCTATAGATACAGATAGTCTACTACTTGCAGACTTCTTCAGTGTTTTATACTCGACTGAGGAAAGAAATCTAAAATCGCCTTATTTATTCTTTTTGCACAGGTAGCAATTTGACATTTTTCGCAGCTGATCCGTGAGGATCCGCGTACTTGAATTTTAATTATTCAGCTTGTTTTAAAAACTTTTGGTTGTTATAAACTTTGGTTGTGATATTCCTTAATTGTGTGCAGTTTTTGATATAGCTTGTCCCTATCGTTTATTACTCTTTTAAGGGAAAATGGGGTCACACTTTGCAACACTTTGTATATTACTTTCTTGATCGCGTCTAGACATAACTAGACATAACATTCCAGTAAACATTGTTTCTGAAGCCGAAATTTCCTTAATTGATGCTTGCCATGCTAATGGTTTGCAACAAGTCTCTAGTAAAACTAATTATTTAGGCAGACAGCTGGATCTTATTTTCAGTTCGGATTGGAATAACTTGATGGAAATCAATCAGACTTTGCCTCTTGTTACTATCGACAATTACCATCCCCCGATTTGTTTCTCATATTGTTATAACAGCAATATCTAATAACACTTTTTCCAACTCCTATAGATACAACTTCTCTAATGCAATTTTTTTTTTTTTTTTTTTTTATAATTATTTTTCTTCAACTAATTTTGAAGCTGCATTTTCTAACAAGAATATTGAACTTGCGCTGTCTGAATTTTACCGCATTATTGAATATGGCTTTAGATTATTCATTCCAAACACACGTGTTAAAGATTTAATGGGAGTCCCGTTTGGTTCACTCGAGATCTAAAAAATTTACGTAACAGAAAAAACAAAGCATGGAGAAAATATCTGATGAATAAATCTAATGAATCCCACATGGAGTTTGTTGATCTTTTTAATACCTTCAAGACCTCATTAAAAGCTAGATACAATGATTATCTAACCCATGGTGCCCAGGAGGTGAGATCTAATTCCAAAGTGTTCTGGAGGTTCATTAATTTAAAACGTAAATCAGACCGATACCCTAATCATATGACTTATAAGGGTTTAACAAGTAATAGCTCGGAACCTATTGTAGCACAATTCAAAGAATACTTTTCAAGCTCTTATCAGGATAACATCTTTGAAGTAGACCCACTTAAACTTCCCCATTTAGCACAACTCCCTCCAATGCCCATACCTTTGATCCAGTTTGATGTGTCTCAAATAAAAGTCTACTTAAGTAAGTTAAATAATGAATCATCCCCAGGTCCCGATAATATTCCAGAAATAGTTTTAAAAAATTTCTCTGAATCACTCGCTTATCCTTTGTCAATTCTATTTAATAAGTCTCTTGAACACGGTATATTTCCTCAATCTTGGAAAAATGCCTATATCAAACCGATTCACAAGAAGGGTTCAAAAAATGACATCGCAAACTATCGTCCAATAGCTAAACTATCAAGTATACCAAAGGTTTTTGAACTTATGGTGTATGATGCTATATATCCCGTCCCCGAATGTTCTGCTCTACTTGTGCCTAATCAACATGGTTTTATGAAGGGAAGATCAACCGTAACAAATTTAGTTGAATCATGTTCCATGTTTCTTAATTCGATGGAAACTTGGCTGACGTCGTTTCTACTGATTTAAGTAAGGCATTTGATCTCCTTCCTCATAGTGTTATTTTGCTAAAACTTCACAAACTAGGATTCCCAACATTCCTATTAAAATGGATAAAATCTTACCTATCGAATAGGTCCTACAATATTCTTTTTAGACATGCCATTTCCAGTACGTTTCATGCTATTTCTGGTGTCCCGCAAGGCAGTCATCTGGGTCCATTAATTTTCATCATTTCCGTCAACGATTTACCCACGTTAATTAAAAACAGCAGCGTTATAATTTATGCGGATGATATGAAAATATTTAAAGAAGTTGTCACATCAAATGACACAGTTTTGCTTCAAAAGGACTTGAATACCTTCATGAAATGGTGCTTAGTTAATAATTTAAAACTAAATATCGACAAATGTAATGTCATCTCTTTTACTCGTCGCTTAACACCAATTGCTGCTAACTACACCTTCAGCGATAGTGTTATTAAAAGAGTTCCCCAATTTAAGGACCTGAGAGTAAAGTTTGACGAGAAACTGTCTTTCAATGAGCACATCAACACAATTATTAATAAAGCTAAATCTATGTTGGGTTTCATTAAGAGATGGGCTAGGGAATTCGACGATCCATATGTTACCAGATCATTGTATATGTCACTAATTCGTCCCAATAATGTGATCACCACACTATAATATTCATACTGATAGAATTGAGTTAATTCAGAATTTTTTTTTGAGGTATGCGTTACGTAATCTACCATGGACTGACTCATTTATTCTACCCCTTATAAAAATCGCCTAAAGTTACTTAACTTAATCTCTTTGGAATCTAGAAGAGAAATTTCAGATATTTTCTTCATACTACAAGTTATGAAAGACGAAATCTATTCACAGTAGATTAAAAGTATGGTGAATGCCAATGTCAATACTAGTACACGGTTTCGCTCAGAGAACATTTTTAATGCCCTTTATCATCGAACAAATTACGGGAAATTTGAACCCATTAATAGGATGTTTATAGTAAAAGTGGGTATTGGTGACCTATGTCAACTAAATTTTGACTTTTGCGATGCGTTAAAAATCCAATTTTCAAGATAACTTTCTTAAACTATCATTTTAATTTACTTTATTTAATTCTTTGCTAATAAAATGTAATTTATTTGACTTTTTATTAATAGTTTCTAGAAAAAAAATTAAATTCCATAAAAACTCAAAATTTCAGCCTCGCACCGATTTGTGACCTAGGGTGCTCCAAATTGTGACTATTTGGTGTTGGTATTTGTGACTATGAAAAATAATACTAAACTCAAAACTTTAATAGCTATGTTTACCAATTAATAAAACATAATGTATCACATATTATTTCATAAATTCAGGTAGAGAAAAAAATAATTAGAATTAATAATAGTTAATAATACTTAATTACTTATAAATAAATTAAACAAAAAATAAATACAAGTTCATAACAGAAAAAAATATTCTTATATGTACTTTTGATATTATTAGTTTTTTCATTGATCTGCGAAGATATATTTCCTTAACGAAGTGGATTCCTTTTGCATTGACTAAAACTGGTTCAACATTTTTATTAACAATGTCACCGATATTATGCCACAATATACTTATTATCTTGTTCTGGCCACTTCCAATTATGACCGCTCATTACCATAGCTTTGACTTGATATTCATCGTTTTTTGTTTCTAAAACATCACCGGGGAAATATTCATACTCGTATTACACAATGACGTAAAAATTAACTTTAATCTTAATTAGATTCTGATTCTATTGAAGAACTTTCGTTATGTTTATTTTCTACCCTTCTTTTCAAATAAAACCATTTTGAGTTTTTGTTGTCGTTATTTCATTTGTTGTTGTTCTATGTTTTATCCAAAGCTTTATTCATTTCTTCATCTTTTTTTTTTGTAATAAGCAATCCATAAATCACTTCTAGCTACAGATGGAAAATTTTCTTTAAGCCATTTGTTGCTCTTTCGTTTTTTTTATCTTCATGACTTGTGGGCCAAAATAGAGACTTTTTAAATGATAAAATTAATATACTATAAGTACCTAACTACTACTTATTTTTTTCGTGCTCTTAAATTTTTTTGTTTTATATAAAAAGATTGGTGGCATATTTGTGACCGTTTTGAATATAATTATGACCGCTGTAAAGTTTAATGATTTTCAGATTATTTTATTAAATTTTGTGTAGGTCACAAAATGATCGATGATTCCTTATTTAATTTACAGTAAATAAATAGACATGACCAATATAAAATTAAATATATTAATTAAATTAATTCTAAAAAGCAACTACAATTTGGAACATCTAATTCGGATACATTTTGCGGGTAATTCGGCTCCAAAAACGCTTGAATTTGTGACCGTTGTAGTAATTTGACGAAATCAGGCTTTAATCGAAACATATTGTAGGTCACAAATTGAATTTTATTTAGCAAGTACTTAATAGTTTCCAAATAAAGTAATTTAAATTTATAAAAAGTAATTAAAAGTTAACTATTTGGTTATACAAAAACTCACTTCAAAACTCTAATTGTGATCTATAGGTCACAAATACCTCAACAGAAAAAAAGTATAGCTTATAATTCGGACCGCTTTTAATTATTTAATTACTCAGCTTATTTACAAAATAATCACATTTTTCGATCATTTTACGTTAAAAAATCTCTAGAACCTTTTTATTAGTCATGTATTTAATTTTATAACAATACCAACCTTTTTCTATAAATTAAAAACATTTTTATCAATTTCTCACTTCAAAACCTTGATGAAAACTGAAATTACGAGAAAAAGTAAGGTGCTTAATGACAAATTGGTTTTTTGGCACAAAATTTTCTATTATCATATTAAAGTACTAGTACAACTATAGTAGAATAAAATAATTGAATTTTTGAAATAAATTCCCAAAAAGTATTCTTTTAGGAAATACATTTTAAATCAATTTTAGGCTGACTAGATCACAAATACCCACTAGGTCACGATTACCCACTTTTACTATACGTTATGCAATAAATATAAAAGCTACATTGATCTTTCATTAAGTGGAAGTCAAATTAAAAAGGATTTATTGCTACAATATTTGAGTTTGAGCTTAAAAAACACACACAAATCCATCACACCTAATAACCATTTGTTAATACGTAGTTCTAGTTTTCCAATTTCCTTCTTTTTTTCCTTTAAATTGTAGAGTACTTTAGTTTAGAATAAGTTTGTTAAATATTAATTCCTTTTCTTTTATTTTTTTCTTAATTTTTATTTTTTTTTAGTTTAAGACCTAATTGTAATCTGTTTGATCTAAACAAGAAATAAATAAATAAACTAAATTTTTTCTACTGTTGTTCTGTTCTGTTACTTATTGACCGAATTGATTGTGATCTTAGTTTGGTCGGTATTACCCGGTTGGGGTGCTTATTTCATGCACTTTTATTTTCTTTAAACTTTTGTTTTTATTTTTTATTAAATTTCACTGTACTTATATATATACAAATTATTAAAATATCTTTATTTCTTTTTTAATTGTTTGTGTTAAACTAAGTCAACAAATTTTTACAACATGCATGTGTTTCTTTTTCTTGTTTTTTTTTCAAATAAAATTAATAATTAGTTGCCAAATAAGAAGTATTTATATGTACTTATAGTTATGTTTTGTTGTTTTTTGTTTATGGTTAGCAAAATTTAATTTTTGTTTTGTTTTTATTTTTTTTTAAACTTGTTTATTTAGCACATCCCAATTTTTACTTATTTCAACAAGATTCACGGAATTGAATTACTTAATTGCATTTTTAAATAAAATAACACACTTTTTTTTATTTTGATTGACTTATTTATTTTTTGGCTAATTATTGACATTTTAAATTCTTCATATAACAACATTTCTTTTTAAATTCAATCATATCAAAACTTTTAACAATTTTACATGATAGCATGAGATATATAACTATTTAAAAAAAATAAATTATTATTCAAGTCACAAGATTTGGAATCATTAAAAAAACTTTAAAAATAAACAAAAATATTTAAGAGAGTAGAATGAGATGAAATAGAAAAACTAATAACTAAGGTATTCTTATAAACTTCAATAACTACAAAAGAACAAAAAACAAATTTAAAAATCATTCACAAAATAAACAGAAAATATTTTCCTTAAAAGTATTTGAAATAAAATTTCGGAAGGCTCTTTTATATATATATAAGTAAAAATATAAATAAGGAAAGAAAGAAATGCAGTGTCCTTTAAAAAATAAAAACCTTGTCCTTTAAAAATAAATGACTGAGGCATTAACATCAAAATAGCATGAAATATTTTTTTAAAGGGCATGGTGAAATAAAACTGTTCAAAAGAACTCGAATTTACGAAAGTTTAAAATAAAAAAAAGTCTAATCTAAGACACAAAATGAAAGTACATTAGTTAAAAATAGTTACTAGTCAAAATACCATACTATGTTTACGTTGCCTTAACTACTCTCAATTCAGGGAGAATATCAGGCAACAACCAAAATTTATAAAAATATAAAAAAAAGTACTAAATTGAAATTGAGACGAAATAAAGTAAACCAACAAGTCTTACGTTTTTTTCTTCATTTTTTTTAACTAGGTTTACTAAAAATAATATATACTTAGTTATGTAAAGATATATATATAAAACTTCTTATTTCATTTTATATTTATTGTATCACATAAGAAGCATTTAAAGAATCCTTTTTATTTCATTACAATTGCAACAGCATATGCGGAACTTTTTGGTTAAATATTTTTTTTCTACTTTTTTTGCATTTCCTTAACATTTTCTTATTTTAGCTTATAAGTTCGTTTTTAATTTCAATGATTTTAAAAATTCAAGAATCGTTTATTTTGCTGTAATGTTAAGAAAAAAGAAAAATTAAACATTATTCTATGATCAATTTAGTGTTGTAAATAAAGTTAGTTTTAAAGGTCATCCTTAAAAAATAGTATCAAAACTTATCATTGCTCTCATTGAACTGACTACAGTTATCTCACTAGATTTCACATTAAATAACTATTGATTGCAAGATTAAATTGTTGATGTTGTATAAGAACAATTTTAAATTTAAAAATGTGCTTAAAATAATGAAATTCAAAGAAGTGCATAGGAGAAAAGAGTTACATATATTTCTTATCAAATTAGTAAAACCTGGGCAGTAAAACTTCTACGATCACGTACACGACGTCAAACTTACATGAAATTTGAATCCTTCAGAATAGGATATTTTAATAAATTATTATGAACAGTGGAGAATGCATTATCGACAACAATCTTTGCAATATTTCATTAGTGTATTTTTTCCCTTAAAACTTAATATTAATATGTATCAGTGATGTACCATTTATTTAAAATTTAAAATGTTTCAGCTGTAAAGTGAAAAATTTCTAAACTCTGTCAAAAACAATGTGTAAGTATTTAAAAAAAATTAAGTATATAAGTAACGTAAAAATATCTATTTCCGCCCCTTAAAGAGAAGTAACGTTAGGTTCGAAAAATAAGACAAGTACTTAAGCTTTTTTTAATTTTTTTTTTAAATTACAATAATTATTAGTATATTTTTAAATACAATTAAATTATTTTATTTCGATTGTACTTAATTGCATTTTTCCTAAATAAATGATAAGACTAACAAGAAATATAATTTTAATATGAGCTAATTCCGTCCACAGATTTACCTAATTCCGTGTTTTGAATCTATTTGCGATTTACGTGTACCAATTTACGATTTTATTAAAGAAACCCCTTTAACATAATTAACTTGAGTAAAATTAAGAAATTATTTCATATTAAGTATAATAAAAAAACAGAAGTAATAAAAATTTGATATGATATACTATAATAGTTGCCATCTCTTTATATTCAATGCTTCTAAATTTTATAGGTATACATTTGGTTGGTATACATATATTTGTCAACGTAGTAGTTACAAAAACTTTATAAAAATGAAAATAAATCAATTTTTTTTTTATTTGTTTATATTTTTTTTTTTCCCACCGAGGAAGTAAAGAAAAAGGTTCAAGGCAGCGTTTCACTTTTTGAAAAATTATCTTTTCCATTTGAAATTCAGAAATTTTATACTTAGTAAGTATGCCCACCATCTTCCTACAGTTTGTTCTGTCGAGAATTGATAGAAAGTTGGTTATTTTGGTATTTCGTCTTGGTGCATATATTTTGGAGACTCTAAGCCCCCAAAGATTGCTTGTTTCCCTCTTCAGGGTGTTTTCTATTTATAGCTTAATATTACCAATACATATGCCAACTGCCGGTTTCGGTCCATAATTGTTGCCCACATGAACTGGCTAGTTCGTCAGCCTTCTCATGTCCAGTCAAGCCATTATGACCTGGTATCCAGATCAGTTGCGTTTTATTTTGGAGGCCTATGAGGTTTAGGGCTTCCGAACATTCTCTCACCAATCTAGATTTGATGAAGTTTCTTTAAAGAGCTTTTAAGGCAGACTGACAGTCACTAAAGATTCTAATGACTTTGTTAGACCATCTTTGCTCTTTTATTATATCCACTACTGCGTTTATAGCAAAAACCTCAGCCTGAAACTCAGTTCAGTATTTGCCAAGGGGAAACTAGAGTTCAAGTATTTCTTTTTCAAAGACGCTCCAGCTCCTACACCTAAAGCCGTAAGGGACCCGTTAATGAAAATAGTAATAGTAGAAGTTTTGAACACAACTCGGGTTCCAATGATCACACTTTCTGTAAAAACTTGATGGAACCTGGTTTCCGACAACATTTTTATTTGAATTCTAAGAAAACCAAAATTCAATTCTCAAAAACCACTGGACCACTCTGATTCAAATTTTGTACACATTTTGGTTTCTGATGACAATACTTTTTGTCAAAATTTTAATTTCCTGCTTCTCATCGGAGTTCTTATGTGGTACAAAAATTATATCTCAGAAACTGCTGGGTTGATATGGTTCAAAACTGCTATAAAAATTGTTATCTCATAACAACTTTGTTGTTAACCTGCTTTTATTTGAGCCAAAATCCTTGTCCCAGAAACTAAGTACTTTTAAAAAGCCGTTAATAACGGCTAGGATTTAACGAGGTAATAAAATTAGCAAAATACTATGTTAAAAATAGAACTGTGCAGAAAAAATTACTTAAAAATTAAAGATTTTTTTTTGCACAGCAAAATAAAAATTCGCTCAGTTAAATGTGCACCGTAAAACACTAGTTTTTGTATTACAAATAAAATAAATGCACACCAAATGTTTTAGTGTAATTTGTCGCAAATTTAAAAAAATAAAACTGAATGAAAAAAAAAATTTTGATCTTAAGCATAACAAACTAACAAGCATATCAGTAGAATTAAAAGAAAAATATTCAAATATTTTCGACAATTAGTTATACAAAAATTTTACTCTAACGCTAGAAAACAAGTTTTTACGAAAAAAATAACGAACTGACAAAATTCAAGACAGTGTTAAAGTGTGCCTACGATAATATTAGAACGAAAGTTTGTACTACACATAAAACTAATTAAGGTAAATGTTCTGTAAAAGGCAAATATCTCCCTTTTTGTACCCAAAACAGCGGCTTTGGATAATAGTAATTAAAGTAAATATTCTGGTAAGGCAGATATCCTCTTTTTTATATCCAACAGCGGCTACGCATAAATAGGTAAATATTCAGAAATTAGAACGATATTTTGAATAAACAAGATTTTAAAAAGGGAGATTTTGAATTGCTTTTTAATACAAAAAAAAATCGTTTAAATTAAATTTTAAACAAAAAAATATTACATACAATTAATGTAGGCAAGAAAAAAATTAATTTTACAGGAAAAAATAAGATTTGCAAATCAGATTTTCAGAAATAAAATTTCGTCACTATCCGCGAAAATACACTAAATAATTCTAATTCACTTTTAATAATACCTTTAAGTATTAAAGTCTTATTAGAGTTATGATATCACAATTAAATTTTATTTACTATCAACGCAATTCAATTTTATTTACTATTTTATTTTTTATCAACAATTAATTTTATATTTTTATGTTTGGAGATATTAGGTAAAATCTGGAAGCTTCAATTAATCAGGTCGATTAATGCATATTTTTTTTCTATAGATTTCAACCTTTGAAATTGATTCACAGTATATTTTTTTATTTGATGACGTTTATTCTTAGTTTTGATTGTGTGCAAGTGTTAAAATTTTTAACAATCTTTAAAAATACATGGGAATGACTGATTTGATTAATCTATCAGAAATAATATCAAATAAATATCAATATAAAGGTCAATTTCAATAAAAAAAAAACCAATATGTAAAAACAACTCTTCGACATGAGAAAACAAATTTCTTCCCAACAAAAATACAATGGAATACATTACAAAAATTGGCTTTTCATATAAAATTAATGTAACAAAACAGGAATGATTTTAATAATTTATTGTTAGAAAATCATTTAGTTCTTAATAAAAAACGTATTTTTGTAATACAATTAAGATTCACATTTTAAGTACATAACTATATAACAAATATATTTCCTTTTCTAATTTGAATAATAATTTTACTTTTTTCTCTTGAGTTTTCATAATTTTCTTATTTTTTGTTATTTTTCTTTTTTTTTTAATAATGAAAACATTTAGAACCATGATTTCACATTTTCATATTTAAGTAAACGTATATATATATATATATAAATTTTACATTGATTGATGGCTTAATTTTTTTTTATTTTGCATTGACGAATCTCTTAAATTTTTCCCTTAGGAATTTCGTATCTTTTCCAGAGTTGGGTCTTACGTTTTGGTTATTTCGTTTTTTTTTGTAAATTTTATAGCATTTGAATTTCTATACTTACATAATAATCAAATAAGTAAAAATGTATTGATAATCTATTTTTGTAGTTACTAAAATTACTAAAAGTTATTTAAATTTTTCAAACGTAGAATTCAAGAATCAATTTGCATTTCAAGTTAAAAATATCAAAACATTCAAAGAAAGTTGCTTAAGATGTGAAAGTAAAGATTTTAGTTCTTCCGAGCATGTGCATACTCCTACAATATTTCTATAAAATAGAGTTAGTTTAAATTCAAATAATTATTATTGTTGGATGGAATTAAAACCAACAAGCTAAATAGGTAAATTTATGTCTAATGATGGTATACGTTTGCGTATTGCGTTTGAATATCTATAATTTTGAAAATACACCGCTTTGTTGCTGGGCTTAAAGAGTGCTTTGATCTCTTTTCTCTCACTAAGATGTATTAATTTTAAAAAAATTTTTTTAAATTTTTGTTTGCATCTAGATCTTGTTGTTATTTTCTTAAATATATTCTACCTTTTTGAATTTATTCCGCTTCGGACTTCAGCATAACCACCTAAATATTTAAGTATTTATTTATTTCATCGCAGTATTTCAAAAGAGCTCAGTCGCTCCTACAAAGTATTTTTCTATTACAATAATATTAGGATTCAATAAAATCTATTAAATATCAAAAGAGAAGAATTTTTTTTTTTTTTTTACTTTTTCTTCATAGTTAAATTATTCAGATTTTATTAAAGAAAGAAGTAAAAATTAAATCAACAAATTGGAAGTTTTTTTGTTTTATAATAATTGTAATATTTAGATCCTAACATCAAATCAACATATCACATGGTAAAAAATTTTCCAATTTTGCATATAAAATATTCATTTAATATTCTTTTAAATTTACCTGTATCTTTGAAGTCATTGGGTAAGCTGTAATTGTAGTTCTTAAATGCTAAGTTATATATTGTATCATGCATACTAAATCTGGTCCTAGACGAGACTAACCTAATGTTATATTCACTCCTTGTAGAATAATTATGAACAGAGTTGTTAGTAGTATGCTGGACATTTGTATTAATATTTCCAGTAACCAACAAGTGTATTTGGGTTACCAATTTACAATTGATGAGCAGATCAATTGGTAGAATATTATGTTTTTTATGTATTATATTATTTGGAGTTCTTTGAGAATAGCCATATAGATTCTTAATAGTTTTATTTTGTATTGCTTGATTTTCGCAGAACGTGTTTCCCCATATTTGTATTAAATACATTATAGTACAGTGAAACATACTGTAAAATAGTGGTTTTTTCATTTTTAAAGGAACTCTCTTATTCATAATACGAAAAGTTCCAGCAAAATTCCTTCTTCCCTTTTTCAATTGTCCCACATTACTCCAAATATAATATTTATAGGTTTTCACTTTTTCGATTTTGCATGCATCATAACTTACATTAATAGTGGCGATTGACTTGTTTTACAAAATCATATATAACTATAACTATTTCGTTTTCTTGCTATTGATTTTAACTTTGTGTTTATTCATCCACTCATTAATAATTTTCAAATAATTTCGTATTATGTTTTGTAAAATTTCTAATGAATCATTCATATATTAACATTCATAAGGTCGTCAACAAACATCTAAAGTTTACCATAAAATTTCAAATTTTTTACTCCTGAACATTCATTAAATTGCATTCTTCCTCAAAGATAACTAACTTTTGAACCAATTGAGCTTATTTCCCATAACACCACGATCGTATAGAATTCTCAACATTATGTTTCTGTCTGCAGAATCAAAAGTCTTCGATACGTCGAAAAATACTGCTGCAACTTTTTATTTGTTATCGATTCCAGATTGGACTTCGGACACAAAGTCAAATAATGCCGGTAAGAATTGATTTCTGAATAATCTTCCCTCATTCGAATTTATTCCGAAAAGGGAAGAAAACTTGTTAAGTTGAAGAAAACTTGTTAAGTTGAGTGCATCATCTATGATGATATTTAGAGTATATTCTGGTAAATTAAATAAATGAATACTATTCTATATTTAAGAAGGCTTTACTTCCTGACAATAGCAGTAGCTTTCCACATTTAATGAGTTGATAAGAAAGTAATTTGATAAATAAATGCTTGAACTATTGTAGTATAAACTTGCAGTACCGTTCTTAATCACGCACGAAAAGGTGCTTCTACTTAAGTTACTGCCAAGAACTTCAATCAAAATGTAACGTTGGTATTTAGTTTGTTAAATTTATTTAAACATTCAGGTATCAGATTTTACCCAACCATTCTGGTAGTTACTTTGATATTCAAGAGAATTGTAAACTACACGCTGGGTGGCGCAGTAGGTAGAGCACCTTTCAACCGAAAGGTTCCAGGTTCGATTCCTGATGAAGCAACAAAAACCCTTTGTCATTGGGATATAATAAATGACAAAAAATAATTGAGAGTATAATCTGGTAACAAATTAAATAAAATGAAATTATTCTATTTAAGAAGTCTTAGTTCCTGACAATAGCAGTAGTTTTCCATATTTAATGAGTAGAACCACTATGTTGTTAAATTAATACTCGAAATATTGTAGATATCTTAGTGTAAAATTGCAGTACCGTACTTAATTAAAAGCACGAAAAGGTGATTCTACCTAAGTTACTATCAAGAACGTAAACAAAAAAAAAATTCTCGGAGTTGAACTAAATATTCTTCATCTAGTAACTACATAAGTATAACTAATTACTCTAAATTTTGGAACTTTTATGCAATTTACAATTATAATTTCTCATAATCCGATACTGCTTATTATTTTTATAATTTCTATAGAATAATTTCATCAGTCCTTTTGTAACAAACCAATTCTAGACATATCGACTACTTTTAACTAAAACTGATTGTTTTTGTTATTTTTATTGAGTTGTTAAATGAAAATTCGTTTTCCATATTTGATGAATTTTTCAATTTTTCAAGATGAAAAAATAAAGATTTTAAATAATGATAAAGAAAAAAGGTAAGACGCAAATTCAAAAAAAGTTGTTTGATGGAATCATCTTCTGGAAGAACCTCGACTACCGTTCTTATTAGTTTTGTTTTATTTTTTGATATTTTATTGTAGTTTGACTTCAACCCTTTAAAAAATATAAAAAAATTTTCTATTTTTATATGATTTCGGTTAAAAACAAGCCAGTTTGTTCCTTGTTTCTAAGATACACATACATATGTAATCTAATTTGTTGTTTTTAAGTTCATGTATTTTATTAAGTGTATTTATTTTTAAGGTTTTTCAGGAAATTTGTTTTTGAAAAAAAAAAAAAAACAATTTAAATATTTCATTTTCTTTGGTATAACTAATCCAGTGTTCCGTTTTGAGAAATGAAATAAAATTTTGTTCTGTTGTGCATTTCATAATCCAATTATCGAAATTATTATTTTTTCTACAATGAACAACCCTAATAACGCTCGATTATTGAACACACGGAATTTTTTGATTCCTTGTTTTAGTTTCATTTGCATACATTTTTGCTCTGTTTAAGTTTATAAAATAATCCCTTTACTTACTTAATACATGTTAGTATTTAAAACCTCTAGAATAAATTTAATTGTACATTTTAAGGACATCGATGTATATAATTACTATCTTTTCCCTAAAAAATGTAATTCAGCTACAGAATTGCTAACTTGATAAAGAATTCTTATATTGTTCATATTGTCCTCAATAATATATTTTAATAGCAAAAAATGTGAAGTACAAGATTCGAATAACTTTGTTAGACCATCTTTGCTCTTTTACTATATTCCCTGCTGCGTTTATAGCAAAAACTTCAGCCTGGAAGGCTTTGCAGTGTTTGCCAAAAGAAAACTGAAGATTTTCAAAGAACATTCCAACTCCCGCGCTTAGAGCCGTAAGAAACCCGTCAGTGAAAATGCCCGAGGTGTTTGAGCACCTATCTTGCTCTTCTGAACCACGCCA
The DNA here is from genome assembly GCA_963942445.1 of Argyra leucocephala. Taxonomy (NCBI): domain Eukaryota; kingdom Metazoa; phylum Arthropoda; class Insecta; order Diptera; family Dolichopodidae; genus Argyra; species Argyra leucocephala. Next base: position 77,938,659 of record OZ012680.1, on the reverse strand, counting down.
GGTCTTGTCGGGATTTCTACTTCGTATTTCTGCTTTAGGGTTACTTATCTTGTGATATCATCTGTTGGCATCAAGAACTCTTTCTGCTTCTCTTCTAAGTCCTTCCATAGCCCCTGATGTTTGTTCCTACATTCTCTACCCTAGAGTTTGCAACCTTCTTGCAACTGTGAGAACCTCCATTCTTACATAAAGATGCATGGGTGAAATCCTAAGAAGTATTTTGCTGTTGTAGGTATGGTTCTAAAAGTACTTATTCCACAGAGACACGTAAGTCTCTGTACTGCTTCTAGTTTTTTTATGGCATTTGCTGTTTATGTTCTCGGAACTCATGCAATTGACACATAGCTAACAATAGGTCTAATGCCCACTTTATATATTCTTAAAACTATTTTCGATGTTGGGTCCTAATTGCCAAAGGTCCTTCTGCACTTCCATAGGACTTTCACGATATTAGCGCATTTCATCTCGATATGCTTCGCCCAATAACGTTGCTTTAATGGTAACTATATCGTAATTGTATTTTTAAAGTTTGAAACAGGTAAAAATGTAAACAAAATTTATTACAATAAATTCGTAATTACTTACCTAAAAAATATTGATAAATAGCATTTACAATCAAAAATTCCTCTAATTTTTTTTTAATTAAAAAATTATCCAAAAATGATTCTAAATTTATTAATTTATTAATTTTTGTGTTCATATTATGGTTCTTTTCTTTTCAAATATATTCTCTCCATATTTTTGGTTGTGACAGTGAAAGTGAAATAAAAACAATACATTAAACTTAATTGATTAAGTATAATGCGATCACTCCTTTTCAACCATAGTTAAGAAACGTAATTTAAACACAATGCGAATATGCTATAAAATTTCCAAAGACATGTGACGATGAAAAATTAATGAAAGAAGCCAAAATAAATTAGAATAAAACATACTTTATTTATTCTATATGTTTAATTTTAGATACCTTATTTATTGAAGTTCAAAATTATGAATTGCAGCTGTTGCTTGCTAAATGTTTTACACCTGAAATACTCATCGGTATTCAGACCATGTCCTGCAGCTTCACTGAAAAAGTAAGCATAAATCAAAATTTTGCATTTAAAATCAACACGTTACAATATGTTGACTTTTGAGTACTTAGTTAGTTAGTTTGCAAAGGTCAACAATTAGTCTATTTTTTATTATTGTCCCTTAACCTAGAACGACATAATAAGTTAAATAAAATACAAAAACTCTATGCATCTCATGATATTTCCCTATTTATTTATAGCTTTAATCCTATTATATGTATTTTTTTTTTTGTATAATTTATTCTAGACTAGAAGAAACCCTCGGGAACATACCCGGCCAAGCAAAAGAAAGGAATTTTTCTGTGAAACGGCATATCTGACAACAATATATAGAATAGTAATATTTATAGCAAACCACAAAAAAATAAAATGTTCCAAATTTTAAGTTAATATTAATTTTAAAATAAAATAAAAAAATATCACATAGCATTAAACAAATTTTTAAACTTTTTTTGGAAGATTAAATTTCTTTTTATTATTTTTTTAATTCTCGAGGGAAGGTGAAAGTCTCGAAAAATAATAAGCAGACCGCGTATGTGGAACACTAACCCACTAAAACCACCGAAACCCTTTACCATAACTGATATTATTAACCGATTAATTGATTGTTCGCGTTAATTGGGAAAACATGTATTGGAATGTTATTAAAAAATAGTTTCCGATAATTTTATTAAACCATTAATCATACCTATGGGTTAGTTCTGTTTCCCAATTATTATGAGTGAGTTTTAAAATTCATCATATAGGAAACAATTGTATAAAATGAAGTATTCTAAATCTGGTATGCAACATTGTCATATGGTCAACCTCCTGGTATGCAACATTGGCAGTTACGGTGTCGTTGTCAGTAGTTTTCCCTGTCTTGGTAAGGGAGATAAATTCCGACATTCGAAACAAAACAGATCAATTTAGAACTATTTTAAACAACCTGCTCAACAACAATCCAAGAGCACCTTTGGGGCAAAAAAGTTTAATAACGAAAACTATTGAACACAACAAATTTTTTTACTCTAGATCGTTCTAGATCGTTCTAGATCGTTCTTGAAGAGTTTATTGAATAAACCTAATATTTTACTGAAAAATTAACAATTTAGCGAATGAATATATTTTATTTTGTTAGTGAGGTACTTTAAATTTTATTTTTCTATTTGTCGACAGATGGATTTTTATGTAGATTTTAATAAATATTATATTTTTGTTCTTATAAAAAAATAATTGTCACAAAATGCAATCATTCCAATTTCGAAGTACTTCAAATTACTTCGAAATAATTTTAAATTGAAAAAGGAATGCAACTAATGAAATCATATAGATATACTTCAGATTTGCTATACGGTTTAATGGAAAATCAGCTTCATTATGAATTGTATATCCATCATTTCAATTTATCCTTGGTAGGTAAATACCATATTTTATTTTTTAATTGATTCTACTTAGAAAACAACCGTATACGTAAATAATAATTTTATTTAAAAAAAATAAAATTTTTGTATGCTAAAATGTCTTACATAGGGTGAAATTTTAAATTGAAATTTCTAATTAGTACTTAAAAAAATTTAATAAAATATATAATACTACATAGTCTCCTTTTAAATATCTATCATTTTAAAAAATAATAATGACCATCGTTTGTTAGATGGTTCAGATTTGAACCGTACTTTTTCAATTTATAAATTAAACATACTTAAGTTATCTATTTTAAAATGACTATGACCAATGACATTAAAGAAATGATTCAACGCATGACTATTCATATTCATATAGAACTATCTGGAACGGTTACTGAAGAAACCTAATATTTTACTCTTTTTCAATTGAAATATATATTTTAAATTTTAGTTTGATTATTGGCTGGCAGATGGTTTTTTATATAAATTTTAATAAATATATAATTTTGCTCCTAGTTTTTTTTAAAAAACAAATTTTTGTTAAAATAAAATATTTTAATAACTTTTTCAAAACTTTTTACATTTAAAAAACAAATTTAATATAAATATAATTAAATATAATTTAAACGAAACGAAAAGTTTATTTTATTGCTTATTTAAATGAAAAAAGGTACATATTTAACTTTTTTTTTATTATTTACTTTTTAATCATAAATTAAAATATGTTTCTTTTTTATTAAAATAAAATATTATAAAATAAGAAATAGAATAAATTTGAACAATAAAATTTTAATATAAGTTCGATATACATGACAATTCACCAATATACTAATAAGATTTCCTAACCAAAATACAGTACAAATTATATTATATTTATTGTACCTACATTTTAGCTGTTTGAGTATACATAAATAGGTAGGATAAATTCTAATTGGTAAAAAATATAATACTTATATGCATATATTATATGCACACTGATACATCATTGCGTTAAAACTGTCAACTGTGAATACATTCCATGTATGAATAAGTAATAAGTATACATAATTTGTATGCTTAGATTTTTTTTAAACTAAACGGTTTCGTATTTTGTTGAAATCATTGAGAAGAGAATAATAATTAAAAATTACTTTTGTCTTTATTAAAAAAATATTGTTTTTTGTTATTAATTATATTATATTATAAAAATTAATATTATAATACATAATAATAAAAAAGAAACAACAATTTGAATTAATACTACTAATTATTTTTTTTCGTACTAAAAGTGTAAAAAACCAAATACGATAGATAAAAAAAAAAAAGAATTTGACTCAAAAGAGACTCGACAAAAATTTCTGACATTAAATGATGCTTTAACCAACCAGCTTAAAAATTGCTTACCCAAAATATACACATAAAATAAAAATTGATTTTGATCGCCACAGCCTGCATCATCGTCGATTGATTGAATGAAAAAAAACGAAGCTCACGAAAAACCACGAAAAGTGTGCCTTCACTAATCGTGCTCTTGTGTATTATAATATAGATTTGTGTAAGTATTATTGAGATTCTTATTTTTTATATATTCTAACAATAATAAGTACGTGAATTACTGCAAAAGAAATAAAAAAATTTTTTTTTAGGTCTTTAATAAAAAAGTTTCAAAATTAGGTCAAAATTATTTTTTTATTATTTTAGAATCTCTAAATATGAGAGTTATTCGAATATCCTTATTATAATAAGAAAACAAGAAAACAAAATCATATGCGTAGAAAAAATTTATTCAAACTTTTTATTGAATTTATTTTACTTTTTTTTTTTATAACTGTATTAAGTAAATCAGTAAAATATTGTGAATTTTTTTAAAATTTGTAGAAAAAAATAGGTCTTTAGTTATATTTAGAGTAAAAATGTGGAGTAGGGTGCGATAACATCCGGAAAGCTAAAATTGGCCTAAATACTTAAAAGACTTTTAGAAATCGGTCTCTTTTACAAAATATTTTTAATAATTAAGTATATAGTTATAAGTAATAATTAAACATATTATTTTATATTATTATTCTTATTTTGTTTTTATTTTCTTGACAGTAACTTAGGTAGAATTACCATTTCGTGCTTAATTAAAAGCAAGGTACTGCAAGTTTGTACTACAATATTTTACTACAATGATTTTTGAGCATTTATTTATCAAATTTCTGGCTTATCAAATCATTAAATGTGGAAAATTAGTATTGTCAGGAATTAAGTTTTCTTAAATACTTAGCACATTTCTATTTTATTTAAGTTGTTACCATATTATAACTACTATCAATTATTTTTTGTCATTTATTTGATCCCAATGCAATATTTAACTAAAATATTATGGAACACAATATTTCCTCTTCAATTAAACGAATTTGGTAAAATATGAAAATAGAAGGGCAAAATTAAGAAAAATAGCATTATTTTTGTTTGAAACACATATTTTTAATGACTTGGAAAAAAAAAATTTGTGGAAAATTTTTTAAAATATCGAAATTTGAAATTACTTTATTATAATCTGAATTTACAGAAGAAAAGATACAGAATATAAGAAATCGAAACAAATAATAAGTTTATCACCAATTCTAATTTTCACAACTTCAATTAAAGAATTTTTGTGTCATATAACATGGATGACTTAGGTCCAGTGAATATAGCTTAGCTATATTGTTCTGTATATATATACATTATTTTGAATATTTACTGTATAGATATACAGTAATATCATTGCTACGCGACCGTAGCAATTAAAAGATATGTGTGTACTTAAGTATATATATATTACTTAATATAACAAGAAATAAAAATCCAATATTGGAAAAATTGAAAATAACAAAAAAAGAAGAAAAAAAAAATCAAATAAAAAACAAATTTGAATTAATAAAAATTTTGAAAAAAAAAAACGTGCAGTGAAATAATAAACCAAATTATAAATTATCTTCATTTATCCAAAATATAAATGTAAATCACGTTGCAAAGCACATAATTCATTTCTGTTTTAACTATACGGATCACCACAAATAAATGGGCCTGAGACTATTGGAAAAAATCTATCTAACACAATCAAAATAATTTTGGAAAACAATCCAGAATCTGAAATTGTGTTAGCCGAAAATTTTAACATTCATAATATTAACTCCGGACCAATTTGAACTTTTTTTTTAATTTTAAAGCCTTTCTCAACTTGTAAAAAGTCCAGCAAGAATCCCAGATCGGATTGCCGATAAAATGAATTTCTTAGACCTAGTTCTGACCTCTCACCCAGATAAATATTCCACCCCAGTTAATTCTGGACTTAGTAAATTTGACCATTGTGTTGTAAATTTAATCAAGATTTCGCATATAAATCAAATTGAAGATATGAAATTCGAAAAATTTTGTTGAGTGAATTTGATGTATCTAAACATACGTAGTCTAAAACACAAAGTCGATTATATTAGTTTGTTGTTAGACAGTATACAATCCACAATTTACTTACTTGTTGTGCAAGTGGTCTTTATATTGAAACGTTGTCTTCTCTTAGACTTTAATTTTAAGAAGAAAGCTATCACATTTTATTTTTATCTTATACATTAAATTCTTAAAGCTATATGTTTTAACATTATGTATTGTTGCCAACTGATATCGGTTTACATGTTTGATATCAGTTTACATGACTTCGCCACACTTATTATTTCTGAAATTTGGATTTTGGAAGAAGAAAATTGATTTGGATCAATTTTATCAAATTTTATAAAAACTTGGAGGAAGTGTAGCAATCTTTATTCACAACTCATTCCAATATGAATTAAAAATACATATTGTGATAATTATAATAGTTTATTATCAATTAGCATTTTAATAAACAAACAACTTCTAAACACTACTGTAATATATAGACCCCCCAGACAATAAGGAGGCTCTGAATAAATTTTTTGAAATATATATTGGTCGGAGACTTTAATACAAATATAGTTAATATTTTAGACATAAGTGTATTGAATTATAAAAACTTAGTTGAGTCTAATGAACTTTTCATACTTGCAAACAAACCTAAAATGAAAATTAATATTACTCATTTAGCTACTGATATAATTTCCATTTATTTATTAAGTATAGAAACAAATATTTAAACAAATTATTAAATAAAAAAATACTTATTTTAACCAACAAAACAAAAACATAAACAAGATTGATATTAGAAATTAGCTTTTACGTAACCGGACTAATATATATGTAAGGACTAATATAGATGTAAGGATGTATGATGTAGTTGTTTTGCAACAATGTAATATTAGTGTACAAAAATGTATAAATAACTCTACTGTAATAAAATATTCATAAAAAAGCCTTGGATTTTCAATCCAAATTTAGTAAACCTTGAATTGATTATGAGTGCATACAATTAATAAAAAAAATAAGTTATTAGCATAAAATGTATGATAACTAAGTATATATATTAAACAAAAATGTAACTTCTGGCTTACGTCCCTAAAAAGAAAAAAACAAAAGATACTTACTTACTTATATAACACTTAAATAATCCCCAAGACTTGGCAGATAGTTAAAAACATAATAACGGACGGTGTCGAAAAAGATAAAAACAATAAGCTTTCTGACCATCTAACGACCACTTTTGTAATATTGGATACAAAATGGCGATAGAATTTGATAAAACATATTTTCCTAAGAAGAGAAGAGACAAAAAATTTAAATTTACAAATATTGCAAGCGAAGAGACGGTGAAACTAATAAATGAGTTGTATTCATCTAATAAATCTTGTAATACCCGTTGTAATTGTAAAGATACTCAAGAATCTAAATATTAGAAAGTCTATCGGTTCCGATGGCATTTTTTCTATGGTTTTAAGACAAATACCCTTCGGTAAGGTAAATTGTTCGTTTTTTGCACATTTGATGTTGTAAAAAAAAGCAGTAAAATATTTAGGTTTTCTTAGTCGCTGTAAAGCTTACTTCTCCTCCAGTGACTTCTTAAAAATCTTTGAAAAGCTTGCATCACAACACGCTGGGTGGCGCAGTAGGTAGAGCGCCTGCCTTTCAACCGAAGGGTCCCGGGTTCGATTTCCGATGAAGCAAAAAAAAAAAAAAAATGCTTCATTGGTTTTTCGAGCTGGTCTAGTACCCTTTGTCATTGGGATATAATAAATGACAAAAATATAATTGAGAGTATATATAATCTGGTAACAAATTAAATAAAATGAAACTATTCTATTTAAGAAGGCTTAGTTCCTGACAATAGTAGTAATTTTCCACATTTAATGAGAAGATAAGCCAGTAATTTGTTAAAATAAATACTCAAATTATTGTAGATATTGTAGTGTTAAATTGCAGTACCGTACTTAATGAAGCACGAAAAGGTGATTCTACCTAAGTTACGGTCAAGATCATAAAAAAAAAAAAAAATACGACCCAAAATGGAGTACAATTTTTACATATGGATTGCCGCTTCTAGTAATACGTTAGAACATTTGGATAATGTTCAAAAACGGACTATTCGTCTTATCAATGACCCAAATATCACTGGTTCATCTTGCTACTCTTGGACATCGTCGTATAGTCGCAGCTCTCTCACTTTTTTACAGTATCTCGTAGGCACGGGTATATGCTCAGTGGAAATTAAATCTGTATTACTTCCACTTAAGTGTTTCCCCGTGGCAGCATGTGCTCATCCCTACGCCGTAGAAATCTCTAGATGGCAGAAGACTAGTTATAAAAATTCGTTTAAAACCTCAACATTCCGAATGTGGAACTAAATTCCATCTTATATTTCCCAAACATGATAAATTCTATATTTCTACTTTCCTCTTTTCCTAATTTTTCTTTCTCTAGTATTTTGGCAATAATCCATTTTTGTTCTTTTTTTTGTAAGGAGATGCATATACAGTGGTACGCAAAATTAATTACACACTCAATAAATTTTATTTTTTTTTTGTTTTTCTTTTCTAAGGACGGAATAATTTACAAATGTGTTAAAAAAAACTTTGCGAGACAATTTCACAAAGTGTTCTTAATTTAAATTTAAATTTTCGGCTAAAAAAAATCTCAAATGACAAGGTAGTAACAGGTTTCTTTTGCTATGTCACCCGGCAAAAGTAATTACACATTTGATTTCATACGGTATAATTAATTACACAACAATTTAGTTATATTATAATTGACAGTTGAAAATATTTTACTCATATGATTTTATTATTCAGCAAATACGTTATGCATATGTTATGCATATGGAAGAACCTATTAAAATAATAAACAAAAGCAAACAAATCAGTTATTATAATTTACATTATGTACTTGCAAATGAATCTATGTACATATGCCAAATAAAAATAAAGAAACAAATTCATCTCAAATAAAAAATACAAAAACAACAAAAAAACAAATCACTTGAATTCTTCATTTTTATCTTTTTAAGTAACTGTTTCTAAATTTTGGTTATTTGTAGTAATAATATAGTTTTTATTAAGATTATTTATTATGTAGGTATATATATACATATGACAAAATTTTTTATTTTTAGTAATTTTATCCACTAAATGCCACTTACTATAGGGAATATATCGGAAACGAAGCAGTATATGAGGGACGTGTATTTATGTGTCCTAAATAAAAATTACTAACCACAAAACTTTTTATTAAACACGAGTGGTTTCTGCTATATCGTGCGAAGTCTATGTCGGTACGTAAATTACTGTTTTTTTTAAAACTTTAAATTTGACTTCAACTTGAAATATAATTACTCAACAGGGGCCCCTAGTTTAGTTATATAATAGACAATTGCAAACATGTTCTCTTAATTTTTATTTTTTTATTTTTTTTACGTTATTAAATTTTTCTATGCTATTAATTTTATTATACTTATATTATACATTAGTATAAATTATGACTTTTTTAATTATTTTTTTGATAATCTTTTTTAAATATTATAAATTCTAAATTTGTTTTCACTAAACAATAATATTTACTTATTTTTAAATAAACTTATTTTGTTTATTAATTTTATTTCTATGTCGTCTATACTTACTTACTTAGTAAAATTGAAAACAAAAGTTTCTAAGTTTTCAGTTTGCATATGATCTTCAGTCTTGAAAGTTTACGAAAAAAATATCTTTTAAAATCGCCCCCTATACTAATTAACACTTTACCAGGCCTAGCCAAAGACTTTAAAACAACAAAATCTTTGGAAAACCCAAAAATCTCATATATTACGAATTTTCAAATACATAAAAATGAATTTCCATCGTTAATTCTTGATATGAAAATAATTTTAAATTAATTTGTTTATCTAATTCATATTTTTTCATTTTTTTATTATGACTAATTGGCATGAAATTCACAGATGAAGATTAAAAATTGATTTAATTTTTCATCAGTTTGATTTATAATTTCTATAATTTTGCTAATTTGATTATTTTTTTTTTTTTAACTAATTCGAAAAAGTATAAAATTGTTTAATTATTTAATTTTCTCTCATTAGCCGATGTGTTGTTGTGTCTGCTTTTTTTATAAAAAAAAGAAGTATAAAAATGGAATAAAATGTAGAATAGATTCTTATCAACAATTTAGAAAGTAGATTTTTCAAAATTTCAACATACATTTTTCTTTTTACAACATTATTATCATTACCATTTTTAATATATAGTTATAGAAATCTACATATTATATATATATATATATATAAGTATGTAATGTATAAATATTTATACTTGAACAGGTATTAAAATAAATGTGATAATAAATGTTTTATAAGGAGAGATTTAGTTATTTTTCAAATACAATCGTTTATTAGAATACTATTTTGGAAAATCTGAATTTCATTTTTCATTTTGTATCCTTTTTTGTAGCTTTTTTTTATTTTTATAAATAGAGTTAAATATTTTCTCGTCCTTGTCATTTGTTAATTTGTCTATAGCTTACACCTTGTTAACGAGTCAAGGTAAACATAAAACAGAAAAAAAAATAAAAAGAATCATGATTAAATAGTCACGCGATAATTTTGTTGTATTTATGGCCCATTATTCTTTTTTCTTTTAAGTTAAGGATTTCGAATAATAAATAATACAACGTACAGTACAGTAATATTCATTTTGGACATTGAGACCTTTAAGAAAAAAGAAAATTTTGCATATTTGGATTTCCATTTGTTTTTTTTTTTTACTTATTACTAGGCGTAAAAGGAAATTATTTATTGTGTTTTAGTTTAATTTATTTTCATAATATTTAAGTATTGTTGTGAATTTGGTTGATGAAATATTTTCCAAATTAATTATAATTACTTATGTATGGGGTTCATTATTCTTATTATTACTATACATTTTTATTTTGTTTAAATTAAGTATATCTCCATGTTATTTATTTAATACAATTAAGGCTAGAAAATCATTTTTGGAAATTTTGTAAAATTATTTCAATTTTTTTGTATGCTAAGTACTGTTATCTTAATAGTAATATCCTTAATAATATATATATATATATATTAATTTGATAATAAATAAACAAAATTCTAAATAAAAATATAAATTATAAAAAATATGTTACTTAAGTTTTAAAAAAAAGTATTAAAATTTTTCAGTTAAATATCATGGTAACAATAATTATAATTTACGAAATAAAATTTTAATATACTTTTTTTTTTTATAAATAAACCACAATTCTTGTTTCCACAAATTCATTCTATCAATAAGGAAAGTTAATTTTCAATTTTATAACATTAAATTTTAATGTGAAATTGAACTTTTGAATTTTGAGTTCTATATAATGCACATTAAGTATGAAATGTAATATGAAAATGTTTCGCTAAATCATTAAAAGATATTATCCTAGAATTGTATTTAATTCAGGGGCAAATAATTTTTATTTCTTTTAAATTTTATACTAACTTACATTTACAATTTTCGTTCAGAACTGTTTTTGATAACTCATTATACTTTCCGTAACATATACATTAGTATAAAATAGAGAATTCATTTTATTATTATAATATGAGGTTGTTGATAAATCCTTTTAATTTTAAGCGATGATAATGGTGTAGCTCGAATCGGTTGAATCTTGTACAGAGTATGGATGCTCTAAAAAAGTTTTATTTGGCCAAGCAACAAATTTTAAAATTTATTTTACTTAAATATCAATATTTAAAATTAAACATAGCTATTGATTATTAGTATTTAATATTTGATTTGATAATGATATATACCGGGTGTTCCAGAGCATGCGTTTTCCGAAAGTTGAAAATACCACCAATCGATAGAGCACCCTCGATTTAGTTAACAAATTTTTTTCTAAATCTTAAAATAACGGCTCCTTCCCCTCTTAAAAAGCTGATACGCATGCTCTGGAATATGTACTGTACATACATATTTTAGGTACCTACTAGACCTACCTTTTTGTTTAAAATTAGTGTTATACTGTGTGATACATATATTATATATATATATATAACTATATATATGTATTTTTTTTTATGATCTTGACAGTAACTTAGGTAGAATCACCTTTTCGTGCTTAATTAAGTATGGTACTGCAATTTTACACTACAATATCTAAATAATTTGAGTATTTATTTTAACAAATTACTGGCTTATCTACTCATTAAATGTGGAAAACTACTACTATTGTCAGGAACTAAGCCTTCTTAAATAGAATAGTTTCATTTTATTTAATTTGTTACCAGATGTATATCAATTATTTTTTGTCATTTATTATATCCCAATGACAAAGGGTTCTAGACCAGCTCGAAAAACCAATGAAGCATTTTTTTTTTTTTGCTTCACCGGAAATCGAACCCTGGACCTTTCGGTTGAAAGGTAGGCGTTCTACCTACTGCGCCACCTAGCGTGCTACGTTTATACGTTATATATACGTTTTTAATTAAATTAAAAGTTAAAGTATATAAATAAAAAAATATTTTGTATATATATGAAAATAGAAAATTAGGGATTTAAAAAAATGTAAAATTTAAATTTTATTAAAAATCATTTTACTGTGCCGTTTCACAGAAAAATTAATTTCTTCTTTTGCCCGGCTGGGTATTTATCCAACCAACTCTAAAATCTTTCCTAATTCATAGTCTCGATTATACGATAGGTACAGTCTCGATTATGCGATAGGTATATATAATTGAGACTCTGAATTAGGACTATTCTTGTTAGGTCGTCCTTGTAATTCTATAATTAAAACGAAACGATAAACTACTTTTTTCAAATAAATCATTTTTTGTTTGAGTTTTGTACTTAGACCGTATTCTTAGCTGTATCGCTTGTTTTCTGTTGCAATATATTATAACATAACATTTTCAACCCACATTCACATACATATTTACATAAAATCACTAGCCTAAAATTACCCTTGACGCAGTTTACTGAAATATCATTGTGCAGTCCATTTGCATTTTGTGTTGAATAAGTTCATCAATATAAAAATTTATTAATTTTTTCTCTAATCTATTACTTAGTTACCATAAAATTTGGTATATTTGTTATATCCTATCAATATGAATTAGTTTTATGTATGTTTTTATGTTTAACAATATATGTTTAATTCTGGAATATATACGTGTATACATCATAACTATGTTTATACAAATTTTATATTTTGATTTTCATTTAATTGATTGACTATCAAAGTCAATTCTTATTGACAGTAATTGACTTTTATTTGAAATATTTACCATATTTATTTTTTTCGATTGGTCTTTTTTTATAAAATTATGTTTTTGATTCGCACACATTTATATATATTTATTAGTGTAATAACAGGGAAATAAATAATTGGAAAAGGACAAAGAAAATTTTCAATCAGTGTGAATAGAAAATTTCTTTGTATGATGGCGAAGTTCCTAAAATGTAATTAATTTCCTATATTATTTTGTTTACCCAGGGTTTTCACGTGCGTGTTACTAGCATAATGGCTGCAATACATTCAAATACTCAATTAACACATATAACATTTGTTCAAATATATTCAACTGAAATCTGTGGCGTCTAATAAAATAAGAACTAAAAGGGAAAAATAAAATAAAATTTTTGAAAAATAAAACATTTTAAACTTTTAAAATCTCCAACCATTTCGAGTAAAAAAGGAGAAATTATACATTTTTCTTTCTTTTGTAATTTAAGAATTTTACTAAAAACGAAAAAAAGTTAGATTTTAAATAATTTAGATCTTCTGTGCTATTTCATTAGACGCTATAAGTTTTATTTTAAACAAATTTTAAATTTTAATTGAATCGAAATTGGTTGTTGTAGAAAGGAACTAAGTTTCTTCCGAAATATCGATATTTGCAAAATAAATATAAATGATTAGTGAAAGGAAACTCGACTTTTATTCCATAAATTAAAGTTTTAGGTCCCTATTACGTATTTCGATCGGCTTGCATCGAATCGTTCATCGTTATCGTTAGAGTTACTCGATTGTAATCGTTAGTGTTATTATGTATTTCGATGAAAATTTGATCGAAAGTGTTTTAAAATGCTGCCATTGTAAAATTCAAATATACGATGAAAATGACATATGTTTGATTCTTTGACTGTCAAATTCAAATTATTATACGAAAAAAAAAAAACAATATGTTATATTGAAATTTTTAAGTTGAAAATAAGTTGAAAGTATTTAAATAAAATATAATTACAAAATTATAAATTTTTATAAATAAAATGGTTTGAGCAGAGATAAATTTTTCAATTTCTGATAGTGCTGAAAAACGTTATCAAATTGCAGAATTAAAAAACAAGCGAAGATATATTCGGGATTATTCTAATCCACTAGATTTGGAAGTTTTGGCAGTTTATTTGTTACTAGCCTTTCATTCCTATTAAAATTTATTTCAATCAAAAATTATTATGAAGAATAAAGTAAAATACCTACTTTAAGTTCATGATAAATTCGTTGTATTTTTGGTTTTTATTGCTCAAATAAAAATTTTTTTTCAATAAGTAATATTATTGCGCATCTCTTGTTAAAAAATTATAAATCTACGACTAAAATAGTTTATTTGTAGTCCGAGATTTTATCTCGGTAGGGGTTTTTTTCTAAATTTTTAGTGCAAAAATAGTTCAAAAGTTAAAAAATTATTTCCAACTTAAAGGCCAACTTTAATATTATTTTTTAACAAATTACATGTTAACTTACTACAAAAATGCACTTTTCCACTCAATTATTTTTAAAACTTAAATTATATTACCAATAGAAAAGTGGACGGAATCAGGGAACTGTTCAATTAATGAAGTACCTGATATGATGTACCTAAAGTCCACGTGGGGGGAATTTGGACTATATGTTTTATGTACCTGTAAAATTGAATTATCCTTGTTTTTTGAGCTATAATGTAATATAATATGATAATAATAATATAATAAGCTTGTTCTTTGTAATACTTTTTTAATCTTAGCACATTAAATAGGTTACAAAAACCTGTATACGACCTACTCTACCTGCAACAGATTCAGCGTTAACCAACTTTTTAAGAGTGATTTTAGTCAATTACAAATTTTTGTACGTCGCTCTTGGAGGTTCCCTTTTATCATAATTGTATATTATCCTACCTTCTTAGTAATCGATTAAAAAGAAAAACTAAAAAATTCAATTCAAATTTGAGAATGGTACTCAAAAACAATAATGTGATCGAATACAGTATACATTTTATTATGTGATACCTATATCTTACCTGAATGGTCGAATGGTACTAATCGTCAAAATGCAACATTATTAATAAATTTATTCAAAAACACCTACCTACTCTACTTACTGATGAAATTTAATTTTTCAGGCAGAATCAAGGCATTTTCAAATTAATAAATTGCTTAATACTATTGACGTGTGCATTATCAGAAGTCATACACTATTTATGCCTGAGCCGTCAAGAAAAGTATTTATTTCTATTACCCTCGTGTATGATCAAACTAACCAACTTCAGACCAGGTTCTGTATTGATATATATCAAGTGGGTATTATATTAGTAGTGACTAATAGGAGGTGACGCAGCCAAGTTAGGTCTTATGTACAAAGATATGTCATACATTTTTTTTTTCAAAAACCATTAATTAACCTACTAATTATAATAAATTTAATGTTAATTTAACTAAATTTGGCGTTAATTAACTTTGTTAATAAAATTATGAACATACTTATATGACAACATACTTTTTAAACATATTTAGACAAGGTTTTACGAGCCTTAAACGTTAAAGATGATTAAATTGTGTAATTAAAGAAGATTAAAATTGTTTTAATTGCGCCATAGCATTAGAGCAGAGCTTAACACGTTCAATTTTCATCAAACCTTTGAATTTTATGAAAACTAGAGTTACTGAATCAAATTTATTCGACGTGAAATTTTTACTTTATTATCAATTAAGTAGTTGAAATGTATTTTACATATTTTATATTTAATTTATTTATAAAGTATTAATATTAATAATGATTCTGTAAATATATTATATATATATATATATATTTACTAATTTATATACATCGCAATTATTTTTTTAGTACCAAAATATTACCACACAATTTAATAGGTCGGATAAAGGGTGCCTTAGTGACTAGTAGTCGGGACGGAATCAGGAGCCCTATAACTTTGTTGCAGTAATTTCTTTATATATAGTAAATTTTTATTTAAAATAAATTATTTATTGTCCTAAATTTTATATTAATTAAGAAAAAAAATTGATAAAATATTTATATTATATATATATTATAGTTGATTTTTACTTATCTATAGGTGGTTGGTATACGGATCCTTTGTGTTAAGGTAGATATCTATATCCTATATCCTGCTTTCGGTAATGTCGTCTGCGCAGCAACTCTAAAAAAATCAACTGTTATCACCCTTTCGGTTATGCAGTGGATGACAATTGACGTTCGTCATGCTTTCGGTTATATAAAATAGTAGTCAAATTTGAGCATACAAAGCAGCAAAAATTTTTATGATTAGTTGTTGATCGTCATTTGTTTTGTTCTTTGATTGTGTAAAAAAAAATTTTTTGATGGTTAAAAATATGTAACTTCAATCTGTTGTTTGTAAATTTTATTACATGTCTTTATAAAAGACGGATTTAAAAAAAATCAAAAATAGACACAATAAATCACAATTGTCGATTTGACAGTTGATCGGTCGCATCAAATGTTGAATTAACATTACCGAAAGCAGTGATTCAATTTTTATGTGATATGTGAATTTATATGAGTTAATCAATTTATATGTGATTAATTATTATGGGTGACAATTGGACAATTATTATGGCCTTAATGTCACAAGGTAGATAGATGCATATGCATATGTCGTTGTTCCAGGCCCATTTTTAACTCTATGGTATTAGGGATTACTAAATATACTTTATTTAAAAAAATTCTGACAATAAAAACATCTTGTTAGCTACTCTCACGTAGAGACACCAGATTACTGAGTCGATATGAAATGTAGAAGTATATATGTACCGCTAAGTAATCAAAGATATACTAAGTTTGATGAGAGGTTGCTGTCCAATATTGGAAATTAATTGATGATTCATTGCCGTTTTATTAAAATAATTACGGTATTTATTGTATACTGACTGAGTTTTTTTTGTACTACTGTAGAATAATTTAATTTAGTGTAATTTGTAAAATAGTGTAATGTAATGTAATTCGAATATTAAGAATTTCTTTTAAATATAATTTTTTGGTATATTTTAAATACCATTGAGAAATGTTTTTTACGTACATTTTCGGTGGTTACGACCATTTGATGCGGGTTCGAAGAAAATATTAACAATATGGTTTTCTCCCATTCTGATTCTGGTTTTCTCACTCCTTTTTTCTCTATAATTTTATTCGTTTTTACTTTATAAAGTCCTCTACCGGAACATGTTCTGTTAAGACTTTGTTAACATATACATTTTGTTTTCTTTTCTGTTTTCAGATCTTTTATAACTCTTAAAACAAATATGGTGTCGTGATTATAACTTAAGAAAAACCCCGGTTCAAATCTAGATCAGGATGTAAAGAGGATTTAAAATTTTTCATAAAAATAATTAAGTATCAATTTGTTTATGACTAAAATAAAATGAACTTATTATTATGAAGATGAAGTGCTCTGCAATAAATGTGGTTTTCCAAATTTAAATTTATTGATTAAAATTATTTAAGAATGGATCCTTTCTTTATACTTACGTTTATAATATTTATTACGAAATGCCTAGGCATACACGAAACAATAAATATTAAGTAAATATATACATGTAGAACAGTTTACGGAAAAATAGAACCATTAAACAGATTTTGTGTTACTTTCAACAATGTCTTTCATCTTTTTTGACCCTCCATGTCACGTATAACTTTCAAGCACAAACTGCATCAATATTTTTTTAATGAACAGGGCCACTAAACATTCTTCATATTGTGTATGAATTATATTTCGTAATTAATTATATATATATATATATATAATAGCTCGTTTGCAAGAGTACAGTGCTGTTGTAGCTTTATTTACTCTTTCAATTATATTCGGTTTCCAACTTAGTTTTTTGTCTAAGATAAGATCCAAGTACTTAGCTCTATCTTTGAGAATTAGTTGGGTGCCGTTAATATAAATAGGGTTTACTGTCGAAAATTTATATTTTCTAGTGAAGAGGACTACATCAGTCTTTTGTGGGTTTATTGAGAATCCACAGTTTGTAGTCCATTTAGCTAGCTGACTTAAAGCGTTTTACATGAGGTCTCTGGATTCCTGGTATAATAAAACTATCATATATTTATCACTTATCACAATATTTTTTCAGTATACCTAACTATATCATATTTTATATCATTATGAACGAATACAACAACTCCACCACCTTTTCTAGTTATTTTACACGATAACTACTAGCGTAGTTTTTTATATTAATTTGTTCCTTTTCGTGGTATTCAAGTTTCAGCAAAAAAAATTTATCACCCATATTCTGTTAGACCCATCGTTGACGAGAAGAAAAAATTCATCTCGTCTCGTCTCGCTGAATATGCCTTTCTGTTAGACACTGTAAGCGGCGCGATAGAACATTTTATTTGTTGGTAGTACTGATCATTTTTTACTATCAAAAATAATTATTGGTATATAAACGAAATATGATTTATAAAATTTTTGGAAAGTGTTAGTGGGGTTTTAGTATTAGTTTTAAAATATTTTTTAAGTGAAAAATAAATATAAATATATTTATGTTTTAAATATATTTTTTAGTTTAGTACATAAACGTAGTAAAACAGTAATAGTAAAAATGGTTTTTTTTTCAAAAAACAAACACAATTTTAATAATAATGCAAAAACAATAATGAAAAATTGTTTATTACTCTTTACTTAACTATTTTATCTATTCAATTTATTTATTTAATTCAAGTTTTTGATAAAAAAACACAAAATACTTTGACGAGATACTCTATCGCTTAAAGAGATAAAAAATGGCTATCTCGTCTCGTCAAAGGTCTAACAGAATACAAAACTATCTCGTCAGAGATATTCTCACGCGATCTCGCGAGATGGGTCTAACAGAATATGGGTGTATATCAATTTTTGTGTTTGGTACGTCTAGTATGTATTTAATTTCGTGTAATTTATAAGATATATTGAGCTATTGTGAGTTTGCTGATTTTCTCTTACTTCTCCTGCTTTTGCATGAGTTGCAAAATTAAAATTTAATCGTATCTCCTAAGTATATAGTTCCCCAAATTTTCATTATCCATTTCAGAGCCACTTTTTAATAATGTTTTTTACCCTCTTCGTCACACTGCAAATCTGGATTTTTTTTTTAAATTAATTTTTAATTAATTCCAATTATTTCCCACCCCTTTTTGACATTTTTGACATGTATTATATGATACCACGTATGCAATTCTACTGCAATAATTTGTATTGAAACAGTAAAATGGAATAAAAAACTCTAGTACTTATTGCTATGTATGGTAGATTATATAGATAAATAGTCAAAGAGAATCTATTTTTAAATTTCTTACACATAAATTACTGTCAAAGTTAAAAAAGTATTCGTAATAAAAGCAAAAATATACAGAAAAAAAAAACAATAATATAACTATATAATAACAACAGCAAGATTTGGTTGCCATGAATTCAATTTTGTCCTTAATATTCACCTACCATAGCAAATTTTTGTTTTCTTTATTTTTTCTTTTCTTTTCCATGTGAGAAGCTCCTTAACATTAAAAAAAGGAAAAAAAATATTTTTTTACATATAAATATCAGTTATATGTAATTTTTTTTAGCATAATTCCTAAAAATATGAATATAATAAATTTGTTGGTCGGTTTGGCTTACTGATATATTTATGATATATTTACAAAATTAATTTAATAAACTAAACCTTCTAATTTTCTTCAATTGGAAATTATTGAACACAGCCTTTTTCGTTCTGTATAGATAAATTATCAATTTCCAATAATTTACTTAACAATATAAAAGATATTTTTCCGTTGCGGTTCTTTTATTTTTTATTTCTTTACTATGTAACTAGTTACTTCTACTTATGAAAATTTTATTTCTTTTTTTACTTAAATTTTAACATTTTTTTTATATTTTACAGTTTTCTATTGATTTGATCAATTCAATTCAAGTACCTAGGGTTCCGTGTTAGTTAATTATAATAACCGTGTTAGTTTAGTGTTTCAATTCAAAAACATCTAACTATATATTATTAATTGTAAAATCCCTTTAACTCCACTATTAATGTATAACAGATTAAATAAGATCTGAAGCTCAGATTGGAATAACGTAACGATGTTAGATTATCCCTTTCCACTAGTCAAAATTGATCCTTATCATCCTCCTATATGTTTCTCTCTGTGTACTAATGCTCCTCATGACTCCAGGAAGCACACAGTTTCGGTTTTGACTTTAATAGGGCTAATTTTAATGATCTGAATAACTGTTTTATTAATTATGATTTCATTTCTATATTTCATTTCTACATTTACTCAATAATGAAATTGAAGATATGACTAAAAAGTCTTACGTTTTAATATTTGAACATTTCGACTCTATATTCCAATTATTAAAATTAAAGATCCTAATTCAAGCCCCCCTTGGTTCACTAAGAATATTAGGAAGTTAAGAACTAAAAAAAACAAGGCAAAGATACATGAAAATCAAGAGTCTAACAGATTACCACTCATTCAACTATTTTTTCTTTCTGTCCAAACAATCCAAAGCTATAATAAGTATGTTTATAACATTTCTTTTGCACTCATTAATAATCCTAAAGCCTTCTGGAAATTCATTAACTCAAAAAGAAAAAGCGATAAGTACCCAGTTTTCATGAAATTCAATGGGAAACAAAGCAATAACGTTAAAACCATTTCTCAATTCTTTTGTGAATTTTTCTCCGCTTCTAACCCTAAAACAGTTTTCATGGCTTATGAAACAATGTTCTCCCACGTAGATGCCTATCCAAAAACTACTTTTAGAGATCTTATTATTGATGATAGTCTTGTGAAGAAATATCTAAATAACCTGGGGAACAATATATTTCCTGGACCTGATGGCGTTCCTGAACTAGTTCTAAAGAACTGCTCAGATGCGTTGGCTGCTTCACTTTCTATCATCTTTAATAATTTAATAATTCCTAAAGTTTTTGAGTTGACCATTTTTCATTCTATTTACAATCATTGCACTAACTTCTTAACGACACATCAACACGGTTTTCTGAAAAAGAAGTCTACAGTAACCAACCTTATAGACATCAACCTTCTTAATCAATGTGGAAGCGGGATTCCAAACGAATGTAATTTACACCGATCTTAGTAAAGCATTTGATGTTTACCCAAAATAAAATAAAAATTCCGACTTTAAAAATAAAATAGATTTTTTTCCAAATTTTTTACTAAACTCTTGCCGTCTACGTATACCTGCCGTCGACAAAGAAAGGGTTTCAATAAAAGAGTAGCGGGGGTTTGAAATTAAAATACTTGCTTTTTATATTCCTTACTAAAATCTTTACTCTAGCAACAGCAGAATTTAGATTTTTATGTTATAAAGATTTTGGAATGCCTTTATTTTTGCATATTCAGTGACGGTGTTTTATGGGCGCTGCGAAATAACTTTGATATTAAAAACTTCGAGACACAAAATTCCAGAAAAAAAAGTTTTTATCTTCAGTATTTTTATGCTTTTGGATGCAAAAGGAAGAAATATATCCTTTTTATAGAATATTTACCTTAATTATTTTTATGCCTAGCTGCTTTTGGATGCAAAAAGGGGGTTATATCCCTTTTACAGAATATTTACATTTATTATTATTTTATTTTGTTTATTACTTTTTTCATCAATATTTGAGTTTTTCCAAAATAACTGAATATTTACATTCAAGCATCTTATTTTTTTAATTATTTTTAATTTTTAATTATAAAATAAAATAAAAATTATATTTTACTTTAAATAATATTCTTAAAAAATTTTAAAATTAAAATTAAATAAAAAACAAGATTTTGAAAGACAAAATTTTAAAAAAACAAGATTTTAAAAAGCAAGATTTAAAAAAAACCAGATTACGTAGTAGACCCTTAATTAATATATGAAATGTAATAATAAATTGTAAACTGTTTGAGCTAAATAGTATAAATAAATAAACAAATAATAAGTTAAAGTCGTGTTTAAAGTTACCAAAAGAACAGAGATGGACTAATATAGACTTCTCACATCAAAGTCATTTTAAAGTTTTAATAATTTTCTGACAAAATACAAAATATTTATTTATTTCGGTTTTTATTTATTTTATCCCAATAACAAAGACTACTGAGCCAGATCGAAAACCCATATAGAGAAAAATTGTGCTTTCACTGATAATCGAACCTGAGATCTTTTGATTGAAAAGCAATCGCTCTGCCTACTGAGCCAACTGGCTTGTATCTGAGTCTTGGTTTAGTTTTTGTATTAAAATCGGATAATTATTAAGCTTGGAATCAGCCGAGTAATTCCTGAAATATGAATTTGGACCTAAATAAGAACTTTGTCGAAGATTTTGTACAGAATGTATCTTCGCTGGAACTCAAGCTGTGTTCACAAGCTTTAGTTCCTAGTTAAGGCGAAGTGTGTTTAAGTGGGTTGAAACCAAATATGGATTTCAGTCCAAATAAGAGCTTTGGTGAAGTTAGAGACAAGACAAACCTTAAAATTTCAGGTAGATAGCACAAATTGTACTGAAATCCAAATATGGATTTTAGCCCAAAGAAAGTCTTTGGTCGAAACCATACCTCCAATTTTGACAAAAAAGATGTTATTGCATGCAATTTCAATTTCCTAGCTTAATTGGAAGTGTATTTAAAATACTTAATCAGATTCTATTCGAGAACACTGTAAACTTAAAAAAGGTTTAAAAGAAATATCAAGGCACAAATATCAAACTAATTTTCATCAAAAATTTCACTTGGATAACAAAAAAGAATCGGGGATCGTGGTGGTATCATATGAAAGAAAATAAAAATCTACTTTTATGTGCATGTGTGTTAGGATTTATTTATTTTTATTTATTACAACAAATATTTTTATTAATACTTATGTGAACGTACTTTAACTTGTACCTATACATAATATTTTGTCATCTATATAAGTAAGTATAATTTCACTATGCTATGGATTTAAAGCTAAGTCTACATTATTATTTTGTATGTAAACTTAGACTTAAAGTCATTTATTTTAATAAATTACATACGAACATAAGTAATTGTTTTTGTGTACACTTCTTCTTTTTCTTTCACTTTTTCACTTAATAGTAGTCCTTAAATTTTTATTTAAAAAATTTTATTCTATATACTTAGTATGGTTTGTAATTATTTTCACATACCAGGGTAACACATGAACTTACATACATGAATATATTCAAATAAGTACTATATACATTCCTATAGAATTTATTTTACAATACATTTTGGTGACTGAATTTGAATATTCTTAAAAGGTCCTTACACTTATTCCCACCAAAAAAATGTTGTTTTGTTTTGAAAATTTATAGCTACACTCAAATATAACCATGCATATTCTTTTAAGAATAAATCGAAGTTATACTAAATATTTATTTCTACCATTGATATGACCTACATATAACTACTCGGATGAAATTTTGATAAATATCTCTACTGTTTGTTTGATAACTTTTTTTTAACTGATAATAATCAATAGGGACATAATTAGTTAATGAGAGGAAGATTGATGGCGATCGTTTTGGTGATTGGAATGGTATATGATTACTAAGCCGAAGTTTATATTTGAATCCCATTTTGTGCATGGAGATTTTTTTGTAAAACACCTACCTATAAAATTTTTTTATATACATGTGTAATGTTGTTATGTATACTTACTTAGTTTAAAGTATTACATCGATTAAAAAAAAAATTTTGTCTTAAATTATATTTTAACTAAATACCTACAATTCATATTTTGATTAATAATTAAATAACACGATTAATAATTTGTATTCGTATTTATCGTATGTTTATTTGTATTTTTTTTTATTTGATATTTTATTATTATTTCACAACACTTCAAAGTTTTCAGCAAAAAAAAGTTTGCCATTCAAATTCTATCAGCCATATATTAAAAATTATTTAAATGTTTCTATGGTGTATTTTTAATTTTAAATTTGTGCATTTTCTATTAAAAACTTTTGATATTGCACATAGTTAATATTATCTAAATTAAATTGGTATTTTTACTAAAAAAGAACAAAAAAAAAATCTTGTACTTTTAATAAACATATATATATATATATATATATAAAAAAATTTTAATACAAGTTCATTAATCCTCAATTAAAATCTTGAATAAATTGAAAGGAAAAGGAACTGACGTTCTTTCTATCTAATTGTATTACGGTATTACTTACATAAGATGGTGTAGACACAATAATATTAATTTTTCTTCAATTAGATGTTACGGGTTACCATTGAGCAATTATTAAAGTTAATTAGAATAAAAAAATTTGTAAGATTCCACAATTCATATGGTCCACAAAGTATACTTACCTTCGTAATGGGAAATTAGGAATTTGCAATGTATCTAAATTAAATGTTCTGTTCTCAAAACAGGCACTTTGATTTAAAGAAAATGTTAAGACCTTTATTTTAAGCCTATATAAAAGTTTTAACTTTTAAAAGTATTTGGAAGTTTTGTTTTTATCTCAGAAATGCATTTTAATCCTTTACTGTCAAATGCGCTTATGTCTGATAAAGTTGAATCAGCAGTTTCTTTATGCAAAATTTCAAAAAAGTGATGTACAAGAGTTAAACAAAACTTTTTTTGTTAATAGATTCATTCATTTTTTTTTTTTTTTTAAACATTTTGAAGATAAATAAATTTATGCACATAAAGAAAGGCGTATGAAATAAATGGTTTTATTTATAAATTTATAATTTATATACATATACAGAACCACCACTCAGTGGATATAAATTGTAATAACTGGAGCCATTATAACATGCGATAAAAGCAAAAATTAATAGAAATCTAATGTTGTACTTCATCGTTTGTGACATGAAAATGTGAACGTGTCGGGAATGAAAGAACATCTCCCTTAGAGCAAAAAAAAAACAATACTCAGATCTATATAAAATAATCACAAAACATTCTTACAAAAAGTATAGTCCAAATATAAAACAACAAAAGTTATACAAAAATACCAAGAAAACTCAAAATGAGGTGAAAGGAGACATAATAAAACAAAAAAAACATCAAACAAAACAAATCTAAGGAAGAAAAACTTCACTTTTTACTAATAAATGAGGTAAAAGGCACAAGTTTATATTGTCAAATAAAACATTATACAGAATTTGCATATTTATTTCTAAAAAAATTTTTTTTTCATGTACACAAACACATCTCTTTCACATAATACCATAAAATATGAATTTCAATTTAAGTACGAATTGTTTTACTCTATACATTACATTCATTTATCACTATAATATGTACGCAGATAAAAATGTGTGTTTATTGAAACAACTAAGTAAGTAGTAAAAAAAACTGTTCTTACAAGCAACAAATTGCGAGGACGAAAATAACTTGCCATTATCAGTATCTATAAATATGTATAGGTATTTTTCAGTTGCTATTAAATTTTCCATTTCTTTTTCCATTTGTATTTTAATTTAAATTTTGTATTTTTTTATTGTCTAAAATGAATAATTTTTCAGAATTTCTTGCAAAATGTTGTTTATTTGGTAGTACATATAATGACATGGACCATTTCTAAGTGTCAAACAATAAAATAAATTATAATAA
Organism: Argyra leucocephala; assembly: GCA_963942445.1. Lineage (NCBI taxonomy): Eukaryota > Metazoa > Arthropoda > Insecta > Diptera > Dolichopodidae > Argyra > Argyra leucocephala. The sequence goes on along the minus strand of OZ012680.1, from coordinate 77,912,965 downwards.
TAGAAATTTTAAAATTCCCATAAAGATTTAAAGGATATGAAAGAGAGAATGAGAGAAGTAGCAAGAATATAAATGTGAAAAATAATAATTGAACAAGGCAAACGCAGTCCGTAATTGTATGTATGTAAAAAAAATAAAAAAAAATTGTATCTAAATCTATCAAACATGTTGTGAAAATTTAATATGAAGTGAATGAAACTCAGGAAAAAAACAAGCCAAAAAAACAAAGACATTAAAATTATTTTGATTTTCTGTCGTTAAATAAATATTTTTATACAAAATATGCAGTAATAAGAACACGTACCAAATGGTCATTTTAACCGCTTCATATTCAATATATCAAAATATTTTTTGTCTTTTGTTTTTCATCAATTAATTCTTAATCACGTTTTCGAAAAGTGTTTACATATTTTTAACACTTTTCAAAATAATTTATTTACAAAATTTAATAAACCAAAAAAAAAATTTGAGTCCAGAATTTAAAACATTAATATATTTTTGAAAAAAAAAAAAAAAAATTTAAATTATATCTAATAGCTATTTATATCTAAGTTTGTAATTTGCCGATTAATTTTGGGAGCTTGGAATTGAAAAACCTTTTTTTTGCTTTTGCCACTGTCAGTAAAAATGTGGGAACTTTCAGTTACGTAATAATGGAATTTATCTAAAGAGGCCTCTCAACCGAAGGTCCCGCTTTATGGGTTTTTCGACCTAAACCAGTACATTTTGTCATTGGGATAAAATAAATTACAAAAAATAATTGAGAGTATAATCTGGTACCCAACTTAAATAAAATGGAACTGCGCTTTTGAAAAAGGCTTAGTTCCTAGCAATAGTAGTAGTTGTCTACATTCGATGAGTTATAACTAAGCCAGAAATTTGACAAATAAATGCTTGCATTGTAAAATTGTAGTGAAATATGTAGTAAAAAGAGTATCATACTTAATTAAACACGATAAGGTAATTCTACTTAAGTTATTGTCAAGAACATAAAAACAATTATTAAACTTATAATAAATATAAGTATGTGTTTGTTAAGATGATTTTTTTTCTCCTTTTTTTCCAAACAAAAACACAGTTTTAATAAAGATGCTAAAAAAATTGTTTATTAAACCTTATTTCACTGTTTTATCCATTTAATTTATTTATTTAACTAAATTTTTATCAAAAAACACAAAATAATTTGGTGCGATATTGTATTACGCCCATCGTTTACAATTTTTAAGGATATAAAAAAAGCTCTCGCGTCCTGTGAAAAGTCTAATTAAAAAAATATCTTATTTCGTTATGAATAAATTCTTCTCCTGTAACAATCTAGTTATTGTAGAGCCATTTGGTGACACGTAAAGTGGGTTCGTTGGTAAAGTTTGATTCGACAGTTAAGACATTATGAGGGATTGTCATTATAATTACATTGGATTATCATTAATATTTTTTTTAGTCCTATTTATTTTGCTAGTATTTTATATACTTTTATATTTTATTAACTTGCCAGTGGTTAGTTTTCGTGGTAGGTTGGAATTTTTTTGTTAATATTAAAACCAAACAAAAAAAGAAAAAAAATAATTTTGTTAAAAAATTTAAAGATAGAGTTCTGAAATTTTGCACACTTTCGTGATGAAAAAAGCAACCGGACACAGTACCTTACAAAACTATCAAATGACAGGTTCGGGTTGCTGCCGTACACCTCCTAGTTCGTCTCAGGCATATTTCAAAAACCAATTGTGTTACGGGCATGAAAATTTACACTTAGATACTCTTTCACAAATAGAGAAATACGACTATTACCGATTTCAAAAATGTGAACAGGTTCGGGTTGCTGCCGTACAACTCCTAGCACGTCTTAGGTATATTTCAAAAAACAATTGCGTCATAGACAACAGACCTTACGCTTATATACTCTTTCTGAAATTATAATACCTCTAAGTTTCATTTAAAACTAAAAAGTATAAAATAAAATAATCCAAACTAGCCCCTAAGAAGGAGAAAATAAAACTAGTGGTGGATGTTGAGCAATTTGACCTTTAAATGATCTTGTCGCCAAAAATGGTTTTCCATGAAATATTTGTGACGCTGTCACTGTCAAGTATCGTGATTTAAAATTTCGTTTCATTCGAACTTCATTTCGGTTCTCTTTTCGAAAGTTTATCCAGAAAAATTTAAATCGTACTAACTATAGTTACTTATTCATTGAATTTTTTATGAAGTGTATAAAATATCTAATATCTTCAACAAACAAATTATATGCGGTTCTAAATATTGGTATATTTATTAAGGACTTTTTTTTACTTTTATACTTATTAAATAAATAAACAAATTTTTGTATTTTAATGTCAAAATTGTATTTCTCTATTTCTAGGTAAGTGCTTATCTATTTTTATCATAGTTAATTCAGAAAACAACACTTGTGTAAGTCTATAAATTTAAAATTCTATTGATTTTTTCAAAATTAGTTTTTTATATATTTTGTTTCATTTTCCATTATTCTTTTGTAAGAATGCATATTTAAACTTGTATACGATTTATTAAAAAAAAAAAAAAAAGAATGATATACTCGCCCAATAGCATTTAATTATCATGAAACTGAATTTTGTTACTTTTAAATTTTAGTGTACATATGTAACAATTTATTTTTGATATTTAATAAGTATTATAAGAACTTGTGTTGTATACATTAGAGCAACAGATATAACGGTTTTCTACAAAAAATCAAAACAACAAGGATGCTTTCAAATATACTTTTCGTCCTTAAAGGGTAAGATGCGCCACTGAAGATATATATTTTTGGAAAGCTAGGAGTTCTAGCTATTCTTGGTCCTACGTCATTAGGTCCTACGCCGCTATAACATCTTCCTCAGAATAATCCCCAAATTTTTTAATACGTACTTACTTTTTGGGTAATTTTAATTGCTTTTTCTTTTAATTTGAAAAAGCTTCATATTTGTTATTGATTTTAAGAGGTTTTGCTATTATTCAGATGATCTTATTTGGTTCTTATATTAAATATACAGTTTTCGTATATGGGTTTAGAGCTTAGATATGTTTTTCTCTAAATGTTATATTTGAAAAGTGGGCACAAAAATTAGTACTTTTTAATTTTTTTTATTTATGAATCGGCAATTCTTTCGGCAATATTTAAAAAAAGCTTCAAATTTAAATTTTTAGGTTCCTCTCACTGCTTTTTGTTTTAATTCACCCAGGTGGAAAATTTTAGTGACATTATTAATGCTAAGCTGATAATACAATGTATTTTCCTTTTTCTTTTAATCGTATATATATTTATTCTATCATATCTTTATATTAACATACCCATATATACTTAAAAGTGTAAAAACAAATTAAAACTAACATAAAAATATTGATCCTTTTGTTTTCTTTTTTTATATATATATATGTAACTATATATATATTTTTTTTTCTTAAAACACATTAGTGTGTAACATACCAAAAAAGCAAACATTTTTCAAATGTGACTATTCAAGCAATTTGATTATTATACAAAAAGGTATCTATTTCGGAATTTGCAGCAAAATCGAGCACAATCGGATATCGGAACCGTATCTAGAGTTTGCCTATCATAACTTACTATTGTGCCTATTACAGGTATCACACCACTTTTCCAGTCATTTTTCCCAGTCACCCGAATGAAATTTACTTTCGTATTATAAGTCTCATCCGACAGCAACAAATTTCTGAACGTATTTTTTATGTACTTTGACAGAAAAACTCATTTGACGTTTGAATTTAAAAAAAATATTTTTATAAGAATACAAAGTTGGTTGATGTGTTTTTTTATGTTTTTTTTTGAAATTGTGTTTTTTTTGTTTTTTTTTAATTAATATATTCAAATATATATTATATAATATAAATTCAAATTGAAATATATATTATATATATAAATTATTTCAATAAATTTGTAAATATTTAAATACCCTTTCTTTTCAGAATCCATTATTTAAATTTATATAGACACAAAAAATTACAAAATTACAGGCAAACGGAATCCTGTCACATATAAATTACAAGTGACAATTGAGCCGCATTTTTCAGTCGGCGCGTGACAGTTGTAATAGTAATTAGTGTTGTCACCTGAAATTACTCGGATCCGACAAAAAATGTGATACCTTTAATAGGCACATATATCTATACTTATAAAAGGAAAAGTTTGTTTGTTTGTTCGCTATACACACCCACCGGAAGCGGTATTTTATAAAGCCATCAGATGACAGGTTCGGGTTGTTGCCATACAACTCCTAGCAAGACTCAGGAATATTTTAAAAACCATGTGTGTAACTGGTATGAAAATTTACATTTAGATTCTCTTTCACAAATAAAGAAATAAAAAATCGACTGTTACCGATTTCAAAAACTTGGACTGGTTCGGGTTGCTGCGGTACAACTCCTAGCACGTATGTTTCAGGAATATTTCAAAAACCAATTATTGTGTTACAGGCATGAAAGTTTAGACTTAGATACTCTATCAGAAATGTTTCAAAAAAAAGATTGTGTTACAGACTTGAAAATTTATTCATAGGTACTCTATGAAAAATAAACAAATATTTATTGTCCTGAAAAAGTATTTTCGAATTTAGGAATCAGTATAAAATTTTTACGTGGCTATGTGAAGTGGTTATGTGAATTAGCCACAAAAATGTGACGATTCGTTTTATTAATCAGAAAATACTGCAGAGTGTTCCAGAGTGTTCCAGGGGGTTCATGTGTACAAATCGATAGATACAGTTATCGATGAAAATGAAGTTGTTCCTTCTCATCAATTGGAATTAAAAGTAGTATATAGATTCAATATTGCTTCTATGAAACTTGAAGAAACAAAAACTACGGTACTAGATCAAGAATAAGAACTTGGCATCCTCATTTCATTTAAGTAAAAATTCCAATTGATTGTGGAAAAGGCGAACATATCTTTATTTCAAGAATACCTCAACAGCAAAGAACGTATTTGCTTATACTTCATCAGAAAAGACCACCGAAATATTGTTTACAAAGAAATAATTTTTATATAAGTATAGTTTAAGTTGTAGTATTGTTGATTTTGTTATCGTAGTGAAAAAAATATTAGAATATTTTTGATAAACCAATTTATTTCAATTCGATTCATAAATCAAACTTCATTGAAATAAATTCGATACATTTTGTGGTCGACCTGTACAACGTTGGGTAACTTTGCTAGTATTAAGTATATAAATTATACAAAAAATTATCTTCCAATATTATCTTCCAATTTTATACCCTTGACAGACTATACTTCATTATGAAGTTCAACTTAATTATGAAGTAAAGTTTAATGAAGTGGTGACAGATTAGTTACTTAATTATTACTTTTTTTTATAAACAATAAAAATGGAAAATAAAAAAGTTATTTTGAATTTTAGCTTGTTAAATTATTTAAGAAATACAATTAAACTTAAGAGAAAACAGATTTATCATTTATTAAGAATTATTTTGTTGCAAAAAAGAATTAATTTTTTGGAAAATATACTTTGTGTGAAAAAATCCAATGGAAGGCAATGTTAATATAAATAAAAAAATTTTTAAATATTCTAAACTATTTTTTTTCTAAAAATAATTCTATCACCTTAACCGCTTGACCAAAATAAAATAGGAAAATGATAATTCGAATTATGATTCAAAACAAAATATTAAAATGTCAATTCGAATTGTTATTTTCAAATATTTAGATTTTCAATAAAAATTTAGTTTTAAAATTTCCAACAGATGGCTTTTTTCTTAATTTAATGCTAAATGAAGTAGATTTTACTTCATTAATGAACTTCATTATGAAGCAGATTTTCTTCATAATGAAGTATTTTAGTCTAATGAAGTATAGTCTGTCAAGGGTATTAATCTATTTTAAATATTATTTTTAAAAAAGTAAAAGACTCTTGTTAATTTCACAAATTTATTTTACACCGACACGTGTTTCGACCTTTCGGTCACAATCATGGATTATAAATGTTATTATAATAAAAAAAGATAACCTAAATTTTTTATAAATTTAACATAACTATTCAATTTGAAATTATCGCTTTTGTTGATTTGTAACAATTTCAAATCAAATAATTTCAACAAAGTCAATGATTAGCAAATTTTTTAATTTAAATTAATTTTTTTTTTTATTTTCTTTTTCATGTTTGCAAATTCGTTGATCAAAATTTGTTTCTTCAAACAAATCATATTCGATTGGTAATATAGCTAATCCACTTAAGCGATCTTGTTTCATTGCCGGTCGCAAGTAATTTATAATGAGCTTAAGAATGCTAAAACTTGTATATATGTATATAGAGCTTAAATATTTGGAAATGTTTCTTAGAAGTTTATTTCAACCTTTGCTAAGTTTTTACTCATATAGCTAATTTGAAATTGATACAATTTATGTGAAATTTTAATTTTTAGTTTATATCCTATTTACAATACGAGTGTATAACCCATTATCGAGCTCGGATAATTTGTTGTAGAAGTTGACTTTCACACTACGGGTACCTATTTTTTACTTGACGTTTAAATTTATGTAAAATATTGTTTTTTAAAAAAAAGTTAAAAAAAATAAAAAGTTTAAAAATTTAAAAATGATTTCAATGATGTAAATAAGATAATTTATTTGATTAATCAAATTTTTGATTTCAAACTAAACGTTTTTACTAATATTGTAATATTACTTGAATATTAATTTTAACTTAATTTTACAAAAATCTTTTTGGACTTATTAAATAAAAATTAAAATTTTGAATGGAAATTGAAAATTTTATTTTTATCCATTTTGTTTATTTATATAAAAGATATATAAAACAATTATTTGAATATTTTTTTTTGCTGTAGTTGTTAAAAAAATAAGACTATAATCGAAAAAATCGAACTAATTTTCAATGGGAACCCTTTAATGTTTCGTGTTGTCCCGGAAAACACATTATACTTGACAACTTCATTTACATATACAAATTTACTAGTTATCACACGTTGCATGAGAGCAGTATAAATAGAACATAAGAAGTCTAATTTGTAATTCGTAGTTCAAGTTGGACGTTTCCATTACAATATTAATAATTATTGTTATATGATTCAACTTTCTTTTTAGTTTTTAGTCGGTCTTTTTGATGAAATAATGAGTATATGAAAAAATATTAAATACTACTGTGTGAATTAATATTAAATATTCATGAAATTAATAAAAACTATTCATTTACTTAATTATAAAACTACACGAAGGAATCATGTTTTCCCAAATTTGTTATGTATACAAAATATATTATGTACTTATGTATGATGTATATAGTAGGTGCCTATTATGTATTTCGATCGAAATTAATCGAATCGTTCATCGTTATCGTTAAAGTTATTCGATTGTGATCGTTAGTGTCATTATGTATTTCGATGAAAATTTGATCGAAAGTGTTTAAAAATGCTGCCATTGTAAAATTCAAATCTGCGATGAAAATGACATATGTTTCATTCTTTAACTGTCAAATTCAAATTATTATACGAAAAAAAAACAAAACAATAATGTTTTATTTAAAAATTTTAAGTTGAAAATAAGTTGAAGTGTTTAAATAAAATATAATAATAAAATTATAAGTTTTTATAAATAAAATGATTTGAGCAGAGTTAAATTTTTCAATTTCTGATAGTGCTGAAAAACGCTATCAAATTGCAGAATTAAAAAACAAGCGAACATATATTCGGGATTATTCTAATCCACTAGATTTGGAAGATTATACGTATGTTATTTAAACATAAATTTGATGAGTTATTATCTACATTATTAAAACTATTAAATTAGGACAAAAATTGAATTAGCCAATAAGTAATACGTCGATTACAAATATAATTAAATTGGTTAGTGTATTAAGATTCTGTGCGGTTTGTACAAAGCAAATGATTTTCAACGTAGGAAATGATTTCCATGTCGGACTAGCACAGCTAATTTTTTTTGGTTCTTAAAGAAGTTTTATATGTAATTGCAGTTTATAATTATGTGCAAAATGGATCAAATTCCATTACGCACTAGAAGAAAAAAGTCAGGCAAACATTATTTTTATGATTAAAGCAGAATTACTGAAATAATTGGAGCAGTAGATGGAAAGCTTATTCAAATTAAATCACCGAAGCAAAACGTACAACTTTTATGTTATAGTAGAAAGGGATTTTTTAGTATTAATGCAATTCTGATAAGTTTATACTTTATTGTAATTAGTTTACATTATTATAATAGTTTTTGTTTTTAGATATGTGATCATAATCAGGTAATTGGTTTTGTGAGTGCAAGATATCTTGGTACCTCTTTGGAAAATTTATAATGGTGTCTCATTATTTACACAATAACTTTTCATATTGCAGTCTATTTGTAACAGGCCTTTCATTCCTATTAAAATTTATTTCAATAAAAAATTATTGAAATATGTAGAATAAAGTAAAATACCTACTTTCATTTCAACTTTTAAATTTATTTTTATTTCAAAAAATATCATAAATATAAAACAAAACACCAAGTGTCCAATATAAATAAAATAATATAATATCCAATATAAATAAAATATATATGTATCTATTTTATTTTATCCTTTCAATTCAAAATTGAAATAATTTGTACAAAATCTCTCTTTCGATGTCTCTTTCGTGGTAAAATTTTACATCGATAAACTTTATCGATTTCGTCGACAATTTCTTCCAATTTTGCATTTTGACATTTCGTTCGATCAAATCGTAATCGTTATCGAAATACATAATAGGCACCTTATTTTTTGTAATTGATCGAATTTAATTTTTATACCTAATTACACGTTTTTTTTACACAGCTCAGTTTTGTTTTAATTACTTAAATTTTTCATACATTTTCCATTTTTTCATTTAAGTAATAAGTATTTTTCTAAATCCGGATAAAAAATAAATGAATAAATAAATAATTCATTGCAAAATTCTGAAAATTTTAATATAAAGAGAAATTTTTTTTTGATTATTATTTTTTTCAAACTTGTAATTCAAGTTATATAATGTAGAAAATTATGAAAATCAGGAGAAATAAAAGTTCCTTTCAAATAATATTAAAAGATTAGCATGGAACAATGAAAAATAAAGAACCCAAAAATAAAATGTACATTAAATTATGAACAAAAGGAGAAACAAAAATTAGAATCATTTTTGCATTGGAAATTACATGAGAAAAAGTAAATTAAATTCTAACAAATTTCCTTTCGCAAGAAATTGCAAAACAAAAATGAATTCAAGTAAAGACAAAACAAAATTTTGAATTAAATTGGGGCACTTATTAATATTTCAGGTAAAAATAGTTTTAAAAAAATTTAAGAAAATCATTTTATTTTTAGAGTAATCTTGGATTTGTAAAAATCTGTTGGTACTTATAAGCAAGTCAACTAATAATGAAATTTTAAAACTTTTAATCGAAATCGTACACTTAAAATGTTTATTTCTGTCTATATATCCATAAGAGGGATATACTATTAACATTATACGTTCACCAGAAAAATCATGTATGTATTTCCATTATAGGTGCATTCACTTTATTTACTTTGAATGCAATAATTAAAAATTTATTGAATTATTTTTAGAAAGTAAAACCAAAAATATAAAAGTTAAATTTATTATGACAAACCGATTTGAAAGAGATTACGGAATCATAGATGGTTAAAATTATGATAAAATAGTTTTACTTAGAAAAGTATAAAAAAACTAAGAAAAAAAAGTTATATATTATTGAACTTGAACAGCAACTATTCTCTACATTATATTATCTACTTTGTATAATATATACATTTATAATATGTATTGCTTATTTTGTATATATAAAATAACATTAAAAAATAATAATTTGAAAGCTTAGTTAAATAAGTAATCTAATATCAAATATTTCAATACTATATTATTATAAAAATTAAAAAATATCCGATATGATAATAATTTTTTTTTATCAAACAGCTAAAGCTAAGATTTCAAAGCAAAATTATTTTTGTAAAATATATAGGTTTGCTTCAATAAAGCGAAAAAAAACCACTTAAAACATTACAATTATATAAAATTATTTTTTAGTAAGATTTTTATTTTTATATACAATTAACAAAGTTTTACTAAATTATGTTTCATCCATTTGTACATTTACCTTATTTATAATTTTTTTTTTATAATTCAAAAACGTCAATCTGAATAAACAAAAATAAAAATTAACAAAAAAAAAATAGATGTAAGTATTTGCTAGTAGTAATATAAAATAAGTATATTTACTAGGGTAGTATAATATTTATATTTTACTTGTTTTTTCGCCTTAATTAATTATTTTATTTTGTTTTATTAAGTTTACTTTTAGTGAGAGCTTATACTATACATTTACATCTCTGATTATTTTTTAGCTTATTGCAATATTTTATTTTCATTTTTAATATTTAGTTTGAAGGAAAAAACAATGGCATAAATATTCATCATACTCATGTAATAATTAAATTAAAATTAAAATTTTTGGTTTGAAATATGGTAAATCAATTACTGATGATTTGTTACTCTTAATTTTTACGAATTACTGATGGTGAAATTTAAATATCCATTTTGAGTACAGAAGGAATTCATTTCTCATTTTATATTGTACTTTTCTAAATCTGAACTTTATATTTTACTATTAAAACTTAATTCTATAAATTTACTCATTAAAACCATATTTCAATAATTCTTTTTACAGAATACAAATTTTAAAAATTTCTTTAGTAAATACAAAGTTAGTTATTCAGTGTACTAAAAAGTTTTAAATCTTTAGTTCTATGTTATTAAATTGCCATTTTTTTTATGAGTTATTTATTCGTTTTATAATTTTGGAAGACTGGGTATGGTGGTTGAAATTAATTTAATGGTTTGTTTTTAACCACAAAAAATTAACATTTTAAATAAATTTTACATTAATTTTACAATAATATTGAATATAGAAAACGATTTCATTTTAGAGTATCTCCATGCCTCTTTTAACCAGGTGAATGGTTAAAAATTGTACCAGATTCTAAATATATTTATCTATTCATAAATAATCATAATTAAATATGTAATCAAAATGCATAAATAGACTCCACAATTTAAATGTTTTTTACACATTTTAAATTTTTAAAATTATTTTCTAATGAATTTATGTAAGATAAATGAATTATGAATCTAAATATTGTTAAATATTCGTATATAAAAATAAAGTTCAATGATAGTAAATGAAAAAAATCTTTAAATCATTAACTTATTTCTTACTGTAGTAAAATCGAGCTCGTTAAATGAAAGTCCTGAATAATTAAATTAAAAATAACAAAAACGCAAATAGGATTTGTTTGGTTAAATTTTTGGTTTTACTATTTTGGTGGTTTATATTTCTCATTTTATCTCTAATATTATTTGTTTGTTTATTTTTTTTTTTCTGTCTGTTATCTAACCCAAATCATTAAAATTGCCTCCAACATTGCTGAATTTTTTGCTTAGATAATTTTTAGAGAGGATAACATAAAATCGAATCCATTGTTAAATTTGCTTTTGTGTTGTTTTAGTCATTTTTGCTTAAATCCTTAAAAACCAAAAAATTTTTTTGTTCGTCGGTTTGATTTTCAGTTTTTAATTTGACCAACAAACAAGAATAACACTATAAGCAACAGTTGTGTGGAAAAAATTCAGAAGACTTCAAAACATTGTTTTGTCGTTTGTTGTCTACCAAAAAGGAAATAAAAATAGGTTTCGTTTGAAGGGAGGGGAGAAATTATATTCGTAATTTTTTTATTTTACAATCAATTATGAAAATTCATTTTATTAAAATTAAAGGTGTTCTTTGCTATAAACCACGTTTAAACCAACTAAGGTTAATTCCGTTGTAAAAAATGACAATCGACCTTTCAATCACTAATCATTCTATTTTACATTTTTCTATTTATTATTTTGTTGTATTAAATTCCTTTGTAAGTCATCTTCAGTACTTACTTGCTTCAGTAATGTAATGTTATGATGTTTAATTTGGATTTGACAAACATTGGGATCTGAAATTTAAATAATTCAATTTGTTTTATTAATATTTTTTATAAATTTTTTTTATGATCCGCAACGCAACTAAACTGTTCTGTTTCGATTCTTCGTTGAAATTATTTGTTTAGCATTTTCCTGATTAGCGTCACATTTCAAAGAAGGTGTCAGTTTAAGTTAAGCTTCCGAAACTGTTCAGGCTTCAAAATCATGTAAAGTTATTGAAAATGTGTAATATATTAAGATATTACTATATATTTGCTAAAAATCTCTGCTTTTATTTACAGAAACATCCCTCTATTGCTTTGGTTTTATTTTATTTACATTGAAAGTTCTTATTATTTATTTAGTTAACACTGCAACTCCTTCAACTCAATTGTATTTACTTCTAACCGGTAAATTGTTACACTTCACCACCAAATAATTTAAAAATAATTGTGTAACTGTTATTTGTGTAATGTTATAAGCTACTGATTGGAATATCGTTCAATAATCCTCTTCCAATTGTTTATTTTTTGATTTTATCTTATTTTGAGTAACTTAGATATAAATCCTTTTTGTACATTATGGCGGCGGTACTGCAATTTATTACATAAAGTGGAACGAAACATTTTTGTCAACAAGTATCTATTTTTTTATATGGTATATTAACTAATTAAATGTGGGTTTCTACTACTTTCATCAGGAACTAAGCTAAAAAATTAATTTAAGATCCAGTTTCCGACTTGAGATTTGAGCCCGGGACCGGGTATGTTGCATAATTAAATGTGAAAATTTACTACTTTCATCAGGAACTAAGCTAAAAATTAATTTTAAAGTCCATGTCTTGATATCCTGTTTGAATCCGGGATTTTCTTATATTATATCTATCAATTTATAGATTCAGGGTAATTCGAAGATTACTTTTTTTAATGTTTTGAATTTTGTTGTAGCTTAAAAATAAACCGTTGGCCCTGGTGCTTACTTTTATTATAATTTTAATTATAGTAAATAAAGAAATAATACTAATAATAAAACGTAAATAGAAATAGAGACTTACAAGACTTATTTCTTGACTTACGAGACTTAGAGACTCTACTGAGTATGATTCCACTTCTTTTGATAGCACCTAATAAAGGCACAATTTTTTTTCCAGTTTATTGACATGATCATCCCATTTCAATTTTTCATCAATTACAACACCAAGATATTTATATGTAGCAACTCTTTCAATTTCGGTATTTTTTTACTGTATAACAGTTTTGGATTTATAACAGTTTTGGATTTATATCGACTTTATTTCTTATTTTGTACACTATGTATATATTTGGTTTTTTCAGCATTTATAGTTAATTTATTACCTTTGAGTCAATTGTTGTATTTTCTCAAATCTAAAGCCTTTTTTTCTATCAAAAGCCTTTTTTAAATCAACAAATACAGAGCATACATAGTTTCCTTCATCCAATTTACTTATAATTGAATTAGTAGATTCTACAACAGCTGAATCAGTTCCAATTCTTTTTTGAAATCCAAATTGATTCATATCAAAACCTACTACCTCTTGTACAAAATCTTGAATTCAGGCATTTATAATTTTTTCAAACACTTTTCCTACGCAGATTGTAAGTGTAATTGGTCTGTAATTCGATACGTCCAGCGGTGACCCAGATTTAAATATAGGTACCACAATACTTGATTTTAAACACTCAGGATACATACCAGTAGAAAAACATCTGTTTACCAAGCAGGCAATTGCAGGTGATATTACTGTTGCCACATGCTTTAGATCTTCAGCTGTTATATTATCAATCCCTGGTGTACTATTTTTTAACCGCATAATGATTTTAAATACGTCTTTTTCATCCGCTGGTTGAAGAAAAATAGTTCGACTAGACAATTCATTTTTTACTGTATATTTGCCAGCATCCTTAATTTTGTCTGCTAATTTGTTTCCAATTTCACTAAAGTGCATATTAAAGCAGTTTGCAATTTCAAGACTATCACTATTTATTTCCTTTATGGCCTTATTAGACTCATTTGTCTTTTTTAGGATACAATTGTTAAGTACATTCCAAATTTTCCTTTGGTCAGACCCAGCCAATCTTATTTTATTATTGAAATAATTTTGTTTTGCCTTGGATACTTCATAATTTACCTTATTTTTTCCACTTTTGTATCTTGCTAGAATTATAAGACTATGAGGATTTGTTTTTAGCTTTTTGAACAATCTATTCCTCTTTTTTATAATATTTAACAAATCATTGGTCATCCACAATTTGTCCACAATAAAGTGAAACTATACTATAGAATCACTGTTAATTGTCACAAGTAGGTTTCTAACATTATCTTTAAATTTTTGATAATATATGATAGAAATTTCCTTATTGAAGATAGGCTCCATCTTTTTAACAACTTTATTTATTTTGGCGAATACAGCTTTATGATCTCAGTTTACAATATCGTGTAATTTTATATCAAATTTATATTTTTCAAGGTCTGACAGAATGTGATCAATGATCGTAGAGGAATTTTCAGTTACTCTTGTTGCATATTCCATACTTAATTTGTCCATAATATTAATTCCATTAGATTCTAGCTTTGATTTATATGATCTTGTGAGCTCTGCATCGAATAATAAGTCTATATTGTAGTCCCCCATCATAATAATGTTTTTATATTTATTAAATATTGAGTTTAAATGTGCTATAAATTCGCTATTGTTTTCACTTGGTTTTTTATAGCATACACCGACTTTTAAAGTTGGAGCAGTGTCACTTAGTGAGACAATTATTGTATTAAATTGCTCCACAGCTTCCATGACTCTGTACTCCAAATTCTGTTTGACGTAAATTGCAGTTCCACCTCCTTTAGGTAAATTATTGGAATTAAAGTAAGCTGAGTATCATGGGATATTGAAAAATTTCTCCTCCTTTGAATATAACCAAGTTTCACCAATAACATAATGACATCAATACATTTCCTAGTTTTTACAGAAAATTCAATTGCAAGAATGTTTGTCCTTAAACTTTTTGCATTAAAATGCACTATGTTTAACTTATGACTAAGTAGTTAATAAGAAAAATTAAATTTTTTAAAACATCTGTGCGGAACTATAAAAATTATTATTTTCTTTTACTGAGTGAACGTTCCAGGGTCAATCTAATTTTTTTTCAACATTTTAATCTTATAATTTTTGGTTTGTTTTTTAGTTTTCTTTAATTTTCCACCTTTTAGCTTGTTGGTTCTGCTATAATTAAAACCTTATTTTTCTTATTTGGGTTGAAAATGAATTAGAAAGTAGAATAAATTTAAAACCATAGTAGTTATATAAAATAGAAGCTGAGAGTGAAAGAGCGAGAAGACGGTCCTAATAAAAGGACTACTTTAAAATGTTGTGTTTCGTTTAATTGTGTTTCTTTTTATTATTTTTTAAGTGTATTAAAACAGCATGAGACATGGTATTATTAAGCAAATGGCATTCTCTGTGTACTTTTTATTTCCTAAATTTAAATTTATTTGGTTTTTTTTAAATCTTTTCTTATGTGTTAATAAAATTTGTATATCTATTAAGAAAAAAATAATCTCTGACTAATTAATAAAATTGTGAGATGATGAATTTTCTAATTATTCATAACAATGACATGTTGTTATGATGAAAACTTAATTAATTAAGTAATATGCAGAATAATCTGATTTTAAAATATAAAATTAAAAATTCGGAAATCGATAAAAATAAAGTGAAACTATACTATAGAATCATATAGAATTGAAGCTACAGTTAAAAGACACCAAGCAGGTTTTCGCAGTGGCCATTCGTGTGTGGATCAGGAAACTCCAAGCGTACATCTTGTTATATATAGTTGTCACAATAGTTGTCTCCAGCGCATCCTAAGCATTCGTTGGCCACAAACCATTTCCAACAGAACGTTGTGGCAAAAAACGAAACAAACACAAATAGTCGTGGAAATCCGACAGAGGAAATGGCGTTGGATCGGACAGACTTTGAGGAAACCTGACAACAACAGGGTGCACGTCGCGTCGGAAGGCCGAGAAAAACGGAGAACACTGTCTTAGCCGAAGCAAGTACCCAGCAAAGAACGTGGCCACAATTGAAGAGGTTAGCCGCAGATAGGAGCCGATGGAAAGAGTTTACTTCCATCCTATGCCCAACGGATGGGATTGCAAGACAATGATGATGATGGTACTTTAATTTTGTTATTCTAAATTCGTCTTTGTTGTTTTTGGAGTTCATACTGACAAATCCTCAGGAATTCTGTCTAGTTTACAATTTTATTATTATTATTATTTCCTACTGAGTATGATTTAAATTATACACAATAGAAGTTTAAAAATTATACAAATAGTGACTAGCTGCCAGGACTATCAGTTTTGTTTTTAC
Source organism: Argyra leucocephala (assembly GCA_963942445.1). NCBI lineage: Eukaryota > Metazoa > Arthropoda > Insecta > Diptera > Dolichopodidae > Argyra > Argyra leucocephala. Next base: position 77,896,587 of record OZ012680.1, on the reverse strand, counting down.
AATTTTAGAATGATCACGCTGAAAGAAAAAAAGAAAAAGCATAAACTAAACAGTCAAGTAAGTACAATTTTCTTTACTAGTTTAAAATTTAAATTGTTGCAGCTGTTCTTAGAACTTCCCACAAATTTTCATTTTTTTGTTGAACCGAGATACTCAATTATAACTAATAAAATATTTATAAAATAAATATTGAAATAATTTAACTGATTTTTTTCTCTTAGGTGATAAGAAATTACAGAAAATGCAAATTTATAAGAGACCTTCGAAAAAATGATTAAACAAATATAAAAATTATAAAATATTAAAATATAAAGTGTAAGTTTGTATAAATATACGTTTAAGTACAGGACTTTTTCAAAATCTAATTGTAGAACATTTAATTTTAAGGAATACATTAAAAATTTGGCGCGTCTATTCACGGAAGTCATAACAACATTTTTTTATTATTTTGTTTGTTCTCTTATAAAATATAAAAGTAAAACAAACAATGAAAAAGACAGTACCTTTAATCATTTTTCAATTATTAGAAAAATCCTATATTCATTTGAAGTTTTGATAAAATATTTATCTGAACTATATACCGGGTGTGCCAGAGCATGCGTATCAGAGGAGAAGAGGAGAAGGAGCCGTTATTTTAGAATTAAAAAAAAATTATTATCTAAGTCGAGGGTGATGTATCGATTGGTGATATTTTCAACTTCCTGGAATCCCGAAAAAGTGTTTTTTAAGCCCAAAAATCGTCAAAATTGGCGAAATCGAGATTTTTGAATGGAAAGGGTTATTTTTTTTTCAAATTCAAATTCTACGTTAAAAAATAACCTTGGTGCTACACTTTGTCGAAAGCCTGAGCAACATCTAAGAAGATTGCTGAGCAGACTTTTTTTTCTTCGAACGCTTTTTCCACTATATTTGTGATCCGATGTACTAGATCAATTGTAAAATGTTTGTTTCTGAATACAAATTGATGGTTCGGGATCAGATATTTTTCTTCAAAAATCGGGGCAAGTCTTTTGAGGAGTCAAAATTTCTCAAACATTTTTGATATAATAGGTAACAGCGATGGTTAATATGACGTTACCTGTGGCGGTGGTTTTCCTTGCTTCGATATTACTATTACTTCTACAATTTTCCATTGTCTCGAAACATATATGTTGTAGCTTTAACTAAGCTAAATCTGGTAAGTTCCCGCATGATTTGTTTATTGATGACATGTAAAATTTCGGCTTCATCTATTTTAGTTTCGAGAGTTATATTTTCATTAGCAAGATTTTGTGTTAGTGCTGTAAGGACCTCTGCCAAGTGGTCAGCAAAAATCTTAGCTTTTTCTTTTGGGTTACCGATCCAGCTAACAGCTTGTGTTTTCAATGGTGGATATTGCACCTGTGGTCCAATTATGTGTTATTTATCGCCTGGATATCTCGTTGTACATTTTCTTCGTGCTCTTCTCTTCTCAATATCCAGTGCTCTTATTTCTGGATAATAGCTCACAGTTAAATGATATTTCGAATCCAAAGAAGGTGCGCTCTCCTTTGCTGCTTGAGGCACGTCACGTCTACGATGAGTTGCTCGACTTCTGCATCAATTTAGTTTCTCGGTTCCACGGATCCTAGAGTAATGAATTGCTCAAGTATGTATTTCCTTCGTTATAAAAAAATCAATCAAATTATGTATTTTCGCTGGGTCAGTAGGCCAATAGGTTGGGGCACCGGAAGAAATAAATTCACTATTATGACTTCTTCCAGCTTGATATAGCTGTCTTCCTTTTGTTGTAGTTAATCTTGAACCCCAGTGGGTATGTTTCGATGGTGGACGTTCATGGTGTTGAATGTGGTCTTTTATCAGTATTGCTGTTCATCCTCTTGCTTTGTCATCTGAATGCGAAATATGATCACAAACGTAATTAGGAATTTTAATTCTAGATTTCTTTGTGAGGTGTGTTTCCATGTGTTGATGCTTCAGAAAAATTTCGTGCTCCAGAATGTGTTGGAAAAGTCCATTTGTGTTCCATGTAGCAACTCTAACGATGTATAATCTGGTAACAGCTTAAATAAAATGGAACTACGCTTTTTAAATAGGCTTAGTTCCTGAAAACAGTAGTAGTTTTCTAGCGCGAAAAAGTAATTCTACCTAAGTTACCGTCGAGAACATAAAAAAAAGAAGAAAAAGGACTACAATTTTCAAAATTTTATTTTGTTTTTTTTTGTTTTTAGATTAACATCTTATATTTTCAATATTTTACACATGTGTATTTTTTTTAATCTCAATATTGTGTTCTTTGTAAGATTCATTTAAGAAATTCTTGTTTATCGTTCATAGTTACAAAAAAAGTAAATAATATAAAAAATTTAAAAAATATACTTACATTATTTATATTAATGACGGATTCTTTAAAAATTTCAAATTTTCCACTTCAAATGTAATCTTATTTTCTCTTACCCGATATTGTGTTTTTGTTTTATAATCAATTTTATTCATTTTTATGGTTATTTTTTGTTATCGCAGATGTCCTATTTATCGTATTTCTAGAACAATGATGTTTTGTTTTAGACAAGCAAATAATATTTGTAATCTACAAATAATTTAAAACAGCTTCAATTTTTAGGTTCATTTGAAATTATATTTATTTTGATGAAAATTTTTACAATTTTTTTCTTTAACCACTACCATCTTAGCTGTATATATGTATTTAAAATAATAAACTTATTAAAGCAACGTAACAATAATAGTATGGTCTAATATGATTCGATTTTAAGCAACCCTATGTGATGGATTCAAATCTTGATTGTTTTTGGAGATGGTTCTCAGAATTTCCATTTTTTTATTTTCTTCAGTTCTTTATGTACACCATTTGGTATTGAAGAGGAACTAATGAAAAAACGGTTGATAAATTCTATCAACATATTTTCTAAAAGATTAAATAAATCTAGATTTAATTGAACTTCTAGATGATTTAACCGATAACCAAAATTATCAGCAGTGTCGTTTACATCTCTGAGTTTTTCCGATACTGGGATATGCAGCCAAAAATTAAAAATTGTCGAACAAAAATTTTTATGCCAACATGTTCAAAAAATAAAACAAAATGCAGTTACATATCATGGTAGAAATAATAACTGGTGATTGTCTAATAAAGAGGCAGCTACATATGAGATTGAGCTGATGGAAAACTATGGAGAACAAATAAAATACATGAAGAATCCACTGAGCATCTTTTCTGGGATTGCGAGGATATCAATCGAAGTTTCACTACGTGGGAATAACGTTCTCTCAACACTGGGAGCTGATAAACATATATATTATGAGCTTTTTCTTAAGGATTTAGAAGCAGTATTGCTACGTTACTGGTAAATACAATAAGTCTATTTATAGCTACCATAATATTGGACTGATGTTAAAGTCTTACAAAAATTGCATCTAATCTAATCTAATAGAACCAAATTTCTTTAAAATGTTATATTTTAAAACTGAAAATATGTATTAACAATTGTAAAATAAAATACAGTCTTTATCCTCTCAGGTTTCCGTTGTGAGCTCAGTTAACTTTTGATAAGAAAATCAGTTAGTATATATTTTTTTTTTTTTTTTTACACTGCAGTAACTTAGGTAGAATCACCTTTTCGTGCTTAATTAAGTACGGTACTGCAATTTTACACTACAATCTACAAATATTTCGAGTATTTATTTAAAAAATTACTGGCTTATCAACTCATTAAATGTGGAAAACTACTGCTATTGTCAGGAACTAAGCCTTCTTAAATAGAATAGTTTCATTTTTATTTAATTTGTTACCAGATTATACTCTAAATTTTTTTTTGCCATTTATTATATCCCAATTACAAAGGGTACTGGACCAGGTCGAAAAATCTATAAAGCATTTTTTTTTTTTGTTTTGCTTCATCGGGAATCGAACCTGGGACCTTTCGATTGAAAGGCAGGCGCTCTACCTACTGCGCCACCCAGCGTGTAATGCCCCTGCTAATCTCCAGAAAAAGGTTCTTATACTATTATACGATGAAACAAAAAGCTAAAACCTTCAATTTTACAGTAATTTTTCCTCATCTCTTAAGTATGTAATATGTCTTAGACACTACTAATTTAATTAACTCAAAACTCTCGTCAAACTATGATCTCTCGTCATAATGTATTAGTATTTCTTGCTACATTCCACCTAGACCTATTTCGACAATATGTCAAAAAATTGGTTTATTGTATGAGTACGAATATATGTATATTATATAAATAATTTGGTTTCTACGAATATACATTCATAATATTTGGTAATTATATTTGGTATTATATATATATAAGATATATATTCATAGACCTCTCACTCATAATTGACATTTACAAAAACTACAAATAAAAATTTAAACAGTTCTTAAAGTTATTTGTTTAAAACAAAGGTCTTGAAATTTCTGCCGAGGTACACAAATTGGAAACAATGTAATTTTCTTGTTTAAGTAACAGCTCATTTTTCTGTACATTCGAAGTTGTCATTTTCTTCACCTTATACCTAAATGAAGCATTCTGTTCCTAACATAGCCAGAAAATATTAAATAGTTGCTTTTGAAATTGCAAAAATTGTATTTGAACTTGTGAAAAGATTCTGTTTGGTTTCAAAAACGTTCCTTTAATGATTAGTGCTTTTCTAACTTTGTTCGATTTAGATTATAGCTTATTAATAATTTATTTCTGACTCATTGTTATCTAATCACCCAATTGTCAGATTATTACATTAGTTGTATTTTTTTGTTTTAAAAAAGATACCATATCAAATGAATTGTCAACTGATGTACTATATTGATTGAGAACGTGGGTTATTAACCCAAACTCCTTAGAATCTAACTCATGACGGATAATTTCCGGTATTAGTTCACAAAGCAAGTCTCTTTCAAAAATTACAGTGTATTAATATTGATTTGTACTCGTATTTTTCTTTTAAATATATATATATATATATATATATTTATGATATTCCTTGAAATATCCTTTAAATACTAAATTATTCATCTTAAAGTTTAATCATGCACACACACTCACACATACTACTATATTTTGTGAACTTCTTTGGATTATTAAACTTTTATCAATGAAAATCAACAAAAGAACAGTAGAAAATAACAAGAGCTGACAACTCAAATAAAATAAAATGAGGCAAATACTCGAAATAAATAAAAAAAAAGATAGCAAATGAAATTATAGTCAAAATTAATGTATATACACAAAAATAAATATTCCTATAGATTGCAATAAAGATGAACATCCTAACATTAACTTAGTTTCAAATATTTTCCTGAATAGTTAAATAGACAAAAAAGTGTCACACTACATCTAAGAAAAAAAAAATGGAACAATCAACACAATATTATAGTAAGTATATAGATTGTAAATAAATATCTAAAACTAGAATATTTATGCTCCTTTTTTTACAACATGTATAAAAAATTTCCTTAAAATCATAAAACTTAATTCTGTTTTCTAATCAAAATTTATAAGATAGAAAGAGATAAAAATTTAAAAAAATTTGTTCTGGTCACGTTCCAAATATAACGAACAATAACAATAACAAAATACCAGAAAACAAATAAAAACAAAAAAAAAGTAAGTATAAATGGAAAATAACCAAAAAAAATTAAGCAAAATAATCTATCGAATAAGCTAGAAACCTTTATTTGCCCTCTATATTTCACAAAAAAAATATATCCACTAATTTTCCAGATTTATTTTTTTAATTTTTTTTTATATATTTTCAAAGTGAAAGCGAATCTTAAAATACTTTTTTTAATCATTTTAGGAGACGTTTAAGCAAATATAATGTTCATAACGGTATATTTGTTAAATTTGTGAACTGAATAGATTAGATAAATTTAATAAAGCAGTAAACTCCTTGATCAAATAAAAGGTTACTCGTGAAATTTCTTTAAAACTAGTATTGTTATTAGATCCTATTTAGTAATAATAAGTAGACAAGGGAATAAATATGTTCAATATCCGAGTATTATAAAATAATTTGCAAAAAATAAAAAAAAAATTATAACAAAATTACAGAATTTTCATGTACTCGTAATAATTTATTGTTAATATTTTTTTTCAATTGATAGCGACCATTGTGGTATTCTATTAAAGTTTAAAATTAATAACGATTAGCTTCTAAATTCAAAGCAGTCAGTCTATGATAAATTCCAATTCAAGTTCAATAAATTGAATTGGAACAAATTTAGAAAAAAGGTAGATCTTAACTTCATAGCTACCTACGAAAATAATATTAATAAAATTGTAAATAATGCAAATAAGTATCCAAATAAAAGAAGTAAACTATCATCTCCTTAAATTAAATTAAATAATTTTACAAACTATAAATAACGTTATTCCGAAGTGTCATATGCACAAGAATAGTCTTAATAAATATTATTCGTTCAAACTACAAAGACTTTTAAAAAAAAGTAGTTTAATGAACGATATTCATGAAATTTATAAACATACCTTAAATTTCTCAACAGAAGAAGAATCTACTCAAAAGTTTACTAAGAAATGTAAATACTCTTATTAAATAACAAATTAAAATTGATATTAATACATACTGGAATAATAGGATAAAAAAAATTTCTACTTATAATCACAATATGTTTCCCGAAATCAACAAAATTTTCAGAATTAATATTGGAAATCTCAATATTAAATGCTTACACCTAGAGCTAGACCCTAATGACCAAGACATATTAACTCAAAACAACATAGATTTTAACCCAATTAAATCAGTCAATAATAAATACATTTTAACTAACTCTGCTGATACACATAATGTCCTCGGCACTTATTTAGAACACACGCACAAAAAAAATAGTAACCTTTTTAATAATCATCACGTTAATATTTCCAACAGAATAAATTCAATTAGAAATCGAAATAAACAAAATCAAATTAACATTTCTCTATGTAGCTTTAATGACCAAAACAAATCAACAGCATGAAGAAAATAGTTATTTTTACAAATTTTGACAAGCTTAAATAAAAACTTAGATGCTTAAAGCCAAAAACGTCTCATGGCTATGATAATATTCCTAATGTGGTCTTAAAAAACTTAAGTAATAAATAAATCATACAATATGTGATCCTTTTCAATAACTGTCTAAACTATTCCTACTACCCGAAAGCTTAGAATAAGGCCAAGGTTTAACTATTTAAAAAACCTGGAAAAGACCTAGCTATACCTGGAAACTATAGGTCAATAAGCCTACTCCCAAACATGAGCAATGTTTTCGAAACACTAATCAATGACAAAATAAGCGCACATGCTGCTGAAAATATTATATTAGTGGACAAACAGTTTGGATTTAGGCACAAGCATAGTGCAAGTCATGCTATCACGAAATTAGTCTCAGATGTTAGCTGGAATGTTAATAAGAAAAATGCTACCGGAGCATATCTCATTGATCTTGAGAAAGCATTTAATAGTATCTGGTTAGACGGACTTGTTTACAAACTATACAAATATAAATTGCCTAACCAACTTACTTAATATAATTCCCGATATGGTATCGGACAATAAATTCTACATTTCATCTAATGATACGAAAGCATGTGTTAAAATACATAACATCGAAAATGGTTTTCAGCAAGGAACGGTTAATTCACCTATCTTATTTTCATTATATATTAATGAATTATTAGAACTTTTGAATGCATTCAAAGCTGAAAATTTCTCATTAGCGTTTGCTGATGATATAATAATTTACGCTAGTGATAGTAGAATAGAAAATATTAACATAACTGTTCAAAAACATTGGAGGAAATTTAACATTAAAAGTCCTACAAATGACATTTTACCAAACAAAAAATCAGTTAAATACCTAGGAGTTCATCTTAATTATAACTTAAATTATTCCCAACAAATCAAGGAAGCATTATCTAAAGGCACTAAGGCATATGGTATGTAAAAAATTAATTTATAATAGAATACTAAACACCAGAGTGAAAACCATTAACTATCAAGCTTTTATTAGACCCATACTCACCTATGCAGCACCTATCTGGTACAACATAAGTGCTAGTCTAATGGAAAAAATAAGGAAATTTGAGAGAAAATGTATAAGAGTGTGTATTAATGAAAGTAGGAAATCGGAAACAATTTACGTACATTTTTACTCAAACAAATGAATATGCAAAAAATCAAAATTAAAAAGAATCGATAATTTTATAATTAAGTTGATTCGCAAAAATTTTGATAGAGCAGTTAACACTCCTGAAAATAGTTTAATATCTTATATATTCAACCATAATGAGGAGTATATAAAAAGAACATTAAAGTCAGGGCTTATACGGCTACGTGTACTAAAATAGAGTATGAATCAAGTGATATTGACATTGGCTGCTTAAAATTCGATATTTATATCAAATCTAACATTCGATACTTATATCAAAAATAACAAAAAAAAACATTATATATTTATACTTTTTATATGTTAATCAGTGTATTTGAATTTAATCTAGTTTTGTAAACTTTGTTCTGGATACTGTAAATAAAAGAAATAATAATAAATAAAAATTAAATAGTTAATATTTTTTTTTATAAACAATCATTGATCTATTACCGCTTTAATTTTGTTTTAATTGATTGAAAATATTTTTTTGAAAGTTCCTCATTCTCATTCTATATAAATCACAATTAAAATCCTATTTAATTCAATAGCTATACAACTTGATTTGATTGGTCCTAACATGTCGACATAATGTTATCATAAAGATGAATATCCTGAATCATGCTAATCGATCCATTGAAAATGGTAATTACAGAAAAAAGTTGATGAATATAAAAAATTAAAAATTCTATCCAATCATCCAATGTCATTTTGAATTTATCAACTCAAAAACACACAAAAATATAACTGACCTCTTTTTTATATGTAACACAATAAATAAACATGCCTACATAATAATTATGCAATGCATATATATTTATAGAAGTAGTCACATGACCAACTTATATGCTTTCTATTGTAGTATCTTATGTGCATCTTAGATCTGGTATAGCTTCTATTAGAAACTATTTTTTCAAATATTGTGAAAAAGGAGGCTTTATAGTGCGTGTCATTAGCATTATTTGTACTTATAAAAAGAAATATTTATAATTAGTACGACGATAAACCATGCTTCTTTGATTCTGCACAAAAAAATATTTAATTTAATTTTTTTTTTACTTAGTAATTTAATTTTTTAATTTGCGTACAGTAGAAAATTTAAAAAATTTTACGTAAATAATGAGTAAAATTTTGTGTTTTCGAATCTATTTAAAAAACAATAAAAATTGGCATAATTTTTTTCGCGTTCTTAGTTTTCCAAAAGTAAAGCACAAGTAAATATCTATGAAAAGGAGTAACGGGTAGTTATATAAACAAATAAATAAATAAATAAATAAAGAGACACCGACATGTTAATATGAAAGTATGTATGGATATATAAAAAATATGAAATATTATCTGTGACAAATTATTATTTTTTTCATACATAGCCAGCGTTTTGGCTTGTATGGGTGGACTTTTTAAACCGATGGGTACGTTTGGTTAGGGAGGAAAAGGAAGTCAATTACGAAACGAGGGTATTAATGTTTGTTTTAATTTATGTATTTATGTACACATAAAATGAAATTTGGTACATTCGAGATGTTGAGGTAATAACGGAATTTTCATAACTTCTCTTCTGCCATCTAGGGACTTCTAACGGTGTAGGGATGAGCATATACTGCTCTTCGTGTTTTATGATCGAAGTGGAGGTAATACAGATTTAATTTCCATTGAGCGTGTGTCCTTACCTACGAGATATCTATATGTAAATATATCTATTTGTGTCACTTATAAATGATTATATAATGCACTTCGTTTAATTTGCATTTTTGTGAGAGTTTGAAGTTTTTACTTCCATTGCTCCATTGTCAATCTTTCTATCAACTATATGTAACCATTAGAATGTTTTTATATTTAGTATATTTCTAGTATACTTATGCAAGAAATTAAAAATAAATTAGTTTTTTGATGCAAATTTGTTTTGATTTGTTTTTAAAATCACATGTACTCTTAAGACTCTTGTTCTGCGTAATAATTTTATATTTAAACCAATGTAATCGAGTACTTACAGATATTGTTTTTATTGCAAAAAAAAACCATTTATTTTTTATTTTCGGAAAAAAATTATAGCTTTTACAATTTTGAAGATTTGTTACGATAGTTCCAATGAACCGCAAATTTTTTTTTTAATAAAAAAAAACTCTAAATATTTTCCAAATTTTAATGTTTTCAATAACGTTTATATTTTTCTTGTCAACAAGATCCTTTTTTTTTAACCTTTTTATATTTTTTTATTGTGCTTTCAAGGTTTGGTTTTTTTTATGAATATATACGTACAAGTTTTTTATTTAATTTAAAATCAAAAATTTATTCAGTGCATATTTATTTTATGATTGTACCCTTTTTAATCTATGAAATTATATAAAAAAAAAACAAATAGAATGATACATAATAAAATAATTTTGTTTTTGTTTCTTCTAAAAGGTTTCTAATAAATATTTAGAAAATATTCTGGTACATATAGGGATGTATCTCATTTCTTAAATTTTTAAAATATTGTGAAATTTAATTTTTACTGAAATACTTGTTAATAGATGCGTGCAGTGTATACTGAAAATATTTTGGTCACTTATACATGCAGAATTGTATAACGCAATTGGCTTTGAAGCAATAAACCAATTTAAATAGAGGGAAGATATAAAACATTTCGTACACTACACATAATACACATAATATATCGCAAGAGTTACTTTTGACTGGAGTCCTCTAGGTAGAAGAGCCAGATATAGACTACCAACCATCTGGAAAAGAATTACCCTGATGAATGTAGAAATTCTGGATTGAAATGAAACAAATAGTCTTAAACCGCCAGTAGATGTAACTGCCCAATTGATTGTCTATACTGCATAACGTAGATGATTCTGACTAGAGAAATTTGTTTATTAAAAAAAGCTTTTCTAAAAAAATAGTATTTAATGTTTTATGCTTTTACTGGAAAACGTAGTATATGAATATTAATTGTATGTAATAAATGAATTATAAAACTCACAACTTTTATGATGTCTTATTGAAGTCATATTTTGAGGAGTCTTAAGATTTTTTTTAGATTCAATGGCGGTGTCTAGACGATCAGTTATTCAGTCAGTTAAAACTGAGAAGTGTCTTCACGTTCAGTTTTGAATGAAAAAATTTACAGCTGGCGAAAACTGAGAATTGTCATTTATGTCGCAAGTGTAAGTGAAACTTAAATAATAATAAAAAGTAATTTTTAGAAAGTGCAGCATTTTTTATTTGTTTGGTTCGTTTTAAGAAAAAATGGGTATGTTTATATTATTAAATGCTTTAATTTAAATTTTATATTGAAATAATGCTTCTCTAATACGCTTTTTTCTGTGTTTTTTTGAATAATTTTAATCAAATAAAATTTCTATGACTGTTTTATCATTTTCAAGTACTTAACTAAATACAATAAAACATTTTAGAACTTTGCTTTTTTGTATTTCTGTATTATAAAATGGAAGACACATATGATGCCTACATACATGCAAAATATTTGACCTGTATAATCATTTTTAAAATTTGCGAATTCTATTTATGAAAGCAGCTTTACAAATTTTATTATAAATTACTTACTTAGTTAGGTGCCCGGCAAACCATGTAGGTTCTGGGGCTGACTCATCAACATCCTTTATTTATGTTGGATCGGTCACAAGTTGTTTTTCTCCAGTTGAAGATACGAAATTGTTTCATGTTTTCCGATATGTCGTCTCTCCAACGAAGGTTTGATCTTCTAAAAGTGCTTTTAATGGAGAAGTTGCAATATTTTAACTGAATAAATTACTTTTTAATACCAATAATATAAGTCTACATTTTAATACAACTATTATCGCCCTTATTCGATGGATCGATGTGCAGCAATTGACTTCTTATGGTTACAACTAATTTTTCCATAATTCAATTGGTATAGAAAATGTTGCCAAGAAATTATTAGCATCATTTGTTTGCAAGTAGATCAGTGTCAATTGTAGCCATCCTTAGTGCTGCCCCAGTTGAATAAGAACTACAACTATATTAAAGCATGAGAGAATTTCAAAATTCAAAACTTTAAATAATATTTTTTCGAGATAATAATAATCAGCTTTTTTATATTATATTTTATTTCATACTTTTTTATATTATATCATTCATATTTTCTTTGCTTTTGTTGAAAAAAATATGAATTGGTTTCTTTCAATGGTTTTCCAATAATAATCAAAAGCGATTTTGATTCAGTTTTGGTTTAAAATACCAGCTTTTGATTTGGTTTTCATGTTTCACACTTAAAAATTTCTGAAAAGTTACAACAGTTTGATTTCTAGAAATGTTAGTGATTCGTATGGGTTTTTAGTTCGGTTCCAAACCTGTTTTCATCCCTAAATTAAAAGTTCTATCAGAATAAATTGTAACTTAAATAATAAATAATAATAATTCAGTTCTTAGTATGTATAAATGACTTAATTGAGTTCTTTTCATATATGAAATTTTTGATATTATTTATTTATGTTATCCTTTTTCGTGGCTCGTTGACTTTATTTTCGTCAAATATTTTGATTATTTCACTTTTACTGTACATAACAAAGATTAGTTATAGCACAATATTAAATAATTTATATATTTAGTATCAAATATAATATGATTGATTTAATTTACCAAATTATTATGAGCTTTTTGAGGTTTCTCGACATCTTACAAATTTTATTTACTTACTGTATTTATGGTACTTACAGTATCATATTTTTTTTTGTTCCCAAATTTAACAACTTTGTTCGTTTTCTAAGTTCAATTACGCATGAAAATAGATTGAAATTGTTCATAATAGCCTAACAACCATTTAATCAAAAACTATTTTATTACGCTAACTTTTTCAATCCTTTAGAAATGAAAAAAGAAAACAACAACAAGACAGATTGATACAAAAAGATACGCAAAATATGAAAATTTCGTGGTTAGGCTGACTAAATCCGGAAGTTTTAACAACTTTTCAACAACAACAACAAAAAAAAAAGAAAACCATACAAATTAACCAAAACAAAAAAGTCATAAGGATTGTAAAGAATTAAATCGAGTAGTAAATTATCTCAACAGATTTAAAAATTTAATGAAAAAATGTGAAACGAAAGTAGAAAAGTGCAATTTAATAAAACTTGTAACATTATTCTAATCGAATTAGAAGTGTACTTACAAATATAACTTACATGTTGATTTAGACCGATACAGTTTTTGTAAGGATAAAATTCCTACAATTAAAAAGAGTTCTTGTTCAAAAAGTTTTTAGCTATTGAGACACTTCTAAATAAATAATTTTGTTACAAATTAAAAATGATGCCGTTTGATTAAAAAAGTAAAAGAGCTTAAAGCTGCGTTGAGAACATTAAATGCGATGAAATACAGGATTGTTCATAACGGGCTTTACTGATGCAGGCTTCAATATCCAAATCGGCATCTCCATCTGATGACACGAGGCTGCCCAGGTAATTGAACGCACGTATCCACCTCTTCGATTCGCGTTTCTTCATGGAGCATTGGGTTTTGTGATGTGTGAGTTGTGCGTATGATTTTGGTTTTAGTTGAATTGACTTTTAGGATCGCATTTTTTCCACACGCCACTGGATACCGTTGATCTCGTTTACACCCACAGTAGTAGTCATTATGTCATCCATTAATACTAAAAACAATATGGGTAATAAAATACAGCCCTGCCTTACTCCTTGATGCACCTCGAAGTAATTTGTCAGATGTTCTCGATGTAAAACGAGACATCTTGCATCTTTGTAGGATTCTTTAATTATAGCTACAATTTTTTCTGGAATGCCTCTTCTACTAAGCGGTTTCCAAATATACTCGCGACTTACTCTATCAAAGGCTTTCTCAAAGTCTGCAAACATTAGATTTAGCGATGCTCTAAATTCAGTAGCGGTGCTTTAAAATTTATATCACAAACATATTTTTAGGAAACAATTATTACGATCATGACTCCCGTATATGCATTCTATATTTGTGTATTAAAGTGTTTTTTGAAACAGATAAAAAATATATGGATATAATTTAATTGTATAAGTATAATATGTATAACTATATATCTTTGATAGTAATATTTAGATAATACAATTTGTGTAACACATATTCGTACATTTAAAACTTGTTTTGAAAAATCATTCCATTCAAACACTTTTTTAGAAAATACAGATTTTGTATATTTGCGTCACAAGATAAAATAATGCTAATGAAGAAATATCTTTTTATATTTTTCTGGAACAAATTCAGTTTCCTTTACAAAATAAATCTAGTTTCTTTTATTCGCTTCTTATTCTTAATTTTTATTTTTTAAGTTTTTATTGTGTGCCTTCCAATTCCAATTGATTGAATCTCTAGTAACTAGTATGAAAACTATATTTACTTACTTACTTATATTTCGTTACTCCAACGAAAATTTCTGCCCGACATCTTGTATCTTCGGGTCTGGATTCGAAGATTCTTCGTTTATCCGCTCTGACAAAAAAAAATTTTTTGTTTGTTTTTTTAACTTGTCTTTACTACAATGGCTAATAAGCACCATGCAAACAAGAGGTCCGGAAGACCTTTTTTGTCATCAGTACAATGGTCTTTAAATGTGATGGAGGCAATAGATCCGGGGTCCCAGGAGTTATTACAAGCTATAATTTGTATATTGTTTTTTGCTATATATTTTGTACTAAAACCTTGCCGTCTGCGTTTACCTGTCGTCGGCAAAAACAGGGTTTCAATAAATGAGTAGAGAGGGGTTGGGGGCAGCAGCCCCTGACTTTAAAAATAAAATAATTTTTTTTTATATTTTTTACTAAAACTGTGCTGTATGCGTTTATCTGCCGTCGGCAAAAACAGGGTTCCAATAAACGAGTAGTTGGGGCTTTGGGCGGCAGCCTCCGACTATAAAAACAAGAGGTCTGGCGTCCCAAGTGCGGGGACCAAAGTTTTTTTGTCTTCAGTGCAATAGCCCTTAAATGTGATGAAGACAATAGGTCGGGGGTCCAAGGAATTGGAGCCGAAATTCTATATCACACATTTAAATTGTATTTTTCTGGAAAAAGGTTATTTATTAATAATTATTATAAATAACTTTTTTTAATTTTCGGATAATTCCGCAGTTCAGAAATCGGGATCAAAACCCTTGAACAAAAAAATTGTCCAAAAACCAAAATGTTAATAATGTTCATTACGTATTAAGATAAGTATAACAACATTTTTTTTGTGTCTTCAAGGTCTTTGGTCCCGACTTTCGGATCGTCGGATCAAATTTAAATTTTTTTAAAAATCATTTATAATGGACCTCAGAATCTATTGTCTTCGTTTCATTTAAGGGCTACTGTACTGATGCCAAAAAAAAACTTCAAGGTCTTCGGTCCTGATATTTGGACGCCGGACCTCTTGCTTGCATCGTGCTTATGAGCTAGTGTAGTAGAGACAAGTTTAAAAAAAAAACAAAAAAAAAATTTTTTTATGGAGCGCTTTGTGAGACGGGATTCGGATTTTTTGATGGAGGCTGCTCAATTTCTTGAACTTGGCACTTTCCACCAATCACATCCTAGAAAATGTAGTTCTGATACCCGTTGATTGATAAAAACTTGCTACATGAAATTTTTATTATGAATATATATCCAGTCAAATCAAAAGGAGGTAAATGAAATGCACTCAAATGAAAAAGCAGGCAAATGAAATGCAGTGAAATGAAATTCAGTCAAATGAAATACAGGCATGTGATAGTAACCCTAATTTAACTCTTCAATCTAAGGGCTGTCTAACTTCCAATATATTTAAACTAAAGTATCTCCTAAATGATGAGAACGAGATGAATTTCGTAAAAATGAAAATTCCAATTGGATTTTAATTTTCCCGTTAGCCTCGCTACACTTTGGTAAGTAATTATTTTATAAAAAAAAAAATCCAAAGGGTGCAAATTTACTATTATGTTCCAGTAAATCACAAATTTCAAAATATTCATTTTAAGGAAGAACTATATTCTTACATGTCAATTTTGTTCTTCAAAATTTCAAGAATTAAATTATTTTTTTCTTTTTTGTATTCTTTATAATTTCATTTTAGAGTGTAATTAAATCCTGGAAAAGTAAAAGTAATGTAAACTAAACAAAGGAAACTTAATTTTTTAAATATTTGTAAAAACTAGTTTTTCATATAATTTTGTACTCCATTTTCGGTCGTATGAAAACTTTATAGATATTCAAGAGGTCACAGGAGAAGTAAGCCTTACAGCGGCTAAGAAAACCTAAAAATTTAGCTGCGTTTTTTGCAACATCAAATATATGAACGTAGGAGGTCACTAGAGTGCTGTCGTCTGCAAAGTTGTGGATTGGATTGAAAGTGGTTTGGAGCAAATTATTTATAAATATAAGGAATAGCGTAGGTGAAAGGACTGATCCTTGGGGAACATCGGCGTTTATTTGGAATTGGCCGGACTTAAAACCATCAACTAAGATTTGAATTTTACGATTCGAAAGGATACTTTCAATCCATTTAAAAGAAGAGAAATTCAGACCTATAGCTTGACATTTTACTAATAATGCACAATACCATACGCGACGAAAGTTTAAGAAATATCCAGAGCCACAAAAATTGCTTCACTCGTAGGTATGTTATTAAATCACCGGTGGACTGGTGGGCTCTAAATCCGTATTGCCTATCGTGGACAATACCTTGGCTGTCTAAATATTTGGTCAGCTTCTTTCCAACTGAATCTGCTATTATTATGTCCTTGTATATTTGTCCAAAGAACCAAAAGATTCTGGTAGTGTTAGAGAGATATAGGATTTTTTGTTTCAACCTTTGTATATGTAAATACTTCACCTTTTTGTAGTTTTTCCTGACGTTGTTGTAATTCTTCATTGATTTCTCTGACTCATTGGCTTTGACATTTCTAAATGCCACTTCTTTTCCTTTGATAGCTTTCCCACAGACGTCCGTGAACCACAACGTGGAAGATTTTTTACACTTTCTAACGAGTTAGGATAAAAATTTTCATATTAACTGGATCATTTTGTTTACAACGTCTGTAGAAAAGTCGACATTTTTATGTTGGAGACACAGATACCAATCAAAGTTAGGTAACATTTTTTTAAGACCATTCCAGTTGACTCGGTTGTTAAGCCAGATTAATCTTTTGGGTTGTATATTTTGGTTGACCAATGTGATTGTAAAGGAACTGACATTTACAAGAAAATGGTCAAATTTACCAAGTCCAAAATTAGCGGAGATGGATTTGGACATGGATATTTTGTCTGAAAAATTTTCCTCCATTTTGCTTTCAAAACTTTTCATAACTTTGAGTGCTCCAACCAAATAAGGTTAAATTACATATTTGTAAGCACATCAACCATTTGTGTTGTTTATACAGATCTATCAAAGCGAGTAAGTTAGAAAGTTATATTATATCAGACTCAGTTGGAAAAGCAAACATGTTTGCAAAACTCTTTGCCGAAAATTCCATTCTCCCTTCTACAGTCCAAAATCAACAATTCCTGTAGTAAACTCTTTCTTATGTAGGGTTTATTTCAGAACAAGAGCTATAATGAAAGTTCTGCATAATCTGAATATAAATAGATCTATGTATGGGTCCAGATGTCATTCCTGCCATTGTTCTAAGACATATTGCCTTCGCCATTTCTAAGCCTCTGTGCAACCTATTTCATTTGTCAATTTCTTCGGGAACATAGTCATCGAAATTAAAAGTTGCCCAGGTTTACAATATCCTAAAAAAAGTTGGCAAACACAATCCTTCAATCTACATATCTATAGCTATCACTTCCACTCTCTCCAAAACAATGGAAATCTGGATCAACAAATAATCCAATCAATGAAATATCGTAATAGCAATGGTGTAATTCATGATCGTCAATGTGGCTTCTGGAACCACCATTCAACCACCGTGGTGATCTTATGACTTCCTCTACGAAAGGCTTAAAATCTGCTTATATCAATTTGATGAGGCCACTGTTTGCGGCCTTAGATATTTCAAAAGCTTTTGATCGAGTATGGCATAGTGCTCTAATAGCAAAATATCAATCCAGATTATCCGACCAGACCCTATAGGTCTAGGTTTAACTTTCACTAAATGGACTAAAAGTTTTCTTTCGAATCCGGACATGCGAGTTTCAGTTGATGGAATAACATTTGATTAACTTCAAATTAATGCTGGTGTTCCACAGGGCTCTGTCCTTTCTTCAACTCTCTTTCTAATATGTATTAAAGATCTGCTCCAAATAATTTTCAACCCGATCCATAGTTTTGCAGATGACTGCACTCTTGTAGCTTTCTACGATTTCTTTAAAAAATCTAATGCTATAACTATCTCAGTTTACGCCAAAAGAACAATAGTGGGCGCATGGTAAACCATGACTTATTCAAAATTTCCGATTGGAATAAAGTTAGCAAAGTTGAGTTTAACACCTTCAAAACTCAAAGCTTCTAGTTAGTTATGCAAAAACTTCGAACCTATTCACAAATTTCAAGATTAAAGCTATTTTATATATTCGAGATGAAAGCCATTAATGATATAAAAAAAAGTGTGGAATCTGATTTTGGTTAACGCCGGGCAGCTGCAAATAGAAGTGTAGCTACATGTCTGTTGAGATCTGGCTGAAAGTTGTTTGGTTTTGTTAATGTTATACGAGAGCCAAGTTTTTCTTGAGGTTCAACAGAATAGTTAGCCTATGCCATCTTTAATTTTTTCTGCCATAAAATATAAAGTAATGCGTTCCTTGATGGTTTCTTTTGAACAGTGAACGTCATTCCGAACGCCGGAGGAATTCGTTAAGGTTAGAGTCTTGTTCGCCAGTTTATCGCGTTTCTCATTCTCTCCACGCTATTTTGACCAGAAACCCAGAGTAGAATGAATCAACAAACGGTCAAACACGCCTGTAAATTCGCTTCGGCATTACTTCACCAATTTAGAACGGTTTGTGTCAGAGAAAAAAGTTTTGGTATCGGTTTGAATATCCGTGAAAATAGTAACTTTTTATATTTCGTGTCTGATCATGATAAAGGGTTTTAAGGATTTTTCACACTAGAATATTTAGAGAGACTAAGATTTTGATATTTTTAGATCATCTGATAAAATTGAGCATACTCGTCCGTCCACTTTCGATCCATTATGAAGCAACCCAAATTTATATTTTGAAATATAAAAAAAAAAATCACTAAAATAACAAAAATATGTCGCCGCAGCGAATATATATTAGCGCAAATGATCTAAACTCATATTGCAAATATCATATTGCAAAACCGCATTTGTCAAAAACGGTCGATGTTAAATTTTTTGGAAAACATTCATTTTACAAATTTTAAAATAACATAAAACAACATAGTTATATAAATAAAATATATTTATAAATATTGTCTAAAAGGTATATATAACTCTGATTTTGTAACCAACTCTGAAAAATCCTTATATTGTTAAGAGTTTAATCAAAAATTAATAATATAATTTGTGGTTTTAATAAGAAAAAAATGTACAAAGTATATTGTAAAAAAGAGACTTGGTATAAAGTTTATTTTTTATTTTGAATATTGATTAGTAGCCAAAATTATCTAAACAAAAAACTTACAGATTCCGTATGTGATTGTTTTTTATATTCAATATAAATTTTTCAGTGCACGCATGTGCATGCATATTAATGATCGAAATCTGCAATAAATTTGATTCTGTGATTATGTGCCAAATTCTCTATATCCTTAGATTTTATCAATTCCAGACGCCTTCTGGTATTAGCGTAACATGCGAGGAGAAAGAAAACTTTGTTTTTGATTTCAAACACCGTGGTAAATACTATGTGACTTATATGAATTTTGATGAAAATTATGAAGCTTCATGTAATATTGATATGTATGATCTGGAATCATATAAGTCTTGTGCCGCATACTTCCCATGATATAAAAGTGTAGAATAGTGTAGTTCTAAATTTTTTTTAAATATGTATAAGTATAACTGTGTATATAATATATAATATATAAAATATTAAAAAAAAAAAACTTTAAATTAAATTGCACCCTTTTTTTTTTGCAAATTAGTTAGTTCTTTTTTATAAGAACAAAACCTGAATAATTTATATAAGTATGTATTTAAAATGTGTTTGTAAATTTAATATCGCATTTCATATTAAATAAAAGAAAAATGGAACAACTTTAAATGCTTACCCTTCGTATAATTATCGTCCATTGTGTATCGTTTTAATATAAATCCAAAGCATATACATAAACCACTTTAATATAAATGTGTGAAATGACTGCGATAGTCCTGTTAATTTGTGAATTTTCTTAATACAACCAAACAAACAAAAACAACAAAATTCTTTTTCGAAAAAAAAAACATTTTGTATAATTGCACTACAATGTCGTTCGTTGTACAAAAATAAGTGCTTCGAAGAAGGAGTTTGCAAGAATAGAATAGAACCACCATATCAAAATAAATTTCCATAAGGTTTTTGAAATCAAATACGAACAACAATATCAACAACAAAAAAAGAACAAACATAATTAGTAGAAAAAATACATAGAAATAAAGGAACAACTACTATAAAACAAAATATAGGTGATTCAGAATTCTAAAAAAATTAGAACTTCAAAATGAAAAAAAAAAAATATGATAAGTGAAAATGAAAGTACGGGTAATTTGCGCAGATTTTTTATAACCGCACAGTGTTGTGCTATTTGAAAATTTCCTACTTTTAAAAGTTAAAATTAAATCTACGTATATAAAACTGGGTGAAGGATATAATATTATGTATGTATGTACATATTAAAATAAAAGATATATAATATGAAATTTTTATTAATATGAATTTGTAGAATTAAATTTAAGTTGATTTATTTTGTTGTTTTGTAGTTAGTAAGTATCTAAGAAAAATTTTTGAATACAAAACAAACAAAATAAAAAATTTTCATTTCAACAACGGAACAATTCTTCAATAGCTTTTAATTTGTAGAATTCTGTAACACTGAAACAACCAGGAATAAAAGTGGGAGATTTTTATTTATTTTGTTTTTTTTTCATTTGTTTTGTTTTTGTTTTGTTTCATGTTTAACCAATTTTCATTTTATATTAATTTTTTTTTGTCTAAAAAAAAATAAAAGTTTTGTTTTTCTTTTTTCACATTGTGTTTTTACTTTATTTTGATTGCTGTATGTTGTTGTCCTTTGATTCAACAATTAAACTTTATTTTTGAAAAAAAAAAAGAAAAAAACAAAAACCGAACTTTTAAAGGATAAAAATGTTTTATGAATATATATAAAAATTCAAGTATGAAACGTGTATACACAAATACGTAATTATAAGGGTTGTCAGCCTTCAAAAATTATAAAAGAAGCAGCAGATTTTTTTCGAGATTCTTAGGTCTTACGTTCGTAAGTCCACGAAATGTAGATGTCGCACTATAGATTACTGACATTTTAACGTACAAAAATTTTAATTTGTCAAATTGTCCCAACTCACGCATGACCAGAATTAAATTTAAATTTAATTTTTTTTTTTAAATAAATGATTAAGTATGCGGTTATTGTGTAAGATAAATCAATAAGAAAATAAAATATTGTAACTACCATTTTTTTAAATTGAAGATGAAAAACCTTCCTAATGAAATTCAATACAATTTTTTTTATTTAACTTCCTTGAATTTCGAGGAGCAGGCGAATACTAGTTATATTTAATTTTTGAAAGATCCTTTATAAGGTGTCCATTGAATATTGATGAGAATAGAACCCACAATCAATATTTAATGTTTTTAATTATTCAATAATTAATGAAAACATTGATGTGTAAAAGGGGTGTAAGCCTTTAAGCGTAATTTTGCGCAATTTAGCTGTTATAGCTAAAATATAATCCTGTTCATTTTTTATTTCAAAGATTTTAATTAATAATGAGAACATATAAGGCTGATTCCCCATATCAGTTCATTCTCTGTTCTGATTTTTTATTTAAAATTATTGTATTTAATTTTCATGCCCCCCTATTCATATATTTCAGTTCAATCTCAGTTCAGTATCAGTCGTTTAGGTTTTCTCGGCGTCCAATTTTTTGTTGTTGTTGCTATCCGATTCTTACTTTAAAAACCTGATCCGACATTTTATTTTTTGTTATTTTTCTATTTTGTTTTAGTGTATTATTTGTATTCGAAAAGATAAGTTAGGAAAAATTAATTATATAAATTAATTAAAAATTTAGTTTTATCATATGATTTGTCTAATAAAAAATATGTAGTAAATTAAAGTATCACTTTGACATTCTACAATATACAAAAACTTTGTCTCATCATCTTCAAGTTCATTATATAATGTAATGAATTCTATTTCAGCATTTTGTTTCTGCTAAGGTTTATGAAACCAAAATTTAATTTTTTTTTGATTGTCTTTCATATTCTTTATCTAATAAATGCTTGAAAACACTTAATTTTTTTACTGACAAATCACCCATATTTGTTTTACTAAAATATTAAGAAGAAGAACTGTTCTTATAAAATATTTGAGACTAAATTGAGAATGAACAGACGAAATCGAGACTGAACTGATATGTCGGAATCCACATATACTTAATTGTGAATTTCAAACAACCTACTTGAATATATTAGAAAAAATATTGATTTATTGAATATTGATAATAACAGTGAACTTAGTAATATTTAGTTATTTAATTATTAGTGTATAATATAATGCACCGCGTATGGGGTTACAGGACAATGATGATAATATATTGAATAAGAGACACAAAACTGTTTAATATAACTTCTTTAAAAATCTTATCTGGTCCTCTTATTGCACACATATTATTAAATATATAAAAATACGTGCGTATGTTTTTATCGAACTAAATTTTAACCATATATTCATATATTATATAAATTTTATACATATACCTACATATATGTGTTAAAATTGAAATTTTTAAGGAAATAATATAGTAAGAAAAAAGGGTTTAGCAGTACAAATGAAAGAAAAAAATTAAAATTTTAAGAACATAATAGAAAAGGAAAAAAGGGATCTAACAAAGCTTGAAGTTATAAGAGAACAGAAAGAAAAATTTAACACATGAACATCACGATTTTGTTACAATCAAATAAGAAAAGTCAAAAGCAGTAGAGAAGAAGTCCTTATAAAAAATAAAATCATATCCATACATATATATATACATTCATTCATTTTCCAGGATACAATTTTGGAGGATTTTTTTCCTCTATTTTCTTTTTAAAAAGCTTCCGACCTTAATTGAGCTGAAAATTTAGAAGAAAAATTATTTTTTTCTAAAAAATAAAAGTAAACGAATAAAAAAAAACAATAAATGTGATATTTACTAAAATAGCAAGAATATGGTTGAGCTAAACATATAACCCCACCAAACCATTATTTTTATAATTATGTATATGTATAGCATAAGAACATGCTTATGTGTATTTATTAAACATTTTTATTTTTATTTTCTTTTTATTTACTTCCCTGCTCTAACTTTTGAAAAGAGAAAATATTAAACAGAAATTCTGGAATTGTTTTCACCATGATTTCATCAGCATCACACTTCCATTGAACTAATTTTCAAAAAATTTCTTCTCCTTAATTGATATTTAAAGAAATTCGCTTCTTATATTACTCAAATTAACAATCAATTTTTAAAAGTAACAATTACAAAAGTTAAATAGAATACTTAGTTATATGTACATTTTAGGCATAAATTTTCGAAAGTTTCTAACTTTTAAATTTTAATTTTTAATATAAGAGCAGGGGTGCGTGCATTAAGCATGTTAATGGTAATTTGTTTTTAACTACAGTTGAAAGTTTTATATGCAAAAAAATAAATTTAAGTCATAAAAATTACACTTAAATTATGTACGTAAATGGGAATAGAATTATAAACGGCAACACCTTTGTTTATAATGTCGACCTACAGGAGTCGTAAATAGGGGTATCTAGTTGACCTGTAAAAATGTAAACCTGTCAACAAAACTTCCTTTTCATCTATCTTCCTTTTTCGATATATCAATGGCTTAGGACACACTTATACTAAGTCGCAAAATCATAATTTTGCAGGGCAGCAATTTGAAAATTTGATAGCTTGCCAAACCCGTACTATTTAAGTTAGAAAACTGGAACAACGTTGTTTACTTGTTCTTTTCTCAAATAATTACTAAAAATAGTTTTTGCAATTAAATGATTTTTTTTTAAATTTTGTATTTTAAATGTGATAAATGCGAAATACGATATATACGATATATACTAGCTGCCACGAAAAATACCCCATATTTGGGGTTTTGCAAAGAACAAAGACGAAGTATCGGCGGACTTAAAACAATTTCACATCTTCAATTGGAGATAATCCGCCCCTGACCGGCAAAAATGGAGGACGTTGATGAATCAGGCCCAGGAGCTACATGGTCTGTTGACCACCTAAGTAAGTAAGTATTTTAAGTAATAGTTTTGGCACTTAGCATAATTATTCATTAGCTCTCATATTCTATCTAAGCACTTGCAATATTTGTGTTAGACTCGTATTTAATTTTTTATATGGTTAATATTCTAAGTGAGCACTAAGCATATTTGTGTTGGATTAGTGAACATCTTTTTTAGGTTTAATATTTAGAGTAGTGGTTATAATGTACTTGTAATAATACGAACCCTAACATTTTCACTTAACCTATTTTAACACTCTAAATGTCGGAAACTACGTAGGAGTTTCCCACTGTACTTCAACCTAAGTGCATGTGAATTTGTGCGGTGTAATTAATTACAAAAAGAAAAACTTTAAAATTCTAAAATTAAAATAAAAAAGATATGAACAAAAACAATTGAAATAGTGCTTTAAATAAAAAACAAAAAAAAATTAACATTTAATCTAAATTCAGTGTCAATAACAATATAATTATTAAAACGGAAAATTGTAATTACAATAATTGCATTAAACAAAAATATTTAACTAAAATTAACAATAGCTTAAATTTTATTGCATTCTCTCCTATTATTCTATTATATTATAAATGGTGTTAACTGTTCGTCTTAGCTGACAATGGTTAAATCATGACGCGCACGTACATACTCGTTCTTGTTCAAATTCAAGCCGTATCAATACATAATCTTAAGCCACAACATTTTTTTTATTTTTTGTTTTGTTTTTTATTTTTTGATTACTTCTGTTAATTTTAATTTATTTATCTTTTCTCTTGTAAATTGTTCGCTATAATGTTTAAGGTAGATTTATGTAACAACCGCGGTCTATCAACGAATTTCCACTCCGTCGAAAGCGATCTACGGCTTCAAAATCCAGCAATTTTAGCACTAAGTGAAACACAAGTTGTTAATAATGATATTAATTTTAAGACCAATAATTATTCGCTTGTGCCACTTTTTATACCCCATAGAGAGATTGCTTTGTATGTACGAAATGATGTAGCTTATAAGACACTTCAAAATTTTGAGTGCTCCAACCCAATTTATCAATATAATTGGATGAAAATACACGTCGATAAGCGAATTCTTCACTTCTGTTTTAATTACAGATCGTCTCAAGCGAACCATCTAGAAACTGATATGCTTATAGAAAGTCTATCCAATCAGATAAACTCAATCCTGTGAGAGATTGTTTTGGCGGGTGACTTTAATATTCATAATAGGGACTGGCTTCACTTTTCTAGTCACAACAGTCCCGAAGGCCAACAAGTTGAACTTTTTTACAACTTTTTCAACCTTTCTCAACTTGTCAGAAGCTCTACGAGGATACCAGACCAACGCGACCAGAACGGACATCTCCTGGATTTATTCCTAACTATCCGGAGAAATATTCAATCTCTGTTAACTCTCCGCTAGGTGGTTCCGACCACTGTCTTGTAAGCACAAGCTTCGAAGTGGGCACAACAACCAGCTCTAATAATTCTCCCAAAAGACTAGTTTGGCATTATCACCAAGCTGACTGGGAAGGCTTCAACAATTTTTAAATGCATCGAACTGGTCGTTGTGTTGTTTCTAATATAAAAATGTCGATTTTGCTGCAGAGGTGATTACCAAAAGGATTCTATTAGGAATGAAAACCTTCATTCCAAATAGTCTTAAAACTATAAAACGAAATCCTTCAGTTGGTTTAATGACCTCTGCAGCAAAGCTCTGAAATCCAAAGAAGAAGCTTATAAAAAATACAAGAATAATAAAACTTTCAACACGTATGACAGTTATAAATTGGTTAGGAATAAATATAAAATTATCAATCAGCAAAAATTCCTGCACAACCAAAGATTGAGACGAGAAATCTTTAATCTCCTTAACAACAGCAGGTCCTTCTGGACATTTGCTAAAAACGTTGGGCAAAATGTTTGCCAATCTTC
Source organism: Argyra leucocephala (assembly GCA_963942445.1). Lineage (NCBI taxonomy): Eukaryota > Metazoa > Arthropoda > Insecta > Diptera > Dolichopodidae > Argyra > Argyra leucocephala. Next base: position 77,870,147 of record OZ012680.1, on the reverse strand, counting down.
ATTTCCACCTATGAGTGATAATCGTACTATTATATCAGATTCTGTTGGAAAAGCTAACCTTTTTGCAAAATTATTTGCAGCCGATTCCACACTCCCTAATATAGCCTAAACTCTTCCAGCAGTCCCGGTTGTAAGTTCTTCGGTCGGAAGGATTTTCTTCACGACAAGAGCTCTAGTAAAAGTCTTGAAGAATCTCGATATAAAAAAATTTACCGGTCCCGATGGTATACATGCGATTGTGCTGCGACACATTGCCTTCTCCATTTCCAAACCTCTGCGCAACTTATTCTATTTGTCCTTTTCTTCAGGAACTTACCCGTCCTATTGGAAAGTTGACCAAGCTTATCCTAAAAAAGGTGACAAAAGCGATCCTTCTATCGATGATCGGTCTATCATAGTTTCAGTTGACGGCTATTGTCAGGAACAAAGCCTTCTTAAATAGTGTGCTTCATTTTATTTAAATGTTTACAAGATTATACTCTCAACTAGATACCCCTATTTATTAATTATAATTCAAGTTTAAGCCAAATTTAACGTTTTTAAAAAAAAAAACTTCTTAATTACCATATCTTCTCTACCTTTTCCCTATATTAAGTCAAAATAATTTGGTTTTTTTAGAAACTATTTTTCAACTGTGAAGTCCACATCATTGAAATAAATCTTTATAATCAAAACGTAGGTACATATACATGTTTTTTACATCCATGTCCCATTTAATCAAAGATTAGAAATTTGTAAATAACTTTCATTAAAAAAATTTATAAAAAAAAAATATTTAATAGAAAAATGATTTTTTTTATTTACATTTGCCGGTGCATTTACCAAATCGTTCAATTGATAATAATAACCAAAGAATATCTATTAATTGTTATTTTATTCATAAAAAAAAAACAAACATTTCAATCCTATAATGCTACCTATAATGCTTTATCCGTCACAGACCACACCCACACTAAGAAGCAAAAGAAACTAATTTGATTCTTCTGAATGTTTTTTGCTTTAAAATTACTTCATAATATTTGGTAAAACAAAATTATTGATAGAGAAAAAGAATATGAAAATAAATTTAAAAAGAAAACGAAAAATGTTTTTTGTTTTGCTAATGTGGTGAATTAAATTCCAATTTACTTTTTAGAAGTTTTTTTTTTTAATCTTATTTTCTTTCATTTTTGGTGAATAGATTGAATAATTTTAAGGTGAAAAGTGGGCAACTAACTTTATTATAAAATATGATTTTTTTCGTCATTTATTTTATCTCGATGACAAAGGGTACTGGGCCAGGCTTGAAAGCCCTTTTAAAGAACTTTTTTGCTTCATCGGGATTCGAACCTGGGACATATCGGTTGAAAGGAAGGCGCTCTACCTACTACGCCATCCAGCGTGTAACAAATCTTTCGACCATATCAAAAGCTTAATAAATTTGTGGTAATAATATATAACCGCTTCTGTTAAAATTTTTCAATATTACCATTTCCAAATTATTCTGTGAAAAAATTGGGAAGACATAAAAAATCCATCAGTGTATTCTCGCGGTATTAATTTTTTATTAAAAATAAAGTTTTAAATATAATTTGGTTGAATAATATGATAATATGCATAAGTTATGGTTAAAAATTTAAAAAAAATAAGCTGTTATAATATAAGAGCAAAATGAAATTAGAAGCGGATAACATCACAAATTAAATTTGGAAATTAGATACGATAACATCACAAAATAAATTTGGATACAATCACTTAAATCAATTTTATAAAAGTGGTATAACCACTAAACCTAATGTAACCTGCTAGGTTTTTCTGTAGAATACTTATTTGGCATGTAGATAAAGTTGGTGTAAGTTATTTATTAAGTGTAATGTACAGTCTAGTTAGTTAAGACGAGTAAATTAATGCGATTTTCTTAATTTTAAAAGCCTCGGAATTTTTGTGGAACATAAATTTTTACACGTAGAATGCGATAGTAAAAATATCTTATTCTTTATTTCGACTTAAGCGGTTATTATTGCAACATAAATTATGCATAAGTTTTATTTCATTTAAATAATAGCTAGTTAACAATAACCATACACTCTTTAACGTTTCTTTTAATAGTTTTTAATGTTGCATTTGGATGAAACGGTTTTTTTCCCTTAGTATGCATAATTCCTTTTATATAATACATGTATACCAATATAAAAGTGACAAATGAACAATTAAGTATAGAAAATTACCAATTTGAAAAAATATAAAAATTTCTTACGATAATGAGGTATTAAAACTAAATTCGAAAAACATAAAACAAATTTGGTCTAAAGTTGACATATTATGTCATCCCCATAATTTGATAAAATAAGGAAACATAATAATATTACAGTATATATATATATATGTACCTACGTTAATATGCAAAATATTCAACCGAAAAATAAAACAAAAAAAAAGATTTATTTAAACATTTTGAAAGAGAAAATGGGAAAAAAATCACAATAAAATGAGAAAGGATGAAAGATTCTTTTAGATTGTACCCTAGACTTTCGTTTCCTTTATCATGTTTATTTTTAAAAATAATTATTTTATATATGTATTATTCTTTTGAATGTGTTAAAAAGTTGGAATAGTCTTTTTTTGTTTTTCGTTTCGTTTTTTTCTTTTATTTAAATATTTTTTCATTCCAATTTCTTCTAAAATGTGTTAAATTTTGTTTTTTATCCTTTATTTATCAACTGGCTGTTGATTGTTCATTTTTATAAGGCTATTTTACCTTCTATTGAAATTTTAAAGGATATATTTTTAATACAATATCCATTGTATTAAAGAATTTTTAATAATATCCTTGATTTATTTTGGTTTTGATGTTTTTCTTCTATTAATGCATACTTAGTATGTGTAACAATATTTATTTGAATTCGTGTGTACTAAAATAAATACTACTTATTGTATGTATTGAGAAAAGAGTAACAAAGATTTGTTTTTAATTTTGTATAAAAATAAAATTTATTAAGTAGTTATAATAAAAATGAAAAAAGGATAAACAACGAAATATTTTAATAATTAATTATAAGAAAGAATTTAAAAAATATTGCTGAAATTGACACGAATACTATAATTTAGAAATGATTATCCTAGATTACTATAATTAGTAAAAGAAAAAAAAATTGGTTGTTTGGTTTTCTAATTATTATTTATTGGCCTAGTTCTTGATAACAAACAATATTGGCCATACGATATTATCGGCCATCGGTATTATTGAACATAAATTTTTGATTTGTGAATTGTGATTTATTATGTTTAATTTTAGTTTTAATTTAATTTTTATTTTTAATTAAATTTACAAATAGTAGATTGTAATTATATATTCTCATGTTTCAAAACCTGTAGAATATATTTTTTATGTTTCAAATTATAAAAAAACTAATCTAAAACAAAGTAGCGTTATTATCTATATATATATATATATATAAATTAATTTTTTTATGTCTGGCTTTATGTTATTTATAGACCCGAAAACTACTGAATCGATTTTGATGAAATTTTCAGAGTATATTACTGGAATAGAGGCGAAGTTTATAGGCCTACCCGTTTTTACAACTCCGACGGGTTCGAGCAGCTGCCATACAACTCACAGCACCTATCAAAAATATATTAAGAACCAAAAGTGTTACAGAGCTGAAAATTTGTACCCAGGTACTGCCTCAAAAGTAAACAAATACGTCTCTCACCGTTTCTCAAAATTTTGAGTTGTTCGGACAGCTGCCGTACAACTCTCAGTACCTATCACAAATTATTTTTCTACTAGCGTTTTCTACTATTTTTATTATTCAAACAAGAATTAAAAGTGTTACAGAGCTGAAAATTTGTACTCAGGTACTATATAAAAAAAAAAAAAAAATACGTCTATTGCCGTTTTTCAAAACTTTGAGTGGTTCGGGAATGAGCAAATATATCTTTTACCGTTTTCCAATAATCAGAGTGGTTCGGGTAACAGTCATACAACTTCCATTATCTATCAGGAATATTTATAAAATTAAAGTTTTTATGTAACTGCAAATTGTATTTCAGGTACCCTCATAAATAAAATAATGACATCCGTTTTCTAAAATTGTTAGTAATTTTAAAAGAAATCAGCAGTTTTTGTTTTTAAGGTTTTAAATTTTATTATTTTAAATTAGATATTTCTATTATAGGTACTTTGGGCCAGCAACGCGGACTGGGTACAGCTATTAATTTATAAATAATAATCATAGTAATTTTTCGTTTTTTACTTAAAAAATCTTTTTCACAATCTTTCACAAAAATTAACATAATGACGATCAACAACCCATCATAAAAATGTTTGTTTCTTTGTATGCCCAAATTTGGATGCCATTTTATATAACCGAAAGCATGGTGATCGTCAATAATTGTCGTCAACTGGATTAACCGAAAGCTTGATGAGAGTTGTTTTTTTACAGTTACAGCGCAGACGACGTAAGCGACAGCAGAGTACGTTTGATCGACTAAAAAGTTTTATTATTCGTAATTTTATCGAAGTAATAATTTCCGGTGTAGGAATCGTATTTTTCCCTTTCTTTTTTTTGCAAGCACTTTCGTCGAAATTTGTTGTACCTGCTTCCTGCCGGAGCTATTAATTTCACGAAAATTCATATGTCAGAAATTACTGGGCAATTTCGGTTCAAACTTATGACACATGTTGGATTGCCATAAACAGGTTTTCTTATTAGAAAGTTTTAGGGACGTGCATCCTTCTCTTTTATTTTCATATTGCCATTATTTTCTATTTGTACCGAAAATGAATTAACTGAATTGAACAAAATTTGGTGTTAAGTTTTTTTAAATTATATCACCCTCCTTTGAAAGTGAAAAAACGAAAAAAAGTTATTAGACCGGTATGGCGAATCGGGTCATTGGAATCAATAAAAATTAATTTTTCGCCTTTTTTATTTATTTCTTGTTTAGATCGAACAGATTAATTAATATTTAAAACAGAAGTAATTAAATATTTAACAAACTTATTATAAACTAAAATACTCTACAATTTATAAAAGAAAAATAGAAGGAAATGGGAAAACTAGAACTAGTTACGTATTAACAAAGGATTATTAAGTGTGATGATAATTTGACTTCTACTTAATGAAAAATCAATGTAGCTTTTATATTTATTGCAGAACATAAACATCCTATTAATGGGTTCATATTCCTCGTAATTTGTCCGATGATAAAGGGCATTAAAAATGTTCTCTGATCGAAACCGTGTACTAGTATTGACATGGGTATTCATCATACTTTTAATTGTACTGTGAATAGATTTCGTCTTTCATAACTTGTAGTATGAAGAAAATATCTAAAATTTATCTTCTAGATTCCAAAGAGATTAAGTTAAGTAACTTTAGGCGATTTTTATAAGGGGTAGAATAAATGAGTCAGTCCATGGTAGATTACGTAACGCATACATCAAAAAAAATTCTGAATTAAATCAATTCTATCAGTATGAATATTATAGTGTGGTGATCACACTTGACTAGCATACTCATTATTGGGTCGAATTAGTGACATATACAATGATCTGGTAATATATGGATCGTCGAATTCCCTAGCCCATCTCTTAATGAAACCCAACATAGAATTAGCTTTATTAATAATTGCGTTGAGGTGCTCATTGAAAGACGGTTTCTCGTCAAACTTTACTCCCAGGTCCTTAAAGTGGGGTACTCTTTTAATAACACTGTCGCTAAAAGTATAGTTAACAGCACCTGGTGTTAAGCGACGAGTAAAAGAGATGACATTACATTTGCCGATGTTTGAAGCAAAACTGTGTCATTTGATTTGACAATTTCTTTAAATATTTTCATATCATTCGCATAAATTATAACGCTGCTGTTTTTAATTAACGATGGTATATCGTTGACGGAAATGATGAAAATTAATGGACCCAGATGGCTGCCTTGCGGGACACCAGAATTAGTATGGAACGTACTGGAAATGGCATGTCTAAAGAGAACAGGTAGAACCTATTCGATAGGTAAGATTCTATCCATTTTAGTAGGAATGTTGCGATTCCTAGTTTGTGAAGTTTTACTAAAATAACACTATGAGACAGGAGATCAAATGCCTTACTTAAATCAGTATATACGACATCAGTCTGGAAACCAGCTTCCATCGATTTAAGAAACATGGAACATGATTCAACTAAATTTGTTACGGATAATCTTCCCTTCATAAAACCATTAGACACAACCCGAGACAAACATTCGCTATATATAGCATCGTACACCATAAGTTCAAATAGCTTTGGTATAGTTGACAGTTTATATTGGACGATAGTTTACCATGTCATTTTTTGAACTCTTCTTGTGAACCGGTTTGATATAGGTATATTTCCGAGATTGAGGAAATATTTCGTGTTTAAGAGACTTATTTAATAAAATTGAAAAAGAATAAGCAAGTGATTCACAGCAATTTTTTAAAACTATTTGCGGAATATTATCGGGGATGTTTCGTTATTTAACTTACTTAAATAAACTTTTATTTGAGATACGCCAAACTGGATCAAAGGTATGGGCATTGGATGGAGTTGTGCTAAATGGGGAAATTTAAGTGGGTCTACTTCAAAGATGTTATCCTGATAAGAGCTTGAAAATAATTTTTTGAATTGTGCTACAATAGCTTCAGAGTTATTACTTGTTGAACCCTTATGATTCAAATGGTTAGGGTATCGGTCTGATGTACGTTTTAAATTAATGAACCTCCAGAACACTTTGGAATTAGATTCCTCCTGGGCAACGTGGATTAGATAACTATTGTATCTAGCTTTTACTGAGGTCTTAAAGGTATTAAAAATATCCACAAAATCATTGTGGGATTCATTAGATTTATTCATCAGATATTTTCTCCATGCTCTATTTTTTCTATTACGTAATTTTTTTAGATCTTGTGTGAACCAGACGGGACTCCCATTTGGATCTTTAACACGTGTGGTTGGAATGAATAATCTAAAGCCATATTCAATAATACGGTAAAATTCAGATAACGCAAGTTCTATATTATTGTAAAAAAATGCAGCTTCAAAATTAGTTGAAGAAAAATAATTATTTAAAACTAAACAAACCAGTGATCTTCTATGCCCAGAAACTATATTTCTACAAAGCTTTCAGTCAATCAGTCCGGTACAACGAAACGAAAAATCTGTAAACCGACTTGCGGAAACGAATTAACGGAATTTACCAAAAAACAGTGGCATAATATATCCTCTGTATATTGCTATATGTCCAATTAAAAAGTTATTCACATCGACAAATTTGTTCAGAAAAAATATCTGTATTTACTCCCGTTTCAAATATATATGAAGTGGACTAGGAGTTGTATCACAGCTACCCGAACCAGTAAAATTTTTGAAAATGGTAAAAGGCATATTTGTTTTTTTTTTTGAGAGAGTACCTCTGCGCAAATCTTCAGCTATGTAGCACCTTTGGTTTTTGAAATATTTTTGTCAGTTGCTGGGAGTTGTATAACAGCTACCCGAACTAGTCAGAATTTTGACAAACAACATATCACGAATTCGATTCCAAGTAATAAAAAACCATCCTGTACAATTTGGTTGCAATTGGTCAATGCGTCTCTAAGGAGTTCTGACACAAACATACATTCATACTACATACATACAATGTAATATGATAAACTAAGTAGTATCAATAAAATTAAAAAAAAAAAAATTGGGAAAAATGTATAATTTTATATATAAATGTATATTTTTTAAAAACAAAACTATTTTAAAAGCTATCGGAAAGACGTAAGAGCTTCACAGAAAATATGAGAATTATAGATGAAAACAGAAATATAATAACAAAAAATATCTGAGAAATGGGATTATTTGTTATTGTTCAACAACCATAAGAGACTACCATACTGTATACTGTTTATTTCACTAGGGACTAAAATAGTATAAGATAAAAATAAAGAAAAGGGTATAATTATGAATATACATGTATGTATGAATGTTCAATTTTGTTATATTAAAAATTTTAAATCTGTGAAATATCGATGTTACCATTGAGTTTCAGTTTCAAAAGATTATACATCACAATTAAAACTGGAATTAACCGAAGTTAAATTCATAAAGTTTTAGTTTCTTGTCTATTTCATTTAGTAGTGTTGGTGCACTTGCTTTGTCTATCAAAATTGTTCTATACGCAACATCTAGCCAACATTTTTTTCATATTATCAAATTAAATTAGGTGAAAAAGAATTTATTGGATAGAAAAAAAGACTTTTCTCAACGTTCAAAATTCATTGCAATACAAACATTAAGCAACATAGAAGTCAATCGCGGAAGTCTATTGGGTAGAAAATTTTTTGTTTTAAGAACCATAAAATGACTTTAATATATCTGTAATATTGTAAAAATCTGTAATCTGTAATATCTGTAAACTATTTTTATTTAAATATTTGAATTTTATTTACATTCTACAAAATGTATTCAGACATTGTATTAAACCCATAGCATCACTCCTTAATTGTTCGTTTGTGTGTGTGTTTATGTATTTCTTAGTTTGGTATACTTCCCTGGTTTATAATACAGTTCTCTATCTTGATAAGCTCTCCAATCTCGTAATTTCCTTTTTCGCAACAATTTTATTTTTGTTTGATGTTTTCCTGTTGCTCAGGCTTTTTGTCATTACACATTACACATTACACATTCACACATTTAAATTACATAAGTACACACACAAAAATACAATATTTCACAAATAAAAAATAAACACCAAAATATTCCAAACTGAAAAATTTATATTTTTGACAGCAAATATTTTGACAAGTCTATCAGTTTCAATAGATTTCCACGATATTCCAAGAAATTTTTGTTATAGACTTGTATATAAATAGACTTTCCCGATTGACCTATAAACACCAAATAAGAACTTTCAAAAACTGTATTTTTTTATTCCATATATATAATCTTAGTCAGCGCAAAGAAAATTATCAGAAAGTTATCAGGATTTTTTCGTTGACAATACTCAACGTAAATAATTAATTCAAAAAAAAAAGCAGCTGCGAAAAGGGCCAATTGCTACTTTGTCTAGTAAAAATAAATAAAATGTTTTTAGATTTCTTTTTTCAGTTGAGTACAAAGTACTGATGTCGAAATGTGCAAGTTGTAAACGAAATACGCTTATCTGCATGTTTTATCTATATACTAGCAAAGTTGCCCGACATTGTCCAAAATTAACAATACTACAACTTAAACTACGCTTATATTAAAATTATATGCATTAGTAATAGTTATAGACTTTAGACTTTATGAGGCTTTCTCAACAATATAGGTATTATTTCGGAAAGAAAATTTGGCCATCTGATCAACCATCTCAATCGCTTAATGTAGTCCTAATACTAAGTTCCTTGGGAGAGTGCTAATGGGAGAGTGATCTTCTAAAACAACTAACAACAACAAATAGGTCACTAAATTCGTGATCTCAGAAATACCCAATCGCTAATTGGTCTTTCAGAAGCAACTGTAATAATCACTCCTACCAACCTAGCCACCCAAACGAAGATATAAATGGGACCTATAGCTAGTTTTCACTAGAATCACTTCATGAAAGAATTTATAAATTTGGATGTAAGTAAAATATACTTATATTCATATACCTATACGAGTATGTGTAGTATACAGGATAATATTTATGTGTCAGAAAAAAATGAATTTGGTTCTAAAAGATATAGAACAATGAAAAGGATTAAAATAACAAGCACCTTATGTTTTTTGTCCAATGATAACTTTATGGATAAAAGATCTTCAGATCTTTGTTAATAAAGGAAAGCATAAATGAAAAGAAAAGGCAAATAGTAGTTTACATAATATTACATGTATATACATTATACTACCTACATAGTTTTCCATGTTATTTCTTTTAGCTTTTATTACGCTTTATTTGAATTTTTTGAGAAGGGTAAAAATGTGTAAAGCTGTTATAATAAAAAAAAAATGATTCTAAATTACTAAAATATATTTACAATAAGATTGTTGGTGATTTTTTTTTTTGTTTCTTTTCTTATTACTTTTGGAAGGAAAAGAAACATGTGAAATGGATAGATAAATAGATAATGAACGATATTATGGAAAAATAAGTATAGTAAGTAATTGGTTGAATTAACAGTTTTTGTTTTTTTACTCAGGAGTTGTTTAACGTTTTAACAAAGTTGTAATTTTTTAATTTAAAATTTATTTTATAATTCAAAATTGATGTTAAATTTATTCTGTTTTTTTTTGTTCATGTTGTAGTTGTTTACTTGGGTATCACATCCAAATAAATATGTATAAATTTCACTAATAATGTTGCAGAGAGACATTCTACTATTATTATTAGATTTAAGATTTTATTTAAAACTATTTTATCACATTGATTTAATTTTTATTGTGTGTTGAATCTAGTCGAATTAAAATTTCAATTTCTTAGTTAATTTTTTGCATATTGTTATTGCTTTGGATTTCTCCAATTGAATTACAATATTTTCTATATCGTGTGTAGGTACCACAATAATAATTTTGAATAATTCCGATAAAACATATTTAATTATAGGTAAGTGTAACAATAATAAATCAGGACTCAACAGTGTTCCATTAATGTTCAGTGAACGTTGTCGCAATGGTATTTTGGATATTGTGTTAAAAAGGTATTCCTGATTACTTATTTTTTTCTTATATGTTGGTGAACAAACTTGATTTAGTGAAAGACAATATTTCTGTTTGGATGACAGTTTCGCTGGAATAATATAAAATATTATTCTTTAATTCAAAGTCTATTGTTATAGAATATTTATGTCTCTATAATTATTGAAAATAGTCGAATCCTTTGAATTTCAATAAATATGGTTATCATACAGATAATTGTATTTCGTTTTATCGCCACGTGAATACTTAAGTGTTCAATATACTGAAGAATGAAGTGGGATAATTTTAAACTTTGAGCCACTTTTGGTTGGGTTTTTTAAACCTTAAAATGTAACCTATATTTCCATAATCTGTGTTTTATTGAAGTTTTAGTTAAGCTGATCAAACATAAGAAAAGCTTTGTAAGTTTGAAGCAAATCGGAATAAGCAAAAATCGGCCGAAACGCTTATTGGACACAAATGTATGTAGATAGTGAATTATAAAAATTGTTAATAAAAATCCATTTAATATTTGACACTTAAGAACTTAAAGCAAACAATTTCTGAAAGAAAATGAAAACAAATAAATTTAACATAAATTATGATAATTATTTCAAAGTGAAGTTTTTCTTGCTTTAGTTAAAAGAAAATTAAATATAATCATAACAATTCATGACAGTCAGACATCTGCTTCAAATTAAAATTAACTTAAACAGTCTTTCTCGCTTTAATTATAATAAAAACAGTCTCAAATATCTATCACAATAGAAATACTATTAAAATATTAAATATAAATATTCAGGATTTTAAGACAGCCTTATAAATTGCAACATCTTCATGTTGAATATAATCGAACATTGATATAATATCTTTAGGTATCTGTTGTATTTTTTCCCCATAAATATCGCTGGTAAATTGGAATTACTTTTTCTCAGCATTGCCATTGCCGCTATATTACATTTTTTCAAATCCATTGAATTATAAGAAATTTCTCTAGCTCTACTATACTTAAGTTCCGAAAAATTTAATGGGAAGCCGCGTTATAATTGTGAAAATCAATTGGCTAAATTCAGTAATCAACTTGCTAAATTTTTAGTTTGACTCTTTCATAGTTCATTGTTTTAAGATTTATATGAATAAGACTTTTTTAAGTAACAGTTTATACAGAGTGGACTGCATTTACTTTCTGTATTCACGGATGACCAGGCTCTGAATATTTTTGGACTATTGTTTTTATTTGTTTGTTTGCAAGTAATTTTAATAAAGCAAAAGAGGATATTCTATTTTTATTTTGTGAGATGCAGGTATCTGACCATAAAATTAAATGTTGAATATATGGAATATCTAAAAGAAAGATTTTCAAATTTTTGCAAGCGCACTGTAGTATATTTTAACTAGCACGCGTAGGTATAATATAGAACATTTTCATATTAAACATTAAGCACAAACATTGTTTAAAAAATTTTTAATGTTTAATTGATTAACTTCATAAATTTTTTTCAGTTTTCGACACTTAAGCATTAAGGTGAAGACAAAAATATTAGTATTTGTATGTATATTTGTATGCATACAAATACTAATATTAACCAAAATTACCCGATTGGACACTTAAGTATTCACGCGGCGACTTGCAGACTTCCTTAGTGTTTTGTACTTGACTGAGTCAAGAAATTTCAAATTTTTATTTTTTATTTTTGCTAGACATTTAGCAATTTGATTCTTGTTGGTTTACTTTCTTGTTAAACTCTAAGTAACTATATGTTTATTTTAGTTGTAACAAATATTATAGTGTTAGAATATAAGTTCTAAGATTTCATAAAATAATGCAAAAACATAACCCGCAAGGTTTCAAAAGATATAAACGAACAAGCAAAACATTTTTTATGGTTTTAACTTTATTGTTTAAAGGCCTCAAAATAATATCAGACTAATTAATCGATTAAAGATTTGCTTTATATTTGCGTTATACAAATAAATTACATGTTAAGATAAATCTCTTCATTAAATAATATAAAAGACCTATATAATTAAATGAAGTACATCATATGATATGTACACCGTTTTGTATATAATATATATGTATACATATTTTATACACACCTTTCATTTTATTCATGTACATACATTTTTTTGCTCATTTAATTTAACATTCTGAAATCAAAATGCAAAGTACCCTTATTAATTCCAAAAGCGCTTTGAAAATTGCGAGTTTTATCGATGATCAGATAAAAATGAGCTTTTTTTAATGTGTACTTTGAATTCAATAAAGAAATCTACTCTATATAAGTATGTAACTAACTATATATTTCATCATCATCGTCACAGTATCTCATCTTATTTCAATTCTGTCATTTATTTATTTCTATTTGCCTATTATGTTTGTGTGTATATAAACCCAAATCCTTCATTTCAATCTTTTTTGTTTTATGTACATAAATTATGTTATTTACAAAAGTTCATAAGAATTTCGGTATGTTGATATGTGACTACCATGTGTGTGTTTGTAATGAATTTATCGCAAACATCGTTAGCTATATGTTTCGAGTTATCTAGTGGAAAAATTAAAGTCTTTAATACTGTTTTAATATTATAAGTAAGTAAGTAAGAAAAAAGGTAGATGGGATATTTAGTTAAAAAGGAACGATATAAATTTTTTGAATAGAAAAAAATGCGAACTTACATGTTTTTTCAGTATTTAAAAAATACAAAAAATTTTACTTTTTATGTTAATATTTCTAAACCAGAAACCTGGTTCTAAAAGTAAAAAAAAGTGAATTTTCATTTTAAATATTACTTACAGAATAATATGATTTGCTTTCAACGAAATTTTTAAACCATAATTTAATTTTGTATTCAATATAAATTTGTAGATGTTAATTAAGAGTTTTATAATTCATAAAGCTCTTCTAAATTTTCAAATTTACAATCGCAGAGCGCATCACTAACAATGACATTAAATCTAATCTATAATTATAATTGACAAGCATTTAAGGTCTTGCGCAGTAGACACCTTTTTATTTTATTTCGATTCTCCTACTCCTTATTGAACTTCTAATTTATATAATATACTAGGGGCCCCTGTTGCGTAATTATATTTCAAGTTGAAGTCAAATTTAAAGTTTTAAAAAAAAAACAGTAATTTACGTACTGACATAGACTTCGCACGTTATAGCAGCAACCACTCGTGTTTAATAAAAGTATATTATTACTACAAATAACCAAAATTTAGAAACAGTTACTTAAAAAGATAAAAATGAAGAATTCAAGTGATTTGTTTTTTTGTTGTTTTTATATTTTTTATTTTAGATGAATTTGTTTTTTTGTTTTTTTTTTTTGCATATGTACATAGATTCATTTGCAAGTATATAATGTAAATTATAAAAACTGAATTGTTTGCTTTTGTTTATTATTTTAACAAGTTCTCGCATATGCATAATGTATTTGCTGAATAATAAAATCATATGAGTACAAAATTTTCAACTGTGTGCGCATTTTTGTTTTATATATAATCTTATATATTATGTATATTAGAAGTTCATTAAGGAGTAGGAGAATCGAAATAAAATGAAAAGGTGTCTACTGCGCAGGACCTTAAATGCTTGTCAATTATAATTATAGATAGCTACTTTGACTCTATTATGTAAAGATGAAAATGCCCGTCATATGAATTTTTTTTGTTTTTATTTTTTTTATATTTTTGTTTGTTTTTGTTTTTTATTTTAATAAGAACTCACGAATAATGTATTTGGTGAATAATAAAACCATATGATTAAAAAAATTTCAACTGTGTGAGCATTATTGTTTTATATACAACTATTATATTAGAAGTTCAATAAGGATAATTATATATACTCCAACTCTACTATATAAAAATAAATTTGCTCGTCATATGAACAATTCAACTGATTTTTTTTGTTTTTTCTTTTTTATATTTTTTATTTGAGATGAATTTGTTTCTTTGTTTTTTTTTTAGCATATGTAAATAGATTCATTCGCAAGTACATAATATAAAATATAATAACTGATTTGTTTACTTTTGTTTATTATTTTCATAATATTTCACTTATGCATAATGTATTTGCTGAATAATAAAATCATATGAGTACAAAATTTTCAACTGTGTGCGCATTTTTGTTTTATACACAATCTTATATATTATATTTATTAGAAGTTCATTAAGGAGTAGGAGAATCGAAATAAAATGAAAAGGTGTCTACTGCACAGGACCTTCAATGCTTGTCAATTATAATTATAGATGATTAACATATAGTACAATAAAAATTGGCGGTTAGTTATGAATGTTATTGTATTCAAACAAAAATAATAAAATATTGCCTGGTACCTATATACATATTATGTACATAAAAATAAAAAAATTGATTTAAAAGTTTAAATCAAAAATTTTCAATTTACATTTATTATTGCACATCTAATAAATGCTGTTTCTTCTACTGCAAATGTACATATACTATATACTATTTATTTTTTAATGAGTGAAGTAGATTTATGTAGATACGTAATTTCATAAAAGTAAAAAAAAATAATTTTGGTCAAAATTGTAGGTATATAAATATGTATGGATTATGTATGAATGTAATTCTGAAACAGATTAAGCTCACAATTCTGCAAGAGAATTAATAGAATTTGGGTCTATATTTTCATTAACCAAAACCGTGTTTATTTATAAATTAAGAATATTTTTGGTAAATTGAAAAAATAATATAAAGTTAAAATGCTTGTCAATTATAATTATAGATAACTACTTTGACTCTATTATGTAAAGATGAAATTGCCCGTCATATGATTTTTTTTTGTTTTTGTCTTTTTATATTTTTGTTTGTTTTTGTTTTTTATTTTAATAAGAACTCACGAATAATGTATTTGGTAAATAATAAAACCATATGATTAAAAAATTTTCAACTATGTGAGCATTATTGTTTTATATACAACTACTATATATTAGAAGTTCAATAAGGATAATTATATATACTCTAACTCTACTATATAAAAATGAATTTGCTAGTCATATGAACAATTCAACTGATTTTTTTTTTTATAAAAACTTGTTTTCCAGCGTTAGAGTAAAATTTTCATAATTATAATTAACAAGCATTTAAGGTCCTGCACAGTAGACACCTTTTTATTTTATTTCGATTCTCCTACTCCTTAATGAACTTCTAATATACCTATATAATATATAAGATTATATATAAAACAAAAATGCGCACACAGTTGAACCTTTTGTACTCATATGATTTTATTATTCAGCAAATACATTATGCATAAGTGAGATATTATGAAAATAATAAACAAAAGTAAACAAATCAGTTATTATATTTTATATTATGTACTTGCAAATGAATTTATGTACATATGCCAAGGAAAAACAAAGAAACAAATTCATCTCAAATAAAAAATATAAAAAAGCAAAAACAAAAAAAACAGTTGAATTGTTCATATGACGAGCAAATTTATTTTTATATAGTAGAGTTGGAGTATATATAATTATCCTTATTGAACTTCTAATATAATAGTTGTATATAAAACAATAATGCTCACACAGTTGAAAATTTTTTAATCATATGGTTTTATTATTCACCAAATACATTATTCGTGAGTTCTTATTAAAATAAAAAACAAAAACAAACAAAAATATAAAAAAATACAAAAAAAAATACAAAAACAAAAAAAATTCATATGACGGGCAATTTCATCTTTACATAATAGAGTCAAAGTAGCTATCTATAATTAAAATTGACAAGCATTTAGGGTCCTGGGCAGTAGACACCTTTTCATTTTATTTCGATTCTCCTACTCCTTAATGAACTTCTGATATAATATATAAGATTTATATATAAAACAAAAATGCGCACACAGTTGAAAATTTTTTACTCATATGATTTTATTATTCAGCAAATACATTATGCATATGTGAGAACTTATTAAAATAATAAACAAAAGCAAACAATTCAGTTTTTATAATTTACATTATATACTTGCAAATGAATCTATGTACATATGCAAAAAAAAAAACAAAAAAATTAAATTCATCTAAAATAAAAAATATAAAAACAACAAAAAAACAAATCACTTGAATTCTTCATTTTTATCTTTTTAAGTAACTGTTTCTAAATTTTGGTTATTTGTAGTAATAATATAGTTTTTATTAAAGTTATGTATTATGTATGTATATATATACATACCTCTTTAATGACAAAATTTTTTTTAGGAATTTTATCCACTAAATGCCATTTACTATAGGGAATATATCGGAAACGAAGCAGTATATGAGGGACATGTATTTATATGTGTCCTAAATAAAACTTACTAACCACGAAGCTTTTTATTAAACACGAGTGGTTTCTGCTATATCGTGCGAAGTCTATGTCAGTACGTAAATTACTGTTTTTTTAAAAACTTTAAATTTCACTTCAACTTGAAATATAATTACTCAACAGGGGCCCCTAGTAGTTATTATATTCTATATTCTATTCTAATATCTAAAATCTTTGCAATATTCCTGTTATTGCTTAAATTGTTTTGTATTTGAATATCGTTAAAAGAGTTTGAGTTTGCTAATCACTAGAAAAGGTTAAAGTTGTGCTATTGAAGAAAGCTTAGTTAAAGAAAATATTTTATTTTAGCAATATCTAATTATAATACGCTAATAATGTCTGTAAAACTTTCCACCGTGGTGAATAAAAGCAAGTAACACGAACCAGAAAATTTAACAATTCACCTCGCCTGGGTAAATATAAACTTTCCATGAAATAAATCAAGTGGTGAATAAAAGTAAAATCTTAAAACAAATATTATGTAATAACCTTTCTCGTTAAGTATCGTATAAAAAGTACTTGCTGCAATCCAACCAGGAACTAGAACATAATAAATAAAGTGGTGAATTATAATAAAACAAAAAAAAAAATATTAATATGAAGCTTTTTCAAATTAGAAGTATAGAGAATAAGAATTAAGATCTTTTGATAGTCTTATGCCAAATGCAAACGCAGACCACGAATATTAATGATCATTAAAAAAAATTAAATTGTTTTGACCTGATCAATTACACTTTTTAATAATTATTATTAATTGTTTTTTAATAATTATATGTTGTTGATACTTTAAAAAAGTTTTACGATATACTTAGTTACTCAATTTTTTCAATTGTTTTCCTCAAATTACATTTTGGCCTAGCCAATGAAGACATCTTATTCTGACTTTTTTAGCTAGGTCCATGTCGTTGAACAGCTGGTATAGTTCGGCATTGTATCTTCTCCAAATCCCTTCGTCAGAAACAGGACCATAAATGCGACGAAGAATTTTTCTCTCAAAGATACCAAGTGTATGCTCGTTTGCTTTTGGTAATGTCCACGACTCAGAACCATATAGCAGCACCGGAATGAATGTTTTGTATAATTGTGCTTTGGTATTTTGGGATAGGAGCTTTGAACCCAGTTGTTTGGTAAAACTGAAGTAGCAACGGTTTGCAAAGGTAATTCTTCAACATCGATGTTATTGGTGGAATTGTTGTTGTTTCCGAGGTAGATAAACTCCTGAACTACCTCGAAATTATATGAGCCGACAGAGATGTTGTGTCCTATATGATGTCGTGAGCACATTTTATTTGTCGACAGCATATATTTTGTTTTGTTCTCATTTATGGGAAGACCCGCTTTACCTGCTTCCTCTTCAATCTGAAAAAGATGGAGCGTATCAATTTGAAATTCAAGGGCCTTCTCCAGGATCTGCCTTAATGCGATTACCTGGTCGGTGGTTGATTTACCAGGACGGAAGCCGCACTGATAGTTTCCTATCACAGCGTTACAGTGGGGCTTCAATCGTTCGCACAGAATGTTGAAAAGAATTTTATACGCAACGTTTAATAGGGATATTCCTCTATAGTTGGCGCAGGACATGGAATCGCCCTTTTTGAATGTTGGAAATATTGAACTTAAACTCTAGTCATCAGACATGCTCTCCTCGATCCAGATTTGTTTGATGATTTGGTGCATGAATTCAATCATCACTGGTAGCGTGTCGGGCATCAATCATAATGTGGAATACCAATTTGATTCGCTGTACGTCCATCCGGAGATAGCTAGGTTGCTTTGTGGATATTTTTATGGGGGAAATTTGTGCTACTTATAACCAGCAAGGGCTGCAAAATCAATTGCTCGGTATCCATTATCTGTTGTGGTGGGGTAAAGACTATGGCTACCAATCGTTTTGCCGAAAATTTCTTCCTTACCGATTTTAGGAATGAAGTCTCCAAGCACGGTTTTTGCATTGTATTCAGGACAGGACTCATATGTTTTATCCAGGATGTCGTAGAATTTATCCGTTGTGGAGTCCTGCGCTTCGTCGGTTGGTGCGTGCACACATATTAGGCTGATGTTGAAGAATTTGCCTTTGATACTGATGACGGCTAGATGTTCATTAACAGGTGTAAAATTAATAACGTTTCCTCTAAGCCGTTTTCCCACTACGAATCCGCATCCAAATATGTGATGTTTTTCGTGGCAGCTGTAATATATATCGCATGTTCGTTTTTTTAACATGCCAAATTTCCTGTATCGCAGTAACGTCTGCTTTATACTGCGAGAGAATATTTTCAATTTCGTTAGATGCAGCTGGATGATAGAGTGTTCTTACATTCCAACTGCAAATTCTTGTAAAATTCGTGGAAAATTATGGTATTATATGAAATGAATGGTGCTATTCCAATTCACATCAGTATTTAGTTGAGTTGTCTCTTACACAAATCAACCCAAAAGACAACACAGCCGAATTTGATATTTTAAATAACAACTTTTAGCTGTTGTAAAGAGGTTGTATGTCACAACAGTGTTGCCATTAACAAATGACTATTTGAATAGTACAAATTGATTTTAATGCGTAAAATTTTCAAAAATTTTTATTTGGTATGGTACGTTGTGAATTTACAACAAAAATATATACATAACTAATAATAATAAAAAGTTTATAATTTAAATATAATGAAAATGTTGAAAAACAATTAATTTTAAATTACAAAAATATTTTGCAAGTGTATCATTTTTTATAGAGGAATATGATGATGGGGAGATCGAAAATTTATTATTTTAAAATATATTATATTTGTATGCACTTCTCTTTTGCCATAATTTTTTATAAAAACACCACTAAAAAAAAATACTTAATCGTATATAATTCTACTTCACAGTATATAAACAGTCTTAACCAGTTGTGACATTTTAGTTGTCTCAGACAACTTAAACATAAACTCTTGTCAATCGGAATAGCTATATTTGCAGACAATACAACTTAAAAATTATGTTGTGTAAGATAATTAGGTTGTGTTGTGAATCAGAATAGAGAAAGTTAATTATATACAATCTACTTTTGGGTTGTGTTGTGAATCAGAATAGCACCCTAAATTATTACATTAGTGAAAAATAAAATAACTTTATTTTGAGAACTAAAACAACACAATCTTTTAAAATCAAAAATATTGCTTATGTGAAAACGCCAAATTTTGAATGTCGTCAAATGATCAAACTTTGTCATTTAATAGTTAAAAAAATATATTTTATATGCTAGACGACGAATGTTAAGTCGAGAATAACTAACTAGTAATTATTCAAATATACTTACATACCCTTTAGTTTCCTAAATAAACTAAAATATTTATCTTTGCTTTTGATACCAAACTTAGTCATATATAATGTTAATACTTATTTTAACCAATTACGTGCAAGTTATCTTAGCGTAAAATATCTCGATGCCGATATCTCATTTTGCTTGAACTTTATTAGTAAAATAAAATTTACGTAATCTTAAATATTTTAATTTCAACTTTTTAAAAAAAAAATTTCAACAAAAATAAAAAATAAGGATTTATTATAAAATATAATTGAAAATTTACAAATATGTTTAATAGAAAGTCTTTACTTGTACAAAGACATTTTGTTAATTTAAAGTTGAGTATTAAAACATGTGTGAAATCCTTAAAAAAATTTCAAAACTTTAAAAAAAATATATTCCCTAAGATGTCGTATTAATACCATCATATCATCTGAATAAATTCTGA
The DNA here is from genome assembly GCA_963942445.1 of Argyra leucocephala. NCBI lineage: Eukaryota > Metazoa > Arthropoda > Insecta > Diptera > Dolichopodidae > Argyra > Argyra leucocephala. The sequence goes on along the minus strand of OZ012680.1, from coordinate 77,849,457 downwards.
TATCCTTTTTTGTTATTTTGTTTGCGTTCTATTAATATATACATAATCGATTTAATTTTTATAATAATTTATAAAAAATGTAAAACAAATCTTAAATTATTTTCCATAAATTAAATAACTTAGCCTAAGGGTATAAAAACGAAGCATAAAATGTATCAAAACTGAAATTTTTTTTAAAATCCTTTAGGTGTATATGTATACAGTATACACAATATACACATATATTCCATTCCCCAACAAGATAATAAAATTTTATTATAAAATAATATTTATACTTCTAAGGTAATAATTTCTTCCTTTCATTAAAATATTTTTTTGATCACATTTTTCCGTTATATTTGTGAAAATTAAATTCAGGTACTCTTACAACATATTTTCTATACAACCGGATTTAAACATTGTGGAAACTCATGGTTAACGAAAAATGTAGTAAAGTACAGAATTACTCTACTTCTGTGTACTAAAGTAACGCGTCAGGCGACTATATGACAAAGCTAATGTGCGGTTTACAAATAAAATATAAATACCTCGTTAAATCTATACGAGCTTTGTAAAACGTTTACAAATCCAAGTTACTTGTTTATTGAAGGGCAAATAAGAAGGCTTGAATTTTGCGAGGTTAGTTTTTTAATAGCTTTGTATTGAAACTTTGTATTTGGTTTTATTGAGTTTCGTAATAAAATTTACAGAAATTAAAAAAAAAATATAATCAAAATCCATATCCATTCCATACTCAACTTTTTTTCAATCGTATCGTTCGTATCTCTGTGTTTTACTTTCATTTTTGCACTAATTTTGAGTTTACTTAAAGTAAACCGCTATAAAAACCTATATAAAAAAACGCTATTTTACATTAGGTATAACAAAAATGTAAACAAATAAAATCACAAGTACACCCGCTTTAAAAATACAAAGTGGTAAGTAAGTTTTTTGTATACAGTGTTTCTCTCTTTTAACCAACGCATTTTTTTTATTTAAGTAGTAGAGAAAGTTCAATTAGTAGTTGTAAATATTGGAATAATGGAATCTTTGAAGAGTGCCACTTCACTTCTTATTGTAGATATTCTTTGGACTAAACTAAATAATTACTAGGGGCCCCTGTTGAGTAATTATAATTCAAGTTGAAGCCAAATTTAAAGTTTTTAAAAAACAGTAATTTACGTGCTGACATAGACTTCTCACGATATAGAAAAAAACACTCGTGTTTAATAAAAAGTTTTGTAGTTATTAAGTTTTAATTAGAACATATAAATACTCATAATACCCTCATATACTGTTTCGTTTCCAATATATTCCCTATAGTAAATGGCATTTAGTGGATAAAATTACTAAAAATAAAAACTTTTGTAATTAACGAGGTATATACCTAGTTCCAAATACATAATTTTAATAAAAACTATATTACTACTACAAATAAACAAAATTTAGAAACAGTTACTTAAAAAAATAAAAAATGAAGAATTCAAGTGATTTGTTGTTTTGTTGTTTTTATATTTTTTCTTTTAGATGTATTTGTTTTTTTGTTTTTATTTTATATATGTATATACATAATTTCAAATGATTTTTTTTTGTTGTTATTATTTTACATGTACAATGTACATAGGTTCCATGCAAGTAAAAATAATAAGTGATTTGTTTGTTTTTGCTTTTTATTTTAATAAGAACCCATATATGCATAATGTATTTGGTGAATAATAAAACCATATGAGTAAAAAATTTTCAACTGTGTGCGCATTATTGTTTTATATGCAACTTATTTATATATTAGGAGTTCATTAAAGAGAAACGAAATAAAATGAAAACGTCTCTCCTGCGCAGGTCCTTAAATGCTTCTCAATTATAATTATAGATTTTTATTAAGGTTCGATCTTCGGCCTTCGATTTATATTCTGTATAAAAGTTTTTGTTTTGCTTTTTTCTGCACGCACAACAAACAAACAAATAATATTTATAGAATATATACTGTCAATACAGATGGTTTTTTTGCAGATCTTATATATTGAGAATGATATGTTTAAAATAAAAAAAATAACACAAGGAGTGAGTGACTACTGATACTGAGTATATATTGTTTTTTTATTACAGTGTATACTTACAATGAAAATGGAGCCATTTTAGAATGTAAAATTGAAAATAATTTTTGATTATAATGAAAGAAAATTTATTTTATTTAACTGCTGGGTTTTTTTTTTAATATTTTAAAATGTTTTAAAAAGATTTGATTTTTTAGATAATAAACTTAATTTTACGGTTTTAGCTTTTATATTGCATAAACTTCAAGAAAGATTCTTTAAAATTCAAAATTTCTATTCTTCGAGAAAATTTTATCCTTTAAGCGAGTTTTTTCTTATTTAAATGAAATACTCTTCTATAAAAGTAAAATCATTTTAAATTTATTATTCGGTTCTAGATAAAATAAAATAAAAAAATGGAGAAATAATGCATTAAAATGTTTGAACATTTTTTTGGTACTCTGTTTTTTTACTTGTGGACAAGTTTCAATGTAAAAAAGTCGTAATTATATTTTCAGATATTATAAACGTGTGTGTTTATTAAACGTATTTTACCTATTTTTTTCACCGCTGACCATAAAGACGTAAGCCGTTACCAAGTTTTCCTCATTCATTTTGTTTTGCGGCAATAAGTTGCAGAGTGAATTATTATTTTATTCGAATTGAATGCCACTTTCTTAAAGAAATGAAGCCGTCTAAAATTAATGTTGAACTTCCCACTCCAGTATCTGATATATAAAATAGTATTTTTACCTAGTGACTGACAGGGGTGTAACAATATGTATTTTTTTTTTTGTGTTTGAATTTTTTTGAATTTTTTTTTTGTACCTAAATGTATAGAAAAACTGTAATGTGAATAAGTTTTCTAGTTTAAAGAAGAAGTTATAATATGTAATAATAATAATAATAATAATAATAATAATAATAGTGATAATATTCTTTTTTTTTTTTTTTACAATATTTTCATACTTTCAATTCCATTGTGAATTATTATCCTTACAAGGATCCCTATTGGGTAATTATATAATTCAAATTAAAATAAATTTTATGAGTTTTGAAACTTCTTACTTCAAAGCAGAAAATGTTTAACGATCTTTTATTTAAAGCTTTAAAATTGGCTCCATAAATAAATACCTCCTCATTAATTTTTTCTTTTCTGTCTATACTACTTTGGTCTCGTCTTTCTACGAAAAATACTTTGGTCTCGTCAAAATCCAGGAGGTTGATGAATCTATAAGATAACTATATAAATTAATTAATTATCTTTGTTCATTTATTTAGTTTGGCAAAACTAATATAAATATTTTTTAATTGTATATTAAAAAACGAACTGCAATAAGATATACTACATATATTTTTGTGGATTTATAATGTTATTTATAAATGTGTAGATGTACTAGTATAAAATTATAATTTTGAAAAGGGTGGTTAGTTAATGAAACTTTTGATAATATTAGTATACTGATTCTGCTTGAAAATTACAAAAGATAATACATTCACATAGCGAAATCACAAATCGAATGCGTATGCTTAATCAACGAATAATATATAATAAATTACAACTCATCTATACCCTCTTTGATTTTCCTTATAAATGGATTTGTTGAATTTTTTATTTTCTCTTATTTTTGGTGAATAGAAGTTTTATTGTATAATGCTTAAAAAAGTGGTGAGTTGATGAAACCTTATACATTATAATATATGTATATTGTATACAAAAAATAAAAATAAAAATATGAAATTTTTTTTGAATATTTGAATATGGATTGATATCATTTGAACCTTATAATATTGAAAGTATTATGGAAAATAGATTTATGTTTACAAATGTTTATCCTTTTGTTATTATTTTTTGTATTTATATATAACTATTTATATTTATTGAAATATCTATATATTTACATACATATTAATATTTTCCATCTTCTATAGATTTTTCTTCTATTATTTAATGTTTCCACTTCAATGCCTTAAATTGTATCCTGATGGAAGAAAAAAAAACTATATTTTTTATTATGGTTTTTTATTTTTTTATTGAATAAATATTAAGAAAAATAAACATCAAGCAGAAGTACCTTTGCGACAAAATATCAAATCAAAATGATAAAATCAACAACAACGCAGTTAGTTACAATACGACTAGAGTAAAGAAATAACTTGTCCTTGTTCTTAATTTTTTTTTATTGAAACCCTGAGATGCATTTAAATATTTTGAATTAAAATTCTTAACCGAATCAAATTTTTATCCTCATTTTACTGTAAGGACCTTTTTCATTTTTCTTGTTTTTTCAGAAAAAAGTTGTGTTATTTTTTTATCTGTGGACAGTTAGTTGTTATTTTGTTTTTCTTGTATACAGATATTTAGATTTGTATTCTATGATAAATATTCTGTATGTATTATATTGTCTTCTCTTTTAGATTGATATTGATGTCTAGGCTTTTCTATAGTTACCATTTAATACCATGACTTTGCTCTTTTCTTATTGTTGTTTTATTGTATTGTTGTAGACGTATATATATTAAATTACATTATAATATTATTGTATAAGTTTGTTGTTTTGGTTATACTGTGCTGAAAAATAGGAAAACCTAACGAATTTTTAGGTTACTAACTTCTTATGTTTATTTTATGCAATATTGTATAATAAATATATTTAACTTTTCTTATATAAATTTAATTTTTGTTTTGTTTGTATATCTGATTTTCTGTGAGATCAACCCATACCACTTAAAATTATGCTAAAAGATTATTTGGGAAATAAAATTTCAATGATATTCATATTCATCAGCGTTTTTTTATTTACTTTTTTATGTTGTTTTTTATTTATTATGCTTTTATTTTACATTATTTTCATGAATTTTTTATGTATTGCTTTTACATTGACATATTTTTTTATTATTTTTGATAATTTTATTTTTATTATATATGTTCGAATTAAAATTCCGTTGAGTATTGTTAGACTAATTTTACGCCTCTATTTTTTATTTTAATTTCCTCAAATAAAAAATAGCATACAAAACTTTATTCGACAAAATTCTATAGTTTCAGAGAATACACTATGTGTATATTAAAGCAGTTATTGAAAATATCTAGATCCTAAGATCATTTGGATACCCTTCGGTTTTGCAGGCTTTAATAATTTATTCGAAGATGAATTATTATTATAGTATATTAATACTATCTGATTTAACCGTTAATCTGTCGCATTAAGTACTGTTATTTTTATTCAATTTATCTATATATTTATAATACTTTCACATTTATAAAATTAATCAGTCTTAAGAAAAATGCACATTACTTTAACTTATAAGTGTGGTGCAATTTCTCTAACACATTTATGACACGGTGTAGTTTGTTGTAACGTACTATTGTAATAACCCAAAATAAATGAGGCCAACTGTGAAAAAATTATCAGAAATGGAATCGTTGTACTGATACTGATACTATCCTGATAAACTTACTGAAAAGAATTTACTATTGTGAATACTGATAATTTGACATTTTAAAAATCAGCTAATTCATTGAATTAATTATTTTTTGTTTAGTTTTGTGAAATAAAATGTAAAATAAAAGTCTAAAACTAATATAAATTAAATAAAAAAGAGATTTAAAGTACAATAATTTCATAAAAAAGACAAAAATTTAAGTGAATTAAAATAAGTTTGAAAATTAATTTTTTAGTAAACAAAGTTTTGTGAAATAAAATATAAATCAAAATGTAAATAAAATTAAAAATTAATTAATTAAATATTGTGGTTGAATCAAACTAACTATCAGTTTTTTATTTGCTATATCACACACCTATTTATAGAAAATATAAAATTAATTCATAAAGAAAAAAAAAAACCAATTAAAAGTTATTTCATATGAAAAAATTGTTAATTGGATTTCCCGTTCTAATTTTTATTGATTCTCGTGTCTTTTTCTTTTAGTCTTTGATAATTTTCTTTTATTTTCAAGTCAGTGTTTTTCTTTTTTTTATTTTAAAATTATACTTGTTTTTTTTTAATCTAAATTTTATTTGACAATGTTAAAATTATCCTTATATGCATCATTTTGTAAATCTATTTTTATCACAACTTAACACACAACTTATTTATAACTGATACAGATAATGACAATTATCAGAAAATATGACAAATTTTAAGCACCTCGATACCAATTTATCAGTGACGTTAATAAAATTCACAATCGATCAGAAAAATTGATAGTTCTGACTATCACTGACTACCACATAAATACTGATAAATAATACTGATAACTGACAACCATGATTGGATTAAATAATTTTTATCTATATAACTAGTGTAAATATATCACTATCAGTAGAGATATTTAAATAAGAAATAGTTCAGTTTTTCCAGAGTAATAAGAAAATCGTGTTCTATATGCTTCTAAAATTTGTTGAGAAAGTCAATTAGTTCAATCAAAAATTAAATTTAATTATTAGGGTAAGTAGGTAGGTGGTATATTTTATTCAGAGAGGAGATTTTCCAATATTTCATAATTTCATAGCACTCAATTCTCTTTTGTTTCATTTGTAGATTCTAATTTGACGATTTGGTTAAGATTTAGCGTCCTTTTCGGGCATCAGTTCATCATATTTTATCTCGAAGCAAGGCACTTTCTGCCGGAAATGAAATGACATGGGTTGTACAAGGTTGGTTCATTCACAATGCTAAAGGCTTCAATGTTGTTTCCGTAATTAAAATGCACGATGAAGTCGTATCATAGAATTATGAAATTTTCAATGAAAATGTGCAATGATTACTTTTTTAATTATTTAAGTAAACAAAAAAAACATTATTGTAGTTATGATAATTTATTTGTCTTATTTTCGTTCGTACTACTTGAACCTTTAACGATCATTAGGCAATAGAGTACTGATAATGAATACATTAAGGAAAATCAATGAAAATATGTACCTAACTAATGGTTAAATAAATTTAATATAATTTAAATTTCATAATAAATTTTTTACATTGAGAAATAACTTTTATATAACGTTTATTATCTCATTGAGGAATCATGAAAATAATTTTAAATTTAATTTATTTTAAATTGAATTTATATAAAAAATAAATACATATAAATGTGTGCATGTAGTTGTAACAATGTTGTATTGCGATGAGGTTTGGAGGAATTTGTCATTTTATTTGGATGAGTCAGATTTTTGGGATTTTTATTTTATGTTAATACATAATACTAGTGAATCCCCTGTGCAATTGCACAGAAGCAGTTCTTTCATGTACGATTTTACATAAAAAAAATTTTTGTTTTTGTATAATTGTAGTTGTTTTCTGAATCGCTAGATTCTTGAACACATATACTTTACAATGAAATTAAAGTATAATACCTAATATTTTATGACGAAGTTAATGCTAATTTTAATATAACTTATCACATTAACATCACATTTCTCTCAACGTAGTAGGTCAATGTATTTTAATTCGTTTATAGTCAAAAACGTTTGTAGTCACAATTCTAATTATTTTATTAAAAAACTGATTTATATATTGTCTTTTTCTGTTCTTTATTACAAATATGTATATTTTGTGATTACGTAACAGAATAATTGTTATTTATGAATAAAATAAAGTTCAAAATAAAGTTTTTTTTTTACTACGTCTATAGTCACAAAACGGTTATACTTAGTCAGAAATATTACTGAAATTTAGCGAATGACTATAACCTTTTACTGTATATATTTTTTTAATAATAGCAGAAGCAAATGAACTAACATTTATTATATCATTTTGGAAGATGATGATCTGATCTGATTTTTGTTTTTCTCTTTTGTTTTCAATTTTTGTTTTCAACTTTTTTCTATAAGCTTGTATGTTTATTTAAAATGACAGAATTTTTATGAAGATTCTTTAAAAATTGTCCGTGATTGAAATTTCTTTTAGAGTATAGATGTCGCTCATCTTAGAAATAACCGTCATTGATTTGGTGTAAATATTTGAAATGTTTTAAGTATTCAGCACCAAGAACTTGCTAAAATTTTAATATTTTTGTGATGTAATTTACTATTCAATTATTTTTGTCTTTTTACTCGCCACGTTGTTCATCTTGTGTATTATATATAAGACTAGAATTCAAAAGAACAAAAAACAAAATTTCATTTCTATAAAGCAGTGGTATAACCATATATACCACAGTATATATGGTTATACGACTGGTTTATAGAAATAACAAATATTATATATTTCGATACTATATGTATCCATACATATAAAAACTATATGTATTTGGATATTATATTTTGAAATTGTGTCATATATTTATTGCATTGATATGATACATTTCTACATTCTACATACATTTTGTCTATCTAAATTCTGAATGGTGAATTTTTTCTTATTATTTTTATGTTTTGTTTTTCTTATTTTTCTAAGTACAACTCACTCGTACTAATTGGTTTACACTTTTGTTCTAGCTTTGCCTCTCTATATACAATATATTTTTTCAATGAGTGTACTATTATATATAAGATTAGAAGAAACCCCCGGGTACATACCCGGCCGAGCAAAAGAAAGTAATTTTTCTGAGAAACGGCACAATAAAATGATTTTTAATACAATTATACATTTGAGACGTTGAAAGTATCTGACAACAATATATAGAATAGTAATATTAATTGCAAACCACAAAAAAATCAAAAATGTTCAAAATTTTAACTCAATATCAAAACTATCAGACAGAATTAAACTTTCTTTGTAAGATTTAATTTGTTTTTATTATTTTTTTATTTCTTGAAGGAAGGTGAAAGCATCGAAAAATACTAAGTAGACCGGCATGTAGGTACTTAGCTATGTGGAACACTAACCCACTAAAGCCACCGAAACCCTTTACCATAATTGATATTATTAACCGATTAATTGATTGTTCGCGTTAATTGAGAAAACCTGTGTCGGAATGTTATTAAAAAAGAGTTTCCGATAATTTTATTAAACCATTAATCTTGCCTATTATTATGAGTGAATTTTAAAACTCATCATATAGGAAGCAATTGGATAAAATGAAGTATTCTAGACCTGGTATGCAACATTGTCATATGGTCAACCTCCTGGTATGCAACATTGTCAGTAGTTTTCCCCTGTCTTGGTCCTGGTAGAATTTTAATTTTTAGAACAGTGGATTGTGTAGAGCTGACCATGAGCAGCAACACTTTTTAATTTATACAATGTATCATATTTTTCAATTTTTATAGGATATTTCAATTCTGTTGTAATAAACGTTATATTTTGTTTCTTAACTTCCGGTAAATTTTCTAATTTTATGATTGTAAATTTTGAGTGCCATTTGGTTTCACATTTTTTCAAAATTCTGGACCTTGCCACCACATGTTATTATTTTGAATGTGTTGAGGCATTGCTGGATTATTTTTTTGTACTTACATGTATCCATTCCATTCCAGCAGTAAGTTCTTGTATTTCACTTACTCTATTTACCACGTACGTTTCTGACTTATACGGCTGCTGTTTGATCCAAGAGCACACTATACTTGAGTCAAACCACAATATTATCATCTTGTTTTATTATTCTAGTATAGATGCATGCGCCATATGCTGAGTTTGATGCATCAGCGAATCCATGTAGTTCTAAACCCTTATAACTTTCAGATATAAAGCATCTATCCAAATTTATAATATTTGTACTTATACTAATTTATACGATATCCAAGTTTGTTCTAAATCCTGTCCATAGTTCTAATATATATTCTGGTACTTGATCATCCATTTCTATTTTTGAGATTCATATTTTTTTCATTACTATTTTTGCTATAATTATTAGCGGAGGTAAAAGTCCTAATGGATCGAATACTTTTGCTATATTTGCTATATAAACTGTTCTTTTTGTATTCATTTGTGTTTTTTAAGCTTGGTCTATTTGAAATGAGAAGTGATCGGGTTTTGGATTCCAAATTATTCCTAGTGTTTTTATTGTATTATTTATTTTTGTTGAAATATCTTCTATATCATCGGTAGGAATATCATCTAATAATTCAGTTTTATTTGTTGTCCATTTACGTAATCTCATTTTTCCTTTGCATATATCTCGAATTTATTTTATTTTTTCTTTTCCAGTTTCCAAAACTCTAGGATTTGATTCCTTAATAATCAAATAGTCTGCTAATTTTTGAAGCATTTTTGTAGCAAGATATGAAGCTGATGATGTACCATACGTAACTGTTTGAAGCTCATATTCTTGTATTGGCTTGTTTATATTATCACGACAAAAAATCTTTTGAAACTTTGTGTCTTCTTCTGTTATTAATATCATCTTATTCTCTGATTTTACCATATCTCCCAATTTTTCATATTCATCCATAAATTTTTTATATTGTACCTTCAACTCTAAATATCTTTGTAATTTTCGTTCCAAATATTTAAATCTATTTTTTGCCATTGTTCTTGAATCTCCCAAGCTATTCACACTTTCTTTAAAAGGTAATTTGACTATAAAACGTTCATCCTTATTTCTTTTAGTGGTTTTTTCAAACCAATCTTCAAAATATTTTTCTTCTTTAGATATACATGATTTTTCATCTACCTGTTCTTGTTCCCAAAATTTAACCATTTGGTTATTTCAATCGATTTCATTTTCTATATCAAGAATAAACTGTTGTTTGATTCTTCTAATTTTCCACTTACTATCCATCCAAATTTAGTATCTTGTAATATAGGCTAATTTCTATTTAACTCCATACTGTTACTTAATAATATTTTAAAGAATATTTCTGCTCCTAGCAGAATATCAATGTGCGCAGGTATATAAAATGTTTCATCAGCTAAATCCAAATTTGTAGGAATGTTCCATTGGCTATATTCGTTTTGTATATTTAATTCGCTATTTGGTATAAAACTTGTTATGATTCTAGGTACTACCATAAATTCTAATTCTTCATTGTAATTTCCATATCTTGATTTTATAAAGGCTATTATTTTTTGTTGTATATTCGTCTTGGTATTGTTTAAACCACTTATACAAAACTAAGCAACTGGCTTCGTTATCATTCCCAATTTATCCCCTATTAAATTTGATACAAAGTTTGATTGTGAAGCAGAGTCCAAGATTGCTCTAACACTGTGTGACTTTCCATTTTCATCTTCCATTAAAATAACTATTGTTGATGTTGATTTATTTTCATTGTCTATTGATTTACTATTTGTATTAATTGTTTGATTTCTAATGCTATTATTAAAACTTTTTTCACTATTGATGGTTGTTCCGAGTTTGTTGTCAATTTTTTCCATTAATACATCCCCAGGCAATTTAAGATTTATATTTTTTATAGGTAATTCCTCTTTTTTGTTTACTTCTTCTAGCACTTTCTCATATTCCATAACTTTGAGTTTATAAGTTGATCTTATTTCAAAATATTTATTGTAAATTTCAGTAGATTCCAGCTCAAATTCATCTTCTTGTTCTTGTCCAATGTCCAACTATAAATTATATTATTTCATCACTATTTTTCTCGAAATTTACATAGATATCACCCAATTTATTTATTTTAGCTTTAAATTCTAACAACGTTTTACTGCCTATTATTTCATTATTGTTTGCAAAGCTTTTGTAACTCTTAAACTACCATTTTAAGTTTTTTCTTCTATTTCTAATTGCTTTGTAATCAACCATTTTTTTTTTTAAATTTTATGACGTTGTGTAGAATTAATTTACTTTTCACTATATCTTGATTTTAATCTAATTTTATTTAATTTTATCGTGTAATCCGGCTCGAAGGACCATAAATAACTTTCTTTCTATCTTTTTCAAAATATCCAATTTTTCTATATACTTACTTTAAATTTTCACATCTATTTTTTATTGACAACTAAATTGAACTGAACTACTTCGGTTTTTTATTTTTTCCATTTCAAATTAAAACTATTTAAAAAAATACAAACAGTAGGCCTTACATATGTCAGTAAAGATTGTGTCAATTTGAAAACCATTCTCCATTGTCTTGGAGACAAAGTCAACCATATTAATAGTGGTTGATCTACCTGATTGGAAACAGTGTTGAAAAACACACACGAAACGTTTACAATAATCATATAAGAAGTCGGATATTACACACTCAGACAGTTTAGGAATACACGATAGCTTGCCGATCCGCCTACAATTGGTGCATTAATTTCTTCAGTTTTTTATTATTATTTTTTTTCTTAATTTAAAATTGATTGAAGAACAAAGACTGGTGACGGAGAGTGAAGACTTGAAGAGAAGATTTAAAGTTGATAAATGATAGAGTAGTAAAGATAAGAAGAGAAGTAATAAAGAAGTAAAATGATGATATATTGGTGTGAAAAACACCACAGCCACCAATATAGCCACCAATAATAGCCGTTGTGTTTTCCTTGTATTCTGCTATAATCTGTTTCATCTTTTAATGTACATAATATTTATTTCGTTGTTGCTGTTGTCGTTGCTTATATGGTTTTGTTTGTTGTCCATCTTTTTATATAATAGAACAGAGGCGTATTAGACGCAGATTTTTGTAGAATTTGTTTTGAATCTGAATGATAATATTGTCAGGAACTAAGCCTTCTTAAATTGAAAAGCTCCATTTTATTAAAGTTGTTACCATATTATACTCTTAATTATTTTTTGTCATTTATTTTATCCCAATGACAAAGAATGGTGTGGAGTGGACCTGGACCAGGTCGAAAAACCCTTAAAGCATTTTTTTGCTTCATCGGGAATCGAACCTGGAAACTTTCGGTTGAAAGGCAGGCGCTCTACCTATTGGCTAACCAACGTGTTTTATGACTGTTGCTTTTGCATTGTAGTTTCGAGGAGTTTTTTTTATGAACTGAATAAATGAAAGACTTTTTCCATAAACAGTGGAAAATGCCCGATTGAAGGGATAAATTAAACAGAAAAAAGATGGAATGCAATAAGTTAATCATGCATTCCTTAAGAAGGATTTTTTTTTCACACGGTACCCAAACACTAGGAAAGGATTCCTTTATCGAAAATTATTATACGTGTGGGTAAGAAAAAAATGGATTAGGAGGGAAAAAAAATGATAGAGGAGAATTGGACGGTAAGTTGGAGACGTTGACGTTTTTTTGAAAAGTTGCAATTTGTATAATGGAGCATTTCTATCGGAGGGGATCACGTGAGATGGAAGCATGTTCCCCAATTTAGCAGTTCTTACAATAAAAGAATTTCCGAAACCAGTTTTGGACCACCTAGATATTTCCACAGTGTAGAAATGGGTATTTGAAGCCTCCCTAATGTTACGCCGGAATAGTTTGAGGCGAAGTGCTCGTTTTGATTGGTTTGGTCAGGAGTTCTAGTCGGGTTTATAACAAGTTGGGAAAGTTATGGAAAAGGTTTGAGAATAATGCAACCTGTTTGCCTTTCGGAGAGTTGTGACTTGAAAATTTGAGCCAGTTTTGGTAATGAACATGAAATCCCCTGCGACGACTATCTCACATACTGGATTTTTTTACCAGAATTTTGTTAATATCTGATAGTTTCTCAAGAATCATAGCTGTTTCTAGCTCGTTTGCTTGGGGAGATCTGTAAATAAAACAGAAATTTTTTTTAGTATTTTCAACACGAAGTTTTGCCTAAAGATAATGAAAAACTGGTTTGGAGCTTTTCACATCGTGAAGGGTACTGAAAGCTACATCAAAACGTACGTATAAAGCGACAGGATTGGAGGGACTCCGTCTGGGCCGGAAGAAAAATTATCTTTTAATAAAGAAATATGTTTCAACAATAATTCCGCAGAGTATAAGAATGTTTGATTTCAAAGTCATCACAGTGTTTACACTGAGAGAATTCATTTAGATTATTGAAATAGCTTTCGTCAAGAGTGAAATTCTTATTAGAAAAAGTGGAGGAAAAAAATGATGCAAAAAAAATCAGAATAGTAGAAGGATCCTTGGAAGATCTTCCCATTAGATTAGAAAATTCATCTCTGATACTCTATAAAAAAAAAACAATATGTCTTACCGTTTTTCAAATTTAGGACTGGTCCAGGTAGTTTCTACTTATAGTATCCATCAAGAATATTTGAGAACCCAAAAATGATGCACGATGCAAAAATTCGTTTTTTCCATTTTCATAAATTGTAAATGTTTTGGGTAGCTGTTATACAATGCCAAGAATATTTCGAAAACCTAAGGTGTTTCAGATCTGAAAAGTTATGTTGCTAACTTGTCAGCGTTTTTTAAAATTGCGACTGATTTTTTCAACTTCTAATACTCGTCAAGAATATTTCAAAAACCAAATGTGTTACAGATATGAAAATTTGTAGTCTGGCACACTTTCAAAATAAACAAATAAGTCTATTCTTTCAAAACTCTGGCAATAGTCTTACCACTATTAAACTTCGTTATATATTTTCTTTTCAACAGATTGCTACTTCCAGTAAAACATGTGTTCTCGATCACGATAAATACGACACAGGGACAGTCTATTACGTACTGCGGAGTGGATTGTAGATTCGTCATGTTTCATCGACGGACAATTTTATGCTTCTTGCTCAAGTATGAGTTCACCAAAGTATTTATTTATTCTTGCTGTGTAAGGTTAAACTAAAAATGTTGCTTGAAATGCAGCCTATTTTGAAATAAAAAGAACAGAACATAAAAGAAAATAAAAAAAATTAAATAAAACATATAGAAAGTAATTTTATTTTTCGAAACACAAGAAATACATCGATCAGGTTCGAATATGATATTTATAAATAATATATTTTGAATTACAAAATACGAATACATGCTATTATCTCTAAAAAGCAAAAGCAAAGAAAAAAACCAAAACAATAACAAATTTATAAAAAAATAAAACACAATTCAGCTGAATTTTTTAAAGTATCCCCTAGTAGTACGTGCAAAAATGCTTAGCAATTTAGCTAACAATTTATTTCAAATGTATTATTAGTGAACTTCAACTTTTTAGGGTTGGGTACAACTCGAAAAAGTTAAATAAAAAATTACAAATGTAGAATAGAGAAATCATAAAAAAATCTTTTTTTTATGTAACAACCACAAAAGAAATACTATAAATATGTATATGTACATACATATATATTCCATAATAAGAGTATCAATATCACAAGTCTATTTCGGTTATTTTTATTTTAATTGTAAAAACCTATAACTATATAAATTATTTTATTAAATATTATTTTTTTATTTTATAATATGAAACATTTGACACATTTTACATTGTGATATTTTATATTGAAAGTAAAGAATTTTTTTTGTGAATAAACCTCCCTCGTGTTGCGTTGGAACATTTGGCAGGAGAGAGCGAGAGAGCTCCAACATTTCGACGTGTGTAAGTAAGCGTAGAACGGATCTTAGGTCAGATGTAAGCTTTATATATATTGGTCTGATCTCTTCGCTTTCCATCGGGAACATTTGGCAGCATCCTTAGATATTAAAAATATGCTCATTCCATTGCATATTTTGGTGTTGATTGCGGTAGAGGTGGCATTAGATTTCTTTAAAAATTCGTAGGATGTGACTAAGGTGCTGTTGTCAGCAAAACTATGCATTGGATTGAGGGTTGAAGAGAGTAAGTCGTTGATCAAATCAAGAAAAGAGTATTTGATAAGGTGGAGCCTTGTGGAACGCCAGCGTTTATTAGTCGGAAATAGGGCCGGTGCATAGTAGGTGTTGGACAGGTGTTGGACAGTTTCATCTTCTTCCTCAAAATTTTGTATACCCGTAAACTTGATATAATCTGTTATATTTTTCTATATAGAATATTTATATAGAAAGTAGAATATGTAGACTTAAGTTGTAAGTTAACATATCATGTGCTTTCCGCTAGACTGTATATTCAAAGTTCTTAATTTTGAAAATTTATTTAGGTATCGGTATTTTTATGGAAGATAGATTTTTGCACGTAGAACGCGATGGGAAAAATATTTAATTTTTTACCTATGTTGACTTAAGCGGTTATATATTTTTTTGCCACAAATTTATAGTTAAAAAAATTTTTAAACAAAATATATAGATTCGAGTTAAAATCCTGTTAACAAACAGTTCGTCCCAGTTAATAGATGACAGAGCATTATTAATGCTTTGAAAGTCAACATTACGGAAATCATATACAATTTCGCTATTGTAAATTTAGCTTGAAAGAGTTAATAGTGAATTTTGTTTTGGAGCCCCCGGGGAAATGAGTTTCTAACAGCAGCATCCGTGATTTTCCACTTGAAGTGCTTCATGAACTGCCCTTAAAAAGTATATGGGAATGGCAAATTTTGGATTGATGGAAACTTTTAGAGTTTTCATAGGACGCGACTGCCATTTTATATATTCGCAAACATTGTAAACGATAGAGTATCACGGCAAATTATTTTGTGTTTTATAATCAAAAAAATTAAATTAAATAAATAAATTAAATGGATAAAACAGTTAAGTAAGGATTAAAAATAATTTTTCAATCCTTTTTTTTTGCATTTTTTATTAAAAATTGTGTTTTTGTTTTGAAAAAAGGGGAAAAAAATCATTTTTACTATTACCGTTTAACAACATTTATATTTATTATAATTTTTATAATATTTATGTACTATACTATAATAATTTTATTAATAATTTTTTTTAAAAAACTTTTTTAAAACTTTAAATTAATTCCACACTAATCCAAAAATATTGTAAAGTATATTTTGTTTATACTTATACCAATAATCGTTTTTGATATTGAAAAGCGGTCAGTACTACCAACATAATAAAAATTTCGTACAATTCGCTTACAGGTTTGACAGAAATTCAACTAGATGTGACGAAACTCAACTAGATGTGAGAATTTTTTCTTCGCGTTAGCGCTGGATCTAAGAGAATATCTGGATGGATGAAGAGAATATGGCTGAATATGCAAGAGATAAGAGATGCTAACGACGCGCTTCACAAAGTATTTTTTTAAAAGGAATTTCCTTTTTGCGTTAAAATTTAATTCAGGACCAAGTAAATATCAAATGTAAAAATAAAACAAATGTAGAAATAAGCTATTTCAAATTATTTTATTATAAATAAAATACATACACAAAAAACAAATTATTTCTCGTGAATGGCGTTTATTAGCTTTTTAGTTCTTTATTTATTTTTATTTGTAGTTTTTATCCATTTTTCCCCTAAATTCTGATAATGGGTAAATTTGTTTTTTTGTGTTCGTTAGTTCTGCTACGATTAATGTATATGTAATTTGTCAAAACAGAGGCAGTTATGTGGGTTTGAGTCTCTCAGTGCCATTTCAATGATATTTTCTTCGTACCATTCTCTAACCATTCTTCCATATTGTGATGTTATAAATCGCGACAAATGAAGCACGATGCACCATGATTGACTAGAAATGGTTTCATCTTGTGCTTAAATTTCTCAGGAACACGTTGACTACATATAAGTTTTGCACAGGTAGCCGTCAGGTAAGAAGTCAGGTAAAACATAGACTTCATATAAAACATACAATAAAATATTAAATAAAATATTGGAATTAAACAAAAGAAAATAAAATTTCAAATTAAATTAAAAAAACTAAAATATGAAAAACAAAAAAATTCTTCAAAATCAATTGTAAATTATTTATTTTTTTACCGAGAAATTCCAGTTTCATATGAATGAGGTGAGGACGGTTTTGACTTTTTGAGAAATTAAATAAGTATGTGAGTTGTAATGGTTTTTAAGTTTTTTCAAATTTTGTATAGAAATATTGGAAAACCTTTTCGGAATAGAAAAAAAGAAAAACTTGGGTCATGTTGCTTTTAAAACATTTTCTAATTTAAATCGAAATAAAATGAAATAAAAAACAAAAAAATATTTTTCTAGAAATTTAAAATTTCATATTATAGATTCTATGTCCAGATGTAAAATTGCGGAATACTTCAAATTTAATCGATATTTATTGTTTGTCTGAATGAAAAAATAATAATTTTTTTTATAAGTTTTTATTATTTTTATTTTAATTTACGCCAAATAAATTTCTAAAGAAATGGTTAACACGGTGAAGAACTTTTTTTTATGTTGGTCGAATTAACATATAATCGCAAAATATTTTGATAGACCATATTTTTTTAGAACCAAATAAAAAATATTTTAGAATTTAAATATGTATATATATATAACATTTTATATATTATAATCCTGTTTTTTTTTTGGATCTAAAAATTTTTGAGAAAAAAATCGTTTTTCTTGTTTGCTTCTCTGTTCATTTCAATACCCACTTTAATACAAATTAATTTTTATTTCGATTTAAAGAAATTTGAAGAAAACAATTCTTTTGTTTAAAAATATGAAAGTAAGTATAGTTATGTACATAATAAATTGTTTAGAAAAATTATATAATTTGTTCGATTGTCATCTGGTTAAGTTGTTTTAAGTTTTATAAATTTTTTAATATTTGTTTATTTATTTAAACGTTTTTAGAAAACTTATTCTTTAGCTTCAGAGTAAAAGTCGAATATAAAACACTGAAGAAGTATATATGAAACTAGTAAACAAAATTCGCGTATCTGTAGGATAATCATATTTACTAAACTAAATAGCAAATATTTGGTAATTTTCAACATTATTTATGGTATTTTTCGCAAACAAAAATATAATAATACTAATATGATGCCATTGCTAAACTAGATTAGATTAGATTAGATTTTTAATTGATTTATTCATAAAATAAAATATAATTTTTAAAATATACATTTATAAAACAAAAGATTTTAAGAATAAATATAGAATCATTCAGATATTCATTAGAACATGTGATGAATGAAACTAAAAAAAATACAGTACACAAAAATTAATACAATACAGCATCAAAATTACTACTTATACATTACTGATTATTAACTCAAAACATGAACAACAATGTATAAAGTAAATTTATGCCATCCTTCATAATGCTACATCAAAATAACTTTCATAAAGTACATTTAAAATAAAAGAATGGATTAGTTCTTTCAATTCTAATTATTCTTTCATTTAATATGAACTGTTTTTTCCAAAATTTGTTGTTGTAATTGTCAAAGTTGATATTTTTTGCTGCATATTTTTATAACGTATATAGGAATACCACGAATATATGAATATGTATATTGTCTAAAGAATTTGATTTCTACGAATATAAATGCATGATATTTGGCGGCTAAGGCTTCAGACAGCAAAACAGAATTAGTATAAGATAAGATATATACTAACAACATATGAGGCGGCCCGAGCCAGAATGGACCATGTAAAAAAATGTTCATATTCGCTCACTTGTTTTCTTTGTACGATGACAGAAATTTTTATTTTATAATAGAAAATGACAATAACTCCGATGACAGAAATATTTCTTTTGTAATAGAAAATGACAAAAACTCATTTTTAAAAATTAGCGCTTTGTCCACTAAATAATATTATAAGCTGTGATGGTAAATAATTAACGTAAATTTCAAAATTTAAAGCTTAAATTCGATTATTGACAATTTGAAACAACAAAAAAATAGAAATGACAGTTTATTCAAATCGTGTTTTTTATTAAATGTGGGCACTCGGAACTTTTCAGAGCGTGCTCAAATCTATGCTCTGATTTCAAAAACGAAAATGTCTTATGTTATTTCAAAATTTTCTAAACAGATTGCAATTGCATGCTCTCTTTGTTTTATAAATCCGTCAAACGTTGTTCTTTTGCTGTGCCGATATTTTAAGATCTGTCATACATATCAATTGTCAATACAAGCTGAGCAATTGCAAAGAACGAAAATAACAACTATCTTTGCCCATGTGTTCACTTCCGGTACAATAATAAAAATATTATAAATAAACCTACCTTAAATTTATTTTTTGGCATTTTTAATTTTAATAATAATTTTGAATATCGAATTCATGATATACGACATAAGTTCGAAAAAAATTTATTAAAAGTATATAATTTTTTTTCGAACTTATATCAACAATGTACGAATGTCAAATTTACGGAATTTTTTGTATCGAACTTACGACGCTTGAACGTGTCTAACGGAGGCTTAATGTATATATATATATATATATATATTATAGTAACATTTAAAATTTACTTTAATTGTTGTGCCAAAAAAAAAAATTCTCAATGGAAAAGGAAATGAAATTACAAAAATTGTGATGTACCTGGTAGGAGTGGCACAGTGAAAGTGTACATCAAATAAAAATATTTTTTGATTATCTGACTAATGTGAAAGTAAGATCTTTATCACGACAGTAACAAATTTTTTCAAAACCAATTCAAATTTTTGAATTTTATTGATATTATTTAGTCAATAATGATGCAAAATTATGATGGTATGGTCTGTAACTTTTTTATATTTTTTTTTACTGTTTACATTTGCACTAAGAAATTAATAAAATAAAATGTAAAACAAAAATTTGTCTCCTGTGCCTCATTCTAAATGTGTTCGAAACGTATATATAGAATAAAATAATTTATAAAGAATTTCTCAATAGGTAAAATTGACATTTTCAATAGGAAAATAAAAATAACAAAAATACTTTTGAATTGAAATAACTTCGATAGCTTAAAAGTGAAATAACTTCCGACAAAATTTAATTTTTTTTCGACTTTATTGTGTTTTTAATTTCAGATAGATTAGAAATCGAAATGAAATAAGTTCGATTTTTTAGAATTTCATAAAGAAATTATTGCATTGCGTCTTCAACCGCGACGGACAGCCACAAGTTGTTGCCACGTCTTTTTTTTGTGGTTTTAATTCTCACTTATTCTTTAAAAATGGGATGTAAACTCCCGTGGCATTAATTTCTATTGTCAAGCAAATACTAAGTGTATAAAAATTACTTGTTATAAAAATATTCAACATACCAAAAATAATATAAGCTAAAAGATGTCGCATTAGAACCATATTATAAATAGTTATCGCACGTTTATTGGTAGGTTGGTTATTCTACCTAAATACTCAATTTTTCTTGCAAACTTGTTACTAGCATGATTATCGGCAAATAATCAATGACATTTACTTTTTCGAGATTTATATTATCTACATACATATACTATGTATTAGAACTATTCTATCGATCATTTACCATCATGCATTTCGTTTTTTCTAAATTTAGTTTAAGTTTATTTATTCGCATCTAAATTGACAAATTTGCTAGATCTTTGTTTAATTTATGACAACAATCTCCAATGTTTCTACCCGTTATGTACAATAATGCATCATCCGCAAATAAAATGATTTTACCAAATTTTATACTTGATTTAATATCATAATGAAATGAGTTCAATAAATTTATTAAAATTAAAAGTGAAATAACTTCGACAAAATATTGTGAACTTTTATCGAAGTTATTTCATTTTAATTTTCGAACTTATTGCAATCGAACTTATTTCGCAGCACCATTTCAAACAATAGAAAATTCAATTTTAAACTATAAAATTTTGATGAACAAATTTTAAAATATTTGATGTTGAATTTCTGTTCCTAACATTAGCTAACCTCTGTTTACCAAAGTCAACTAACTGAAATAAGAACAGTGGGAACTGCTTTGTGGAATGTTTCCACTTCACTCATAATGTGTTGAATTTCGTAATAGATTTTTTTTTTTAATTCAATAGTATGCATAAATATATATCATTTTCAGCCCCAGTAGATGTTGAATTTATTTGGGCTTACTATAATGAGAACGTTTAGTTATATTCTATACAATTAAAGAAACTATAACGTATTATTTTATTACAAATAACAAAATTATTTATTGTCTGTATATATAATGTATCATATGTATTAGTTTAGTATAATTATTATATAATTTTTGTCACTACCTTGAAATTAATATATAAAAATTAAAAAAATACTGGAGCATAACAAATGGAATTTTAAAATAGTAAATGAACTACCATAATTATTCATTATTTATTTAAATTAAATTATTAATATATTATATTTAGTAAAGATAATTTTTAATTTTTCTTTCAATTTAATTAGAAATTATTGAAATCCATATATACATAATTATGTTAACTTATAAAAACTAGAAATGAATTCACAATTCATATAGTTTTTATTAATTTTTTGTTTTTTTAACATCAACAACTCCTAATTAAATTATGAACACGCTTTTGAATACAAAATATTCGCAAAATATACATATTTAAATACTTTACAATATGTTTGGAAGCTAATTAGTAGTGCATTTTAAAAAAAAATGTTTGAAAAACTTATGCTTAAAAAGGTGTACACAATTATCATAAAATATTCATGTTTTATTATATTTCTATATTTAAATTTCAAGGTTAATATGTTCACTTCATTAGAACAAAAATTACATTCACATTCACTCTATGAGTATTTGTTACTCATTCATCATTATAAAAATATATATTGTATAATGTATATATGTATTTATTATGAGCATAGTACTTATATTTTTCTTACAAGTTTTTTTTTTTGTTAAGATTAATCCTAACAAAAATGAATGTAAGCAATAATAACAATATAATACCATCATAATACTCGTATTTGAAAATGGTCTAAGTTTTTGGGCAATTCATTTTTTAAATTATTTTTAAAGTCTAAAATTTATTCAAAAATCTAAATTCATTATTCAAAATATTACATTGTTTAAATGGGAACACTGGCTGTTGATAAATAATATTTTTAAGTAAAAGAAAGAGGTATATACTTAGTATAATTATTTAAATCTTACTTTATTTTATTTAATTTTACTTTTATTTTAAATATCATTGAAAAAGCTTAAAAAATAGTTTAAAATTTTGGAACTAATCTGGCTTCATTCGATTTTTATCTAACTAACAACTGAATGTAGCTGATTTCAAATATTATTTAGATGATAACATTTCTTAACTCAAAATACTTACCAAAATTGTTAAAGAAATAAGCTCGAGGTACATTTCAGCAAATTGGAACATAATTTTTAGCATTTCGGAGTAGAAGAAAATCATTACGCTACTAATGCAATAGTATACTAGGTTTGTTTAATTAGGAGAGTTGCCAATCATTATATTTAATCTGTAAATTAAAAAAAGCGCCGCACAACTATTTGAACCATTTCAAAACCGATTTTCATTATTATTATTTTAAATGCTAAATATTTAAAAGAAAAAGAAGATGTAGCGAATTCAAACATTTTTTCAAATTGTTTTAGTTTTCAATTAGAAATTTCAATTTAAAACTTCACCCAATGTATAAGTTATTTTAAGATGAAAAATTTTTGTTTATCAAATTGCCGCAACAACACGGATTTAAATTTAATTTTTATTTTTTTAAATAAATTACCTAAATAAATTTTGCTTAAGATAAATCACTGAAAAACATATAACTGGTGTCTACGATAAATTGAAATGATAGAAAACAAATAACGAAATATTGAGTACGATTTTTTATCAAATTTCCCCGAATGTCGAGAAGCGGGTTAAGACTACTATTAGATTAAAGATCAGTATCTGTTTATGTATGTTTTACCAAGTCCTTTAATTTTTGTTTTTAGAGGAAACTACCAGTTCTATTTTTTGAAAAATAAAGGTGGTTGATTAAATATCTATAAAAAAAATACTCTTGTTCGCTTTTCGCAATTTTGATACAATTTTCTTGTATTTTCCACATTTTCTAAATTTCAAATTCAATTTAATTTTAAAATCTCTTCACGGAATACAAATAAAAAAAGAGTGTCAAATGTAAAAGAGAAAAATGGGAAAAAAATAAAATGAAAAATATAATAAGTACCTAAGCCATTTAAAAACAACCGTGAGCTAGATATTTACTCTGTTTTCATTTTCTTATGACTTGATGTTGCAATTTTTTCAATTTCTAAAGCATATTAATGGACATCAAGAAGTATATAATTTATTTTTAAAGCGAAAGTACGGAGGGCATATAGAATTAGGTATGTGCATTCATTCTACATTTTTTATTTTGTTTTAGAAACTCTTAAAATACTCGAGAATAGAATTCAATGAGACGCCAGTGGTAATGCTTTTTGAAGATGCATTCCTGTATAGAATAAAATTTAATATTATGTTTAAATGGTGGTGGTGGTGGTAATAAATACACTAAATTCAATCGCATGTTATATGAGACCTTTTTTCTTTTGTTTTCTAAACAATCCAAGTCTTGAAATTTATATTTTAATGCTAAATATGATAGGTGAAAAATGGAATTTTGTATTTGTTTAATGTATATTATATGCTGGTAAACATAAGACCTAATCATTAAATAATTAGTATGGTTATGTAATTTTCTGTAGAATATAAAATTATGCTTCTTATTCCTAATTTTTTTCTTTCCAGATATGTCACATTGTCACATCATCATAAAATTGTTCTTACCATATTTTGATATGAATTACTTATAGTTATATATACACTTAAATTTATATACATTTAACAAAATTTCGTTATGATCATTTAAATTTCTACAAGATAAGCTCTTATATTGTATCCCCAAAGTGACTGTAGTAAATTTAAATGAGACAGTAACAAAATATTGTTCAGGATTCTTCATCACATCATCATAAATCTTATTCTTGTTAAATTGTTTTTGGCAATAAAGAAATTAATGAAATGGTACAAAAAAATACTACTTATTTACAACAACAGCTGATTGTTTTAAATAGAATGTCCTTTTATATTGACACATTCATCTTCTATTAAAATAGACTGAAAAATAACAATTTTAGTATTTCCAGTTAAGCATGGTCCCCTCATTACTTATTGATATTAGTCGGTTGCAATCTTTTCAAGCAAAATTTTTTACGTTTCGCACGTTTCGCACCTTCCACCTATTTTACCCACTCTACTACACATAATGCCTTGTTTTATCTAACTGTGACAGATTGTGCTTACTTCAGTGAAATATAATAAATTTTGCAGAAAAATATAGTACGTTTTTGTCTATAACAGATGTCTATTGTGCTTGCCAAGCATTAAATCCAACACTCACTATCATCATCAGCATTGTCCTGCAAGACAATCCGTGGAGCATAGTGCGGATTATAATGTACTATATATTGGAAAATACGACAATTGTAATTTTATTTATTATGTTATGGATGGAGGGCATAACATTCAGTAATATCAGAAATTTTTGCACAAATTATAATATTTCAAATATCGTCGGCGTACAAGCCAAATCGAAGTTCTTCAATAAATGCAATAATGACCTTGGTGACATTTCTAGAGTAGTATTTGATACAAATATGCAATTGTATCAATATATTTCATGTATTATGAAAAGTTAGTAAATGTTTAGATTTTAAAGAAAATATGGTTGTGATCAGTGTTTTTTCAATAATAGTCAATTCTAAAACCAAGAAATATTGACCAAGGCACATAATCAATTATATACTCCTGGACGAAAACAGATCTCTTATACATAGGCATTTGGAACAAGTGTAGATTTTTTATTCTTACTACACCAATACCGACTAATCCTTTTTCCCTATAAAAAAAAGGCATGTTTAGGATTCATTTCATCATAATAACTCAATTTTTGCAAATGGCGCCTGGTCAATTTCGTTCGTACGCCGACGCCGATATTTACTTTAAGAATTAATACACTGACATTAAGATGTAGAATACCAACTTTTTTTCCTAGATTGTGTTAAGCGGAATATTTAAAATTAAATTTAAACTAAATATTCTTCGAAATGTCAGGCTAGAAATAAAACTGTGAAGTAGGTATGTGCTGAAATATAAAATAAAAATAATTAAAAAATTGAATTCAATCGTTATCAAATTTGCAAAAAACTGAACAGTTGCGAGAGATACCAATACTCCATTATGATGTGTTCAACACTAGTGTTTCAGTAAACAAGTTTTGTAATTGAATTCGAATTGATAAACTTCCTTCAATTAAGTCTCATTCCAGAAAACGACAGTATCAGAATCGAGTTTCGTTAATTTTTTTTCTGTGTATTAACCGACGTGCAGCAAAATTACCATGATAGTTTAGGTTTTTACATAAATATAATTTATAATATATACCGGGTGTTCCAGAGCATGCGTATCAGCTTTTTAAGAGGGGAAGGAGCCGTTATTTTAAAATTTAGAAAAAAGTTTGTTAACTAAATCGAGGGTGCTCTATCGATTGGTGGTATTTTCAACTTTCGGAAAAGACCGCATGTCGGTTTTTTAAGATCAAAAATCGCCGCAATTGGCCGAAATCGATATTTTCAAATGGGAACGGATATTTTTTTAATGCAAAATCAGATTCTACGACATAAAAAAAGAACATTATGTTAAATAATTTTTTTTTTGTTTTCTTAGTATTTTTCTTCAAAATTAATAACAATAAAACAAAATATTTTAATATTTCAATATTTTCCTTTGGTAAACTAAAATTAATGATAATCATTTTTATAAATTAATTTGATTTTCATGTTATCATATTTTTTATCTCAGTTTTGGGTTCCTACAAAGTTTAAACAAAAAAAAAAAAATAAATAAAAACAAAAAAAAAATTAAAAAAAAAAAAATTTACTTAACAAAAGTTTCTTAGTTTTTGATGTAGAATCCGAATTTGCATTAAAAAGTACCCCTTCCCATTTGAAAATCTCGATTTTGGCCAATTTCGGCGATTTTTGATCTTAAAAAACCGATTTGCGGTCTTCTCCGTAAGTTGAAAATGCCACCAATCGATAGAGCACCCTCGATTTAGCTAACAAACTTTTTTCTAAATTTTAAAATAACGGCTCCTACCCCTCTTAAAAAGCTGATACGCATACTGTGGGACACCTGGTATATATACTTAACATGTATATTCATATAAAATTATAACAAATCCGTATTAAGGGTAAAATGGTTTGCATATAAGAAATATTTAAAAATAATTTAAATTTATTAAAAAAGTTTTCGTATGTACAGCTTAGAATTCATTGTATCTATCTTGAAATAAAATTATTTAAATAATTCTTGTTGTGAAAAGTGAAAATTTTGAATCTATATTAAACTATAGTGTATGTAGTTATTTTTTCATTATTTTTTCGGATCATATTTAGTACTTTACGTAAATTACATAATCTCTTCTTTGAAATGTGTATGCAATAGCAATAGAATGATGGCAATGATGATGATTATGGGGTTCAGTAACTAATTAACTTAAAATGTTGACATTATTTTTTATTTCAAATTTATACTTTTACTTTATATTTCCTATACCTTTATTCTATTATTATTATACTCGTTTTTATTATCCTTGCTTCGATGTGTTTTTTTGTTTTTTTTTCTGTAAGTATGAATTTTGTTTTTTACATGATTTTAATAAAAAAAAAAAAAATAATTTATTTTACTAAGAGTTATTTATGGTATTGTATATAGTCTTTAATATTATTACTAAGCTGCATTTTTTTTGTTAGTTTCTAATGTTTTTATATATGTATATAACTATCGTTCATTCTGAAGTTTTGTAATCATATCACGTTATACAAACTTTGGGAAACTTATTTACTTAGATGTGTATTTGTTTTTTATTTTATCCCTTTTTTTATTCTCTTCAATTTCTTTCATTTCTACTCTTTGGACTTGGAGTAGAAATAAAAGTTTTTTTTTTAAAGATCATTTTCAAAAAATAGAAAAAACCTGATGTTATTTGTTGATACAATTTAGAAACTTTAATATTTCAGTACAAATGATACAAAGTATTATTTTTTTATAATACATTGTTGCCCTTATATTAAAGACTTTTTATTGTATTTAAAAGAAGGCCTTGTAGTTTTAATTAGTCACCTATAAATACTAATATTTTAGTTATAAATAAGTATGTTATTTCAATATGAAATGCATGTAAATAAAGAAAAATGAATAATTTTGAATTTGAAAAATGTAAACAAAAATTTCTATTATAGTTCTGTTATCTGAATAGTGATGTTTTGAGGATCAACTTTTAGTTAACTCTCAACTTTAAACAACTTAAGTTAATCGTTGGTATTCCGTGTTCCGAGTACCATTTTGTGTTGATTTTTTTAAAAAATTTTTGGCTTTAAAAGTCAACCATATTCTTCTAGTTGTCTTTTGATTTTGTGTATAAAGTTGATTTGAAAAAAACTAAAAGAAAGAATAATTCAGGAATAAGGATAGAAAAATATATAAATTGTTACTTGGATACTTGTTATATACCTATTTGATAACAATATTTTCAAAGAAAAGTATTTCAGTAACAAGAAACAGCTAAAAAAATTAGTATTGGTATTGGTAATAATGATATCCAATCAACTGATAGGTAAAAATAGGCAAGAAAACAGAAGCTGACGAAAAATGGAAGTTATTTGCGGAAGATTTAAATTTAATAGGTTCGTTCTCCCGCAAAAATTTAATGGACAATGGCCAACAAATGGGCAATAGTTAATGTGTTACATAAAACTTAAAAATTAAATTTTTATCTTAAGTTTTAGGTGTGAACCGCTTTGAAATCCAAAGTAAAAAAAAATAATTAGAAACAGGAAAAAAACTAGTTTTCTCTTCGATAAAGAGTATCTAACTTCTTTTCACGTTGAACTTTATATGAAGCTTCTTCATACTCATCTAACCACAAAATCCTAATTGTACAATAAAGTATTCTTTTTAGAATTACTAAAAAATTTTCAGTATGTATGAAGATATGTGCAGTATGTAAAAATATTTACAGTATGTATGTCCGGACAAAATCATTGTAATAATATACTATAATATATTATTACAATTACATAAAATATTTTTTTATGATTTCCTCCTAAAGTGCGAAGGAGGACTAACATTTGATATTTGACATTAAAAAAATTGTTGTTAAGCCATTTTTGAAAGGTTTTAATAGTATAATTTTAAATATATTAAATTTTTTGAAAACTTGTAATTATTTAAAAAATAATATAAAATGGATGACGATACTATTAAAAACCTTCAGTTTCCATTTATAACTTGCAATAATGCAATAATATTACTTCCTTTTCTTAAGATTATTGTTTTCAGATCAACGGTTCAATTCTTCAGTCGGTCAAGTTGTATGATCTTACGTGGATAAACAAATATAAATAAAAAAAAATAAAAAAAAACAATAATAACAAAACAATAATTTAGATTATCAAACTAAATAAAAAAAGAATTAAAAAAAAATTTCTTTAAATTTTGCTAAAACAAGCAAAGTAATATTAATTTAATCAGACTGTGCACATAACTCAATTGATTGCTCTAATGCAACTACTATCATAACCACCATAAATAAACTACCATCTTCTCAAAATAAATGTAATAATTGTACAAACCATGAACGATGTGATGCCGAAATATAATATGAACAACAATAGTTTTGATAAATATTAATCAAATAAACTAAAAAGATTGTTCAGAAAGAAGAGTAGTTTAATGAACAAGATTCATAAAATTTATAAATAAAACTTAAATTTGTCAACACAAGAGATAAAGCTACAAAAAATTTTCTTATTAGAGAGCAAATTAACATTGAAATGAACACATACTGGAATGGAATAATAGAATAAAAAATTATCTCCTAGAAATAGCATCAGCATGTTCCCCCAAATCAACAAACGAAACAATGGAAATCCCAACATTAAATGTTTAAACATAGGCTCTAATGAAGAATATTTATTAACTCACAACACCATAAATATTAATAAATTTAAAAAAAAAAACAAACAAGAATAAAAACACTTTTTATGCTCCCGATACCCATAACGTCCTCGGCACATATTTAGAACAGACTCACAAAAAAAAAATAAAAATTTTAACTTCCATTATTTTTTGCTGTTTGACGTATTATGAATAAAAATGAAATCGAAATTCTTAATTTTAAGAATATAATGCCTCAACTAATATAATTATTTTTTTAAAATAATAGAGAACCAGAACTAAATTTTTTGTGGTGAAGCAGATCAAGTTAAACAAATTGAATACCGCCAAATTAAAAGAGACGTTACGTCTCTCGATTATACCATATTTCAGTCCACAGACTTTGAATAATATAAAAAAAAGAAATAATTTAATTTTCATTTCTAAAACTGTCAAGAAATTTTTAATTCGATTTGAGGAAGCAGTTTGCATTTCTGTATTTAGGATTCCTTTTTATATAATGACATTTCCTGTTCATAATTTTTTGGTTATTTATTGATAATTTTTAGGATATTTATAACTTTCACTATTTTAAAATATGACGAAAATTATTATTGCAAAATGTAAGTATTTTGTATGAGAAAATAAAAAAAGTTTTTTTAGCTTCTAGTCCCAAATTTAATACTAATGCAAGTAAATTGCTTTCATTATTTTAATATGGGGATTGTTTTACATTTTTTTCAATGATGGATATATTTTATTTAAAAGTTTGAATGTTATAAAACTGATAAAACTAAATAGAAAATTTTTCAACCCGTATGCGCATTTCTGTTTTATATACAACTTATTTACATATTAAGAGTTTATTCAGTAGAAGCGAGATAAAATCAGAAGATGTGAAGGACTGCGCAGGTCCTTAAATGCTTGTCTATTATAATTGTAGATATAATTTTATATCTTTCATAACTTTATTATAGTGAGAGAAAAAAGGACAACATTATTGTTAAAATATTTTAGAAACGTTAAAAAATAAATACATACACTGCATATAATAATTTATCTGTCTCTTTTATTCTAATTTGGTTGTTTCATTGGCTGTTAAGTAGTCGAATAATAGTTGTAAGATAATATAAGATATTACGACGTTATAAGTAAGTCGTCGGTATAACATTATTTCGGACACTTATGTTTTCATAGTTGCGTCACAGTTATAAAATGTAAAAAAAGTTGTAAAGTAGATATAAAATAACTTTGTGGCAAATAATAAAACATCGTATTGTAGTCGTGATGACGGATAAATTATAATTTTTACATTTTTAACTATAAAGTTATTTTTCTTAAATTTACGACGTTATAACGACGTTGATATGGAAGTATTTGACTTTATAGTTATTTGGTGTTACTTAGGATATTTATCTATTTCTCATTAACTTATAAACAAATACTGAAAAGACTTTGTTCAAAGTAATACGGTCGTGGAACATTCGAGACTTTTTCATTACTACAAAAATATTGGATAATGGATATGTTTGGATTTGTTTGGTAACATGTTGCAACTGTATATTGTATTTTTGAATAGATATATGTGATTCGAATTAGTGGGGTGTATCAATTGCAAGCTTATAAATTTTATAGAAAACTTTTGTTTTATTTTTCGCGTCATGAATAATTAATTACTGTAAAAATTTCATTAAAGATTTGATTTTAATTAAATTAACCTAAATGCATACAATATGAACAATGTAAATCTATTTAAAAAAATTGTTTGTATTTTTAACACTATTTAAATTAAGTACAATAGAAGATACAAAAAAATGTATTTTTTTATTTTAAATAAAATATGAATTGTACATTAAATAAATGAATTACGTTTAATTTGTATGATCATAATAATAATAATAATAATAATGAAAAATATTTTTATATTTTAATTAAATCATAAATGCATGCACATTATTATGTAGTACGTCCGTACGGGAAATGTGTACGTAATAGATAGAAATTTTTGTCCAAATTTATTTATTCTGAATATTTAAAATGTATGAATAAGTATATGTATGGTATATAAATTTGTATGTAGAAAAATTATTTAAAAATTTAAAAAGTGTGATGGTGTTTGAAATAATACTGAGTTTTAATGAAAATTATTTTATCTCTAAAATATATACAAATATTTACACAAGGTGTAAAATTCTATTGAATTATTGAATGAATGAAGATTTTAGTTTAGAACGTAAGTCTTCATAAAAATATTCTTTATTTTAATTTTTCATTGCTCTAGGGGGTTTCTGTGATATGAATTTTGTTCCAAATAAGAATTTTGTCGGAACCATGGTCTGATCAAGTTTGTAGAGAAAGTTTCGTCACCGTAAGCCGAGCAAAATATAAATTTGTGTCCATATAACTATGGGTGAAATAGATTGTCCATAATACCGAATCTAAAAGTATCAAAAACACATGTAAACACTTGAACTGGTATTATCTTACACGTTAATCTTCTGACTTCTGTTTACTAAATAAAACTCAAATTCATTTTAGCATAAAACCTCTGAAACCCAGCATTAAACATTTTATTTTATAAATAATATAGTGGTTAACGAAGAAAGTAAGGACAAAAGACTACAGTTTAAAATATTTGCAAAACATCAACAATTCTATAGTTTTAATGTACAATTTAATACACATGTGGTTGTCACCACATGAGTTTTAATTTCCACACCAGCCGAGTAGTTTCAGATAATCATAAGCTGCTGTTGTGTGCATGTTGTAACAACTTAAGGTAAAATAATACATATCTATGAGAATTCACAATTTTTAATGACTCTGATGAAGAAATGCATTTAAAGATGAAAATATTTCTTTGGTGATCTTCTTTTAACCCTAAGTTGTTATAACATGCACACAATAATTTATGATTATCTGAAACTACTCGGCTGCTATGGAAGCAAAGTAATTGGTAAAATTTATTAGCTATTTCCAAATTGTCAGAAGTTTTTAAAACAAATTCTGGCAACAAACATCTAATTTTCTTTTTGGATGCACCGCCGTTGCTATTATATTTCTGCTGTGACAAGTGCGTACAGTTGTATTTGAATGTTTTTTCACAATCTTAATTTATCGTCTAAAAGTATTACATACTTGAATTTTGTGTTTAAGTATTAATATATTTTTAAATAAATAGTAATAATAATCAATTAATATGTCTTTCTATTTCAAATAACTCAATAGAAAATAATATATTCTAAATATTCATTAAATGACAATCACAATGAACTATTAAAAATCCTATGGAGGGAAATTCCATACTATTATTATCTATAAAATAACTGTTAATACCCTCATTATAAATCTATATATTACAACTACTATCTACTATATTTTTTTAAATCCAATTTTTTGTTTTTCAATCCAATTTTCTCTAGAAGACTTCAGCGTATTCTTCGTGACTCCAATACAAAACATACAAACGAAAAATATAATTTTTTGAATGAATTTTTTTAGTCTGCTTCATCATTAATCTAGGAATATGTAAATATCAAATTAGTGTATTAACCAAACTAAAAAAATGTTAGGTTGAAATTAGTTGCAGTTATTTAAATTACATAATTGGTGTTAACTCTCGTTAATATTATCTGTATGCATATAATTTTCGAAAATAATATTTATTTATACTGAATGAAATTCGATTATTACTATATTATTCTACCCAGCATTATGATATACTGCTGATGAGGAGGACCTCTGATAGTAAAATAACCATAGAAATTAGTTTGTATTATTTTTCTAAAAAATCTCTTATCATAATAACCATTTGTCCATTTTTCCTTTATATACAATTTTTATTTCTTTTTATATAACTATAAGAATTACATTCTCTGCAACATAGCATTATACGATAATTTCATTCCAAACAATACTGTATGCGAACGATTTTTCTTATGGTTGGTTAACTTACAAATTGTTACTTAATGTATTCTAACTTACAATTTCTTTTTATTAAACTCTACTTAATCTATTATGTCTTTACTTTTATATCATTATTGAATAATAATCTTACGGGATAAAATCAAAAAATAAGTTTTTTTTTTATATTTTATTATTTTTAAAACTTACATGCTAACTATAGAACTACACTGCTGATCGTCAATATCTAATATATTTATCACTAAAGAACAAACATGTGACATTTAGTTATATTATTTACATTTTAAACAGGTTAGGTAGTAATGTAGAATATATATATATATATATACATTTTTTGTATATATATATACTTTTTTGAGTCAATTTTCTGTGTGAATATCATCATTTTATTTAATCTGTAAATTGAAAAAAGTACAGTACAAATATCTGAACCAATTCACAAGCGATTTTCATTATTATTCTTTTAAATGATAGATATTTAAAAGGAGATGTGGCGAAATTAAATATTTTTTCAAATTTTTTTAATATTCAATTAGAAATTTCAACTTATTTATAAGTCATTTTACTATCAGTAAATAATTAATAATTGACAACTTTAACTCTGTAAAAATTTCTATCTTCTTAAATTCAATAAAATTTTTTGTATAAAAAACATTTTCATTAATACCCATTTATGTTTATTCATATTGGCATATATATGTGTACGTAAGCAAATATATATGTATGCAACATTTTATGCAAAATGTTATCATTATATTATATTATCTTTAGTTGCCGAAGTTATACGAACATAAAGAGCAAAAATTAAATCAGAAAAAAAAACACAAGAGAGAAGTTTTTAACTTTTATATCTAGTAGGGTAAAACCCCTTAGAGACCACATAATGAATGAATAAATTCGAAAAAGGAAAGAAAGAAAGAAAATGAATATGATTTTAAATAGATTTTACCGAAAATGGGAAAAAGAACAAATTGTTAATTTGGACAATGAGAGGAGACAGAGAAAAACGAAAAACTAATTTCCTTTTGTTAACAGCAATTTCTTGGTTAAATTTCTCATCTTAAGACTCATCGCCCCTATAGTAATAATACATACGTTGAATTTTGTATAGAAATAAGTAGATTTATACACTTAAATTATTCGATAATTACAGTTTAATATGCACATACTGTAAGAAAATGTATCATTGTATTGGATATTAAATAGGATAAAAGCTACAAGGAGTTCATGTGGAGAACCAATTCGCTAATTATATTTATTAAAATTAGTCTTGCGGAAAGCAATGTGTGTGTACTAGCTCTGTTAGTAGTTAAAGGATTTAGACTTGTTTTTGGCTTGTGGTAGAATTATTTATTGGAATTTCGTAATGTATATAATAAAGTTTTATTATGAATTTATTAATTTATTAATAATTCAATATTTTTTTTCTTGGTTTTTGATTTAAAAAAGATATAAAAAAAAGTCTTCCTTCCAAAAAAAAAATCTTGAAATATTTGAATTTTGAGGTTAAGACATTAATGAATTTGTAAGACGGTTTATTTGATTTTGGAAGAATAAAAATGCATTATTATTTTAAGCAAATTTTCTTAATACTTCATCATTTTTTGAATGGGTTTTTACTATGCGAAAATATACCCTTATAATGATCATAGTGTTATTTCCCCAATCCTCTACTAATCCAAGATATTCTTTTTGATACTCGGATCTTGTTTCTAGTGATGTATTTAATATTTTTTCATAATAATAAATTTTTATTTATATTTTAGAATATTATAAATTAAGAATAATAATTTAATTTTATTTAATTAGTTTTTTTTACAAATATAAATAAAACAATTTATTTAATTAGTGAACCTTCTACACTCAAGATTTGATTTTAGAGTTCTAACTTAATTTTGTGTATCCATCTAAAAATTATTAACAGGAGCTTGTTTAATACTCTGATTTTGCTTAATTTGATAGAGACAAGAGCCTTTTTTGAAGAGACGCCGAAATAACAGAAAAGTGTTTAAGTCGGTATTGCCGGTACGAACCACATGCTGGAAAACAAACATAAAGTTGATAAAAATAATTTGTAACAATCAATAAAAGAAGTACCGAAAATACACAAATTAGATACGTATGAAAGTCTAACGATCCCCAGATCCAGGTAGATAATGGACCCAGAATACTACCTTGAGGAACACCTGTTTTAATATCTCTGATATTAGAATATTCTTCGTCTTGTTTAATTCTAAACAGTCTGTTTTCTAGATATGATGATATATTTACTTATTGTTTAAGTAACATATGATTTAGTTTATGTATTAAGCCTCGATGCCACATTTTATCCAACGCGTAAATCTAAAAATATAATAGAGCATACCTGCTTTCTATTATGTCTGTTATCATATGTATTTGATCGATTATCGAGTGCTTAGATCTAAACACAAATTGATAATTTGGAATCAGGTTTAAATTTTCTATGGTCGGTCTCATTTGTATCAATAGCAGTTTTTCAAATGATTTTGATATTATTGGTAGTAGTGATATTGGTCTGTAGGATTTGACCTCATTTATAAGCTTACCTAGCTTTGGTATCATAATTATCTCCTATTTTCCACATATTCGGCACATACCTTAGTCTTATGGCAACCTTTATAATGTGTGTTAGCATTGTTATAGCTTTTTGCGGAAGTTCTTTCAGGTATTATTTTCTTCAGTGAGGTCGTCCCAATCTGTCAATTTTTCCCATTCACAATTTTTCATTCTGATTAACGGGTTTTGAGATATCGTGTTTTTTGTACTCTTTGTTGCTTTCCACAACAAGTAGTTGTTTTCTCTTTTAGCTGAATAATTTTTTTTATATATTTTTAAAATTTTTCGTTTTTAAATTCTTTAATTTTTCTTTTAAGATTCTGAGTTAACCTATTTAGCAGAGTTTTGTCTGTCGGATCACGCGATTGTTGCCATCTGCGATTAGCTCTTCTTTTTATTTTTATCATATTTAATATTTCTCAAGGGTAGTTGAATCGTACAGATTTATATTCACAATCTTTTGTATTATTCCTGGCAGCATTTTGAACAATTTTACTAAAAATCTTTATTACATTTGGATCTTAATTTTGTTTTATGTTGATTTTGTTTTCAATTTCTTGTTTAAAGCTAGCCCAGTTACTTGCCTTGCTACTTAGCAGAGGTTTAAACTGTTTCTTAATAGCCTTTTCATACAGATCTAGTACGACTGCAGAGTGATCTGAATCCAAATCATCGTTATTTTCTAGCTTAATATATTTAGGTGAATTTTAGTTATAAAATCAAGCAGATCAGGAGATTTATTTCTATCAGCTAGTCAGAGGTTGGTTTATCGGTAGATAGGTAAATTCAGCCTTATTCTTTTATAGGTTTTCTTAGCTCTCTTCTTCTCGTGGAGGTTAATCTAGACTCCCAATCTATATGTTTGGCGTTGTAGTCACCTCCCAGGATTAATATTTCAACAATTGTAATTTAAGAATGTATTCAAACATGTTATTATTTACGTTGTAACTGGACGGGCAATATAATGCACCGACACAAATACTTTGTTTTTAAAATTAAGCAAAATCAGGGTAATAAAACAAACTCTTGCTAATAATTCAAACTAAACAATATATAATATATAATATGTAACGAAAAAAATACACTGATGAAGGAGGTATGTTGCTTCCGAAATGTTAATATATGTAAAAAATATATAATAAAATTTAGTGATAGCAAACAAAGACTTTTACTAAAAAATATTAAATCCAAGATTCGTTTCTTAAGGTGTTGCTTAAAGCCTAATGTTTGACTAAACTTACAAAAAAAAAAAATTAGATTCAATTTTTATTAGTTAACACCTCGATTAGGAAAATAATAACGTAGTTTATTTCCCCCAATTTTTTATTTGCAACATAATAATTGTAAAAAGTGTACAATTATCTTGATACGTGATGGAATATCATTGATACTTTTTTCCCCAACCAAACATTTGAATAACACCACAAGCCGTCTGATACAAAAAAATACAATTAACTATTTTTTCGACATTTTTAAAAAAAAATCTTTTTGATTACATAATATGTAACTAATAGTCTTAAAAAATATTTATATATATGTATCTACATTACCTACTTATTCTTATTATCATCATCATTATAATCATCATAATGATTATCGTGATCAATTATAAATTAATTTCATTAGTAGAATCTGTAGTAATCCTATACATTAATTGTCACTTAAATAGCTTTAATTAAAGGTAAAATCTTTTATAATTAATTTTTATAATTATTTAACAACAAGGACTTCTTGACTTGATCTATGCACAATAAATTTTAACTTAATATAACTAAAATAGGTATTTAACGATTTATTATTATTAAATCTTATAGAACCACCCATTCTCCCACCTCACTTTGTTTTTTTGTTTTACTTATAATCAGGTCTAAACTTCGTGAAAATTTAACTTTCATGCAAAAATTAGGGAATTATGAGTTGTTTAAACCTTTTCAGTACGATTATGCTATGTGTATACATTTCTGTAGTTAAGAATTTAAATAAATAAATTTAATTGTCTATTTAAAGGTTATATTCATAATAATTTCAATGGAACAAAAAAAAATTAAATATATTAATGTACTTTAAACTTCCTACAATAAACATAATTTAGAATGTTGTTGTTTTTAAATTATGTTAACTTCTTAATTAATGGGGGTTGAATAAAAGAAAAATAAAAAAGATAAAAGAACATTTCTATTTGAATGGTTTAAAAATACAAAATATTTCCCATTCTCTTTCTTACATAAAAAAAAGTTAATATATTTAAAACGAAATATTCTTATATAAGGCCTACCAAAATTTATCTAAACAAACTCTTGTCTAAACATTTAAATACAATCCTTGAATATATTTGCGGATTATGTTTGGAGTGAAGAGTGGTGTAATTTCAAAGAGTTCAAAAATTACCTAATATCTCATTTCATTTACTTTATTTTTTTAATACTTAGGTAAAAATTATCTTTTCACACCAGGTAGCCGACCGACGTTTCAAAAATTTTAAAACAAAAAAATTAAAATTATTTTTAAGGGGATTTTCTTTGATACTTTACTTAAATAAAAAGACTGGGTGAACACTTTAAGAATAACAACAACAGAGATTTTATAAATTCAATTCAATTGTATTTTACCTCATACTTGTTTTTAAAAAAATGACGACTATATCTAGTTAGTGTTGCCATAAAATTCTTACAGATTTTGTAAATGGAATTTGAAAAATTCAGTGCTAAGTACTTTTTGGGAATATTACTTAAACTTCTTCATATTATTAAAATAAAATGTATAATAAGTGTAATGTAAGAATACTAGAAGAAATCCCCGGGTACATACCCGGCCGAGCAAAAGAACTGAATTTTTATGTGAACCGGCACAATAAAATGAATTTTAATAAAATTAAACATTTGACATGTTGACAGTATATCAGACAACAATATAATAGAATAGTAATATTAATTGCAAACCACAAAAAAAAAAAAAATGTTCAAAGTTTTAAGTTAATATTTGTAAAATAAAATAAGAAAAATATCAGATAGAATTAAACTTTTTTTATAAGATTTAATTTGTTTTATTTCTCGAGGGAAGGTGAAAGCCTCGAAAGATACTAAGCAGAGCACTCATGTAGCTCCTTAGCTATGTGGGACTCTAACCCACTAAAATCATCGAAACCCTTTACCATAACCGATATTATTGACCGATTAATTGATTTTTCGCGTAAGTTGTGAAAATATAGTATGTTGAAGTATTATTAAAAGATAGTTTCCGTAATTTTATGCAACCATTAGTCATAAATATGACTTAATGGCATTACCCTTTCCCAATTATTATGAGCAAATTTTCAAATATATCATAAGTATAGAAAAAATTGGATAAAATGTAATTTTAGAAAACCTGCTGTTATGCAACATTGTCAGTTACAGTGTCCCTGTCAGTAGTTTTCCCCTGTCTTGGTCCTGCTAGAATTTTAATATTGAGAGCAGTTGACTGTGTTGCTCTTGACATTGCTGTTAAGAGCTGGCCATGGGTGAAGATAGGTTCAGAGAGATAAATTCCGACTCTTTGAAATGTTGGACCTTATGATTTATTGATTGATATTGCATATGCGAGACTTACTGGAAAGTGATCTCTAATAAAATTTTATAAAAAGAGTTTCATTCTATCTGATATTTTTTTTTTATTTTATAAATAAAAGAGTTAAATTTATAAAGATTAACTTAACAATTTTTATTTTTTTGTGGTTTGCTATTAATACTAGAATTAATATTATACTATTCCATTCATTGGTTTCAGATAATTTAAACATATCAGATGTTCAAATTTATCAAAAATCATTTTATTATGCCGTTTCACAGAAAAATTTATTTTTCCCGGCCGGATATTTACCAGAGGGTTTTCTAGTATGTAGTATATGTATAATCATCAAATCAAATATCCGCTATTTATTTAGCTTATATTTTTGTCGAAAGTATTACCCCACACTAATATACAATATGTAATTATGGTATAGAATAAACTAAAATAAATTTTCCATCTGAACAACTGGGTATCTCATTCCTATCATTTTGAAAACTCCAGCTATCCTTCTCTCTTTTTTGATTTGGTCATTTATTTGTTAGTCCATGTGAGGCCTGCATCTAAAAACACTACTAAGTACTTATAAGTATGTCGAAATTTTTTCAATTGTATTACTGTCATACTTAATTCTAATATAATCAGCAGGGTTTGAATTGATGATCATGAACTTTGTTTTTTATATTTACTGTTAGCTTGTGGCTGCTCATCCAATACTTTATTCATATCTTCATTAATATCTACTTCCACCTCATTGACGCTATTGCTTGTGCATATTATCGCTAAATCATCTGGGAAGAAAAAGATTCTCCAATTAGCGTTAAGTTTGCGAAACTATGTAGCAAGAAAATAAAGTTGGACCCAACGAACTACCTTGAGCTACATCAAATTTTGTTTCCTCTAGGTTAGAGATCAGAAATCGAATGTTCAGTTCCCTTAACCTCACATTCAAATAGTATTCTTAATAAAAGATTTCTGTCTACGGAGTCAAAAGCCATCTTTAGATCAAAGAATACCATTGCTATCTTTCTATTTTTATCGATACCTAACTGAATTTGTGATACAACATCAAAAAGAGCTCCTTGGGTGTTGGATTACCTTCTAAAACTATATTGGTTACTACTTAGTAAATCTTTCTCATTCCACTAGCTGACTGTTGACATGAGTTTATATTATTTTGTCGAATATCGATGGAATAGATATTGGATTAGATATAGATTTTATATGTCTTCTACTATAGGATCATAACAGTTCTTCCACCCATATAAAATTTTATTCAATATATTGTTTTTGCTTTGTTTTATAACTTCAAATAATTGATTTTCTCTATCAAATGAAATTTTATCTCAATGATTTAGTATGCTAACGATCGAGTATTTTACGTTTTTATTCTGATCGTCTTAATGTTGCGACTTTTCCTTTAAAATAATTTAGGTAAAACTGTTATCCACATTGACATGACCAGGACATAGCATGATCCTGCAGAAAACTAAACTGGGAACCGAAGCAATTGCAATATCAGACTATATGACAAAAGCAATTGATTGTCGCTGGAACTTCACTGTACTAATACCCAAAAGAGAGGAAGTCGAAGGTTTAATAAGAGCCTTACCTCCAGGAGCTTCAGTATGGTATACTGATGGCTCAAAAATCGGGGAGAAAACCGGTGCCGCAGTATTTGGACCAAGGTTCAGGTTTAACGCGGCACTTGGCTCATATCCCGTTTGATATGAGCCAAGCTGAAACCTATGCCGTCGAGGTATCTGCATTACAGTGCAGTAAAGGGGGGCATAGAGGTGTCAACATATACATAATTTCAGATAGCCAAGCTGCTTTAAAAGCTCTGGCTTCCCCAATTTTTAAATCAAAACTTATCTATAGCTGTTACAGAAGCTTAATAAAGCTAGCCGAACGAAACAGAGTTACTCTTATGTGGATTCCTGGACATGAAGGAATACAGGGCAATGAAGAGGCAGATGTCCTTGCAAAAACAGGTGCAAAGAGTCAATTCTTGGGACCAGAGCCAAGTATTGATCGTTCAAACGCCTACCTACAATGAATTGTTTCCAAGTGGGAGTCCACAGAAACTCAGAACATATGAGATAGCTGCTAAGGACTTACGCAGTCCAAATTCTTTTTCAAGCTAAATATTCATGGATTGAACCATGTAATCAGGGAGACTAGACTCAATGTCAGAATGCTGACATGGTTCATCACAGGTCATGGCCCATTCAACAAACATCTCTTCAAGATTGGTAGATCGAGTACAGACAGATGAAGATTCTGTTTAGAAAAGGAGGAGTCCTCCTCCCATATTCTATTTGATTGCGACGCTGTAGCTCGAAAAAGATATAAACACTTCCAGGAATACAAATCGCCTGATTCTGACTTTGACATCAAGGCAATAATAGCGTTCATCATGGATATAGACCTGCCCTTCTGAAATGAACGGGGAAGTACAATAGATCTTAAGAGGTCGCGGCTACTTAGAACTCCCCAATTTAAAAAAAAACAAAAAAAATTATCCACATTAGTAGGTGATTTGAAATTTTGTCATTCATTGAATTTTTTATTTTTATCAACACTTATTGTTTCATATCAGTTTTAACATTACATAATGTTACTGGTAAATTAGATAAATCAGATCTACAGCCAATAACAGAGGTAATTCTGTATCATAATGTTATAAAACAGTACTTAATTGCATTGTATCATAATTATTGTTAGCCTATCAATTTTAAAATTTTCATTTTTATCAATTGATAAGATATTCAGTTAAAAGTGGCATCACTGAAACGATGTTTGAAAAATTATGAATACGAATACAAATAGATTTCTTTTCGTATGAATATAAGAAAAGTAATAAACAGTTATACTTAGTTGTATTTTACTACTTTCATACAAACTACATTTGGAATTCAGATATTATGTACTTTTCATTCACTCGGAGAGCAGGTTTAATTTTACTACTATTACTTTTGCTATACTTTCAACTATACATTTATACTTTTAGTCCTAATTTTTGAAAAAAAAATGTATATCTAATTGTAATTACCTCGAGGCAAAATGTTGAAGAAATGACTATATTTTTATTATATTTTTTTAAGAAATAAAGACGGGATAGTAAATGTTAACTTAACTTTTTTTATTTTATAAAAACATATTTTTTTGAAAGAGGTAAAAATAGAAATTTAGATAATACAATTTTGTAGGACAAAAAATGAACCGGAAAAGCCACAAATAAAGTAAATCAGATCCTTTTGAAAAATACAAAGCTAAAAGCAGATAGAGAAAGTGCTTTAAAAAAGGAGCACGTTTTTAGGGTTTTCCTGTTTTTAAAGTGGTATAATAAATTAAAAATGTGTTGTAACTTATAAATTTAAGTATGGTCTATATGAAAGTATAAATATCTAAATATGATTAAATTAAGTTTAACCATAATTTGTATCATTTTGTAAAAGTATCATACATACAATTGGATAAATTGTGTGGTGGTTGAATATGTTGACTAATTTGACTTGCAGAAGTCTTACAATCTTACTAAAACCATTTTATAGGACGAATTTAAATTCTAGTGTTCTGAATTAAAATTCACTTGTTGTGTTTTTAGAGTGTATTTAAACGAGCTTCTTTAAGAGTATATACTGGCAGAGTTAGCTGCTTTATCCATGGAAAATGCGGCTCATCAAACTTATACCAAAAGTTGGTAAAAAAGGTTTCAAATCTATACCTCAGTTGTTACTAACTGTTTGGTTCTCATTAAAAAAATAGTTGATTTTGAAAAAGAATGATTTGATATACTTATTAATTTATTAAAAAAGAAATATTTTAAAAGTTTATATATATATACCAACTCAATTTTTATTTTATTTTTTATTACAGGTGAGCCTTCTTTTTAAGATGAAATCATTTTTTTTGATAAGTAAGTTTTACAGAATTAAATTTTTATATTTGTTTCATCTTATTTAGATTACACTTTCTATATGATAAAATTCTTTTACAGATTTTCAGAGTTTTGTTGTATTCTAAAAAATATTCAAAAAAATTTTCTGATTGTATTTTTGAAAACATTTATTAAAAATCTTTCTTCACACAAAATAAAATATGCATTATAAAACAGCTTTTCATTTACTTTACAGCCTAAAAGATAGTTATACAATTGTCCAATTATTGATTAAATCTAAACACCTATATACTATCAGAGACTATAATAGAGACGTCGAATTGCGAACAAAATATCATGCATTTTTTTTTTTCTAACTATCAGTTTTTAAATTTAAAAAACTGATACTTGTCCAAGGATTTCTACCAATTTATTAAAAGGTAGTTGTCCATGTTGAAAAATAAGATAATTGTAGCCTGTACAAATTTAAGTAAAATAAAATTGTTATTTTTAGCTTATACCATTTACATTACTTATACCACTTATACTACTTATACATATTATTGGCTATTATTATTCATTATTCTTATAAAATCTTGTGTATATGAATGAATATGTGTGTTTAATTTGAATGATAGTTCAGATTGCAATGATAATGAATATTAAAAAAAAAAATATATTATATTGATTGAATATAATAAGGTAACCTGCGTACATTAATTTTCTTAATTTATTTCTAAAGTTAGAATACGTTTTTAGTGTAGATGAATTAAATTTTCTTTTTTTTTTCAAGTTATAAAGGTACATATTTTTCAGAAAAAGAAGAGGTCCAAGCCCCAAATGTCAGGACCGAAAACCTTGAATTTTTTGTTTATTTGTCATCAGTACAAATATATGGTCTTTGATCCAAACTTCCGCACATTCGGACCTATCGAAAAAAAAAATTTTAAAATTATTTATAATAATTATTAATAACCTTTTTTCAGAAAAATACAATTTAAGCACATGATATTGGGCTTCGGCCCCAATTCCTGGGACCCCGCACCTACTGTCTTCATCGCATTTAAGAGCCATTGTACTCATGACCAAAAAAAATCAAGTTCTTCAGCCCCGACATTTGGGGCGCCGAACCTCTTGTTTGTATCGTGCTTGTGACCCATTATACAAAACACATGTTGAAGAAAAACAAAAAAAAATTTTTTTCAAGTGCTTTGTGAGACGGTACCCGGACCTATTTTTGCTGGAGGCTGCTCAATTTCTTGACTTGGCACTTTCAACCAGTCACCTTTAGAAGATGTAGTTTTGATGCCGTTGATTGTTAAAAACTTGCTACATGAATCCTGTATTACTACATATCCAGTCAAATGAAATTCAAACAAATTAAAATGCA
This sequence comes from Argyra leucocephala, assembly GCA_963942445.1. Lineage (NCBI taxonomy): Eukaryota > Metazoa > Arthropoda > Insecta > Diptera > Dolichopodidae > Argyra > Argyra leucocephala. Next base: position 77,804,629 of record OZ012680.1, on the reverse strand, counting down.
GGCAAATCGCAAGAAAACAGGCTAATGATACTACGGGCAAATGAAACACAGGTTATGACACGCTCCCAAGTATTTTTGGTCAAAAGTATTTTTTTTTTTAAATTAAAAAATTATAAACTTTTTAATATACGTAAAACCGAATGTTACAAACGTAATGGGAGAATAAATACCTTAGAACAAAATTTCTTAACTCTGTACAAAAATTCATTTTATTTGGATTCAAAATCAAAAAACATTCTTAATTCAAATTGATTGTAACTCAGCCATACAAAATCAAATTATATGCATATATATTATTTATATGTATATATAAATTGCTTTAGTATGCATAATAACGCAGCTGCGAAGAAAAAAATTATTTTTCGTATTTTGTTTTTAATTCCATTCTTAGCTTGCTTTGAATTTTGAAAATTTTAATTTTATAAGAATCATAATTTTTATCATTTCATTATTTCATTTCGATACTGTTAGCGACATCTGTGCTATTTTTGCTCCAATTCGACGTCTCTATTATAGTCTCTGATACTATATAAATAAATTTGGATGTATGTGTTTTTGTATCCCACAAGTATTTCCAACTTCCAGTTGATGTGGAGATTTAAAAGTTTGGGTTTAAGACCTTACTATAGGGAAAAAAATTTAAAAAAAATATTCTTACATTACACTTCTAGGGAGTCTTCATTTTTCAAAATGACATTATTGTGTCTTTGTGTGTGCATGCATATTGAATTAGGTACATACTCAATAATTGTATCTTATGTATTTTATTGAAACCAAAAATATATTAGAGACGTATTACCATAAAATCTCCAAACCTAATATTTTATTAATTTTCCTGCTAAACATTCCTAACTCCATAAATTTTAACGAACATAATATGAAATAAAATACAAAAATTTCTATTGTTGCTGTTGTGAACTTCAGATTGGGTAAAATAAAAAGAAAGCGTATGATGTATACTTAGTTATGTATTCCCATTTCGAAATTATTTCACATTCTCTTTCCTCTTTTCAACAATCTTGATAAAAATTGTAAAAACAAAACAACAGAAAAATCAATAACAAACCAAATACGCATGCACTTATGACTAAAATTTTCTAGTTAGCGAAAAAGTGGCTTAGTAGCTTATTTTATTTTATAAAGAACAATCCACCACATGAATGTGAAAAAGTTTAGAGATATGGACATAATTACATTCGTGTAGAATCAGATAACTTATTAAAATAACAAGAATTAATTTGCTTATTTTCATTTTATTACCCTACCTAATTGACTTACTAATTAATTTTTTTAATAATGTTAATAATGCTATTCTTTATTTTTCTAGATGTTGTTTCAAACATTTTGATGTTATAGGAGTTCCTTTATTATTTTAATGTGGGCTTCGTTTTTCATTGCTAGGATCTCTAGGGAAGAGCAGTTGTGATTGTTTGTGACTTCGATGTTGTGTTGACATTCCAATATTATCCCTTATTGTGCAGGTTTTACTGCATGAGTAAATGCAAGTTGGTCATCTGTCAAAGTAGAATCGGAGGGTTGTTAGTGTGCATCCTAATTTAACTTTGGTGAGTTTTACATTATGTTTTACGCTAGACCACGAGTGATTCCAATTTTGTTGATTTTCTGCATGGCACGCAAGCGATGATAACGCATCTTGCGAAGGTATATGAGTGAAATACTTTCCTAGTTAGCGAGCTTCCGGTGACTAATTGGGTTTCGTTGTCTGCCAACTCTTTGCAATTAATACCTATATACGTAGTCTGGTAGTATACAATGGGGTAATATGTTGCCCATGATGATGTTGTTGGTGGTGTAGAACAACTGAATTTTCAACATAACTTCTTTATATTTTTATACATTTTAGTAGATTTATTTCTTATTTATTCTTATTAACTTTGTATAGAAAGGCTAATAATTAAAGAAAATATAAAAAAGTATAACGAATGTTGAATGGTTTAGTATAAAATTTTTGAACAGAAATATTAAAATTTGTTCCGATGTTCAAATTTACCAAATTTCAAACAGTTAGAATTTCTAAATAAATTTTAGTTCTAAAAGAAAATTTAGTTTCCAATAAAAAGTTTCTCTATATTTAATTTAATATTTTTCCATATTCAAAATAAAAAAACAAAAGTTAAAAGTAAACTATTTCATATTGTACCATCGTACTATCTTATTATCTTATACATTATATTATATTATAGGTACAATACAAATGACAAGAGGCATTAAAGACACGGATCCTTCGTTGGCACAAAAAAAATTGCCATTTCTTTTTTTTGCTCAATTCTTTAAATGAAGAATATAAAAAATATTAATATTGATTTCTTCATACTGAAAGTAAAAATATCTTGAATCAGTTAATATTATTTAGAAGCAATATCAAATCAAATGCCTGTTTCATAAAAAAATCGTGTTTGACAAAGCCACTTCTGTGCAATTGCACAGGGTATCTACAACTATATTTCATTAGAAATTATGTTATGGTATAAAACTTAGTAGTTATGTACCCGAAATACTATCCGAATTATATGATATCAATTTTTGTTTTGTCGAATATTATTATTGTGGTCTCATTGACAAACGTTCCCAAATAACGTACTTGAAGTCTACTTATGAAGGAAAGTTTTTGTATTCGCTATATATATGTCAATAGCTTTACAGATAAAGTTCTCAAATATTGCATGGTTATTGATGATAAAAAAATAGAGGCGTGCTTCAATATGCTGTCAATGGACAGATTAGGGTAAGTGTCATAAAGCTCCTAGCACACCTCAGAATATTTCAAACACAATTACTGTTAAGGATCTTAAAATTTGTTACTCAATTACTTAAAATTCAGTCTCTCAAAAACGGTATAAATGTGTCGGCGTACTGTCGGCAGCCACTGCTACCTATTCTCTCAAAAATAGACAAATGAAATTCGACATGTTTATTGGAGTAGTTGTCATAGTGTTAAGATGTTCCAAACCCTAATTTTTTAACTCTGGTACCAGATCCTGGCAAAAATAAACTAGTTTTACTTTGGCAAAAATTAACGAACATGTCCATTACAGTTTTTCAAAATGATTAACTGGTTAACTCATAACACTCACATTTGGAAAAAAATTTTTATTTTTTTTTATATAATTCCAAGTCTATGGGATGAATACCCTAAGTGCTATGTTGTAGGGATAACCAAAACTCTGGGAATATTATCCTAACTATTAGGAATATATAAAAAAAAAAAGCACTTGATCCGATCTATCCGATATATCCGATAGTTTCTTATTTCTGCCGTTCAGTTTTCCAATCTACCTTCGGACAATTAGTTAGAGTACCAAAAGACAAACATCGAATAATATTTTACATCAAAAAACGAATTGAAAAATCGTAAGAATATCTTATTTTTTCGGGGAACCTCGGTTATTCTACGAGAATTTTATAAAAGGAATATTTTGAAGTAGGTACATATGTGTATGTGCAATTAAGTAAATGCAGAATATATGATACAAAATTGAACCAATTATAAATATGAAAGTGTTGTTTACGAGAGAAGTTGCAAATATAGGCTTAATAAGATTCATTCAAATTTTCTATAGTTCATCATACTTAGTGGGAAATATAAAATATAAAAATTAAATTAATATTGCCTCACTAGGAACACTCGATAGAAAAATTTAAAAAAGCAAAAAAAATATTTCTTAACTTTAGTACAGAACCTTAACAGTTTTGTAATTGTTTTATTCTTATAATTACAAGAATAATACAATTTAAAAAATTTAAAATCAAATTTCAACAAATTTTGAAATTACTATAATGAAGTTCATTCATAGAAGCCGTATACTTTTTGTAGACAACAGAAAATAAAAAATTAAAAAATAATAAAATTCTTTCAACTCGTAAAAAATGATCATAAAAGAAATGATTAATCTACAAGAAATGTTACAATTTTTGAAAGAAAATATGGTAGTACAATACAATGTTACTAACATTTGACCTCCGATTTAATTCAGCAATGAAAAAAAATAACATAATTTTTCAATTCTGAAGAACTTTCTTTAATACAATCTCATTGTTCTATTCTTTTCAATATAATTATATCTGAGATTAATCTTCACCCCCATTTTGAAAATCTCTTGTTTTTTTTTTTATTTTTATGTTCATGTGTATATATTTGGGTATTATTTCAAGATTTTAAAGAAAATTAATAATAGTAGAATGAAATTTTATTTCTGCTAGTTTTTTCTACAAAAAGAAAATAATAGTAATTTTTTAAAAATGGAAGAAACGTTACGATACTATCAAATCAACTTACGATACAACGAAAATTCCACTTAATTTGTTTATTTCTTGTTTTTTGCTTTCATAAAAAAATTAAATGAAAATAGGTGAAAACCGGTTTAAATAGTGAAGAAATTTTTTTAAAAATAAAGTAGGAAATGAAAAGAATCACATTCAAAGAAAAAAATAGTAAAGATGTATTGGATCTTGTATCTATCAACTAAGAGGTATTTTATTTACACAAAGTTAAAGTGCAGTCAAATGATTAGAAACGACGTATCGAACATACGAAGATGGTAAGTTAACCAAAAATTTCTCAGACAAATGATGATGAGAGGAGTAGATACGGTAGTAAAAAATAGAACTTTTTAAACCCAAATCATTTAAATAAAGTCCCAAAATTTTCAACTTATGATGTTGCCCAAAATTAAATTAATAGGTTATAACAATATTTGGTTAGGTTATAACAACCAAAACAATAGCATTTTATTTGCTTTTGGGACATTTTTAATTTTTTATTTTACTTTTACTAAAATAAATTGATTTATATATTATAAATATTTAAACTTAATAAAAAATAAATTGTTTTATTTCGTGAACCACATAACCATAATAACCTAACCTTGTTTTATTTGTATTCAATAAAAATGACAAAGTTTCAAAATATGTATAATCATTTTTGCAACGAAAAGCGTTCACGTACTTTCGATTAAAATTCAAAACAAGTTTACTTAAATAGACAAAAAATGTATTCTTTGAAATTGAAATCTACAGTTAAAGAACTTTTTACCCTAAAAATACGTGGACAAACCTATTATAACATTAAAAATAAATTTATTTGATCAACGAATGAGAAATTTGTGTATAATTTAACTGAATATCAAATATATAATAATCTTATGAAATTAAGTTTTAATAGCTAGGCATGATATAAAATAAATTACAAATCCAATGCACAAAAGATATTCTCTGCCTATTAAATGAAATGAATGTCTTGTACAGATCCAACGTCAGCAACAACATTCAAAGTAATATTAAAATCACCTTTATTTTTTTTCTGCAGGTACTATTTCTTTATATTAATCGTTGAAATTTTAGAATGAAAGGGGGAGACGATGATGGTGTACATACAATACAAAATACAATACATACCAGAAAATTAAAAATAAAATTTTAAAAAATAATATCAACAAGAACAAAATTTTTAAAAACGAGTTATTATTACTATGGCATGTTTACTGTTAAATTGACTGCATGACGACTAGCATAGCAGCCATTACGATTGTATATTACATTATTACCTATACATACTTCCAAAAAATATTCATATTCATTTGTAAAATATACTTTGTGGTTGTGCATATGTTTGTGTTTGTATTGAATCATAATTTAAGACTTAACTTCAGTTTCTTTACCTCTTGAGATATGTTTTTATTTTCTGTAAAAAAATATTCTTGGTTTTTAACATTTTCACATCATCATTTTTCAGGTAAAAAAAAAGCCATTCAAGTAACAAAAACTACCTATAATAAAAAAAAAATAATGGTACCTATGTTGTACACCATTCTACAAGTATGTGTGCATACCTATAATATTCCAAGTGTGCTGTTGTCATTGACTTAAAAAACTGGTTATTTTATTTTATTTATTCACTCTACACATTTTAGTGTGTGGTGAGATGTATGAGTAGTAAAATATCTAGTAATATTCGTTTTTTATTTACCTTATGTCTAAAATGGTTACGATTACGATTGGCTTCTAATGAAAAGAGTTTAATAATTTAGTAAAAAGTAAACAGATTTTTTTCTTTATAAACGAAAGTTTGTTTGGAAATATATTTAAACATGACAATCAAATCAAAGTCTATAAGTAAAAAAAAACATTTTTATTTTTTTTGAATTAGTATGCAATTCACATAATATGTTTTATAAAGTTATACAAGAAGAACTGCTTAATATGCGTTCCATAAAATTTTAAGATTTGAAATTTCAAGAATTTTAATAAAATAAAATAAATAAAATTTCATGATTTGGGGCAATCTTATTAAAAAATTACATACATTATATGGTTAAAGCCAAACCATACCATAATGTAATAATTAGTTTACTCAAAAGACTTGGTTCGTGATATTGGTTTACTGAAGACAACCAGGAAGTGGTTCCAGAATATATTTTATGAGATCACAGTTTATTACTAGGACTATCACCAATTTACCAATCATTGGAACTAATAAGATCTCTTAAAAAATTAGTTTAATATAGCTAATTGATGTAGATAAGATTTTGATTTTCTGATTTGCGATCCCTGAGAATTCTTTTTAAAGTTAACATTTTTTTTTAGATAGAGTGGAGTCAATTTACCTTTGAATTGATGTTTTGTAATCCATCGTACTTCTCTTTGGGGCATACAACTTTTTATGGCTAAATTTTCGCACAGCAGTCGATAATAATTGATTCAAGAACATATTGTATTCTTTCAGTTCTTAATTTTTCTTAAAAATGATCTGAATTTTTAAGGGAGCAATGAAAATATATATCATTAACAGTTAATTTTAGCCAGCAAGTTGATTTAAGATTATTTAAAAGTTAATTAAAATAGTCCACAATATGGTAACCAAAACAAGATACTGTACACACACTCGCACAAATAATTATATTATTGTAATTTTATGCATATATTGAAGTATCTTTACAGTAATGTAATACAATCTGGAAAAGCAAAACAACAACAACTTCATTAAAAAGACGCTGTTGCAACGTTTTTTTTTTTGTTTTCTTGTTTATCATAAAAGTTTTTCATTCAGTTTCTTCAGCATAAAAATAAAATAATGTGTAAAATAATCTTAAGAAAAATATTTTTTTTCAACTAAAATTTCTTACTTTACAGATGCATTTTATTTTTATTTTGGCGTCTTTCTTTTTAAATTATACGAGTTATAAAATGGTGTTCATATTTACAGTGTGTGTTGTATGCACACATGTATGTATTACGTTTAGATATTATATGAATATGTATATATATCATAATTATGTATGTATGAGCATTAAACATTAAATTAAAAAAAAAATATTTTTTTAACATAACCACAAGAATCCAACATTTTAGGGCTAAGAAACTTTCTGTTTTAAAACTGGATTTTATTTATAAATAAATGTAGATACATAATATGCATTTACAAATAAAAAAAACAATTTTTGTTTAAAGATGTTTTCAAGAAAATTGCAAGATGTATCTTAAAACAACGCGCATCAAAAACAAGATGGATGTGAATTTAAATTAGATGTGATGTATATACACACATGTATAAAATCGAAATGATGCCCATTTTCCTTTATTAAAAATAAAAAGTAATATCTATATAATATTATTGAGAACTTGATTTGTATTTATGTCAAATCTATTAAGTTATGTTTAATATTTATAACTTGATTTGTGGATTAATTACGTATAATGGTAGATACATTTTGATGAAATTTTTTTACTAAAAGTCTGATTGCAATTTTGTTGCATTACTGCTGCATGCAATCCAGTTATGTTCACAAAATTTAGTCATTTGAAATTTCTAATACATAATAAATTTTACGTGTGAACTCATTAAACCTATGGTATTTCTTTAAAAAGTTAACAATTTGATGATCATTTTTTGATGACAATTTGCATTTGTTTCTATCATACAAATTTTAGAACAAATTTATTTGCATTTGTCATTGATGTCTTAGAAATATGAATTGATGAATTTTTAGCTTGTTTAAATTCTTCTTAAAAATGTAGTTTGAAATAAAGAAAATTTAAAACTATGTTATATAAATATATATTGACAGTATTTATTGATGAGAGAGAATATTGAAGAAATATAGATGTGTAAACACATATTGATATCAATATAAATTGAAGAAAAAGATAGAATTTATCCTATTTTCTTGAATATTTATTGAGAGAGACAAAATTAAATATGGCGAATAATGCAAAACTTAGCAACATTCATATATTAATTTTTTTAGTTTTTATAAAAACTTGTTTTCCAGCGTTAGAGTAAAATTTTTCACTATTAATTGTTTTATTTTACAGGGTAATTCTTTAAAAAAGCTTCTTTTTTATATTAGTTTTGGTGAATATAAGAAAAAACTGACAAATGGTTTGATTTTTTAAAAACTGATGTGTAAAAATAAATGTCTCTCTCTTCAATCTAAAATCGTCAATAAATATTGAAGAATATTGATGTGTAAACGCTGCCTTAATTAATCAAATTATTGGAGACAGTAGGAGTAGTAGCAGTTATTGAACATTTATATATAAAGAATTGTTTAAAATTTATTTAAAAACTAAAAGGAAAATAAAAAAAGGTTTATAAAATATTCAATTATTAAAAGTTGTAGAGCCGTACTCAGATAATACATTTAAATTCAAGTAATTGGCTTTCTCCATAACACCGTTTTTTTTTTTGAAGTTGGTGGTTTTTATCCCATTTTCTAGTGCTAATATTAAAGGGGAATTGTATCCGATTTTAAACACTAAAAAAAATTATAAATTTTAAATAAACAATAATACCCTGATTCCCACTTCCATTCAGCCATTTCGCTTAAAACAGAAATTCAACAATAATAAAATTCGACTTTAATAAAACTAATACATTTTTGAGGAGATTTTCGCAACAAGTTGACGCACAACAAGTTTTAGAATTGATGATTAAGGAGTCAAAAATGTTTATAAGTTATTGATTTTGCTCATCGCCATGTTTTTGAATTTTTAGTACCTATGTCATTTGTAAAAGCAACTAATATTTTACTTGATATTGAAAGATTTGGGAATAATTTAAAAAATTTAATTATACAACGTATAGATTTCAGAACACTACCTCTTGATACACTTGATTTTTTTGAACACAAGATGAGATGAGATTCTTAACCTAAATATCTTTTTAACCATTCTTGATGATGTACTTGTATTGCAAAAAGCCGATAAATGTTTATTTTTTTTCCCTGGACTTCCTTATAAGCACTGACATGTGTATTAGTTCAACCGAATGTTTATGAAAAGCAAATGAGTTTTGAATGCTTGTTACACCTTAATTTCATAATATTACGAAGTCATTTACTAGTCAATGAGTAAGATATGTTATAAATAGAAGTTTATTTTATATCACCCAATTAAATTTGCAATTAATGAAATTAAAAATATTCCATTATTCCATTTAATTTTTTACATATTTTACTTGACCATAAAAGAAAATTTAACAATAATACCTTTACAGTTTGTTTTAATAAATTTTGGTTTCTTACAATATTTGTATAGCAATTATTGTCTTTGTTTTTGTTTTATACCTTTTGGAAAAAAATATACTAAAAGCCAACGTTAATTGTGCTTTGTTTTATAAAATCTAATACTACTTAATCCTAGTATTTAAACCTAATTTATACTAATACAATATGCTCTATTATTAATATCAAGTTATATTTTTCAGCCAAGAGTTATTTATTTTATTTTTTTTGTTCTGTATTTGCACAATAATATCATATTTCAGTTGAGTATGTATCGTACATATTTCTCGGAATGGAATTGAAGAATATGGGTTTTGTATGTAACTTTTTGAATCTAGATATATATATATATATAATATATATAATATATATATATATATATATATATATATATATATATATATATATATATATATATATATATATTAAATGCATATACAACGCACACAAAAATTGACGTTCTAGCACCGTTGTCATCACCAAACGAAAATTAAAACAACAGAATTTATATAGTGATATTCCGAATTTTTATTTAATAATTTCTTATTGTATCACATTTGTAGCTGCATTAAACTATATTTAGGTATTTCAACAATTATACAATTATAGAGTTGGTTAAACCTTCACATGAAAAATAAAAATTTAAAAAAGAAAAATAAATATATAGTGTTTGGTGTAAGTAAGCTATGTAATTTGCTCTAGAACTTAAAATGAATTGGCTTTATATTCGTCTCGGAGTTCTAGCACTACTGCTACATAAACCTGGGTAATTTGTTTTGAATTTTTTAAACTTTTTAACTTGTATTGTCTAGATTTTTTCAGACTTTCAGAAATCATTAACTGATGAATATTGTGGAAACTCATATTGAAATTGCTTGTACATTAGACTCTCTAGTCAGGTACTATTGAATGCTTTCTCTAGATCTTCGAAGCAACCTTAATTGTTTTTAACATTTCAGACGTTAATTCTTTGTTAATTGCATCTACATATTGCTTTAAAACTGAATTGACTTTCAGGTAATGTAATGTTTGGTATTTGCAAAATTTGATATATCATCATTGATTCGATTTTTCTTTCCTTTCCTGAAAGGCAAGATTACTTTGTTGGAATCAAGATACTATATGTCAACAGTCATTTTGGTTTATTAGATCTTTATGTGCGTATTTTTTTTTTAATCATAATGACTTTTGCTATATTCCATATTTTGGGTAGGAATAGTGAATGAATTGTTACCAAGTATTATATATTTCTAAATACATTTAGCTGTAAGAGTTTTGTCATTCATGAAAGATGTGATGCCTTCTATTTAAGAAATATTTGGCTTTAGATAAAGAGTATCCTATGATAACACTTCACAATGTATTATTAAATATTATATTTCGGTATTTCTGGACTGTTAATAAGATTATTTGCCACCATTCTTTGAATTTTGTTTTGAAATTTTTGAATTACGGCAATGTTGAATTTAGGTACAGGTCCCAGTGTTGGATTCCGTACAATCATAAAGTTTAAAGGATATAATAGTGTTCTTCAGAGACAATTCAAATCTGCTACCTACAGGCTTCTTCATTTCTGTCCTATTTCAGTGCGCTTAAATGTATAATTATGTAAGTATAGTTGTATTTTTTAACAGTGAAATCATCAGCTTTGAATTTATTAAGGTTCCGTTGTTGGAAATTTGAAGCTCTTACTGGATCGAGGTCTTTAGTTTAGTTTAGCTGTTTCATCAGCAAATGTAGCTTTTTTGGTTTTTTGTATCGTTGGAATATCTGCTGTATGGGTGAACAAGGAAGCGTTCCACGCCTGTATGATGTAAAACGTCCGATGTTCTGTAGAAATCGAAGTGGAGATTTATTTTGAACTTCCATAATGAGTTCAAATGTCAAACCTTGTCAAATCCTCGGTATATATCAAGAAATGCTGCAGAAGAGCATTTTTTTGTCTCCAAGTCAGTATGTATTTAATTAACATTATAGATAAATTTCTATAAATATTTTATTATAAAACTGGTGCTGTAGTATGAGTTTTCGATTTTCTGTAACTGGGCTGAGTTTCATTAAAAATAGTTTATTTAATTAGTTAGCTAAAAGGGTGTTAGATTGATCGCTAAGATGATAGTTCTTCTGGTCTTTTTTCCGCTTTCCGTTATTTCTGATACTTTCCATTGTGCTAGAAAAAATCTTTAACTCTTGAAGACAAAGCTAAGAATGTTATTCTTTAATTATTTTACAACAACAAAAAAAAAACTAACCGCAGATAAATGTAAAATTAATTAAAAATTTCCCTTCTTGTAAAAAAAAATACACCAAAAATTATTGACCTCATTCCAATTTCTATTTTCATAGTGTGTTCTGAACTGTAGTGAGTAGGGTTGTTGTATATCAGTTTTCAAAAAATTTAAATACTTTTTTAATGTTTTGTTTTTCAGTTTCCTCTTTAAATTCCGAACGATATACACATTAAATCCTTTATTAAAGAGTAAAAATGATATTCTTGAATATTACACTTTTCCCAACTTAGAAGATGGTGGTATTTGTACGTAAAATGAGTATGTAAAAAAAAGAGACGAAAACGAAAAGAATTATACTTAATAGTAAAAATAAATTTTAAATTATGATTTTATTTTTTAAAAAAAATTTTTTGCTTAACTATCCTTAATTAATTTTTTTTAAATAAATTTTTAAGATTCTAACTATTTTTACTGTAAATTGAAATACTTCAAAAATATAAAAAATAAAGTAATAAAGGAAACAAACAAACGAAAAGATACACAGTTTGATAAGAGATTTAAGTAGAAAATTTTAATATCGTAACGGATTGGTTTTAATTATGTTTTTAATTTATTCTTTAAATTTTTAAATTTTAAAGGAAAATAGCTAAAGGATTTTTAATTTGATGTCACTGAAAGAACTAAAGGAAAGTTTGAAGGAGTTTTTTTGTTTTGTACGAGCAATTAAAATTTGTTAAAAAGTTTGAAGTTGGTTTTTTCAAGTCGGTTTTAAGAGTAGTATAATATATTTGTGGTTGTTTTAGTTCTAAAGACTAATGGTGGTATTTATAAAGAACCTTAAAATTAGTTCAGACTTTACCCGTTTAGTAAATACTTAAAAAAACGATTTTTTATTATTTCATTTAAAATTTTATAGTTTTAGTTCCTAAAATGTTTCTTTTTAAAGTTGCAATTCAGTATAATAAGTTAATCAAATTGTTTTGAAGTAAAATAATGCAGATAACCTTTTAAGATCTTTTTTTGTTTATTTTAACATTGAGATTTACATTGGCAAAACAAATTGTAATTTTCGTGTAAAAGCAAAAAAAAAAGAGAGCCGAAGAGAGTGAGAATTTACAGAAATAGGGAAGAGCGCTTCGAAAACAAACTTAAATCTTGTATACACATGGTGGATTTCCTCTTCATGGACGACCGTCCAGACAATTTTATTTTACACTATAATTGAAACACAAATACCATTAAAGAAAATTTTATGATTTCCTCTCAATGCGCGAAGGACTGACATTTGTTATGTAGTCAAAAAAGGTTGACGTTTGAAAATATGTTTACATGCGTTGATATTACGTTTATTAAAAAAATTTAAAATTTTGTTAAGAGTAATATTCGAAAAAATAAAATATAGCGCTTTGTTTTATCTTAAAATATAAATAATTTGTTAGAAACAAAATAATCTTATATTAAAAAGCAAAAAACAAAACAAAATACACTTAATGGCTTTTTCTAAAAAACATTTGAAATTCTATATATGAATGCGTTCATACATAAATCGAGATAGTAATAAATATTTATCAAATAATTATATATCTATCCTTTTCTTTTGCTTCGTCCTTCAGCCAAAAGTTAAAAATATTTTAACTAAGAAATTGGATGAAAGAAATTGCCGGGGAGGATTTTTTGTGTATGGGTTGGTAAAATGAAATTTTTTGATTGGTTAAAAAATTTGTCCGGACGTTCGTCCATTAAGAGCAAATCCACCTACAGAAAACAAAATGCGCGTCTAATGGAACATTTTCAAGCTTATGCTTATGGCTAAACAACTAGCTCATAAACCAGTCAAATGTCAAGTGTTCACAAGCTTTTTTGGAAAACAACCAGCTGTTAATTTCACATATTTATTATTTATATAAAAAAATTTGTTTTCGTATTATCTTTGAGTAGAACTTAAGCTATTATTAATAAAAAGAAAATTATTACAATTAATAATAGCAAATCATATAGTGCTCAATAGACTTGTTGTAGACTTTACACAAGATAAGACGATTTGGAAAAAGGTAAATGCTAAAATTAAATTAATTAAATTTAATTACATAAGTAAATTCAATTTTTAAACTAGAAAAAGATCTGTTCTTGTTTTCTTGAACTTCTTCTTTTTGATTTCTTTTTGTTTTTTTTTTGACAAATGACAAAATGAATTTATGACAAAAAAATCAAGGGTCATGCAAACAAATTTTTAAAATCGACAAAACAATCGAAATTTCATGAATGGGTTACATGTTTTTGAAGATGAATATGATATAAACACCTAGCTAGTTGTTTATGATTTTCAGCAAATTTGTATGCGCAAACAACTACGTAATCAACCAGGGGTGGCATTGTGTAATTTGAAACGTCGTTTTGTTTCGACTATTTTCAAAAAGTGGCATTGCATAATTTTGTTTCGACCATTTTGATTTTATTTCAATATTTTCAAAATTGGTACGACATATTTTGGTATTGTGTAAGGTTGAAACGCTACTTTTTTTACGTTTGATACGACCAAATTTTGGCGAGTGAAAAATAGTTGACGCTTTTAGGTAAATTTAAAAAAAAAATAATAAATTAATACATGATTTTTATTGGAATACTTATTTTAGAAACGCACAGAAATAAAAATTCCAATAAAATGAAAAATTAAGTAAATTTATAATGATTTTCTTTCAAGAAGAAACATCTTCAGAATAAAAAAAATTTTTTTTTGGTATTATTATTAACTTTTTTTACTTGTATCTAGTTGCAATTTCTTTTAGTTCCTTTTTTTTTTTAATATTATTTTCTAGCAGTAATTGTTGAAATTTTAACGAAAGAAATCAAAAATGGAATTATGTAAAGTGTTTCATGTTTTTTCGAGCGTTTCAAAATAAATTAACGTCTCAAATTACGTAATGTCATCCAAATTTTGTTTCGACCGTAATGTTTGAAACAAAGTTACATAATGCCACCCCAGGTTATCGTAAACATCATGTTTAGCCATGAACGTGAGCTTGAAAACGTACTTTAGTGGAACAATCCTGACAAGAAATAATATCAAAAATTCTATGTTGACATTATATAAGTACACCATACAAAAAAAATTTGTTCATACGCAATACGAATGTATCGATAAAGAAAAATTCAATTAAAAGGATATTGTAAAGATTTTATTTTTTTACTTTTTTATTATTTAATCATTTAATCCATATGTGTTGAGGTTACCGGTACTTATTAACTAATTTTCGTTCCAATACACATTATACTTATATGTGTACGTGAATATGAAATTGTTAAACGAATTAAAATTCTTGTGTTAAATATTTAATTAGTGAGATACGACTACGAATGGTGATACTATCAATATGATGTCATACTTCTGTGTACATATCTATATTAATGTTTTTGAGCTGATGTAAATATTTTTTCCACTTAATATTTTATACGTAAATAATCCTTATTTTGGGTATGCAAAAATAAGTACTCTTAAGTTTTATTTTTTTCTATTCAATGCATTTAAAGGTATAGGTTTGATAATAAAAGAGCAAAAAAAAAATTAAATTCGTTTACTGTAAGCTTATTAAGCTTATTAGTTTGTAGCGTCAATTAAAACCTATTAAAAAATGTATGAATGCATATATTAAAGACTATATTTAATGATGGAAAAAATAAAATTTTGTTTTCGCAATTCGTTCAAGAAATTTATTTAATGATATATGTATGAACTTTTCCATACGTACTTTTCATGTATTTATTTCCATTGTGCAATGTCAATGCCCTGCGGTTGACAGATTCATATTATTTCATAATATTTTATTTATTTTAAAAATAATGTCTTAATCTTGCAGGATCTGTATGATTTTTGTCTTGACGACTCAACTTAATTATAAGTTCTTCTATGTTAACATATGTATTGTTTGTTGATGTAGCTTTGTTAAATGTACAAATTTTATAAATTAAATTTAATGATAATGTTTATGTCATAAATTTAATGTTATTTGTATTAATAAACGTGATCAAATATTAGATACGTATTTTTGTAAAGTACACAACTTTACAAAAAATAAAAAAAAAACCATACATTTTTACCCCAAAAACCGCGTACTGAAAATTATAACCAAAAATTGATTTTTGATTAACTATTTATCGTGTAAATTTTGTATTATAAATTTTATAAGTCAAGATAAATAAAAATTTTTTTGTACATACTTTACTTTTACTTGAATACTTGAAAACTTATTTCCAAAAAGAACAATATTTGTTAAACTATTTATGTTTTATCCATATATCTGTGGTCACAAGCAATAACCGATTAAGTCGACTTAAGACGAAAATAAAATAAATTTCCCAAGCATTTGCTTATGTCGAATACTACATATTACATGTCGCAAAATTTGGGTATATTACTGTCGTTATTTGAGCAAGAGTTAAAATGAAAAAAACATAACCGCTTATTTCGTAATAGAATCGCTCTGCATTTACAATAATAACTTAATTCAACTTAAGACAACAGTAGTCATACTCTTTGATAAATATTTAATTAGTAAAAAACTATGCTTACCTAAGCTTCTATTTCAAATTATATATGCTACCATTTTTTAAATATACCTTATCAAGCTGTAAAAGCTTTTATTGCAAACTGAAAATTTTGTATTAGCAGAGGTTTGTCAGAAATCAAATCAAGCAGTTATTGCTTGTGTTCACGTTACACTTCTATACCACTCGGCTACCGAGGCCACTTTAGTATAAAATAATTTAACATTTAAGATCCATTATTGAAAACAATAAAATAAATATTTTCGAAATTTGTATTTTTTTATATTTTTTTGTTAACAAATATTTAACTTTTAACATTTATTTGAAATTTTAATAGTATAGAGCTTGTACTAAGTTTTTTTTATCCATATGCTATAATACCTTCTGATTAGATTTTGTAATTTAATTATTCATTCGATGAAGAATTTACACGATACAACTCTCCAGCAGCAAGCTCTTCAGATCTTTTGTACTTCCCCGTTTATTTCCTTAGAATAGCAGGTCTGTTGTCTTTGATGCTTTTATTACTTTGATGTCGATTTCAGAATTGGAAGATGTCCTTGAAATATTCATGTCTTTTGCGAGCTACGGCATCGCAAACAATTAGAATATGTTATGAATATGGAGGATTCCTCTTTTTAAGCAGAATCTGCACCTGTCTGACGTGTTCGATCTACCAATCTGGAACAAATGTTTGTTATATCAACCATTATCTGATAAGCTATGTCATGTTCATTGGATCTAGTCATCTTGATTACCTGATTTAATCAGTGAATGCTGAATTTAAAAAATGCGTTAGACTTCGAAGAAAGAAATGGCTTGCATGTTATTAAAAAATTGTGACTGAATTTCATTACTGTACTTTGGTATTTTATTTGAGTTTAGTTTTTTTTCTATTTACTTATTATTTTAAATATTCCATCTTTTTATATTTATAATAATTTTAATGCTTTTATTTATATAAGGAAAAAGAAGTTAAACCTATTTAACCTAGTTTTAAATTTGAACTTTTTGATCATAAATTTCACAAAGAAGTAATTAAGTTATAAAACAACTTACGAATTAGAAAAACAAGAACAAACATACAATCTCGTTTAAAAACGAAAAATACTGAAAAAAGGACTTTTTTTTACCTTAAAAAGGACTAAAAAAACTGAGATTCTAGAAATAAAATTTTCAATTGTGAAAATAAAAATCTTTCCAGGCCAATTATTATTTTTCTATGACGACAATTTAAATTGGTATTTAAATTTAGATGACAAAATAATGTTTTTCCAATTAAATATTTTTTCCTCAAAATATAAGGTAAATAATAAACAAAAAAAACTTATCGAGACATAAAGTCCTTATTTCATTTCACATTTTCATAAAATTAAATTCAATAGGAGTATTTTCATAAAATTAATTTTGCCGCAAATCAGTTATTTCTATATAAGTTCATAATTGTGTTAACATTGTCCTTAAATTTTTTTTGGAAATTTATTATTACAGAAATTCTTTTAAATTTAGAAAAAAAATCAAATACTTTCCTAATAGAAAAAATGATTTTATTGAGTTTGTCAATTCATCATTGGTTCATTGCCAGTGGTAGATAATTCAAAATATTTTCAATTAACAGCGAATTTGAATCAATACAATTCAGTTGATGTAGCACATATTTTAGGGCCAGTTATGTCTAGCAGAAAGTATCTTTCTTGATAACGAACTAAAATAAATTATTAATTTATGTGATTTAAAATGATTCTCTAAGTTATTCTAGGGTGGAACTTTATTTGAATTTGTTTTTAAATTTTGAAAAAAACATCAAAAATTTAAGGCATTCGGAGTAATTAAGTTTTTTTTTTTAGTTTTTTAAGTTAATATAAAAAATGGATAGAGTACAAAAGTAAGTAAAAATTAAAATGTTTGTATTGTAGTGAATTAATTAGTGCTTTTATTTTTAACATATTTTTTTTTTTGGTTTAAATTTAACATTTATTACTTTAACATTAAAAAATTTACAAATGTAAAACAATTGACCACCTGGTAAAACTAATGGAAGATAATTTCGAAATTACCAGAGGTTTTACTGGGCTTACTTGCTCAAAAATGAAGTATGGGCGTGTTTGAAAAGAACTCTCCACATCTTTAAACAATTTGGGTCCGCCACTACGAGATGGAGATGGATGGCTGAAGATACAGTTTTTAGTTATCACAAATATTTTTTAGCTATAGTAAAAACAACTGACTAATTTTTTGTAGGTCTGGAATGACTATAAATATAAAGTTAAAAAAAATGTATGCTTCTAAAAAAAGATGTAAAAACAACTGGTGGTGGTCCGAATAGAGTCATACCTCTTTCAAATTTGTAAGAGGTTGTTGATAGATTGCTCGGTTTAGGTAAATTGGTTAAACCCAGTGGAGATATGTTTGACCCGAATACAAGTAAAAAAAATATTTGTGAAATTTACGGTGATATTTCTATCAGTGTTTTTCTTTATTATTTTAGCTCCACAACTTGCATCTACATCTATACAAGTACTTGACGAGTATTTTGTTGAAGGACATCAAGAAGAAGAAATTAGAAGAATCGAAAAAGAACCATCAAGTACACCACTTCCAACTCCACGTTCATATCGTTCAAAAGAAAAAGAAAAATTAGAGTTGCTACGGAAACAAACGAAATATATGAAATATATTGAAGATCATATGAGAAAGATCTTAGATTTAAAAAAAAAAAAAATTAAACTTAAATCTCAAAGGTCAAATACAACTCTATGCTCTATACTCTATGCTGTACATATCAGTCGAATGACGAAGGAAATTTAAGTAATGACATCAAAAATGATTTTAATATTATTGAACAATGGTTAAAAAAACATTACCTATTAGCCTATTACTAAATATTAAAAAAATTAAAATATTGTTATTCGAAAATAGAAAAATTTACGAACTCAAATTTCTATTTCAATAGTGAAACTATTGAAATAGTAAAGCAATTCAATTATCTAGGGCTAATCCTAGACAGTAAATTAAAATGGTGCGAACATGTAGATCATGTAATAAAAAATATCTCCCCATATATTTTTATTCTAAAAAGACTGCGCAAATATTTTGATAGTAACACATTGTTCAATATATATTCATCATATTATATTCTATCATATATAACCTACCTAAATCCTATCTCGAGCAAGGCTCATCAATATACCTTGAATAAATTGGATATTATACATAAAAAATCAATCAAAATAATACATAATTATCAAAGAAGAAATCCTACATTCCGCTATATAATGAAAAATATATGAGTCTCCATGATATCTGTAGATACATATGAATTATATATAAATGACATCTTTTAAAAATATTAACAATTTTATTCTAAATAGAATGATAGATATCCATAGTTACAATACAAGGAACAAATCCAACTTCTATTTAACCTTATTCAAAACAAACAATCAAAGGAATAATTGCTTGTATAATTGTTTGAAATTATTTAATGATTTGCCTAATGAATTAAAAAACATGGATAGTGTATGGATAGGGTGTTTCAAACATCTATTAATATAGTATAATTATTAAGTTTATAAGTCATATATTTAAAAGACACTTCTAAATACGGCTAAGCCTCGAATAGAATATTATTTCAAAATTCGTCAAATTTAGTTAAAATTATTTATTAAAAATTTTTTATGTAAAAAGTAAAAAGTATTGTAAATTTTGAATTTAGAAATAAAAAAAAAAAAAAAAAAAGAACTATATGAAAAAAGTATAAGACATAATACAGAAATCACCATACGGCTAGAGCAAAAAAAAGCACTGAAAGTTGTGATAGTAATTACTTTGGTAATTAATTGAGAAACTATTTGCACATTGAAAGGCTGTATATTTTTAGTTATAAGATTAAAAAAGAAATGAAATATTTAACTTTTTCTATTTATCAATGTTTAAATTTATTAGTTATTAAGATCAAAATGAAATATTTATCGATAATGATCTTATTTTTTTAATTACTAAGATACCAAGTTCCTAAGTTCCTAGTTCAAAGGCATAATTAACAATAAAATAAGAAATAAAATGAAATATGTTTTTTTTTTAATAATAAGTATGTATATTAAAATTAAGAAAAAAAAATGTATAATAAAAAAGTCTATTTCTAAATGTTTTATAACTGTTAATTTTAAAAAAGGATGTAAAAATTATTAAATTAAGTTTAACCGAAGTTTTCTTCTTCATACTCAAAATTAGTAGAGGATTCTTCGTGTTCTTGAACTTTTAGCTTTACACACAAATTGTGCACGGCACAATATACATTAATTATTTTGTTGCATTTGTCCGGATGGTAATGCAATTGCCGCTCTCCAAGAATGCACCGAAATCTATTTTTCAAAACTCCAATTGTTCTTTCAATAATATTACGCGTTTTTGAATGAATTTTATTGAATTCTTCGTTGCGTTGCGATGCCTAAAGCAGTTGTGTTATCAGTTACCCGATAAGGTGTTATTAAAAACGGTTGTAACTCGTAACCACCATCGCCTACTAAGAATATAAGACATATTTAGAAATATAATATATATATTAAAAATAATAATATATTTGTGTAAAATAATTTATTACCTAAGATCCATGTATTCCTTTGACCATTCTCATACTCATGCTGTAATGTAGAAAAGAGTTGGCTACATTTCCATATATGAGAATCATGACATGAGCCTGGAAATCTTGAATCAACATAAATAGTTTCCATTTTATGATTGCATACATAAAATATTCAAATCATTAAAAATTATTCTTCTCAATAGAAAATGTGTTTATTTTAAAAGTTTTAACCAATTTAAGCTATGAAAATAAAGCCTAAACTTTGAAATTAAAACTTACAAGCATCGTATTTAATCTGAAATATCCTTTACGGTTATAATATTGCCCTTTAATACTCTTCTCAGCAGCAAATATTTTTATATGCGTACCATCGACGACGCCAATTATTCCTGGGAAACCGGTGTTTGAAAAAAAAGTTACTTTTTATTTCAAGTTTGTGTTCTGCTTCAGGAAATTTGATGTATTCATTACAAGGTTCTTTCGTTAAAATATTCAAAACATTTGTAAGAATTTTGGAAAATGTTGATTGTCCTACACCAACATTAAAATCATTTCCGCCACCTATTTGGTATTTTCCCTCAGCAAAAAATCGTAAACATGCATATAATT
Organism: Argyra leucocephala; assembly: GCA_963942445.1. Classification (NCBI taxonomy): domain Eukaryota; kingdom Metazoa; phylum Arthropoda; class Insecta; order Diptera; family Dolichopodidae; genus Argyra; species Argyra leucocephala. The sequence continues at coordinate 77,783,141 of OZ012680.1, read as the reverse complement.
TTAAAATTGGATGAACTGTTGAAGAGCGAGTTGTAGAGTTGAAGGCATATTTTTTTCTAATTTATCCAATACAAATATAAAACCTTCTTTGGATAATTTGAAGTATTTTATAAGTCTAAAAAAATATTTTTTGTTATATGAATTAATGTATACGTAAATTTATTTTTTCATTGTGTCAGTGATGACTCATCATTTTCAAGAATATGGCTGATAATTAGATCAGTGAAGAGTTATGTATATCAGGTTTAAGGATTTCATTCCATTTTCATTATCAAATTCTTCCGAATTTATTCTGAATTCTAGATTTTAATTTTCCCCCTAGAATTGGCATTTGATATGTTTCATTGTTTTCAAATTCAGAAAATTAGTTGTTACGTAAATTATGGTGAGAATTCTAAGCTTTTAAAAGAGTAGCCAGATTTTTAAAGTTGCATTATTAAGTGAGAGAATTCTCTTTATTTGAAGTTTTTATCCTTAAAATATGACTAGTAGTCATTTGCTCGTACTCGAAATTCGAGGAAATTTGATAAAAAAAGATCGGATTCAATTTAAATATGTGCACAATTTCAAATTTTAATTTAAACTTGGTAGTTACTATTTTTTATTGAATTACCTTCGACAACAACCACATATGTAATATTTATTTTAAAAAAATTAAAATGTTTGTATGCTAAAATTACTTATACATGAGGTGAAATTTTAAATTGAAAATCCCAATTGAAAGTTAAAAAATTATAAAAAAAATATTATACATATTATACATAAAAAATCAATCAAAATAATACATAATTATCAAAGAAGAAATCCTACATTCCGCTATATAATGAAAAATATATGAGTCTCCATGATATCTGTAGATACATATGAATTATATATAAATGACATCTTTTAAAAATATTAACAATTTTATTCTAAATAGAATGATAGATATCCATAGTTACAATACAAGGAACAAATCCAACTTCTATTTAACCTTATTCAAAACAAACAATCAAAGGAATAATTGCTTGTATAATTGTTTGAAATTATTTAATGATTTGCCTAATGAATTAAAAAACATGGATAGTGTATGGATAGGGTGTTTCAAACATCTATTAATATAGTATAATTATTAAGTTTATAAGTCATATATTTAAAAGACACTTCTAAATACGGCTAAGCCTCGAATAGAATATTATTTCAAAATTCGTCAAATTTAGTTAAAATTATTTATTAAAAATTTTTTATGTAAAAAGTAAAAAGTAGTTATTGTAAATTTTGAATTTAGAAATAAAAAAAAAAAAAAAAAAGAACTATATGAAAAAAGTATAAGACATAATACAGAAATCACCATACGGCTAGAGCAAAAAAAAGCACTGAAAGTTGTGATAGTAATTACTTTGGTAATTAATTGAGAAACTATTTGCACATTGAAAGGCTGTATATTTTTAGTTATAAGATTAAAAAAGAAATGAAATATTTAACTTTTTCTATTTATCAATGTTTAAATTTATTAGTTATTAAGATCAAAATGAAATATTTATCGATAATGATCTTATTTTTTTAATTACTAAGATACCAAGTTCCTAAGTTCCTAGTTCAAAGGCATAATTAACAATAAAATAAGAAATAAAATGAAATATGTTTTTTTTTTAATAATAAGTATGTATATTAAAATTAAGAAAAAAAAATGTATAATAAAAAAGTCTATTTCTAAATGTTTTATAACTGTTAATTTTAAAAAAGGATGTAAAAATTATTAAATTAAGTTTAACCGAAGTTTTCTTCTTCATACTCAAAATTAGTAGAGGATTCTTCGTGTTCTTGAACTTTTAGCTTTACACACAAATTGTGCACGGCACAATATACATTAATTATTTTGTTGCATTTGTCCGGATGGTAATGCAATTGCCGCTCTCCAAGAATGCACCGAAATCTATTTTTCAAAACTCCAATTGTTCTTTCAATAATATTACGCGTTTTTGAATGAATTTTATTGAATTCTTCGTTGCGTTGCGATGCCTAAAGCAGTTGTGTTATCAGTTACCCGATAAGGTGTTATTAAAAACGGTTGTAACTCGTAACCACCATCGCCTACTAAGAATATAAGACATATTTAGAAATATAATATATATATTAAAAATAATAATATATTTGTGTAAAATAATTTATTACCTAAGATCCATGTATTCCTTTGACCATTCTCATACTCATGCTGTAATGTAGAAAAGAGTTGGCTACATTTCCATATATGAGAATCATGACATGAGCCTGGAAATCTTGAATCAACATAAATAGTTTCCATTTTATGATTGCATACATAAAATATTCAAATCATTAAAAATTATTCTTCTCAATAGAAAATGTGTTTATTTTAAAAGTTTTAACCAATTTAAGCTATGAAAATAAAGCCTAAATTTTGAAATTAAAACTTACAAGCATCGTATTTAATCTGAAATATCCTTTACGGTTATAATATTGCCCTTTAATACTCTTCTCAGCAGCAAATATTTTTATATGCGTACCATCGACGACGCCAATTATTCCTGGGAAACCGGTGTTTGAAAAAAAAGTTACTTTTTATTTCAAGTTTGTGTTCTGCTTCAGGAAATTTGATGTATTCATTACAAGGTTCTTTCGTTAAAATATTCAAAACATTTGTAAGAATTTTGGAAAATGTTGATTGTCCTACACCAACATTAAAATCATTTCCGCCACCTATTTGGTATTTTCCCTCAGCAAAAAATCGTAAACATGCATATAATTTTAAAATTGGATGAACTGTTGAAGAGCGAGTTGTAGAGTTGAAGGCATATTTTTTTCTAATTTATCCAATACAAATATAAAACCTTCTTTGGATAATTTGAAGTATTTTATAAGTCTAAAAAAATATTTTTTGTTATATGAATTAATGTATACGTAAATTTATTTTTTCATTGTGTCAGTGATGACTCATCATTTTCAAGAATATGGCTGATAATTAGATCAGTGAAGAGTTATGTATATCAGGTTTAAGGATTTCATTCCATTTTCATTATCAAATTCTTCCGAATTTATTCTGAATTCTAGATTTTAATTTTCCCCCTAGAATTGGCATTTGATATGTTTCATTGTTTTCAAATTCAGAAAATTAGTTGTTACGTAAATTATGGTGAGAATTCTAAGCTTTTAAAAGAGTAGCCAGATTTTTAAAGTTGCATTATTAAGTGAGAGAATTCTCTTTATTTGAAGTTTTTATCCTTAAAATATGACTAGTAGTCATTTGCTCGTACTCGAAATTCGAGGAAATTTGATAAAAAAAGATCGGATTCAATTTAAATATGTGCACAATTTCAAATTTTAATTTAAACTTGGTAGTTACTATTTTTTATTGAATTACCTTCGACAACAACCACATATGTAATATTTATTTTAAAAAAATTAAAATGTTTGTATGCTAAAATTACTTATACATGAGGTGAAATTTTAAATTGAAAATCCCAATTGAAAGTTAAAAAATTATAAAAAAAATATTTATTTTCGCTACGTTTGCTTTTAAATATCTAACATTTAAAAGAATAATAATTAAGTAAAGTCGGTTGTTTCGTATTTTTTTCAATTTAAAGATCAAATATAATGGTTTAAATTCATTCATGTGAATATCCTACAGTTTGTTTTGTTTTCAAAATTAATATCGCCCAAAACACAACCTCCTTCATTTAAAATTCGTAAAAGAAATATTCTAGTCTACAATTAAATATACTAAAAGACAGCAGCACAATATGAGTACATATTTTAGACAGTTATTTTTTTTTTTGTTCAACGAATGAAGTATAATATTTCTTATTTTAACAAAATAAAAAAAAAATAAAAATTAAAAAAACGGAACGGAACATAAGTGAACAATAAATATTTCCATTTTATTTTTCATTCATAAATTTAAGTACAGTTGTAATTTTTTTGGTCCAAGGCCCTACGTCTATACAACATCTCCCTCAGAATCTCCATACTCTTATCTTTTTCTATGTAACCTTACTCCATTTTTCTAAAGAAAAACCAAAATACACCTAGGTTTGAATGATCTATCCAGGACTAATGACTGGTGTACTAATATTTAAAACATCATATTCAAACAAATTGTCAGTGATAGTAATAGTACAACTAGTTTTTCAGAAAAAAGGTGTTCAAAAAGTTTTTCAAAGTAGCTAAAGAAAACGGTAAAACCGATTTTGAACAAAATCACATCGGAAGTGTAACCATATTATTTATTACATCTAATACTTTTAAGCGATTTGTCGAGAATATCGATTTATTTATACTCATCTTAGTTTGGCTGCGAAATAAACTCAAATCTTCAAATATCAGGTAAGAACAATATAAAAATATGAAGGAACACGCTGGTAAAATAGGAGAATACTGGTTATAATAGATAAACCTTTACAGCGTTGAAATATCGTTTAAAATATATGCAAATATGTAAGATCCACTGTTGAAATAAATAAATAACAAAAAAATAATATGAAATGAAAATTCATTTTTTATTGTTTTTTTTAACAATTTTATAACAACAACAAACAAGTAAAGATATTTTGTTCTGCTTGCGATTAATATATATATACTTTTTTCCATTCAAATTCAACATTTTTCATTTGTTAGAAAAAATTTTGAATTTGATCAAAAAAATTGCATTTATTTGAAAAAATGCTGGATTTGAATGAAGAAAAGTATATAATATAAAATAACTACATTGTCTGCTAATTCTATTTTCATTGAAATTTTTGTCCTTAGAATTATACAAATTAATAAAAGTAATTATTTATTCAAACAAATTACAAGTTATTCAAAAATTTAATTTTAACATATAATTAATAAAAAGAAAATAAAAAAAGTACGATAGGGAAGTACAATAGATCTTAAGAGGTTGGTCTTATATAAAAAAACTCCCTATCAAAAAAAATATATCATATTTAAACTATAACTTGCAAAAAATACGGTTCAAATATCTGAATCGTTTCACCACAGGTTTTCGTTATTATTTCTTTAAATGATAGATTTAAAAAGAAACGTAGCGCAACTAAATATTTTTAAAAAAAAATTTTAGTTTTCAATTAGAAATTAACAATTATAACAATGTTTTAGAAAATTTGAATTACATTTTCATATATGAACTAATTTACAATCGAGGATTTTCTTTTTTAGGGTTTCCATTATTTATTCTTAAATTTCTTTATATTTTTCTTGAGTATTAATGAACTTTTCTTTACTCAAAAACTTTGATTAAATGCACTTGCTTACATTATTTAATTAATAACTTGTGTTTTAAGGAAATTGAAAAAATTATGGAACCACTTTGAAAATTTGGTCTTATTTCTTCACATAAAAATACAAAAAAAACTAAATTTTTTTTAATTTAATCATACGTTAGACCATGAACATTGAATATTTATAAATTTAATTTCAGATGTGAATTTAATTTCTATAATTAAAGGCTGTTTTGGTGTGATTCTCGAAAAAAAATCGTGTTACTCTTTTTCTTTCTGTTTTATACCATTATTTGTTCTATATCTAAGTTCTTTGTCTAATATTTTTAATTTTTTTTTATTTTTTTTATACGTAAGCTGGTAAGAATCTTTATAAGACACAATGAGACCCGTAACATGACATTGCTTGTGGGATTCTTACTCAATAAACCACACCTTTCCTATATAGCGATCTAGTTCTATAGGACTAACGAACAATTTTTTTCTTGACTTTATTTTAATTTCGAATGCAGACTACATCCAGCGATGTCTATATATAACTTTACCTTTGACATATTATTGTTCTATTAACTCAACAGGTTTTGCCAGAGATAAACAAAGATGATTAACAGCAGTTTTTTGTTTTCTACTTTTTTTCAGTTTTTCTACTTATTACCTGATTTATTACGTATTGGATTGTTTTGTATTTTATTGAATACATAAATGTAAGAGTGTGTGTGTTTTGATATTTGATTTTATAATTTTCAGTATGTTTATAAGAACACTTTTTAATGATATTGTTTGAAATAGATTAACGATTGATTAACCACTTTTTTATATTAAAATATGAATCTAGCTATATGAAGGTTCTTTCACAAATAAATAACTTATAAGTTATATATTTCAAAAACGTTTAGTTTTAAATTTATTTTCTTTCTCATTTTTTTCTGATATTTTCATTTTATGCATTCTTTCTTTTTTCCGAATTAAAACTAAGATCATGAACTGCAACATTCATTTCCGATGTTCTAGCTCGAATATATAAAAAAAAGTTTTCAAGAGAGTCTTGATTGAATGCTCCAGCATTTATTTTTTCAATTTTAAATTTTTTAAATAAATCATTTGCTAAATCTGTTATTGCATTTAAAGTTCTAATCATACCATCGAAACAGTAGATTCTTTTTGTTTTTATTGTAGGAGAAATTTTCGAAATATAAAATTTTATTTCATTTAGATAATCAATATCTTGAAGTGAAATAGGAGAACGCCAATTAAGTTTATTAAATAAATTTGGCTGTATTCACAGCAATTTGTTTTGTATTTTCACTAAATACATCTCTTTGTATATTAGCACTTCTATTCCAGCAGCAACACTTCTAGAAAAAATTTGAGTTGCTAGTTTGATATTCATTTTGTTTAATATGCGCTTCAGATAGTTTCGCACATAATCGAGTAACATTTATAGAATCATAAGTATATAATTTCACAATAACAGACCAACTAACTGTACCATCCGCAGTATTTAAATCGTATGAAATTAGTAATTAGTATATAATTAGTAATTAGTAAAATTTGTTGATTGACTCAATTGTGAATATAAATTTGCATTTGAAGTGGTCCGTTGCATTTGAAGTGGACCGCAAGTAATTATTTTTATATTTACACCCAAATTTTGGCAAATATCAATGCATTTCAAAATATTTTCTTTCAAAATTACCCCTGGACAAGAGTCAAATATAAAATAAGAGTATTTATAAATTACCTGATAAAATAAAAAGATTATTAAAAAAAGCTAATTAAAATTAATTGAAATTCGCCTAAGATACTTCGAATCAAAAACACACAAACATATGTTTTGCAGGAATATACCTTTCACTATTTTCACCACTACCGTAATCAACATAACTGCATTGTTGCATTTTTTGGATCAAAATCTATCAATAAAGAACTACTCTTATTTTGGTCTTCAACAAAAATAGAGTTTCTCGTGGTATTAGTAACTCGATTTTCTTTATCCGTAGCATTTTTTTTGCAATATATAAGAGGGAATGCGCTTTTTTATTTCCCTTTTTCGTAAAATCGGAGATTTTTAAATGAACGTCGCAAATATAAGGTTTTTTTTTATAATCATAAATGGGGGTGCAAGTTTCTTTCCGCAATTTGTATCTATTTTTATTCAAAAAATAATTTAAATAAGACCGAAATTAAATATAAAAAAATATAATTTAAAACATTTTTTCAAAATAAATATTTTTGGCTAGAAATTCAAAAAATTTTCTTCCTTTGTTTAAATTAACTTCCTCGGCTTCAACACGTTGCAAATTTCTCGATTTCGTTATCTACAGATTCTGTTTGAAAATTTTATGTAGGTTACAGTTCCTGATGAACTAGGACGCGTTCTCAATGTTTCTTAGGACTTTTTTCTGGAAACTTTGTGGAGCTCTAGTTTGATGTCATATTTTCCTTGCTCAGTGTTTTGTTGCAATTTTCTATAAAATTTGTGGTAGGTATTTAGGTAACTTGTGGTATCTTCTATCTGTATGAAATTATTCGAAATATTTTTAATTATAGGAAAATCTATTAAACCAGGTATTTTATACTACAATATGTAGGTTTTCCTCTTGATATGATTTTATAGCCAGATAAATAACTTTATAGCTAATGTTTGTTGCTTGGAACAATTCCCTGCCTTTAATTTTTGTAAGCCGTGATCCTCAGTGAGTATTTTCGGCATTGAAATCACCTATAATAAACTTTTTTTTTAGTTTTTTAAAAAGATCTAAATAATAATGGTTCTTCAAAGAGTACTTAGGTGAACAATATATATACTTGCTACTACGGTTTCGTCAAATTGTTTTAGATTTTGTTTTATAATCACAGCACTTCCTCCTCTAGCAGATTTATCCGTATGCTATAATAAGTTTTATAACCAAGAAAGTTAATATGAAAGTTATAAAAAGTTTTAATTTTGTATTCGGTACTCCTGAGTCCTGAACATTCTCGAAACTCATATTGTAACTCATTAACTATTGTTAGATTTAATTTTTGTTTATAAATTTGAAATTTTTTTTTATATTTTAATTAGGGAATATTTTTCCTTTTATTTATTTCCCGTCTGTGTAGACGTTTTTTTTTTTTTAAATTTAAAATTTATAATTAAAATTAAAAATTTGACATGTTTCGACAACGTTGAAGTTGTCATCTTCAGTAAATAGTGGATAAGCTATTATAATTACTTATCTGATATAATAATACACAAGATGAACGACGTGGTGAGTAAAAAAGCAAGAATAATTGAATAGTAAATTACACCATAAAAATATCCAGCAAGTTCTTGGTGCTGAATACCTAAAACATTTCAAATATTTACACCAAATAAATGACGGTTATTTCCAAGTTGAGCGACATCTATAATCTAAAAGAAATTTCAATCACGGACAAAATTCTGTCATTTTAAATAGACACACAAACTTATAGAAAAAAGTACAAAAACAAAAACAAAAATTTAAAACAAAAAAAAAAAACAAAATTCTGGTCATACTCTTCAAAAATGATATAAAAAATGTTAATTCATTTGTTTCCACTATTTAAAAAAATATATAAGTAAAACACGGTTAAAGTCATTTTGCTAAATTTCAGTAAATTTTGTGACTATAGGCGTAGTCAAAAAAAAATTCATCTTTAAGTATAAACAAAATTCAATAAAATATCTTTCGTATAACCATTTTAAACTTTATTTTATTCATAAATAGCGATTATTCTGTTATGTAATCAAACATACATATTTGTAATAAAGAGCAGAAAAAGATATAACTATATAAATCAGTTTTGATAAAATAATTCACTTTTGACTTATTTTTTTGTTGTATTGAAAAAATTACGGTTATATTTTAATGTGACTTATAAACGACATCGATTGTATGAACTTATGAAGTTTATTACTTTCTTTCAAACAAATGGTTGACTATTGCTATAACAGAATGTGACTACAAATGTTTTTGACTATACACTAATCAAAATACATCGATCTACTACGTTGAGAGTAATGGGATTTTAATGCGCTAAGTTATATTGAATTTAGTATTAACTTCGTCAGAACGTATTGGGTACTAACGTATTAGTATAATACTTTAACTTCATTGTAAAGTATTATATCCAAAAATCAAGCCATTCAGAAAACAATTACAATTATACCAAAACAAATATTTCTCTTTATATAAAATCGTACCTGAAAGAACTATTTCTGTGCAATTTCACAAGGGATTCACTAGTATTTATATAAAAATTAAAATTATATTTCTAAACTAATTTGGGTAATTTTTAACATCTATTTTGTTGCATTTTATTTTATAGACGTCTGTTGAGTCTTCTTGTGCTATTTCGCAAAAGCAACAAAATAGATTGTAAAAATTACCCAAATTAGTTTAGAAATATAATTTTAATTTTTATATAAATATAAGTAATTATAATAACTTATCCACTGTTTACTGAAGATGACAACTTCAACGTTGTCGAAACATGTCTAATTTTAAATTTTAATTATAATTTTTAAATAAAAAAAAAAAAAGAATAACGTTCACACAGACGGAAAATAAAAAAAAGGAAAAATATTTCCTAATTAAAATATAATAAAAAAAATTTATTTGTGGCGTGGAGAAAGAAAGTAAAAACTAATAAAATGTATTCTTATAAATTTAACTTTCTTATATTTTCTTAAATTTCGATTAATTTATTGATTTAATAAGACTCAATATAAGAAAAGAACTTAGAAAATAAGATTTTAATAAAATTTCTTAATTTTCGAAAACAATTAGTTATAATTTTTTAAAATAGAATATTAACTACTATTTAAGATCACGATCAAAATAGGTAGAAAAATAGCTATATGAATTTTTTTTAAAATTCAAAATGTTCAAAAATTTTCTTTAAGTTATATAATTTTTTTTAAATTTTGTTTTAAAATTAAAAAAGTTAAAAGGCAATCTTGAAACTTCATTGTGGTTATGTTGTATGCTAAGGCAACTGAACGAAAAGAAAGAAAAAGTTTTGTTTTTTATTTTATCTTTTTCAATGAAAAAGAAAAATAATTATATTTCCTTAGTGATACGACGACCGATTACAATAATAAGAAAAATAATAGATATATTCCGTTAAACTTAACTATGTAAGAGTAAATGAATTTTAGTATTCTGCTAACGTATGATAAAAAATTTAAAGTATAGATATATACATAGATAGAAAGAACAATGCAATCAAAAATAGAATAAACTAAAAAAAATAAAAAGTTGTAGGAAGAATTGTGATGCGAAATAAATTTCATGGACATTTTTATACATATATAGTTATGTGTACTTATTTTCTTATAGTATATGTAGTACAGAGTGCTTAAATCAGTCTAAACTTTTTATCAAAATGGTAGGGTATTGTTTTATGGGTGATTTATTCACCCATATTTTCTTAGACGCATCACTGACGGGAAGAAAAAATTAATCACGTCACGTCTACTTGAATAATTATTTCTGTTAGATGATGTGAGTGGAGCGATAGCACACTTTATTATATTGGTAGTATTGACAACTTTCTACTGTCAAAAAAGATTATTGGTATATAAACAAAAAAATACCTTATAATATTTATGAACAATGTTATAACAGTGTCGAATTAGTTTAATCTTTTAAAATATTTGTTAAAAAATATTAATAAAATTTATAATATGTATACTTATAAGTGTTGTAAAAAAGTAATAGTAAAGATTAGTTTTTTTTCTCTTTTTTTTCAAAACAAAAATACAATTTTTAATAGAAATGTTAAAAAAAAATCCTTATTTAACAGTGTTACTAAACTAAAAAAATTAATTCTTACTTAACTATTTTATCGATTTATAATTCACTCAGTTAACCAACAACTGAAAACAATTTGACGCGACGTCGTATGAAAAGTCTAACATAATAGAAAAATATATTTTTCATTTCATTTACTTCGCGAATAATAAAGAAAATTAAAAAAAGATTAAATAATATAAATAAAACAAATAATTTTTTAATTTTTTTGATTTAAAATAATAACACTAATTTTAAAAAATCTTAGGCGGTAACGCTAATTTTAACCTTAGGTATTATTTATTTTATTTTGACGTGCTCCGATGCTTAAAATGTATGAAATGTACACAAAAGAATACATCATACCTTTTATTTTTGTCTCTCACCTAAGTCTTCATACATATATATCCAAAGTCATAACACTGCGGAGAGGATATTGATTTCGGACCCTTATTTATACAGGTAGCATAGAAAAAATATGGGTCTTGTTGTTTGAGTCTAAATAACTGAGAAAATATAATTTCTTTCGAGTTGTGTCCTAAGAAGAAATACTAATTTTGTATTTTTTAGATCGAATAGTAAAAAAAAAATATTATGTACTAGTTATAATAAAATATAGAAAAATTGATTTAGAAAAGACCTTGACATTTGGGGGACTAAATATTGTACCATTTATTATTATTAAATCTAGAGGAGTTTAATTCAAAGTCTTAAATTAATATTTAAATATCAAATAACCTACGCTTACTTTAGTACCTACATTGAGAAAACCACCAGACAGAACGCTACAATTGAAAATATGGGCCAGAACAATATTAAATGCCATATTTTTTAGAATCCGATTTAAAATGCCATCGTCACCGCATGAGTTCGAGTTTTCAAGGGAATTTATAATCTTTAGTAATTCTAAGGAAGAAATTATTTTTTTGATATGCGTCTTCTTTTAGTGCGAATTTGTTACAACACATACACGACAATTGAAGATCATTTGGAATTAATCTTTCTGATACAGAACTAAAATAATCATTAAATTTGTTAGCTATTTCCAGATGGTCGGAAGATACGGAAACATGATCAAACAATATATAATATGTCTGTCACTACCAGAATTTCTGTTTGTGATATTATTTAATAGTTTCCATTAATTTTTCAGATCACATTTACATTTATTAAATTTATATCTATAACTATATGTATTACGACATTGAGTTATTTTTTTTTTATTTGCTTACATATATTATTGTAATATGACTTTCATCTAAGATTAGATGGGTAAGTACTTATAATATTTTATCCTTAACTTATTCTTGCGTTTAATTTTTTCAAGAAGTTTCCGGTTAATCCATGGTTTGAGTCTTTCATTTCCTTGTTTTGGTCTAACAACATAATTGCATAGATTTAAATGGGTTTTTAATATGTTCACAAAACTATTAAACGCATCAGAAAATATTGAAATATTCAGATCCATCAAAACAATCATTGAGTTTATAAAAATCGATCATACATATTTAATCCTTTACGTTGAATGATGATAGTACCTATAACCAAATTTTTTAATAAGAGAAGTGTTTTCATGTTGTGATTAGTAATTTTAAAATTAAAATTTTGCGATCTCACAACAGTCCATTGAGGGCTTAGAAAAACGAACGAAAATGTTTTCCGAACAGAATCCATAATCTGGTCTAGTCGAAAGAAGTAAATCGACGTTGCTATAGGAGTAAGTGATAGATACGAATCTATTGTATCACCTAACAGAATCAAATTGGCTGATTTTTCTTTAAATAAAATATTAGAAACCTCATTCAAAAAGGTTCTAACGTTACCATGGTGAAATCTATATACTTAAGCAGAAAAAAGTAAAAAATAAAATTTTTAAATTTCAACCTGATGAACTTCACACCTGATGAACTTGATCCTGATGAACTTCACACCTAGTTTGTTGTCTTGTTCTAGTCGCTAGTATTTTTTTTTGTGCTAGCGTCTGTTGTACGTAATCGTCTAAATGAGTTTAATTGGTCCCATGCTTCTTTGTCTTTGTCTCTGGTCTGGTTAAAGTTGTGTATGGCTTGTGTTGCCTATCCATATGTTCGTGGTGTTATCGTTAGTCTTTTAGTGGCTTATTTTGGTTCCTTGTCAGCTGGTTTATTACCCTCTATTCCCTCGTGTCCCGGTATCCTTATAATTTTGGTTTTTTTTTCTGTTTTTAATTATTATGTCTCTTAGAGTTAAAATATATGTTTTTAATTGTTCGTATCGTGCTCAGGCTGCCTGTGTATATTAAGATTTAATAAGAAGCAACTTAATTTATCACGGGAATTATTTTTGAAGATGCAATTGATAATCGCATATAATCTAAACGCTGAGAGCTTTTGCAGTTGGTTTTGTTTATTAAATATGAATTAAATATCACTTTTGTTAACGAAGTACAATTTATAATTTTTTTTAATTTTATTATTAGTTTCACGATTAATTTCACGAATAATGTGCTACACTTTGAGAACAAAGACGAAATTTAAACAAATAATAAAATTAGTTAGTTAACATATGCATACATAGATTAGCACGTTAAATGAAGTATATTCTAAACCAAAAGTAGAAACTGTATCGACGAAAAAAAGTCCTTATTTGATTCTTTTTGCTTAAGCTGCATTTTTTGTGAAACGAAATGACATTTTGGTTATTCAACATTAATATTTTAAAATAAACCTGATTGCAGCAGTAACATTGAGACGTTAAAATTAAATCTAATCTATACAAATTACAATTAGTCTCGGGCATAGTTCAATGCATGGTAAAAAAATTTATTACAACTAAAGTAAAAGGAAATCGATACTTTTTGATTGAGCTCACTAACTAATTTACTCCTTCCTTTACCTTTATGGAGCTAAAGATTATTAAAATAAGTTAATAATTAGTTGATATAACTTATCATAAGTTTGAAAATATCTAATATATAATATACAAGATGAACGACGCGAGGAGTAAAAAAACAAGAATACTTGAATAGTAAATTACACCACAAAAATATTAAAATTTTAGCAAGTTGTTGGTGGTGACTACTTCAAATATTTGAAATATTTACACCAAATAAATGACGGTTATTTCAGAGTAGAGCGACATCTATACTCTAAAATAAATTTCTTTCACAGACAATTTTTAAAAAGATTTCATAAATATTCTTTCATTTTAAATAAATACACAAACTTATAGAAAAAGTACGAAAACACAAACAAAAATTTAAAACAAAAAAGAAAAACAAAAATCAGATCATACTCTTCAAAAATGATATAATAAATATTAGTTCATTTGCTTCTGCTATTTAAAAAAAAATATATAGAGTAAAACACTGTTATAGTCATTCCCTAAGTTTCAGTAATTTTTGTGACTATAGACGTAGTCAAAAAAAAATTCATCTTTATAAACAAAATTCAATAAACCATCTTTCGTATTTTAAATTTTTTTTTATTCATAAATAGCAATTCTGTTATGTAAGCATAAAATATACATATTTGTTAAAGAACAGAAAAATACAATACATAAATCAGTTTTTTAATAAAAGTTTTGTTTTATTGAAGAAATTAGCATTATATTTTTATCGATTGTATGAACTTATGAAGTTTATTACTTTCTTTCAAAAAAATTGTTGACTATAACCGAATTGTGACTATAAACGTTTATGACTATATAAACGAATACATACAAAAATATTAAAAAAGATTATGACAGTAAAATTGTTGCTATAACCAGTAGTGAATATAACCGATTTTTACTGTAATTGATGTCAAATTAATAGAGATAAGATTTATTTTTCATGGTACATATTAAGATTAAAGAGATATAAGGATAGGCTGATAGCAAAAAAAAATTAAGCAATTCCAATACTATGACAAAATACTAAAAATAGAAAAATACATTCATTTTTTACTCTTTTATATTTTATTTCATTTTTAAATTACTTTCTTAAAGTTTTTAATTAATTTTCATTTAAATTTACTTTATTATTTTACAAAAAAAAGTTTAATTAATAATACGGAAACAACCAGAATTCAAATTTTGTAAAAAAACCTCTAATTTTGTAGATCTAACATGGATTTGTTATGTATGAAAGACAAAAAAGAGATGATTTTTAGTAGGTTTAAGGCCCTTATTACCATTGTGCGTTTTCGGGCGCGTGACTTAAACTACTTGGTGTCCTTCGGGGATTGCTACCTACCTACAGAAAGAAAAATAAATAAGATTTATATAAATTGATATGAATCAATGGTGATGTTGTTATCCAGGATTTTAAAAAAAAAAGTTACTAATGTGCAATTGCACAGGGACTTACTAGTTTTAATTAAATTTCTAATATCTTATTTGAAAAAAGAATAAGACAAAGAAATGTAAATTTAAAACTGTATTTTTTCCTTTCAGGAACTTTAATAATGGCTGTTTTCTTTGCGTTATTCCGGGTGCCAAATTTCTATCATACATAAGTATACCTATTGGAAAACGAAATAAAAATGAAAAATAGTAAAATAAAATAATTAAATACTGTGGTAACTTTTTCGACGACAACATAAAATTCTAAAATTTACTCTTATATATTTTTATAATGTCCATATAATCAAATAATAAATCATATCTTTATCAACAAAACTCTAAATTAAATATGTAATTTATTTCTCAAATTGGTCAATTAAATTGGCATTTAATTAGAAAAACAAATATCAAACCAAAATTATTAATTAAATTGTCATTCATTTTTCTTTCAAACTAAATCCGATTATTTTCATTAGGTCTGAAAGTCTTCTATTTATTTAGTAAGATGATTTCGCCTGAAATTACTTGATTCAAAGAAATTTTTTATATAAAATTTAATAGGAAAGTACATAAAAACGTTAAAATATCGCAATACATTTTTTTGTTTCTTACCTTAATATCCTTTTTGCTAACTTTGTAGAAAAATAATTCTCTATTCTTCCCTTATTTGGTAAAAGTTACTTTTTAGTTAAACTTTCAAAAGCTTTTTATTTAAATCTTTATTTCCTTTTTTTTTGCCTTCTTTTAGAGTAGCCTTTTTTTTCTTGCAGAGGTTTTGACATTAAACTTTTCTTTTTAATGTCAAAATTTTATATAAATTTTTTTTTTTTTAAATCTAAAGTAAAATTTAAGATAATCGCTATAAGTAATTCATGTATACGGATATTTGTAATTGATTGAATTTTTTTATATATGTTAGATAGTATGTGAACATAAATATAAAATAAAATAAAACGAAAAATGACGTACCTCGATTTCACAAATATTTGGATATCTAACAGAATTTAATATAGGTATGAATTGGGCGGGATAATAAAAAATGTCAGAGCTTTTAGGTTACTATTCAACTTTCTATATTTAAAAAGGTAAAACCATAAAATAAAAAATATAAACGTAAATTAAGACAAGTCAGCAATTTAGAACACATTACACAAAATTCGTCCTAGTATCATACTGTCAATGTACGAATTTCGTTTAAAATAGTTATTATGATTTTTACAATGATTAAATTCATATAATTTTAATGTTAAGTTATTAATTGTTAATTAACCAAAGATATAATAATGCTCTACATAATAGATAAAATTTATACGAACTTTGTCCGACGTCTCAAAAATTAAAAATTAGAAATTTACTACGTATTATCATGCTAAATTGGCTTAAATCGTATTTTATAAATAGAACCAAATTTTTAAAATATCAAAGCATGAAATTTAAATCACAATTTCTTCCGGATTACGACAATGTAGTTATTTAGGATCACTTCTCTTGATCACCTATATCTTCATTCTTTTTGTTTCTTTGGCTGGTATATTTTATTTTACCTTGCTGATTTCAAAAATATATATACCATGAAATCAGATTCCAGATTCTAATTTTCTCCAGTCTAAATTAATAAAATTCGAAAATAATGCCAAGCAAGTAAAATAGTGTTAAACTAAATCTTAATTTAAAAAGCAAGAAAAACGCTCGGTCGTTTTACAAAATTTCGATATTTCAGCAATAATATATTGCCTTTCTTAGTGTATGTTATCGTCATTGTCTTGTAACCCCATCCTTGGGGAATATGAGGGAAAAAAGACCTCAGTGTATGTAATATATATAATATAGTATAATATTTATTTAAACAACACGTTTATCCATATCCATGATCTCTATTTAGAAGGTTACCTCTTGACGGTTGTTCTATGTTATTAAAACGCAAACAGTTACGCAGAAAAGTAGAGCTCAAAACAATTGTAATCACATATGATGATGAAAAAAAGTTAATAGAAAAAAATTAAAAAAGACGTCACACAGACGTCATAAGCAGTCGACATCAGCTGAAAACAGTATTAGGATCTACGAAGGATAAAAATGGAAAAACAGATAAATGTATTATTTGGGACCATATCTTTATTTTACAGAGATTTAAATTTGAGGCCATTCAAAAACAATATTGACTATTTGGTTTAAGGTCAATTTAATTAATCAATTGGAGAGATTTTCATAATCTTCCATCTTCCACAGTCTTAGCTTGCACTCAGAGGTAAATAAACACGTAAAAAGGTCAACCACTAGTTATTAAAACATTTATTCTGTAAGCGGAAAGAATGGATGTATAATAACAAGACTGAGAATAGTACACTCGCGACTGAAACTTAAGTACTTATTTGACGGATCCACAAAAAGTGTAACTACATGCTCCAATATTTTAACAAACATATCATCTGTATGAATCGTTTGATTGAATAACTTATAATTAACATAATCCTTGTTATAATACAACACCACATCACCTTCTTGATTAGACCTATTTGTAGTGCCTTATGCATAGCCCATTTTCCATGAGCAGAATGGTCAAATCAGAAGGAGGTAAAACCTTCCAATGGAATTTAGATTCATGCTCAAATGGTTTAAAAAATGTGGGAGTTTAGAGGAAGGACTTTTCGAAAGGTTTTTTGATAAATTCGTTCCAATACGAGATTGAAAAAAAAACGTAGGTTTATGATTCCTAGAGATGTTTCACTCAACTCAACTATATTGGACATTTTAATACTTTTTGATGACATTGATACCAAATTAGGTTAACCTGTAATACTTTGAGAATTACAATTAGTATATATGAATATTTATATATTATGTTAAGGTGTTATTTTTCAATAATGAATCAGGTAGCTATTTTTTTTAAATGACTGTATATACAACTTTTACAAATATTTAATTGATGAATTTCAATATTGGAAAATCAACACTACAATAAATATCAAACTGAAGACTCCAATAAATATTAAATTGAAAAGTAACAACTGTCATTTAAAAAGAGCAAAAAAAGGTACAAAACACTGAAGAAGTCTGCAAGTAGTAGACGAAATGCGGGTATCTGCATGATAAGAATAATAGTAAAATTAAAAGGGAAATTTTCGATAATTATACAAAAATCTTACTATTACGCTAGAAAAATGTTAATAAAAACTATTATTTTTTTAAATTAACCAGAGCCACCAGTATTGGTAGTCCCAATTGCTCTTTCATACCACTGGATTCTCTAATTCGTAGTCTACATACCATTTTGAATAATGCGCTTTCATGACGTCTTTCTCAGACTCGGTCCGGCCGGGATCCAAATTTTAGCTAACTGTGTCGTTGAAAGTTCGCTCACCCTAATTGCTGAGGGCCTTGTTCCCTCCCACGGACTGTTGTTAGACGCGACCGATTTCAACTAGCTTGAAGAAGCCTTATGACAGGTGATAATAAAAATTACCCGCCTGCAAAGAGATTCCTGTAAAGCTGCAAGGTATCCCTTCACTGATGAGCATGAGTTGGAACAAACTTTGTTGAACCAATTCATTTTGTTCATCAATAATGTTCCCATTGACTACCTGAACTATAGTATCAAACCCTCTTCTAGTCGCCTACGCAATGAGAACAAAAAAGAATTGTTGTCATAATGGAAAATAAACTAATTTAACTGCAACAGTAAAAAAAATTTCAAATGGTAATAAAAATTTATTTACGGGATTACGAGTAAAAGTTAGGATAATTTCAAATTTATTATAACTCTCCATAACTATGCTATGCCTTATAAAAAAACTTCGAGTTTTTATTAATGAGATATATAAAATGACGAAAGGTAAAAGAAAAAATGAAATAAAAAATCAAAATGTCAAAAAAATTTCAAGTCATATTTTTGACGTTAAATTTTTCATTCCTACTCAAATGAGAAAATGAAGTGGCAAAATAATTGTCAAAAAATTGAATGAAAACTTTATGATAAATTAAACGGGGGTATAAGATTCATATTAAAACATATGAATCAATAATGATGTTTTGAACAAAGAATTCTAAATAAAACCACCACTGTGCAATTGCACAGGGACCCACCAGTATATGTATATTTAATAAAAAAAATCAAATTTTAATGGATTTCGTATGCGCACTGTAACAAAATCCATTATTTGTATGAACATAATATATATATATATATATATATATATATATAATATATATATATACATTTATGAAATTAGAGAATTTAAGAAAATCTATTCTATTAAATACATTATGTACAGATATATTTTTTTGAAATTTTTACGCACTTTGAAACTAGAAGCATAAAGTAAAGCTATTTTATGAAACCTTTATCATTCTATTTTTTAGGATTTAATATTTTACTTTATTTTGTTTTTGTAGTTTTGTTTTTGGTCTATAAGATTAAACCGGGTAAAAATATATACTTGTAGATATTTTGTGCGTGTTGATAAAAAGAAAATTTTTTAAATTCATATTTCACTTCTCCGAATGTGTCTTTAAAATCTTAAGTTAAGGAATAAAAAGGTAGACATATTTATAAACAGTCGAAATTCTACGAACAAGGATTGATATAGGTATATTGTTCAGAATTTTGACTTTTAGTGATTTTTTAAAGACTTTCACAATAAGTAATAGTAAACTAACCAATGAATAAAAGGAAACTAATAACAATGGTCAAATCGAATTAAAAATAGATTTTCTGGTCTTTTTGAAGCTAAACAAATTTTTCAAAATTTTTCAAAATTTTTTTAAGTTATTTCAAATTTCCGTTGTACGTTTATACCCTACACATATTTCATTTCCACATGCATAGTTGAAAAATAATCAAAAAAATAATAAAATTAGAAAATAAAATCAATGTTAAAACTTTTATTATATTAAATACTAATCACCCTGTATTTGTAAAATTATCCTTGAATAGATTTCCTTCCGAAGGATTAATGCATTTTTTCTACTAGAAGGAAAATTTGAGAAAAGTTTTTTCCCTCAACATTAACTATTGGTTTGAGTTTTTTTTTTTTGTGTAAGCAGGTTTTCTTCAATTTTTATTGAAAATGTACATGAATGAATGTGACATAGAATATGTACATAAAGAGTGCTTACAGAGTGGTTTATTTATATGATGCTATTTTTCAGTGTTGCTTACAATTTTAGCAAAATATTCTCTGTAATTTTGATTAGTTTCGAATGATTTTTAGGGCAGTGAAATTTTTATAAAATTTACAAATTGTTTCAAACTGAATTCACTCGGTCTTTGTTAATTTTTGCATTGAAAAAACTAAATGAGTGGTTCGGAATTCTACTCTTGGTGTAACATTAATGGCCTTACCATTAATATTAATAAGTGCAGTTACATGTCATTTTCCAGGAAGCAAACTCTAATTGAATCTTATTATAATATCAACGGTTCTATTATTGAACATGTCCGTGAAACAAAAGACTTGGGTATCATTCTCGATAATAAATTAACTTTTAATGCTCACATAGATCGAATTATTTCTAAAGCTTTTTCCATGTTAGGTTTCATTAAGCGTAATTCACAGCAATTTTCTGATCCTTATACATTCAAAAATTTATATACTGCACTTGTTCGTCCTCACCTCGAATATGCTTGTCCGATCTGGATGCCTTATTATGATAAACATATTAAGAGAATAGAGTCTGTTCAAAAGAATATGATTAGGTTTTGCCTACGTAAATTCACCTGGCAACCTTATATTACTGGATATTTAGCTAAATGTCAACTTATTAAGCTTTCTACTTTTGAGGCTAGGCGAAATGCTGCATCCGTGATGTTTTCCTATGATATTTTATCTGGCAGAATAAAATGTCCACCTATTCTTCGCCTTTATAATAACTATGCTCCAGTGCGCGATTTCAGAAGCCAAAGATTTTTCTATCTTCAAAATCATAGAACGAACTATGGTTTTTCCGAACCTATTGCAAACTCTCAGCGCTTATTTAATAACAGTTTTTCAGTAATTGACTTCAACTACAGTAGATTCGTTTTTAGCAGAAAAATCATCACATTTTTTGAAACATTACAATAATTCTTCTAATTTTAATTAATTATAATTTTATTCTACAAATTTATTAAAATTATTCTCTATTATCATTTGAATGTACTGCATACCTTTATAATTACTATTGCTATTACTATTAATATTTATTTATTACTTAAGTCTGAATTTTTCTTTTTTTTTAACTTCTTTTCTTGAATTAATGTTATTTTTAACTTGAAATTGTTAATGCATCTTATTATTAATGTTATTTTATATCTGAAATTATTTTTATATTTACAATTTTTGTTTTCTATTTCTAGTTTTATTTTATTTTAGTTTTAAATATTTTATAAGCAAAATCTGTAAGGGACTACCCAGTAGATTGAAATAAATAAATAAATAAATAAATACTGTATCCAAATGTTTTCGGAAACTCGTAAAATATTAATCCTTTCTTCAAAAAATAGTTCAGTACAGTTTGTACTGTTTATTAACATAATTCGAGATTAAAAGGTCAAAAAAATTATAAAAATTAAATAGAATATAACATTATAAAGGACATATTGATATCTCAGAAAAAAAAATAAATAAAACTGAATAATTCTGATCATGATAATTATTGGAGATTCCAATTTATTCTTGTTTTTTATTTGTATAAAAATAATACAATTGTTTTTAATATATATAATATATTACAATTTATGTTTATAATATCTATATTCAACAAGTATTCTTCACATGAGCTTGACGGTTTTTACCTTTTTTATACTCTACCGGAACTCTCCGGTATGGAAATCTGAATTTCGGAATATTATTCTATCTTTTTCATAGATTTCTATCTTTTTCTTTTTAAAGTAATACCATATGAACGAAACACCTTGTATGTGTAATATATGTTTTTAATATGACTATTTAGTATTTTCTTACTTTCTCTCAATTTTTATAAAATTTTTGTAAAGACACATATTCACATACCGCCTTTGATGAACACACTACATACGTACCAAGTGTATAGAATATAATGTATTTATTGTATATAATTTTGTATACAAGTAATATAAATATAATTTTGAAGGATAATAAAAGTTAGAGGTTTTTATTTTGGGGCAAAGGAAAACTTTTTACATTAAGATATGGTGCACGTCAGCAAATTTTTATTATCTAAAGTTCTAAAATCAAAAATTAGAAGACCAGGAGAAATTCATTCATTCATACATAGAACCTGAAAAATAAGAAAAAAAAAAATACAAATAAAAAATTTATCTTCCTTTTTAAATATTTTACGATCTCTAGGATAATTTTAAGGACAAATAAATAATATAATATAACAGTTAAAATAAATAAAACTATTAAGTGACATTCAGACGACCATTATATACCATTATATGAATGTATATATATATATCTATATATAAAAGAATATAAATATTCCGCAATGTTGTCAATGTTATTAATAAATGTTAACAAATTACAAATTGCTTCATAATTTGGATCTTTTGTGTTTTTCAGAAGTTTTATTATATAATAATTATTATATAATTGGATAGGAGTGTATATTTACAACGATAAACAGCTCTTAATTTTTAGTCTACAATGAGAGTTTTGATTAGACATGAGGTAATCAAAATATTAAACAGTAAAAAAATCATTTTTGTAAAATTTCAGATGAGCGCAAAAGCAAATAAACGTCCTTAAGATAAAAATCTATGAAATTTCTAGTCTTTCAGGGAATCGAATGATATTTCTATAACATTTCGAAAGCAAATTTTCCATTCTAGGATAAAGAAATATTTACAAAAGAAAATTAGTTATTTTACTATGATGAAATCAAAATTTAATTTACGATTTTAATAGTGCACATATTTTCATGCTATTTGATAGTTATTTCTGATATAAATATTGTTATTGTTTCCTGATTATTTGTTTGAATAAACTTTTTTTAAAAATTTTTACTAAATTCTTCTTCATTTGAATTTGTATATAAATTTTACGGCAAAAATAATTATTTATGCCATGCGCCATATTTTAATGATTTAAAAGTTTATTATAAATAATCTTAATTAAAATGCATTAAGAATGCTTAATTCAAACACTACAAATTTTATAAATTTTAAATAGATGCTGATAGATAGAACATAAGGTGAAATCTTTTTTTGATGGATCACTCTTCCTGCTCTATTTATTTAAAAAATTTGATAATTAATTAAGACCTTCAAATTTTACAACATTTTAGAATTTCAAAACTCTCTCACAGCACTTGAACATTTTCTATCTGTATTCAAATATCTGATATTTACTGGAAATGGATTTTGCATTCAAAGAATTCCTTGATCAAAAAACATCGAAAACATCACGAAAGAAAGTATAGACAACCCAATTTTTTTTAATAATGTTAATATTCAAATATGTTATCAAATAGAAGAAAGAAAGAAAGAAGCAGAACTATTCTTAATCGTTCAGTTACATAAAATGATTCTATAGTTTAATTCATTACTGTGATTCAGTAAACAACAACCGGATAAATCTAACAGATCGCTATATAGTTTTGACATCACAACTAAATTGGTAGATTAAATGATAAAAATCTTATAACTAACTGTTGTTATTTAAATGCAAATCACGGCGCTAATAACTTTCTCTAAAAGTATATTGACATTATAGAATTCCCATACTTCTTATACCGAAATTAAACAAACTTTATACATAAGATAAGATTAGAGAAATGCCATATATTTCAATTAAGATCATCTATTATAGCAAGTGTAATCACAATTAACTTTTATAATTTTTTTAGTTTATTTAATGGAATTTCGATTTTTTTTTGGGAAAGGATGATTTAATTTTTTTTTTCGTTTTTATTAATTCATATGAACAATTACAAGAATGAATAAATCAGTTCAACTTAGATCTTAACTTATGTTGTATGATCTACAAAAATTATTATTTTTGAAAAATTAAAACTTAGTACATTATTTATATATACTAAAATAATAATAAAAGTTTGAAATATTAAATTTAAAAAATAATACATTTTTAGATTACTTATGCTAATAAACTTTTTTCTTTTTATCTTTTTTAAAGAAACAAAAAGAATATAAAAAAAACAGGAGAAGGAAAATAATCCAAATCTATTTAAGCTATTCCAAATTTGAACACCACTCACTCATTAATGCTAATGTTGACCAGCAATATATTGTCTTATTTCTTTCTTAAAAAGACTGACATTATTCATATATTTTAGTTCTGACGGCAGATCGTTATAGATTTTCAAACAATTATAAAGGCAGTTATTTTTCTGATTATTGGTTTTGAATAAAGTTAGGAGTGTTTATTAAGCCACTCGCTTATTATTTTGAAATAAACTTTTTAATTCTACCTCATTACTTTCGTCATTTTTTATCACAATTTTTTGAAATAAAATTTGTCAAACTTAAACATGCAGCAGTTGTGTTGTATAGTTGATCTCAAAGCCATATTGTTCTGTATGAAGTATATCGTTATTTCTCATATAACGAGAAACTGATTTCATTATTATCTCAAATATTTTAGAAAGCACTGTAAGAACAGAAATGGGACCATAATTAGAGCAAATGTTTTTGTTTTCACTTTTTAAAATTCGAGTAATTATTGCTTTTTTTTTTAAAGAATTCGGAAAACATGATGTTTCAAAAGAAATATTTAAAAATTTGACTAAAATACGACTCAGGGGATCACAAAATTGTTTAATAAATTTTATAGAAATCTTGTCGTAGCCCTAGCCTGTCGCTGCGACCGAATTTAGTGAAAGTATAACATTTTTAACCTCATTTACATTGTGGATCGTAATTAAAGATTAGAATGGATGGTATTTGAAAAATTGTTCATATAAACATGATCAATTGGATCTTTTGAGATATTTATTTTTTCAGTTACGTTCATAAAGAAGTCGTTAAAAGAATCAGCAATTTGTTTTTCTTCGGAAATGGTAACGTCATATACTTCTGAGGTTTTAATGTTAAATGTTTCTGAATTTGTATCTTTGTTGTACATGATTTGCTTATAAATACAAATACTCCATAGGGTTTTACTATTTTTTGGTTCTCTTTGTTGATACTTGTTCTATTTTTTGGTTCTCTTGAATTGCACTTCGCTCTTCTCCATAACCTACTCATTTCTAATTGACTTAACTATATAATACATTTTTATTAATTGTCTTGCCATTTGCTTATTTTTTTCAAACCAATTATATACAAGGATACAAAATTAAAAAAAACAAAGCAGATGTGAATTTTTACACCTGCAAAAAAATACTATCAAGTTAAATAAAATTTTTCTAACTATGTAAGTACTACGTTTAAAAATTTTTAAGTTTAAGAATGTGTGAGCCAATAAATTAAATATTAAAAACATAAAATGAATAAGGAAATCTGAAGAGCATTATTTAAATTTAATGGTAAAATATAATAAAGGAATTTGCAAGGCAAAAACATTCATGCTATTAGAAATGCATATTGAATTACGATACTCAAATGTTTGATTAAAAAAAAAAGATTAGACAACGCCCTGTGAAAATTTAAGTGTCATACAGCCCTTTTTACAGAAGACGCTTTTTTAGGTGTGAACATATTTTTTTGACTAACTTTCAACTGCAAAAATATATATCCACCGGCCAATATCGTAAGGAGGAGCAATTTCCAATGTAATAATGTTTTAAACTGGACAACTTATAAACTTCTGATAGTCAAAAAATTTTGATAGTCAGTTTTTTCTAAAATGGATCTTATATGTTTAGTGAAGGATTTGTGTTCCACAGCATATCGAATTTTTTGTGATGTGTCCCAAAGCACATTGATTCAGTTTTTGTGTTTCAAGTTCAAGGCATGTGAAATAATTGGAAAATTAGTAACAATGAGTTGAATTTTGGAAAAATGGTTTTATTCTTCTTTTATATATCCGTTATTTTTTAGAACAGATTTATTAAAAATTTCGACTTTGGGCGTAGAAGGAAACATTGAAGGAACTACTCGTGGTAGTTTCGATGGAATAGAAAAATTTGTTCAGTTGTTTAAACTAAAACTCTTGTTGCATGTTATAGTTATTAATACTAATAGCATACTCAACACAGATAAGATAATTTTTTTCATTTTTGATCCTTAACGTTAGACAATGATTGAGACAAAAAATGTTAGTTGGTTTCCACGCCGAAACAGGTTACTTCCGTAACATATTTTATTCTTGTCTTCGGATAAAATAATACATACACACATTATTTTTTTATATATACACACATTCTATTTATTGTCGAAACGAAATTGAACAAAAATTTTCTCTTTATTTTTTATTATTTTAAAACTATAAAAACGTGTACCGTAAATTCAACTCAAATTACTTACAAGGTAGTCTTTGACAAATCGACTTGTCCGAACGGTATAAATGATCTGAACCCACGACTTCAATTCAGTCAACTTCTTTACCAAGAAACAAAATTTCTATACAAAATTTGAAGCCAATCCGTCAAATCGTTTAGGCTGGACATAAAAAATATTGGTTCGCACATATCCATGTAACAAAGTGTATCGCTACTGGATGATTTACTCCAATTTCATTTGCAATGTACTTATTTTAAGTTGTAAACATAGTTTAAATAATATCAAGTGTCGATAGCGTAGTAGAGATTCACAATAATGACGTACGAAAATATGTTCTGATTGTCAAGTATATTTCCTGTAAGAAATTTACAAACAGTTGAGCTTAAACACTGAAGCAGATCGGTCTGGTTTCGTTTAATTAAATAAAAAGCTTACAACTCAAACTAATTTTTGAACGAAACTAAATGCACTTTATTTATTTAAACCTGAATTTGAAGTAAATAAGTAACATTACAAATCTGGGCCTCTAACCGATGTACTGCAATTATTTAATTATAGCCTCTAATCGATGCACTGCAAAAAATTGCAATTATTTAAATAATCCGAATTCCTTCTTACTGTTTTTGAAAAATTTACAATTATAACCACTCAAAGGATCAAATCCATATACTTAATATGTTGATTTATATATTATTTAAGCAATTATTTTTGAATAATTCCTGAAGAGTCTTATATTCATTACACCATTCTTGTTTATTGCATTTTGACACTAACAAAATAACATGATCATAGTTTTAAATTGATTATAATTCATATAACTTATGCATACTTACCTTAATTCTTTTTAAGTATTACTCCTATTGAAAAGTTAACGATGCTGTAATTTTTAAAAAGTTTTCCCAAAACTGAAAAAAATATTTCTTAAACATAAATTTTAATATTAAATTATGATCAATTTCGATTTTCCATTATAATCGATTTTTGGTTATTTACTTTTTTTATGGAGAACTTTTTCCAGTTTACCTATTTCATTCACCACAATACCACAATTTTAGAATGAAAATTTGTAATTATTTATACTTTACAAGAGATGAAACGAAGTTGTAATAGAGAGTAATAGAGTGGTAGGAATATCTCACAGATGTAATCCAGTAAAAGTTATCCATTCTCTTATTATACGTATACAGAGAAGAACATTTAATTTAGATTTATTTCATATTTTATTTAAATAGCGGTTATTAATTTATATTCCAATACTCTTTCAGGTAATATATTGGTGTTCTTCAAAGAAAGAACAAATAATATACGCTCAAGGCTACAGCGGTAATTGATTCATAAGTATTACAATTTAATATTTTTTGTATTTGTTATGAAATATGAATTATCATAAAGCAAGGAAAGTGTTAATTAATGCCAATAATATCAGAAGAAGAAAATGGGTCTACTATTAATATTTATTTCTTGGAAATGATATTTTTAGGCAAGTGGACTGACTCTATATGAATATGTATGTAGTTTTATGGATAAAAAATGCTTATAATTGTATTATACTTGTATTTATTTAAAAAAATCTATTGAAAGCATTTAAGGACTTGCGCAGTAGACACCTTTTCATTTTATTTCGTTTCTATTTAATGAACTCCTAATATATAAATAAGTTGTATATAAAACAATAATGCGTACACAGTTGAAAAATGTTTACTCATATGGTTTTATTATTCAGCAAATCTATAATTATAATTGACAAGCATTTAAGGACCAGTAGACACCTTTTCATTTTATTTCGCTTCTCTTTAATGACCAAATTTTTTATTTTTAGTAATTTTATCCACTAAATGCAACTTACTATAAGGAATATATCGGAAAACTTTTCTTACAAACTGAATCGTGCTATGTAGTTTGTAAAATAAGCTTTCGCTATCGTCACTGCTGTTATGTCTTGTACACTAGCTTCTGGCCACCTAGTGAAACGATCCACAATGGTTAGCAGGTAGCTGAGGTATTTTCAGATGTTGGTTCATGTGCAATGTACATGTGTAATTGTTCAAATTTGGCGGTTTACCTTGTTACCTTTGCATGTGCACTTTGCATTTTTGGCAATCAACACAACTTCTTGTCCATCGGTCTCGTCATATCTTGATCTATGCCGTGCCAGATATAACGAGAAGCTATGAGTTTACGAGTTGTGCGCATTCTAGTAAATGACAGGTTATGAAGCACATTGAGTAGCAATTTTCCTAGTTCTTCCGGTACCGTTCATTTTTATCTGTAGATTATTTAAATTATTTTAATTTGTTGAAACTTCTGGAGAAAGACTGGCGGCGATTGAGTTGTCTACGTCTTTAAGTAGGATTATATCAGTAGTGAATTGCTCGGTTTTCGATTTTATAGCAAAAGTTAAGAGTTTGTGATCAGTGAAAGTCTTTAATTGTATTCCTTCATCGAAATATCGGAAATATTTAATTGCAAAAAAAAAATAGCTAGAAGTTCCCGACCAAAAGTAGAGTATTAGCATTTTGTAAAAGAATGATACTGTTACATGATAGTTCAAAGTGTTTAATTAGTTATATCGCGTTTTTTTTATAATAATCAGTATTACTGTTTTTCTGTTATTTTTCAATAAAACTTAACAAAAGGAGCTTTACATTCAGAATCGGTCTATATCCAGGAGGTATACTATCGCATACAATGTATGATAGATTTATTGGAAAACCACCATCATAAAGATGATGTACATGATGCTGATAATGATAATAATGATGATGACGATACAATTTTTTTTCAATCAATTCATATATGAAGTATTCGAAAACGTTGTGATATTTTACCAAAGTATATTTTGGCTGCCATTACGAATATTTTCTCGTTTTGTTTTTTGTGTAGTTATTTTGTTGATTCTACTGCGGATAAATTCCTTAATGGATTGTTTTTAAATATTTTTTTCTTTATATAATCGCAAATAGATGGTATTTAAGTAAAAAAAATAAAAAAGGAAGAGGATATCTATATATCTAAATGAAAGATACATGAAATTTATTATGAAAATAATTTGTTATTATGATATTCTTCACTCAGTTTTTATTGCGGAAAACAAACGTTGAGAAATGAAAATTTGAAATTGGGTGAAGTAACTAAAATGTTTTATTTATTTTTATTTTCTAAAATAAATAATAAAGATAAAATTGGGAATAAAATATTAAATAAGTTTTCCGTAAGTAGGTCATTTTTATAGAAAGCAGCTGGATATTAATCTAATTATTTTCTGTTCTTGGATAAATAAAACTCAATGAATACTCAATGATGCCTTAAAATTGTTTAATAAATTTTAGACTTGATTTCGAAGGGCAGCTTTATGAATTTATACATCACCACTAAATTATTTAAAATTTAACTAATAAGTTGAAGATTATTTCTAACTCACCAAAAGCGATAACTACCATACGAAAAAATATAGATAATCACTGTTTGAACAAATTTTTGAACGTATTCTAATTTAAAGAAAACTTAACACTAAATTTATAAAATATCTCAATAAGTTACACTTTTCCATGTAACAAAATATAATATTCAATCTTTCGAAAGATTTCGGAAATAATTAAGGCTACACAAAGAAATTAGAAAAGCCAATTGTATACAGCTACCTATTTCATAGTTTAACGTTTTTTCATTTGCAAAAGCATAACTACAGTAGTGACTTTTACATTAAATTACATAATTAATACAGTCAATTGAATTAAAATAATTATTAAAAAAAAAAATATAATATAAAAATAAGTTTAAATAATTATTAGTTTTTGTTTTTTTTTTTAAATTCAAAATTAGGAATGTTATCCACAAAATATCTACAAAGTAAATTATCTGAAGAATGTTGTCACTAGAGGAGTTATTGAAACCATTTTTAAGATAAAAAAAAACTAATGACGTCACAAAATATGTACCCTTATACTAATATTTTGTTAACTACAGAAAAACCTGGACATTTTTTCAAAAAAATTTCTCTTCTCAGGCACCTTGTACCTAAACTGTTGTATACCACGAAACGTTATGTACGTCCTAGGAGAGTATTTTTTGTCCAGGGTTGTCTTTATATGCCATACCACGGTTTCATAGCTTCACAAATGTAAGTGATATACGACTCTTTAAGTAAATTGGTTCGTAAATTTCTAAAGGACTTTTTGAAACTTTTAATGTCACTGTTGCTAAGTGAAAACCATATAGTATTTCTTCACGTGGCCCAAGGTATGTCTCAGCAAAATTTGAAACAAAATCTGACAATATATCTAAAGCAAAGTATATATACCACAAATTTTTAATAAATAGGGATTTGGAAAAAATTAAATAATTTTACTCAGTCGTAAGTGGTCGTAATTAAATACAAAGATTTTTTATTATTTTCTTTTATACAAAATGCAAACCATCTGTATTTTTAAAGTGCAAGTTTTCATTTCCTGTGATATCCAATCCATTATTCTGCATGGTTCACACAGGAATTAAACAAACAAATTAAAAAGTTAATAAAACCCAAAAATAACCGCACGTTCAAACACACCAAATTAACAATACATATTTAACAGGATATTTTTAATAATAAAAACAAAAATACTTTACATATTACATAAAGAAAATAATATAAATTAATTCAACAAGGATAAAAGGAAATATTTTGAATACTCTTTAATATTCTGTTCATTGTTTTTTTAATAAATAACCATATATTTAATTTTTTTATGCAATTTTAATTTGTGAATTGAATAAAAATATCATTAAAATTTAATTACAAAAGAAGAAAACAAATAAAAGTATAATAATTATTGATTATTCAAAAAAAGAAAAAAAAAGAAGATTACAAATATACTTGAAAAAGTCTTCAATAAAAATTTTTATTTAAATTGCTGGTATAATTAGTAAAAATAACCAGAACTCATTACACTTCAAAAATATGACAGAAACGATATTCCCAACGGCGAAAGTTAAGAATTGCGTTATTTAATTCATTCGAAATTATAGGACATAAGAGAGAATCCGCATTTGCATACCGATCTATTTCATATAAATAAATTATTATAATATTATACCATAAAATTTCTATTTAGTTTTTGTGAATTATATTCTAATAATATTAATATTGGAATTATGTGTTTTGTTTTTTAGTTATTAGTACAATTGTAATACAATACAATATTCATTCTTATGATTTTTTCGGTAATACTATTACCGTAATAGTAGTACGTAAGGAAAAACCAATGAATGACATTCAACAAAAGAGCAATTTAACATTTCTGTCTTGTACAAATTCGATTAATTTTGGATTTACATATCACAATAAAGCAAATAAAAATTATATAAAAGAATACAAATGATTCCAGTAAATTGATAATCTAGGAAACCTGTTAAATTTTATGTATAGACATATATATATGCATATTTATGGTAACTTTGTAGTACGTACCTTGAATAAGAGTGTATGATTTATTATTTTCGTTTCAACAACTACAGTACTCATGATTAGCCTCCTACTGTTATCATGGAGCTTATAAATCTAGGGCATATTGATGCCATCCATTAAATTAATATATGCCTACCTTGTTTTTTTGTTTTTTTTTTTGTTTTTACTATTATTATTCTATTTATATTTGAAATTGTATTTCAGGATAATTTATAAAAAAAAAAATACCACATATATATATTTATATATATATATATATATATATATTAATAAATATCTAATATTGTGTATTTTTATATAAAATTTTTATTTCATTTTCGACATCGTCTGCATTAAAGTTAGATATAATTGATGTGAAATCATTATTTTTTACATTGTGTAACAACTATAGCAATAAAACAGAATAGTAATATCCAGATATCCTTGTTTTATTGTATAAATTAAATAATAATTCGCATACAAAACAACATGAACAAAAAGAAATATTTTAATTTTTTTATTCACAGAGTATAAGTGTGGGACTCTTCCGTCTAATCCCAGATACAAAAAAATGTTTAATAATAAATTTGCAATTATATAAATTCATAAGCATATTGTGAATGTATTTCATGGAAATATTTATGATTTAAAAATACAAATTTTTTCATAATTGTAGTAAATATCTGACCTCGTAGAACATAAGATTTTCAAGTAAGGAACTATTAATTTCACTGTTGATCTATGATCTATAACACAAAATATCCTTAAGTTTATGTACAACTTATGTCGATAAGGTTGTGCAGTGATACCATTTGACTACAAAACAAAAGATTTCGGTTTCGAATCCCGATCAGGACCTGGGAATTATGTTATTCTGAATGCGAAATTATTTAGAAATAGATGTAGTTTTTCACATTTTAATTAGTTCATATATATCTAAAAATAATTCAATAAAAACAAAAACTGATTGTATTGTACATATATGCTAAGACCAAATCGAAGTAGTTATAGAACCAAGAGAAAAAAGATGGTCCTGTATATATATGAAGTAATTTGTATAAAATAATAGGTAAATCTTATAGGGAAGAAAATCTGCGAATGAAAACCAGCGATAAAGATAAGACATTGATAGGTATAAATTGATAGGTATGCATTTTGTGCACAATTAAGCCTTTTATAAAATTTATCTTCTTATATCATTATACATATAATTTAATATACATTATCTCTTAAACTTTTTACTCTGATACGTATTGTATGTATCCTAACTCATATTTAATATAAAAAGAAACTGAAAATCTATTCAAATGGTACTGCCCAACAAGCCGTCCTTGAGTTAGTTCAAATTATTTGTTTTTCTTTCTCTATATTTATTGTACTCATCTTGATAAATAAAATAAAAAATATTAACCAAAAATAAAAAAAGCAAACCAAAAAATATTTAGTCACTTGTTAGAGTATAATTTTTTAAACCTTAAAATTTAATTTTTTTTCAAGGATTTCCTTTTTAATAATTTTTTAAATTTATTTAATAAAATTAAATGCTTCAGCGCACAATTATAAAAGCAAAAGATAATATAATATTCTATTGATCTGGGCAACCAAAGAATACAACAAAAAAATCAGTACATTTATAAAAAATAAAAATAATAAAAGAAAAAATTAAAATAATAAATAAATCCAATACAGGATAAATTGGTGTAGAGTGTTATATGCATACTTATATGAAGTAAATATTAAATAACGTAGTGAAATATTTTATTCTTATTTCTCCAATTTTGCCAATATACCATATACAAACACAAAATACATTAAAAATTGCAAAATATATGAAAAAAAAGAATACAATTAATATTTTAAAATCAAAAACGTATGACTAACTTGTATAACTATAAAAAAATATAAAAATAAACATTTTATTGTTGGAATAAAACATCATATTCAAATCAATATCTTATAAAATAATGAATTATGCAAAAAAATGCATCTTTGTTATAATTTTATAACCTAAAAAGTAAGTTAAATCGTGTAATGTAAATTGATACATTGTTACAAATTTAGTTAAAGGTCAGTTTAATTCACATATTTAAAAACAAAAAGTTAATGATTGTAAAAACTGTTAACTTGGTACTATTAAAAAAAATGAATGTCAATAGGATTGTGGTGAATTAAGATTGTTATTGACTTTATTCATTTGAAACTAATTGATGTAATTTGATTTTGAATGTGTGGCGCGAAATAAAAGATGAAAAAAGAGGACTATATTTATTGAAAATGAATATTATTTTTTAGGATGTCAAAAGTGAAACAAGATGAAAGTAATTTTCTGTGTGATGAGAGAAGTAGCATATTATATTGAATCATTCACAGTAATTAGGGAAATTAGCAAAATCTAACTGGTTAATTAAATCATATTTTATACAGAATTTATATTCTTATTGGCTTAAATCAAAGCATCCCCAAAACGCATTGATAGGGTCTAACTTAAATAGAAACAAGGATAAATACAAATAAAAAATTATATTTAAATTTCAGTTTTAAGGTACAATAAGTTACAAGGGAACTATTAATCGTATAATGTACGCAGTTAATTTCTGACATTCAAATAAAAAAGAGCAAAACCAAAGTAAAAAAAAAACAATTTGTGTCGACAGGAAAATTCCCAATTGCTTAGAAAAGACAAATTATTTTTCTTTTTCTATTGGAACTCCAATCCATACAAATGTAACTCTACATGATAGATATAAAATGGATAGGTTAGTAGAAAAATGGAATGAGCAAGTGTTGTTTGCAGAATTATTTAATAGAGCTACCATTTTTAAAGAAGAGTTTTTGTTATTTCACATTGCGGAGATTCAAGATAAAAATCAGATTTTTTAATAACATTGGAATAACAAATATTTATATATATGTACTCGTAAATTTACGGATAAAGTACTAACAGCTATTTAATTTAAATAAATACATTTTATTTTCATTGTTTTTGATATATGTTTTTATAGATGCTTAAATATTCAATATTATTTTGGGTGTGTGAATACTTCTAATTAGAAATAATTTCCAAATTATTTAGAATTTCATATTTATTTTAGTTTATTTTGATTATAGGTAGGTACTATATACTGCTCTCGTCCGACAGGTTCATTTATTTTATTAATCAGAAGAAATTGTAAGAATTATAGTTTTTTTTAAAGTATTTAAGTACAATTGTATTTGTATTTGTATTTGAATTGTATATTCTACAAAAAAAAACCTTCAAAAGATTAAGTTAGTATGACAAAAAAAATCTTCTAGCAATGAATAAGCATTTACCAACATATATTTTACATAGATTATACTTAGAAAGTATTAGATTTATATTACATAATTTCTTAATCTAATATTTATATAAAATTGCATGGCAATACAACTTTTTCTATATAAAGAACCTGCAAATATTTGTTACCTACATCAATTAATACTACAAAATTGAGCAAAAATGAGAATACTACAAAAATTGAGCAAGAACAAGAACGTTTTAAACATTTTTTAAAAAATAATTTTCTTTAAACTAAATCTTTCTACATATGACCAAAATAATTCATTGAATTTATATATTCGAATTCGAAACTGTTTTGCTTCCATGAAGTTATTTCTTTCTGATATCATTCTAAAATTTTGGCAATGGACCATGTACCGATCAAAAATTTAACGAACTAATAGTCAGTTTTTTATATTGTCAAATTATCTGAAGAATATGACAAGCCAATAAGTACTTGGAGAGTGCCTACCTCTTTCAAGGCTGAGACTCAGGCTGTTGTGAACGCACTACATAACCTCAGCAAACTTCTGCATGATAAAACTCTGGCCTTTATCCAAAGGGTCGACGAAGTTAAGCGGTGGAGAAGGGTATAAAGGGCTAAAAGCCTACAGGCCGGTCCTGACATATAAGGGCCATCTCCGTAAGAAATAAAAAAATATGTAATTAAAATAAATTTCAATTTAAAGTTTTCCAAATATCTACAAAGCGTTTATTTTTGTCAAAGATTTTTCTAGGTTTTTCCCTAAAAAGTTTTTAACGCGTCACATCTACAACTAATAAGGGAATACACCTATGTAATGTTCACAGACAATTTGAAAGTGTCGAATACTTTTTTAATAATTGAATAAATCTTTTTTTTATATTCTTGACAGCAGTTTAGGTAGAATTACCATTTCGTGCTTAATTAATTAAATACGGTACTGTAAGTTTTTACTACATATTTTACTACAAGGTTTTTCTATAATTTTTTTATCAAATTTCTGGCTTTTCAATTCATTAAATGTGGAAAACTATTACTAGTCCAGGAACTAAGACCATTTTATTTAAGTTGTTAGCAGATTATAATCTCAATTTTTTGTTTTCATTTATTTTATCCCAATGGCAAAGGGTACACGTCAACAAACCTAATGAAGCATTATTTTGCTTATTATGTTATTTGCTTCTAAATGTTAAAATTTTGAAGAGAATTGGTTTTTTTTTTAAACATTCTTTAGCATTCCTATAACTTTTTACTAAAATTTTGTGTACAGCGCTTGTAAAATCGAAAACAAAAATGTTACGTATTCATTTAATATTCACTATAACCAAGTCCTAACTAAAATTTTATGTAGACAAATTTAGAAAAAGGGCAAAATATACAAAAATGAGTAATTAAAATTAATCACTTATTGGGATTATTAAAATTATTGTTGTTGTTTACTAAGGTAATGTAGTGTGTAATGAGTTTTGATGGTAGGTTAAGATTGTTGTTCAATTGTTATAGTTCTATATTTAACTAAAAATATTTGGTTTTATCATTTTTTATTTTATCAATCACTAAAAAATAATTTGAATACCACATAAATGTTTGGTTCACCTCTGGCAAACAATTTTATCCTTACTATAATTTTGCTTCATCCTATGAGAAACCATCCTATAGCTAGAATTATTCTAATTAGATCCTGTGGAGTATCATTAGTTTTATTTTGTGATATAGAAATAATTTTGAAATAATCTAATTTTCAGTTTTATAAATTAATATCCAAAATAAAACATAAAATAAAACCAAAAACTATTTAAGTAGATAATATTTAAATACACTTTTAAAATTTTAATTAAAAAAATTATTCATTTATTAAATTCACCAATTTTTTTTTCAATTTAAAACTTTTGTAAAACATTTTTAGGAAAATAATTTAAATGAAAATTTAAATTGGATATTTTAGGAAAATTTGTTAGTAACGTAAGATACTGAAGATAAATAACTAGATATTCTATAATTTTATCAGATAATATTCGTTGCATTGACTACCTTGATAAAATACTTAGAAATAAATGACAATTTCTTATTAGGTATATCATCTCAAGAGCTATACCTGAAAAATTTACTAAAATGTATCAAACAAATTAGAGTTGAATTTATTTATTTATTTATTTTTTTTTTGAGTTTTTAATAAGAGTTGAA
This sequence comes from Argyra leucocephala, assembly GCA_963942445.1. NCBI lineage: Eukaryota > Metazoa > Arthropoda > Insecta > Diptera > Dolichopodidae > Argyra > Argyra leucocephala. Next base: position 77,745,570 of record OZ012680.1, on the reverse strand, counting down.
TGATCTACCAATACATCATAGAGATTAGAAGAAAACAGAAAAATATTGTTTTTATATTGCCTTATTCTGAGTACCGAATTTCGTGATGCGTAGCGAAAAATATGTTTTGTAGGGATTTTGGTATTTTCCGAAGCGACATTAAATAGTTAATATCAGTATTTTTCGCGACGTTTCGATTTTGATCATATTCTGCAAAACAATTTTATTTAAAAGCTGTCACAAAAAATGATAAATTTATAACTAAGAAAAAATTTGTTAAATATAGAAATAAGAAAGTATGTATAAGTTTAAAATTAATCTAAAATTCAATTCAATTAATGTTGTGTAAAAACATATTTTTATTTAATATTAATTATTGAATATTATTTTATATTTTTAATTGTAGAAAAATTACGAAATAATATTTTTTTTGTTTCTTTAAAGTTGAAATTTTTTTCCCCTCCATCTCAAGACATATCATAAAATATATATCAGCCTGCTGATATGCAACAAAAATGGTAAGGCAAAAAACCGACGTTGTCAGGGTCGAACAAAATATGTATAGAATTTACTTCAATAAAGTTCGATTTATGAATCGAATTGAAAAATTGGTTTATCAAAAATATTCAAATATTTTTTTCACTACGATAACAAAATCAATCGTGTCCAATCCAACGAATAAAGAAAGTCTGTTCGGTGCTTAACACCTTAATTTTCATTTGTATCTATCGATTGGTATACATGAATGCCGTGGAATACTCTGCAGTATTTTTTGATTAATAAAACGAATTGTCACATTTTTTGTAGGTAATTCACATAGTCATGTAAAATTTTTATTCTGATTGTTAAAATTCGGAAATACTTTTTCAGTCAATTCTTCAATGCTTTGTATGATTATCCTGATCGTTGCTATTTCAATTTTGACATTTAAGTCTTATAAAATTTGGCCTTCTCCAAGTTGTGTTAAATTCATTAGTTTATTGCAAATGTTATTTATATACGAAATCGGGAACAGTCGTATTTCTTCATTTTTAAAAGAGTTTCTAATTGTAAATTTTTAGGCCTGTAACACAATTGGTTTTTGAAATATTCCTGATGGGTTGTTTTATTGTAGAAGTTGTATGGCAGCAATCCGAACCAGCTCAAATTTTTTAAATCGGTATAGGTTGTGTATCCAAATTTGAATTTTCAGATCTGTAAAACCTTTGGTTTTTGAAACATTCCTGATAGATGGTATAGGAGTTGTATGGCAGCTACCCGAACTGTCATTTGATTGGTTTGTAAAGTACCGCATCCGGCTCGTTTTTTGATCATGAATAACAGTGCAGTTTTTAGAATTCTATCTTTAAAACTGTGGGCGTGTATAACGAACAAACAAACAAACTTTCCCTTTTAAAAGTATAGATTAAGCAGTGAACCTGCAGTCCAACTTAAGATCCTTTTCCATTTACGGTTGCGGGCCGTTTATAATGAAATATCAAAGTTTAATTTCAAGGGTTCAAATGTATAATCTTTATCATTCACTTCTCAGAATACACAGAATACAAAGGAAAAGTGATTCGCTTCTCATAATAAGATCCTATTATAATATTATAAAGGTGTAATACAAATCAATGCATTAAAATAATGGAATACCAAACAGTTAATATTATCAACAATAATAAATAAAAGAAGAAAAGCATTTTAGACAAAGATTTTTCACAAATAATTTTTTGTAATCAAAAGAAAAAGAAAAACAAAATGTTGATAATTTTTCATTAAATCTACCAAATGAGATTAAGAGCGCAATTTACTTAATAAAATAGTCTTCGACTCAATTATTAAAAATTCTCAATGAACATTTTTACTAAAAGATTGATTCTAAATGTGTAAGATAATGCATGAAACTAATAAAAATCAACAACTATGTTACTTAAAGTTAAGATATTGTATGTAAACAAAAATTATCATTTGGATTTATTTAATTGAAACGAAGTCTGCCCATTATATTCATGATAATTAAGATAGTATGTTCAACATATTATTTTAAAAAAAAAATACTAAGCAAAAATGTACATATATATTATGTGAATAGAATCAAAGTAATCAAATCACAAGATTTCATTTAAGGTCTAAATTAATTTCATTTTATTGTTCCCCCTTTTAAATTTGTTGGTCCCCTTTTAATCTAATTTATTCTGAGGCGACATAATTTTTAGAATGGGATTGGTTTATAATTACATCGTTGTTTAAATGTTAAAACGTTTTTTTTTTCATGTTCATATCGTGCACATCGTTATGTTCATATGATGCACAGTTTCTTCGAGTGGTTCTGTTGTTATGCATTTGTGTTCTGCTTGTCAGAACATAATTTATTTATTTTAGAATTGATATGTTGCTTGTTTGTTTTCTTATGTGGAGGAGTCGAATATTTTCTTTTTTGTTTAAAAAAAATTGACTTTGTCTGAAATTCAATTTTATTTATTGAGATTTCATGTTTTTAATGAAAATCATGTAAAATTCTTTGTTTTATGTAGGGTTAATTAATGGGGATTAAAACTAAAATCAAAATTTTCAGAATCTGCAATTGTAAACTGTCTATAATTTTTATACTTTTGGTTAATTAAATTTAAAAATTAATAGTGTTATATTTGTTTTCATATTTATGCAAAAAAAAAAAAATAATAAAATTTTAATCTATTAGTCCTTATTGAGAAACTGCTAGATATATATTTTGAATTTCATTACGACTAATTACATAAGAGTTTACGTTTTGATTAAAAATAAAGTTATATAGCTGAAAAAAAATAGTGTTTTTTTTCTTAGTACTGAAAAAGTTATAATACTTAATATTAAAATATTTGCATATCAAATTGTATATATTTCTTTTAAAATATTTACTCTCTAATACTAAATTATCTCTTACCTTATATAAAATAGAACAAGTTTTAAGAAAAATTAATTTTTTACCGTTAGAATAATGTATTTCATTATTTGAAAAAATTGTATCCATCTGCTGGTTAATATTATTAATGAAAATAATGTCCTTTTGAAATTTGTATTTAAAAAATTTGGTTTACAGAACGTGGAGAATTAACTCCACGATGCAAACTTATTCTTTTAACAACGATTGTGTACTAACTTTTGACACCAGACATTTGATTTTAGTTATGCATTTTAGTTCTAGCCCTAGGGATGAAAATCTCTATACTTCACATCAATGATGATGAGGGAAGAAAATCAATGACATCGGTTGTAAAAGATTTGACATGACACTTAATTGTCCCTTCTATACAGGGATTCAATTGCCATTAAATTATATATCTACTGTGTGCACAATTAACTTTGTACATATTAAATAAGTCTAAGTATAATTATGAGTATTATGACAAAAACCGATATAAAAAGTATTTGCGAATTCCTTCAAAAGAATGTTTTTATGTTTCATAATTTATTTGTGCAGAATTCATAATATCTCATTTAATTTTGATTAAACATAACGGATCAAACATCTTTAATTATAATAGACAAGCATTTAATGTGCTACCTGCGTACTAGACACCTTTTCATTTAATCTCGCTTCTCTTTAGTGAACTTTTAATATATAAATAAGTTGTATATACAACATAAATGCGCACACAGTTGAAAAAATTTCTATTTGGTTTTATAATATTCAAACTTTTAATAAGTCGACGCCAGCATTGGAGAAAATGGCCTTAAAGGAAATTTATTCCATTAATTTTATCCATTAAAAGCTACTTACTATAGGAAATATGTCGAAACGAAACTGTATATGACGGATCGGTATTTATGATAAATAAAACTTACTAACCTCCAATTTTGTATGAAAACATAAGTGGTTTCTATTTTATCGTGAGAAGTCTATGTCAGTACGTAAATTATTGTTCTTTTAAAAACTTTAAATTTGGCTTCAACTTGAATTATAATTACTTAACAGGGGCCCCTAGTTTAATTTATATTTGATTATCATTTAAATGAAATAAGTACATTAGTTATAAACATAACAATTGATTTTGTAAGTCAAAAACGCTGAAATTGTATCGATTTATTTATATTATAGAATTGGTTTTGTATTGAGTTATTATATCGAATAAGGATCGTCGATGTTTTAGGTGATTGGAGTTCATAATTAATAATATCTACTATTCAATTTTTTCCCTGTATTTATATTTTATTAAAACTTACAATATGATTATCAATAACTAATTTTAAAAGCATCAATTTACTTAAATGAAATCAGTTATATTTAAAAACGGGTTTTCTTTCCGTTGGCAGTTAATAATTGATTATATTATTTGTTTTGTAAAGAAAATTTCAAAAGATTTTATACTTTCAAAATAGATTTTTCATAATATTTTTTACATATAAAAGAGGGAATTCAAACTATGTAAATCAAAAAATAAATTCAATTTACAAAACAACAAATTTTTAAAGATTTTATAATTCTAAATACAAAAAAGAGAATTTAAACAAGAGTCCTTAGATACTAGTTATAAACTTTTACTCTATTATTAAATTTTGTGAAAACTTTGAAATAATTTGTTTGAAATTACACTTTTTTTGATAATAAACATTCATGTAGAAGTTATTTGAAGAAAAGCTAAAATGTAAATTCCTTATGGTTTTTGGTTTTATGTTTCAGGATTCATTTCTGAATTGATGTATTAAATTATTTCCATTAAAAAATGCAACAACTTAAAAAATTCTAAACCAATAATGTTGTAATATTGCAATTTACAAATATATGTTATTTTAATACAAACTGTTAATCGTTAATCGTTGATCGTTAATTTTACTCCGATATACAACTTTCATTTCTAATATGTTTTTTTTATGTAATTCTAAATCTATGGCATGAACAACCTAATTTATTTTACACAGCGATTTGGCATACCCAATTACATATAATAATTTTTCTTTTAGAATCTTTATGATATATCTGCTAATTAAATATAGAAAACTATATCAAATGTAGAATATTTTACCTTTATATTAGCACTGTTCCATTTCAATTTTAGTGATAAACCAAAACTCTCAACTATTTTTTATCATTTATTTTGTCACATTCACAAAAGGTACTGGACCGGGTCAGAAAGCCAGTAAAGGATTTTTTACCGTCTTCGGGAATCGAAACTGGGACATTTCTATTAAAAGGCAGGGGCTTTATCTACTGCGTCATTCAGTGTGACTTTATAATATACATACATAGTTTTTCATAGTTGTTCATTTGTGCAAACTAACATTAATTTTTTTTAAAGGTATCCCTTATGTTAAGCAATTTCATATTTTCCATATTCATCATCATCTTATAGCGCTACAGCTCTGGGTAAGCTTTGGCCTTCATCACAGTATTCATCTAAAAGAATCGATCTTACGTAGTTTATCTTCATTTTCTCCATACAAACTTTGGAATCATTTTGAACATTGTCCTCTCAACTGTCTCAATCTTCCTCTACCATGAGTATTCTCGGGCCACTGGACATTTGACATCACTGCCTGTTTTCGAGTTTCATACATTCTAATTACGTGGCCAGCCCATCTTAGCTTTCGGGCATTTGCAAATCTTATAATGTCTTCATTCCTAATTATATTATTAAGCTCGCTGTTATTTTTAATTATATATTCTCCATTCTTCAATATTTTTAGGTTGAGTATTTTTCGGAGAATTTTTTTTTCAAATATGCAATTGTCCAACATTATAATTTTAGTGGCCTCGGTTGCCGAGTGGTAAAGCACTCGAGTGTAGTAATGTAACGATTGAGGAGTACGGGTTCGAACCCCGTGAGAACCGAAAAAATTTTCAAATGGTGAAAATTACTAAAAATATAATTTTCAATTCAATACAACCACATCTGTTCAAATATAATTTAATAATTGATAAACATATAATACTAATAAAAATAATATTAAAAAATATATATATACTATACCTAAATATATACCAAATAATTAATATAATTTAATAAAAAAAAAAGGCCCACATTTCAAAAAGGGAAAAGGACCTATAAAGTTGGTCTGTAGATTTTAACCATCTATTCTTTAAAAAATGTCTGAAAACCTTTAAATCGCAAATCTAAGTATTAAATGTTTCGAATATTTTGTATTAAGTAAAGGCATATAAACTATTCATGCATTTTTATCATGCATGATGTTTTTTTCATTCAGTACAAAAATGTCTAAGCTCGTTTGTGTAGCTAATATTTTGTAAAAAAAAAGAAAAAATAGAAAAATCGGTACAAAAGAATGGTACAGAAACCGGCCAGAATTTTTTACCGATGCACCATTATTATTTTATTTAATTATTGTTAATGCTACGAAAATGTTTGTTAAATGTTTGTAAAAAATAATTGTAGAGTACGAATGCATGATGTACAATCAAAACAAAATTTTTTTTTTTTTAAATCACAGGCATGTGCAAACGTCGATCAAATCAACACCATATTACTGCTTTCTATCAGTACAATTAACAGACAGTCAGCTATTCGGGTCGGTAAAGACTACAAAAACTAGTTTAGTAATATTGTAAGAAAATATATCTGTTTGAAAAAACGAACAACGCTCTTGTTTTCACGAATCATCATGATGGCTTTACCCTACGTTTCATATCCTCTTCTCTCTACCAACAAACTCATTTTGTGGAGGGTATCTTCTGTATTCACGAAAAAGACAGTATTCAACAAAAAAATTTTTGTTCAAAGACTCTCACACGCAAACCTATAGATAATATCAAAAAATAATTTTTAGTAGGATTAGAAAAAGTTTATGTGTTCGATGAATTTATTCTTGTTTTAAATATAGATAAAAAACATCATCCCTGTAAACACAAGTTTTTACATTAGTAATGAAGAATCATCATGATGTTTCGTAAAAACAGGGCAATTTTCTGTAAAAGTTCGTAATATTTTTTTTGAAAAAGAGCTGTACCTTGTAGATACAAAAGTTTTATTTCAAGGTATAGATTGATGAGGGATCATAAAATTTTTAATTTGTTTTAATTGATATCGTTAACCCATCTAAACCCAGAATGTCGAAAACGAAACATATCATGTGTTCCGGCATAGTGGTCGCCCGGTTTGTATTTTAAATTAAACTAAAATTTAATATTTAATTTGAAAAAAATATCTTATAGTAGTTCTAGATGCTCAACATCCACCACTAGTTTTAGTTTCCACTTTTTAGGTGGCTAGTTCGGTTTCGATAAAAGTATATTTTAAAAATTTTTATTTTTACAATATTATTTTATTTTTATTACGGACCACGTATTCTGCGATTGAACACTTGGAAATCAAATAACAAGTAATGCTAAATCGGCGTCAATAGTTTGATGATAAGAGACAAGAATTCAATACCTGATTTTGAATTCTTGGAAATATAATACGAAGCCACTATAATGTCAGTAAATTAGTATAAATATCACAATCGATGTTCAGTCGTCATCAGTCGTCACAAAAAAGGGAGCTAAAATAAGGTGAATATGAGACAAATTGTGCAAAAATGTTCAGAAAAAAGTATTTCAGTTTACAAGAAATTGAAGAATTAATAAATTAAAGTTCAGATGACGAAGACCCTGTTCGCATTTATATCTTATGGTGGAGCTTCAGAGGAAAATGATATATGGACTATGAGAAAACATAGTTTTGTCCTTATTAGCAAATGCAGAAAATCGAAACCAACACACCGTTACGATCGATAATTCCTTTGCATCACACAAACTTATGTGCTAAATACTATGTTACATATAAAATTGATTCTTGTTATTTCTAAACGGAACTGTTCGAGATAACCGTACAAATAAAGCAAAACTTTTTGATGTAAAAGAAATAAGAGAAAAGAACGTGGAAGAAGCGACTTGTGTTTTGATCCTTCAAATCAGATTCTTGCTTGCGATGGAATGATAATTCTCTCGAAACTGTTTTGTCAAATATTTTAAAACATGAGCCAATGCAAGCTGCACGCAAAAACAAAAAAAATATAAAGGTAAACATGCCAAATCCGATTTTTGAATAAAACCGCTCAATGGATGGAGTTGATCTATTTGATAATGCTATAAATATTTATCGAATACGCATTCTAAGCAAAAAATGGTATTGGCCTCTGTTTGCTAATGCTTTAGATGACAGCAACTTGAATTCCGAGTTTTTCTTTTTGAGTGCGTGCTGAAATCCCCGAAAATACCTTTAAGAAAAGAATTAGCACTAATAGAGAGCGGACAAAGCTCAGGTACTTCAATTAGATATGGCCGTGTAGATCACAATATCATCCATAGTGAGAAACGTGATACCGTCACTGGGAAAATCAAACTGTTTTTTCATACACCAAATATGGCGTTAATTTGCATTCGAAATGTTCTTTATCATATCATAGCTTGCCTAAGATCTGATAGTTTTTTAAGATTAAAATTATTTAAAACAATAAAATTCTTTTTTTTATAAAATAAATTGTTATTTTTTCAATTAGGAATTTCTTATAGTAGATTTTTGAAGAAATTTTTTTTTTTGAAAAATTTTATCCTTTGATTCTGAAATTTCATTTTCGAAACATGTAATATATCCTTTCCAGGATATGATATCAAATACGTTTTTTTTTTCTTAATTTAGTTAAAAGTACTTTGTATAAATGTTTATGACTCTGGGTGAACTGGATCTAGGTCCGGGACTATATGGATTAAGAACAAAGCTTCTGATTATTCCTATTTAAATTCAATAATTTAAATTTAACGTTGCAAATACGTATAATTCTTGGTACTTAAATTTCGAAATCGCATTTAATATCTCATAAATGTAAATTAGACTTTATAATTGAGGAAATAATTTGTGTTGAATTTTGTTTAATAGGTTCTACGTTTATTCCTTTTTAACTTTCAATATATTTTCAATATGCATACACAGTCGAAGTTTCATTTTTACTATAGTTATCCGAAATATTTCAATTCAATATAATTAAATTGTGAGCCTATGTTTGGATGTATATAATTTTTGTGAAATAGAAGTGGAAAATGGAAAAAAATAATTTGAATGGCTATAGGTAGGTACATAATAATATGTATGTGCTCAAATTTATAATACAATTTTACATAGAAATTAGAATAAATTCATTTTGAATATAATTTCATGTAAATAAAATGAAGAAATATTGAATTGTTAATGTCATATATTTATGTATTATATCTATATGATGTTATGTGAATTGCATATACATGTGCTTTACATTGCATAAGGATTTTATTCATTTCCTTATCTAAAATTGTATAAAGTTCCACGTTCCATATTAGAAATGCTTAAGCTATTTTCATTTACAAAACTTATTGCATAATTATTGTATATGTATCTTAAGATTTTCAATAATATAATATCTATATTATAAATTATTAGAATATATATATAACTAATTAAGATATAAAATGATATGATATCATCATATTATAATAATAAGTACATATTCTTAATATATTTATTCAACGATATATATATATGTATATATGTAAAATGTCTGTAGCATTAATAATAATAATATTTCAGTTCCGAGCATTTAAACTATTATTTTAGATTGAATTAAAATCATTTATGGAGTTGAGGAAAATTTTTATAATAAATGAAAAACAAATATCCTTATTAGAAATTAATACTAATTTATTTATTTAATTGTTATATTTCGATTATAATTATTATTTTTTTTTTAATTTACCACCGTTTAATAAAATATTCTCAAAAATTGTATACACATTTAATATTACGTGAATTTATATACTATTACTTGAGGCAAAGGTAAAGTCTTATTTAGTAGCGCAAATTTATTAATTTCATTTTGAATGTACATCACAAATTTATTGTGGAAACTTCAAATATTGTTTTGATAAAAATTTCAAATATTGTAAGTAATTAAAAAGAATACTCGATACAAGGAATAAAGTAGGACCAATATACCAAACTACAACCAAACTTTTGTTTTTTATCATAAATTTTGTTTATAAAGTTGTGAAATCAACATGATAGGGGGAAATCAAAATTCGAGGAAATTTCGTACTCAATTTCATTATTTCCATCTCAATTTCACATTTTCCATATAATTTTTTGTTATTGATTTATCTTGGACAACAACCGCCTACATTATAATTTTATTTTAAAAAAAATAGATTAGATTTAGATTTAATTTTGGCGAGGAAAAGAAGTAACTCAGTACTTTGGTGAGTTGCGGCAATTTGATAAATTAAAATTTTTCTATATTAAAATATATGTGCATACACAGCATCGGGTGTAATTTTAAATTAAAATTTTTTATTGGAAATCAAAAAACAAATTTTTTAAAAAATACTTAGTCTCGCTATAACTATCTCCTTTTGAATTCCTATCGTTTAAAAGAATAATAATGAAAATCGGTTGTGTAAATGGTTTACAAAATATGTAAACGTACTTCTTTCAATTTACATATTAAATATAATGATAAATATTACCCTTTCCACTTTGTATAATAAATCTCAATACCGTACTTATTGAGCGAAAATGTAGTTTTATATATAAATTATTACCAATATGAAAAAAAAAACAAAAATAATATCTGCATTTGTTGATGCAATTCGGACCCTGCAAATAGTTAAAGTTGAAGTTGGCAATCATTTTTGTAATACAGTTGTATTTACTGTTATTTTTAATAAATTTTTATTTACTTATGAAAAGGAAAAATTTGTTGTTAGTTCGTTTGTTTGGTTTTTTGTTTGTTCAATGTAACTTTAACGGTAGGTTGAAGATAATACAGGCATAGAAATTAATTACAAATTTCAACTCGCTCAAAAATAAATAAAAACATTTTTATATCGATTTCCAATACTCGAACTGATTTAGATCGTTCCAATACAGCTCTTATAATCCATCAGGAATATTTCAAAAATCGAAGGTATTACAGACTTGAGTATTTGTTATTCGGTTCTCCCTAAACAATACACTAACACGTATTTTAGCAGTTCGAATCTGACTGACTGGCTCGGCATGATTTCAAAATAATTTTTATATACATTAGTTCGGAATTTACTATAGCTTAGTGAACGAAGAATTTTTAAAACTTAAATGATAAAATTGAAATAGCGACGACACAGTCATTAAAGAAAATGAAACTGTTATAATATCTAAATTTGTTGGATATGGCAAGATTTCGAAATTTCAATAAGTCAAAACAATACAATACCAGTTTAATAATAAAACTATTAAGATAAGTATTTTATTCTTATATTATTGAAGCACAAATTGAAATAAATGTAAACCTACTATATAGAGTTTGGATTGAACCCAGTATTAAAATCCCAGTATTAAAAATATATTTGATCTGTTATGCAACTTCTAGTATATTTTTCAGAAACATTTTTTTTAAAATTCGGTTGATAAATAAAACTATATAGAAATAAATTTTATGCATTTTGTGTTTGATCCGGACAACGTCGGGTAACCATAGTGGTATTCTATAAAATCGATTCAGAAAAGCAATTTTCTTTAAAACAAAATTATTTCTTTATGTTTAAATTTTAATTTTAAAAATAAGAATTATTTAATTGAAAATAAAATATTTTTAAACTATTAATCGAGTGTATGAAACGAAAAGTTTTACATTTTTTTATAATAACACTATTAAAAGTACTTAAGAATCGGTTTTACACAATATTTACAGAAAAACTAAATATTCCAAAATGTCCATAACAAAAATTTAATATGTACATAATATGTTAATAATTTGTACACTTATATGAAGATCTATATGGACTTCAAGTCTGAGGCAATCTAGAAATTTATAAAAAAAAAAAAGATTCTTTAATGTTATTTTGGGAATTGATCATGGGAAATAAAGTTCTTTTCTACACAAGAAACAATTTCAAAGGTAATATGTAAGCAAGAACATGACAATTACCAAAAAGTGTTAAGGGAAAACATAAGGTTCTTATGGTTTTCTTTTTAAGTGTTTTTAAACAAGTTTATCCTACAAACTTATATACAATATGTATGTGTTTGTGATAGTTAAGAATATCTTATCGTTTTATTTGTATAGTTCAAGTCGATTGTACTAACCTTGAATTTTTCATGTAACTATGTATACATTTTTGTATCGTTTTTTATATACTTTTATATTTTTATTTGTGTAAACAAGGAATCCTTTTGGAAATGTATAGTAAAGATTCTGAGAGTAAATAAGCATTATCCTTTAATAATACAGAAATTTTCATGTGTATAATTATAATATATATATAGACATTTATATTATAATATAAACCAAGGAATTATGCAACAATAAAGTGATGGCATGACAATCTTTAATGATTCTCAAGAAATTAACAACTTAGATTAAGTAAATCTGCATTGGAGTTTACATATTATAATAGTCGAAGCTATATCTTACGTATATTGGTACAATTTATTTTCAAATTCGCTTTCAACTTGCAGTTATATAGAAATTGAACGACATGATCGGGGCTACATAAACAGATAAGATAATTCCGTAATTCAGTGAAATGTTATAAAAAAACGATTGGTATAAATACATATTTAGGCTTCAATTGTAACAATGCATTTTTTATCGCAAATTAGTTTTTTTTTTTACTAATAAGCGTGTTTTCTTGTGCGAAGGTAGGTGTAGAAAGAAGGTGACAATTTAGTTTGTTCAATTCCAGTTTAAAATTTTCCAATTGCATCTTTATATGATCAATAATTAATTATTTCGATATATCATTTTCCTAATTCCGCCCGATCGATCGTAAATACCTACAACATAAAATTACGTGTCCCTAATTCCCGCTCAAAATAAATTGGTAATCTTAAATATTTTTTATTTACAAATTGAAGAAAGAATCTATAGAATCTATTTAATAATATATATTTTACAATTATATATTTGAATTAAATAAATAAGTGAGCATCATAGGTTGATTATTATGGTCTTCAAAAAAAAAAGAAAACCACAACATTTGAACTAATATTTTCACTAAAATGTCTACCTAGTTTAGTTTTCTATCAATAACTTATTTATTAATATAAATACAAATGTGCATTATTTTATATTAAAACAAGGAGATAATATTCTTTTTTTATTTCAAAAATAAATTAGAAATAAAAAGCGTGAGAGTATTGTATTTACAAAAAAAGGGTTTGAGCGGCATAATGTGCTAGGGCGATGATAGGTATACATTTACTTTACAAAAATTTCCATTGTTTTTGTTGTAAAATCGTAAAAGTCAGATTTGGTAAAATAAACAAAAGATTACCGAATTAAATAATTTACGCATTGTCATAACATAAGCATAAGGCATAAAGAATAAGGCATAATTAGATATTTAATTATAGGTGATATTTCACTCCAACTTACATATGAAATGTGTATTCGAAATTAGTTGACATTGGGCCTCTGTACATGGGTATTCCCACAGCCTGTTACCTCTTGTTGTTCGTTCCCTTACACACCTTTCGATCTACAAACATAACAGCTTTTTTGAAATAAGAACTTTACGTGTTCATCAATTCCAAATTTTTTGGAGTTCTCCAGCAGTTTTTACTAATGTATACAAAAGAACAACAAATGTATTTTAGTTATTGATCTTTATCTCTTGAATACAAATTTAAAATGAAATTCGTACGAACACCTTCAAACATATCAAGCTTTAGTTGGTTATTGCCTGTGTTTAGACATTGATTTTTGTAACCCTTTTACCATCAAATTAATTTTGTGGAGGGATTTTACTGATTCACGAGAGAGAGAATTTTCGGCAAAAATTATTTTTGTCGAACATGATTTTTTTACTAACGCATATAAAAGTGCAATAAAATATTTATTTTGGGTTCGAATTTTTTAGTGGCATACATAAAATTATTCAAATATTTACACATGCATGTAAAGAAAATAATTGTTTAGTGTTTGTATAAATATAAAAAAAAATAAAAAAAAACAATAACAGAACATAAACATTTATTTCATTCCTAAATTCTTCTGCATAATAAATATAGGTACACCTATTGAAAACTATTAAAATTTTCGCTTATGAAAATAAATTTTTTTCCTTGCATATAATTAATGAAAGTGTAATTACTTATAAAACAACGTGTGAACGATTTAGTATAACACTTTGAAATTAAATATTAAAAACTTTTAAAAATTCAAAATGAAATACACAACTTCAGTACTACACAAATTTACTATATTTTATTTTATCATTGTCCCATATAAACGTTCATTCAAAGTTTTAAAAAAGCAACGACAAAAATTATAAATCAACCATTTCATATCGAACAATCTTACTATCTTATATATATTACTAGAAGAAACCCCAGGGTACATACCCGACCGAGCAAAAAAAAGGAATTTTTCTGTGAAACGGCACAATAAGTTGATTTTTTGGTGCTCGATAACATAAACGTAATTGCTTATTTTTCCAAACACATGCAATTTGGTAATATCATTTAAAAACTCCTTTAATTTCAGATTGAACACTCGTGTTACTAAATCAGGGCGATCTGATGAGTTTTGAAATGAATGTAGTTGAAATTTGATTTCTGGCCAAGCTGGATTACATGTAAACGTGAATCTACAAGAAAAGATTTTTGATTAGAACGAATATACATTAAACGATTGGCTTCTACACGTGCATAAGCGTACACAATATACTGCTGAAAAAGTTTTCCTCCATAGTGAAGGGGGTTAAAAATATTTAGTGTGACTGCTATTTTAAATGAGTAAAATTGGAGAGTGGTTATATTATTTCTTACAACTGTAGACACAGTTCTATTATGGCACATATTTGTAGTCCATCCGAAATCCCCATTAGGAAAAAAAAGAGGAAAAATCATTGGGTCTAAATGCTTAGATAGGAAATCAATTCGTTTAATGCTTCTACTATTAGTAGGATAAACTGCGAAATCGATTTGGAATATTAACATCACGTTTGGGTACATAAATTAACGCAACCTCATCCGTATTTCTAGGTGCACTTATACACTCTTTGGTCATCACCTAAATTTCTTGAAAAAATTAAGGATACTTGGTTTATTTGACAATTATTTTGTGCGGCATTCGCTGATTCGGTTTCGAATGCTTCTCGAAGCTTACGATAACTTATAGCGTAAGGAGAAATGCTATGGAAAGCATTACCGATTGTTGTCATAATTTCTCTTAGACAACCTGAATTATACGAATTATTCTTGCGCATATTGACAGATATATCTGTATCATAAAGAAATAATTCCGCATATGAAACACCGGTATCAACATGGGCTCTTTCCACATTCAAATTTAAGTCGATTGGAATTTTTTCTGCAGTTTGGTGATAAACTTCACCAGAAATCTTAAAACAATAAACACCACCAGGCATATTATGTATATTGGCTCCCATCGAAGCAAAAGCATTAAAATTGTTATATTGTCTAATAAAAATCCGAAATTTTGACTTATTCGATCAGTACCAATATACAACCTTTTAATTTCGATTGGAAAATTCGGATTAAAAGTCAACAGATTGGACAATTTTCCTTGATGGCAACAATTCGATTTTAATTCACTTTTAAAATAAACTGCAGTACAATGAATACATAAGAACGAAAACGGTCCAAGATCATGTGTTTGAGGATAAAAAAAATTTCTAGATTCTAAAATAGCGGACTTATTACCAGGTTTACGTAATTCAAGGTGAATTATATTTCGATTTTGACTAATTAAATTATTTCGTTGTTCAGAACGCCGTAAACGTTGTTGTTCCACTTTTTCTATTCGTCTTTTCCTGTTATCAGTCATAAAATATTCTCGCCTATAGTCCATTTCTAATTTATTAAATTTAAAAATAAATAAAACCTAAAAATTTTTACTTTTACCGTTTTCTTTTTTTCCAGAAAATTTTATATAGTTTTACTTACTCAGTAAATTTTACATACAATTTTTGTTACAAACAATCTTTTCTATTTACCTACAATCAATCTGCTACCAAGAAATTTTTTCTATAATATTTTTTATTTATTTTTTATATTTTTTTTGTATTTTCTTTTTATTTTTATTTAATTTTAAATTAAAGAAATTTAGGTATCAATATAATTTTAATTACATACTTAATGTTTGTAGGCATTACATTCAAAAAAATTTCCTGAATCACTAATTTTCTATATTCATATACTTAGGTAGGTACACAAATATTTTTTTATTTATTTGTTATTTAGGTATATTTTTTTTACTTTTTCTTTTAATTTCTAACTAATATATTTTAATTCTAGACTAATAAATATACCTATCACAATAGTTTTAATCACAAACTATATAAATATAGTATAATACATTAATAACTTAATTTTTAACTTTTAAACATTAAAATTTATTCTGCTATTTATTTTGCTATCTACAAAAAATATTTATTCATTTACTTTTTTCTATTTTTGTTTAAAAACAAATGATAATTCTTTCTTTATGAAATAACAAATAAGAACTACTAACAAGAACTCTGTAAGACTGTAACTACTCATAACTACTCCGTAATCTGTAACTATTTAAGTGCTCAATTTAAAAAAAAAACTTCTACTAAAAAATTTTGCTCAGAATAGATATTTGATTACTAAGTTGTTCTAAACTGTTCTAAAAAACTTCAGTACAAAAAAGGTTAACTTCTTTTGCGCAAAAAAGTTCAATTAATGGAATACAATGGGTACAAAAAAACTTACTTACTCCAGATTGTTCAGAACTATCTGGAACAGGTTACTGAATAAACCTAATATTCTACTATTTTTCAATTGAAGTATGCATTTTAAATTTTAGTTTAGTTATTGACCGTCAGATGGTTTTTTATGTAGATTTTAATAAATATATAATTTTATTCTTAGTTTTCTTTTAAAATAAATTGTCAGTTTTATCATAAAGTTATAATAATACTAGTGGCCCCTGTTGAGTAATTATATTTCAAGCTGAAGTCAAATTTAAAGTTTTTAAAAAAACAATAATTTACGTACTGACATAGACTTCGCACGATATAGCAGAAACCACTCGTGTTTAATAAAAAGTTTTGTGGTTAGTAAGTTTTATTTAGGACACATAAATACACGTCCCTCATATACTGCTTCGTTTCCGATATATTCCCTATAGTAAGTGGCATTTAGTGGATAAAATTACTTAAAATATAAAATTTTGTCATTAATAATGAAAAGGTGTCTACTGCGCAGGACCTTAAATGCTTGTCAATTATAATTATAGATGATTAACATATAGTACAATAAAAATTGGCGGTTAGTTATGAATGTTATGTACTCAAACAAAAATAATAAAATATTGCCTGGTACCTATATACATATTATGTACATAAAAATAAAAAAATTGATTTAAAAGTTTAAATCAAAAATTTTCAATTTACATTTATTATTGCACATCTAATAAATGCTGTTTCTTCTACTGCAAATGTACATATACTATATACTATTTATTTTTTAATGAGTGAAGTAGATTTATGTAGATACGTAATTTCATAAAAGTAAAAAAAAATAATTTTGGTCAAAATTGTAGGTATATAAATATGTATGGATTATGTATGAATGTAATTCTGAAACAGATTAAGCTCACAATTCTGCAAGAGAATTAATAGAATTTGGGTCTATATTTTCATTAACCAAAACCGTGTTTATTTATAAATTAAGAATATTTTTGGTAAATTGAAAAAATAATATAAAGTTAAAATGCTTGTCAATTATAATTATAGATAGCTACTTTGACTCTATTATGTAAAGATGAAATTGCCCGTCATATGATTTTTTTTTGTTTTTGTCTTTTTATATTTTTGTTTGATTTTGTTTTTTATTTTAATAAGAACTCACGAATAATGTATTTGGTGAATAATAAAACCATATGATTAAAAAAATTTCAACCGTGTGAGCATTATTGTTTTATATACAACTATTATATTAGAAGTTCAATAAGGATAATTATATATACTCTAACTCTACTATATAAAAATGAATTTGCTAGTCATATGAACAATTCAACTGGTTTTTTTTGTTTTTGCTTTTTTATATTTTTTATTTGAAATGAATTTATTTCTTTGTTTGTGTTTGGCATATGTAAATAGATTCATTTGAAAGTATATAATATAAATTATAATAACTGATTTGTTTGCTTTTGTTTATTACTTTCATAAGATCTCACTTATGCATAATGTATTTGCTGAATAATAAAATCATATGGTTACAAAATTTTCAACTGTGTGCGCATTTTTGTTTTATATACAATCTTATATATTATATATATTAGAAGTTCATTAAGGAGTAGGGGAATCGAAATAAAATAAAAAGGTGTCTACTGCGCAGGACCTTAAATGCTTGTCAATTATAATTATAGATACATATACAATGTATGCGAAATAAAAAGTTTAGATTGTTTATTTGAATGAAAAAGTTACCTATTTAAAAAAAAATTTTTTATTATTTACTTTTTAGTCATAAATTAAGAGATGTTTCCTTTTTATTTAAATTAAATATAAAATTTATAAAATAAATTTGAACAATGAAATGTTAACATAGGTTCGATAAACATAACATTTCAGCAATATACTAATAAGACTTCCTAACCAAAATACATTTCAAAATATACAGCATACAGAAAAAAGTGTATTAGAGAAGCATTATTTGAATTTAAAATTTAATAATATAAAAAAATATTGTTTTTTGTTATTAATTATGTTATATTATAAAAATTAATATTATAATACATAATAATAAAAAAAAAAAAATTTTAATAAGAAAAAAAAAATTTTGAATTAATAGAGAATCGAACTCACAAAAATTTGTGATATTAAAACCTTTATTAATAATATTAGCCTACTAATTAATTTGTTTCCTACTAAAAGTGCAAAAAACCAAATGCGATAAATAAAAAATAAATAAAAAGAATTTGAAGCACACGAAAAACCACGAAAAGTGTGCCTTTAAAATCGTGCTCTTGTGTATTATAACATAAATAAAATAAAAATTGATTTTGATCGCCACAGCCTGCATCATCGCCGATAGATTGTATGAAAAAAAAAAACGAAGCACACGAAGAACCACGAATAGTGTGCCTGCACTAATCGTGCTCTTGTGCATTATAATATAGATATTACACAAAACACAAGCCATTAATGTTAACAACACGATTCTCTCGTTTTGATACAAAAATTGTTTCCATATGATTGTTTTTATTTTACAATAAATTTTATTTAGAAAGCATCCTTTTTTCAATTCGTTTAATGTAAGATGTGTAATAAAAAAAAATATAGTATTGATTAATTTATAAAGTAGAGAATTCTTGAGTCAAGTGATATTATTCGGAACACAAACAATAATATCAAATCAACTATTTATTAAAATCGTTTCTAAGAAAAAAAGAAACACTTCTGTGCAAATAAACAGGTAAGACACTAAGTAGTAGTATTATATAACTATATATGCCAAAAGGTGCTACATAAAAAATGTATTACTTATATATTTATACTTAATATACATATATCCAAATATTCTTTGAACAAATAATATTTATTATATACTACAATAAACAATAGCTGTATATTTCTGCAGATGCGATGATACCTAATTGGGAAAGTAACAAAATTAAACACTTTTCCAGTACATTAAATTTTCTTGTTTTTAGTGTAAACCAAGTGAAAGGAATTTTGTTTATTTTTAGCTGTAAGCGTTTTTGTTTGTATTTACCTTAAAACCAATGATAAAGTAAAGAATTGAGTATCCTTTCTACAAAACTACGACAGATAAATTCTTACGGTTAAAGTATTTAAAATCAACCGTAAAAATATATATGCGCGTATAATGTATAGTAGTTATGTATATATATATATTTTTTTTACTTTGTCATGTTCAGATAAAAATCTGTTACATTGTTCTATAAAATAACTGTATAAATGTTACAGATAACACTATTAAATATAAATCTATTTATCCTCAAGGACTCTTAGATTTACGGTTTTGCAGTCAATAAGTCAATGGTCAATAATAATCCCGAGATATTATTTGTATATGGTTAACAGAGATTTTGTTATAATTGTGATAAGATTTCAGTAAATGATAAGAAAAAGGACAAACGGTAAATATAAATACATCATCATAATTTATACTATATATATGTATATATATACATATTATATATATGAGTTAGATGTAAATATATTGCATTTTATGTATGATATATATTTAGATATGTATATGGGTTGAGCAAAATAAATAAAGAATTTTGAAAGCATTTACTCAAATAAATTAATATAGAATTTTATTACCAATATAAGATTGTAATAATGGCATAATATTGTATATTTGTTCTTTTTTACGCGATAATATTTGATTTAGATATTTTCAACAGATATATTTTGTCATTACTCGGAGCTGAATATTGCGTAGGTATAAATAGCAACCAAATCAATTTGTAATATTAGTTAAATCCGCTCTGTAATGATAAATTAGCATTTAAATTACAATTAAATTTTTCGGCTTGCTTGCATATGTTTCAAGTTTGTAGTAAAAATGGATATATATTTATATATGTTATAGAATTAATAAAACAAAACCAACAAATAAATTTCTTTGTACAGGAGTAAATAGTGAACAACAGAAACAATATTGTAAAATGTGACTTACTAGTCGCTACCTGATTCTTGGTCCAAATCTAATTCGCACTTACCTTGAATGGTAGAGAATCAAGTTAGGTTAGTTTCATCCTCGTCATCAATGTTCTGTAACCCCACCTTTGGGGTATAAGGTGAACATAAAATCTTTCCATCGGCTCCTAATCTCTTCAATTGTGGGTACAAATACTTAAGTGTGCGGGCTTCAATATCCAAGTCAGCAGCTCCATCTGAAGACACGATGTTGTCCATTTGGTGTTTGCCACATGCATTTGGCACATATCATTAAAACCTCCATCGTATGTGACAATAAACACACACCGTCGGCCATGACACCTTAGTAGTCATTATGTCATTCATTACTACTAAAAACAATATGGGTGATAAAATACAGCCCTGCTAGTTTAAGCTTTATAAATTTAAACTTTTTAATCTTAATTTGATTTTAAGAACTGAAATTATTCACTTTTAACTTCAAACTAGTTGTAAACAATTCATTTGTTCTATTTAGTTGACCAAGCAAATTTATCATTAATTAAAATAACTGTTAATTTTTATATACCGGTCAATGGTACACATTTAGTTGTTTTTGTAAATAATAAAGTAATTAATATTTCAAGAAAACAAAAATTCATTAGCTTTTAATTTTGGATGCATTTCTCCAGAAATGACCCAAAAAAAAAAAAAATTAAATTGTGTGCAATTTATCGGGCTATAGCTGTATATAGCTAAGCTACATGCCTAAATATAAATAATATGTATTGAAATAAGTAACCAGTTAAACATACAATAAAAAAATTATAAAAATAATAATAATAAAAGTATAAAATTTATTACTTATGCACTACAATTCGTGAACTGTCTACGGAATACCGCTTTGGGTTGAAAATCATATTTCTATTTCAATTTTGGTATTTTTATTTTTGAAGAAATAAAACAGGCAATTATCCATTTTTGTTGTATCTATATCTACATATGTAAATACTTATTTATACACTAGCTTGGTAACCCGCCATAAATGACGGAAGCAAAATAAATTCTAGCATTTCTTTCCTTCATAGAGTTTTCATTTCAAGTTCAAGAAAAATATACGTATTTTCTTACTAATTTATCATACCTTTATTTTTGTATTATAACGCTTTTAATTACCATATAAACAGAATATTTGTAGTAAGGTGCAAAATGTTCTATTCTCTAAGGGTCATTTACTCGATCATTTTAGCGTTATCCTTCTTCCCAACATTGAAAATTTATCTGATAATTCAGAATAACTAATTTCAGAATAATTTACCTTTGAAGGAAAACAATCTTAAAAACAAAAATAAATAAAATTGTAAATATAAAAAAACAATAATATTGTAGGTACACATAATATTTATTTTGATGAATAAAATAAAACTTGTGTTGGAGAAAAAATTAAAATAAAAAAATTTACTGCAAATAAATAGGTATTTACAAAACTGTTCATAACTTGTGAACCATTTATCGGTTATTTAAAATTTCATTTCATTTCAAAAAAATCATTATCGAACTGTTCATATTAAAATTCATACATAATTATTATTTATAACATACATTAAAAGGAAGAACAACAATAAATATGTTTTAACCGATACCTATATATATATACCTACTTACTATATTAAAAAAAATCATCACTCTAATACCCTTGACAGACTATACTTCATTATGAAGTTCAACTTAATTATGAAGTAAAGTTTAATGAAGTGGTGACAGATTAGTTACTTAATTATTACTTTTTTTTATATTATTTTATAAGCAATAAAAATGGAAAATAAAAAGTTATTTTGAATTTTAACTTGTTAAATTATTTAAGAAATACAATTAAACTTAAGAGAAAACAGATTTATCATTTATTAAGAATTATTTTGTTGCAAAAAAGAATAAATGTTTTGGGAAATATTCTTTGTGTGAAAAAATTCAATTGAAGGCAAATGTTAATATAAATAAAAAAAAATTTAAGTACTCTATACTATACGTTGATTGGTTGGTTTAATACGTGGTCATTGAAATCAATTTTCTAAACACTTAGGCCTCTCTGATGAATAATTAGGCCTGATAAGATTCTTTTCTATCAGAATCATAACACAAAATAATGTAATGAAGTTTTTTTTAGGATAGAACATTATCCTTTTGAAAATTAAATGTTACCCGGTTGGTCTTTAGACATTTTACTATGTATATTTTATTATTATGAAAGTTTACTTTCAATTATTTTCCCTTATTTTTAATTATTTTTATTTTTTTTTTCAAAAATAATACTATCATCTTAACCACTTGACCAAAATAAAATAGGAAAATGATAATTCGAATTATAATTCAAAACAAAATATTAAAATGTCAATTCGAATTAATATTTTCAAATATTTAGATTTTCAATAAAAATTTAGTTTTAAAATTTCCAACAGATGGCTTTTTTCTTAATTTAATGCTAAATGAAGTAGATTTTACTTCATTAATGAACTTCATTATGAAGCAGAATTTCTTCATAATGAAGTATTTTAGTCTAATGAAGTATAGTCTGTCAAGGGTATAAGTCTCTACATACATTTCTACACACTTGAAGAAAACAAATATACCTAAAAATTATAAATTTACAAAGATGAAAAATAAAAAATAATAGTTGAAAATCTCATTTAATTTCTTTAAAAATGAATAGGTAACCACATTGTTTTTATGTGTAAATCAGCAGAACTAAAACCTAACCCCATAATATATACTAAATATTATATGCGATCATAAATTTATATATCATATAGATATATATATATATTAAAAAAAAAACAATAAAGAAAAAAAATAAAAATAAATAACCATTTTAACTCATCATCGCATCACATTTCTGGCTAGAGTACATATATATATATATATATCTATAGTACGATACAGGCTATGCATACGGTAGCAGACGGTGATCATCATCATAACAACAAAAAAAAATCAAAAAAAAAAAATATGTGACACATATGCATATTGTGTATAATTTTAAGTAATAAGAATAACCTTTAAGTGCATTATGTTTTGTTTTGTGTTAAATGCTGTTTGCCTTTTGGTTATTACACTATATTAAACTATTGATAAAATTTCTATTAGTCCTTCTTATTATAAATCAAAAAAATTGTTTGTTTTATACTATTTTTTATTTTTCCTTATTATTTGCGAAGAAGACTAACATTAAATTAAAAAAATATATTTCATGTAATGGTATTTTTTCCTGCAAAGGTTCAGAATGGTTGACAGGGGTTAAAAAAAGAGCACCAAAGCAATTTGTATGCATATTGCAATTTGTATATGGGTTGGAGTATTCCGTCGTTTCAATAATTTTTTATTTTTCGTAAAATTTCTACCTGGTTTTAAATTTTAAATAACTTATTCATTTTTGTTACATCAAAGTTTTTCCTCAAGAACATGATAACTTAACATGATAACAGTTATTCAGTTTATACAAAAAAACAAAAATGTATTATATATACGTAATGTATTATATATGTGTATGTGTTATATGCATATGTAATATATGCCCGTAAAATTTTTCAAGATATACTTGAAATGCAAAACTGTATTATTATCTTAACATATCATTTTTTTTTTTGTACTTTTCGGTAAAGTGTTGCCTATATAACTGAATAAGTCAAGTTATGTGCTAATGTTAGAAAAATTTAAAACGACAGTTGTTAGTTATTCAGTTTTTAATTCATAAATTACTTAATATTATTAAATTTTTTTTATTTTATTTAAATGTTATATTAAAGTGTCATTCATAACTAAAATTCGACGGAATTGCAGTTATCATCTTTCGTTGTAAAACCACAGATATATGTGGTCTTTGGTGTTACTTAAATAAATTAATTGTATGTTCATTTCTTTTTTTTTTTATTAAAAATAGTATTATCAAAAGAATGTTTTCTTTGATTATATTTTTACACCGATATTACTTTAATGATTTGACATTTTTCAATCCATGTTATTTTTCTTGTCTTTTTTCGTAAATAAAACCTAATAATTTTTGAGCTTGTTCTGTTTAGAGGATGTTTCATAAATGATTTGCCATAGATATTCTAAATTAAAAATTTTGTTACTGTAAAATGATTAACCGTCATTTCAATCGTTGCGTGCGAGAAAAAATAGATGCTGGAATTTCGAACAAATACTTGGAACAACAGATGTATTCTTTATATCTAATTATTGTTTGTTTATAATCTGTTTCAACCTCGCGTATCTCCCCTTAAATTAGGATTTATCTCCAAAACCCCAATACATATTTAATATTCTTATTAATTTCATAACCCTATGTAAGTAAATACATTTATTAAATTTACGCATTTATTGAATTTTATTAAAACAACTTAATATCAATTTTATTGCCAAATAATTTAGAGCCCACTCTTTAGTATACTTTTATAATTTTATAAATTCCAAACGACTCATAATTTTTAGTCCAAAATTTATGGAACTGTTATATACATATGTATAATATCGTACAGAAATTAAATTTCCAATATTTTTATTATATTATTTTTAAGTTCAAATAAATATATGTATACATAATACATAATATATGTATAATAAAGTATTCTATATAATATGAATAAATTATAAAATTATCACATTTTATATCCTACCACATTTCAAATATAAAACGTGCCCTTTAGAATTTTACTATTGGAAATAACAAAATGGAAAAGAAACAAAACCATTTTTTTTTTAAATTCAGAACAGAATTTTCAACAATCATCTTGGGAATTTATTGGTAAATAATAAATGAAAGGATAACAGTGTTTGCTTTTTTGTTTTTGTTTTTGTATTTTTGGTGATCGTTTAAATGTCATAAAATACATGATTTAAGAATAGGAAGAAAACCGTTTAGAATACTAACATGAGCCTAGATTTTATTGAATTTGATGATAATTTTAACCACTGTGTGACAATTTCTTTTATAAAAGTGGTATAAACAAAAAAAAAATAAAATAAAAAACGATATATAAGTAAATGCTGTTCAAGTAAAATACTACAAGTATATTTTCTGTTTTTTCATGATAATCTTCAATTAAAGGTGTTATTAAACAGGGTTCATGATTCTAATTCATCAAAAATGTATAAAAGTTAAATCGTAAATTTCTAAGTGGGATTGGTTTTTTTCACAACTGTTTTTTTTTGTCAGATATTTTGTGGAATCAAGAGACTAATTGATTAATCTTTAATCTTTTGTCTCTGTTTTTCACTTTCTTTCATTTTATTTTTATTGTGTTTCTGGATAAGAATTATGTTGGGGCTTTGAAAAATTGAATTTGTTTGTTTTGGATACATAAACATTTTTTTTTTGATCGATCGAACATTTAATGAACTAATATGCATGATATAAAACGATAAATTTATATGAACTTACCTGTCCAATGTCATCTTTAGCTTCTGATGTGTTAAATATAAATGCAATTCAATATAAAAATGGGTTCCTTTTACCCAATTTTAAAAGTATTGTCACCATCAGGTAGGTACTTTTTAATCCCGTTTCGTAAGTGTCAATATAATTATATGAACGTAGTACAGTGTAGAATAATGGTGCTGTAAACTTTCTTACAATTGCCGCGGCATGAATTTTTTTTTATTAACAACCAGTCGTTAGTATGTAATATTTAGTGCTTACGTACCGTTTGGTTGACATATGACAGAGTAAGAAGAAAGAAGGAAGCTAAGAAAAAACTAGTAGAAATTCGCAGAATGAAGTTATTTATGTTTTTCTTAAATTTCTGTAAGCTATATATACTATGGTGTTCTTTGAATGTGAAATCATACCAGAAGGTTATCTCTAAAAAGTTTTTTTTTTTGTTCTTTTCCTTACTCCTCTAGGGAGCATAGGACTTCCACTTGACATTTCCATCGTACTCGATTTACTATGGTATCATCATTTCTATCTCCGAGGCAATGTCTAATTTCATTTTTTAATCTGTGTTATACTGTCTAAGTAGGGAATTGGCCTACTGTAGAAAACCACTTAAATAACTCTATCTGCGCCTACGTGGTAAGACGACGTCATATTTTCTGCAAGTTTTCGATGCGATCTTATCCATCTTTGACATTAAGATGCCTGACGTTACTATTTTTACTGGGTACGTCATTACACATACTTTTGTCAGTTGTTGACAATTGTGTAATTATTATTAGTGTTTGTCCAATATTTATTTATTGTGTTGTATGACATATTTGATTATTAATATAGATATTGATATAGGTAATATTTTTAGTATTTATAAAGTATTAATTATTTTTAATTGATTATAAATTTTATATGTAATATTTTGCTATTTTTATTAGTTATATTTTATGCCCCCTCACGGGAATCGAACCTGTGACTACCACATCGTAATTGAAACACGTTTTCTGTGTTCCAACCTTGATGATTAGGTCATGATTAGGCCATGTAAGGGATATTTACTATAGTACTATGTAGGGCTGTGCATATGTGACTCCTCTTATTTCACGTCTCTGAGCCTACACCTACGAAGTATTTATTAAACAGAAAAGACATTCCGCCTATATGACGATGTCTAATGGAAGTTAAGGACAAAATTACATTTGAATCGTCAATTAGACGAAATGCGCCAGTTAGATGAAGCGGCAGTTAGACAATTTTGAACGACGGTAAAGGTAGTCTGAAACAGAAGGAAAAGGCAGCCTAGTTGTATTAATTGTATTCCATCTAGGGTTGTACAACAAATGATTTATAGATATTAAGAAGTTCAAAAAATAAAAAGAGCTTTACATCGACTCAAGTGTCCCAAACATTTAAGTGCTCCTTTTGCGAATCGTTCCAAGTAGTTTTTTGATTGACGCGGATACCT
Source organism: Argyra leucocephala (assembly GCA_963942445.1). Taxonomy (NCBI): domain Eukaryota; kingdom Metazoa; phylum Arthropoda; class Insecta; order Diptera; family Dolichopodidae; genus Argyra; species Argyra leucocephala. Next base: position 77,718,132 of record OZ012680.1, on the reverse strand, counting down.
AAAATGTTTAGATTATCTGAGTCTTGTAAAGCAAAACTTTGCAAAGAGAGGTTTGGTTAAAATTTTAGTATAGTTAAATAGCGGAAAATTTGACTTCTATTGTTAACTACGATAATTGTAGCATTGAAGAAAAAAGAAAGTATTGAAGAGAATAGCAATAGAGTAAAGAGTATTGAAAAGAAAATAAATTTGATAGAAAATTAAATATTTTAACAAAATTTAGAAAATGCTGAAAAACTTGATTTATTAACCGCCATGTGCTTTCAATAACAAAATACAAATGATTTTGCATGTAAAAATTTAAAAAAAAATAGCAGTTTATGTAGGTTATGTTTTTTTTATTGTAATATGTATGAAATGAAGGTACCATATTTTCCATAAACATGCGACAGAAAGCAGATTAAACTACACACACGTTATTTTGGAGAGTAGATGGCAAAGGATATCGGTATTCGGTGCATATATGTATGTGTATATACTTAATGTACAAAAACTACATAAGAAAATGTGTAAGTGACATTAATTTGAGATGATAACATTGTCGCATAATTTCCTTTTATGCACCAAATATGCATTCTAAATATTAAAAAAAAAAATTAAATTTTATTAAATTGTTAACAACATCAGCTTTTATATATTCATACATCGCGCAAATGTTTTTGGTTTTACATTTTGCCTTTAAAACAGAACAGCAAAATATAAAATTTTGGTGAAAGAAAACAAATTTATTTGAAATTTATTTGCTTTTTAACTACAATTAAATTTTTTATTACTTTTTTTTGAAGCTTTGTTATTTTATAATAATTTAAAATAAAAATATTTTCATGACATGTTGTTTAAAAGGTTTTGCAAAAATAAATGTTTTCGAATGTTAAATTAAATATAATAATAATTGGAGTCACGATTCAGGAACTACTTATTTTAAATTTCTTTTTCTTTTTATTATTAGTTGTATTCGCCCGCTGCTCGAAATTCTAGAAAGTTTGTTAAAAAATCGTACTCAATTTCTTTATAAATGGCTTGGCACTATATAGTTTTGTTTTTATTGATTTATCTTAGACAACAACCGCATACCTAATTATTTGTTTAAAAAAAAAATTAAACCAGAGACTATTATAGTTTAACGTAAGCGTAAACGTAAGTTTAGTTCTGACGACAACAAAAAGAAAATTTCTTTACTTTGGTGAGTTGCAACAATTTGATAAATCAAAATTTTTCTATGTCAAAATACATGAGGTGAAATTTTAAATATAAATTTCTAATTGAAAATTAAAAACTTTTGAAAAATATTTAGTTTTGCTGGGTCTCCTTTAAAATATTTATCATTTAGAGTAAAGGAATAATAATGAAATTCGGTTGTTAAATTCGTCAGATATTTGTACCCTTACAATTTACAGATTAAATTTAATGATGTGTCTTGAGATTTGATATATGGATTTTATAATCGGTTTATAATAATAGAAACTACTAAAATGAAAAATAGTGAAGATGAAATTATAATGAATAAAGTTCATTGCTAATCATTAATCAATAAACAAATTTCACAGCATTGTGAAAAAATAGATTGCGATGTCACGTTTGTCATGATTGTGATGTGATATCATAGATTGTGTTCACAGTTCTATGAAACTTATTTGATTGAAATAGTTGTAGAATTTGAAGATTTAATTAGGTGAAATTTTAGTTGATTTAACTGAGGTAAATTTTGGATACAACCGAAACAAAAAGGAAAAAATTAATATGCATGTCGATAATAAACAATTATGTTCCCTGGTATAAAACATAAATTATTGTTAATAATATTTTAATTATGCGTGTGTAGTTGTTGTGTTTTAGTTATATTTTTAAATTTTATATTTATATTGTTTATTATTATACACATATACATCTTACACATTTAACCAGAATAGCTATTTAACGAGACAATTAATCGTTTGACAGTTTGATTAAACGACTTAATATGTACATAAAAAAGGGTTATGTATTTTAAGAAAATTGAAGGTTTCTGTGAAGTTGTTAAGGATAGAACTTGGGTAGACTTATTTAAAATATAATTTTCTCTAATAATAATTTAAAACCTAATTTACGCTAATTCGGTTTCAAGTAAATGATGTTCTGTCAAACATTTATTAGTGAAATAAAAGATAACAGATAAGTAATATCTTATCATAATTCATAGTAACATTCATATTAAATACATATTCGAAGTTCAAAATATATCTTTATCACCGTAAACATTTTAAAACTTCCTACTTTTATTGTTGTACGATAAGTTTCTTTGACATTTTCAAACTTATAACTCTTTTCTAAAGAGTTCCAAATTTTCGTTTTATTCGTTTACAAATAATTGGATTATACAATATAATATCAATATAATAGAATAGAATAATTATTCATTTTTTGAACATGAATCTCTTGAAAATTAAGTCCCTCAAAAATTCATAGTGGTTCTATGTTGATGTATAACTACTATTTGCACTCCTTGTAATACTACAGAATAAATAATTAAATGTAAAAGTAATGTCTAAAATTTAATATCTTTTTTTTTTTTTTTACACTCTGCAGTAACTTAGGTAGAATCACCTTTTCGTGCTTAATTAAGTACGGTACTGCAATTTTAAACTACAATCTACAATATTTCGAGTATTTATTTAACAAATTACTGGCTTATCAACTCTTTAAATGTGGAAAACTACTGCTATTGTCAGGAACTAAGCCTTCTTAAATAGAACAGTTTCATTTTTATTTAATTTGTTACCAGATTATACTCTCAATTATTTTTTGCCATTTATTATATCCCAATGACAAAGGGTACTGGACCAGGTCGAAAAATTCATAAAGCATTTTTTTTGTTTTGCTTCATCGGGAATCGAACCTGGGACCTTTCGGTTGAAAGGCAGGCGCTCTACCTACTGCGCCACCCAGCGTGTAACTACTTAACACAATTTAATTTCAATTGAAGAGAATAAAAAAATTATTGAAACACATTTGAAATTTCAAATTTTTTTTCTTTCAGTTTTAAAATGATAACTTCATAACTATTAAAGCTATTCATTTATTTAATAAATAGAATCAATATAAGAGTTAAAGTTTATAATTAATTTATTTAGTTTATATGTATATTCCAGATATCATTTCAATTTTAAAAGAAAATTATATTGACAAAATTTAAGTTCTTTGACTAATATTGCTGATTTCAGTAAATTAAATAGGAAAAAGGACATTTTAACATATACGAAATACTATTACCATCCTAATATTAATGAAAAAGGTAAATCTGTTTAATGATTGGAACTCAATTTATAAAAAAAATGTAAAATACTGACTTAGTTCTATGAGATTTGATTTAATTTTTTGTGCTATCTTAATCCTTAATCCTATTGTATATATATATGTGTAATTTCTTTGTTGGTATACAATACATTTTGGTATTGTCAGAATATTGTCATAGGTACATAATATTAATGTCTCTAATTCAATTTATACAGTAAAACATGTTCTATTAAAATTTTTTTTATTTTTGAATTCAAACACCTAAAGAATAGTATATTAACAAGTCAATTTATAGATTGAAAAATATAAGAAAATCTTATCATCATCATGATCATCAGAATTACGGCTACAAAACAGTTTTTGAAATTTTAGAAAAGGTAAAATTGGAAAATCGATTGATGGTTGATTGGTAAAAGAAATTTGCTACTCACTTAACTGTATCTAATTGCTATTGCTTCGAGCGTATCCAAATGTAAGATTGAAATATTTTTACTTTATTATTCTAATGTATTTACTAGATGCCAAGGTGTATATGTATTTTTTGGAATTTCAATCCTTTATTTTTTTTTCTGGAAACAGATTTTATTGTCCTATTGTCATACTTATTTGTAAATACGTTTTCTATTGCTTTTGTTCTTTTAACTCATCATCATTGTATAATATCTTTCCATTTTTTTTATATTTGAATTTTGTTTTTTTCTTCTTATTATATAGATAGCTTTTGTAGAAGTTGGTGTTTTATTAATGTTGTTTTACTCTTTAAAAATTTATAATATTTTACGTGATCAGGAAAACTAATTTAATAATTATTGTATCATTGTATCATTTCAGATGAAATGTTCAGGCAATAGAAGAATTAAATTAATTCATTGAGTTCTGAACTTTCTTTTTTCTTCAATAAAATAAAATAAATATTCTTATTTAATTTAAATTATTTCAATACTTTATTAAAAATTTTTTTGAGATATTTCATAATAATGAACTTAGTATTTATTCAAATAAAACTAAATGAATTTTTATTAAATTGAAAAAATTCAAATGTATTTTTAATAAGTTATCCTAAGATAATAATACACACAAAAAATCTACACGAAAATTGACGTATCTCTAAATAATGTAATTCGAAAAAGTCTTCACAGTTTCTTTACTCGTCTGTGAGTTTTAAATTAAAGTTTAAAATAAGTTACTAAATTTTTTTCCTAAATTTTCTGAACAAAACATATTTAAAACGATATTTAGAGTTCGTAAACATATATCTAAATTTACGACCAAATTATACTATTAGCTAATTTTGTAAAATTGAGTTATTTTGACAATAATGCAATAAAGAAACCAAGTTAAATTAAACATCCATTCCCAACAGATAATAATATAATCTTTGCATATCGGTTGTTTTGAATTGCAAATCATCACCTGATTATTCATTAACGAACTATTTATCTGTGAAAAGTTTGAATGTAACTTAGTGATATGCTAAATACGACATACTTAATATTAAAAGGTAAGTTACTCAGCGTTATTCTGCTTTTTATTTATTTCCAAAACGTATTATAATATATCTTAAAAATATTCCTTAAGAAATCTGCATTAGAAGCGTTCGTTTACAAATTAGTAACAAAATATTATTAATAAGAAAAATTTTCTTTTTAATAAAAAATAAAGATTAGTAAAATTACCTAAACTAATTTTCTAAACTAACCACAAAATATTCATACACACACATATATAATGTCACACATCAGAATTATTTAAATTTTTTTACAACAAAAAAATGTTTTTAATCAAAAAGTTATTTTTTGATGACAATATAACATTTGTTGCTGTCTCTATTTAGAATGATAAAAAAATAATGTTGAAAAACAACTATCTAGGTAGGAGTATATAGTTATACAATACCTAAATAAAAATAAAATCAAAAATAACTATTTATTTTTCTATGAATTTTTTACCAAAACTAATTAAATAAAATTTTCTATTATTTTCTCTTCTTAAAGTAAAATATAAATTAACGTGTAAGTCATATTAAAATTAAAGTATGTTCATTCATATATACAAATAGCTACATGATATACTAAATTATATTTATATAAGGATACTCATAAAATTTTTGTCTGATGCAAATCATTATTATTTTTTTTCATTAAATTATAAAAAAAAAATAACTGACAACAAGTATATAATATTAATATCTTTATAATATTAATATATAAGTCTATATGAATTATTTACTCTTTTCACCTGTAAGAAACCTGATTGTTATTCTAATATTATATAGCACCTAAATACATACCTCTTCTTCGTATAGCTCTTACTATATACAGTTAGTATTCCTACAATAAATTATTTTATTATGCAAAATGCATTCAAGAATATGGAAATAACTACTTTGCTAGCAAAACAAAAACTGTATTATTTATTTTGTTTTCGTTGCATTTTAGGACTGTTAAAATAACAAGGTGTTCAGTTATGACAAACAAATTTGTTTGACAAAGACTACTCTCGTATACTTACGTAATTTCAGACAATGTTGTTTTTATATATTTGGTTTTGGAATTTTTGAAACTATAGTTAACTATGTATCAATATCAATACTTAAATCAAACAATGTACCATCCGTAGTAAGTTTTTGGTTGATTATAGTATATAAAAAAAATTGGATATAAAAAGTAATTTCAGTTATTATATGGGGAAAACTTTTTGGCAGAATAAAGTTTCAATTGCAATTGAAATCTTTATCCAGAACGAAGAAAAATTCTTTAAAGTTATTTCACAAAAAAAAAATAATATGATTTAATACTTTTACTTTCTCATATTATTTAACTACACTTTAATTTTAAGTTATAGATTTAATTATTTAACATACACTTTAATTTTAAGTTATAGATTTAATCTAGTCTTTGGCTTGTAATTCAAGATCGATTATATTTTTAATGATGATCATTGTCTTTTAATCCCATCCGTGGAGCATAGGGTGGAGATAAATTCTTTCCATTGTCTCCTATCTGCGACTAATCTCTTCAATTGTGGCCACGTTCTTTATTGGGCAGTTTCTTCGACTAAAACTGTTGTTCTCCATGTGTTTTTTTTTATTTATTCTATTAAAAGCTTTCTCAGCATTTACAGACATGAAATATAACGGTGTTTTAAATTCAGTGGTTTGTACAAGAATTATTCGCAATATGTTGATGTATGTTGATGTGATCCATATGATCTCGTAGATAATACTTTTTGTTTTCAAAAATAAAGTTGTGGACATTTACGGTATCGATGAATATCGACGCAATAAGTTAAAACCATCAAAGCAATAAGTTAGAAACATATGTTCGTAGTAAAAATCATAATTTATGAAACACGCTGTTTATAAACCATCAGTAATACAAAACTCTCATTGTTGCTATTTTTATTCTTATTTCCCTCATCCATCTTATTCTTATTATCTTTCTTTGGCATAGTCATACCGTAATGTATATAATATATATCTCTGTATATGAAATATTTAAAAAATATTTGCTATGTCCAGATAAATATGAAATAAAGTTAAACAAGAATTTATTAGATTTTTGAATTGAATTGTTTTGTTTTGTTTTTCACTTTGAATTATTGTCTTGTTGGTTCACTAGTAAGCCTTTTCTTCTAATACGAAATATTCAAAAATAAATAAATTAATATTAGAAAACTCGTATCGTGCACAGCAAACGATGTACTTTTAAAAGCAATTATACATTTTTTTGAAGGGTGTTTAAATAACGTAAATTTAACCTGAGTGTAAAATCAATTTGAGAAATGTTAGAATATTTAAAACGACCATATTATAATTTGTTTATTAACTAATTGTAGCGAAATAAATTTAAATGTTATAGTTTAAACATTATAGTTTAATGAGAAAACTTGATAATTCAAACAACACTTTTATTTATTAAAAATAGGTATATAATTGAACATTAAAGCAAATTGTACTAGTGTTTATATTTAATTTTAGAAGTGGAAGATATCCAAAATATATTTTGGGGAAAAATTAATTTGGTACAAAACGTACAATCGAATACGATAATGGATGCGGATGTCAAATTCTAATTGGAACAATATCTAACAACAAGGTAGCAGAACTCATTAGTGTTCAAAGGATTTGAAAGATTTAATGATTTTGTAATGAATTTTTAATAAATTAATTCAAAGTATGCTAGTGCTAATAGAGTTAGTTACTTATTTACTACTTATTAAAATTAGTTTTTACGCTCTGAAGCACTTTATTCCAAATTCTGAATACTGTCATAATTCATTTAAATTATCATATTTCAGTTCCATGTAATTATCTATTGTTTTCTGCAGAGTTATTTAAATATTAAAATCGCGGTCTTAAGAAAAAAGTATATATAAGTAATTCAAGTTTGTTTTCTCAGAATATTCTTTTTTAAGAATTTTGCAATTATTTAATAATTTATATAAGTATATGTATATATATATATAAATTTATTGGTTTCTTATTTATTATATACTTAAATAAAAAAATAAAAAAAATTAGGAAAATAAAGAAAAAATTTTCTGATATCCTGCTTTACTGAATACATTTAATAAAAAATTCCTGTAATACAAAAATATTGAATTTTGTTTTTATTTTTTAATATTAAAAAAATATTTTTTAATTATATGGTATCAAAATTATAACCACATTCGCGAACATAAATTTAAAATTAATACTTCGAGCATTTCCATCACACTAGATATACATATCCATATATTAAACTAAAAGGAACGAAACTAAGTACATACCAACAATAAAAAAAAGTCTTGTACAATATATCAGCTTGTAACTAGTAAGCCATACCACTTAATAATTTTTACTGCAATTTAAAAACAAAATCATAAAATCTATTCATGTACAGCACATTTAACTAATATCAGTATGCATAATATGCAACTCTCATTATAACACCATTATTATGTTATAGTAAAGTAATTGTAAGAGTAAATTGGGTTGAACATTCTACACTGACTGGATTTAAGATTCGTGTCGTAAGAAAATTTTGATATCATTATTATATCCAAAAAGTTTTCATAAAGCTTTCTTTTGTTTTTTTTACTTCATTTTTTTCTTCATTTATTGTCTTTCTTTTCTTTATACTTCTTTTTTTTTATTATTGTTGAATTTAGTAGCAGGTTAACTTTTAAAAAAGTCTAGAGAATTCATAATGGAACAATTTTTTATTTGTGTTAATTAATTGAATAATATTATAAACTTAACTTTTCGTTCCAGATATATATATATGGTTTATTTTTGTTATTTGAAATTCGTTCTAATTCACTTTGTCTTATTCTGTTCGTCGGTTTAATTCTAATAAAAAAATTAAAAAAATAAAGAAAAAATTGCAACAATAAATTGTTTATTTTCTTTATTTATTCACTTTTATCATAAGTTCAAAAACATATCAGTCACTCACAATATTGTATCATAAAAATAACTATTTTAAGTTATCATTTAGAAGTAATACCTATATATATATACAATATCATAATAACTATAAAATGCCAATATCTAGAACTCCTCCCAAAGAGGACGGACAAAATGTAGGGGATGCAACTCCGCTTACAAACGTGTCACCAAAAACACCAAAAACAGGCGTTTCAATACTGGAAATGGTGAAATTAATAAACAGGAACAAATTAATGAAATTCGTCCACTCCCATTATTCGTACATGGAGTGGAAAATTTTCAAAAATTGAAGGACGATATGAAAAGTGTGGTTGAAGATTTCACTTTTAAGCTGGTAGCAAAAAACCAAATCAAAATAATAACAAAAAATAAAGATCAATATTCTACAGTAGTTAAAAACTTCAAGACATTGGAGCACAATTTCACTCATATCAATTTAAAATAGATAGACCATTTAAAGCTTATGGCGTTATTAATGCATATTTATACTTTGAAAGGTTAGTGTGGAGCTACTTTAATCAAATTAGCGTTTATTAATGAATATTTTCGGAATTGTTTTGTTGTAATTTTTATATGAAAATGTTCTTTATTATTTAGGGTATACCCCACAGATTACTTTAGGTCAATATTTTGTTTATAATTTTTCTTATCGTCTTGGAAAATACATTTTTTCCTTAAAGTTCTTATTACATATTTGATTCATTTGAGTAATCCTTGTTCTCGGTTGTTCTTAGTTTTTGTTTTCATAAAGAAATCAAAAGATTATCTAGAAAAATGGAAAAGTTTGAAAAGCTAACAAACATGCACAAAACAAAAAAAAATTATATGAACTGTAATATTATTTTGTAAAATTCATTCACATCATTAACAACAAAATGTCATATTGAAAAAATTTTCTCACGCAACAATTATGATGAGTGTAGGGGTTTTATAAAGTTGTTCCTAAGTATTTCGTTGAAAGACCATTGTTGTTTTTATAGATCAGTCTTTTTTTTTTGTTGGTTTTCTATATTTGCAGTTCTTGCACACCACTTTCTTTCATTTATTATTATATAGTGTATTGTTTTATTATTCTCCCATATTACCATTTTAATCCATAAAATTATTATGCTACTATGAATCATTTTTCTTTGTTTTCTTTTTGTTTTATAAGTAATGTTAGTTATTAGTTATTAGCCTTAAAGTTGATGGTTAATGGAGTTGAAAATAAGAATAGGATAAATAGGAGTTTTCCATTGTATATTGTGTGGTCGAGAGTGTTGTAATAAAGGTGTAGTGGTAGTAAACTATTAAATAAAATTATAATTAGTGTTGAGAATGGGAATGGAAATAATTTACATTAAGTAAAATGTATAACTACCGACGGGAGACTACATTTTATAAAAGAAAGAGTTTTCTATTTTATTTTATTTATTTACTCATATATTGGTTTATTTTCATATATTTTCAGGCAAACTATCACGGTTTCGGAATGTTGGTCTATTGATTTAATTTTGTCATTTATGTTACCCGAATGACAATTTTTACTAGATCAAAAACTCGATAAAGGTGACCTGAAAAAACCCGATTTCACTATAATTTTATTATTTATACACAAGTAATATTATCTTAGACAAAATTTTAGAATACTAAATTTATTTAAAGGTTACGAATTTAAATTGAGATGAAAACAATGTTCGAGTGTTGCTAAATTACCGAGTGTTAGAACTAAAAACTTAAAACCATGTTTTGAAATAGAGCACCAAACGAAATAAAAAAGTAATGATATATCGAATACTGCAATTATTTCAAAGTTAACTTCATGCCTATGCTATGTTAGTAGATTAGTAGATGTGATACACAAGAAATGTTTTATTTTTCAAATTAATTAAAGTTTGTTAAATTAAGAAATATTTAATATCAATCTGGAGGTTAAATACCAACAGTAATTAAGTTCAAAAAATCATTAAGTTTTCTTTACTACTAAGGAATTTAATTCTTTAAAAAATGACATCTTCTTTAATAAATGTGTATATTTTGTTTAAATAATGAATAACAAAAGGTTACTTCCAAAAGACATATATATCACCGTTCTAGTACATTATGCCGCTCAAGCCCTTTTTTTGTAAATACAATACTTCAACGCTTTATATTCCAAATTTATTTTTGAAATAAAAAAAGAGTATTATTTCCTCGTTTTAATGCAAAATAATGCATATTTGTATTCATATTAATAAATAAGTTATTGATAGAAAACTAAACTAAGTAGACATTTTAGCGAAAATATTGGTTCAAACGTTTAAAAGTTTTTTTATTTTGTTAAGACCATAATAATTAAACTATGATGATCACTTATTTATTTTATTCAAATATTTGTAAAAGATATATTATTAAATAGATTATAATACATACTTTCTTCAATTTGTAAAGAAAAAATATTTAAAATTGCTAATTAGTTTTGAGCGGGAATTAGGTACACGTACATTTATGTTGTACGTATTTACGATCGACCGGGCGGAATTAGGAAAATGATATATCGAAATAATTAATTAAGTTATTCACCTATTTTTGATTATATAAGGATGCAGCTACACGATTTTAAATTGAAATTGAACAAACTAAGCTGGACCTAATTACGACCTATAAATTTAATTTCGCACATGTGTTTTTTGTTACAACTAAATTTGAAGTTTTTTTTTAAAATTTGTATGTCCTAATTCCGAACTAAATATGCAGGTGTAAGCTATTTTCACTAAATTCATACCAAGTCTATCACCCATATTCTCTTAGACCCATCGTTGACGAGAAGAAAAAATTCATTTCGTCTCGTCTCGCTGAATATGCCTTTCTGTTAGACACTGTAAGCGGCGCGATAGAACATTTTATTTGTTGGTAGTACTGATAGTTTTTTACTGTCAAAAAAGATTATTGGTATATAAACAAAATATGGCTTATAAAATTTTTGGAAAGTATTAGATAGGTTTAGTTTTAAAATATTTTTTAGTTTAGTACATTACATAAACAGTAGTAAAACAGTAATAGTAAAGATGATAAAAAATGGCTATCTCGTCTCGTCAAAGGTCTAACAGAATACAAAACTATCTCGTCAGAGATATTCTCACGTGATCTCGCGAGATGGGTCTAACAGAATATGGGTGTATATTTAAAGAAAAAACTATATTTTAATTGTTGAAAATAATCGAATATTTTCCTTTTATTAGTAGACGAAATACGCGTATCTGTATGATAAGCATATTTAGTAAAATTAAAAGGAAAATATTCGACTATTTTTAACAATTAGATAAATTTTACTCTAACGCCAACCCTTAAGAATAAGTTCATCCAAAACCATGTTTTACTTTTATTATATTTTGTATAATTTGAAAAATCTCTGGAACTATCTTGCCTTGCCATCAAAATTTTATTAAGCGTCCATTATAAATTACCAAAATAATTTCTTTGTATACATTTCACAATAAGTTAAATAGAGGAGTGGAAACCATGACCATGTCTGGCACATTTTGGAGATGGCCTGTAAAAGAAGATATTCTAATATATTCAGACAGTGACATATAGTCTGCAAAATTGAGCCTCCAGTTTTAATGAACAGCAGAGGACAGTATAATGTACCTGAAATCATACTTATAAAAAATGCCTAAACTAAGTAGTAGAACTCAGAAGTAGTAAATGTGATTTTTATTTTGTATGCATATGAAATATTTTGTATTTTTATTTATTTATTTTAAATGTGCATTGTTATAATATTTAAGTTAATTATGTTATGTTGAATTATTTTTTTTTTTGCTTGAAATAACTGAATCATGGCATTGTTTAATTTTTTTTTTAATTTTCATATTGAAATAAATGTATATTTTTATATGTAACAAATAATTTTACTTACATTATAACTTATTTATTTTCTTTATTTAAATTACTAATAGTAATACTGATTTTTTATTATAATAAATATTTTTTATAATTTAACCACTAGTTAATTATTTAAAAAATTAATTATTAATTTTACTCTTAATAATTATTTTAAATAGGTTTTTCGAATAAAATCGTAAATAGGTACTGTGAATCGCAAATAGGTTCAAAAAGCGGAATTGAGTTCATATAAGGTTGTTGAGATTCAAAATGTCGCGCGGAAATACGTACAATCAAACTTTTTTTGGCAGTTATAATATTTTATTTTTTATGTAGAAAAAATTAAATTATAATTAGATGAAAATATTTTTTTTTTAATTAAAAAACACTAATTGTTGTAATTTGCAAAAAAAAGAATTAAAAAAAACTTATATATTTCTTATTTTGTCAACTTAAACTAATTTTTACTTAAGGGGGCGGAAATTGGTACATTTACGTTAATTTGTATTTTTGTTTGGATGTCTTTCCATTTCATAAGCATTTAGTATTATTTCCTAACATAAATTCGTGTGAAAATTGCAACTTTCTTTTCGTTTCTATCAATTTTTTAGCAACTTTGATTTGGTATATTCTGGAAAAATTGTATAACCATTTTGAATCCAACTATAAAATCATTCCTAATTGAGGATCTTGCATTTACATTTGTTATAAATATTCTGGAAAAAAGGAATACACTGTAATACTTTAATTAGCTCATCTTGAATCCAACTTTTAAACTCCTCCTCATTACTTTTATTGCATATATATTTCAACAACCAAGTACATATAACAATGAGGGTTGTCTTCTCTTATATTATTGAAATAAATGATTATGGTTTATCAAAATTTTTTCGACTGTTTTTTCCTCTAAAATATTGGTTCCTGAATATTTGTTTCCTTTTTATACCCATACTTGATAACTTCAGAAACTTCAGGGTATTATAATTTTTTATGGAGAAGAATTACTAATTATGTTTTCTTTATGAAAATTAGAAAATGGTACATAGATATACATAAAAATTACCTTTATAAGTTGTAAGTGACTCAAATTCATTGGTATCATCTACTGAAAAAATAAAAAAGTAGGAAAGAAGAAATTTTCGTAATAAGTATGTGGTATTGACTATTGAGTGAAAAAATATTTAAAACATATGTACCGGCATTGCATATTACTTACCTTGATAATTACACTTGTATATATACATACATATATCAAATCAAGTCGAATATAAAGTTGAGAAATCTGTTGTTTTTTGTTTCGTAGTCATTTTTGTTTTTTTTTACATATTTTTAACATAAGAATATCCCACCAATTTTTGAAGCATTTAATAGGAAGTATTTAGTGCAAGGTTTATTATTTAAAGTTTTCTTTAAAAAATTTTATTTTTTATGTACATTAACATTTATTACTTCAAACACGTTATTATAAATTCATGACTGCATATGAGTATTTTTTTCGAATTCGAGTTGGACAAGAAAGAAAACTAAACTAAAAATTTAAATTTGTTTATGATCCTTCTCAAAGGATTAATAACTTTATTTCATCTACCAATTTAATTCAAGCATTAAAACCAGTGATGCTGAAAGGGAATTTGCATTTTCTATACATTATATTTTTTTTTTAATTGCGTATTTGTTTGTATATATATATTTTATTTATAATTCATTATCATCATTGTCCGGTAACGCCATTCGTGGGGCATAGGGCGAATTTTTTTATTTATTATTAGCGAAATATATTTAAATATTCAACCAAAAGAATGAAAATTAATGAGTCTTAAAATTCGTAAAAAGTTAGAAATTTCCCATGATTTGTATTCCAATCAATGTGCTAGTTAAAATTTATTGATAAAGGTATTTTTTTTTATTTTTTAAATAATTTAAAACAAAAAAAATTGTTTAAATTTAGAAACTTTTGAAGGTATTGTGGAGAAATTCATCAATTGATCATAAAAAACTGTGGGTAAAATTAGAAAATTGAAAAATGATATTTCGACTCATCGCTCTGATTTCACATTGCATAAATTTATTATTTATTTTTTATTTTCTCTTCTCCCTATTTTAGAGTTGGAAGTAGATAATAATTTTAGTTTGTTCGAACACGGTACGTATAAAATGGAGTTAGTGCTTTAATAATACGACAATGAACCAAGTGAAGCTAGTTTTGATGAAACATTTACATGGATGAGTAGAAATGTGCGCATTTGTAATTTGTTGAGAAAATTTAGAACAGTATTTGAGGCATCCGTCCATTAACATGAATTATACTTCATCTAGTATACGTGTGCTTTGGATGAAATTGTGCTTTAAAGCGGTGTACTATTATTTCATAGTACAATTTGATTTACTCGCGTTCTATATAGGTATATAATTAGGTATTTTACTTATTTGAGGTTTTAGTCTTGGATAAATTCGAAAGGCGTAAGATTATGCATAACTATTTAAGTTTTGAAAGTGTTAAACTTGATTTTGTTTACTTTACTATAGAAATTTTTTTTTTGTCAAAGTAATATTTTACTATGCAACTCATAACTGTTCTCTTGGAATAAGCGGAGGTAGCTGTGGCATTATATCTTTTGAGGCAATCATAGGAGTACTGCAATCCATAAAACTATTGATTTAAATTGTAATGATTGGATTGACAGTTGATTAATTATATTTGTAGCATTAAATTGTACAGTTCATCAAATTAAATTCCTTCAAACTTGAAGTTAAATGACCTGATTCGAACCCAAATCCTTTTTGGGAAATTGAAATCCTGATCTGAACTTTGATCTTTGTAGACATTATGTTCTTGAACCATACCCAATGAAGAGCTCTTTTAAATAATTCTAAAGCGTTCTCAACAGGTGGTTGTGCCTGTAGAACGATGAGTTCGAAACCATTGACAATCCTGATTAATACTTCTGCTATCAAGATATTTCTAAGAACGTACTTAAATAAAATTTTTATGTTCTATATCTATATGTCTAGTGATGTTATGGTCGACCTTGTGATATTAGGTTCGTCGTCAATATTTTCGACATTTTTTTGATATTTTGGTAATTATTTAAAAGTTCATTAATAACTTTTGACTGAATTAAAACGTAACGTAATTCATACGTAACTCAGATATCTATTAGAAACTTGAGTATGTTGGGTATTAATTTCTTGTTTGAATATTTATTATTATTATATACCGCAAATTTATTAATGTTTTATTTGCCTAAGTTGGCTTTAGAAAATAATACAGCAACAAGCCTTCATAATATTTATTTTTCGTTCTTAATTCGAATATAAATAATTATTTACCTTAAGAAAACAAAACTTATTAAGAAAATAACAGTATTCTTGTTATAAAAATGTAAACGTAAAAAAAAAATCGAAGAAAAACAAAAAAAAAAACTAAATTTAATGAAAAAAAGAATAACAAATTATCATAAAAGATATGCACACAGATACCGTTGATTTTATTTTAAAAACATATAATTTATGTTTAGTAATTTTAACGACAAAAAAATTTTATAATTTAAATATTTGCGTGCTGAGAACATGATGGTACTTTTAGTAAACGAAGCAGTCAAAAACAAATGTTTAATGTTCACATGAAACAAAAAGGAAAAATGTCTTCATAAAGAGTTTGATTTTTTGCCCTAAAAATAAGAAAGGAATACACAATATACGCGTATAATAAGGAAATTATTTAGAAGGAAAGGAAATAATTTATTACTACATTTATTTACTCGAAACAAATAATTAATTGAATTAAATGAGTAACAAAAATCTACATTAAAACTCACCACTGTTCAAAAGAAAGAAAAAAAAACTTAAATGAAATACCAAATGTGAATTAATTTGGAATCATAAAATACATACTTATGATGTGTACATACTTTATATTTTCTGCGTTTTTAAATTATTATTTTACTTTTTTTTTTATTTTTTTAAAAAATGAAACGTGGTAAAATTATAAAAAAAAATATTTATTTTAATGAAAATCAAGAAAACTTTTCTTTTCTAGCAACAAATTTTTAAAGAGAGAGTAAGCAGAGAGAAAAAAATGACATTCTACTAAATTGTCTCATTATTTTGTCATTTCGGTGTTCACAAATGGTACGATTAGGCACGTCTTATGATGATTTTGCTCTAGATTTCCTTTTAAAAAAGATTTTCTTTTGTATTAATTTTAATTTTCATTGTAATTTTTTTTTTATTTTATATAATTTTTATACAAAAAAAAAATATTTTATTTTTGTACATAAATACAGTTGTATAATACAGTTATTCCGATTAAGTCTAAGATATCGTTATTTAGCTTATTTTTAATTTTTTAATTTAATAATTTTATATAAAATAAATTTAACGAATTTGGACAGTCCGCATTATTCTGTTTTGCAAATCTAAGTTACTCAATTTTAATTTTTCGACGTTTTCGAGAATTTCCAAAAATTTTTATATAAGTAGCTTATTAAATTCAATTTTAAAGACAAAAACTGTACTTTTCACACTGTACGATGATGACTAAAAACAGCAAAGCAGTGAAACTATCTCGTATAATTTTACATATATTTTTCTCATTCTTATTTTGAATTTTTTTATTAAATTTAATGAAATTGACTTTTAAGTTTATATATAATTTTTTGTAAAGCATTACTTATATAAAATAACAACTAAAATTTTTGGTTTTTAATTTTGAAAAATTATGCTTATAAAAGAATGAAATAATTTTAAAATTTACATACGTTTTGGTAATTTTTAAACTTTTTTATTCCTAAAGCTATGTTTGAATTAGAATTTTAAAGATTGATTAACTCAATTTCAATCATGTTTAAAAAACAATGTTCACGTATCACATGACTTGATTAAGTTCGACAACTGTTTTCTACAAACTACACTATGAAATAAAAACAAAAACTTTTGACAAAAAAATTTTTAATTTATTTTCTGATTCATAAAAAAACTTAAATTGATAATAACTTGAAAATGTCCTTGCCAGGCCTGCACAAAATTAAAATAATATGATATAAATTTCGAAGGGATGTGAACGTGTTTGCCTTCGTGATTAAAGTTCAACACGTTTAAATATTTTGTATGATCAAATCATAACATGGTCAAGCGTTAAACACTATTAAATGGTGCATAGCATAATAAAAGTAATAAAAAAGTGTTTTCTTTTACACACACACACGCACACACAAAAAACCAATAACAATGAAGAGGAAAGAATGTATAATTTACATTAATGAATTTTCCTATGATTTTTATCCAGTTATATTCAGCCTCTTTTATTTTTAGCAAGCAAATTTTAAGCATTATGAAACAACAAGTAAATACTAATTTGATATAAATGTAGTATGTACATAAACAGGCAAGTTTTATATTGAAAATCTTCAGGTCTTGCGAATTCTGTCAATAAATCTTTGACGAAACATCGAAGCTTTCAACGTCTGATGAATATTACTAAAATTATTGTATATTACTAAAAACATAATGGTAATTTCAAAAATAACGTTATCAGAAAAAAAGTGTCATTATAGTTTTGTCTTTTTCTTGTGAGTGTATATCTAAAATATCAGTTTTGTTTTTTTTTTAATAAAAATATGAGCTCAAAAAAACGAATCAAATCTTTTGTGATTCAATTTAATTTTAATTATTTAAAAAACATATGATTATTAACGAAAATAGAAATTTGTAATACTGTTCAAAATTTTTATTACGTTTATGATGCGATTTCTTTTTCAGATATTTTTCCATATTTAAACAATTATACACAAAATAAATGTTAACTTTAGAGAGTCTAATTATTATTACATTATTTTTTACTTTCTAATTTAATGTGATTTGTACAATGAAAATAAAATTACTTATGCCTACCTGGAAATATCTAGTATGTACCAAAATAAATTTTATACGTGGGAAGTTTACTAGGATATCGTGCTTAAGTGGGGTTCGTGTACATACATATTTGTTAAAATGAAAATTATGATACAATTTTATACTTTTTGTATTTACACAAAAATTATAGATTTTTTTTAATTTGAAAGATTTAATTTTTAATAAATCGTTTCAGATTTTAGTTTATTAGGAAAGTTTTTAAATATTTTATATGTACATAATTAAAAAAAAATTAACATATAGCCAATTTTCTTTTCAAGACTCTAATGACGAGGACAAAATAAATTTTTAAATAAATTAAAATAAAATGTTTGATACAACAAAGTACGGACTTTGGAAACTAGAGCAAATGTTTTCGTAGATTTCTTTTTCATCGTATGTAAATACATATCTGTTTTCTCTTTTGAGATGATCAGTTCCTACAATATAATATATGTGTTCATTTTATATAAAATTTAAACTCTAGAAATTTTCAACAATAGCCCAAAATATGACGCTGTGAGCTGTAGTTTTAACTGTACTTGAACAACAATTATTACGATAATTGTGTTATGTGCAACAATTGTTTTGAGTAACAAATTGTTTTTTTTTATAAAAACCTACTTTACATACTCAGATTTAAACAAAAAATACCAACAAATCTTTTGCGGTTGACAAAATAGAACAAAAAATAAAAAATAAAAAAATGAAACTAGTGGACCTCTGTGGAATTATACAGTATTGGCTGTATTTAGAATTCTTTATGAGCTTATTGATTTATATGATTTTATGTCACCGTTATGTAATTTTTACGTCATTGGAATTTGGCGGAACATTGTAAACTCGTTAAATTATCGTGGTTTTACATTTATAGGACAAGTATTTACATTAGCATTATGTCCATTCCTGTAGATAAACATTTCGAAGTCTCTTATAAGTCATATAAATAATTATTTTAAACTAAACTTTGAAAATGTTGTCATTATTATCTGAAATATTTAATCTTAATATCTAATCCCGTAAATAAGTTTTTAATACCGTATATTCAAATATGTACATATTTAATACCGTTTTTAATATATATATCCAAATAATTAAATAGAGTTGCTCTTTAAATAGATATGAAACTCTGTTTTTTAATAATTTTTTATATTTAGTTATTTATTGAAGAAATACTAAATAGTTTCTAAAAAAAGGTTGAAATCGAATGATTCAGAGAAAATAGACTGCATCTGCATCGAAGATTCTTCGAAAATGTTAATTGTCATTATAAATTGCAAGTGACTTTTTTGTTCATTTGCATATTTTGAAGAGTAAACCAGAACACTTTGATTATTTTTCTAATTTTTTTTATGTTCTTTTGCAAATAGAGTAAATTTGTATTAGTATTTGTATGACATAAGCTGATGTTGAAAAAATTGAAGTAGTAATCATTTCGAATTATGGAAGAAGTATGAGAAATGGAAATGTAAAATTGATCAGAAAGTCGATTCGAATCGTATTATGCATAAATACAGCATACATATAGATTTACATAATATAGATTATGTTGGTATGTTTATAATGAAAATTATATAGAACAGATTTTAATACTTTTCATGAATATGTATGTTTGCAAGTATATATACTTGATTTTTTGAAAAATATGCTTAAATTTGTATGAATATGATTCATAAATGTTACATAACCACCATCATTATAATTCTTGTCAATATCAACTTAAAACCAAGTTTATTAATACTATACCATCGTTATAAACAAGTTATTTTCTGTTATTTTACTTTCCTTATATGAGTTACTTTATTTATACATTTATTTTGTTAATACGGCATTAGAGGATATTATTATTCATTCGCATACATAATGCTCCCATATTATGTTTTACAATGTCTTCCAAGGTTGTTATTGTTTTTAAACCAATAACATCTTGATGTAAAAACAAACATGGGAGAAGAATAAGTTTTGTTTCAGTGACCTTAAAACGTATGAGATTATATTACACTACAGTTTCATAAAAGGGATATCATAGTATCGGAGGGATTAGTCAATTGATATTGTGAGGATTTTGCATTTTTTCTATTGTATGCAACTTATACGAAACTGTTTCTTTAAGGATTTTCAAACTTCTTTAGTTGATTATTTGTATTTATTTTGGGAATACATAATTTTGATATACGTATTCCCGAAGTCTGTGTATAAATATAATTAATACGGTTATTGTAGAGCTTTATATCTGGTTTATAGGGGATAATATATACAAACAAAAATTGTTACTGGAACGTTTAGAACAATTAAAAAGAATTTTTAACAAGTTTAAAATAAAAGTTAAAACTTTTCAGAATTATTAACTAATATCTAAGGGAATCGTGTGTGCATCATTTTGAAAAAAGATCAACGAACCTTTATCGCAGTTGCAAGCCCTTTCCTTTGTTTTTAATGAGAGTATATCTTATAACATTTGCTTTTTTATTCTTGAACACGAGATATAGGGTGTATTTTATTATATATATTGAATTATATAAAACATTTTCATATTTTGATATTTGCTTGTTTTTGTTGGTAATCGATCAGGTGTAAATTACAAGTTAGACCATACTGAATTATGAAACGTGCAACCAAATAATAATCTGTCATTAACAATATTAAAAAATTTAATTGTTGTCAAATTTTCGTTCATTAATAATTATTTTAATATTTGATTGCAAATATCGATATTTTAGAAGCAACATCATTTCCTGATTAATGGTTGTGACTAACGTGAACAGAAGCCTGACAACAATTAAATTATTTCATTTTAAAATATAAATAAAAACAAAAATCCGGTTAATAAATTCTATTGTATAATAAATATTTTCCTTATTATTGAATTTTTAGAACAATAAAAAATTATCTAGAAGTCAAAGTATATAAGCAACAAAACAACTAAAAATATAATTTTAAAAATTTTTGAAATTTAATTCTATGAAACAGAAATCTTTGTTTCAATTTTTTAATCTTTGTATGGTATTTCCAGCAAATACAATCGGAATAAATGTACATTGTAGTTAATTTTTTCGAATACATAATCTCATTTACCGACATTATTCAACCGACTGATTTTCAGTCGCTGATAATACTAGCCGAATTATATGCTTACAATCTCCATTTTTGGTGTAAAAAAAAAAAAGTAATATAAAAAAGTGTACACTGCAATCTTTGTTTCAATTTATTGGTTTAAATCAACATAGCTCATTTGCATAGAACTTACACATTCATCATAAAGTATATCGGGTGTGCCAGACTATGCGTATAAGCCTTTTAATAGGGCCAAAGAAGCCAACGGCAAATTTCCGATTTGAAAAACCTATTTCGGTCATTTCAGGAAATTTAAAGTATCACCATTCGATAGAGCACCCTCGATTTAATTAATATGGACACCCCTGTACAAAAGAAATTTGTAAGAAATTTACTCAAACTTAAAGAAATAAAAACGGGAAATTAAAAGTTTAAATTATTTTTTCTCTAAAATTCACTATTGAAATTAAATCTGCATCTCTATGGTGTTTTAAGACTAAAAAAAAACAAATATGTTGTTTACATGGATTGAAATAACGAATAATATGTAAAATACCTTAGCCGTCAGATTTATGTCATAAGTAGATTAATACGTAGGAAATTAGCCGAAATTTCTACCAAAACTCCTTCATGAAACCTTGTCAAGACAGACTTCGTTAAATTTCAGCCAATTTGAATTTTCTGTAATTACATTCATCATTTTCTTCAAAAATTTCATATCAAGCTACGATTCTAAAGTATATTATTGTAGTTTTATAGTAGTTACGTTTAAATTAAATGCAAGTATTTCTAAAAAAAATTATTTTTTTATATTATTTATTCAATTTATTATCTGTTAATTCAGTAGACAGTTTTATGTTAGTAGCAGGATATTTGAAATTTCACTAAGAGAGCGTATACAATGACTAAAATTTTTTATCTATAACCATTATACAATAAATTTAATTAGAAATTATTAAAATTTCCATAACATTTTACTTTTAACAAAAAGAACATCTTACTATAAGTAAGTAATAATAATATAATTATTAATTAATTATGGATACAATGGTGATATAAATCTATATCTATGTATCAATGTTGAATATCAATAAATCGAACTTGTTCTTTTTATTAAAAGTAAAATGAATAATGATTTGGAAATTCCAATAATTTCTAATTAAATGTATAATTACATAAATTTATTTTATAGTTATAATACATTTTACAATGAGATTTTGGTTGATTTTTATAACTAAAATCAATAAAAATAAAAATAGATAGTCTAACACGATAAATAACTTTACAATTCCTAAAAATAATTTATTAGTTAATTTTTTGTATTGAAATTTTTAATAATTCTCAATTTAACCTTAAATTTTTATCATGTAACTATATCCATATAATCACTTCAAATATTTTAAATATTCAATGTTCTTATTACATTTCTCGATTACAGCAAAACTATATGAAAATACATATTCTTTAAATATATTCTACCAGGTACAGTTTAGTTTATATCAAATGCATATTTACAACTTTGATTATTATGCAGAAACATTTTCCTTACAAGTATCTTTATTTTCCAATCTATTTTAAGATGTACTCGGTTTTTTCACATTCCATTCAATGTACAACAACAGCAATTTAGTAGTAGTAGTAAAGTAATATGTAGTAGCAACAATAAAGTAATTTCAAATCTTTTAAATGTATTTATGAAAATAAGAAAAACTTTCAGAAAAAATTTTTCAAATTTAAAATTTCGTAAAAAAAAGTTGAATCGCGGAATATAAGAAAAGTTTTTGCTCACCTGCGGCAGTTTTATTGTATTTTTCTTTTATTTTAACATTTTTACATTTTGCATCATGTACAAATACAATCCCAAGTTATCTTTGATTTGTTGATGAAGTTGAATGAATGTTGACAATATTTTAAAATTGCAGTATCATTTTTTTTTGTGTGTTTTTGTAACTTTTAATCTTGTATTTTATTTTCAGAAATAATATATACACTAATTTTGGTAAATTAAAGAATCCCCAAAATATATGTCGTTATTTGTTCTGTTCTAGTGCTTTCGTTTTGCTATTTGTGTATTACTACAATATCTTGTTTTACATTATCATATTTTTATTGTAATTATTGTAATTTTTGTTTGAGATTATTATGCAAATACATATACCTATACGTCCTACATATATATAATTATATACTTATTACTTTTTTCTTTGTTTTTGTTATTCCTTTATTTTATTGAGTTCCACAGACAAAACCAAAGAGTAAAATTGTAATATGCTAATTTCATTTGACGTATAGAACTATGATAAGCTATACTGTCAAAATTTAATTTAGAAAAATGATAGCAAAAATTTTGCTTTGTAGTACGGTGTTAGTAATCTGAGCAAAAAAATTGAGGTTCTTGTTTTGCTCGCCAGGTATTAAGCTTCCAAACTTTTTATTATCGCTCTCAGGTATATACCCCTCAAAACTTTATCGCTCCTCATTTATATACCCGGTATATAAAATTTTTTTTTGCTCGGCAAAATTTTGACATTAGACAATCAGAAACGTTGGATCTTGTAAAATAAAGGGAATAATCGAAGTATACATAGTAAAATGAAATAAATTTAAGTAGCTATAAATATAAAATAAAGTAAATCTTAAAATATATTATTTAATAATATTATTTAAAATATTATTTGAAAGGTTCCATTTTTAAATAATATTTTTTAAGGTTCACTTTATCTTACTTACGATTTATTTTATTTTTAAATAATTTATTTAATATAAATAGATAGATTAAGAATAGGTACATTAATTAATACTAAGTTTATTTAAGATAAATAGTTTTAGATTTTATTTTCACACGTATTTGATTTTCATAATGCCATCTGTTATTGATTAAATGAATTTCTGATAAAATTTTGCTATCAAATTTGAAGTAGTTTTTCCATTCATTTTTGACAGGATAAAATTTTTCGCAGCATACTGAGCTTTAGATTGAACAATTTTTTCAAAAGGAAGCAAATCAATCGACAATCACACTATTTTCCATTTGAGAAAAATTAAAATGCTTCTTTTCTCCTACTCCAGTTTTTTTTAGCTATTTAGCACTTATGTTGTTGTTTGTTTTTGGTTTGATTTTTACAATCAATCCATACTTGCAAAATATTGCACATTGTTCAAATAATTCTTTAACAAACCTTGAGCAAAACATTTTCATCTTGAATGGGAGGATTTAGCTTATTTAATTTAATAGAATATTTTTTCCAAGCTGTTCACCATAAAGTGTGTGTAAACTTTCGCTATATACAGGGTGGTCTGGTTTAGAACAAAAAGTTTTTAAGGGGTGATTCCTTGGAGTATTTAAGGGAAAAATTGTTCTAGAAGAGGGGTCTATCTTTGAATTTACCTGGGCTACAGAGGGTTAAAGAAAATCGGATTAGAAAAATTATGTCTAAAGAATATCAACTACAGCTCAGAAGAAATTGAAACTAAACAACATCTTCTTCATAGCTTTTTTTTAGAACTAATACACCAAATTAACGGTATATGTTGTATGAGTATCAGACTTACCGTTTTTGAATAATAACTGCATAAACTTAAAATTTTGATTTTAAAAACTGAAAATTTTGTAAAAAACGTTGATTATCTCGAAAAAATTCGTTATTCATTTCAAAAAAAAATTGTCCTTAAGAACAGAAAAATAAAATTTAAATCGAAAAAACACCGTTTTGATACCTTTTATTCTATTCATACTCGAAACTTTTATTAAATTTCTCCTAAAAAAATATATATAATTGTCTAACACTAATTTTTGACAACACGGTATCATGCAAAAATCAAAAAATTAAATGATAAACTTTTTTTTATGTTTCATCACTGAAGACTAATATGTGACAATCTCGAAAAAATTCGCTCTTTTTTTTTTTTTGTATTGTTTTGATAAGCTACATCATCCCCTACAACTTTTCCATACACAACTTTCATATCAGACTTGCCGTTTTTGAGGTAAAGTCATATTATATATTTGGGTAACCCATGTTTTAGTAAAAAAAATAATAACTGAGAGTTGAATATTGTAACAATTTTTTAGTCAAAATTAGTTAAAATTACTGAAATTAGTTAGGGTTAATGAAATTTTATATGACTTTACATGAAAAACGGCAAGTCTGATATGAAAGTTGTGTATGAAAAAGTTGTAGGGGATGATGTAGCTTATCAAAACAATAAAAAAAAAAAAAATAGCGAATTTTTTCGAGATTGTCACATATTAGTCTTCAGTGATGAAACATAAAAAAAAGTTTATCATTTAATTTTTTGATTTTTGCATGATACCGTGTTGTCAAAAATTAGTGTTAGACAATTATATATATTTTTTTAGGAGAAATTTAATAAAAGTTTCGAGTATGAATAGAATAAAAGGTATCAAAACGGTGTTTTTTCGATTTAAATTTTATTTTTCTGTTCTTAAGGATAATTTTTTTTTCATTTTACATTAGAAATAGGTTGTCAAAATTGTTTTAAAAATTTGTTTTTCTGAAATATTGAAAATGTAGCAGTTTGTGTGTAACATACGGAAATTTTAAAAATGAAATTTATGAAATTTTCAATAAAAATATTTTTGAAGAATTTTAGAAATGATGTGATAATTATAAATTTATAATTTTTGTTTAAGTGCGCTTGAAATAATTATGAAATCAAAATGTTTTTCTATAAAATTAATTTTACTTCGATTTGCGTAAGAAAAACCAACAAGAAATCAACAGTAGTAGATTTGTGTTTGTGACACTGTTTTCAAATTTAAATCATTAAATTTTCAACTAAATGATAGGATTGCGAATTCCAGTTTATTTTTTTTTTTTCTAAACTTTCAAGGGTAATTTCGAAGACGAATAACTAGCCAAAAGAATAGTAAAAAAATACGAAAACATACTAAATTGATTTGAACCTGATTGGTAAATTAAAAATTATAATCAATTTCAGTAACATATACAGGTATGCCTTAAAGTAATAGGTAATTACAATAAAAAAATAAATTTTATCTAGGATATTTTGTATTATGTAGCAAAATTATTTTTATTTTATATCTTTTCTTTATTAATAAACTTACTTTTGGTTATTCTTATTTCTTTTACTCTATTTTTTTATCTTATTTTTTTGTTCCTTATTTTTATTCTTAATTCTTATTATTATTTGTTCTCCTTTAGTTAAGACGTTATTTCTACTTTAAGTGTTTTTATTTAAAAGAAACAAATATATTATATTTTTCATTTCATTTTTATGTCTTGAATAGTTTATATTAAAAAGAAAATGGGAAAAATTTACATATATAAAATAAATAAATAAGTTTTTAATATAAATTGAAATTTAGAATGTAAACAATTTCAACTGTTTCAATTCAAGCATTTTTTTTCTGCATTTATTCAATATTTATTTCACCTTGAAGTTTTTGCTTTTTTTATAATTAAATTTATTCTATTTAAACTAATTACAATAATTTTCTTAAAAAGAAAAAATATAGACTAGCCTAGACTAAATAAATAATTTTTTAAAAAATAAAAAAAAACACATTAAACTTTTAAATTATTATTAAAAATTTTCAACGTACTATAAATTAAACTTTAAAACTAATTAAACTATTTATTATAAAAAACTTCACATGTCAATGTCAAAATCAAAACAATTAAAATAATAATTAAGCAGTGTTGCTCAACAATTAAAACATTGCTCCTCATTTAATAAAACAGTGGCTCTCAACAAGCAAGCAACTGTCACTATAAGAAGTTGATAATAAATTATAATCAAGAAAAATTAGTGTTACCATCGTGCAAACTAATTGAATCAAGAAAGCCGGCAAAATTACAAAATATTGAAATTTATTTATTTCATAAAAATCAAAAAAATTTCTTACTAATATAATATGAGTGTCGTAAGATCGCCCCCAGTAGGGCGAAATGATACAGAAACAACTTTACCACCAATAAAGAAGCAGTTTACATCAATCACTACAACAACCGTAACGGATCCAACTAGTATTATCAAAATATACAACCACTAAATCGACTAGTACATTACCATCATCAATAAGAACAACAACAACAAGAACAAGAATATTTGCAACTGCAACAACTATGACTCCAACAATAGTTAACTGGAACTACATCCAACCCCAATAATAAAAATAAATACTGTCATAACATCGGTAAGTGAAAACAAAAAATTGCCACTAAAAAGGAATTGAGGATCTGCTGAAAAATTAACAACTCCACCTCGAAATATAAAAAAGCTTAAATCAAAGAACCAAAAAACTCTAAAAACATATTGGCTAAATCAACCTACTACAACTACTTCGTCAAATCCTTTCAACAGCTTTGGAAATCGATTCATTGTTGGAGGAGATTTCAATGCAAAAAGCACAGAATCACAAATAGCAAAGGTAAACAACTATTAACTGCTATAAAAATCAACAATTGTAAGCACCTGAGCACTGGAGAGCGTACTTATTGTTCAAGTGACATAAACAAAAATCTGACCTAATTGGTTTTTGTATATGAAAAACTTGACAATGGATAAAATGACAATCAAATCATGCTTAGAGCTATCATCTGACCATTCACCTATAATATTAGAATACAGCAAGATTGCCTTGGTAGAGCAACAAGAATACACTCTACATAATAAAAAAAAAACAGATTGGGAGACTTTTCGCGAAATAAGACAATTAGAGTTAAGCACTAATATCAGTTTGAAATCAGCAAGGGAACTTGAAAGTGCTGTTGTATATTTTGGTGAAGTGGTCAGCGAAGCCTCTATCAGAAAATCAATCTACCCACTTAATGATAGGATAAAGAAGAAAATAAAAGAAAAAAGGAAGTTAAGGAAAAAATAGCAAATTACAAGATCATCAGAAGATAAGAGAATCTTAAACAAAGCTATTAAAGAATTAAAAGAAATACTGAAAGAACAACAAAACAAAGGAATTAATAAATATCTAAGCGAATTAACAGCAACATCTGAAACTAACTACTCCGTATGGAAGGCTACAAAAATTTGAAACAAACGACTGCCCATAACATAACCCTCCTGTTATGGATGTGGGCTATAACTCCCCATAACTCTCCTATTAAGCAATGGAACGTGAGCTAGAACAAACGATGAAAAATCAATATTACTCTCCAAGTTCTTCAAACAAACATTCTCAAATGAAAACAACAATACCTGTAGTCCACCGATAACTGACTATGAAAATAATGAAGTTAATATTAAATGTATCACCACAGAAGAAATAAAATTATGCATCAAAAAGAGAACAAAACATAAAAAATCTCCCGGATATGACTTACTAAGAGGTAAAATAATGAAGGAGCTGCCTGAAAAAGCAATTGAATTTCTCAGAAATATATTCAATACTATATTTAGGTTGAAAGAATTTCCTAATGTCTGGAAGGTAACCCAAATCATACCAATACTTGAACCTGGAAAAGATGCTACATTAGCAACATCGTACCGACAAATTAGTCTCTTGCCTATTCTCTCAAAAATATTCGAAAAACTATTTTTTGATCGACTAGAACCAATATTAGTACAAAAAAATGTAATACCGAATCACCAATTTGAATTCCGGCGACAACATTCAGTACAACGAGTCCATAGAGTGATAAATAAAATAGCTATGAACCTGGATGATAAAAAGTTTTGTGTTGGTATCTTCTTAGATGTGGCAAAAGCGTTCGATAAAGTCTGGCACGAAAGCCTACTACATAAACTGAGAAACTTTTTGCCAAAGGGATATTACCTAATTATAAAAAGCTATTTAATTGATCGTTATTTCTGTGTTAAATACAAGTCTGAATGTTCAAATTTAAGTAAAATAGAAGCAGGAGTTCCGCAAGGCAGTGTATTGGTTCCAGTTTTATATCTTCTGCATACAGCCGATATTCCAATACCAAGAAAACTGAATACACTATTAGCAACATTTGCAGATGATACTGTTCTACTTGCTTCACATGACTGCTTAAAAACAGCTACTAAACAGTTACAAAAAATTATGAATAAAACAATGACTTGGTTTAAAACTTGGAATATCCAAATTAATGAAGACAAAACTACTCAAGTTATATATACAACAAGAACTCGATACGATTCTGAACCAATATTGATAAATAATAAAGAAATAAAAATTGGAAGCTAAATACCTAGGGATGCACATTGACAATAAATTGACATGGAAGAACCACATAATCCACAAACGTAAACAAATAAGGCTAAAATCCGGACAACTACAATGGCTTTTGGGGAATAAATCTAAATTTACAATGAACAAGAAGTTCCTACTTTACAAAACAATCAGAAATCTGAGGTACCTCAAGCAATACCAACATTAAATTATTACAAAGAGCACAATCAAAAATAATTAGAACGATAGCGAGAGCCGAATGGTATTTGGGAAACGATGATCTACACTGTGATTTAAAAATACTGACAATAAATGAAGAAATTAAAAAGACATGTTTTAAATATCAACAAAACATATCAACCCATTCCAACAACGAAATTAGCACTCTACCAGAACAAGAAAAAATAAGAAATAGACGCCTGAAAAAACACAGACCACATGATTTAATAAATAGATTTTAAGAAAGAAAAAAAAACAAAAAAACAAAATATAATGTAAATGTATTTTAGAAAAAATTACTATAACAAAATGATTGTATAGTTATACTCTACCCAAAATGTAAGGAAAGTTACTAGATGTCTTATATTAAGACAGATGTAAATAAAAATGGGGAAAAAAAATTGCATACTGTAGCATACATGCATCATACCCAAAAACTCGATCTACACTCTGTTCGAAGGCCCCAAATTTAAAAACCTTCAAATTAAGTTTCTAAAATGAGAAATTCTATTCAAAAATATTTTTTTAATGAAAAAGAGAAAATCATGCAATAAAGGGTGACTTTTTATTCGATTCAGACTTATTATACTAGTTTATTCTATTTTTCAATTTAAAATTTAAATTACTTGAACTAGTTCTCTATCACATGTGACCCATTAAATTCAAACATGCATAATATATACTTGAATATACATATAAGATTATATTGTATGTCAATAATCAACAACAATAGAAAATCAAATCACTATAGCGATTACCGTTTAGTTGTTTTCATCAAGTATTTCGTCATCTAAAGCTAAGTGATTTCTATTGCGAAAAGTTCTTAATTGAATCATATTAAAAATGTGTTTATATTTAAATAACGCTTAATAATTGGTTTAAGGTTTGGAACTACACGCTGGGTGGCGCAGTAAATATAACGCCTGCCTTTCAATCTAACGATGTCAGATTATGATGTCCAGTACCCTTTGTGATTGGGATCAAATAAATTACAAAAAGTAATTCCCAGTTTTTAACACTTAATAAGTTGTGGGATACAAATTAATAAATAAATACTCGAATTTGAATAACATCGTAGTTCCAAAATGTAATTAAAAAAGAAAAGAAAATTTTTTACATGAGTTGCTGTCAAGATCATAACAAAAAAAAACCTTGAAAGTGCAGCAGACACTTTATCCACAACTTTATCGCTTGTAAACATGTTACTTACAAATATTTACTTTAAAGTTAATGTAACTTATAAAAAGATATTAAAAAACTAAATGGCCGTGGATGTGCAAAACAGTTTTTTCAATTATTTTTTGTAATTAAATTGCAAAACAATTGGTTATCACTAAAATAAAATAGAACTATTACCAAGGTGAAGTTACTCTCGATTGATATAATTTTCCACATTTAAATTAGTGTAGTTATAATGAGAGTAAATAAAAACTATTGAATGTGATTTTGTATTCCAAATCTTTGTGTAAAAGCAATTAGAATGTTCACCCCATTTAATGAAATTATATATATAAAAAAATAGCATCTGAAATATTTAATTTAATTTGCTAAACATTTTTTTTTCTTTCATTATAGGTTTAGCCATATTAAGATTAGGATTAGCCGAAGAAGCTTTAGATACTCGAGAAGGTGAAGATTTAAGATTAAAATGCCGTTTTAATGAGCAACAAAAAGCTTCTGAATTTTCATATTATTGGGCAAGATGGACAACGAATCCTGTAAAATTCGAAAATGTAGCTATCGGTGACATCCAATTGAATTCAAATTATAGGTAAGTAATTAATTTACACATACAATATAATGTAATTTTTTTTTTAAAGTTCCTTACACTGCCAGAATATTTTTTTTTTCAAGATTTTTAAATTTAAATTTGATATGAGTATATATGATTATATTATTTTGTTTGTTTTTTTTACTTAAGGTGAAATAGCACAATCTTATTTTTATATTTAAATATAGTATTACTACTTTTAAAATGTGCTTATACGCAGAACTTGTGTGGGATTAAAGAAATCTGTATAATTTCTGCTCCCGTATATTTTATTCATCACACTAGATCGTGCGGTCTTGTCTTTTTCAGCCTTTTTATATCATATGATCTATCTAATAGCTCAATCGCCTTAAGGTTGCTATGTTGCTTCAATCTATTTTCGTGTTTAATGGCATATTCATTAATTATGTCACCTAGTTTTTTTTAATATCCTCGTTTGAATAGCAATATGCATTCGTGATAGTTGTGACAAATTTATTTTCGCATTGTTTGTGTTTGTTCGATATACATGCCCAAATTCGCCTGAAATTTTGCACAGTTATTCATGGTAAAAAAAGATCCTGGACGCGGTACTCTACGAAGCCATCACATGACAGGTTCGGGTTGCTGCCATACAACTCCTAGCCAGTCTCAGGAGTATTGCTAAAACCAATTGTGTTGCAGACATGAAGATTTACATTTAGTTTCTCTTTCACAAATAAAGAAATACGACTGTTACCGATTTCTAAAACCTTGACTGGCTCGGGTTACTGCCGTACAACTCCTAGCAGGTCTCAGGAATATTTCAGAAACCAACTGTGTTACAGGCATGAAAACTTACATTTAGATTCCCTTTCACAAATAAATAAATACGACTGTTACCGATTTCGATTGTTCGAAATTTGGATTGGTTCGGGTTGTAAATTCGATACATTTTGTGGTCGTCCCGGACAACGTCGGGTAACTTTGCTAGTAATTAATAAATTAGATTTATATTATTTAATGAGCTTTCACGAAATCAGAATTAAGATTATTTCCCTTATTAAGATGAAAACAAAATCCATATCAATGATCCTATATACATATATAGTATATTAAAGTTATTTAGAATGGCTTCTTCAAACTGATTATACTACATGATATTAAACGCTGTTGGATTTCGAATAATTATAAAAATGGTGTAGCATTGTACAATTGATGTGGGTAAACTCGTTTACATATTGAAGATATATATTAAAGATTTAATGATATCATAATGATATCAATGAAACGCATAACATTGAGATCGAACATTAAAAGTTAAGAAATTTAATATTACAAAGTAAGATAGCAAAAAACAGGTATCAAATAAAGACCAGGTATTAATTTTAAATTTTCTCTAATACCTGATGATTTAACTTTATATAAAAACCTTATTAAGTAAGAAAAATTATGCATCTGAACTAAACCATGAAATTTAGTATGTATGTTTTAGAAATATGAAAATTCGATTTTTTTAATCTAATTTAAAAAGAAAAATTAAATTAAAAACAACAGAGCTACTAATCATTGCTAAGACACACATTTTTACATTTAAAAAATGCTATAAATCATAAATTGCAATTTCCATACAGCCAACCAACCTACTTTTGGAATATTATGCACCAAGTTATATATTGTTCGTTGCAATAAAGACTATAAAATATGAATTTTCAAATTACATGCTAACCGAATTATTCAATACTATAAAATACGCGATCAATCATTAAAACTTTTTGAATAAATTTAAGTAGATACTGTTATTATCGCCTTGAATTTTTCATTGTTCAACTTTTCGGTAGGGGAAAAATAAAATTTTATATAATAATTTTAACCCAAAGAATTTAAGTTACAAATTTTTACGATTATAATAAAAAACTGAATAAAAATAAAATTGGTTTTTTTTTTGTTTTTTTCGGAGGTCAAAAACTCACACATGTTTGAGTCTATATAAATGCGTTGTTGGTAAATTTTTTATTGATCCTTCCAAAAGTGGTTTTACATAATATATACTTTATAGATGGTCCTGTAATTTTTATATTATTAAATGAAAAATAAAAACTGAATGGCTTTATAAAACCTCAATTCACCATCAGGTTAAATTGTGTATACAAATCTTGCAAATCACTTTTTTTATAATAATATCTGATTCTGACCAAACCACATAATTGAAAATCATCCTGCAAACACGTACCTTTCTAGAATGTTTATATACTTTAATATCACACCTCATAAAAGTTAACTTATGATACTCACAAATTCTATAAGTATATATGAATATAATTTTGAGTGATTGGGTTTTGATTCCACAAACCGGGTGGTTTAGAAGTAATTTTTGCAAAAAATTTACGTTTAATTTTAAATATAATAACTGGATAATAATGTATCATACAGATTTATTTAAAGTTACGATATTAATTATAATAATGGATTTACGAATTTTTTTTTTTAAAATTCACAAAGGACTTAAAAAAACAAATGCATTTTTTCAGATGGAAATTTAATGTTTCACATTATAGCTTAGTTAGCTGCTAGGAGTTCAGTTAAAACTTTTGTTGTTGCAAGAACCTGGTACAGTTCTTATATTTTTTGCCGACTTAGATGGTGTAGTATTTATGTCATCTGATTACTAATTAGAGTTTGAATTAGCATCAATGTTAAAGTTAATTTTCTTTCATTATCTTAAAAGAATTAAATTTTATAAAATAATTTTTTTTTGTTGAGAGTTTTATTTGGTATTTTGATGATAGTAGTAGTTTTCCACATTTAATCAGTTGATATAGCAGAAAATATAAAAAAAACAAATATTCTTATATACAAAAAGGTACTATCCATATTCTACTTAAATCCTTGATAATAAGATAAAAATATATAAGTATTAAAAGCGAAAAGAGAATAAGTGTATGTATTAAAGAAGAAAAGAACAACAACAGAATTGAGTTTTTAAATAATTATGTTCTATCTATGCAAAGCAATTTAATTCAAATAATACCAAATATTTATATACATACATAAGGATCCACATGTTAACGGTTCAAGATGAAATTTACCGACACAATCTAAGATATCTCAATTGATTAGTAAGTCCTTCCAATAACCAGTACACAAAAAGTAATAAATGAGTCTTATACAAATAGTACAGTACATTCAGTAAAAAATAATTTAAACGTATAATTGAGACATGTAAATATAGTTATAAGTATTTATTATAATTTAAAAAATGATAGTTTTTTTTATTGTAATTTCAAATGACGCTCATCAATGTGCTTGTAAAATAATATTTATATTTACTTTATAATTTTTAAATGTTATCATAAAGATTGTAAATAAATAAAAATAAAACAACAAAAATATATTTCAATATTCGTGTAAACCCACGAAACCGCAATTTATTACAACGTGACATATTTGTAATATTTTAATACAATGGTGAGATAATAAACTCCTATAACCATCAGATGCTACGTTTATGCCATTGTTTAATAAATATTTAATGGATTGTTTTTGTTAACATCGTATCAGCAATCGTGTATCTAGTTAATTTAAAAATATAATTGACAAATAAAAATTTGTTATTTTTAAAAACTACTGCATATCTTAAAACAAAAAAAAAACAACATCATGCCTTCATATACCTATCTGACAGTTCAGAGTCAGTAGATTCTAAATTCGGAAAATTGCCAACTCTTTTTTGGGTAAAATATCTATTCTCTTCATAATCTTTTTTTTTCGTATTGCGGTGTTCTTTACTTCTTTAAATTTTGTGTGTGATTCCATTTGTATTGAGCAGCTCAATTTTATACGATTATGAAGATAAATTTAGTGTGATATCGAAACGTTTATACTATTTAAAACAATAACCACTAGATTTTCAATTTTATTTGTAATTGTTTCCGTAGTTGAACTTGTTATTTCATCTTATGAACAAGATGTGTTCATTAGGTCCAGCAAGTATAATATTTTTTATTTTTATAACGTTTCATTTTATTTGTTTCAATAAAAATGATGAAAATGATGATTCAAATAATGTTTAATTGTGATAAAATAATGCCAAATTTATAAACCACGTAACGTTTTTTCAATTTCCATTGTAATTAAATTCTATAATCTATATTACTATATTCAATCTGTAAATCAAAAAAAGTACGGTAAAAATATCTTAACAATTTCACAACTGATTTTCCTTATTAATCTTTTAAATGATAGATATTTTTTTTTTCCAAAATCTTTTAATTTTCAATTAGAAGTTTCAATTTAAGATTACGCTACATGTATACATATGTCAAACAAACAAAGTATTAAAATTATAAATAAATTGAAATGATTGAAAACAATTCATAATGAAATTGAGTACGATTTTTTATTAAACTTTGTCGAATTTCGAGGAGTGGGCGAATAGTAGTATCATATTAAATAATAAAATAGCATACAAACTTTTAAAAATATATTTACATTCTTTAAAAATTGTATAGTTATTGGTTTCTTTTGTAATTAGTAAAATAAACGAAATTATTTGTTTTAATGCTGATTTTGACATCTATAGCAATGTTGAAAGAAAGAGAAGAGAAGTTGAGAGAAAGAGGAAGATATTTATTAACATGTTTGTCATTACAATAATCTGACATTTATACAAACAGTTTTAGTTCATGTAGTAGAAGTTTGTTCAAATTGGTTGTAAAAACATTTTAAATCACCCAGTTAATAACAAAAATTATAGTTAGAATGCTCTGCTTTTTTATGTTTGTGTGTGTGTGTATACCATTAAAGGAATTCATATAAATATTCACATAAGGCCATAAGATAAACTGGAATTGCCTGCCCAATGAACATAAAGTTTTTGAAATTATTTAAAACTAAAAATAACAATAATTTAAAGATTGGGCAGAAAATTTTTACCTGATCTGGATATTCTATCATTTTTCTATTTAAATATAATGCTTTATTGAATAATATAATGTGAAGAGAAATAATTTAAAACAAAAAAAAAACTGCCAGTTTATTATACGGTCCAATAATATTCAGCTTCTCATCTAAATTTCAGTTCAGGTAATTCATCTATAAACACATGTAAAAGTTAAATTATTTATCTCTCCATGTGGGTGGGTATAGTTGTGAATTCTCAGTTCATTACGAATTAAAAGATCTAAAAAAAGTTAATTTTAAAATATAGTAAATTTTTTTTAAATTTTTAATATTATGTTTTTGACTATGCTTTGGTTAAGCAAATTTTCATAAAATAAATTTTATTTTTAATTTTTTGTTTTTTGTTTTGTTCTTTGGCTTTTATTGTAAACTTTTATTTTATTTCCATTGATTTTAACATGTAAATTGAGCAAGAAATTGAACCATTAAGATTTTAGATGATTTAATGTTATACCAGAATTAAATTGTATCTTGAAACAGAACTGAATTTAATACTATGTTGAATAAACTAAAATAAAAAAATGAAAATGAAAAATAAAACAAAATGAGGGAAACCCAAAAGAACATAGCTATTATAGGTATAAAACAATTTGTTGTTTCTTTGGTTTTTTTTTAACTTTTTGGTTTTTATTATTATTTAATGTGAAAAAAAAGTTAATTTTTGGACATTATTTCCTTCTTTTATGAAGTTCAGTTTGTAATCAAGAATTGTTAAAAAAAAGTTTTCCATTTAATTTTATTTTGAAAAATAAATCTTAAAATCCAACATAAATTTAAACACTGAAAAGGTGTTCAAAAAAAATTTGTTTTGATTGGTTTTTTTTTATTTTTAATGTTTATGGTTGACTCAATGCTACTAACTAAATGCTTTTTTCTATATTATTAAGTTATCAAATAAAGAGAAAAATAAAAAATAAATAATAGCAACTGTTATTTGCAAAATATTTTCTTTTAAAAAGAAATCTGTTATATATAGTGTTCGTTTGTACAATCAGTAATTTAATAATCGTTCTCTGCATTGCTTTAAAAATGTTTACATTCCTTTATTTCGCTACTTTTGGACTTATTTTATTATTTTCATATGCCGTGATTTCTTTTCGTTGCATTTCAATTTTAAATTAAAAAATAATTTTGTCAATTTTTTTATGATTTTGTATTTTTTTACGGGAGATTTAAAATCGTTTTGTTAAATAATAAAAAAATTTCAGTATTATATTATATTTTGTGCTTCGATCTTAAGTACCTTTTCTATGTGAATATTTTAACTTAAAGAATACCCTGAATATAAACTTGTCATTATTTAGTTTTTGATTCACTATTACTTACTTCAAAATATAGCAAATTATTGGCAATCATTTATACGGTGGAGTGATACTTTTTCTTTTTTTAATTTAATTTTTGATGTATGTTTTTATTAACACCAAAATTAAAAAACAAAATTATAAAAAAAAGTTTATCTGTAAACGTTTTCAATTTATATTCAATATTGTAATGATTTCTATAATAAATCCGTTAATCATCCTGAATAGGATATTCAATTGGAATAGAAATAATAATATCAAAAATGGAATAGAATCTTAAATAGAGAAATTTTTGCGATAAAAGTTTTTTTTATTATATAAGCTCATATTTAACTTTATCATTTTTACAAAGATATAGACACATATTTGTA
The DNA here is from genome assembly GCA_963942445.1 of Argyra leucocephala. NCBI lineage: Eukaryota > Metazoa > Arthropoda > Insecta > Diptera > Dolichopodidae > Argyra > Argyra leucocephala. Next base: position 77,679,899 of record OZ012680.1, on the reverse strand, counting down.
TAAATAAATGAAAAAATTGGATTTGTAACGAAATGAATGATTTTCAAGAATTTAATGTGAATAAATTATTCTAAATTGAAATATATTAACCAAAAATGAATAAGTATAAAATTTTGATTGAATTTTATTTTTTATTTTTACGGATTATAGGACTTTTGTACTATAATAATTATATAAATATTTGTTTAATTATAAATATTTTCCATTTTAATAATATACCTTCATTAATATGTATCATAGTAGATGTTGTATCATCTTTTTTATTATTCAAACTGTCAAAATTAAAAACTACGTTTACATATATAACAGTAAATATTATATTTATTATAAAGTTTGTTAGGGAGAAATACAATAATGTTCATTAGTTAGTTTAGGGTGATAGCTACAGTAAAACCCTACGCCACAATCCTAGTTATTAATATATATAAATGCAATTTCAAACCCTTTAATTAGGTCTGTTAAAATACGTTAAAAGAAAGTTAAAATGTAAAATTATAAACTCGTTGACTTTCTCCAATTTATCGCCATCATAATACACAGATAAATTGTTGTTTTAGTTCTCATTAAGGATTTAGACTCGTCGATTTTAAAATAAAACTCGAATTTTAATAAAATTTTGTATTTCTAATTTATTGCTATATTTAATTTAAAAATATAAATGACTGAATATTTTTTACATTAAATATAGAAAGAATGTAAAATAAATAAAAATTCATTAATTTCCTCTTTTTTTCACGGGTTTGTATATTATTTTTACTGAAAATTCCTGTAACAAAAATTACGTCAAATTCAATAAATTAAAATCATTTGGATTTTATTTCATTCCATAACAATTTTCAATAAAATAACAATATAAAAATTTCCGTAAAAATAAATAATTCCATAATAAAAAAAAATAATAAATAAAATCATCATGCTAAATCATTATATTCAAATTGAATTGAAATAAATAAAAATAAAAATATCGATTTCTAAAGAATTACTGAACCGAATGCCTTTCAAAATTTATTAAAATCTTTGAAATTTTGTGAAAATCTTATCATATGAACATATGAATTTTAAAAAGAATTGAAATCGAAGAAATTCTACACCATTCAATACAAAAATGTCAAAGAAAATAGAAATAACCCTGCCATGTACTTTCATTTCTTTTCTGCTATCCATTTTAAATGCTAGATTGTCAGTACGTTATTTAATCTTCAAGACGTAATTTTAAGTTAATTTTCTTAAGTATATTAAGTTAATTCAATAAAACATGTTTTAGATTTCTTTTAATTCATTGAATAAAACTCTGATATGAATAATTTTATTTATCTATACTTTGTTCTACACTTTCGATATTTTACAATTATTTGAAAAATTATTCGAAGTTTACTCTTCTTCTGAATTTCCAATATTTGCTTATAAAATAATTTATATTTTATCATAATGTGCAAGTACCTAATGTAAAAACTAAAAATTTCGTAATTGTACTTTAGAAATCTCGTGTTTTTTTTGTTATTCAAACAGTTTTTCAGTTTCTAAAAAACTTATTCAATTATCAATCAAGTAAAATTGGTGTAATTGTTTTATTGTTCAAAATAGTTGAATACTTTACCGACTTGACCTTTTTCAGCTTACTTTCCAATGAAATAGTACATGTCCTCTCCTTCCACACATCTTCCTATCTTGGCCTATCTCAACCACGCGGTTCGTAAGTACTCAAGATTGCACGATTGGTTGTTTATAAAAAAAGAAAAAAAAACAAATGTAGAGGGTTGATTAATTATTTTGTAATGTTATTTAAATTATTAATTATTAATTAAATTAGTAATATTATTATTTTTTAAATAATTTAATTGTTGTTTATTGTATTAATATCTCTATTCCTAAATTATTTTTCCCAGTTAGTTCTGCTTCTTTCAGGTGTTCGTTGTTCGCGTTTGCGTTTCCATGTTTTTCCCTAATTTATCCTATAGACTCTGTAAGTTGTAGGAATTCTTTACATTTTCTAAAGTAATATAATAAAGCTGTATCTTATTAAACTCCTAGCAGGCCAATTTGTTAAATTCGGATTATAAAATAACAATCAATAAAGGTAAAAACATAGGTAAAATATATAATAGTTAAGGATTAGGATGTAAAAAGAGCAAAAAGGAATTCAGAAAATTAGTTTGTCACAAGCACGAGTGAAGGAAGTATGTTGCTTCCGAAATATCGATGTTTACAATCAAATATTAAAATAATTATTAGTGAATGAAAACCTGACAACAATTAAATTATTTAATCAATATAGTTTCACAAAATATTTTGAAGAATTTATATATTAATCAAAATATTAGTGGACGAAAACTTGTTATAACGAAAGTAATACTTTCGCTAAATTTAGATGACCTCAGGATATGAAGATGTAGATGTAGATGTGACAAGTACTTTTTAACAGTTAATAAAACATGATTTGGTTTGGTAGAAACTAACATTTGTAGCAGATGTAAAAAAAAGAGAAACATTGATAGTGTTAGTATTAGTGTTATAAACAGTGCAGTTTAAGTGCGTGATATTAAAGAAAATTTAAATAATTCAGAGACAAATAAAAACAAAAATCATAGTTCTAAAATAAAAATAAACAAATTAATTAACTAATTTAATTAAGAAAATTATAACCACCTTTCTTGTCAAAAGTTATACGATAATACCATACCGAAGCGACCAAAACGGCCACCTCCTGGACTTATTTCTAACTACACATTCAGAGTTTATTATTTTATTCAATATCTGTTAACCATCTCCTAGGTGGTTCCGACTGCTTTGTGCATTAGCACAAGTTTCGAAGTAGGTAGTAGGCGTAACTTATTCCATTTGTCCTTTTCTTCAGGAACTTTCCCGTCCTATTGGAAAGTTGCGCAAGTTTATCCTATTATTAAAAAAGATGACAAAAACAATATTTCGAACTATAGACCCACAGCTACTACTTCCATTATTTCATTAGAGGTATAATTTATGCTTTCGAGCCCAACATTCCACTGGTGATATTATGACATACCTCTGCGACAAGCTCAACACCAGACTTCATCAATCTGGTGAAGCTAATGTTGTAGTTCTGGATATATCAAAGGTTTTTGATCGAGTTTGGCATTCCGTTCTTAAAGGAACATGCAATGCTATAGACCAATCTTTTCTAAATGGATTGAAAGTTTTCTTTTAAATCGATCTATCATAGTTTCAGTTGACGGTTGTTAGTCCGACCAACTTAAAATCAATGATGTTGTTACACAAGGCTCTGTCATTAATGATCTGCTCAAATTAACTTTCAATCTAATCTATAGTTTTGCTAATGGCAGCACTCTAGTAGCATCATATGAGAATATCATATCATCATAGCCAAAATTTCCAACGGTTTTCTTAGTAACAAACTAACAGCATTCGAACCACCTCTTGGCTTCCGGTTTCAAAATGAAGGTATTCAGCGACTCAAAAACCTGAATGTGAATGAATTTAAATATGCACTGGAATGAACATATTTTTGATATTGCGAAAAGCGCCGTCAAATGCTTTTTGAGTCGCTGCAAAACTTATTTTTCATCTCGAGACCTTTTAAAAATCTATAAAGCATATATACGACCCAAGCTCGAGTATAACTCACATTTATGGACAGGTGAAAACTGACATAAACTGCTTTAAATTTTTTGGACGAAGTTCAAAACCGCGGCATTCGTCTTATAGGCGACATAAATGTGACCTCATCCCTTATACCACTTGGTCATCGTCGTTTTGTTGGAATTCTATTTTATAGATACTTATGTACTTGGTGTTGGATTTATTTTAAGACAAATATTACCAAAGTTGTTCGCTCTTTCCCACAAAACTTTTCTTCTTTCTTTTTCTTTCCTTTCCTTTAACTATTTTGAAATAGTCAACGGTATGCAAGCACTGAAAAATTCACAACCTAAATTTTGGATATAATATAAAAAAAAAATCAATAGAAAATTTGAAGTTATCCAACCATTTTGAGCTCGTATCAAACAATTCAAATTTAATAAAGTTCCAAATTTTCATTAATTCGCTACCTATCAAAAAAAAAAAAAAAGAATCAACTACTTACATACATATATGTATATTAACAAAATTCCAAGAATCAAAATATCCTTTATAATACATACATAATAATAACAGATATATAAGGACATGAAAACATTAAAATTTTTCTCTTATTTTATTGCCAATATATTGTAGTTATATTAAATTGATATTATTTTCCTTTACCGTTAATATCCTTTTAAGGACATAACCTCAAATGGTCAATTCAGATATTCTATTTTATATTAAAAAAAATATTATTGTGTATACTAAATTAATTCTACATTTATATACGAAAATAATATTCTTTCACATAAGCCCATATTATAATTGTGTGTACTGTGTACAATAAAACACTATAAAAACTAGGTCTTTAATAATATATTCTGACGTTCATTGAAAATATATAAAGACTTATTTATGATGATCTTATTTTAACACGAAATCGCACAAATTTTCTAATTCATCAGGATATATATTGTGTGTTCAGTTATGTATAATAAAATCATTTATATAATGCTATTCACATACGTATATATTCTAATACTCTTTGCATTGGATTCAGTTTTTTTTCTCTTTCTTGAATAAACAAATAAAGTCAAAATTATCAAGAAAATATTCTTTAATGATTTTATTAGGAACTTAATAGTTCTGAAAGATTTTGATAAGAATAATATAGTTAGTTTGATCAATAATACATTTTGGAAACACATCCAATACTATCAAACTAAAATTAAAATGAGTGCTTTAAGGTAAAAAGTCATATAATAATTAATTTAAGATAATGTTGTTTGAAATCAAAATAATACAATTAGATTTCCAGGATAGACATTTTTTTTTTTTAGAATTTTTATGATATAAGTTTCTACTAATTTAAATATGGAAAACTATATCTATTCTATCCTAATGAGTACTGGACCAGGTCGAAAAACCCATGAAGCATTTTTTTTGCCTTCATCGGGAATCGAACGTGAGACTATTCGATTGAAAGGCAGATGCTCTACATACTGCGCCACCCAGCGTGTCCGATAAATAAAACAAATTTTTTTTTTTCTAGTCAGTCTATTTCTATTTTCATATAATATTTTTTTATTTTGAGTCATTGTCTTTTATATGGATGAACAATTTTAGGGAGAATTTTCTTAGCATAATTACATTTTATTCACATTTTAGTTTTTATGATGTTTTCAATGCGTCTTTTATTTGAAAAAAATCAGAATCAATACACAGGACTAAATATTTTGTTAATAGATCAAAAATAGTGTAACTGGTTTATAATAATATTTATAAGCTATGCAGTTATTTGCTGAGAGAAAAATTATTTGAGAAAGTTAATTTTCATATTGAAAACTAGAAAACTAAAGTTTAACGTTGGAATGAAAATCAAATATTTAACAGAGTAAAACCTATAAACTATAGATACTATAAAATACTATACAATAGAAATTGGTCTTACATCTTTTTATGTAATTTTTATCCGTAATAACTTTTTACTTTCAAACTAATTTTTTTATTTCATTTTTATGAAATTATTAAAAATAATGAATAATTACTAACCGCATAAGAATAATTTCCTAAAACAAACAAATTATATTAGTTTTACACTTGACCACAAAATATAATAATTCAAGGACATTTTTTTTCACAGAAAATCTAAAAGTACCTTATTCGCCTATAGATATGGTATATACTTAGGTACGAGTAATATGATTGTTTTTTTTTGTAAGAAATAAACTAAGTTTATTTGTAAAGAAAGTAGAATTCTACTGTTTATATCTACAAACACAAACTAATTGTATTTGGTAAATATTTATCTGTTGGATTTAAAAAGAATAATATAGTAGTTTTTGAATAATTTTTATTATTTTTTATGTAACGGACAAATTCGTTACTGAGACAATAAGTATCAATTTCTACTTGATGGATTTAAATTAATGTTGTAATATTGATTTTTTCCGACTGTGTATTTCGCCTACGACTGTGTATTTCGCGTTGTTATTGTTTATGTTGGGATGGAATTGCTATTTTTGAAATTGAAGACTTGAATTTCCGAATTAATAATATTTTTGTTATCAATTGTTTTTTATTACACTTACGTTGTCTTATAGTATTTGTACTGAGATTCCAAGCATAGTTCAATTCTTATAACGCGAAGAATTTATTCAGGTTTTAGTATGTAAAGTGTTCCACCCTTGCAAACCGATTGGGCTCTGAGATATGAAAAAAAAATCAATTTGATATATATACAATTTCGTAATTTTATTAATTCTCTTTTATCATCATTCATTATATTTAATTTGTAAATTGAAAAAAGTACGGTACAAATATCTGAACCATTTTACAACCGATTTCCATTATTATTCTTTTAAATGATAAATATTTAAAAGGAGTCGTTGCGAAACTAAATATTATTTAAAAATTTTTTGTTTAATTTCAATTTACAATTTCACCTCGTATAAGTCATCAAAAATTGTAATTTATCAAATTGCCGCAACTCACCCATTGCCATAATTAAATTTAAATTTTATTTTTTTTTTAAATAAATTGTTACATATGCGGTTGTTATTTAAGATAAATCAATAAAAACAAAACTATAGTGCCAAGAATACATACATTGAAATGATGGAAAAAAATTCATAATGAAATTGAGTCCGATTTTTTATCGAGTTTCGAGGAGCTTGCGAATATTAATTTATCTAATTTTCTTTGTTTTGAAATTTTGGCTCTGAAATGAAAACTAAGTTTCCAGTAATTGAAAAACCTCAAACATCTTAAAACGAATAACCAATATATAGTAATATATGATTCAAAATCCATCTTTTTTGCAGTACTTTTTTATCTATATTATTTACTTATGGTTAGTTATACTCTAATAACTGATTTTCTGTTCACCAGATACAATCAATATTGAATGTATATTAGTTTATACCTAGAAAGTATTTCCCACTTCCAGTTGATCTGGACATATATTTTCCCGTCATGTAGGGAAAAATTTCAAAAAGTTGCAAAAAGTTATCAGGAGAGGGAGTCATTTTAGATTTTCTCTGGTTTCATGACGTCACTGTGTGTTATGTTTGGTAAATTTAAAACAAAATTCTCAATATTTTTTGTGTAATTTTTAATTATTTTTTTTTTGTTATATCCCTTTGGTTTGGAAGGTCTGTCACAAAATATTTATTTATTCTTACTTAGTTCAAGTGTTTACAAATTACAATATTAAAATTTACAATAAAACCATTTTACAATAATAAAATATAAAACGAATACAATTAGTAATTTAAAATAGAGATCGCAAAAATTATACAATTAGTTTACACAAAATTCCTAATGAAATTAGGAAATTACATTAAATAAGGATTTTTTTACAACTTTACTCATATAAAAATTTATTGTTGCGTTGTATTGATTTGTGTTTATCAGCATTCTGTTAATAGGCTCATATTTTCCGTAGTTAGTCCTGTGAAATGTAATAGAAAATATGTTTTCATGCCTAAATCGTGCTCTTGTGTCTAATTATAGAACCATCAAAGGTATAATTACTACACATAGGGTTTGTAGAGCGAGTAAACGATATGATGGCGAATTTATCAATGTTTAAAAATAAACCATTAAAATATTCATATATACAATGGTACTCAAATCAATGTCTCTATACTTACTAGCCCGGGCTGTGAGAGAGCAACTTTAAAAATGGGACCTCATTTCATATAAATTTTGTCTTTTGTATAGGGACCTTTTTTTTATATAATCCTTAATTTGCTATTTGAATAATTTGTTATTATGATATTTTGTTTTTTTCCTAACATCTATCAAGAATGTTTCTCGCAATAAACACATATTTTGTTTGCAACTCCTAAAACATAAGACAAATACTTTCTAAGTCAATAGTGTTACAGGTTTAAAGCTCAAGTACTTTTTGAACAGCAATCAAGTCTTTTAACGCTTTTCGAAGTTCTAATTGGTAATGATAGGTAACATACAACTCCCTGCATCCATGAATAAAGTCTCAAAACTTAAGGATCTGATCTGAAACTGCCTATTTCCTAATGTACTTAATATAAAAAAATTACATTTTTCGTTAGACAAATAAAATACATGTTAATTAAAAAATAAATACATAAATAAAAATAATTAAAAATAATTTCATGTGATCACAATTTCGATAGATACACTAGCAGCTTCAATAATGCTTCTACGAAATTTTGAAGCATAAATTAAAACAGTTTTGTGGAAAAGGTGAACATATTTTTATTCCTAGAATGGCGCTAAAATCATTAGAAATACCGTTCGAACTCATACGCTTAATATTTCCGGTGAAATTAAGTTTGAGCCGTGCTCATTAACAAATTGCAGTGAGAAATTCTAAAACTTTTTGGTCTGCAACTGAAAGGAAATTGTTTCTCTCATGGAGAACTCCGGACATACATCCCGGTTAGGAACAGCAAGGAACGTGTTTGTTTATACTCCATCATAAAAAAAACCCGGAATAGTATTTACAAAGAAATGTTGTAGTGCAAGCTGCGGTATTATTGATTTTGTTAACGAATTGAAAAAAATATATTAGAATATTTTTGATTAACCAATGTTTTTTTAGTTCGGTTCATAAATTAAATTTTTTTGAAGTAAATTCTACACATTTTGTGTTTGACTTGGACAACATCGGGTAACTTTGTTAGTTTTATATAAACAAGTCTACCAACATAATATTTCCTTTTTTATATTAATATATAAGAAATGCATTTACTGATGGCAAGCCTATTATAAAATTTGTCTGAAAAAAACATAAAATGACAAAACATCCTCTGTGACTTATACTACATGTAGATAGACAGACATATAGATAGCCTGGAGGCGGGAATAAAGGTTGATATCTGAGTCCTTTTTATTTATTTGTTTATTTTTTATTTTATTTTTAATATCAGAAGATTTGTCAAAAAAGATGTTTTTCTCAGCTTATGTTGTTTTTCTTCTTTTATTACTTTTCTAATATTCTTTTGTTTTATCTTATTCACTAATAAATATTCCCGTTAATAAGATATATGGAAGATAGTTTTCAAACAAACATTAATTCAACAACCTCCCGTTCATGTTATTACAACCAAAACAACAATAATAGGAATGTAGTATGTATAAAAATAAAACCCTTATAATAATGTTGAGGTTATTGTGGTGAATAAAAGAAGATAGAAATGAAAGGAAAATATTACCTTCGAATTGGACAACATATTTTTGTAAATGTTTATGTGGAGATATACTTCCTTATGATAAGAAAACAATATTGTTATGGTAAAAACAAAAATGAATAACGAAAAAAAAAATATAATATATATAAGGGTTAAGAAAGGAGGAAATACTTTTAAAAATTTGTTGCTTCTGGTTCTGGTTTTATACAAAATATCACAAATCAATGGAATAAAACCTGATGAAAGAATTGAAAAATTGATTTTACACTGAGTTTATCGAGTCGTGATTTATTTAGAGTTGTTTTTTTATTAGAATTTTTTCTTATAGGTTTCGTTTTTATTTTAAGTTGGTATCTTTTGCATGTATGTATATATATATATATATATATATATAAAATAAATTAAAAATAAATGTGAGAGGACTTTGAATTATTAATTTATTGAGTTTTTAATAATAAAATTGAAGATTATTTAAAACAAATTTTAATTGAAAATTTCATAAGTAAACAAATAAATAAAATAAAACAATTTCGAAAGGGAAAAGGACCTGTAGTTGGACTGCAGATTTATCTGTTATAAATAAAAAAATAAATAAATAAACAAAGTAATTTTGGTGCGGGTGGTATTTAATATCAATAATTTAATCGATGGTTATTTCTCTACATATATACAGGGTGTTTCTGCACCAGATGTATTTTGGTTTGCCCAAATATATATCTTGGAGAAGTGGGTTAGTGAGATCTTATTGAAGAAAGCTCGTTTTAGCGTGCAATAGTTTATCTGACGGAGCTCGATATAACAGACTAAGTACAAAATCTATAAGTTACAATATTTTTAATAAATGCAGAAACAGTGGGTATGTTAATATTGAATTGCAAGTCATAGCATCTAAATTATGTGAGGCGGGTTTTAACACGGAAGTTCATCTTTTTTATGCAATATTCACTCAAGTTATCATTCTTATTTTGCCCAATTATACCGATACAACCTTTAGGGATTTGAATTAAAGCCATTCAAACGAAGCTGGTAATGAAAAGTTTTTAAAAAAACTTGTTTTTTAGCGTTAGGGTAAATTTTTTGTATAATTGCTAATTTTTTATAATATATATAAGCATATTTAGTAAAATTAATAAGAAAATATTCGGCTATTTTTAACAATTATAAGTTATGGAAAGTTTTAAAAAGATGTATAAGGACAGCATATAGAAATTTACTTAATTTTTTTTTTAAAATTAGGGTTGGATGTGAAAAGCCAAGAACCACTAGACAGAACTCTTTTGGGACAGGAACCCTAGGTCTACGGGACGGAAACCCAATGACCAAATTCGCAATGCAGATATTTGATTCAAACTTCGGTAATTTTTTGTTCTTTACGATTTTGTCGGGTTAGATACGAAATTCTAAAAAAAAAAACAAAATTCTTCAAACAAATTTCCATAACTCCATTTACACAATTATTCAAAATAAAATTCCGAAAATCAAAATTCCAATATTGAGAATAAATAAAAAAATTGTCTGATACTATTTCCAAAAAATATTTATTTTTTTATTTTTATTATCGCACAGTAGCGTCATCTATTTTGTTTCAAAATAAAAATCACTTTTTGACATTTAATATTCATTCACTTTAGTTGCTCTGTCAATTTTAATCGGGCACATAGAGAACGCTCTTAAGGCGCTCTGAACGCAGGAAAATATACGAATTTCAAGTTCTGAAGACTCTGAGCAAAAAAAAAATATGAATCTGTTTTTCATAGTTCGTGCTCTGCTCTGAACTAAAAAACGAAAATGCCTATTATGTTTTACGAAAAAATCTTATACAAAATCTTACATACAAGATCTTATTTTCGAATTCCTATTTTTCCTATTCGAAATTTGGTATATCAGACCATTTTTCCCATTCCAGATTTTTTTCGGAATAACGGGATATTGCTCCGAAAAATACTTTATTATAAGAAAAATATTATGAATATTTTTTATTTCACTCATTTTTTTTATTGTTTGGAATCCTTTTTTTTGTATGATGACCATCGGGGTTTTGGGAGGTGGACAAATATCAACTTATAAATAAATACATGAGTACAAAGTACATTTGGGTCATATCCTCTGCATTTGTCATTATGAAACTCTTAAAATATCCAAACAAAAATTAACCAAAATTAAATTTACTGTTAATCTCTGTATTTAATTAAAATTCTAAATTTAGTTCAATTGATAGCAACCGATTTAAAATAAAAAAAAAAGGTTTACTTCTATTTATATTACTATAAAAATTCAATAAAGATTCTTCTGTAACAATATTCTTGTTACTCAAATTTATCATAGCACAAAAATCATAACTTCAAATAACTTTGAAACTTTTTTTTTCGAAAAATGAGAAATTCCTTAACTTTTAGTTCTTAAACAATATTCATAAATTTAATTAATAAAACTGGATAATATAATCTTTTCCTCTTCATCTAAAATACAAAAAACAAAAATTGTATAAAATTGTAGAAAATAAACTTTTGTAAGTTTTGATAGGTTTTTTTAATAACATTTTGTGTGAAAGAAAAGAAGTTTTTCGGCTTCGCGTATTTCTCTAATTTTTATTCTTATTGATTTTGAAAATAAGTATGTTTACATATGTACTTATATGTAGTTTTAAGGAAACTATAATTTTTGATATCTAAATACTTTTTAATAATTATATATTTTAACTAATTAACGGCTTTAATTACGAATGATAAAAAATCCACTAACTAATGTGTTATGTTTGCTGAACAATATTCTCCCAGCTCATAGAACAGTTTGATTTCAATAGAAATATTCATCCCAAAATTATTCAGTCTATACTTGTAGGTTAAAATTGGACATTTATGTACATTTGAAAAGTTTGTTTGTATTGAGTAGTTTTTATTCAGAAAGGAAAAGGAATTAAGTGTATGACTCCTAAACTTTAACTATAAAACATTAACTTATTCTCAATAACAAATACTTGTGAGTCTCTTTAAAAAACTTTTTTGAGAATACAAAAACTTTTTGATTTATTTTTTGATCAAAGGAATTAATGTAATCAAGGTTTAAGCTATAACAAATTAGTTTTAGCTATAAACTATGTAGATATCGGAATAGAAGTCCATAAAAATGTGCTCAAACATACGCACGCTCATATTTTGATAGTCATTTATGTAATTTTAAAACTGTAATTTTTTATGAAACACAAATTTTTCGATTTTGATAGTTGTAAAAAATTACGGTAATCATAGGAAATGAAAAAAAATACATTTTGATAGTCATTTTTTATGAGTATAGTCGCAACAATGACATTTTCAAATTGTTAAATGATATCTTTGGTTATAAAATAATTGAAAAAACATCGATTCAACAAATTAATTTAAAACATGATAATAGAGAACGAAAATAAAAACAAACAATTTTCATTTATTCTATATTTTATTTTATATTGTTGAACATTTATCTATATACATGTAAAATGATTATATTTTTTACTAATTCGTAACTATTTACTTTTATGAATCAAATGCCATTTACTAATCAAAAAATATTAAAACATATGAACAATACATGAAAATAAAAAAAAAAAATATGAGAGAATAATAAAGTGATTTCATATAATTTTTTCCGACTATCAGAATAAGAAAAGGTCATTAAAATGATATGAGGTTCATCAATTTTTATGACATAACTATCAGAATACGGGACATTAACTGTTTTTATATTAACAAACCATTAATACGAATCTAGTTCTATTTTTGGTTTAGTGGAAGAGGAACAAAATATATATTTGTATTTGTCGATGTGTTCGGTTAGTTAACTAAATTTTGGATATTGAGAGCTATCCGAACCAACTCATTTCTTTTAATTTGTTCTGAATAATGCTGAATTTGGCCATGAATAGTTTAATAAATTAATTTAAACTAATTTTTCATATCTTCTAAGAACTTCATATTGCCTTCTAATCTAAAGGCTTTATGAAGTTTTTGCATATGAAACTATCTAGTTTTTCTTTCGAAATCTTGTTTCTATAGAAACAATAAATTTAGATGCGGAACATTTTGCTGAATTTTGCAAGTTAATTTACAATATATCCCCTCAATTCTGTCTTAATAATTCTCGAGAAGCTATTTTCAAGTTGATTATTTCTCAATAGTTTTCACCACCTCTTCCTGTAGTTCTTTAGAATATAATATTTTTATTCAATTATTTATGTTTTAAAATATATCTGAAGTGAGCTCAATAAATTACATACATACTACGTCTATAAGTAATCGGAAAAATATATTCAAATCAAACATACTTGTGCAGATCATTATAAAATTGTATTTGTTGCAAATATATAAAATATACAGTAATATAATAATGCTTTCTTTTAAATATGGGCAATGTTTTGTATTTATATAATAATTATATAATATTTTTATTTTTAAATAAAAAAATGTAAACTCATATTTAAGTATATAAAATCATAACACACAATAATATATTTTTTTATATTCATAAATTGAATTCGTTTAATAAACATATTTTTTTTAAAAAAAGGATATCTTCTACATATTTATTTATTCAGGATATTTTTGTAAATAATTAGAGTTTAATAAATAAAATTTTTAAAAAGGAATGTAGAATATAATTTTAATGAAAATATTTTTATATTTTAATTAAATTATGTGTAGTTTATATGTGTTAATTATATAATATAGTTATTATTTTTAAATTTATTTTTGTATCTTGAATTGTAATATATGGGAAATGTTCTAGGAAATATTTTATTTTATTTTATTAAAAATAATTAAAATAACTATTTTGAAGTTATGAGTCTGGATGGAAAATGGAAAACTTTTTAAGAAAACCAATGTTTTGTATAATATTTGACTAACACCTACATTCTTATCTCTAATCTCTTATAAGCATCTTATAAAAATGAGAATGCCGATTCATATTTTATTGTAGGTACGGCAGCACTTTATTCTATAATTTGCACTTTATTCTATATTTGTGTTTTAATATTAACAAAAAATCATGTTTACATTGTATACATATTTGTATAACAAAATTTTATCCATTGAATTATTCATTATTGGAGAAAATATTAATATATAGAATCATTCAGACCTTAACCTAAGTTAGCTACCTTAGCTAGTTAGTTACATTTTAATCATTTATCAACAAAATAAAAAAAAAAATTATCAAATTATTCCAAAAAGCGTTTCCCAATTATTCAATAATACTAAAATTATTAACTACCAGCATTCCATATTTCCACAGCATTTTTTTTTTCTTTTTTAAATATTATTTAGTTTATTTGAATTAAGTTTTTAAAGTTTGTGTTCTGATTAGTTTATATTTTTTTCCTTTCCTTTCACACTTTATTTATAATATTTATTCTTTAATTTTTAATTTTTATTCTTTATTTTTGTTTATTTTTATGCCGCTTATTCTTACTTAGTTTTCGATTTTCCTTTTAAATAAACTATATGAATTTATATTTTTTAGGTCGTTCGGTAGAGTGTTAAAAATGCTTAATAGTACGTTTTCAAGCTCATGTTTATGGCTAAACAACTAGCTCATAAACCAGTCAAATGTCAAGTGTTCACAAGCTTTTTTGGAAAACCACGAGCTGTTAATTTCACATATTTAATATTTATATAAAAAATTTTTTTTTTGTATTATCTTTGAGTAGAACTTAGCTATTATAATTGGTCATACGATAAATAAATAAAATAAAAAAAAAAATATGGAGGAGAAACAGATTTAATATCTTTGCTAGCTTAAGCTATTATTAAAAAAAAAGAAAATTATTACAATTAATAATAGCAAATCATATAGTGTTAATAAATAGACTTGTTGTAGACTTTACACAAGATAAGACGACTTGGAAAAAGGTAAATGTCTGTTTCTAAAATTAAATTAATTAAATTAATTAAATTTAATTGAGTAAATTAAATTTTTAGACTAGAAAAAGTTTTTTTATTGAAAAAGATCTATTCTTGATATTTCTTGAACTTCTTTTTGATTTCTTATTCTTTTTTGTTTTTTTTTTTTTGACAAATGAAAAAATGAATTTATGGCAAAAAAATCAAGGGTCATGCAAAAAAAATTTTAAAATCGACAAAAAATCGAAATTTCATGGATGGGTTACATGTTTTTGAAGTGGTTTATGATATAAACACCTAGCTAGTTGTTTATGATTTTCAGCAAATTTGTATGGGAAACAACTACGTAATCAACCAGGTTATCGTAAACACCATGTTTAAACATGGGCTTGAAAACGTACTATAAACTGTTGTATATGTAGTTTGGTTTTTGTATATCTGATGTAAACAATGAAATATAAAAATTTGAGCGATTCCTAGTGTTATGGCTATGTATGTCTATATTATGATTGAGTAAAAATGTGTGTTTAATCATAGTGTTTGCAAGATAGTACATTTCACGTTTACATATGTGAGTCAAACTTATGTATTGTTCACTATATAATAATTCCGTAGGATATCTTGGTGGAAAGAAATTAATAATTTTAATAGCTTTTTTATATATGACATCCAACTGTTTGAGATATGTTTGTGGATCGTTACTCCAAATGGGATTTAGGTATTTAATATTAAAGGAGATGTATGAAGAGTATATTGTATAAAGGGTATTGGTATTAATATATTTCCGCAGCCTTCTTAAAATAAAAATGTAAGGAACGATTTTTTTAATTACATAATCATTATGTTGTCGTCATTTCATTCTATTGTCAATAATTAATCCTAGCTAATTGAAAGTTTTTAGTTATTTCTATGGTTTCATTACGAAATCATAGTGTTTATTACTGAAAGGCAATATTTTTGATTTCCTAACATTTAATCTCATTTTATTTTATTGTAGTCATTCATCAATTAAAGTTAAGTCATTTGCGATCGATATTTTTTGAAATCATCCGCATAAAGTTGAATGATTCCATTAAGGTTTAGCATGGTGATATCATCAATATAAATTTTAAATATAGCAGCCCCCAAGATGGATCTCTTGGTACCCCTTGTTTTATCGTTTCTAAATTAATATATACGTTGTTGCAATGAACAAAATTCTTTAAATAATATAATAAAAAATAAAGATGTTGGAATGCCTATAGTGTAGGAATATTTGATTAACAGAATAAAATTAAAATTAAAATAATTATAGTATAGTAAAAATTCTTTGTGAAAAATTTAGAATTTTTAAAATTAGGATTAATTATAAGAAAAAAAAGTTTATTAAAATATAAATTAAAATATTTGTAAAAAGATAGGAAATTTGGTTAAATTTTTTTTGTTGAAATCCTTGTGTTGAAGATATAGAAAAGTTAATAATTACTTAATATTACTTTTTTAAGATTTTCAATATCATTGTGGCTTTTGATGTTAAATATTTTACTTTCCGTAATAATATTCAGCCCAATCGTAGTTGTCAGTTATCAGTATTATTTATCAGTATTTATGACGAGTTTCAGAAATTCTGATACGTGCTATCGTGGTTGTCAGAACTATCAGGTTTTCTGACAAATAAAAGACTGATAGTTAGTTTGATTCAACCACAATATTTAATTAGTTTATTTTTAATTTGATTTACATTTGATTTATTTTTTATTTCACAAACCTCCTTTTGTTTACTGAAAAAAAAAAACAATTTTCAAACTTATTTTATTTCACTTATATTTTTGTCTTTTCTATGAAATTACTTCACTTTATTTTATTCTATTTTATTCTACTTTTACTTCTTTTTTATTTTATTTATATTAGATTAACACTTTTATTTTATATTTTATTTCACAAAACTAAACAAAAAATAATTAATTCAATGAATCAGCTGATTTTTGAAATGTCAAATTATCAGTATTCACAATAGTAAATTTTTTTGTGTAAATTTAACAGTACGTATCAGTACTACGATACCATTTCTGATAAATTTTCTCAGTTGTCAGTACACTGATAACTGACAACTACGATTGGACTGATTATCTTTAATCCACAAAAATTGATAATTATTTTTAAGTTTGATTTGTTTTACCTCATAGTATAATTTTTTTTTGTAAGTGAGATATATGATTCCTATCCTGATAGATATATCTCTCTATTTCCATTTTCTGCCGGAAAAAATTCAGAAGTATAAATATGCTGGGTTTTTTTTTGCCATGATTTTTTCTTTTGTTTCATTCTTGCGAAGATGCACCACAAATTGTTTGTTTTTAATTACGCCTATACCTATTGTGTTTATATTTAATAGAGTAATTCGATCTACCTCTATGTCATCGTCTTTTACTATGCAATTAAGTTTTTTTTGTGATATTTAGAATTAGTGAAAAATATAAACATTTTACAGGTTGAAAAATATTAAATAAATGTTAAAATACATAAATTAAAATATAAAATAAATGAAAATTGTTTGTTTTTATTTCATTTTCTTTAAAATAAGTATTCAAATTAATTTGTTAAATCCATCTTTTTAAGTATTTTATAATTTTATTAAACTTCAAAATTGTCATAATTTGACGTTTCTCCGAGTATACTCAGATTTTACTCATGAAAAGATCACTACCGAAATTGGCTTGTTTTAATTTTTTATGATTACAGTAAATTTTGTCCGACTATAAAAATTGAACAATTTATGTTTCATAAAAAACTACATATCGAAATATGGGCCTAAGCAAAATGGATTTCTAAAATTAGGAAGGATTACCAAAACACAACAGACATCATGAAATTGTTAGGCAATTCACATTAAAGAACCGCTTCTGGAGATTTAATATATTCAAAATTTAAGAGCAACATAAATTTCCGTTGTAGCTCTGAGTTAAATTTAGCTTAATTAATATCCTGGAATGAAATTAATTCTCTGGAATTCTGTTGCAGATAGTTGAAGATCCAAAATGGAGCAATTAGTAGGGAACAAATTTTTACCCATTCTCAATTATTGTTGTGGTGTTAGGTTGGCTTTTGGATCATTTTTTTCAAGTGAGTTATTCATTTTTTTTCTGTTTGGGAAATTCTCCTTTTTCACATAATAGAAAGTTGTTTAGAATGAAAACCTAATATACCAAAAAATTAACAATAGATATCTATATACCTAAAATGAATAGTGACCACGACATCCTAAAATAATATGTTAAATATTTGAAAACAAGCACCCGTTATCTGTCGTAAATGAAGGAATCAAAATAAATTCTAGTCTTATTTTCTTAAACTTTTTAAAAATACTCATTTACGCTTTAATCATTTCGTATTTTCTAAAATTTTATTTAAAAAAAAAAAAAAAAAATTAAAAATCGTTATGTTTTGTTTGTGTTTCTAATCGATTTCACCGCAATTTCAAAGTGTTTATAAGTTTCGATTTCAAAAATAAGTATTGTATACAGTTCTTATATTTTCTTAACATTTATTGACTATCTTCACTTTGTCAAGTGTTGAATTCCTGTGCCATTACGAACCATAACTGAAAATATACGATTACGAAAATTATATTCAAAACTACTTGGGCAGTGTGCACTTTAAAAAAGCAAGTAAATGAACCACGACAGTCAAAAAAAGAAAAACGACAAAATATCTGTATACAACGAACAGCGGTTAACCAATAAATATCAAAATATTTTAACTGTAATTTTTTCCTTTAATAATTACCAAACTAAAAATTAAAATAATAAAGCAATGTAAAATTTTCAGGTAAATTTCGTTAATAAACACAAATTGTTTTTTTTTTTATATTTTTTTATTACGGAACGTATTTTAAAATTTTCTTTCAACTGTTTCGTTATTGTTATGACATTTCACCACTTTCTAATTCGTTTATTAAACCATACATTTTATTTTACACTACAAATAAATTTTGAATTGCATTTAGTTTTCCCATTTGATTTAAGAAAATTTTTTTTGTTACTCTAAATTTAAATTTTTAATTTACAATAATCAGCAAACAAATTAGAATTGTAGTGGTTTTATTTTTTTTTGTATATATCATATTCATAACATAACATATATATGTATTATGATGAGCTTAAATATTAATTAATTGATGTGGTGTACCAAAAAATTGTATTAAATGTAATTTTTTTTTAATTTTTAAGGGATACATGTTGATTTGCACGAAATTTTAATTAAAGTAAATAAGCTTCATTGTAAAGTATAGTGTAAACGTTTGTTAATCAGATGGAATTGTAATGATTTACAAAGGTATAGGTAAAAATATTTAACATCTACAAGGTTAAAGCTGGGTAAACTACGGCTTGAAATAGTGTTGTAGAGTGAATTTACAGTGCATCGCGGCCGAAAATTGACAAGTGTTATTATGTGTACGTGTATTTAACAGTAAGAAGCTTTAAACAGTTGTGAGAACAGTTACATTTTTGAATAAACAGTTGACTGACTCTTATAAATTTGAATAACTTTAACCAATGTCTGATCAAATTCAAAACGTTTAAGCTGTGAATTTTTAATAAATTTAATTTTAATCGCCCTGTAATACTCTTTTTATACACATAAAATTTAAAAAATTAATGTGGTAATATAAAACCGGAGTATAAATTTTGAAATGTTAAAAAGTCTTTTTCTTCTTTTTTAAACAAAACAAAAAAAGTACATTTGTTTTTTTGCATATAATATGATTGTATACAATAATTGTACTTGAAACGAACATAAAATAAAAAAATATGTAATAAAAAAACAAAAATAATATGAAAGGAGGATTACAAAAAAATTAAGGAAGAAAAACTGTACCGAAATTTGTTGAAGTGTGAGAATTATTTAATAGCAAATATGTATATAAGTAAAAGTAAGTAAGAATGGGGTGTGTGTGAATGTAGGTATAGTTAACCACCATAAATTAAAGTAAATTTTCAAAGTAACGACATTTTTTATGTTAATTATGTATAAAATCTTGTTAAAATTCCGTTAATGTAGTCAAAGCAAATAATTTTAAGGCAGGTGAAAAACACCAAGTTAACCATTCTTATTACATTTAATATTTACAGATCCTTATATAATACATATGTGTGAATATTTACATATATTAAATTCGTATGTGTGTCTAACTTTTAAAGGAATCAGCTACACATATTTTTATTGGGTTTATTTTGTATTTTGTACATAAAATCACTGAATTTATATACGTGTATTAATAAACATTCAAATAAAATGTTGAGCACCACTTACATAACAAAAAGAACATATTATTTTAAATTTAAAGTGAATTCGACGTATATGTCTTTTAATAAAATTTTGAGACAAATTAAAGAGAACAAGAAGTTTGTTCAAATATTTACAAATAAGGCTTAGACAAAATTAGATATGAATATTTGACCAAATAGATTATAAATATGAAATATTATCATAAATATCATATTTTTTGTGGAAAGTTTTATTATCTGTAATTATAATAGACAAGCATTTAAGGACTTGCGCAGTAAACACGTTCCCATTTTATCTCTCTTCTCCTTGATGAACTCTTAATTATATAAATAAGTCGTATATACAACAGAAATGCTCATACGTTTGAATTTTGCGTTGATTTGAGTCTTGAGCTGAAGATCTTCGTTTGTTTATTTTAAGAATTTTCATAGAATACTTATTTTTGTTTCATAGAAGTTAACCGACGAATAACATTTCTATGTTCGTGATATATTGAAAAATTCTTAAAATATGATATGTTCTGAATTAGAATTCCATGAGGTCATGGACGCTAATGTAAATAGTATTAACAAAATAATATATCGCTGTATATTTAACATAATGTAGCGAAAAAATCCATCGACATTGTATATGTTCATTTTCAGTTTAATTGTACATAAATTACTTTGATAATTGCAGATATAGCTACATAGCAATATTTACTGTAAGCACAGTATCTGTTTTACTATATATTTGCATACTGTTAGGAAACAAAATCCTAAATATAAATTTTAGCATACTTATGTGGAAATGATAGTTATAAATAAGTTATAATGTAAACATGTGTTTGGAAGAGGAGAAGAATCATTTAAATGATAAAAATAAATGTACATTCTCGTATTTACAAATATAATAAATATGAAAATAATTCTATTAAAATTACGACTAATTTTTACGTGTAACAATTTTTGTTCAAATATGGATGATAAGGTACTAAATATTTAGGTATTTTATTTACAAACATTTTATGTGTAAGTGGTATTCATATATATATTAATATATTATATATATATATATATATATATATATATATATATCACTCTTCTGTTCAGTAAATATTATGTTATTTTATATTTTTTTGCTGTTTTGTATCCGATACCAAATTTTAAGTACATATTATAATTTTTAGTACATTGTTTGCATTTTAAGTCTCTCTATTTCTTCTCTGCTTTTTTTAAAAGAATTATTCGAAACTGGTTTTGATGAGATATACTATTTTTGAATAATATATATTTCAATTATAATGTATAATAATACATATCATATACATGTAATTTTTGAAAATATTTCAGGATGTAAACTGAAATTTATTTTTCGTCTTTATATATTTTGTACAAGTACCAAGAAAACGTATTCGAACACAAATTTGGCATAAGTTAATTTGATACACAATCAATGTTTTTTTTTTGCTAAGATGAATAATAATATGAATATTTGAGAATAGACTCTCGCAACTTTTTATCTTTTTCTAGAGATCAGCTTTCGGTAAACTGAACTGTGTTTGAGGTTGTTGGATTAGAGTTAATTGAGCAGTCATCATGTTATTGTCCAAGTTGATTGGCGTTAGATTTCCTTAAGAAGTAGAATGCCACCAAAGGGGCTTTCGTTAGCAAAACCATGAATTGGACGGAGGGTTGAAGAGAGCCAGTTGGTAATTAAATTTAAAAAAAAGAGTGGGTTATAAGGCGACGCTACTGCTTTGATGTCAATTTCAAAATTAGAGGGTGTATATTCAAAAAATATTTGTGTCTTTTGCGATTTGATTTGTCAAACAAATATCGTACAATCGTATAATGGTGCATTTTACCTGTTTTATGAGTTAAACACTAAGACTTTCAATTAAGACACTGTAAAATAAATTTTAAAAAAATAAATAAAACATAATGCCAATATTTTTTTTATTTTTCTTTATTATAACTCTTATCAAAAGAAATCTTTTTAACATATTAAATGTCTTAAATCTAGTTATCCCAAATAACATATTGGTCACCAATCCTATTTAAATTATTTGTGAATTGTGATATCTGTTTACAATATAATTCTTTTAAAGGTATTGTGAAATATGTATTTAATTAACTATTTCTACTTTTTTTTTTTTTTTTTTTTAATGGCCAAAATAATGTGATAAACACCCTAGCTGCTTTCGCAGAATTTAAACCATTTAGTATAGTAATAGAATAAAAGAAAGTATAAAGGAAATAAATAAATAACATAAACGGAAAATAAGAAGAGAATAGATGAGAAATAGAAAAGAAATAGTAACACAGGTTTACAGACAACTTAACAGAAATTGATTCACTCGTTTTTTGAAAACTTCCAAGTTGTATTTTTAGGGAACACATGAGGTGGTAGAGTGTTCCATAGTTTAGAGGTTCGGTTAACGAAAGAATTTTTGTATTTCACAGTTCTGGTTCGAAGAGGCTCGACTACAAATTTGTGGGAATGGGCTGCTCTGCGAGTATTTCGTTGGAATGGTTTTATTTTTGGCATAATACTTTTAATTACGTCAGAACAATTACCCAATAGATATTTATAAAACAGAGTTGCTGCTCCTACATTTCGACGGTGACTCAGCGATGTTAGGTGTTGTGTAACATCTTCATCATTAATAATTTTGATGGCTCGCTTTTGTACTTTATCTAAGTACTGGAGGGTACTGTTGGGTGCACCGCCCCAAATATGTGAGTTATACTCAAGTCGTGGTCGAATGTATGTCTTATATTAGAAGAAGGTTGGATGGTGTAAAATATTTTTTACTTCTGCTTAAGAATCCCAAACATTTCGCGGCATCTTTTGCAATTGCCAAAATATGGTCCTGCCACGAAAGTTTGTTGTTTATCTCCATTCCAAGAATTCTTAAGGTTTCGGAGTTTTCAATATTTACATTATCGAAAAGGATGTTTGGTAATGAAGGCCTTTGCTTTGTTGATATTAGGCAGCTCTGGGTTTTTGAAGCGTTAAATTTTACCCTATTTACACTTCCCCAGGCTTGAATTTTTTGGAGATCGCTGTTTAGAGCTCGAGAGATGTTATTTCGTTCTCTATTTACCGAAGTCTGGGTCACTTCAGCAGCTTTCTCAAAAAAATACAAGGAACCAAGGGTGCTATCATCAGCAAAGCTAGATATATGATTTGAAGACGTGGATAGGAGATCATTTATAAAGATTATAAATAATGTTGGAGAAAGAACTGAGCCTTGAGGGACACCAGCATCGATATTGAATTTTTGGGACATAAACCCATCCAAAACAATTTGTATTGAACGGTTTGAAAGGAAACTTTCAATCCACGTATTGAGTAAGTTTCCTAGACCAATTGCTTCTAGTTTTTTTTAGTAATGCTGCGTGCCAAACGCGATCAAAAGCTTTGGAGATATCTAGAGCGACAACTTTAGCTTCACCGTATTTTTTTATGCATTGGTGCCATTTTTAAGTCAAAAAGGTCAAAAGATCACCAGTTGACCTTTTTGACCTAAAACCATATTGGCAATCGCTTAGAAGGTGATTGCTTTCTAGATATGTTTTTAACTGGAAGTTAATTATAGTCTCCATGACCTTTGATATTATTGATGTTAAAGCAATAGGCCGGTAGTTTGAGGGATTTCTAAGGTCACCCTTTTTTGGGATTGGCTGGACATGAGCTATTTTCCATGAGGATGGGTAAATACCAGAAACATTTGATTTGTGGAAAAGTTTGCTCAGCGGTCTGGCAGGGTGTTTGCACAATTTTTTAGTACTAATGGAGGGATGTTGTCAGGCCCGGTAGATTTGTTGGAATTTAGATCCTTTAGAACTTTAGCAACAACTCGAGGACGGAAGTAAACTCTTTTAAGTGAGCATTCAGTTGGTTCAAAGGCAGGTGGAGTTGCTGTTGTTGCTGGCAATGTAGAGTTTCCTGTGAAAATTTTTGCAAGCAGGTCTGCCTTGAGTTCGGGATCTGAAATAACAGCATTGTTATCAATCAGCGGAGGTGTTGCTGATGATGAAAAGTTTTGTTTAACTATTTTAGCAAACGACCAAAAATTTTTACTACCTTTTGGGTAGTGAATAATTTGTTGTCTTAGGCGACTATCATATTGGAATTTTTGCTGTTTTAATACTCGTTTACAGCTTTTACTAGCCTGTTTATAAGTTATCCGGTTGCTTTCACTCGGTATGTTCTTGTAGGAGTAGAAAGCTTTCTTTTTGCTTTTGACTGCTTGCTTGCATATGTTATTGAACCAATTATATTTTTGAGTTGGTTTAGCACTCTTAAGTTTACTCGGAATGAAAAGCTGCATTCCGAAAACTATAGTACTAGTTAATGCATTTGCAGTGAGATTAACATTTCTGTGACGAAAGATAATATTCCAATCAAAATTTTTGAAGAAACTGTTTAAACCATCCTAATTGGCTTTATTGAATTGCCATATTTTTCGTTTGGGAGGAATTTTCTGATTGGTGGAATTAAATTAAAATAATTTTTTTTATTTTACACTTAAAACTGACCAATTAATTAATTGATGCAATTGAAACAACGATATACTTCCGACTGAATAAAAATGAAATATAACAGAACTGCAACTGATGAAATATTTATAACGAAATACCAATACATTCCGACTCACCATAATCTTAACTACTGGCATTCTGTTGTCATGACCAGCAGTCGGTTATCAAAACCAAATATTTATAGCAGTCGGCCATCACAGCCGAATGTTTGAATAAGTCGGCTATCACAGCCGAATGTGTGTATCAGTTGGTTATCACAACCGAATGTTTGTTATTGCAACAGAAATTATTTTGTTTGAGTTTTATTTATATTCGAAGATATAAAAGCTATAAGCGATGGTTATCATAGCCAAATGTCCGTAGCTATCCCAACTGAACTTTTTTAGTGATTGATTTCGGTTATGGCAAAATTATCGGTTATGGCAGCCATATTTTCAGCTGTGATTGGCACATTAGAGTTATCTCACTTAACGATTGGTAATAAAAACTACTTTGAGGCTGCAAGTACTCCAAGAAAGTTTTTAGAGCTGGAATTTCGCAGTCATAACCTTATTTTTGGTATAGTAGCCGCCTGATAAACTCAAAAAAGTTGTGCGTGTAGTATCTATAATAATAATAGCCAAGGATTTAAGGACATGCGCAGTAAGCACCTTCTCACTTTATATCACTTCTTCTAAATGAATTCTTAATATATAAATAAGTTGTACATACGACCGAAATGCGCATACGGGTTAAAAAAAATTCTATTTCGTTTTATAATATTCAAACTTTTAAATAAAATAGCCATTTTGTGTCATTCAACAACTTATTATTTTTATACATAATTAAAGGAAATTTATTCTGTTATTTTTTTTAAGTAACTGTTTCGAATTATTGTTTTCTATATTTTGTTCATTTGTAGTAATCATATGGTTTTGGTTAAAAATATGTATAATGTATAGGTTACATTAAAAGTTTTTTTTATTTTTAGTAATTTTATCCCTTAAATGCCACTGACTATAAGGAATATATCGAAAACGAATCAGTATATGAGGGAGGTGTATTTATGTGTCCAAAATAAAACTTACTAACCTCAAAGTTTTTTATTAAACATGAGTGGTTTGTGCTTTATCGTGAGAAGTCTATGTCAGTACGTAAATTACTGTTTTTTTTAAAAACTTTAAATTTGGCTTCAACTGTGATTATAATTACTCAACAGAGTCCCCTAGTCTTTATGTAATTGCCTAATATATTTTTGAAGATCTGGTGTTTTATTTGGATTTGTGGACCAATATGTAGGTTTTCCTATCGATATAGTCTCACATCCATGGAAGCTTAAAAAACTTGAAGTAAAAATTTTAATCTGTTAATTTAAGACAGTATTCAATTATTCGTATAATACATCAAACTTATTTTGACATCTGTAATACAGTCCCATCATTTCTAATTAGCTTACAATTTATGTGATTTTTCAAGTATCCTTCTCCATGCTTATTTCTCTACCATTTTTTCTATTTTGATAAATGTAATTAAGTATTGAAAATTCAACTTTTTTTTTTATAAATGTTTTATGGAATTAATTATTTAAGGAAAAAACAATTAGTTAACAATTTTATTTGTGTAATACTACTTCTTCTTCTTCTTTATACTTAACGAGCATTAGCTATGGTGGTGAAATAATTTAAAGAACTGAATACACTTTTTATTTTCTAAATTAAGAATATAAAAAAACAACATCAGTCCAATTAAAAAAGTATTAAATGTAACCTAAACCAACACAACACAAAAATACCACTCTGTTCATGTATAAAATTTTTATTTTTCTTATGTAAATTCGTTACTTTATCAAACACTTTAAAATTTAAATAGAAAAATTATTCTGGTCAATCTTTATTCTCGTCTTAAAACTAATTTGCATTAAAAAGAATAAAAAAAAAATATGTTTTGTTTTGTTGTTTTTATTTTCTGAATTAATACTTAAACTTTCTTTTCCTGTACAAAAATACTGTTTTCCATTTTTTTTTTTTTTAATTTTCTTACATTGCTTCCTACAAAATTATGTTAAATCATCCTGAAATTGAAATAACAAAAACAGAATTTTAGAAGAAATGAAAATATTGTGAATTTTAGGATTTCATCTTATATAATACATACACCATTATTAAATTATGTTACTACTGACTCCTCTTATACAACTTTCAAAATTAATTATTTTCTAAAAAAAAAAAATAACCGAAATATGTAAGTGTATAATTTGAAACAGAAAAAAATTCAATTAAATAAAATATTAGGGAAAACTTTGCAAGTATAGCATTCAAAATAATAAAAAAAAATATGCCAACATTATTTTTTTTTTTAAAGAGTTGACTGTACTGTATTCAAGAAAGACAAGAAAAACAGACTTTTCTCAATAAAAAGGTCGAGTATAAGTACTGATTTGCAGAAAGAGAAAGGGTATTTTTCAGCTATGATTAATGGTATACCTTTTTTTTACGTTTTTCTCATATTTTTTAGTTTCAGTAAATCTTTAACAAATCTGTAATTTCATCTATATTAATTCAGAAAATAAAATTGCCCAAGGTATCATTAAACTCTTTCTTATATACATAATACATTTTTTTTTTTTAGAATAAATGATGAGACATTATAAAGTAGAAATTTCACTTATAAATTGTGTTTCAAATACAATGATGCTAATTTATGGGTGGTTGAACAATTTTCACGAAAAAGTATTTTTATTAACAAATTATTTTTTGATTTTGAAAAATTTTTCTCGTCTATAAAAAAGAACAAAAAAGTATTAAATTGGTATCAAAGTGATAAAAAATAATTTAATTATTATGAAATGACTTAAAACAATTTCTGGTTTTACTGAAGCAAAAAGAAAAACCCCATTTATCACATCTACCGAATGTATAACGTAATCTTATAACAACGTTTGCACTAGTTCATAAATTTGTCTTACTTGTTAGTCTGTTGTGTACTTAATTTTGCTGACAGACATTGCTTCTCGTATTTAATCGTTTCCAATAGTGGGAAACCAATATTGGCGAAAATTTGGTATTTGAATAGCTAAGATTTTAGTAAGATTTTCTGATTTATTAGGCCTTTTCTGACAACTGTACAAATTTGATTGACTAATAATTAACTTAGGTACATATTTTATCGGTAAAAACGAGTCTGGAACTCCATAAACACGTCTGGAAGTTTGCTATTGGCATCAAATTTTGTGTCATTTTCATCTATTGAAAGATCTGTTATTTTCAACAAAACAGTGGAATACAGATTTTTCATTTTCAAGCAATTTTTGTTTCATATTGTTCGCGGATTATTATTTCGTCATCTCTACCAGCAATAACATTCAGGGGTCCGTTTTATAAGTTGTTTATATTATCGTTATTCGGATCCATATAATCAATATATTCCACCAACACACTTTTTTCAACAACTTCATTTGTATTTTGTTCTGTAATTCACTCTATATCATGTTATCATGTATTCACATCTTCATTAAAACTCCAACCTGCTACAAGTTTTTTCAATACTTCATAATAGCTCTATCTAGACCTAGAAATTTCAACGATTATTAATACACAAACTTGCACATGTGATATATAGATTTTACAAAATCTGTTGGGGCATGTTCTTGCATATTTGCAATAATAACTTTAGAAACGAATTTAAACAATATTTACAGTAACAAATTCAAAGAAATAATAAAATTTAAATAAATTGAAGTTTTTTAAATGAAAATTTACTTAAATTTTTGTTATTTAAATAATTTAAACAGTTTAAATTAAAGAAAAATAAATTCGTATTATGTAAAAGTATTACGCACGCGGTCACTGTTAATCTAAAGTTGACATATTTTCTTTATTTAAGTAATGTAATTGAAAAATAAGAGCTGAGTTTGGTTTGAAATAGAGAAAATAATAATTTCTAACTCTTTTGGAGAGAATTTTTGAAAATATAACTGGATTAAACACTAATAAAGTTATACTTGCATATGGTATGCAACGAAGGGTTAAATTATCACTAGAAATAAAAAATCCGATTCATAAATTAAAAAATCAATTCTAATTTAAAATAATCTGATAACCTAAAAATCAGCTATTTTTGACATCACATTTTTTTTTTTTAAATTTGTGCAGATTTTACGTATGTTTACGTTTTTTTTTCAAATGAGATTATTTATACTGTTCTCGCAGCATTTTATAACCACATGTTTTTTCGTCTCATTTGAAAATTTTTGCAAATAAAAGTAAACATAAATCTGCTATGTATTCTTATATTATTATTTTTATACATAGTGGCATGAGAACACATCTATAATATACATAAGCACCAATCAAATTATGCATTTAAATTCTAATTGATTATGTGTTATTTTTTGAAATTTATAAACGAATTGTTGATAAAATAATTACCAATTGACAGTTTAAAATCATTTTCGGTGTACAGTTTAGTAATCTATATGGTATAGTTTTTTTTTAAATCTAGCCGTGTGAACATCACCGTGGAGGATCACTAGATGTTTTAATTGATGATAGAAAATGGAAGCACTTTAAAAGGAATCTTATATTATAGTTTTTGAAAGGTTTCCCAAACCACTCAATCGGTTCGGGCAATGATTTGTTCCATTTACAAGAAGCTATCATATTTAAATAAATATTCTTCTTGCATCTCCACTGCTGGAAGCTGGGTCACTTGGATTTTTTTTTCTTACACGTCATAATCTTGCGGCTTTTCTAGAAAATTATTCACGGCTTCTGGTTATGTGAACCAGTTCTCCACTTGCTTTTAGGCCGGTCCAGTTTCTTATGTTTCTCAGCCGGGACATTTGTTCTTCCGATTTGTCGCTTTTCATTCGATTCTTTCGCGATAATTAATTGAAGTTAACAGTTTTATTAACAGTTCGTATTTGTCATTCCTCATTATATAGCCGAAATGTCTTGTTTTTCTGCGTTTGATGACTTGGAGTAGTTCTCTATCAGTTCTTATCATTCTTAGGATGCTTATGATTCTGTCTATACATAAGATATTCTAAACAATCGCCTTATACCACATCTTGCAAGCCTCTAAATTATTTAATGTTTGAAATTTCAAAATTCATACTTTTACATCATACAAAATGTGCATAAGCATAAATCTGACAGTATAAAAAAAAAAAAAAAAATGACCAAACTATTTTTAAATAACGCAATCAGAGTTTGATGCTTATATCACGTTTGCAGAGTTGAAACAGTCTGTTGAAAAATATGTTCTGAGTACAAGTGTGTCAACAACAATGATGATAGTATGCAACCTTGACGAACACCTTTATTTGTTTCCAGATTGTGTGCTACGATGTCATTGATTCGAACTTCTGCAGTTTGCCGCCTTTCTGATGCATTTGGTATTTTTAGTATCAATATTCATATCTATAAGAATTTCTATCATTCCGCTATGGTGTACACGATCAAACGCTTTTCCATAGTCGATGAAGCATAATGCACATCTTTTTGCATATTCTTACAGTTGTGTACTAGTATTTTTATTCCAAACAAAACTACTCTTGTTTCTATTGATTTTTTGAGCCCGAACTGCTTGTAATGAGAAACCCTGGAGTTTTTTTTTGTTTAATCGATCATGTAGAATTTTTAAGAAGTTTTTTAAAGTACGATTCATTAGGCTGATCAGTCTGTATTTACCGTTGTTTTTCTTCGGCAGAGCAATAAAAATTGATTTTAACCATTCTTCTGGAAATATTCATAAGTATTATTAAGTATTTTTTCTAAAATCTCGATGTTTTCTTCGTCAATTAGTTTAATTATTTCCGCTGGAAGTTCGTCAAGTTCTACAACCTTATTTTTCTATGATATGAACATGTTTCGTTTGCTTTTTATAAACATTAAAGTTGTCTTGAAGATGTTGTACTCTCTTCGTTCTGAACATTCTCGATTAAGTCAGTTCGGTTTTGCTTGTCGAATTTTCGATTGAATTAAACTTTGAAAATGATTGCATTGTTCGCGATTTCCATTACGATGTTTTCCACTTTCATTCGTGTTTTCCACTTTCGATTAATTTTTTCCGTTGTCAATTAAACTTTTTTTTGGGTTTGTATTTTTTCGTACCCAGTTTATTTTTTGCAATTATGGTTTTGAGAATGTCAGTTGCTCTGTTAAAAAGGCTCGATGGAATATTTATATTAAAAGACTATAGTAAGTCATTTATCTCAATTAGGATGCTTTCCTTTATTTCGAAATCATTGAGGTTAATATATATATTATCACAAATTTTATTACATTAAATATTAAAATGGACTTATATTCATCCAGTTAACAAATACCTCATAGTTTAACTGCATATATTAACTTATTTCTAATTTGACTATCGTCACTTTATTGTTGATTATTTCATTCTGTTTTTCAGTTTTCTATTATTTTGCTTTCAAAATTGGAAAACTTTCAAGAATGACCAAAGAATTTTTATTTATTATACTATATTTTTATTTTTTTTATTTTTACTTTTTTTCTTAGAATGCGGAAATTCTTTTAAACATTAATGAAAAATCAATGAATAATTTTGTTTTATTTAAAGGGAAAATTCTATTATTTTCCCCTTATTTTTCTTTTGAATTGTTAGCAATGAGAAAATATTTTATTTTATTAATGTTTTTCCTTTCGAGTAATATAAAGAATGGTATGACGTTTGCTGCTGTTTCCTTTGTAAAATAAAATGATAATAATAAAAAACGATACTAAAAAGGAAAAGGAAAAATCATTTAAAAATGTTTTGAGATTATTTTCCATTATTAGAATTAATTGGTTAAAAAATTAATTTATAATTAAAATTAATTTAGGAAGACTTATGTTTCAGTTTTTTTTTTTTTTTTCCATATTGTTACAATTGATTTAAAATAATTTTGTATTAAGTCTGGTTTTAATTATTTTTCTATTACTCTAAACTTTTTGGGTTCTTCTCTCTGGGTAATTTTTTAAAAAATAATAAAAAATAAAGTTAAATTTTTGTAAATATTCTTAACATCTAAAGTTGGTTAGGTAGTTGATGTAGGTGTATTCAGTTAGTATATATTTTTTTGTATCCAGAATAAATTGAAAGAATACGAATATTCTATAAGAGATATTATTTTGTTACATTCGTATTATATTTATTTATTTATCTGCAGATATATCTGAAAGCTACTACAGATCATTTTCGATTTCAGAATGTATGTGTTTTTTTATATAGTAATTGGTATTTATATATTTTGTAGATTACATATTATATTATTTTTATTAGTTAAAATTATTATATGTGTATTAATTATTCTATTATATTAGAGCCGATGATAGGTTGTATTGGAAAATACTTTCAGTAATTTTCATTATGTGAAAATATTTTTGGTTCTCACGGTGTTTGAACCCGTGCTCTAACAGTCATTATATTTTTATACTCGAAAGCTTTACACACTCGGCTACCGAAGCACCGACATTTAACTTTATGCCAGTAAGAGGGTTATGTATTGGCACAAGACTATTTATTACAAGTATTAAAAATCACCTTATCGAAGTCAAGATTGTAAATAGTAATAACTGAAATACAGTTTTTTTACCACATATTCCTCTAATTCCGTCCGATACAAATCTTGCCTTTATTTTCAAACCGAAACAATTTCCAATTTGACCAGCATATTAATTGAGACTTAATAAGTCACAAGGCCAAACTTTTGACAAAATATTTCTATATCTTTCTAAGCCGATGTTTAGTCAATTATATGTTGTTTTGTCTAGAAAATAAGATATTTTGATAGTCTTACTGTCGTCTAAAAAAAAGAGAAATAGAAAACTGTGTTATCTATGCAATAGTTAGGAATGATCGTTAAACAAAAACTGATTTGTTGAATTCTCTCTTTTTCGTGAACATAGAAAATCCCTTCCACAACATATGTTAGGGGAGTAAAATTATAATTAACTGCATTTTACTTTTTACATTAGAATCATATTTTAAACATACCCAAACGAACATTATACGCTGGGTGGCGCAGTAGTTAGAGCGCCTGCCTTTCAACCGAAAGGTCCCGAATTCGATTCCCGATGAAGCAAAAAAAAAAAAAAATGCTTCATTGGTTTTTCGAGCTGGTGTAGTACTGTTTGTCATTGGGATATAATAAATGACAAAAGATAATTGAGAGTTAATCTGGTAACAAATTAAATAAAATGAAACTATTCTATTTAAGAAGGCTTAGTTCTTGACAGTAGTTTTCCACATTTTATGAGTAGATAAGCCAGTAATTTGTTAAAATAAATACTCAAATTATTGTAGATATTGTAGTGTAAAGTTGCAGTACTTACTTAATTAGGCAAGAAAAGGTGATTCTACCTAAGTTACTGACAAG
This sequence comes from Argyra leucocephala, assembly GCA_963942445.1. Lineage (NCBI taxonomy): Eukaryota > Metazoa > Arthropoda > Insecta > Diptera > Dolichopodidae > Argyra > Argyra leucocephala. The sequence goes on along the minus strand of OZ012680.1, from coordinate 77,646,631 downwards.
ATTATAAAAAAAAAAAAAAAAAAACCGCTTACTATATAGTCTTGCAGGTCTTTCAACATCAATATTGGGTGAAGCAAGTATTGCTACTTGGTTGCAGGCAACAGCTTCAATAGTGTTGTTTGTTCTGAATTTCCTTAAAAACTTTGATATTTTTTCTTCTTTTTAACGAATATTAATTGGAAATTTTACGTATTTGTTACCTTTCAATTAATTGTGACATTTGCGATATGCATCTTGAAACGGTTGCCTGGCTTACATTAATATGATTATTAGAACCAACTGAGCATTGACATGATCCAGTTGCAAAAAAATTTAATGCTACCAAAAATTTCAAATGAAATAGTATTCTATTCAATTAACGGTATTGATCAAAAGGAGAGAGCATTTCAATTATTTTCATTGTTTTTATTTGAGGCATTGTGAAAGGATTTGCATTGTCTCTTAAATTTCTGTACAAATATTTTTGAATACGACTACAATAAATTATTAATAAAAACTATTTTTTCATTTCCCTTAATTTTATAGCAACTTATGAAAGACGAAATAAGTATGACATGTACTTACATCTCCTCAGTTTCCTTCATTAATTTTTCCAATTCAAATAATAATATTTCAAAAAAAAATTCTTCAGTTATCGGCTTTGATTTTATTTTTTATTTCTAAATATTATTTACACTACTTTTTTTTACTTCACTTTGCACTTCTTTATTATTAAAATATTTTCCATTTACTTTTAAGATTAACAAGCTGATAAGTTAAAAGATTTTTTAAGTAATTTTTGCCTTATAGCCTTTGTTTCAGAAAAGCAAGATCTTTTAAAGTCTTTTAAAATTATTGACCACTCTCTTTAGTTTAGAATCTTTTAAAGTCTTTTAATCGTATAAAAATATCTTGTAGAATACTGATTTCTTAAGACTTTGTAATAATTGCTAGTTATAAGACTAAAAGATTAAGATCTTAATTCCTGAATAGAGGGGTTAGTTAGTTTATTCTTTTTGTTCTTCTTCTCTTCAGTAATTTAGAACCATCGCACTGTTTTAAAAGAAAATAGTCTGTTGTGATAGCGGGTTCTTATTATTTTTTATTCTCAGTATTGTTTCCACCTTTTGTTTGGTGGTCGTCCTTTAATTCAAGCAATTATGCCTTAGTAGTGCTATTTTGAATTTAAGGATAGAGTCGTTTTCTAAGCACTGTTCTACTGTTGTTCAATTTTCATTAAATGAGGAAGTTCAAAGATTACAAAAATAATAAAAGTAAGAAAATTACTGATAAATGCAGTATATATACTTCAATAGCTGCTGTGCTGAAACCTTAGCAATGAATGAGCGTGGTGAATCAAAGATTGAAGTTAAGAGTGTATTATTTTGGATTTAAAATGGAAAATCATATGCTGTCTTATTAGGTGTGCAACAGGCTCATATGCATATATGTGAAGGATATAGCAATACCTTGCTTATCTAAACTTTGTGAAGTTGTTATGAAGAACCAAATCGTGGATTTTATAAAAACTGACCCCCGAGTAAATTTCTTTTGTAACCAATCTGGCTTTAGACCGGCCACAGCACAACAACTGCAATATTAGTAGTTACAGAGAAAATTATGCAAAACATTGATAAGAAGAGAATCTCTATATTGTTGGTACTTGATTTTAGTAAAACTTTTGACCAGCTTCTGCTAGCTTGAGACCAAGTTTTTCTTTTTAATTTTCTTATTTATTCATGTTTAACTGATAGATTCCAATATACCGCCATTAGTGAAGAGCAATTCGCCTTTCCGGGTGTTATAAAAGCAGTATCTCAGGACTCAATTCTTGGTCCACTTCTATTTATTATTTATATTAATGATTTATCAGCATCTTTAAATCACTTCCTTGTTCACATATTTGCTAATAATGTTCAGCTAATGGGTTCTAGTGCTCTAAGAAAAATGGACGAAGGAGTTGATAGAATGAATGCGGATCTGGAACTTCTCTCATTATGGATCCAGAGAAAGAAGCTTCATCTAAATGTTTCTAAATCTGAGGCTATTGTAATATATAAGAGACCAGTTAAACAAAATCTTCGCTCCATTTGCCTAAGTGGAGTTGTTATTTCTTATTATAAATTAGTAAGGACTTAAATTGGGATAAACACATTTCTCATCACTTTTATCATCAAAAAAACTTATCTGATCCTCAAAAAATTGTATATCTTAAAAAGTTTTCTTTCTTTGTCTACGCGTCTCAGGTTAATTCAAAGTTTAGTTTTACCTAGTTTTTCATGTGGTTGTGAAGTTTTCTGTGGTTGTAATGTTGGAAGTTGTTCTAGGTTAATAAGATCTCTTAATTTTGTTATTCGTTTTATTTTTTCTCTTCACCGCTTTGATCATGCTTTTCGTTTTACTGCTCGCGTTATTGGCTCGGATCTGAATTCATTTTATAAGTTGCGTTGTTTGATTTTAATTTTTAAAGTGTTGAATTCAACTCATCCTACCTACTTATACTGCCAGTTTATTTTTTCCCATTCAACAAGAAGAAGTTAATTTACCTTTCCTTGTTTTAATTCTAATTCTATGGACCATTCTTTTGCCGTAAAAGTTATAAGGCTATGGAATTCGATACCCCTGGAAGCTAGGACATACAATTTATTAACTCAGTTTATAGGTCACTGTAAACTCATTTTAAACTTCAATAATTGATATTGGGTCTTTACTATTGTTTGTTTGCTTTCTCATTTTAATTTAATTATTTTTTTGTTTGGGTGGACACTTTCAAAATTTTGGTATGTTGCTAACGTGCAACGTTACTGTTCTTACTTATTATTTTTTTCTTCTCTATATTTATGTTTATATAAATTTTAGATTTTTGTAGTATTTGAATTAATTGTTCATATTAATATATTTAAGTATTTTTTCAATAATTTGTACGACTTTATAAGGCCATGCCTTCCCTGTACATTTAATTAAATATATAAATAAATAAATAAATATATGTATAAAGATTAAATACTATTATCTAAGTCTAAGGAATATTTTTAACTTTGTTGGATTGAATCACAATGAAATTGTTTAAACAATTTTATAACAGCTTCAAAAAGAAGTACCTCAAAAGTTGAAAGTTTTTAATAATTTTGATGCACTTAAGACAAAAGTACCAGAATCTGTAAAGAGTTATAAATAATTAATAATAATAATTTTTAATTAAATATAACTATCTTTTGAATTATATAAATAAAAATATAGAATTAAATTCTAAATAAAGTCACAAACAAAAACAGAAACAATAAATTTCATAAGTCTATTTTCACTTACTTTCTTCTTCTATTGTATATATTGTATGTTGCAGAAGTTTTTAATTTCGTTACTTGAATCGAAATATATGATCTTTGAGATTTTTTCTCAGCAATTTGCTTAAAAAATATTGTTTTGAATAAAATATATCTTTGCTTGCCTGTGGAATTTATAAGGTCTCCGCTCTACATTCTGCACTCTATAAGTCATAAAGTGTCTTACAAAATTTTTATATATTTTCATCTTACTGCCTTTTTTGTTTTCATATATCCGTTCTTCCCAATTACGACCAGTAAACACACAAATATAAGTGCGGATTTGTTTACTTCCGCTCTCAGCTTTTATTTTAATTAAGATATTTCAAAATAATGATTTTTGTTTTTAAATAGACAAAATTTCATATTAACAAAGTTTTAACAAAATCAATAAACTTTTTCATAAATTTCAATATACTACCTAACACGTTCTTATGTTTTCCTAATCGCACCAGTTAAAAAAATACCTGTTGTTTGACAGTTTGATAAAAAAAAATTCCCACTGAATATCGTTTCTTTCCTTCAAATTCACTGTTGTTTATTTTATTTTTAATTTAAAATAGAAACCACACAAACAAGTAAACATGGTATTTAAATTTTTATGGTTCTTAAATTTATATTTTATATAAATTTTAAATTTTCATTTTAAATTTTATTTTTTTTTTTCACTTACCAATTATAAATTATTAATATAAACAAAAAGTGATTATTTTTACTAAAAAAAGCAAACCTTAACCCAAATACCAAAATTTAACAAAAAAAAATTAACCTTAAAGAAAATCATCTCTTTGTTTTTTGCGCTCTCTCTCTCTCTATATGTTATTAAAATAAAGATTTTTTAGTAGTAGACAGTGAATGAAGAATTCATCAAAACAACTCAAGGCCACTCCACTACAAAAAGAAGAAGCAACAATAAAACGATACAATGAATTATTAAAACTTATTTCTCTGATGAGAATCTCCTTAATTTTATTTCGCAATGAATATTTTACGGTTGACTGTTTCTCATTTTCATTTTAATTCTTCTACTCCTTTTTTTTCTCTTTGCACAATCCCAATTTCTAAATGGTAAACTAGCATGTTTATGAATATGCAAGATATGAAAATAGAAACATCAAGTCTAAGGACTCGCAGTCTTCTGCATCTAAAATAGAAAAAAAAAAAACAAAAATTAAAGCAGATAGCACAAGACAAGAATAATACTTTTTATTAAAAAAAAAAACAAAAAAAAAAAACTTCAGATATACTTTTAAGATAGTAGACATCTGTTGGAAAATATCTTAGTAGCGAATAATTGCTACTTTTAGTTTTATGAACATTAAAAAACTTATATTTACACTATGAATACATGATGTCCTGAAAAATATGTCGTATGAAATATGTGTATGATTTAAATTTGGATGTTAGTGTGTATCCTTCCTTTCATTTCAGTCTATTTTAGGTATTATGTAGAAAAGTTATTCAAAGTTTTGTTTGACATCATTTTCACAAAAAAGTCACAGCGCATCATTGAATTAATTTTTTTTCTACATTCTATGTATGCATGTAAAGATTTTGAAAACTAAGTAAATATAAACGGTTTAGTGCAAATGTAGGAGTTTTTAAGACTCTTAAAACTTATTTTTTTTATATAGATATATAAGTTATGTTTGTTTTTATTGTGATGAGGTTACATTTTGTTATTTATTTTTTTTAATATTTATTTTTAAAAATTTTTGTTTTTATTTTATTTGTTGTAATTTTGAATTTAAAATGTTTTTGTAAGGTTCTGTTGTGGATCACATAAAACATAATATTTGTAATTCATTTGATCGAATTAATGGAAAGAGGGGGTAGAAAAGTTTCAGTATTTCACTAAAATAATTTCTAATTCTTCTTCTTCTTCTTTAAATAGACATTTAGAGTTCTGTTTTTTTTCAATATAAATATTTTTCTCTTCAGTTCTCCAGTTTCTTCGTCTATTTCGACTCCAACGGACAATATCTTGTATGTCGCATGCGTTTCTGATATCGTTGCTACGTTTTTGATCTCTTAATGTGGATCCACATAATTGCCTCAGAGTTCGTGTTTTCTATTTTGATTTAGATGTGTTCGCGGTTGTTTCAATAGCGTATGTTAGTATGGGCCGAATACAGCTTTTGTATATTCGTGTTTTGTTTTCTATTAGCATGTATTTTTTTCTTTTTTTCTATTGGCATGTGGCTTTTCCTGCTGTGGTTCTTGTTTCTGTTTCTGTGTTGCGAGACTTGGTGATATTTACGCCCAGATATTTAAAATTGAGCCCTTGTTCAATTATTTAATTGTTAATGGATAATTTACATCTGATGGTATCCTTCGAAATATTCATAGATTTTGTTTTTGTTGTAGATACCTCCATGTTGTACAATTTTGGCAGTTTCGGTAAATCTGAATAATAATCTTTGCAAATCATTTTCATTCTCTGCGAGTAATTCAGCGTCATCTGCGTAACATATGATATTAATGTTTTTATCGCCAATTCGATATCCCCAAGAGGTGTTAACTGTGTTCCTGATTATTTTATCCATTATTAAGTTAAACAGGGTTGGACTGAGACTATCGCCTTGTCTAATACCTTTTGATGTTGCGATATCCTCGGTAAGCACGCTATTCGATTTGATTTTTGTTTTGTTATTTGTATACAGATGTTGTATTAGTGCTATGAAACTGTGATTAATTTCTTTTTCTTGTATAATATTCGGATCACATCATTCAGTTGTACTCTGTCGAAAGCTTGACTCAAATCTACGAAGCACATAAAGGTAGGTTTATTGAATTCGGTTGATTTTTCAATGAGTTGCCTGAATATAAATACGGCATCGAAAGTAGACCTAAATATTCTTCCGAAAACCATTCTGTTCTGCAGCAATTTGTATCTGGGATAGCAATACATCATTAATTCGCTAGTAGTTTCTGAACTGCAATTAATAGAGAGTTATGCCCCTGTAATTTTTTGCGTTCTTTTTTCTCCTTTCTTGAAAATACCGATTATCACAATAGCATCACGTTGGTTTTCCATTCTAAGGGAATAGTCTGGTGTGTCATTATGTTGTTGAACAATTTGCTTATTTCATATTTGAGCTCGGTTCCACTGTATTTTAAAACCTCGTTTATTATTCCATCAATTCTGAGCTATTTTCTTTTTTTTAGTGCTTTAATTGTTTCTTCTCTTGTAGTTATTTGGATTGTAAGTGAATGTTGAGTGTAAAAATTGCTTTGTAGCATCACAATACTTTGGTTTTGATTTTGATATAATTTTCTGAAATGTTCGGCCCCTTCCTTTAGTGAAATTGAAGATATTTCTACATATTCATTGATTAATTTTTTTCGGTTTCTTAGAAATTCCAAATTGTTTTTTGTATTCCATATAAATCAAATTCCATATTTTGTGTGAATTTCTTCCAAAACTCTGTTTTTATATTCCTTATATTAGAATTCAATTGGTTTCTGACTTGTATATATTTGCGATAGTCACTCGTGCTTTTGTTATTGTCACTGTTATTTATTGGATTGTTTTCAATTTTATCTTTTCATCTGCTTTTGTATAAGAATATTGTTGACGATTAGAACAACTAATTTGTTACATCACGAACAGTATGGGTTTGAAAAGTATTTCAATACTACTCCGACTTGTTTTAGTTTGATTAATTTTAAAACAAGAGGTTTGAATAAATGAAAGTATGTTGCAAACAACATAGATAGGGATAGGGTTTTTAGATCTTCAGAAAGCTTTTGATTATGAAGACCACGATGTACTTTTAAGAAAATTTAGCGACCTGCTCTTAACAGCTAGCCAGATATTCTTTTTTTTTTTTATATTATAGCCAAAACTATATTTGGTTGTGAACCTTCGAGTACTTGCGTACCGTTGGCTATTTGAAAACGGAAAGGATAGTTAAAGGAAAGGAAAGAAAAAGGAATAAAAAAAGTTTTGTGGGAAAGCGCGAACAATGTTGTTAACATTCGTTTGAAATCTTTGTAAATCATAATTAAACAATCCTTCTCTCATTGGGAATGCTTCGAGTAGGACGCGATTCCACAATCGAGATGTTCTTACTATAAAAGAATTTCCATAACCTGACTTAAACCATTTCGAAATTTTCACTGTGGAAGGGTGGGCACTTGATGCCTCTCGTGTTATGCGATGGAAGTGCTTGAGAGGAGGAAGAAGTGACTTTAATTCCTCGGAACAAATGCCAACGCCAAGTAGATATCAATAAAATAGAGAAAGTGCTCCAACAATACGACGATGACCAAGTGGTATAAGAGATGAGGTTACATTTATGTCGCCTATTAGACGAATGGCGCGGTTTTGAACTTTGTCTAAGAAAGTTAAAGCAGTTTTTTTATATCGAGATTCTTCAAGACTTTTACTACAGCTCTTGTTCTGAAGTAAATCGTTCCGAAGGAAGAATTTACAACAGGGCTTGTTGAAGAATTTTGGGCTGCATTAGGGAGTTTCGAGTTGGCTGCAAATAATTTTGCAAAAAGAATTGCTTTTCCAACAGAATCTGATATAATAGTACTATTATTAATCACAGGTGGAAAAGAAGAGTGGCAAAAATTTTGCCCAACGTTTTTAGCAAATGTCCAGAAGGGCGTGCTGTCGTTAGGGAGATCAAAGATATCCCGTCTCCACCTTTGCAGGAATTTTGCTGATTGATAATTTTTTTAAATTTTTTTCTAACCAATTTATAACTCTCATACATGTTGACAATTTTATTGTTCTTGTATTTTTCATAAGCCTCTTTTTTGAACTTAAGAGCTTTGTTGCAGAGGTCATTAAACCAATCTGAGGAATTTCGTTTTATACTTTTAAGACTATTTGGAATGAACGTTTTCATTTCTAATAGAATCCTTTTGATCTGCAGCAAAGTCGACATTATTATATTGGAAACACAACAACCAGTTCGATGCATTTAAAAAGTTATTGAAGCCTTCCCAGTCAACTTGGTGATAATGCCAAGGTAGTCTTTTGGGAGAATTAGTAGAGCTGGTTGTTGTGCCTACTTCGAAGCTTGTGCTTTCAAGACAGTGGTCGGAGTCACTAAGCTAATAGAGATTGAATATTTCTCTGGATGACTAGTTAGGAATAAATCCAGGAGATGTCTGTGCTGGTCACGTCGATCTGGTATCCTTGTAGAGCTTTTGACAAGTTGAGAAAGGTTGAAAAAATTGGAAAAAACTTCAACTTGTTTGCATTCGGGATTGTTGTTACTAGAAAAGTGAAGGCAGTCCCTATTATGAAATGAATATTAAAGTCTCCCGCCAAAACAATCTCAGATTCGGGATTGGCTTAAAGATTTAAATTTATCTGATTGAACAGACTTTTTATAAGCAAATCAGTTTCTAGCTGGTTCGCCTGAGGCGATCTGTAAATAAAACAGAAGCAAATATATTAAAACTAATAGAAATAATCAAAAAATAAGAAACAAAAAAAAAATAATTTAAGTTTTTAAAATTTTTCCTTTTTTTCCCTTTAAATTTAAAATGTGGCCAACATTACCACTTACTTAAACCACCCCTGCAATGAATGCAACTGAGACGCCCAATATCTACACACAACAGTTTTTAATACCTTATTGGGTGTAGAAATATTCTCCGAGGCAGGTTAGAACACTGAGAAAATTATAATGAATTAATGAGAGATTTACAAAAGAAAAAGAAAGTTGAAAAAGATTCTTTAAGCCATATTTAACAAAATACAATAAGTATAAATAAATCAATTAAAAAAGGTGTTCTACAGGGCTCAGTCTTAGGGTCGGATCTTTTTAAACTGTATTTTAATGAAACTAGTGGATCCCCTGCGTAATTGCACAGAAGTAGTTCTTTCAAACACAATTTTATGTAAAAAGAAATATTTGTTTTGTTATAATTGTAGTTGTTTTCTGAATCGCTTGATTATTGAATATATATATATATAATGAAATTAAAGTGTAATACCTAATACTTTATGTCGAAATTAACACTAATTTCAATATAACTTAACAATCGATATATTTTAATTCGTTTATAGTCAAAAACGTGTGTAGTCACAATTCTGTAATAGCAATAGGTCAACACTGAATTATTTTATTAAAACACTGATTTATAAATAGTTTTTTCTGTTCTTTATTACAAATATGTATATTTTGTGATTACATAACAGAATTGCTATTTATGAATAAAATAAAGTTTAAAATTGTTATACGAAAGATATTTTATTGAATTTGATTTTGTTTATAAAGATGCAATTTTTTTTTACTACGCCTATAGTGAAACAACAAAACGGTTATAGTCAGAAATATTACTAAAATTTAACGAATGCTTATAACCGTGTTTTACTGCATATATTTTTTTTAATGATAGCAGAAGCAAATAAATTAACATTTACTATAACATTTTTGAAGAGCGATTTGATCTGATTTTTGTTTTTGTGTTTTGTTTTCAACTTTTGTTTGTGTTTTTGTTTTTGTACGTTTTTCTATTGTGTGTTTATTTAAAATGACAGAATTTTTATGAAGGATTTTTAAAAATTTCCCGTAACTGAAATTTCTTTTAGAGTATAGGTGGCGCTCAACTTGGAAATAACCGTTATAATTTGGTGTAAATATTTAAAATGTTTTAAGTATTCAGCACCAAGAACTTGCTAAACTTTTAATATTTTTGTGGTGGTATTTTTGCTTTTTTACTCACCACGTCGTTCATCTTGTGTATTATAATATAAGATATTCCCCACATGGCCTTCCTTGTGTAATATACATAAGATAAAAAATTTTATTATATATAGATTTTTTAATATAAAACAAAAATTAAATTAATAGAGAATCCAACTCACTAAAATTTGTGATATTAAAACCTATATTAATAATATTATCCTACTAATTAATTTTTTTTCCTACTAAAAGTGCAAAAAACCAAATGCCATAAATAAAAAAATAAATAAAAAGAATTTGACTCCAAAGAGAATCGACAAAAATTTCTGATATTAAATTATGCTTTAACCAACTCAGCTAATATCTTATAAAAATTGTTTTCCCAAAATATACACATAAAATAAAAATTGATTTTGATCGCCACGACCTGCATCATCGCCGATCGATTGAATGATAAAAAAACGAAGCACACGAAAAACCACGAAAAGTGTGCCTTCACTAATCGTGCTCTTGTGTATTATAATATAGATATCTTTTTTTTAAAAGTATATATACAATTATATATGCCGGTGATGCTGTCAATAAAATAATGTGAAAAAACTAAGGAAGAAGTGAGAACTGCTGCACAAAACGATTTGAAAATTTTAGGGTACTGGTTGAGAAATAAACTCTTATTCTTAAATTTGAACAAAAAAAAGATTCTATTGTTTGATGTTAAAGATCGTTAAACCATTACTTTATACTTAATAACACTACAATAAAGACGGTGAATAAATTTAAGTACCTCGGTTTATTATTTGACAATAAATTGAAATGGGTTGATCCAATTGAACACCTTAGAAAAATAATTACTTCGTAGGTATTCATACTTCGTCGAACTCGACATTATCTGCCAAGCAAAGCATCGAACATCATTTTCAATTCATACATCATGTCAAATATTTTCTATCCATATCCTATCTGGAGTACTTGTCGTTTAGTCATGCATTACTTGAATACAATACATAACAAAGCTATCAAATTTATAAATTTTTATCCGACTACTTATTCTACTCTCTTATTATATTCACAACATTATTTATATGCAGAAAATATTTGTTGGAAAGACATCTTCATGACTGCATTTAAAATAACATATAATTTATTAAAACATTATTTTATTCTAAATAGAAGACATTTTACATATAACCAGAACCGTAACTAGCTTTTCCAGTGCCCTGTGCAATATTTTTTTTAGGGCCCCATATTTTTTTAGGGAAAAGTAAGTTTTAGTGCAATTATGATACAAAAACGTGTAAGATAACTTTTTTAAAACACATTTATTATGGAAAAAAATATCATCACACATTATATACGAAATTTTAATTATATTTATTTAATTGGATTTTTTTGGCCTTCATTTCAGCAAATTCATTAATTATGTCATCAAATGATATATCTTTAAATATATTGTATTCAATAGATATTATGGCAAGATCGGATAATCTATCTTGTCTGATAGTTGATCTTAAATAATTTTTTATTAATTTTAATTTGCTAAAGATTCTCTCACTTCTTCGCCATTGATACTGGAAGAGTAAGAAATAGTCGCAGAGCAATATTAATATTTGAATAAGACTCTATGAATCCAAGGTCACGTAAACCTTTTAAAATTTCAAGTGGTGTTGCAGTTTTTAAATCTTCTACTAATATTGATGCTTCAAATTTAAAATTTCACATGCGAGCTTGTACATATTTAAACCTTTGCGGTACTGAATGGCAAGATCTGAAGCCGTTTTTTTAAATCTGCAACGCTGTCTTTTTGATGAACCCCATAGAAAGCTAAAATCTTTATAAATATTAATTAAAATTCAATTTTGGACATCATGCTATTTCCTTCATCCGGCACCTCATCAATATCTATTTTTTTTAACTATTCTCCTTCGTTTACTGCGAAATCCAAACTTGTAAATTCATAGTTTTAGTCAAATTATTTGCTTTTTCAAAATTTTGTTCGAAACCTGTTTCTCGTAGTCCCTGTAAAGTACAACGTAGGTCCATCAATTAATTTTGTAATGGTCTATCGATACATCTTTTCGTTGTAATGCTTTATTTGTTCGCTCAGTGCATTGTAGAATTTTATTCCATACAGAAAAATTGGAGAGAATTGTATAATCAATTGGTCAGATCAATTAGGCAGAACTAAAATTGCAGTTTTCTATTATTACGTTTATTTAGTATAGTGATCAATTGAAAAGTAACTTTAGTTAGGTGGTATGTTATTATATTGACACCACTATTTTTATTTATCCCTATATAATTATTTACTTTTATAGTTTTGTGAGGTTATAATCTAAAAGCAAAAATAAGTAAAAGTTTATTTCAGGGCCCCTCAGATATCTGGGCCATGTGTTTGTGCACATGTTGCACCTACCTGGTTACGGCGCTGCATATAACACAAAAAATAAAACAAATTTCTATTTGACTCTCTTCAAAACTAATAATCAAAAAAACAATTGCCTTATAGTTGTCTAAAAATGTTTGATGAATTATTACCGAACAATATGAATGAGATGACTTGTCAATTGTCTTCTGTCAAACAAGTCTTGGGTTCGAAGTTCGAATACCACTCAGTTCATGGATGTTGTAAAATTAATTAATTGTTCTCTAAAAATAATTTGGAAATAATTTGGGATTAATTTTGAATTATTCAGTATTGTGTACTCCAAATCTTCGTGTTAAACCAAAGACCTTTTTTTTTTCATGTAATATTTATTTATTATTTAGATTTTGATAATATTAAAAATAAAAATAAAATTGGAATATTTTGTGAAGTAAGTTCAACCACCACTTAAACATTTCACATATTTAAACAAAAACGGATTATACAATTTTACAAAATTTTAATTAAAAGCGGTAACAGTTACAGTTATCATTATAATTATTAATTTTGAAACTTAGAAAAACTATGGAAATGAAATAAATTTTCTCATCAAAGTATTTTGTACATAACTTACATCTCATGTATACGAATAAATGTGTATGTAATTACGTAAATTTATGAATGTATACCTGTACATAACTATGAATGGAATATATAATGTACATTTATTTGGAAATTCAATTATAGTTAGATTATAATTCAAAAATTCATGCAGCTATATTTGATTTATTACAGCAGGAGGTATAGTAGGATATCTTTAAAGAATAATATTTTGGTGAAACTCATTACGTAATATATAACCTTATTGTAAGAATAGATTTTATCAAATCATGTTTTGTACGCACGTTAAAATTAGTCTTCAAATATATATATATATATATATATTTTTTAATATCCTTTTCCTATATGCGTGTTTCTCTTAAGTACATAAATTCTAAAGTTGTGTAACATAAACGATAAATAAATAAGTAGCTAAAACTAAAATAGAAACTCAAATTATGATAAACAGAGTGGTGTGTAAATATTTGGCAGGACGAATTGGACATGGATTTTGCTTATTTACCTATGTAAGAAAACCAAATTCAAAATAATTAATTTATAACAGTCGTTTTAAGATAACAAAATTTTTATACGAAAGACCTTCCGTATTTACTGAAAATTATTTCCAGGTCTATTGATATTGATATGGACTTGTGTCAATGGAATAATATTAATCGAAGCTTAATAAGTTGTAATATACATGTGTATTATCACTAATGAAATAGACATCATAATTTTGAAAAATATTAATAAGACATTTTACATAAAAAAATTGTTACCTTTTTAGAATTTACAAAAATATTTTTTTTTTATATCATTTTATAAATTCTAAAAATCTCTTAAAAACTACCTACCTACTAAGTCAAAGTAGAACAAAAAAAATTAATTTTTTTCAAGCTTTGCCTAGTTTAGAAACAAGAACAACTTAAAAAGAAAATAAATCGTAGGAAAAAATTAGAGTTCTTAATGTCATGAGAGGAAATAAAAGTAAAGCTAAGTGAGATTGAATTTGAAATTTTAATTAAACAATGATTATGGATGTATTTATTTTTTCTATATTGGTATTAGATATTCTTTGATTTCATATTACAGGGTGCGTTCACATCGAATTGCAATTGCAGTTAACTAAACCTATTATAAAACCTGTCAGCGCTCAGATTATCTCATTCGGTAACTACAATATATCAGTACGGTATGCTGAGAGTGTGTAAGCTATAATAGCATATCAGAAAGTTTTAAATGTATGAACTAAATTTCAATTTATACGTCTTCTTGTGGGAAAAAAATAGTGTAGCCGTAAAAGTTCGTTAATAAAGCTCAATTTAGCCATTTCTTAAAAATTTGTTTTAGGAAAACCTTAATATTCATAATGTTTTATAACAATAATTATACAAGTTTATTTTTGTTTTTAATAGAAAATTAGCCAATTTTTTCCCGCAGAATTAAAGCTTATGAAAGAAAGCAAAAATTTGTAAAAATTACTTTAATTGTTAAATAACTAGATATTAGAAGTTACACTGCATACACAAAATACGTTGCAAGGAAAATTTTGAGAATAATTTCAATTTGAATTTACGATATGAATTTTTATAAAACTCATGCAAAAAAAATTGCTAAAAAATAAAAAATTTTATATTTTCTTATAATATTACTTTAAAATCCTTTTTTCCACACCACTGCAATTTTATTAAAAATACAAAAGGATATGACATTTTACTCTTGTACCAAAGCCAGTCATTAATTTTTGATTCAATTTTAGTTACTAAATTATTAAAATTCAAAAGGGAATTGTCGTGCAAATCGTTATTAGGTAAATCTAAGGCTGTGCTTTTGAATTTAAAAAGTTAAGTTTTTTCGTATCTACGATGAAATTTGGAAAAGTGCTTGTAATCATTTTAAATAATAAACACATTCTTTACATGTAAAAAACAAATAATTTTATTCGATCGGTTCCGAACGTATGATTGCCATATTGGTAATGCGTACTTTGTAGATCTTATAATTTTTTAAATACTGAAATTTATTTCCTTCAATAGACCGAATTCTGCAACATGTACGAGTTGCTCTCGTATACAGAGTACGCTACTAGTTTTCATAAAAATTTTGTTGTATATGGAGGTAGGTAAAAAATGTATTAATAATAAGTGGAAGATTATTTCGTGCTTCTTAAGGACATTTGTGAAAAACGTTATAGCTAAATATTTATACAATCTTTTCGCTGTCATTTATTAAAAAGTTTTTAAAACATAACGCGATTTCAGGAACATAATTAAATAAAAAATCGTGGTGTAGAACATTTTGATTGAAAATAATTTGTTTTTAAGAATAATTTTATTGAAAGAGAAAATATAATTATTTAGTAAATTTTCAGTAAAATACATATAAACGTATATAGATCACATTATGATCGCTCACGTAGATACAATAAAAGCTAAAAAGTTTTAAAATTTATTGTTGAATTAAATATGACAAAAAAGAAAATTATTCTTTTCTAATGAAAATTTTAGGTAAGAAAAACTTTTTATTTTTTTAAAATTTCTGATATTTTTAAAAATTTATAATGTTTTCTCTTATGGTCTTAAGAATCATTCACTAGTGAGTCATTAATTATAAATTTTATTATACAACTTAATTACATAAATTTTAAACATTGTTTAAAAGCTAACTTTTAAAAGAAAAAAAAGGTAAATAAAAGTTTTTGTTTTTGAAGAATTTCATTTCGTGATGCTGTGAAGACTTATTCCTAAAAGCAATTTTCATTGAATGAAAAAAATTTAATTATATGCTTGTAGAAAAATAAAGTTTTATGCGATATAAATAAATTTCTATTTAATATTTATGTTAAACTGTTATAATTTTCTGTGGCTTTATATAATCTGATTGGAATATCGTATTCGTGTTTATGTATAAGAATTCATATATGTATTTTTGTCATTGATCCTTTAAACTTTTTAAAGTTGATCCTGAAGAAGCAAAGCCAGTAACATATCTTGTAACAATCCTTGTATAACTGTCTTTGAAATCTTGTCTTATTATACTTGTTTTGTCCATAGTAAACCATACTAAATGAACCAACCGAAATAACCATAGAAAAGCCAACTAATTGAGAATGATTTTAATGAATGATCAGGTTTTTATTTCCCGCGTCAGCAATGGTCAACGTCGAACAGAATTCGCATAAACTATGGAATATAAGTAAATATTCGTCTCCAGTTTCCAGATTTCGGTGCTCATCGACAAACCACTAAATATATGGTGAGCTATTGCAACATCAGAGTATAAGAAGGTAACATAAGCCTCTGTAACATATGCAAATATTCTTGTTTAATATGCTATCTTGCAATTCAGAGCTGTACTAATCCGAGTGTATGTATTCGTTTTACGGTTACTCTAACTGATTACAAATAATCAAAATCAAAAAAATTTTACATCTTTAACAACTAATAAATTAACATATTTATACTAACTATTTCTTGTACAATGCTTCTTTACCAATTAATTTTAATTTTTTTTTGTAAATTTGTATATGTAAAAAATTGTTATCCTAAATAGTTACATGTACCAATTTTAGGTATATGTATCTTCAAATAAAGTTAAAATATTTTTGTCATTAAGTCATCAAACAACAAATTATCTAGGATTATTTAAGGTCATCAAAATTCCATCACATCAGATAATTTTAAACCACAGATAATTTTTCATAATTTAATGACACGACACTAGTTACTCAATTGTATTTCTCTCATTATTATTTTTCTGTTTTTTTAGAATTAAGATTTAAATAGGCGCAAAGAATTCGTAATAAACTTTAGTTTTTTTTTTTCTATTAAAAACCTTATATACCGTGACCACCCCTTGGGTACTATTTAAAAGGGAAAAAACTTCTGGCCCGTTAGAATAACATTTGGTATTTCAAAAATTAAAAATTATTTTTCTCTTCCAAATTTCTAAAATTATGCTTCAATTTACATCCCAAGTATTATTCTCATTTTATATTTATGCTTGTGAAGGAGGCAAAACCAAATATTAATAAAAAACAATAAAATGAAAATAAATCTGTTGCCTTATTTCTTATGTAAGGATCCCTAAAGTAACATTCTATTACACGTAGTTGGTATGGTAAATTATTTTTGCGGTTTATTTCTGTGTGTTTTATCGTATTGCTAGTAATAATTTTTGAAAGCGTTTTTTTTTTTTTTGTTTTTATAATTTTATTAGTGTTTCCCACACTTCTTCTCGAGTTCACTTATTGTATAGTGATACTCTCATATTTCTTGTACTGTCATCATTTCGCTTAGGTTTTATTTTTATATTTTTTTATTTTTTAATTTTATTTTGAAGAAATAAAAGAGAAACGAAAATCCCCACATCCTTGAGGGCAAATAATATAAAATCGTTTATGTATATTATACACACAATACACAATGAGTATATTTAGTGTTTTACAAGGAACTCTCAAAATAAATATATAATAAAATTCTTTAAAGTCTGGTTCCTGTGTGAAAAGAACTTTCTTTTAGCTTCAAAAATTATATAAAATAAATTGATTGGTTCTACCAACTTTAGGGTTTTAGTGGAAATAAATGCAAGTATTATGAGTAGTGTCAAAAGAGATCTAATGAAATTTTTATTTAAGTAATTTTTTACCCTCGAAATTTCCAATTACAAAATCTTCGGCGATTTTGTATTTGAGTACCTCCCAATTTACCTGAACACAAGAGACAACAAGAGACAACTCATGGGACTTCGAATAAAATTTTGACGATTCAAAGTTTTGACGTTTTCTATGTGATGCTTTTGTATAGTACTTGCAGTAGTTCACTAAAGCAGGCATGTGTTTTTTTTTTAAGTTAACCCAAGCATCGGGTTTTACTTACGGTATATTATTAAATAAAATATATATCACATCTGGCAATAGAAAATGCTTATTAAAAATGAAGATGAAACACCTAGGAAACCTTCACCAAAATGAACATGCAAAATAAAGCCAATCGAGCATTGTAACTCTTAAAAAAACTATAAAATTCATTAATACTATTGGTTTGGATTTTGTACCTTACAAATGGCAAATAAAACTTAAAATAGCTTCAGAATTTGTTTAAAATCATAAAAGTAATCGTCGCGACATAAAAACAATCGTTTTTATTTACTTCTTGTGTTGTTGTTTGTTTATTGGATTTTATTTTTATTTCTACTCCTTACTGAAATGTCTCAGTTTACTCAAATGAACGTTTATCATGTAAAATTTTTCGTTTTCTCTTTTTTTTTTGAAAATGCTTCCATAAAATCAGTGGCATCATCAGTATAAAGGGAGAAAAACGACGGGCATTAAGCATTTTTATTTGCTTTCTAACTGCTTAAGGCAAATTTTTTACTTAAAAAGCAGTTAAGAATCTCAGTATTTCGACGTGGACACAAACATTTAACAACATTAAAATTCACCACAAAATTCAAAAAGAAAAGAAAAAAAGTTTCATAAAAAGAGAAAACCTTGTATATAGCTGAGTGTAATAAGGACGAAAATAAAAAATAAGTTATTTTGTTTTGTTTTTTTCTTTATCTTTTGTATAATTTAATAGTAGGATAACTTAACCTGAGTTAATTTGAAAAATATTTTAAAAGATCCCATTAGTGCTATAAACAAATTTATAAATTTTAAATTACTTTATAATGATTTTCAAATTATACAATAGACTTTTTTCTTATGAGAGCTACATTTACTGAATGTAGTCATAGCATAGTAGAAATTTTGTGATCACAATAATTTTAACTGTTACGAATTTATTAGTTAGCAGAATTCTATATAGAATACAATCTAAGTTAAGAAAGGTTATTTTTTGGTATTATTAAGACAATTTATATATTCTGTGCCAGTCTAGTTTAGTGGTGTAAAACTTTTATCGAATGTATCAACTGAAAAAATGAAAATTCTGTTGAAGCGCACAAGTTTTATAGGTTTCATGAATTGCATTTTTGGTAACAGGTAAGGTGACAGACTTTTTATAAAATAGAAAGGCCAAGATAGTAGACGAAATGTTCAAAGCGAAATTAGTGAAGACAATGTAAAGAAGCAATTTTCTATATAAGAACCGGTTGGAATAAGTTTATTTCCATTTAACACAGCTTAATGTTAGCTATAAAAATAAAGTATTTTTATTTAATATTAATTATGGATAAATAATCTCAACAACATGCGAAATTTCTAGGTAAACATTACTTAAATTTGCGAAACATAAGGCGGATTTTTAAACCGTATTACGTGTGTTTATATTTTATTATATTGTCGTCTTGACCCTGCCGAATGCTGTTCTATGCTGTTAACAACACCAAAGTATTTCATAAGCCAAATTTAACACTTATGCAAAAAAATAATATAAGAAATTTTATTTAAAAAAATTTGCATATGTATTTAAACCTGTTAAGATTACTGTGAATGAGCTCTGCAGTCATGGTGGTAATTTATTAAAAAAGCGAAGCTATACTGAATTTTTTGTTCCACAGTTTTAAAATTCAAAATATTGGAATGGCTAATGAGTTGTTAGCCGATTTGAAAGTGTACGTATTTAAATATTTTTATATACCATTCGTTCCACTAATCAAGTTCTCGGAACATTCCATTTACTCAAAAAAATTATGATTTTTTTAAATTATCAAATAAATTTGAAATAATGAAATTAGGTTAATCATGCTATTTGCAAATGATAATAATAGATTTATCGAAGTCGAACGATTCTAAGAAAATTTTGTGAATTACTCTTTAAATTATTTCTTTAATAATGCAAGAATTTCAACTCCTTATAAGCGTATTTTTTTATCTTCATTCTCTTTTCAATGCTCTTTTACATATTTTGATAAAAGTATATTTTGGCTTTAAAATGGGACAGAGGTATACCATCTTGATTGTAATGGCATACGTATTCTTTAAAAATTTCAAAACCAACTAAAAAAAAAAAAAAGATATTAAAATTTGTTGGTATTGAGTATTTAAAGCTAAGAAAACTCCTTATTCTATTCATTTTATTCACACATATTTTGTTTGTTATTTTCAAGTCATTTCGATTAAGACCGATTGACCTATTTAACTTTAAAGTTTATCCACTTATAAATAATTTTCAATTTTAAACTTAGATAAGAAACCATCGAACTTTTGTATACATAAATGGGCAACTTTGTTTAATGAAGGAAACAACTTGAAAATCCAATATTGAGTATGCATTGTAATAAAAGCTATTTATGTTCATATATGTATGAATACAATATATTTGTGTATGTAGGTATGTGTAACAATCCTACAGAACTTAAAAAATTTAAGAAAAAATATAAAAAAAAAAATGATTTTGGAATGGAAATTTTTATGCAAAGATAAAATACTTGGAAACAGTTAGTTTTTCTTCATTTTATTCCCCATCCCTTCGTTTTGAGCAGTGCTGTGCTCAATTCCATTTTTATAGAATTTGGTCCTTATTATAGAAAATAATTTACTAGTTTTGCTACCTGAACTCTTTATGCACTCTAAAGGTTATTTAGGTCAAGATGAAATTACAAGATTTTCAAGTCACAAACCATTCATTGTTATTTCTCGTTTTATAACGATGGACTTTTTCTCAATAGGCTTGCTATATTATAAAAATTAAGAGAAAACTTTTCTTGGTTTTAGTTTGAGTTATTTTAAAGGTTACTTTCCTTACACAAATTTTGTTTTTAAAATCTTTAATAAAGAAAAAAGAAACTATATTTTTTCTTTTGTTCCGTTTTCCTTTCTAAGTAGTTTTCTATTTTCCTTGAATGTCCTTTTCATTCATTAAGTTTAACTCTTCTTTTTCTAAGTTTGTTTATATTATCTTCTTAGATCTGATCATGAATGCATAATGGTTTTTAATATTAGATTTTTATTTTATTTTTATAGTTAAAAAAAAGAGCAATTTGAAGTCGATAGTTTGAGGATATTTGAGATTGGCGTGAAATCTTATAGGTTTTGATTAATTATATTTTATTAAAGTTTTAGTAAAATCATTCTATATAGTTTTGAATTGTTTTTAATGTGGTACAATTATATCATATTTTTTGGATTCTTGAAATTGTGTTCTAATTAAGTAAATATTTTTAATTATGTATTTTACATTTGCATGAACAAATACATCCTTAGGATATGAAATTGATATATTTGTAAAATCACAAAGTTGATGTTATTTACTATCATAACCCCAGTTTTCTATCCCATAACTCAATATTGGGTTTATTATGTTTTATCCGTTTTATAATTTAATAAGTCCAATTAGTGAATGCAGAATGTACTCCACTGTAGCGAATACTGATTTGAGTGATTTTAATCGCTCAATTTCAACCATTTTTTAATTGCCTGGGTATATAAGGTGTTTAAAAATATGCGACAATTGGCGGAATTCGAACTCGGAATTTTCTGATTGATATGCCGAAGACATAACCACTATACACCGTACTGTCCATGGTCAGCTATTATTTATATATAATCGGCCAAAATAAATCGTATGATAATATTTACATATATAACACAGGTTGTCATGAATACAGGATTATTTTTTCAATTCTTTTTTACCATGAAAGTTATTTGGTGTTATTTATTTACGGTAGACTTAAACCTACATGTGTTTGCAAATTTCTTAGTTTTATGCAGGTTTTATCCACTTGTATCTGTAGCTAAATTTTTTGTTCTCATATTGTGATGAAATAGTTTATTGGAATACTCAATATAAATATATTCTTTCAAGAAAATTTCATTTGTAAGGTTTTCTATGGTATCATTTTTTATGGTCTGGCCATTTTATTACAATTCTTTTTTGAATAAGCGTTTTTGTAATTGAACTTTTCACATAACATTACCTAACTTATATTCATTAAGAACTTAAATCAAAGATTTTGTATAATTAATAAATATAATCACGATACTAGAATGCACATCATCATTTTATTTAATCTGTAAATTGATAAAAGTCCGATAAGTAATATCTGAATCATTTCCGACGTAGCGAAACTAAATATTTTTCAAAAGATTTTAATTTTCAATTAGAAGTTTCAATCTATAAGTTCACCCAGTGTATAAGTATACACATTCTTTATTATAAAATAATAAATTAATTAAATTAATTTTTTTTACATAAATTATTACATATGTGGTTGTTGTTTAAGATAAATCAATAAAAAAGATTATATAGTGCCAAGAATAAGTTGAAATAATGGGAAACATTTCATAATGAAATTGAGTACGATTTTTTATAAATCTTTCTCGAATTGCTAGAAGCGTTCGAATAGTAGTTTTTTGTGTTTAATTGGATAAATCAATTAATTTACCTGTTGTTACTTTGTTGAAAATTTTAATCAAAATGCTATCTTCAAACTTAATTCATCGATTCTTCATTCAACAAATTATAACTGAAGTATGTTACAAAAATAATAAATAGAAAAGCTATTATTCATAATTCCAGTATTCATAGATTTTATAAATATTAGGAAAACAATATTTAGGCACTTAAAAATCCATTCGCATGGAATAACAAACATCAATCATCGCTTCTATTAATCCCAAAAATAAATTCGATTTCAATAACTCTTTTCCTCTATTTAAAAATGGATTTTCTAATAAAAGAAATAAAAATAAAATACAATTTTTTTTTCAATCTTGCTCCTCTTTCTCTATTTTTTTCTATATACATATATATATGTATATATACAGAACAACATAGAAAGATAGGATCGTGATGATTGTTCGATGCATGACCTGAATTGAAAAATTTGTCCGTAGTAACAAACATTTTTTTAATTCAACACAATATGCCAACATTAAATGATTTTAATAAAATTCTAATTTCATATCGCACATAGATTGATTTTAGAAAGTTGAACAAAAAAAAAAAAAAAGAAAAATATCATAAAATGTTGGTAAAAATTGCAACTGCATCAATAATGAAATTTAAAATTCAACACGTCCAGTTTGATTTTTTTCTTACAAATTATATTAAAAAATTTTCAGGTAATTCTAAACATAGCCAATGTCTAATCTATAATATTTAGACCTCGTAATGGCATAATCAGCATCCACAGGAAAAATCCGCGAAAATTTAACGTCTAGCAAAATATTTCTAAACGAAGCGGTTATTTTAATACTCAATTAGACCTACTTATTTTGTGATTTTTTTTTAAATTTCATTAAAAACACGTGCAATATCTATATCTGGTGTCTTATTAAAAAGTTGTCTTTTTTGTTTTTTTTTTTTGTTTTATTATACAATTTATTGATTAGCAGTATTAATTTGGTTAGTATTATTAGTTCTTAGCTGAATTATTTAATTTTAGTTTTAAAGAACTTGAGATCTAGTATTAATTTCAATTCTTCTGTCTTATCATAATAAGTTTTTAAGCAAATTGTATAGACACATATTGATTTGATGATTCGCTCTAAAGAGAGACAGGTAAAATCGATTTTTAATAATATATAGTATAATTTATTGTATACAGTCAAGAGTAATGTATTTCAAACTGTTGATTTATAATAATTCACCTCTTCTGATTCTCTTACCTATATTACATGTATACTTAATCTTACCAAGATTACAATTTACTAATAACGATATTTATATTTTTTTTATTATAGACTGGAGTTTCGACCTGACAGAGGTATTTATGATCTTCAGATAAAAAATGTTTCGTATAATCGAGATAATGGTCGATTTGAATGTCGTGTTAAAGCACGTGGTACTGGTGCTGATGTGCATCAAGAACATTATAATTTAACAGTATTAACACCACCTCAACCACCATTAGTAGCACCGGGTGCTATTGCTGTTACAACAGAAGACAAGAAAACAGATTTAACTTGTAGCAGTATAGGTGGCTCACCAGATCCAATAATTCAGTAAGTGTATTATTTTTTTATTTAAAAAAAAATTTTAATTTATAAAATACTTCCCATTTTTTCAACTTCTTTTTGAAACAGTTTTGATTTTTAGACAACTAATCAATTTAACTTTTTGTTTATAGTTGGTATCGTGATGGAAATACAGTACCTTTACAAGCACCCTTAAATCGGGGGGGTTCTAAAGACTTACATACGACATCAACCTTATCAATTACTCCACGGCGAGAAGATGATAGTGCTAGATATAAATGTGTTGTTTGGAATCGAGCTATGCCAGAGGGACAAAAATTGGAAACTACGGTTACTCTAAACGTTAATTGTAAGTGATATTTTACTTTATACGTACAATTTTAAAGTTTTTAAATAATATTGCAATTTTTATTTTCTACAACAGAACTATTATTGACAACATTCTTAAAGATATTAGATTTGCTATGTTTTTGTTATACATAGTAACCTTTTTGTACATTAAGTACAGTACTACAATTTTATTATCCAACAGTTCTAAATTTATAAGATGATATCAATTTCGAAAAAAGTTGTACATTCTTACTTCTATACAGTTTTAATTACAAAAATCGCAAAGTTTCTTTTAGTTCTTTAGGATGACCATTTCCAATACTAGGAGCCTATAATATTTAAATTTTGAACATTAAGGTTAGTGTTCTTCAAAAGAACTGATGCGGAGGAATAATACAGAATACATAACACAACAATAAAAAAAATTGAAAATAAAAACAATCTTGTTTTTAAATGGATGAATCTGAGTAAAATTAAAAGGGCTTTTCATTTGAAGTGGAAGCAGATATTCGACGTATTACTTATTCGATGTGTGATTAACAGTTTTACAACTTCAAAATGAGAATCATCAATTGAAAATATATATTTTCTTATATTATACAACTTCTGTACAACTCACGTATATTCAGCCCTCATAAAAGAAACAATACTATTTATTATTGCTGATTATTGTAAAGGTTCAAGTAATTAGTAATAATTTAAATAAAAATGGAATAATTTTATTTTTGATTTTAGTTTAATTGTTGATAGACAAGACAAATAATATTATTTTTTGATTTTGTTAAATTATCAACTAAAATAACATACCAATTCAAAAATATTTTAAATTTTACTCGCCAATTATTTTAATTTTTAGTCATCGTAAGAAAAATGAATTCACACACAAAAAAATTTATCTTGCTAATTCAATATAAAATTTCATAATGCGTTACTGGTTTTTCTAAGCTACATAGGTACATACATATATGATTTTTACAATGTAGCTTAAACAAGTCCATTTTTTTTGCTTTTCACGAAATTAAAAAAAAAGGTATGGATATTATCAAGAATTGACTATAAATTTAAAATTTTACTCTCTTTTATTTTTTTTATTTCTTACGGAGGTGGCTCTAATATGTCAGGTTCGGAATTTTGCCCACCGATGATCTGGATAGTTCCTCAGTCACCACATTTCCAGTCAAACTACTATGACCCGGTATTTAAATTAGTTGTACTTTATTTTGGAGCCTTATGAGGGGTAGGGCTTGCGAACATTCTCTAGATTTGATGAGGTTACTTTCAAGAGCTTTTATGGTAGCCTGTCTGTCACTAAAAATTCTAATGACTTTATTAGACCATCTTTGCTCCTTTATTATATTCACTGCTGCGTTTGTAGCAAAGACTTCAAGCTGGAAGACTGTGCAGTGTTTGCCAAGAGGAAACTGGAGTTCAAGTTGCTCTTTTTAAAGAACACTCCAGTTCTCGTGGTTAGAGCCGTAAAAGACCTTTCAGGGAAAATGTCCTCGATACTTGAGGACCTATTTTGTTCTTATGAAGCACGACAGGGCTCTCTTTACGGGATTTCTACTTCGTATCCCTTCTTTGAGGATACGTATGTAGAGATGTCGTCTGTTGGCATGAAGGATTCTTTCTGCTCCTCTTCTAAGTCCTTCTATAACTTCTAATGTTTGTTCCTACATTCGCTAGTATTCTCTAGAGTTTTTAACCTTCTTGCTACTTTGAGGGCCTTTATTTTTATATAAATATGCAAGGGTGAGAGGTAAAGAAGTATTTGTATAGCGGCTGTAGGTTCTGAAAGATTTTGCTGCACAGAGGCACGTAAGTTTTTGTATTACTTCTAGTTTTTTATGGCATTTGCTGTGAACGTTCTCGGAACCATGCAATGTACCTATAGCTAACAAGAGGCCTGATACGCACTTTATATTGTATTCGAAGGTCTCGTCTCGTAGTTTTACGTTAGTTCCTCCAATCGAAATAACATGGTTGCTCAGTCTCCTAGTTAAGGACATTTTGTATTTGTATCCATAGACGCCTCATATATCCTCCTCTTAGAATAATACTAACATCATCATCAAAACTTGTTCCCTTACAAAACAACCAAACCACCTCAACCAAACTTGCGAAACAAATTGTGGGGTTTTAGATGTAGTTCTTACACTAATTCACTAATTTTAAGGAAAAGAAAATCAAAAAATTTTAAAGAAAATTTTTCTTTTTCGGTTTTTATAATTTTTTAAAATACCTAAAATATTAAATGTATTTGCTAAATATTTACATCATATATAATAATTTTTTTCTTTAAATATGTATTTAAATAATCAAAACCCTTATCCTAAAATTATACATACACAATAACAAAATGAAAGAAAAAATTAAAAAATTAAAGACAGTAGCAACTGAAAAAATCTGATAATATTTCTGACACCAGTTCTACCGCAGTACTTTTATTTGGTGTTAGTGTCAAAGGAATAGACAAATGAAAAATTCAAACTTTTCACTTATTCAATTTTCATATTTTCGCTCTGAGAATATCTGTATGTATGTCTATATTTTGTTTTTTTCCATTGAGAAAAAATCTTTGAGTAATTTAAATAAATTTTTTTATTCACTTATTTTTAGCTCAGACAAAATGTTCTTTTCCACACCCTTAAAATGCATATAAATGCAAAAAAAAAAAAAAAAAACAAAGAAAACATCTTATAACATCAGTTTTTTTTAAAGAAAGCCAAAATCATGAAATAAAGAAAATCAAATAGGAAAGAAAATAATGTAAAAGAGAAAAAAAATCTTTTTGATTGCTTACAAGTTGACTTGTTATCACAATTTTGCAAGTAGCAAATGTCACACTAGTTAACTGACAGGTTTACCAACAACTTATTATTAAAAAAAAAAATAGAAAATGAAACTAATTTAATCGGGTCTTCTTTAAAAGAATCTATGATTCTTGTGTCCATGTCTGTTTCAGTCTCTATAACTATAAGATTGAATTTTTAATAGTTTTTCTATAAGTTTTTTACGTTGTAGCGAAAACGCGGGAATAATTTTGTATTCCAGGTTTTCTTGGTTTACGATTGTTTATGTCATGATCAAGTCAGTTTTTTGTTTAAATATTTTATATTAGTTTTTTTATATGTTATTTAATCGTATACGTATATGTTAAGGAGTTTAGTGTTGTAGTAGTAACATTTTTTTTATTTAATATGAAATATTTTTTGTATTTGTGTTTCTCTTTAAATATTTTCTGTAAATCAAATATAAAAAATCTCTACAAACAGTTTATTTTGTAAAGTAGGAACTTTTTTTTAATTTTTTACTTTTAATTGGATGTTTTTTAAAAAGTATATTTTATTTGATCACATTAAATGGAAAAGGGGATAGATTATTTTATTCTGTACAAGTGTTTTGTTAAATTGAGGTGTTTTTTAAGCTCAATATTACATAATTTTATATAACATATGATTTGAGTATAATTTTATTTTTATTTGAATAGAGGTCAGTTATGGGTATCTCAATATTAAATGTATATAGAATCTTTGGTAAATCGGTATGTTGTATGTAAGAATTTTAGTCCATCGACTTAATTAAAACCCTTGTAAAAATACTTAAGATTAATAATAAAATGTCTCAAATATGAATCAGGGATAAGACAAGAAATTATCACAATTTTATATTTTCAAAATAACATCTGTCATACATCATTTATGTATCATATAGATTCATTATTTTTAATACTTTAAACACTATAGTAGACCGATCTGTACTTAAACCTACACCTCAGTTAAATCGTTTAATTTAATTAATATGTTATGACACACATAAGTAAATAATTTGGTGATAGGCATGGTATAACTGATCACTTTTGATAATTGATTAGTCGCAAGCACTGATGAAGGAAATAAGTTGCTTCCGAAATATCGATATTTGCAAAACAGGTATAAATGTTAATAATTAGTGAAAGGAATCTCGACTTTTATTTCATAAATTAAAATGGTATGTGTCTTTTAAAAATTTCCAATATTGAAGAACTCACTGAAAGATCTTTAATATCATAATGCCCTCTGGGAACAATAATATTTATTGTTGAAGGCAATTAAATACCATTTAAAAATTTTTAAATCCTATGTGTAGATAGAACTGAAAAAAAAATGAAAATAAAAGTGTACTAAGAGAGGCAACAGAAATAACCTCAAAGTAACATTATTTCCTATAACAATAATAAAAAATAAAGTTTGTTTATTCCATTTATTAAAAAAACATCACAAAAGAATCAAAAATACAATTTAAAGTCCTTTTCTAAGAAGGTTTATCTGATCCTAAACTACATACATTTTATATTTTATACAATTTAATGTTATTTTTGAATCAAATAAAGGAACTTCCAAAAAATAAACTGTAAAAAATAAATAAATTCCATCATATTTATTTGAAATACAAAATATCTTCAATAACTGTACAATATACTTACTTAGTTTATAATAATAAGAGAATACATATATTATATTATTGTGTTTGGATAAAATTGTAAATGTATTGGGTAAACATTTTTTTTATTTATTCAACGACGCAAGCAAATTTATATTATACATTTTTATAAAGAATTTATTATGGAATAAATCTTCATTAATAAAACTTATATTGCTGATGGAGAATTTTTACCAATTTATTTAAATAATATTAAATGATAGGCAGTCTACGCTATCATGTTTACTTACACAACTGTATAAACAGAGTGTGGTTACAATTTTGCATTCATTACTTTGGGAAGCATTTTGGAACTATGAATACAAAGACAGGATAACACACATCCCCACATCTATAAAGTACAGTTCAGCTTACAATTTGACATGCATAGCATTAAGTTTAGAAAACAATTGACAGCGTCATGTGCAGATGAATATGTATTTCTGTTGAACGCTGTAAGCTGCATGATAGAAAATTTTATCAGGTTGGTAGTTTTACCGTTTCGCTGTCAAAAAAGCTTATATATATTATTTTTTGATAATTTATTAGTGTTGAAATAATTTAAAGTTTTAAAATAAAGTGATATACTTTTTTAAATAAAAATTATTAATAAAATTATGTAGTGCATAATAGTATACAAATTATACATATGTAAATGCCACAGCATAAAAGACAGTAACAGTAAAAAGAGCTATTGTTTCTTTTTATTTTCAGAACACAATTTTTAATAAAAATGCTAAAATATTAATGAAAAATTGTTTTTAAGTCCTTACTGACCCAACTATTTCATCCATTTATATTTAACTTATTCAACAAACTGAAAACATTTTTTAAGTTACAAATCGGATTTTTGTTTTTATTTAGATATTTTAAATAACTTCATTGTGGTCAAGTTTCGTTTCAGCTATAATTATTTTGATGTTTGATTGAAAATATCGATATATTTTTTGTGTATATAATTTTTCATCATTGAGCACCTTTCCTAACCACAAAAATATTCCGATATTTGTATAAAAATATAATTTTTATACGAAAAACGGGGTTACATGACAAAAAAATTATTTGATTTTGAAATTAGGTATTTTTTTCCTTAAAAACCTAGCTATGTGTTATAATGATTTATCAACAAGCATTCAATCAATGTAAAAATGTGATTAATCAAAGTAACCTGCAATTAACCTAATAAAAATTTGTTTAATATAATAAATTATAACTTTGATATTCAAAACTATGAAGTCGATTTCAAAAGATTTAACTTCTAATATAATGTTGTAATACAAGATCCTTTATGCAAGAGACATGCCTTTAGATACACTTACATAAATATTTTAAACGGATTTGACAGACATAACACATAAACATGAGACAAAACAAAATAAGAATATAAAAAAATTAAAAAACTATTTTGATCTAAAACTAAAACGCTTTTTGTATCTACAATATACAAGGAAGTATCCATTTCATTATCCTTAGAAAATGCATTATAAGTTACATACACTGTTGTATTTTATCCTTGACCATTGTTAATTTCTTTGAGTTAATTATACGAAATACATTGTAATGTTATTAGCATTGTCGACCTCTTTTCTAACTTTTATTAAAATATTGTTGTTGTTATTTTATCTAATTTTTAATTGAAGTTATTTCTTCGTAATAATAATTATGAGCTTGTAGCAAGGACTACAGTCTTGCTATGACAAAAAGAACTTTTTAAAAATTTTAATCAAATAAAAGATAATAAAAAAACATAGAGTAATGATTGTACTAGTTTTTATCGTCTATTTTATTTGTCCACGAAATTAAAACGAAAACAAATTTTTTTGGCAATGAGAAAAAAGAAACGTCCTCTGATTAACAGAAACAGAATGGTAAAAAGAACAGCAGTATATAAAAATAAAATTAATAAGGATGTGCGCTATAATTAATGTCCTTTGTATTTGTAGTTAAAAAAGACATGAATTTTCAATGTTGTAAAATTTATTATAAAATATGTAAAGTCTGTAATTCTTAATTTTAAAAAATAATTCGTAATATATGTATTTTTATGATACCAACTTTGCAAAACTTTGAAAAAAAAAAAAAAACTGTTATTTTGCTATTGTTCCCTTATCCATGAAATTTAAAATATCAATACCACTCAAGACGGAAAAGAGAAAAACGGACAAAAAACAAAAAAAATGAGTAGCGGTTAAACCCTGAAGGAAATCAATCAATAAGGGTAATCAAAGATATTTTAGAAATTTACGTTGTATAAACTCATTAGGATCTATGCTGTGTTCGGGATGATTAACAGACCTGACGCCTACCAGAAAAAGTATAAAAGTTTATATTTCAAACTTTTCGTTAGAACTGCAGTTTGATATGTTAATTTATACCGTTAGTTTTCTTACATATACCGGATCACCAATACATTTTCATTTAATTTTGGGTTCTTATAGTTTTTGGATGTCCACTCCTACAGAGGAGCTAGCTGTGATAGCGACCACTTTCTAGTTAAAATTAAATTAAGACAAAAAATCTCAAACATAATGAAACATAAAGGAACTAGAAAGAAGAAATGGAATACAGAAAAACTCAAAGAATCTGATACAAAAACAAGCTACACCGAAACTATAAATAGAAAACTACAAGAAATTGGTGACACAACTACAAATAGGAGCAAATACTTAACGAAGCAACGAGTGAAATAATAGGTGTAGCACAAATAAGACGAAATGAAGAATGGTACGACAATGATTGAAAAATGAAGCAAGAAAAAAGTTATTAAACAGAAACACAAGAAATAACAGACAAGTATACAATAGCTTAAGAAAATATGCCAAAAAGATAATTAATAAAAAGAAAAAGGACGCCCTAAGAAAGGAAGTAGAACAAATATGTACGGACTTTGAAGAAAATAAAATAAGGCGATTCTACAGGAAGATAAAAACAATTAAAAATGGATTCCAACCCAGACTAAGTAATTGTTACAACAAAAATAAAGTAATACTGAGTGAAGAGAAAGATATATTAGAAAGATGGAGAGAATATTTTGACGAATTATTAAATATTGAACAATCACTGGAATTGGAAACTGTGATATCTATGAATAGCAACATTACGATTTCAGAATATACAGACGAAGGAATACCAACCATACATGAAGTAGAAGGAGTCAGACAAGATGATGCCCTGTCAACAACAATTTCAATCTAATGCTTCACCACGCAATAAAAGATATAGACAGAGGCGGACACATATTCATAAAATCATCTATAACAAGTGCGTATGCTGACGATATTGCTATTGTAGTAACATCCTTGACGAATTAAAAGAAATATTTCTGACTCTAGAAAAAGAAGCTGCTACTGTAGGATTAAAAATTAACGAGGCTAAGACCAAATATATGAAGATGGCGCGCACGGAAACAAAACGATCCGCCTAAAATATAACAATAAATGATTATAACTTTGAAGGAGTAAATAGTTTTATATATCTAGGTGCCTTAATAAATAATAAAAATGACATCCATCTGACAATTAATGATGGAATTCAAGCAGCACAAAAATGTTTCTAGGCACACGAAGGCCTTTTCAGGTCAAAAATTTTAGCTAGGACAATTAAATTAAGAATGTACAAGACCATAATACAACCGGTCGTAACATACGGATACGAAACATGGACTATGACAATTAGTGACGAAAATAAATTGAAAGTACTCGAAAGAAGAATACTGAGAAAAATATTTGGTCCCAAAATAAATGACGATGGTGAATCCCAAATCAGATCAAACGAGGAGCTAGAAGCACTAATTGAAGGACACAATATTGTTAAATTTATTAAGGCACAAAGACTAAGATGGGTTGGTCATGTGGTGAGGATGAATGATGAAAGAATGCCAAAAAGAATATTAGACGAAGTACCGTACAACACAAGAGCAAGAGGTAGACCAAGATCACGATGACTGGACGAAGTCGAGGGCAACTTTCAAAAATTGGAGTTAACGGATGAAGGACAGTTGCACAAGATAGAGCAGAATGGAGGAAAGTTGTGGACGAGGTTAAGGCTCACCCCGAGCTGTAGAGGAACCAACAGATGATGATGATGATTATAGTTTTAATCGGGCGTGTTGATGATAAAAAAGTGATTGTTATTGATGGAACTATGAAATAATATCAATAGACAACTTCACAGCCCGATCACAGTAGGAAAGAAAGTATTCTAAGATATAACTATTTGTTTAGTTCAAGTATTATATCTGTGGAAATAATTTTTGTCTGATTGAATTAAAACAATTGCCTTAATATTGACTTGATTTTATTAAGAAATTTTAATTTTAGGTCTCCTCTGTTCATCAATAAGTTTAATAAAAAAAAAAACATCAATACAATAAATTTTTAATAATATACACAAATTGTAGATATACTGTGTATAGAACAACATGTTGATGTTAACTTTGCTAATGAATATTTTTGTGAATTTTTACTAAATTACTTTAGAAAGAAAATAAACTTTTGCCTTGCTGAACTTGGGCCTTAAAATTAGCTTAATTAAATTTCTCAAACTCAAAAATGTATAAATATAACATGTTCACTTTATCTAAAATTTAATTTCACCATATTCTAATGCTACTGTAAAAAAATATTTAATTTGTTTTTTAAATAAAATGTTATATATAGGTCAGTTTTTTCTACAATATTTGATTTTCTGTACACGTACAACCATCGTATAATCAAATTATATAATTTTATATAACTTAAAAATTAATGTTAAATTACCTTTTTCTAGTCTAGTCTTATCGTATTCTTTCATGCATAAAATAAGAATTTTATAGAAATGGTCCTACTTACATTTCCTTCGAAAAATATTTGCAGAAATCGACAACCGAGATAACTATAAAAACGTTTAATTCTAAAACAAAAAATATTATAAACGAGAAAAACAAAAAAAAAAATAAAAAAACTAAATAATTCACCCTTTTCTATCATCTTGCTGAATTAAATAACTGAATTCACTATTTTAAATAAAAAAATATATATATATATGTAGAAAATTACAGATCTCTACAATATATAGATACACAAATCCATTTCAACATATATAACTGAATATATAAAAAGTGTTGAGATATTAAAAAAAAAAATTTTAAATTTTTATGTAGTTTCAAGTGATCATTTATTTTTCAAAAGTTTAAATTTTTTTCAGCAATTTAGTTTAGAAGTGCACTTCTAAAAAAAACGAAAAAATCATCAAATCAAATCTCATCGTCTCAAGAAATTTTTACTTTCATCCGTTTATTTATTTTCATTACTATAAATTAAATAATCAAAGAATTCAATTTTGAAGCTATAGAGAAAAAGAATAAATGCAAAAATAATGTTCCATTATTTGTCCATTTATTAAAACCAATAAGAAGGAGAAAAATTTTATGTTTCAAAGTGATATGTTGAAAAATAATGAACTGATACCTTATCGTTTGTCAATATTATGTCACCTACAGAAATTAGTTTTTTTTCGAAATGCGGTTGTTTGCAAGTATATTACCAGACTTATAGGCCACAACTATAATTCAACTTAAAGACAAAGTAAAATTTAAATTTTTTAAAAGAATACTGATTTGCATGGACTGATATAGACTTTACTGTGAAATTCATCACTAAATTTTACTAATTGGGTTTTATACTTAAATCCATCTTTGTTAGATACTGTTTTATATTTCATAAAGGAAGCAGCGAGAAAGCTGTTTGATGATGAAAAATATTTGTATAATTTTTATTGTCCAATATTTGAAAGGGTGGTGAATTAATAAAACTTTGTACAACATAATATGAGTGTCTCAGCACCATAGTGGCCTAACGATCATTAACATTTTATTGAATAAAATGCATTTTAAAAAATACACAATTTTAAACAGCTTATAAAATCTCTATTTTTAAGGTACCGACTTTAAAAAAAAATGTTTGGGTTTATTTTTTTAAGTACTTTAGTGGACATATTGTTATTGGGCTCTAGCTTTAAAAAAACACCTTTAAAAACTTTTGTGGGTTAGGCATTACATATAAATGATGAAAATCAAAAAAAACTAGTGGCTTAGGTCAAGATATTTTTTAGTATTTTTTTTTATTTCATTGTTCAAATAATAAATAATAATGTAATAGATAAATTAAAATCTTGTATTTTTTACTCCTCTTTCGACTGCGTAAAAATAATATCTTCAATAGTTATAATTCAAATCACAATTATTATAATTTCATACAAAAACTATACCTTGGCTGGAGTTTAGCTGATACTGGTAGTCAAATAACGATACTTCTGAAATCTGATTAGATTGAAAATAATCAGACTAAGAATTGCAAAAATATCAAAATTTTAAATTAAAACGATAATAAACGGTTTCAAATAAACAATCTTTTTTGTGTACCTGGATATCTTGAAAAAGTAGGATTCATTTTCTATCACTAAAATTAACTATAATAATTCTTTCAAATTGAACTTGAATTTAAAATAAATTATTTACACTCTTAAACTGGAGGAAAAATAACTTTAAAATTACTCAAAGGAATAATATCAGACACGATTAAGAAATAATTGATGACTTACTAAATTAATGAAATTGGTACATCAAATTTACGGGTGTGGGTCGACTTGTTGAAAAGCAAAATGCCAAATTAAAAAAGTTGAATAACAAAATGTTGAAAAAAAAAATTTTTTGAAAAAAAAATGCTGAAATAAAAATATACTCGTATGTAGATTAAAAATAATGTTTGTTTTAATTGTATTTATCTACTTTAATATGATCATAACCATATAAATTTTTAAAAACTTAAAATTTTGTCTTGAAAAAAAAAAAACCATTTTATTTCCATAGCGAAATAACTAAGCAAATATATAAATATTCTGTAAAAGCCTGATTTTTCAACCAACAATAAAATCCCTCCAAATTCAGGATCTTGCATATACATATACTATATACATACATTTTCTGGAAATGGGGAATACCCTGTAATATTTTGATTGCTTTATTTTGAATTCACTCTAATTATTTTTATTAAATATACATTTACACAAAAAAGCACTTATAACAGTGGGATTTGTCGTCCCAAACCCGCGCTAAACATTATTATTGAATTTCTCATATTGTTTAAGTATAGGGTTCCCATTTCTGTAAAACCAAAACCAGGATTGTAAGATTCAAAATGCAGGACAAAACCAGGACATAATATAAATAATAAAAAACACCAAAAGTAGTTAATAATAAACTCTAATTTTTATTTTACTTTCTTTCGAAGTATTGATTTTATGCATATTTTATATATTATACACAACATATAGATTAAAAATTATTTGCGATCCATTTATTTGCGAAAATATTCTTTCTACATTCGCATTGTGTGCTGGAATAGAAAAGTAAAATTCAGCTATATGAAGTAGTTCCGTACATGTTCCCTGAACTGCATTAACATAAGTGACCCATTTTTTATGAGCAGCCATATTTTTAAACTCCGCGTTCCGTTTACTTGTTGTGCTAAGTATGATTTCAGATTTGAAAACTCGTCAAATAGCTTAACATCGTCTATTGTAATATTTTTAGTCTTAAGATATTCAATAGTACTTTCTATTGTTGTCCATTCTGCTGGGGAAGATAATAAATTCAGCCAGTCAAATGAACTAAGTTCTTTTAGTGGTTCAAACCATTTTTTTAAATAATCATACAACAAACATAAACATAATAAATTTCTTCAACAAAAATATCCCATTTCAAATCGAATCCATCATTTCTTAATTTTCGAATAATATCTTGAACTTTAAGTGGAATAAATTTGTGTTTCCAACGGTTTTCAAGCATTTCCAATACATCTTGAATTATAACTTTAACTTCGTTAATTGAATTGTCCTCCTTTTCAATTGTTAATATTTTTGTTTGAAATATTGACATCAACGAATGAGTAAACCAAAAATATGCCTCACCCAAGTTGTTTTAAAAAAATTTCAATAATGCAGTCGGTGGCTGATTTATTGAAAGGAAATATGACTGTAAGCCTGGATATATTTGTAAGATACGTTCAAGAGCCGGAAAAAGTGAAAGCCAACTAGTTTTGGAATAGTTCAAAAGAGATTTATAATTTATGTCAACAAAATCGCAAAATTCGCGAAGTTTCTCTGTTCTTACTGTGTAAATCGAAAAAAAAAATAAATATTTTAAGGACAGTACTTTCTATATCTATTGACAAGGTATCAATTCCATGTTGAGCACAGTTGTGAGCAATATGAGCAGGGCATCCAACACCAATCATATTTTTATTTAAATTAGACTTCAAATAAAAAAAAATGTTTTTCTCACCTGCTCTGTTAATCCCACCAAAATTCGTGTTGCAGTTATCGCCTCCAAAGGCAATACATTTTTCCTGGACATTATTTACACGAAGAGTATCTAATATCAAATTCGAAATGGTTTCAGAAGTTTCATTTGTAACGTTCCTAAGTTCAATTAATTTTACTTGTAATGCGCCTTCACTACAGCTAAAATATTGCACAATTAAGGGAAACATTTTAATATTTCCATGATTGGAACCATCTGTAGATACTCCAAAATATTTTGTGTTATGTAAAGATGAAGTAACGGTCTGAAACGCATATGGTCCAATAACTCCATTAATAATGGCTTCACATTTTGTACGTGCACATGAAATATTCTTGGCTACCTCGGAGTCAGGAAATAAATGTGAATTAAGTCTTGAAGTACAATCCATTGATTTATAACTAAAATGGTGAGCAACGGTATGATAAGCTAAGGTGGCTTCACAAGCTCGTAATTTATGATCAAGTACTGTATCCTTCTTAACAATAAATTGTGACATATTTGAAGTACTACACATATTTCTGGTATTTTTTTTGTGTTTTTCGGTAGCAATGTGTTTTTCCAAATCCAATGAACCGCGACTAGCTACTGAAATATACGTACCAGCTTTGCAAATAAGACATTTAGCTTCTTCTTCTATCCTACCTTTCTTAAAACATTTAAATTTTTTTATCATATCTGTTGTAAATTTACACTTTATTTTTGTTGATGAATTTGAATCATTCATTTTATTAATAGTAACAAAATGTAAATTTTAAAATAGCTTCAAAACTCAATTAAATTATTAAATACAGTTGATTATCTTTGACGTTTTAAAAAATTGCCGTTATAGTTACCCAACAAACGTAAAAGCGATATCATTTCTACTTACCCACTAAATATAAAAACGAAATCATACTTATAGTTACCCGCCAAACTTAAAAGCGAAATCAGTCGAAAATGATTTTTGAATTACGTAAAAGCAGTTTTTTGTAGAAAATTTCTTAAATTTATTATTTATTTCTTAAATACGGACAATTTCAATATTTTCAAAAACTAATACAGACAAGAGTCGTAAAACAGGACATGTTCTGCCGAATACGGACGTTTGGGAACGCTATTTAAGTACATATTTCGTTAATGATAAAAATTGATTTGTGTAATTAGATCTAAAATATACTTACTATATACTTTAAAAAAAATGTCGAAAATTTTTTTTCAACATTGAAATTTGAGATTTTGTTTTCAACTTTTTTTTTTCGACAATTCTTTTTCGACATTTTTTTTTCAACATTTTTTTTTTCGACAAAAAGACCGCCTCCCGCCATTTACTAATACCAATTTATAATAACGGTATTATTTGAAAAGTTAAGTGTACATTAGCATTTTTAAATAATATCTAAATTATAGAAATTTAATTACAACAATAACATTCAAGAAGTGATTATTGAGTTGATTTAAAAAAAAAATGTATTATCATTGTTAATTCAATTATTTGATAAAAATATTATTTGTTTAACCTATAAAAAGACCTTCTGTTTAAAGAATAGTTACCCGGGTACACTAAATATTAATAAGATACACGATACATGTAATATTTCAAGTAACAAAATTTAGGTTTTTCTATTTTCAATTCTGAAATAATGTATTTTTTTATAATATATATTAAAGTAGACAGGTATCTATATGAATTGAGGGTTTTAAATGAACGACTTTCGGAACTACAAAAACTCTTACTTCGAAACTTTCAAACAAATATCTTGCTACTAACACAAAGGTTAAAAACTGATGCACATTGATAAAGACTCTTGTACAAGTTTAAAACTTTTTGTTTATTTAAATTTGAAATCAATTAAAATTTAATTAGAAGGTCAGTTATAGGTTATTCAGGTCCATTTTTCAATTATCAAATTCTGTAATAGCTACTATCATTCCGATTTTTTATTAATTTTTTTTCATTATTTTTAAAATTTGAACATAGTTTGATTTTTTCACAAAATGTTTTAATTTTTTTAAAACTAACCAACAATGTGGGTTCGGCCACTTTGGTTTTTAAAAAAATTGTAAATTATAAAAAGCCAAAATAAATTTTGTGATAAATAATAAGGAAAAAACTATTTCTGAAATTGGAAATTCAAATCACTGATTCTAGGAGACAAACATTACCGATTAAAACAATAAAAAATTTTTTTTTGTATGTGGGTTAGGTTCTGAGACACTCATATAATATAACCATAGAATTTAAAGTCACGATAAAGTATAAAAATTTTAATTTGTTAAAATGATGTTAAATTTTATATTTATTATAACATAAAAAAATTTCAAGTTTAATTTTTAAAAAGAGTGTTTTTTTTGTTTAAATAAATTTTATAACCAAATTTATTTAAACTAAAATTACAAAAACAATCATTATTGAACAATGGTCTTCAACTAATTTCCAGAAAGAGGGTATTTTACCAATTTTACTATTATCATGTATGAAACAAAACATTACATATACTTACATACCTACTTTGATAATTCATTAAAAAAATTAGATTTTTTCTCTCAATTCTCATTCATAATGAATGAACGAACACCGTTAAAATTGTTAATTTACTCTTCACAACAATACTATATTCTAAAAACTATATTTTTCTGCAACTAAAATTTTGGATTTTTTTTTATTTTTAATGTTGTGTTGCTTCGTTTTTGTAAAACTTAATATGTATAATCATATTGAAGAATATAAAAAAAAATAGAACTTATACGCACTCTCTGATATTCTTTATTAAAGGATGGTGTATTTTTTTATTTTTGTTATTTTCTCTTTTTTTTTTGGATGAATAGCATTCGTGAATAGAATATTTATTATATAATATTTTGATGAGTGAATGGAACCTTGTACCCTGATATACATATGTTATGTTATAGCTGTTAATAGGCTACCGAATTAATATGTGACAAAGAAAAATTTAAGTAGGTTACATAACTAGATCATCAATCTAAGTATATATCATCGACTTTACTTTTACTATTAAATCTAGAAGATAACAAACTCAAAATGATAAATTCCAAAACATTATGTTTAGCTAAGTTTATTTTAAATTGAATTTGAATTTTTATTGATTTTAATGTAGCTTACATGAATTAGAAAGCACATGTTTGTATAAATAAGTTTAAAACTGATAAAAATAATAAAACAAATTAAACAAACTTTAAATAATGGTCTTGTTCAAATTCAATATAGGCTTCATTTATTTAGTATTGATATAGATATAGATAGTATTGTGTCACGAGGGAAACTAAAAAAACAATCTAAAAAATACGTAAAAGGGCCTAGGAAAAGAAATGTTGATCATTAAAATATAAATAAGGTTTGTCGTAAAAATATAATAAAAGGTAGATCTCATTTCAAGTCATTGTTACAGATAAAATATGATAATGAAATATGTATAGTAAATATGTTCAAATAAATTATTATTACTTTCGAGTTTTAGTTCTCGATTTAAAATTACATATTCACTTGTTTTGTTGATGGAATATTGATAAGTTATAACTAAGTATGATCTTCGTCTTATGCTTTCTGTCTAATGAGCAATAAAATTTCTAAATTTGCAACTACATGCATTATGGATGCTTTTGTAGTTGCAATAAAGGACGTAATCAGAAACCTTACATATTCAACAAATAAAAATGTTCCGTGTGCTAAAAAGCTACAAAATAATAGGCTAACAATTGATGGTTTAATAAC
This sequence comes from Argyra leucocephala, assembly GCA_963942445.1. Taxonomy (NCBI): domain Eukaryota; kingdom Metazoa; phylum Arthropoda; class Insecta; order Diptera; family Dolichopodidae; genus Argyra; species Argyra leucocephala. The sequence goes on along the minus strand of OZ012680.1, from coordinate 77,606,012 downwards.
TTGATAAGAAAATTTGAAAACAATATTATTAAAAGTATATAGTAATGAAAATACGGTTTCATAGATACACTACTGGATCATGAATAACCTAACAAAATACATAAGAGGAATTTAGTTGGCTTACCCTGTTCTCAATAATCAATAAGATTATTGATTTTAGATTTTAGTATTTCACATGAAATTTATATATCAAATCAACACTTTGAAGTTTTGTCAAACGGGAGTGCCTCTCAATCTCCCAACTCGAAAAATACCAAAAACACAATTACAAAATTTTCAAAACCCAAAATTGCTATAAACCGGATTTTAATAAATAACTTGAGCTTTTTACTTTAAAACTTAAAAAATAAATTTGGTGTTTTCTTTATTTATTCCTTTTTTTAACTGATGAGAGCTGCAGCTTTTAAGTGCTTATGAAATAACGAATTAGAAAACGATGTACTTCTAAAAACTAATACAGACCATAATTTTAAAAATTCTTGATAATAAATCTAGAAATCTTAAACTTTGTTGATGATGGTAAAATTCATTAATTTGATATTTAATCGTTACTGTTTTTATTTCATTTGGTAGGTCATTGTATATTTTCTGTGTACTTATATAGACAGAATAAGAGTTCTTAAATCTGACACATATCGTATATTATTTGAATTTTTGTTGTGTATGCTATGTGTGTTGGATATTATTCAATGCTGGCTTAATATTTGTATTTATATTGTTTGTCACCAGTAGATGCAAATGCAAGATCAGTTTTGTTTTTATGCATGGACTTAGTGGCAATATTTTATATTTTATATGAATTTTTCGTGTTGCCGTTCAAGTTTTTTTATTGTTTCTTTCAAATTTGTATGTTATCTGCAATTGTTGGATGGAATATGCTGTGGTATAATATTCTTTTCAGTTTGCAGAGAATTCGTTTATTTATTAGCTTAAATGTTCCAGATATTTTTCTTCAATTTTTTAATTGCTCAATATTTTGAGTTTCCCATTTAAGATTTTAGTCCAATACTATTCCTAAGTATTCAGCATTTTTCTCATTTATAATTCATTATTGTTATAGGTTATATTTTGAGATTATCCGTATTATCTATATTTTTTATTAAAACCTTTTTAGTAAAATTTCGGAATTTTGTAACTGCTAGGAGTTTTGTACCTAAGTATTTGTTGGTAATCCTTAGAACCAGGTTTTTTTACTTTAGTCATTTCTTTTATTTTAAGACATTAATTAATTTCTTAAAATTTCTGTTTTAAAATGAAAATTTACTAACGAAAAATTTAAACTTCATGTCATTTTCAATTTCTTTTAATCAATAATAGGGGAATTTTAATATATTGTATTTATTCTTTTTAAGATATCCTACGTACATATTCAATGTAGACCTTTACAAATTTAATACTGCTAAATCTTAATTTGACTCTCTATTTAAAGCGAAAAAAAAAACCATACCGAAATTGCATTGTATAAAATTGAATGAACCACGACAAGAATATTGTTTTTTATCCAAGCAGGTAAGACAAAGGTAAAATTTCAGAAAATAAATTTTTTTGTGAAAAAAGAATATAAAAAGTTTTAGCAAAATATTAAAAGTGCAGAAAGTGAAAATATTTTTTTTTATCCGGCTTCTTAACTTTAGCTTTAAAAAATCATTTTTTATTTTTCTTTCATTTTTTTAAGTGCAAATTCCCCTTCTATTTTCTTTAATTCTAACGTAGAATCAAAGTTGATTTTGTAACAAAATTTACCAAGTTTTGTTTTCTTTCAGTTTTTGTTTGTATTTCGAATTTTGTTTTGTTTTTCGCATAACTTCCATCCGATTCTCTCTATATAACACAAAAGTTACCAGTATAAATGTTAAGAAAATCCTTGAATCCTTTAAGTTTTTAACGTTTACAATCGTTTGAGTTTGAGGTGTAACAGTACCAAAAAAACAAAATAAAAATTTTATTTTTTGAATTTTTTCTTAAAAGAGAAAAAAAAAAAAAAATTTTTGGGGAAAAAAGGAAAACAAGAAGGAAAAGTTCGAAAAAAGGAAACAGAACCAGTCAAACAAAAAAGAGAAATACGGTTAAAATTTGTAAAAAGTGAAAAAATTTCAGCAAAAATTTAAGAAGATGGCTAGCAAAAAAAAAACAGGAAAATACTTAGACTTTAAGAAATTTTGTATTTTCTATAGTTTTTAAAATCTTTTATAGCTGAAAAAGTTTTTTTTAATTTTTTTTTTTTTTTTAAAACATTTTCGGTGCTTCGACCACTTAAAAATGATTGGATAGAAATGTTTCATCATACGATTTAAAGAAAAAATAGTGAATTTCAAGTTGTTAAGAGACACCTGAGCGTTAAATCTTACTGACAAGTGTGCATTGAGGAAAAATAATGATGAGGATAATATTGATAATGATTTTTTGAAGTACTAAATATAATAAAGTGGTTAAAACAAAAAGTCAAAAACCATTTTATTTTAAAATTAAATTTATAACAAGGTGTATATTTCAAGGATATTCAAACTGAGGGTAAAAAAAAGATAAAAAATACAATTGTAGAATTTTATTTGATTCTGAACTTTTATTTAAAATACTAAAAGTCCAGTTTTAAGAACAGATTTATTGGGTAGAATTTTATTTTATAATTAGTTAATATGAGCATAGAAAAAGTATAATATAAAAGTTTTTAAACTAAGATAATTTTTTGTCGAATTCTTTTAATAAAATTTTAGCCTATCTTGCATTATTTTATAATATATGGATAATGCGATGAAATTTGGATTTTGTAGAGCCAAATAACGATAGTTTCAGTAAAATATACTTAAAAAACTAAAAATAATAAATTTTTGTTTTGAAGTCGACACTTTGTGATTAGATATATAATTGTGATATTTGTTTTTATTTGTTTTTATGTTAAAATGTATGTTTTTTTTTTGGTTTTTCAATATGTTCATAACTTGTTTTGGTATTTGAAATAAAATTAAATAATAATAATTACAAAGTATCGTGTTTGTGGTTTTATTGTAAATTTATTGCGTTTTAAAATCGTATAAAATTGTTATAAAATATTTTTTTTGCAATAAGCACATGTACTTAGTCTCTTTTAGATACTTTCATATTTCCACAATTCTTAAAATTTAAGTACATAACTGAATTTAATTTATTTTTTGTATTTAAGTAAAATTCAAAAACATTTATTTTATGGTGTCGGGACAAAATTACATAGGACAAAATTACATATGGACAAAATTACATGAGTAAAATTAAATATGGACAAAATTACACAGGAAAAATTACATATGCAACAATCGTGTCCATTAAAATATTTAACAAAAAACAAAGTTTTCAATTTCCGCAAAATAATTATCTTTTCTTAGAATATCGTTAAATTTAAGCATAACCGTTTTGTTACTTAGGGTATTTTTTTTTAATCTCACTGTTGTTACCTTCGTGGAGTCACCGTTGTACAACTGTGCATTTTGATTTAAAAATTTCTTTTGCATACAACGGAGACACCATGTGGAGATAAAGAAAATTGTAGTTTTGTAATTTCAGTAGCACCAATTGAAGACATATAGTCAATATTGCTCTTGATATGTTTACTATAAAATCTTACTTCTGGTGTTTTTCCTTCCGATAAGAAGAATTTTTAGCAAATTAGTGACTTACCACCATGGCAACAATAGGAATAAGTTTTTTCTGCTTGCCAATATTTTGCTTTACAAAATAAACATTCATTTGAACTTTAATTTGTCCTGCATTGGTCAATTAGAAACATTTCCAGGTGGTTGATTCTCAGACACAAACAAAGAAAAATTTATTAAGTATTTTTTTTTTTTTTTCTTGTGTATGTAACTTTAATTGTTTTGATGAAACAATTCAAAAAATAATAATTCATATTTTATTGATTTTATGAGTTATTTGGTTCTTGTATTAAATATATAGTTTTCATATATGGGCTTAGAACTTGGATAAGTTTTTCTATAAATAATTTATTTGAAAGATGAGCATAAAAATTAAACTTCTTAATTTTTTTAATTTCTTAATCGATCATTTTTTGTGGCAGTAATATTTTGAAAAAACTTCACATTTAAATTTTTGGGTTGCTGTCACTGCTTTTTGCTTCAATTCACCGAGTTGGAAATTTTTACAGACATTTATTATCGTATTAATATATGGGATTTAATGCAGGAAGTATTAAAACAGTTGTTGTAATAAAAGTGTGATTAATGATTATTGATATTTACTTTATTTCAGTTTCTATATAAGATTGTTGCAACAAAACGGGGATCCATCGGTACATATAGTACGAGCATGTATTATTTAATGTAACTAAAGGATTACTTTTGTATTGCTTTACTACTTTGAGTATATTGTTTATTCCGAGATAATACTTTAATATCCAGAATTAAACACAAAGCCAGCCAATTTGGTCCTTTTGGGGCATTGTATTATTAAAGTAATCTAGAACTCGAAATGACTATGAAATCAACTAGATAATTTATGGCCGTCATCTACTTTTAAAGTGTTTTACACCGCAGTTATATTTCAAATATCCCACATTTCTATTTATCTCATATAAACACTTTGAATGTTCAAAAACTACATTAAATAAAAATAAACGAAAAATAAATTAACTGGAAGTGAAAAGTTTAAAAATATGAAATTTTAATTTAATTGTTGAGTATAAGTGAGATAAAAAGAAATGGAAATAAAAAAAAACTTCTTATAATTTTAATTATAAATACAATAATGAAGAAAAACGAAATTTTTGTCCTTTCTGCGTCTCAAAAACTAAAACAATAAGTAAAAAAAATACTAATGAACATTTTTTTTATCCTGGTTTGTACGGTTTTTTTCTGTATAACCACAATTAATTAAAGCATCCGCCATTAACAGAAAAGTAAATCACAAGCTGACAAAACATAACCGTATTTTAATTAATTTTAATGTTAATATGCAAACCCTTGTTACATTTGTCCTTGTTGTTTTGTACATATGCAAATTAATTAAAAAAAAAAAATCCATCGTTGACCGGGATAACTTTAAAATTTGTACGCGAAAATATTAATTACACAGATATTTCAAACTGTCTTGTTTTCTAGGGCATTTTCGGATTTTTATTTATTTATCACAAAAATAAAACAATATACATTGCTACGTGGTTTTAAAACTAAAAATAAAAGTGAATCAAGCAACAGCCAGGATGCTAATATTATTCTGCATTTTTTTTACGTTATATTTTTATTACATTCGGATTGGAATTGGATGCTCCTTTCTTAAGAATCGTCTGTACATCCCATTGATCTTTTGTGTATGTTTGATACTCATCGTGGCACTATTTCAAAAATTATAAATATCTTATAATTATTATTGGCTATTATAGTCAATGCACCTGAACATTGTATATTTCTTTTATTATATTGCCAATATTTTATTACATATTTAATTATTTATTAATCTCTATAAAGGAGCCTAAACCTTATACAGTGTTTACATAAATAATTAATTTATTGAACATATTGGTAGGTTTCTTATTGACGTACTTAACATTGCCAAATGTGTTCTCTCATCAAGAAATGAACAAAACTCTCTGAAAAATAAATATAACATTGTTACATCAACATTAAGTCATCTATTTACAATGCATCATAGCTATATATAGAACTACATAGCTATATATAGAACTATATTTGTTTGTTGTGTGGATGTAAAAATGAATCAAATAAACTTACATTTTAACTAGAAATGCCTGACTACTAATCAGAAGGTTCCGGTCAGGTCATGGGTGTTAAGTTTAACTTTTCTGAAATAAAATTTTATCAAATTTATTTAGAGTATAATTTTCTATTATTAAGTTAAATAAAATGAGCAGGCTTAATTCTTCATGACCGTAATAGTTTTCCATATATACTCAGTTAATTTTGATATTTTCACTATGATAATTTATTTCACCCACCAACAAGTATGTATATAGAATTCCCTTAAAAATTTCGGTTATTCATCAGTTTCTAATACATAAGTATATGTCAAGTTAATATTTTATTGTTTTCGATACATAATGTATATTAAAAACGACTAATTTACTTTATAATTCGAACCGGATTTCATACAATTTTATACCATACTCACAATATTAAAAACACTCGAATATACATACATACATATATTCAAGAGCATAATGAAATAGCAACAACAATAACAACAAACAGTGTTAATTAAAATTGGAAAAACTTTATTTTTCGTTAATTTGTTTTTTGTTTTATTTTTTTTTCTGGTTTTGTATTAGTATTTTAAGTAAACATACGCACATCCTTTTTATCCTTCTTCAACTAGATATTTTTTGTTATGGTATTTGGTATGATTTCTACAAATTTAGTTTAAAAAAAAAATCCAGAACAACAAAGTAAAACGAAACTAGAGGGGGAATGATAAATAATTTTTAACTATAGAGTAAATTAGAAACAAATTTTTTTTCCAGACACAAGTTTTGTATTATTCTTTGCAAAAGTTCTTATTTTTGTTTGGATTTCTTTTAATAATAGTTATGGATTAGTTTATTAATTTAGATTGTTGCATTCGCAAGAGTCTTATGTATATTTAAATTTTCAATTTTTACATAGATATATATATATAATTTTTCTTCTATTTAGCTATATTATATACAAGAAAATTTAATATTTTCTCAATAATTGACTCAGGTATTATATAATGGTATTTTACTATAGCGACTCTTTATGTACTTTGCATTGCATTTAAAAGTTGACCTCTAGAAGCAATGTTGTAGTGTAATTTGCTTTGTAATCTTCCATGGCGCAATGCTATTGTTGATTGGAGTAATCTTTTTCGTGCATTTGAATTTACATTTTTAACGTTTTTGTTCTACGTATTCTAACAATACTTTTCTTACACGATTTTTAGATTAAATTAGAAGAATTTAGAAATGTGGAACTACATCAATTTTATAAGTATAAACATTAATTACATACTCTCACATATGTTTCTCCTACTGTATCAACTTTCATTTAGACTCAAACAAAGCCTACTGCCATCATATCAGTTGTAGGTGGCTCAAATGTTTTACTTTTTGTTTATTTAATAAAATTTTTTTCTTATCATAGCTCTTATCATGAAAAAATATTTATTTAAATCAATTATTCTACAACTTTCAGCTTCTATATCTTTTTTTGTCTTTGTTATATAATATCCTGTTAATATAGGGCTCAAATTTCAGCAGGGTTATTTGGGCTTTCTTTATTTGTATATTGTTTTAAAGGAATTATTTATTTATTGATTCAATCTATGTAAATTTATTTTTTCAGATATCAATTTAATTAATCAAACTCACATTTTCAGAAATTAAATTTTCACTCCATGCCCATGATTATATTTTTGGCAATCAGCACAGCCATTATTCCACTCAACAATTTTGGGTTTAAATTATTTTCACCTTTCATAATTGGCACTAGTTCATTAATATAGGTGCATATATAATATTATCTTTGTTATTACTATTTTGTGAGATGCTTTCATTGTTATTATATATAGAAAAAAATATGCTGCGACGCCGATCGCGAACTATTAAACATTTTCTATAAAACCAAATTGATTTTTAATTTTTTTCTGCACATCTTTGAATTGTAAGCCCGGTACAACTTTTATGAAAGGGCTTATTACATTCTTTATCACAAATTACATAGTTATTAACGGTTAATTTACATATTTTTTTTACATTTGTGACAGGGCGATGTTGATTTGTTATGATTGGCTATTTTGTAATTTTTTGACATTTGAATTGTAAACTGCTAAATATAGTTAACATAACTAAATAAATAAATCTGATAGTATACCGTACTTTTTAAGAACTTTTCAACATTTGAATCAAGTTTTTTACATCAGTTTTGATATTTAAGAATCGAATTAAAGAATTTTAGGCTTTAAGTTCGAATACTGAAATTTTAGACTGGTGTTATATAATAATAGATATTGATATATTGGTATCCATATTGATAAAGATTATATTTAAGATACACATTATTATTTACTAACCGAATAAAAGCTGATCGGTCAAGTTTACATTTCTTCCAATGCTTAACGTCACAGTTGCAGTGATGTTAATGCAAGAAGTTAAATATTTTTATTATTAATATTTTTATGTCTAGATTTCAGACTCTTGAAATTATCTAAACAGGCCTCTCAAATATGTGAAATGTCCGTTGTTGATTGTTAAAATTTATTGCTAATTATTTTTGAAAAGATAATTTTATACTATAAAAAGATATATAACATTGGGTTGGATATATAACATTGGGTTTTTTCCAGTTGCTATATTTATTTCTAGTCTGATTTATTTTACTTTAATAAATGTCCTACTTTAAATTTGTATCAAACATTTTCTGTTAATTCACATAGGAACTCTTCTCAAATGTAAATATTTTTTATTTTACTCTCATTCACTAGATATACTTTATAGCATTAATATAATTCAATATTTTAAATTTGAGTAATGTAATATGTATAGGTACGTTACATTATGCTGTAGTAACTCAGGTAGATATATATCCAATAATTAAATGCAATACAAATGTAAATTGAAAAAGTTTTTTGTTTCTAGAGATTTTGCTCTTAAATTATTATTTTCCATTAAAATAATTAATTTATTAAAATGCTTATATACACCCTCGTAACCCTTTTATATCTACTCTTTTACAACAAAATTAAATTAAATTTTTTTCATTTAATCTTTTACAATAAAACAACCATGCTAAATTGCTAGCTAATTAAATTCTAGCAGCATTCAAGGTACATATATATTTTCCTGAAAAATATTTGCTTTTCATTTCTGGGTTGGAATTTTTAGGTCAGCATACTATTTAATGGTAGGTTTTCAGATTCAGCAAAATTATTTTGGAAGAAGCGAGTTGGTATGGGTTATTACAGATATATTGTTGTAAGAAAATTTTGGTATAATTTAATATAAAAGTTAATATTCTGTTATCATTTTATCCTCTAATATGATTAAAACTGGGTAAGGTTCAAAATTTTCTGTAAAAAGTTGGAAATGACGAAAAAAATTAAATCGTCGGGATTTTTAAACTTTTTTATTTGTTACTTAAAAAAAGTAAGAGATTGAAAAATGTCAGGGAGTTTGATAATTTTTTTTCTTGAATTTAAATTTTAGTGCGGACAAATTCTTAAATTTTTTTCATTTGGAAGATATTGGTTGTCTATTTATTACTATGATATATCGCTTTTATTTTAGGGTTTTTAGTTTTAATAAAGTTTGTTGACCAAATCCTATTGTAAAATCTAATCTAGTGATGGGTGATGTTGCTATAATTTTTTTTTGTTTTTGTAATCTTACCAAAACTCTTCAATAATAGTAATCATAGTCTCTTCAATGTAATGGAGATTGGATATTGTCAACGAATAAAGGCCAATGAAGTATCTTGAATCCTCCATTGGCGATCTAATATGACTTGCCTTAGCGAGAAGCTTAACATTAGCATACGGAACTCTGGTGAATTTACTGTTGTAGTCCTGGATGATTCAAAAGCTTGGCCAAGCTACTGGGGGCTGTTTTCACAAAATAGATTGAAAATTTTCTTTGGAATCGTTCGATTCGTGTCTTAATTGACGGATTCATATCTGGCAAATATCATATTAATGTTGGTGATCCACAAGGATCAGTTCTCTTTTCTACTCTGTTTTTGATATTTAACAAGAACCAAATTTTCTCGACAAACTTCAAAAGCGTGCTATTCGTCTTATCCACAACCTTAATGTGACATCTTTCTCATATATTGTAGATTTAGGTACTTGTGCAGACAAAATAAAAACTCTAATGCCACCCTTATACATTTTCGCTAAGGAACAAGAAAGGCATCAAGTGCCCAACCCTACACAGGGCAAATTCTTCTAGATGTCTCAAAACTGGCTATAATTCGTTTGTATTCAAATTTTCTCATAATATCAACAAATTTATTCAAAATATCCCTACTGATCGAAACGTTAAAGGTTGGTCCCTGAGAGGGGCATTATTCTCCCAATCCTCCATTAGTCCAAGTTGAGCATTCGTGTATAAAGATATCGTTTGAAACCTAATGTTTTGCTTGAAAAAAAATTATATACATTCATATCAGAAAAAAAAACAAATCAAATTAATTTCTTCTATCATTCGAGGATCACACGTCCTGTTTGTATTTTAATGAATTAAACTACAGTTGATGTTAATTGAATGAATATTGAAGCAAAAATCTAAATATCACTTGAAAAAAAATTCAATTTGCTCCTAATTCTACGGTATAGGTAAAGTAAATGTATGTGTATTGTGTAGTTTATAGAATTTTTTTATAGAATATTTCAAATGAAATTTTACTTTAGATTTGCAAAAATTACAATTTCAAACTGAACAGATTTTAATTTGCATTTAAATTTTGTTTTTATTTCCTTTTTTATTTTGCGTTGCTCTGGTGTCTGAAAGCCAAAGTTCATTTTATACAGTTAAATCATCTTTGTATAACTCTTTAATGATGCTGGAATATTGAAAAAGATTGGTTTTTCATACCAAATCATCAACACAAAAATGCTCCACAATCAATTATATTCTCTGTATAATCTTTCACAAATAGACTTCCTCTAATGCCTATAAAAACAAATCCAAAATTTTTTCTATTTTATAAATTTTTTTTCAAAATTTTTTGCACAACCAAATGAAAAAAAATGTTAGATTTGGTCTTTTTAGGCACATGGAATCCATTATATTTTACGTGTAGATTTTATGAAACAAAATAATTTTTTATCAAAAAATTAAAGAAAATAACAAATAAAATGCTTTTTTGGTTATGGTTACTGTACATTTGATGTTGCTTTTACCCATATGGTTGGGCTTTTATTTTTCTAATGAAGTGTACATTGTTCCGTTCCTGATGGATTTCAGTTTTAAGTTATACGCTCTTTAACGCTTTTATTATTATTATTATTTTTTTTTTTTACCTTCTATTAAAATTAAAATTAAGTATCCTTTGTTAGGACATTTGTGTATCTAGGATGTACTATGTATACGTACAAAGCCACCTGTCTAATCTTTTTTGTGATGCGGCAGCAGCATTTGATGGAGTTTGCAAAAATGGAGTATTTGTAAAAATTTAGTGTGCATGAAAATGTTGGGTTTTTGTTAGTTCAATTTAACTTTTTCATATTTTTGTTTTGTTTATGCTCATTTCGATTTAGAAATGAAATAACTTCTAATGAAAATTTAAAATATTAAAAAAATGTAGCAGAATTTAATAAAACCTTATATAAATTTATTTATTTTCTGAATATTTCCCTCATTAACCTGTATATTTTAAGAAAAGGATTATGTAAGTGAATGGGTATGAAAGGTTATATGGGTATGAAAGTCATTTGAAATAGAACTATTAATGAAAATTAAAAAGTATTATTTTGTGTAAAAAATATGGCACTATATTCCGCCATTTGTGGTACACTAAAAATAAATTTGGTGGTGGCTTACAACAACACAAGAAATATTAAAGTTTTTTAACTTACTATGTATAAATAGTTAAAATAAATTAAGAAATAGGGTATGAATTACTGCAAGTCGGTCATAATATACCCTGTACTACCCCATAACATACAAATTATATATCAAAACTTACTTAGACATTTCGGACTCATTGTAATGAGTTATAAATAAATAACAAAAAAAAAAAAATCATTCGAAAATAAATTTCAACTGCCAATAAAAAAAATTTGTGAACAAAATAAAATGTAAGTTAAAAATGCCTTTTTTTTAAGATATTCGTTTGTATATTTTCTTCATCCGAAGAACTTTCACTAAAAAATATCATGTTTCGAAAAATTCGAAAATTTTCAAAGAAACATTATATTCAATAAAACCATAATAATTAAATTATTATTACTAAAAACTTACTTATATTAAAATAAATAATTAATATAAAATTGAATTTACTTTTATTTTCACTTTTAAAATTTACAACAGCGTTAACTATTTTACTATCGCTAAATTAATGACGTATCAAACGCTAAAATACGTATCTGCTGTTCCATGTTACCAAATATACCTAAAAAAGCGAATTTTTTACAATTAGCAAAACAAAATGTTTGAAACGTCAGCCGTGCTTCCACCGCTGTCACCTGCGTATTTGATTTAATATATTTGGCTTGTCCGTATCTTTGACGTTTTGAGCTCTGTGGTATATTTCACGTTTTTTCTTTGGAAGTTAAAATCTTATTATTGTCTGCATTATTAATGCAATTTCATAAATATATTTGTCGCTAGACTTTTGTTTAGCGGTTTCACTTTATTCTTTGTTTGATATTGTAAAATTGTATGACTTCATGTCCCAGGTTGGAAAATGAATGATAGAGACAAATACACATCTTCTGGTCCACATCTTCTTAAGAAAATGGCCAATAAACTTTGGTTGTTCATTAATATATGTATAAGGAAAATAAAAATTAAATTAAATTAATTTTTAAGGTTTTTCTAAAAATGTTTTTTAAATATTATCATTAATAACAATAACTAATATTCTTATTTTTTTCAGGTGAGTGAAACATTGTGTAATATGAACTATTTTTAACAAAATTTGTAAGTATTTTCCAATATAGTTAAGCAATATCTTTAACTGAAAAAAAAATAAAATTAGCAAAAAATATTGTTCAAAATAAAAATCTGAATATTGGGGATAACATTACTGTGTTCTTGCGTTTTAAAAATTTAATATGGATTTGATAAAAAAAAAATGGAACATAAACATTTTTTAATGCCAATAAAAAATGTAGAAAATTTCTTTTAAGTTTCCACAATTTTAGCAACCAAATCGAACATCGGCAAAAGGTCTATAGCAAACGCCCTACATAATGATGTAAGTTTTTTTTTGAATCGTCTGCTGTGAGTAAAGTCGATAATTTGATTGAAAGAAATTATAAATCCATTATATTTAGTTATTTAATTATAATATTTTAATTTGGCTTTTGTTTTTTTAATAAAATAACAATTTAGAATATAATAAAGTATTTTCTACTTAATTCATAATTATTACCATACTGTCTTATATTAGTACTTTCTATATGTTTATTCCTTGAAAATTTAATCTATTTTAGTTAATTTAAAATCCGTGTCGAGACATAATTCAAAAAAATAAAAGGGAATATTAAAAAAATAAAAAGTATATAAAGGAAAAATAATAATTAGTTCTCAATATTTCATACAGGGAGCATGGATTAGGGCATTATCATAACTTTTAATAAATAATTGATGATAAAAAAGAAGACCTGTATTTTAATTTAAATGAGAATTTTATGATTATTGATAGAATAATAAAGAAAAAAAATTTTTTTCTTCATTTTGCATTTTCTGATTATATTTTTGCTTAATGAATGGGTTTTGTTTTCTTGCTCAGAAATGGAAAACTGTAGCCAAAATGGTAAAAGGAAATTGAAGAAATATAGGTATGGAGAAAGAGAAATTGCAGTTTATTGCTTACAGTTATTCTTAAAAATATTCTCGTTACAATATCTATGCAACGCCATTTTAAAAATGAATCAATGCTTTTATTCTATTTTAAACCCATAATTTTCATTTAATTTTTTTTTTCTAATTTCAATGGTATTATAGAACTCATTTTTCATTTACTTATACTTTTATGTTTTGACATCTTTTTTTAAATGTTGTCTCATAAGATCCAATGATAAAACAAATACATTAACAAAAACTTAGAGTTAACTAAGTATATAACCGTTCTAGCACGAATCGAACTATTTGACACAAATTGACGTTTTAAAATATTCAGATTTTTCAGAGCTTTTGTTACGGTATTATGTATCCTATATTTGTATATATATATGTATACTTCATTCAGTACAGAATGTAAAATGAAATTTCCACTGATGTTGTATTTAAATATAACTAAAATAAGGGAATATTTCGTATAATTAACATAATTTAAGTGTGATTTATTTTTAACAAGAGTTACAAGTATCATCAGTTTTGTATGAAATAAAAAATTACCCAAATTATGTATATACTATGGTTATAGACACTTAATCATAGTTAACTCGGTAAATGCGAACAAGTTCATTATATAATAATAAATTAAGAAGATTAGAAAACTTTTAGAATCACCAAATAAAGAAACCAGCCTCTGAAATTATAATATTGTTTGAACTCTAGATCCCTTTGTGAATTTTGATACTAAAAATTTTAATTTAGTATAAATGAGGGGTCGAAGTATATAAATCATCTATAGTTGAATGTGGTATCTTAGAATTGAATGAAGTGAATTTTTTTTTAATGATAGATTCTTGGTATACCTACCAATATTATATTTATAAACTACTGTTATTATCATGTATATTGTAGAATCATTACCAAACAAGTTCTTTTATAAATTTAATGCCATCTGATAAATCAATTTATGTATATGCTATAATTATAGTATATATATATTATAGTATATATTATAGTATATATATAGATATATACATGTTATATATTCATTGTGAATGAAAAACAAAAATGCATGTATGGAGCGTTTTACATTTTATTTAGAGGAGAAAAATTTTTGCAGGACTTTTGCTTCATTTAAAACTCATTAGTGAGATGAAAATCTTTTCATATCTCGTTTTTTAATGTCCTTTTCGTAGTGTAAATATCTACTTTGAAAAATATTATTTTTCTCATTGAAGAAAATAGAATTTATTTTCTTTACTTTTCATAAAAGGATATCAAAGCTACTTGTATTAAAGTTTTGTATACAAAAGAGAGAGAAAAAAAAATTATCAACAAAGGAATAATATCTTTGTCATATAATTATGTCTGTTTGTATGTATTGGACTTTTGTACATGTAAATAATATAAATTGAAATGAAAACTTTTCTGCAATAATCATAAATTCTTGTGACGCGATTGTTGTTTTGCTATGATATTTTTGTTTTTCTTAATTTCTTAGGCTTAGTTAATTATTGACCGTATATAATGGTTTACATTTTGGCAAGTAAAATATTCCATACATTTATAATCATAATGTTTGTTGGTAATTATAAAATTGTTAATTTCTTCTGTTCATTCTTTGAATTCATAGTAGTAGATTATTGTTGTTATTATTTTTTAATGTATTAAAAACATCAATGGCAAAGATATAAAATAATTAGATAATTATTATAAAATTTTACTGTCCATAGCTAATTATAATTACTGTTATTACTAACAATACTAGCAATTAGATTAAATTAATTTTAATGAAAACAGGGTTTCTGTTGCTATATGATAATTATGATTGATACGAATATTTTAAAGAAAGATTTAAATGTCCTTTTATTTGGAAACTTTTAAAAATTTCATTTATTTATACATTCTATACATTCGCGAATTGATCATAAAATTCAGTTAATTCTTTGGAAAATTTCATTTTACAAATCAATGACAAAATAATTAAATCATATTATGAATAAATAAATTCATGAAAAAAAAAAATAATTTATGCGATGAAACAAAATACTTTAGGAATTTTTCACCCTGGTCCATCAGTACAGTACCCTTTGTCATTGCTATAAAATAAATGACGAAAAAATATTATACATATTGAGAGTATGGTTGCTTTTAACTTAAGTAAAATGGATTACGCTATTTAAGAAGACTTAGTGCCTGCCAATAGTTATAGTAGTTTCCCACATGTTAATGAGTTGACATACAAGAAAAATTTATTTGAAAAACGTTACACATCCACCACTTTACATACCAAAAATTTTAATACCGTATTTAATGTACGAAAAGGTAACTCAACCGAAGTTACTGTCTTAAAACAAAAATTATCATAATCTCAGGATCCTACCGATAAAAAATTAATAAACATCAATTCCAGGACCCGAATGTAATATGATTGGTATATTATTTCAGAAAATAGTTTGGAATGCGATTTTTGGTAATCAAAGATGTAGTTAAATAACTACGATTGCCAATAGAAGATTAGCTATCATACATATTATAATGAATTTTTTAGGCACAACATTTTATAGGCTCATTTCAAGTAATTAACACTGATTTTCTAATGAACTTTTTAAATGTGTTTAAATTGATATTTTGAATATTTTCATAGCGTATATTTCTAAATTTTTGTTTTTCCTCTTTAATCATTTTGTTTATGTTCCTTTGAGTTTTTAAAAATAATTAATCTAACTTTTACACTGTCCTCTGATTGTATTTTTTTCTTCGAATCAAGTTCAGTATAAAGGAAGAGAAATTTTTGCTGTTAACTTTGGTACTTCTTAAAGAACCGAAGCATTTATAGCTTCTTTAATTTTTAATACAAACTCTGATATGCTATTATTTAATATTATTTCGTAGGAAATGTTAAAAGAATCATTTTCAAAGTTAATTTCTAAGTTGATTTCTAGGAGATGTTTTTGAAATATAATTAAAAAAATTAATGTTGATTTTAAATGTAAAATTTTGTTGTGGTTTAGGTTACAACTATGAATAACTTAGAGAATATATTCATTTAGTGATAGTGAATACTGATAAAGACAACACTGAAAATTAAATTTAATTAACAGATAATAATGTAAAATCTTCTATCAATAAAAAAAAAGATTTCAAATCGCTTACTGTTCTACGTTGTTAAGTCACTGAACTATTATTACTGATATCATTCAATTGAGAAGGAAAATTAATTTTTTTAATTGGATAAACCATAAAACCTAAATAAAAAAAGGGATGATTTCCTGTTGGGCATTTTGTACAATACAACAGCAAAATATTTTTTTTTTTTTAAATTTAATACAAAACTACAAAAAATTTAATTGTTATTCGAAAGAGAAATAACAATAGAAAATACTACATAAAAGCATTCTAATTATTAACATTTAATTGTTGTGAAAAAGACAATCCACATCATTAACCACAATAACAATATCAATAAATTATAAAAAGTTATATAAAAAAAATATACATGTATATCCTTTCTGACAAAAAGAGAACGCATCATACAAATTGTTAAATAAGGAAGTCGGAATTGATTTGAGTGCTTTTGTTTTAATGACTTTAATTTTTTTTTTGTTGAAATATTAAAAACAAAAATATTTAAAAGTTTTATTAATTGATTTCATTTTTTATTTTTATTGTTCTAAGTATTGAAAGTTCAATGCTTACAAAATTATTTTTTTTACAGCAGAGTTATAACGCAATTTGATTGTATAGAACGTGTGGAAATATATTTTGTACTTTTATCTACACCTACTTTCATAATACATTAAAAAAAAAATCATTTATTCTTTTAATTCTCATTCTTCTTCATTCATAATAAGCTGTTTTTCATTACTTTTGTTGTTGTTAAAAAAGGCTTCAGACAAAAACTAAATTAGTATATATAAGATATGCCATTTGGAATATATAAAAACTGTAACGGTTTGATTATCGCCGTTATAAAATGTAATACTGTTTAATATCTAAATATTTTCTATATATCCATTAGAATTCCTTCAGTTTATACAATAGCCTGTTAAATATAAAAGTTAAGTCTACATTTAGAATTTTTTTAAAAAATTGTTTTATATAATTTTAATTATATAATTATTAAAATTATATAAATAAAATTATAATATTATATATTAGCGATTACAATAAATTATAAATATAGCTTAAAAAATGGAATAGTAATACATTGAGGATAAAGATATTTTGTGAATCTAAAATTTTGCAATATTGATTTTGTCCATAACAGAAAGTTTAAACGTTCTTAAAAACAGGCAAAATGATATATATATTCCTGAATTCACGCTTAATTTGACAAGTTTTTCTTAAAATAAATATTTAAAGTTTTTGCTTAGTTGGGGTTTTTTTTTCATTTTTAAAACATATTATAAAGACTATAGGAGGAAAATCCCTTACATTGTACTGTAGAATATAAAATTTATTTAAATATCCATTGAAATATTTATTAAACTACATCTCTTACAATATACTTGAAATAAGCTTCAATATTAAATGGTACATATATATAAAAAACAGAATATAAACATGTAGGTATACAAATATTTAAAGAAATGCGTATTGTATTTGTGTATTTAAATATAAAAAAAACCCAATATATAAAAAATAAAATAAAAAAATATAAAAAATAAATAAATGGGCTTCTCTCCTCTTAAAAATGATCCCAAACAATTCACTTACGCATATCAATAAGGATTCAATTTCCCATATTTATATGAAATAAAATGTACATTGAAAATATCCTTAAGCCTTTATTTAAGAAACAAAAAGGAATATGTACAAGTGTATAAAAAAAACGGTAAAACATTTATTTCTTGTCGTCCTCTTTTATAATAACATTACTAAAAAAAATCAAAAGGATCGAAAAAGAAATTTAAAAAAAAAAAAAAAAATTAAGTGAATATTTGTTTCTTTTCTTTTTCAACCACACTGCTGTTTCGCTGATGATACAAGACATAACAAATTAATGTGAGCCCGAAAGGGAAAACTTTTTTCTACTTAAATCCAATTTAACCATATCTTTATAAATACATACATACATTATATACACACACACATCTATGTAAAAAGACAAAATGTAAAAACATTATTCAAAAAGAAATAATAAAATAAAATAAAAAATAACACAACTATTGTTGTATATATACAGTTTTCTAAACATAAATTATTATGACTATGCACGTGAATGCTGAACTTATGTTCGTGAATCAATATCATAGTTTTTATTTCTAAATCAATTATTTCGAAAAAAAAATCTAATATTATTCAACGTAATTTAAGTTCAAAAACTTAAATCAAGAGAGACCTTCCAAACTCAAATGAGATATAATGATACTTTTATAAAAATTCTATGTGTTTTGAACTAATAAGTAATAGTGTAGTGTAGGTTTTTTGACGTGAGAGGGTACTCCCTGTGTCATTTGGATAACATAAATGACAATAAAGAATAATTTGTCCACATCTCGAGAGGAAGAAGAACCTGAAAGTTTGAGGTAAACTGATATGTAAATAAATAAATAAATAAATAGATTAAATTATTGTGGTATTCTTTTTTTTTATGATTTATTTTTCAAGGGCTTATCACCTTATTGGAGTTTATCAATCTTAGATTATAGTATTGGATTATATCAGTCAGTGGTTTAATATGATTATATTAAAATTAAAGACTGAAAAACTAAGTATGTGCTAACAATTTTAGAAATTAGAGAATATACTTTTTGATAATTATTTGAATATGAGTGCTTATATATCAAAACTATGTAGTAAAATTGTAAAGATAATCAATTTTTGTTATGGGTGGAATTAAAAACAAATATTAGAAAACTGCTTGATTAATATAGAGATTGTAACACTTGGAAAAACTCAGATGACCAACATCCAAGTCTACTTGTGAAAAAACTCACAATGCAAAAAATCACTTCACTTAACGCATTTGCAATTCAGAAATATTCATTTATCAAAAAAATAGAAAAAAAAAATTATTTAGCAAACACTTTGTAAATTAATGTGTTAATACTCCTGAAAGTTTGTGTTATCAAGAAAAATAAAGTACCATATTTTATGCTCAAGTACAAAAGAAGCAAAACCAGGAATTCAATAATTGAGTAGCGACTTGGGGTTTCAATTTTATGAATTGGCTATATAAAATCAGACCTATTCTTACGTCTTTTACAGAATATTTATATATATATGTATGTATATATTTTATTTATGTTATTGGATGTTATTTTAAAATTTGCCAAACGAATTTAATGCAAAGTAAAAATTTGGCATCTACCCTTTTGGACAAATGTGTTTTTGGGAAACGAGTTTTGGGAAACAAACCAAGTGTTTAGGTCACCTGCGTAATATCTATTACTGGTATATAACACACAATAATAATGCCTCTTTTTGACTATTGCTCCTCTCTAAATTATTCATGTGCAATTATAGTATAATTTATAAAATGCAAAATTTCCAAATGAATGTTTATTATTTTGACCACCAATAGATATGATCCTATAAAAACTAGGTTAAATAAATTTAATTGGATGGGTTCAGAATAAATTGACAATTAATTAAAAAATATTAAATAACTTTATGTGATGAAAAAATAACAATAAACAATCGGTAACTATAAATTCCAAAGAAACTATAAATTCAATTGAATATACATTTAATTCCAAATACTTTGAATGAAGGACAACAATTGAAATCAAATACTAATCACAGCCGAAAGTTTGAATAGACCCCAAATCTTAAATGCTAAATATACTAAAATAAAATCTTCAAAAATTATTAAAGTACGTATGTATATCTATTCAAAATATATCTATTTACATATCAAAAGAGACAGAGATGGAAAATGTATCAAAAAAGAAAATAATAAAAATACTAAAAAAAAATAAAAATACAGAACAAAAATCATATGTATAGATAATATACTATAATATAACACTATTTATGTACATCATGTATGTATATACTTAAATAATATTAAAATCAAGTAAGGATAACTAAAAAACATTAAGGAAGCAACAAGAAGTTTCTTTCAATTTTTTTTTTTTTTACTTTTTTTTTATTTTAATTTTTGTTTTTATGTTTGTTTTTCTTAAAATCTAAAATCCTTTACTTTATAAGACGATGAGAGACTTAAGACTTGAGGCAACGCTTACAAACTATGTATGTACAATATTCAGAACTAGGTGGTGTATTGTTTGGGGGTTTAATAATAATAATAATAAACAAATGCTAATATTGCTATAGTTGATAAACTTATGAACAATTATTGTGGATATATGAATGTATGTACATAGCAACTGTTTTTTCATGTTATATATGTTTAGATGTGTTTTGCATATCGTATATATGTTGGTGTTTGCATGTAGCAGTCAAAAATAAAAAGAAATAACATCATTTTTTGTTTTCATGTTAAACTTGCTTTATACTATTTTATTGTTTGTATCTCTTAAAATATTTTAGTGGCGTGTTTTTGCAAAATATATACTTTATTGTTCCAAAACAAGAGTACAAACAATTTTTTATGATACAAGGATTATTCAATTACTTTAGAGATTTAAAATCGATTAAAATTGTTTATTAAAAGTTGTACATCAGGATGCTTATAAAATGAAAGCCAAGTATTGCTCCACTTTATTTTATTTATTTAATTATATATATAACAGTGGATCTACAGATAAATTTGGACAGGTTCTTTGCTCTTTCGAAATGTGGGCCTTTTTTTCTAATTAATAATTATTTCTTATATATTTTGTATATTATATATTAAACTAGTTCTAAAGCCGTGTTGGATCTAGAAAAAAAAACTTCTTGTGAAACTGCACAAAAAAGTGAATTCTAAGGAATGTAATCAAATATTAGGGGTATTACGCTAAGTTAGGTGCAAAAATCTTTTTTTTTTGGTAAAAAGATGGAAATAATTCGATAAGTTGAAAAATTGTTCCTTACAAAAACAAATTGAACAATAACAACAATTTTTTTATTGAAATTTATTTTCTTTTTTCCGCACCACCCAGGATGTAAAGAAAAAGGTGCGTTTTTTTGTGGTTTCTCAATAGGTCTACTCCACACTCCGACGCAAAACACCGTTGACAAGGCAGCATTTTACTCTTTTTTCTCTAATGATTAGATGTCAAAATCTCTTTATATAGAACATTTTTTGTATATATAAGTAGTTTATTGGAATGTGAAATTAATTTGCTTTGCTACGTTCCCTCAGTAAGTTTTATTTGAATATCACCACACCGCCGTATTCTGGAAATGCAACATGTCTAAATACTGTTTCAATTAATAAAACAAGGAATTGTCAACGTCAATTTAACAGGGAATTGTCAACGTCTAAGAATAAATGACAGTTCTGTGGTGGTTGTAGCTAAATATATTCTAGTTATAAATACAAGTTCACTTATAGCTTATGCTAAGGAATTCCGCGATTATTAAATTTAATTTTAGAGCTTTTACAGCTAATCGAATCCAATTGCTGAAGTCGCGTTGTGTATTTAGGTATTTCTCAGTAGTACCAACTTTCAAATTAAGTTTATGTTGAGACATTCCATTTGGACAACAGTCGTTTAAGAACTCTACAGGAATTCACTGCATCATTTTCACCGTAATCATCAATAGAATTGGCGACAAGGTAAGTAATTACATTTTCCTCCAAAATGTTTAAAATTCGTTCGTTAATTGTGTCAACATCAGAATTTTTGGGCAAAATCTTGCCTTTTTTGAATAGTTAGCAAAATTATCCACACTTAGACTATCTCAATTTTTGCAAACCATATTCGAAGGAACTTCGATTAGATTTGGCAAACTTTGGTCATTCTTTAGATCACCATGTATGCAAGAGCTTATAACATCTGATTGGTTTTGATGGGGTGAGATGGGTAATGTTTGACGGAAATATCCACCTAGAACTATGAGCTTTCCACCAAAAGGTATAGATTGAAGCAAAAACTTCATAGAATAAAACTTAAGTTCTCAGTAAAGAAAATTTTCAAATAAATTTTATTCTATTGCCAGTTAGTTATATTAATCCTTTTTTTACTCTAGAATGAATTATAAACGAAACGAAGTTTCATAACATAATTATTTTGATTACCTAAATTATTCTCCATACTATTATTATCCATACGTCATTCAGCATTTACATTAACAACATTTTATTCATATGAAATTAATAAAATATAAGTAACTACTTCTTATTAATATACATGTGCTCATAGTTTACAATCTTCATATTAAACATCGTTAGATATATTTGGACCTGACTGAAAGCTGAAAAAGAATAAAATATATATCACATACATTTTATTTACAGTAACAACTTTATATGAAGTAAAAAAAAAATACAGAGTTTGTTTTTTTCTTTTGATTTTACATTTTTATTAATTTCTTCTACTTAATATTCTCTATTATTATTTCATTTCATTGGTAATGTTAATCATTGGTAATAATTTTAAAATCAATTCTAGAATGTTTGATGATGAATCTATATGCATATGTCACAACTCGAAATCTTTTCATTAGGGCATATTGCATACAATACACACTAAGGCTGCAGTTATAGTGATCAGTAAAATGAATACGTAAAATTTTTGTTTTCGATTTTACAACCGCCGTAGACACAAAATGTTAGTAAAAAGTTATAGGAATGCTAAAGAATGTTTTCACAAACAAATTCTGTTCAAAATTTTAATATTTTAAGTTAAAATTTTAATAAAAAAACTATTTTATCCTTTTACGGATACGTATTTGTTTTTCTGAACAAAACAAAAAAAATAAACAAAATGAAACAAAATTATTTCAATGAAGTACGTTTCATTTTTTCACGGTTTCATTAATTCATTTTAATTTTATTGAAATTATGTTTGATTTTTTCAATGTTTCATTTGATCAGAAAAAAAAATTCTGATGCAATCTCATCTTAATTTACATTTATTAAGTTTTGTTTGTTATTTACAATAGCGTAGTTGGATTTTGTTTTTGCATTTCAAAGTGCTTCAAATTGTTAACTTGGCATATGTAATGGTAATAGTAATATTAATAAAACTTCAATTTTCCATTTTTAATTTAACTATGAAAACAACTACTACTGTATTCTTTATTATTTCAAATTCAAAACAAGAAAACGTTAAATCGAAATGACAGCAAGTTGTCAGATCGCTATAACCATCTCACCGTAAAAATAAAATATTTTTTCACTGTTTCATTTTTACGTATTCATTTTACTGATCGCTATAACTGCAGTCTAAGTACAATACAAATTCGATTTCGACGCAGCTGAGAGAAAAAATTTTGGTTTAATTCTTTTCCTTTTATAATGAAGTAGAGTAGGGTATATAAAAAACGCAGCAGAGAAGAAAACATTTTTGTTTACTTTACTTTTTGTTTTGTTTACTATTATGTTTTTGTTATTTTATTTTGTTGTAGCAACGGTTGCTACGGTACGTTGGCAGCAGGATTTTTACGTTTTATTATATTAGATTATTTTTATTACGTTTTAATTATTATATGTTCATTATTATTATATTTGAACCGATGTGGTTGTATTAAAAATTACTTTCAGCAATTCTCATCATTTGAAAAATGTTTCGGTTCTCACAGGTCGTTACTTTACTATACTGGAATGCTTTACCACTCGACTACAAAGGTCACTCATCTTTATTTTTTTTTTTAAAGTTTGTTCTTTATCGACAGATATTTTTGAGTAATATTCTAAATTCACTATCTTGTAGTTGAAGAGTTGATGTTTTAACTTTTTGAAAAGATTTTTCTTAAATTTATCATATTAATTTAATTATTGCACTTTTTCAGAATACACTTTTTTTTTAAATTCGTTCATATTTGTCATATTTTTCTAACTGCTACATTTTTCCTTAAATTTTTCTTCACATTATATTGTGTGTATTTTTAAAATTTGAGTATCGTATAAAATTTCTTTATTGTTCGTATAGTGTAATTTCTTATATTGTTAAATTATAATAAAACAGAAGTGTCTATAACTAAAGTATAGCCTAGTTTTATTATTGCCGGTAGACCCCCAGATCCACTAATTTGTCAAAAAATTTACATATTATGTTGATTATTGATCTAAATTGAGTCAGTTGAAATCAAGGAATATATTATTTGAAAATCTTAAACAACTTGAAATTAATAAATATAAAGATGAAATTTGATTTAAAAATTTTTTTCTAAAAAAGAAAGGTAGGTAGTCGTTAAAAATCATATCTAGTTATCTAGTATTATCTAGAGTTATCTAGTATAATTTTCAAAAACTCAATTTGATTCTACAACTCAAATTGTTCTTACATTTAATAAAACATAATTTTACTCTGTTTAAGATATTTAACCAAGATTTTTCTGCCATATCTCGTAAATTAAAAGATGACTTAAGGACATAAAATTTTTTTTTTTAAAAGGAACTAAAGGATTTCTTTTTTAATAGATATATTATATATATTAAAAATTTTATTAAAATAAAAACAACAAAAAAATAACAACATATAAAAATATTTATTTAACGTTAGTTAAGTTTTTTTTTGTTTTGTGGCGGGGCAAATGTTAAAGTTGTTACGCCATTTTAGTTCCGCGGAAATAAAAAAGAATAAAAAATTTATTTGTGAACACATTAAATTAGTTTCTTTTGATCCTATTATAAAAATTTATACATATTCTAAAAAAATCATGAAGACATAAAACCCAAATAAAAGTCTTCTTACTGGATAATTTGAGAATGAGGGAAATTGTTTTTCACTTTGTATGATAGAAAAGATGATGTTGTGTTTTTTTTATGTAGAAATGAGAATCAAAATAAACACTACCAATGGTCTCGGCTATATTATATGGTGGTGATTGAAAACCTTTACTAATCTTGAACTGGTTAGAAAAAAAACTAAATGTTATTAAAATATGTATTAGGAAATCTCAAAACTGCTTCTGAAAAAAGGAAAAAACTTGAGTGGCAAATTAAGGAAATATATTTTGATTGCTAATTGTATAATTGATACATTTTTAATCATGACCTTTGAGTTCATTTCATCTAGTTAACTTCCCGATAAAAATGAGTTTGAACAAATGAGGTTTAGAAGTGTAACTTAATTCATTTTATAAGATTTTATGAGTTAAATTATTTTTATTTTATTTATATACTGCTTAGCACAAAAATTATTGCATATTTGCTACAAATCTAATTAAAATTGAAAATTAAAACTAAAATTAATCAATTACATACACAAAACAATTTAAGTTTGTATTTCAACGGCACAATGGATAAGATAAATCTTGTTATTTAAAAAAAAAAAAAAAAATACCAAATTTACCAAATTACCAAATTATGCGTATACCAAATTTTTGTTTAGAAATTTATTGTAGAAAATTAGTTGGAAAAAATTCTCAATCTATTTTTCCGAAAAATTGTTTTAGTAGGACGTACAAAACTAGTGCAATAGCGTATATTATATTAAATTGAAAGGAAGCTTATTTTTTATTTTTATATGTTGTTTTTTTTGTTGTAGAAGAAAAGAGTTGTAATCATTTTAAAAAAATGTTTTTTTTGTATTAAAGGTATTAAATTTCAAGGTTCATATTACACAAGTATACCAGTAGCTTGTTAATTGTATAAAGGAAAAGAATTTAAAATGGATTTTCTTTTAAAATGTGGTTTTTGTTAGACTTAAAGTATAAAAAAGAATAAACCCTTAAATAATTTTTTTTTGATATTTAACAAAAAATAGGAAAATGAAAATTACAAATATGTAGTCATCTGATTAAGTATAAAAATAAACGTATTTATTATGGAAAACTGCGTTTCAATCGCGGATCAAATTGAATTGAAATGTTTTCACTTCGTTCGAATGGTAATTTAGTAATATTGAAAATGCTGATTGTTCAAGTAATCGTAAAATTATCTGTTTATAACTCATCTGACGGTATATAATTTTCTGATGTCAGTCAGCTGCTTAGATTTTGTAATGTATCTAAAATCAAACATGGACGTTCGATTAGCCCTGTTTCTATTCTTCCTAGATCATCCCTTCTTCCAGCCGATTAAACATGTTCGATATGACCAAGTTCATTTCCCAAAATATAAAACTAAGTTCAGGTTTAAACTTTGTAAAAACGAATATACAACTGTAATTTGTTAAAAAATGTAATGTTCATTTATGTTTTAATCCTTTATGTACTTATCACAGTAGATAAAAAAAAAATTAATATATTAATAATATAATGTAATTTGTTAAATAAAATAATTGAAAAAAGATGTACTGTTTTTTTATTCTAAAGAAGTATTTTGATAAATTTTTTATCCTGCCCATTCACGTTTATGTACAACAAATTCTGGACCATCGACCTTCAGCGATGAAACCTATTTTTTGGATTGCTTGACCCCCAATTACCTTAAACACATTTCAGGAAAAATTCTATCTGGCACATGGAAAAGATGGGCATTAGTGGGCATGAGTCGGCATTAGTTGGCATGAGTGGGCATGAGTGGGCATGAGTGGGCATGAGTGGGCATGAGTGGGCATGAGTGGGCATGAGTGGGCATGAGAGGGCATAAGCAATAAACATTTAGTTAAAAGTAAAGAATGGATTTGATCTTTGTCTCCATTTGTATTATGGATAAATTGAAGAAGAAATTAAAAGAAATAATAATTAAAAATTTAAAGTAAATTTAAATTTTATTAAAATAAAAATGAAAAATGTCATTTTAAATCAAAATAAAGAGATATTCGATAGTTTTTATAAAAACTGTTTTTTTAGCGTTAGACTAAATTTTTTGTAGAAATGTTGAAAATATTCGAATATTTACTTTTTCATTTTACTAAATATCCTTATCATACCGATAAGTCGAGTACAAAACACTGCAAAAATAGTGTATTATAAGCATATTTAGTAAAATTAAATGGAAAATATTCAACTATTTTCAACATTTCTAGATATATATATTAATAGATCTTCTATATTAATACGCTAATAATGTCTTTAAAAGTAAGGAAAAAGAAAATAACCCCTATTGTGTAATATATTGATGAAGAAAAAACAATGAGGCCGCATATTCCATTGTCACCACTTATTCAAGTATTGGAATCAATTACATATGGTGGCACTACTAATAAACCTTCAATAAAATGGATACCCTCATTCCTCAACCTTATTAAACTAAATCGCGTTCAGCAACTACTTCAAATAATGTCAACTATCTTTCCAATTTTTTTAATTCTTTATCTCCTCACAAAGCAGTGGAAACTAATGATAGTATATAAATACTCTCTCGCTTATAAGAGACCATGGAATATATCAAATTATTAGACTTTTTTTTAGCGTACTTAAATGATCAAAATAATGATACAGTTTATAAAGGAAAAAAACTAATATTAAAATTTTAATTAAACAAGATGGTCTTCCGTAAAGCACAAGGAATTATTTAATATTTTTATTCGATTTTATAATCACTTAGGAGTATATAAGGACGAAGACTTAAGTCTTGCAGACCGAACTCATGTCGAGAATATCAGAATGGAGCAATATGAAGGGCAGAAGATGCTAACTACAGGTTTTTTCAGTGAACTCAGTGAACATAGTGCAATTAACTAATTCGTCTAAAAATCATTCTAATTACTCTTGCTATATTTTGACATGTTATTTTGAAAATGTAAAGGACTTACGTAGGAAAACCTTCAGTTTTCAGTAATTCCAATCAATTGAACTATGATATTTTTGCCTTAACAGAAAAACGGCTTTAAAATTCAATAAATTCCTTAGAGCTGTATGATTCTTTTGTTTTTTCAGAATAGATAGATACCAAAGAATCAGTCAATTCGAATGATAATGCCTTCATCGTACCTAAAGGTGGTGGTATTCTTATTGCAATAGAAAACTCTTTCCAAGTTGAAGAATTCATACTTCCCGAGTTCGTTTACTTTAAAATTATTGTTATTAAGATAAATCTTGATGCGCTTTTTGTTGTTTGTTGCTATATTCCATCGTATAGTTCTTATTGTGATACTTATTCAAAATAGTAAATAGCAATGAATTCTATTTCATTTCAAATGAATTCGTTTGATGAAATATTTATATTATGTGACTTTAATCTCCAAAATGTAAGTTGGAATTTTAATGAGGGAGAAGGATATTTAATACCGAGTCAAATTACTTCTGAAGTGGGCTTCTGAATCGGAAATTATTGATGGTTTTAATTCTTTTAATCTCCAGCAAGTCTCTCAAATTAAAAATTCTTATAACTGGCAATTGGATTTAGTTTTTAAATCCGATTGGTCTAATTTGTATTTTAACAATATTTATGTATACCTCTTTCAATTCTTGATAATTGTCAACCCTCAATCTGTCACACTCGTCGTATTTCTCCTATATAGTTTCGAGATATACTCTTGATAAGAAGGTTATCTTTTTAGTTAGTTGTTTTAATGATCGGGGTCCTTTTTGATGATAAACTATCATTTAAACAACATTTCAACATTATCGTCAATAAAGCAAATTCACTGCTAGGCTTTCTTATTTACTTCTTTAGTTCGCTCAAATCTAGAATATGCTAGCCCAGTATGGTCATCTAACTATGTCGATCATGTCAATAGGATTGAAGCTATTCAGAAGAAGTTTCTTAGATTTGCTTTACGAAACCTTCCTTGGTCTGATCCTATACGTTTACCACCTTACAGAGACAGGCTAAAGCTTTTACATTTGAACACTCTTGAATACAGAAGAATAGTTGCTGACGTTGAGTTTATTTTAATCATTAATTCTGGTGAAATTGATTCACAAATTATCAAACATAAAATCAATTTTTATCGTAATATTTGTACACGTTTTCGTTCTGAAAATATATGCAATGTTGTTCATCATGGTACAAATTATGGTAAGATCGAAGCCTTTAACAGAATGTTTATCTTAGTTAACATTTGAACAACTTAAAACAACTTAAAATTGACTGGTTTCCTTGTTACCATAACTTCTTTTTTTCATCATAAATAAGTAAAAATTATTGGAATCTACTTATATTAAAAATTTTTGATAGTATTAATTTCTTTTTTTATATTTAAATTAAAAATTATGTTTGTTGTTTTAATATTAATTTTTATTTTAATTTTAAGAAATATTTTTTGTAATATGCTTGTGTTAAGTATGATAAAATAAAAATAAAATAAAATAAATCAAATATCGGTGAATTAAAGCAAAAAGCAATGACAGGAACCCAAAAAATTAAATCTGAAGTTTTTTTACCGCAAAAATTAATGATTAAAAAATTACTTCAAAATCATCGAAAAGAAAATTGTGTTTGTCTCTTTGAAGTAGCCACCTAAATAGAAACATTTCGACAATTTTTATTGACCTATTTGCTAAAACTACTTCTTAAAGGAAAAACACCAGAGGCAGATATTATGGAGACCATATCAAAGGCACTGCTGGCTATTTCTTCAATTGGCGCTGAAATTACAAAACTACCATCTTCTCCATCTCAACATGGTGTCTCCAATATATGTTTTAAACCAGAATGGACAACTGTACATCGGTGACTCCACGGAGGTAACAACAAACAAATTATAGAAAGAAAAAATACTCTATGTAACAAAAATATTATGCTTAAACTGAACTGCTTAAAAAAATTAAAGAAAAATTAATTGTTTTGCGGAAATAGAAAACTTTGAGTGGAATAATTAAATGAAGAGGTTAATTGAACGAATGTTACAACGGGAATAGCCAGTAAATATTTAATTTATTTAATTTAGCTATTTTTTATATGTATGCATTCTATAAGATGTTCTAAAGCAATGACGAATACGAAATGTTATAATTCATACAAAATTTGTTTCGACAATGTTTTTGACAAAAATACCAATAAAATTTTAGAAGGAATCTTTTATATAACACAAACCTAAAATTAATACCTAAATACTATTATGCAACGTTTTGTAACATTGTAAGTCTTGTTTTATTTTTTAAAATTATTCATTGCACATTTTTTTTGTTATAAAATATCATGCCTTACTATGTTCAAAAGGATTCCTGAATTTTTTCAAATATTCTGTACAATGTTAAAAATTGTTTAAATTTTTAAATTGTTGACATTTTATTTTTATTGTATGACATGCATAAATATACCTAATGAACAGTGTTTGTAAATTGATACGAATAGATAATTACCATTATTGTTGTATCAAGTCATGATAGTCTACCATTTATCAACTGCCATGACTTGTGTTGTATACATATAGAGATTTTTTTGTTTTTTTTTTTTGTAAAAATAGAAAATTCATTCTAATTTTTTGATAATGTTTTATTAATTTTAGGATTCTGAACGTTTAATTGAAAATGTATTCAGTTGTATAAACAGTTTGGTGAGGTATTCATGTTAGGCTTGAATAGTTTTTTTTTTATTTTAATTAATTTCAAAAATAATTTTCTGATTGATCGGTAAACAGTTAAATACC
Organism: Argyra leucocephala; assembly: GCA_963942445.1. Lineage (NCBI taxonomy): Eukaryota > Metazoa > Arthropoda > Insecta > Diptera > Dolichopodidae > Argyra > Argyra leucocephala. The sequence goes on along the minus strand of OZ012680.1, from coordinate 77,575,067 downwards.
ATAGTGTGTTGCATTGAATATTAGGAAAATAAATTTCAAATTGATTTTATTTCAATAAAATGGCTGATATTTTTAATTATTTATAAAATTTTATTTGACCGTCAAAAATAATGAGTGAGTGCAGAATCAATCAAGTGTTAATAAATTAGCTGAACTGATTTTATATAACATATACTTGCATTTTACATATTATAAGTATACATACATTCATGCGATGGATCAATAAATTTTATTAAATATTTTATTAAATAATCTTATTCTGTTGTCAGGTGCTACAGCAATGTAATTTTTTATTTATCTTAATCTTATATTAATATTGAATAAATATTTAATCTGTAAATTGAAAAAAAGTACGGTATAAATATCGGAACTATTTCAGAACCGATTTTCATTATTAGTTTTTTCAATAATTGATATTTAAAAGGAGAGTTAGAAACTAAATACTTTTTCATAATTTTTTTAATTTTCAATTAAAAATTTCAATTTAAAATATACCAAATGTGTACATATAGATATATCTTAACATACAAAAATTTTAAAAATAAATTTTTACACATAATGCGATTGTTGGCTAAGATAAATCACTAAAATAATTATATAGTACCAATAATATATTTAAATTATGGAAAACAATAATTAATAATGAAATTGAATACGATTTGGTGTTAAACTTCCTCGAATTTCGCAGCGGGCGAATAATAGTTATTAGTAAATTTAAGTTCCACTCATAAAATATTAAAATAAACGAGGTATTTAACAATTTTAATTGCTAATAAGAATATCTGATATTTGTACGAATTCAATTGTATCGAATTGAATTAGTGCTGTACGTACACTGAACAATTTGTTACAAGCTACAATGTACAAGCGCTACAAACGCATGTAAATACAAATCATAAACGCCGCCTAACCATTTGTCACTTTTCCTAAAAAATTTATGTAAAAAATTAGATTTTTTCAAAATTAGTGCAACCAGCTTACGAGATACGTATTTGTGTTTTCTTGAGTCCATTATTTTTTATTACCAGAACTAAGCATATAGACAGCATAATAAAGTTTTAAGAATTTATTTATTGTTCGTTTTATTTTTTGTATTATTTCTTTAATAAATTTCTAATTTTTAGCTTCAAAGAAAACTGTATTTTAGAATACGAAGAAAACAAAAATTTAATCTCACCATTCAACAATTTATTATCATTTGTTTGTTTTCATCATCACCTTCTATGTATTTATATTTGAAATTAAAAATAGTATAAATTTGTATTCCTTTCTTATAGGGCGAATTTAAAAAAAAAAAAAACTATTATTACACATTGTTTAAATTTGAATAACATGTAGTTGTTGACAGAGCTGCTGACAAGACTGATGCCAAATAATTTGGTTGTGTACTTAAATTGGATTACCTTTTATATTAATGTAGACATTTCTGCTGTTTAGCAGAATCAGATAATTATTATGTTTTATTTTGTATATTTGAGCTTGAGATTCAATGCACAGTTCATTGCATTTGATTAAATTAATGTTAAAAAAAAGATTATTCGATCCATAGTTTTTTTTTTTTTTTGATTTTAAGCCTTTATTTGGAGAAATTTTTGTGGATTGAAATTTTTTTTATCTTGTAGTTCACTATCTTCCATAAGCATCTCACTTTAATACTTACATATTTAACATACACAGTTACGTGATTTATATATATGTATATGTATAGTAATTATAGTGTTCGAATCTTATTGTTGCTTCTCTCAAATTATTTGTTGTTTCCTCCGGGCAGTCGCCTTGTTGTTGCCTCCGTAGAGTACCACCGGCTTAACATTTTCTTTTCCATACAACGGAGACACCATGTGGAGATGAAGACCATGGTGTAGTTTTGTAATTTCAGCATTAATTGAAGAAATAGTCAATCTTGCCCTTAATATGTTCTCTATAACATCTTGCTTCTGGTGTTTTTCCTATAAGAAGGAAATCTTTTAGCAATTCTAGTGAATTTTTGAAGAGGGCAAAGCAAGATTTACCCCCATGACAACAATATGAATATTTTTTATAACTGGTCAATATTTTACTTCATCAAATAAATATTTATTTGAAGTTCAAGATGTGCCTGCATTGGTCAATTAACATTTCGAGGTGACTAATTCAGAGACACAAACCAGGGAAATTTCAATAATTTTTATAGGTACTTTATTTTTTTGGGTAATTTTAATTGTGTGGATGACTTTAAAAAAATTGAAATAGTTTCATATTTTCTTGATGTTGTGATATTTTGCTTTATTTCTTGTATTACATATATACAATAGTTTTCATGTATGGATTTAGAAGGTGGATATATTTTTCTATAAATTATTTATTTGAAAGATGGGCACAAAAATTAATTTTTTTTTAATTTCTCAATCGGTAATTTATTTGCGGCAATACTTTGAAAAAGCGACAGATTTAGATTTTGGTCACTGTACTGACACTGTAGTAAGAACTATTTTTCGATTTTAATTACCTTTATTCAGATGTAGCAAGGTGTACATATTAGAGAAATACACCTACAACGATTTGCCGTTTTATTAGTTTTAATTTTTTTTTGTAATTTTGTATATAGTCGTACATACTTACTACATTCCAGTGAACTTCGAATTTAAAATGGGTTTTCTTTGTTAGTTTTGTAATGTGTAATTTTATTTTTAGGGTGAAAATTTATTTTTAGATTTTTGTTTTTTCTAAAATTTAAGAAAAAATTATAATTCTCACATTATAGTTGGGACTTTATTAGAACCATCAACGGTTTTTATAATTTTTTTTTTTTTAGTAATTTTCATTAAATTTTAGTGACATAAAAACAATCAAGTGGTTTTTTATGGATTTTATTTTTAAGGTTTCCTTAAACACTTTGCGACAACAATTTTATTTAATCCCGGGGAAATGATTAACTTTTTTATTAGAATAAAAATACAAAAGAAGAAACGACAATACAAAATGTTTACATTCGAGTAATATGGTTTCATTTTGAAACAAAAACAAAACAAAAAAATCCAATTTAAACATTGTATTGATGCATTTTGAAATTGATTAAATTCTTTTCGCTAGGTCAATCAACTTAGGGTAAAACAATTATATATAAATATTGTATTACATTGTCTGGGAGCTTAATTTTGTAGGATTGGTTATATTTTAATTTTGTTGAAAGAAAGGTTACAAAATAACTCTTGACATAAATATGTGTACGTTTATTGTCATAAATATGATAGTTGTATAGTTGTGGGTCATAACATAAATGGAAACCACGTATAAGTACATGAAGAAAAAAATTAAATTAAAAAATAAATGAGTATACAGTACGAAGTACTAATCTTAAATAATTTTTTTTTAAACATAAATAAAGAGATAAATAGAACAATTTAATATACTTAATATATATTATAATTTAATTTAATATATACTCACTATGTAAAGGATTTATTAATTTTAAATTTGGACTTTTGGAATAATTTTCGGAGCATCAATGTTTTATAGTGATTACATTTCATGGACGTTAATTGTATATTTATTGTAAAAATGTGTATTTAATTAGAATAGACGAAACAAAACAAGTCTCTATATCCTTTTATGTTTTTTAGATGTTTATTGAATTTAAACTACACCTACAAAGTTTTTTTAACTTAAAATTTATAATTTATATATAAGTACAGTGATGTAAAATTGATGAATATTGAAATATATGATTTTTTAATTTACGTTCGAAAATAATATACCATATTCTATTTTAACAGGAGTTCAACTAAACCCTTATAGGCTTCAAAATGTATTTTCTAATTTTATTTAACATTGTCAGACTTTAAATTATTTTTAGTTTTACTGAAATGAAATAATTACCAATTATCGGTGGCAGTAGAGGACATATATTGGACACAGAATAACCTGTAAATTTACAGAATCGAAATTTACTGTTCAAGAAATTATTTTCGGTCTATAGGTACTTCCAACGAACTTTTTCTAGACATATACATAAAAGGTGTTTTTTTTTATAAAATAAATTGAATATTTTTTAATTATTCAAAAATAGTAATTATTTAAAAAAAAAAAACAATTTTTACTTCAAACAGAATATTTAAATAAAAGAATAACATTATTTTGCTGTAGAACGGAGAATGATATCGTTTTAAAGACCATGGTTTTCCGGCTTTTTATGTTATTTTCATTAACAATGTATTTTGATTGCAAATAAATCAAAAATATATTTTTTTAACATAAACAAAAACAGTCAACCAATTTAAATTCAACCATGTGTAACTTGGGATTTCTTTGATGAATTTATATATACTATATTTATATAGCAAGAACATGGATGCGGTCATTAAGAAACAAATAAATTAAGAGACCACATTTCAACTATGTAATTTTTTTGGTCCTTCACAATACTTCTTTTTAAATGAGTTAATTTAAAAAAAAAATTTGTTATTTTTAATAAATTGATTGATGAATTGATTTCCCTTTGGAAATAAACGTTCCTTTTAGCTTAGTAGTTCTTTTGGATTTTCCGCCTGATTTGCAATTTTAAATAGGACTCTATTAATTTCTAACTCTTTCAAATTTTTCTGAATTTTTATGAAAAAAATTATGTTCATTTCAACAATGTCATATTATTTACATTAATTTTATTGTGAACGTACAGAATACATTGTTTAAATGAACATATTTTTTTTCAAATATTTTTTTTTGTTTATTTTTAAAAATCGAATTTGAAAAAAAAAATAATTTTTAGTTATTTCCGCGAAAGATTTATAACTTCATTATTAAAACTACATACATATGCATATATATATATATATATATATATGTGTATTTATGAGAAAACTGTTTGCGTGTTTAATGCTTAATTTAGAAAAGCGTTCAATAAATAACTCATGGAGCCATATAGTGACGTGTTGTCGTTATCTGGAAATTTAAACAAAATAAGTACATAAAAAAATTGTTTAAAATTTCGAATTCTTTTCATTTTAATTGTTTCCATTATAAAAACGTGTTTTTTTACAGAAAATTCAGAAATATACAATGATAAAGATTAAAATTTTTTAGATCGATTTCGGTTATTACATCCATCATCAGAAGACTGATGCTTTCATTTGTCATTTTATATATTAACATCCCAGAGCATGCGTATCAGTTTTTTATTTTAAAATTTAAAAAACAAAATTATTAGCAAAATCGAGGTGCTCTTTTTGTTTTCTCAGTATTTTTCTTTAAAATTAATCAAGATTTAAAACTAAAATCATTCATATTTTTCTTTGGTCTACTTTGGTAAACTAGAATTACTAATAATCGTTAACTAATATTATAAACAATTAAAATTATTTTTCATACTACCATATTTTGTTATCTTATCTCAACTTACAAAGTTTGAACTAATAAAAAAAAACAAAATTAATAAGACAAATGTGTTGTTTTTTTAACGTATAATCCGAATTGGCATAACAAGTTAGCCGTTTCCATTTGAAAATCTCAATTCTGATGAATTTCTGGTTTAACCTTTACTTGGGCAGGATTAACGTATGTTAATATTTTTTTTATTCATACAAAATGTATGGTATTCTATAAAGTTTTTGTAACTATTTCGATAATATTTGAAAAATAAGATAAAAGGTTCTGAAATATATTTTGAATTGAAATAGAAATATACTAAAATTAATATATTTTAAAACATAAAATAAATAAAGCGCGAAAGGTTTTTTGAAAAAAAAATTTGTTTTGAACTTTATTTTTCTTATGTTTGAAAAAAGAAAAATTCTCTTACGAAGATAAATTAAAAATTTATGTCAACCATTGATTGCGGCGAATGTTATATAAATAACCAGTTAATCTTTTTGTTAATGGATAGCTGACCTATCGATTTTTGTCGGTAAATATTTTGTTGTCTAGCCCTTTGATAGGTTCATGGAATTTTATTCCACTTTATGCCATCCATTGATTGAATCAACAATGTGATTTTTTTCTTCTTGTACTTTTGATTCATCATCTAGTGACTCATCCTCAGAATCATGACCATCACTTACGTCTAAGATGCATTTTTTAAGCATCTGATTCTTCATTTTCATTTTGCGAAATCTTCATTTTCATCTTTGTCATCATTATCATCACTTTCGATTCTTGAGAGACCAGCAACTGGTTCAAATACCATTTCTTCCGGTAGTCCTACATCAACATGTTAATCATCTAGCACATATTCCACCAATCTAGAGAAATATGCTTGTTCTTCCTCAAACGATAACCTGTAAAAATAAGTTTTTTGTATCTTTTGTGTAAATTTTTGTTTTTTTTTTAATTTTTTTATTTTTTTTTTATTTTTTGTGTTTCTCATAGTAAAACTCAATAAAAAAAGTGTCATAGATCTATAACGCCTTTTTTTTTGAAAATTTGATATATTTTGAATAGTTTTGCTTGATTTTGAAGAAATTTATCAATATTTGCACAAATTTATAGGAAATTTAAAAAAGGGGTTTTTTGAAGAAAAACACTCATTTTTCGTTTTCAAAATTTACATACCTGCCTATCTGAACGGCACACAAAATTTTAAACTCTTCCATATTATTGCAAATATTGGAAATTCAATAATAATAATCTTTCCAAAATATATATATATATTTTAATTAATTTTTTTTTTATTTCACTGAAATAGACACACTGTTGTTGTCGGAACTACTAACTCTGTTATAAGGACCTTGTAACAAACGGAAGTCCCCAGTAGCACTTCCTTTTTCTAAAATACCGGTATTTTTAAAAAAATATCTGAGAGGATAGATATTCGCTGGTAATAAAAGCAAACATGAAAGTAACAGTAATGCACATACAAAAATAATCATAAAATCATAAAAATAATTTATTTTTGTCAAAAAATTCTCCATACAAAATATATGGAAAAACCAAAAATATTAACATATGTTAATCTTGCCCGCTTACGTATATTTCATTTGCCGCCCAAGCGAAGGTTAAAAAAAGTATTGCCGGTACTTTCCGCAAGTTAAAAACATCACCATTATTGATTTATAACACCCTCGATTTAAAACTATATGTTTAAGTCAAAACTAAGTAGAATGATTGGTTAACTTGGATATGCAGACGTAAATTGAAACGAAGTAGTGGGTGAATACTGAAAAATTGTAAACCACAAATATCAAGCCCAATCCATTTCACGTAATATCTTATATCAAAAATTGGCAAAGTTACCCGACGTTGATTTGATTTATGAACCGAATTAAATAAAATTGGTATCAAAATATTTTAATATATTTTTTTTCACTACGATAACCTAAACTATACAATATCTCAGGTTTTCTCTGATATTAACAAACACGTGTCTTGCTGTTCCTATCCATGAAAATCCATTAGACAAAATGTCCATGAGCCCATTAGAGAAACAATCTTTTCAGAACGAAGTTTTTGAAATAATTTTTTAATCAATTCTTCAATAGCTTGTATGATTGTACTGATCGTTGCTATTTCAATTTTGACATGCAATTTTGCCTTCACCAAGCTGTGTTAAATTCATTAGCTTATTGCACATGTTATTTATACGACATTGGTAACAGCTTTATGTCTTTATTTTTGAAAGAGTTCTAGTTGAGAAGAGATCTAAGTGTAAATTTTCATGCCTGTAACGCAGTTGGTTTTTAAAAGTTACCCAAATTACTCAGAATTTTAGAAAAAGCCAAAAAGTATGTTTAGTCATTTTTGAGGGAGTATCTAAGTACCGATTTTCAAGTTTGATAAATTTGAAAGTTCTTAGGATTGTTTTTGAAGTATTTTACTTTTTTTTTGTTTTTTTTTTTTTATTTCAAAAAGTAATAGACTAGTACCAATTAGAAATTCAGGATTGTAATTAGAAATATTTTTTTGTTGCAACTACTTAGGTCACTGTTTGTTTCTATAATACTGTAAAACTTATTTTAATAATTTTTGTTTAGATAACATTGATATTTAATTCTTATTTTTATGTAGTGTAAAACTTATGCTAGATGTTAACATTTCAGTTTTATTACTTAATCAATTGTTATCTATACAGTTACTTAGTATTTCCCCATCGTTGTTGAAAGTTTAGCGCGATACTAAATGTTATACAAAAAAGAACAAGTATAATTAGCATAAAAGGATTGAAATGAAAAAAGGTCAAAAGACAAAGAGGAAAAGTAAAAAGAACAACAGAAAGAAGAATAAGGACAAGAGAATAAACCAATTAAATTGACCTATCATAAAATATATTAGAAAAATACACATAGTAAATCCTATCATTACCGTAATGTTTGATTATAATCAAAAATTTCAGTATGTATTACCTTCAAGAATAAAAAAATTCTTTGGTGAACATAAAAACATTTAAGCAAAATACAAATGTCCTTCTTTCTTATATATATATGAAAACATTTAAATACCTAACTAATTTAACCAGTCAAGAAAAGCAAATTTTTTAATTCTGATGGTATTTTTTATTTTTTAATTCTGATTTTTTTACGTTATTTTTTACTTTATGTTGGAAAATAAAATTACAGGAACCAATTGTTGTTGATAAAAACTACATATTAAAATTAAATTAAAAAGTAAATTTAAAAGTAATCAAAGAAAATAAATTATCATTTATTTAGTAAAATCTCCTTGATAAATAATAAAATATACTGTTGAAAATAGTTTAAAAAAAAAAACAAATCAAAGAAAATTCTAAACAAACCCAATAAAACTCTTCTGGGAGTGAATAAAATACATAAATGGAAAAGATTGTATCTATTCTAAATGTCTTACAATAAATTTTTTAACCTAGGGATATACAAAGGATATATGCATTATGTATATCACATTACATTTAACAAAAGAGAAAACGTATACACATAGAAGGATATTTATGTAACATATCACTACAAATAATTAAAACGAATGGTTAATATGACATTTCAAGAAATAAAAAAAAAAAGTTAAGACACTATAAAATATTTCTGTTAACAAGCTCTCAATTTATTTTATTATTATATAAATACAATACATAAAAATTACATATGTATAAATAAATGTTTACAAATAGTTAAATAACTGTATGTTTGAATATAATTGAGAGAAATAACTACATTGTAATGCGTAAATGAAAAACACAACTATAACAATAATAACAAGAAAGGCAACAACAACAGGCTGGTTGGCTGACCACAATTTGCGGCAACAAAAACAATAAAATAAAAATTATTTTTAACACAAGAGGATTTAAAAAACCTTTGAAATAACATAAAATATACTATAAAATTATATAGTGTCTACGTATATAAGTATAAATATAATATACATACATTAACTTAAGTATTAAGAAGAAAAAAAATATCCTAAATCCTAAATTGTGATATACGACGACAAACAAGGTTGTAGGTGTATAAAAAAAACACCAAAAGAAAAAAAATCTGTAGTCTCTGTTGGGTTTTGTTTTATTGCCTTTTTGTTGGGTAACAACTACTTAAGGTTTATATACAACTGATGAATATTTATATATCTTGTAATATATATATATATATAATATATATATATATATATGTTTACATATTCCTTGTCAAGAAAGTTAAGATTATAAAGACTAAGACAAGATGTATTAAAAAAAACATTTTAGAATGTATTGAAGCGATAACAAATTTACATCAGCGGCAGTGGTCAGTTTAGTAACAATTTGGTTTTACTATCCCCAACAAACCTTTTACTATGTTTGTTATATTCCCCATTGAAAATTCGCATCATTTTCTTATCTCATCTTTGTTATTTTGTTTTTTGTTTTTGTTTTTGTTTTTTATTCACATTGTGTTACAAAAGTAAATAAATGTTTATTAAAATTATATACACCATTATTTTTAAATTTAATATTATTTTTTTGCATTGAGATTTTTATTTAAGCTATATATAAATATTGTTAAGGGGTGTAAGACTTGAAAAAACTCAGATAACAAACATTTGTGTCGCCCATTTATGAAAACAGGAATCCATTTTTTAAAAAAAATCTTTAGCAAATACTTTGTAAATTAATAATAATAAAGTACCGGATCATAATTTTTACTCAAGTGCAAAACGGACAAAAACAGGGTTTCAATAAATGAGTAACGAGGCGATTTGGAAACAAAACAACAAAGGAAATATCTCTTTTTTCTACAGTTGGAACATGTTTATGAACATGGCAGATTCCGAATTTGAAGGAATTTTAGAGTTGGATACAAAATCAGAATTACTTATACCGGTTATGCGCCTTTTATAATATTTATATATATATATATTTAAATATTTTATTTTTGTTATTTGATGTTACTTTAAAATTTGCCAAACTGATGTTTTGAAAATTTGACATCTACTCTTTTTGATAAATGCGTTTTGCAAACGATTTATTTTTTTCAAATGATTTTTTGTAATGTGATGTTGCCAATGTGAGATCACTGTACCTATTTTTGTATTTGGTTGAAAATTTAGTTCGGAAATAAAAACTGTAAATTCGATTAGTTAGAAAAATTGTGTATAAATATTTGGTTATATTATAAAATTGTATTAAGAAAGAAAGTTCTAAATGTCAACACGTTACCTATGATTTTATATTTGGTAGTTTTATTAAACCAACTATAATTTATGATAAAAGAAAATGCAATTAATTTAATTTTGAAATAAATCGTCTGAATTTGAATGAATAAATTGTCGCATCGTATAAAATAGAAAAACACTTTGTCAACTGAAAATTACAGACTATATGTTGACTTTCAAAATTCTGACTGGTTTGGGTGGCTGTGATACAACACAATGCGCTTGTTAAGAATATTTCAAAACCAAAAGATTTACAAACTTAAAAATTTGAACGCTGTTACTCTATCAAAAATAATTAAATACGACTTTTACGTTGCTTTTTCAAAATTGGAACTTGTTCGGGTAGTTGTCATACAACTTCTAGCACCCGCGAAGAATATTTCGAAAACCAAACATGAAAACTACTATAGTATTTTATTAAAAATAAATAATTGTCCTTACCATTTTGCGGTAAGATTCGGATAGGTGGCATACAGTTTCTAGAAGCCGTCTTATTTTTTAAACAATAACTACATAGAAACAAACAATAATTTTGATGTCAAAAAAAACATAAAAATTTTGATTGGAACTACGCTTACCTGTGAATTATATTTTAAGCATATAATTTGAAATCAATCTTAAAACCTTTAAATTTTCTCTTGTTTGAACAGCTCTAGGTATTTTAGTTAGTTTTGAAGATTTTCTTTTTAATTCATTTTCATGCCATACTACACAGATTTTCCTAGATAGTAATTCTATTGCCGCAGCCACTACTACTTACTACTTATCTATTCTATATGTAGAAAAAATATATTTTTTAAATTAAAATTTTATTGAAAAAAAGAACAAACTTTGAGGTACGTTTTATATGCAGACCTTTTTATGTAATGTAACAAAGCTTAGACTTATTTCAATATTATGTGTGTAAAAAAAAATAACTGTATATGGGTATTATGAGAGAAAATGAAATGGAAGAAATTGTATTGTCCAATTTGGTGATAGGAATAATTCTGATACTAAGCATAAAACGATTTATGGGGTTTCATTTTGCAAAAGCTCCTTTTTTTGTTTTTATTTTTTTTTTAATGTGTCAAACATTCGTATATAATAAAGACATACAAATATCCATACAAGCTAAGGTAGTTGTTAAAACGATTTATTTATCGTACATGGATAGGAAGGATAAAAGGTTATTTTTTGTTGTTGTTATTACTGTATTTTCTTTTTCTTTCTTTTTTTTTTGGTATAGAATACAGCTAGTAACAAGACCTACACTATTATCATCACACTTTGGACAGAAGCCAAATTGAGCTTAAGGTCTTTTATGCTCTTGGTTTGGAAAACAGAAAATAAAAGAAATAAAATAAAATAAATGAAAATTTTTTATATATATATTTTTTTATTGTTTTTTTTTAGGGTACACAATTCGATTTCAAAGGTTATATTTCGAATTTATAAAAAATGTATGACTAAAAGAACAATATTTATTGTAAATAATTTATTAGATTGTTTGTGATTCTACACTATCTGAATCCTATTTTCAAAGTGATATTTTAAGTTTGTTATTTTTTAATTTAAAAAAAAAATTGCCTCACTTTTTTAGTAAAAACGTTTTTTGTTTGTTTGAATTACGAAATATAAACGTTTATTTTTGGTATCTTGATTGCACTTTAATTAATTATGTTAAATTTGAACCATTTTATAACCTATTAAATACTTTTTCATATTTTTTAATTTTCAATTAAAAATTTCAATTTAAAATTTCACCCCATACATATCATATATTATATCTTAACATACAAAAATTTTAATGCGGTTGTTGTCTAAGATAAATCAATAGAAAAACTATATAAGTGCCAAGAATAAATTAAAATGATGCAAAACAATTGATGAATGAAATTGAGTACGGTTTTTTGTAAAACTTCCTCGAATTTCGAGGAGCGGTCGAACACTAGTATACTATTATTCCGCAAATAATTCGTTTGATGAATGAAATTGACCATAATGATGTCTGTTGTAAAAACAATAATGACATCTTCTTTTTTATGTTCTTGTCAGTAACTTAGGTGAAATTCGTAAATTAGGTGTCGTACTGCAATTTTACCACATTTTTGATGCTTTTTGAGCATTTCCTTATCAAATTTCTGACATCAACTAATTCAATGTGGAAAACTAAAACTATGTTTATGAAGTAGACCTTCCTTAATAACGTAAATTCATTTTACTTAAGTTATTCCCAAATTATACTACCAATTTTTTTATAAATTTGCATATTATTTTATTTATTTATTTATTTATGCTTAATACAAACATATTACAATATACATAAGTGTACAAAATTAAACAAACAAAATATAATTTTAACCTTAATTTTATTCTAGATCTTAATATTAAATATTGATATTTATACATTTTTGTAATTTATTACCAAAGAATGTTAGAAAATTATAAATTTATACTAACTCTAAGATATGTGAAAGTGCAGCTTTTTTTTGAAGTCAATCAAGTTGGTGTTTTTGTTTATTTATTAACATAAGCATTCTATTAACAGACTCATATTTACCATAATTGGTAGGATGAAATATTGGACGAAAAATATTTTCCGATCTAAAGCGGTTTCTGTTGTTAATATATAAGTGGATCATATCTCTAACATAAGGAGAATCAATTTCATTATTTAAAACTTTAAAAATGAATATGATATCAGCAACCTCCCTTCTGGATTCTAATGATTTAAGATCCAATAACTTTAACCGGCTCCTATGTGGTGGTAGAATAACTGGATTTGACCAGTGTAAATTACGCAGTGCGAATCTCAAAAAAATTTTTTGTGTAGCTTTAATTCTTTGGATATGATTGAGGTAATGAGGCGACCCCAGTTGACTGGCATATTCAAGATTTGGTCGAACAAGAGACGTAAAAAGTGATTTAAGGACGTATGGATCGTTGAATTCTTTAGAAAATCTTTTGACGAAGCCTAGCATGGAGTTAGATTTATTTATTATGACGTTTAAATGTTGTTTGAAACATAATTTATTGTCAAAGAGTACACCAAGGTCTTTAAAGTGTGAGACTCGTTCAATAGATTTATTTTCAAAAGTATAATCAACCATTTGATTCAGAAGAGCGAGAGAAAGTCATTAAAGCACATTTATTAATATTTAAGGTCAGTTTGTTAATTTTACACCAATTTAAAAAAGAGTTTAAGTCTTGTTGAAAAAGGGATGTCCCTTGCTGATGTAATTTTTTTGTAAATTTTCATGTCATCTCCATAAATAGTAATTTTACTATGCTTAGTGATGGAAGTTACATCATTAATGGAAATAATAAAGAGAAGCGGACCTAAATGGCTGCCTTGTGGAACGCCAGAGTTAGCTTCAAAAGGTTCAGAAGTAGCGGATCTAAATAATACGTTGTAGTTCCTATTAATTAAGTAGGAATTAATCCAATTGGTAAAAGAAGAAGGGAATCCCATTTTTTTAATTTTAGTATAATAATGGAATGAGGAAGAAGATCAAGGCCTTACTCAAATCGGTTCATATGACATCTGTCTGAAACCCAGCTTCCATGTAGTTTTTCAATTTAGAGCAACATTAAGGACAAACATGTCGTTAAGGTAATTTGTATAATTAGTGGTTAAAAGGGATTTATAAGAATTAAAAAGAATTACGAATTGATGATATGTATTTTCATTTTTGTTTTTTAAATATTTTGACCATGTCTTATTTTTCTTGTTCCGTAATAACTTTGATTCCTTTTTAATCCAAACGGGACTTGAATTCAGATTTTTAACTTAGAAAGCGCTACATTAATACTCACATTGTTCATTAATGTGTTAGAATCAATAGATAATAAAAAGTTATTAAGACCTGTGAAGTTTGTATTACTGAAGTTATAACGATAAGATATAGTCGGTGTAACACTAATGGGGTTATCGTAGCGGTAGGTGAAGCTAATAGGGGGATGATAGTTATCAATATTAACGAGGATTGCTGTTGAAGTTTCATTGATTATAAGATTATTCCAGTCTGATGCGAAAATAAGGTCTAATTGTTTATGTAGACAATTTTTAATTGTAGAAACCTGTTGCAGAGAGTTAGCATTACAGCCGTCTATTAACACAACTTCGGGCTTATGAAGAGTGAAAGAAAAACTTAATTAAAAATCCGTGTATTAAACCGGATGTTAAGATCTTCCAATTTTTATTTTGTTTTTATTCCAAGACATAAAGGCCCTCACTACCTTTACGCAGAGTCTTGACACACAATTCCATATAATGAGTTTTTTTTTCTTTTTGAATTTTTGATATATCAGCTAATTTACATTTATGTAAAACTGTCGTAGAGTATCTTCGCCTTCATAATAGCATAGTTCCATTTTATTTTTTAAGTGATAACCAAATTGTATTTCAAATCAACTTTTTAAAGAATAATTGAAAAAAACTTTTTTTTTCAATATCCATGGCCTGAGCGAGATTCGGTACCTTCTGAATGTCAAATGTCATGATTATTCACCATCGACATATATTTAAATACTTTATTACCGTATTGTTTTTCTATTATTTAGGATTAGGAATAGGATATTTATTTAAAGTTTTCATTTTTTCGCATAACCACCATCTTGAAGTAAATATTTCAAGTTATTAATTTTTATTAAATATTTTCCAATAAAAAGTATAAGCTTCGCTTTCTATCCATTTCGGTGCCTGTTGCAGCTCCATTATACTGTATCTCGATACCATTATCTTAGATTAAGTTAAAATGGCTTTCTAAAGAACATGACTGAAATGAGGTCATGCATAATATGTAAATACGTACGTATAAAGCTTAACTGCAATATCAATAGAGTTGTTCTTGATTTATACAAATAATTATCATGTGGATACTCTGGTGACGTGTCATAACTAATTTAAAAGTTTGTGAACAAAACGATGGTAAACAAAAAAAGAAATTGAGAAAAACTATAAAAATATCTTTTGTTTAATCCAGAGTTTTCGAAATAAATTATATAATTTAGAACAATTAATATGTAGTTATAGTTATGAAGTACATATTTATTTATTGATTAATTTATTTATCTATACTGTATGTGTTCGATATACAATGAGATGATTAGTATCTACAATTTGTATAATCTAAGTAAGTGTATAGAATATGACAACAATACTAAAACTAATAAAACTCAAAAATCAAAACAAAACAAACTAAATTTACAAATAATAAAACTACAACTAAAATAAAATGCTAAATACTCAACTATGAGGATGAAATTTAACATGCCAAAACAAATTACAGATGGCTTCAATATCTATAAACTCTTAAAATACTCTAAGCATAGTCTATTGAATGGTCGGTGCGTTGAAGCACACCTTATAGCAATGAGAAGGGAATTCCACAAGGATATTATCTTAACAAAAAAGGAAAGGTGTCTGAATCTACTTTAATGACGAGGAATATTTATTAAGAGGGATCTCGAAGATCTACCAAAATCGAGTTAGTTATGAATATAAGAAAGAAGTTCAGTATATGTATGTATACTAAATTAAATAAAAAAACAGATATATTTAAAATTTAAATAATTATTGAATGTGCAGTCTAGTATACAGTTAGAGACATCAGAGATCCTATCATATTTGCGACGATTTGTGACATACCTGGCACATGAATTGAAAAGTAAACTACATCACACTACAAAAAGTGTGGCAAGATAAGAGACTTAACTAATCTGCACTTAGTTCTTAATGGAATAAGAGTAGAAAACTTCCAAAGTTTTCGTAATATAGAATACACTCGGTTTGCAATTCGAGTTATGTTATCGGACCAATCTAATGTTCTATTAAATACAACACCCAAATTTTTAGCATGATCAACAAATGAAATATTTTTATTATTCAATATCAGAGGTGGGAAATTATAAAGAAAATCTTTAGAATATATCACAATGGTTTGCGACTAAACAGGATTCGGCATGAGTTGATTAGCCCAGCATCAGAGAAACAGCTTCCAGCTCAATATTCAGTTTTACTATATAATTTTTAGATCGGAAGTAGATTCATTGATATAAACATTGAGAGCGATTAAAAAGATTAAAAAGGTTTTTAATTAAGTTAACAGCAGATGAATGAAATCCAAAATACAGTGACAGCTTGCTACATAATATATGACGATTTACAGAGTCAAAAGCCTTAGAAAAATTCAATAGCAACAGAATGGTAGCATATTTTTTATCAACTGCGCAAAAAATAGTGTCAACAAATTCAAGTAGAGTAGTTTTTGTGCTGTGGTTCCTTCTGAATCCAGACTGAAATTCAAAAAATAGGCCATGATCTTCAATATACCGAGAGCTTGAGGCTTTGATTGCTTATGTTGGAATTAATTGTTCGTCTACGATAAGATTTTCTGAAGGTATATATAATATTTTCCCAAATTCTTATTTATTGCTTCAAACACGTCTCGGATTTGGCTAATTTGTCAAATCTACGTCAATTACTTCTTGTGGTTTTTTCATCAAATCTAATAAAACGTAAAATTTTGTCAAAGCGGTTTACGCCTGTAGTATAGCTTTGAATATAATTGAACTATAGTGCTCCTAAAACGATCGATATTTGGTTATTTGGTTTCGAAGAAGGCGTTCAATTACGGCAAATGGTTTCCAGTTTGGCAAAAAATGCTCCATGAGAAATTATAATTTCACCACTAGTATCAGAATCATAAGTTAATTCATCTTCTGCTTCTGAAGCTTCTGATAAATGATCCATTGGCACATCATCGAATTCTATGTCGTCAGTCACTTCATCATCATTTATTCATGTCAAAACTTGCATTATTAAAATGTAGTTTATATGTAAATATTGACCTAAATGAAGATTAGAAAGAAGAATCGCTACAATATCACGAAAAATTTAGAAAACACGTAGTTTTGAAAAAAATGTTATGATTTTTAGGGTTAACAGGAATTTGGTTAAAAGTATTAGAAAGCAAACTTTATAATTTACCTGTTTATACAAGGCCTTTTTTCGAATAGAGAACATTCGTATCTGTGCGTTAATGTTGCTATTTACGTAAGGGAATATTTAAGTAATTCGAAATGTAAAATATTTTAGGAATTAATTCAGATAAAGAAAATATAATTTTTTTTTTCGATTTATAAATCTCAAGAAAAGAAATTAGGGGATTTTTTTAGTAAATTAGACGATAACAAAATCAAATTTGAAAAATCTGTAATAATAGAAGACTTTAATTTAAACAAATTTAATTTATTCAAAAAAAAAAGAAGTTGTGATATCTTGAATTATTGCCTTCTGGATAATTTAAGACTGGAACGTGGCTTTTATTTTATTACTTTCAATTTGGTTTGCATGTGTAATTTATTTATGCCAAAATGTATGTCTTTATTTTAGTATTGGATTAAAATTAAATTTAAAAAAATAAACCATAGACCTTGATATGATATTAAATAGAAAATTCAAATAATTTTTTCAATTGAAATCCTTGATAGTTGTTAGTCTATGTTTAAAGCTGTTTTTAATTTGAAAGTTTTAAATAATGTCAGCAAAATTCAAGAAATTGTAAAAACTTATTTGTAAAATTTATTTGTCATTGTCAAAAATAAATGCTGAATCATCATTTATATTTTAAATTTGTAAGGATATAATTTGTATTAAAAATTTATATATAAAAAAGAACCAAAAACGAAAAAAATTACAATAAAATAACAACATAAACTAGAACAAAATGTAATTTCAATTAAAATAAAAATGTTTTTTCTAAGACATTTCTCTGAAGGTGGTGAAACTTTAACCTTTTCTTTAATACCATAAGACATAATTTTATTATACCTTGTTAATAAATTATAACATATGTAAGTAGTACATATTATATATACATTTACTTATTTAGTAAAAGTATATAAAGGTTTCTTTTAATACATTTCTAATTAATATGTTTCAGTTTTCAGTAAATGCGCAATTATACATCTTCACAAAAGAAACAAATTTTCTTACAATTTTAGTTTTCATATGTATTGAGGTTAAGCCTCAAAACCGATTTGACTTTCAACTAAAGTAAAATATTATAAAAAATACTTTAATTACATACTCTTTGATTCTTATATTCTTCTTACATTCCTATAAACTCGTGTATTTTGTATTATCTAGTCATAAATACTTATTTACGTTTATTCGGTTTTAAGAAGACATATTTTTTTTTACTTTTTTTATTTTGTTTTCCAAAATAATCCAATATTATGTATTAGAAATTGTTATATTCTGTTGAAAAGCTCTAAAAATAAATACAAAGTACCGGGATCAGCAATATTTTTAAATAAAACAAAATTAAATTAACTAAGTACCTGTGTGTTATTTTAATTAATTTGGATTCGTTTAACTAGTCGTATTATGCAGTTCAATATTGTTTGATGGCTATTGGTTACAAAATATTTTATTTTTTACAATAATTATACTATGAAGATTAATTTTTGAAAATGACGAGAAAGCCAACTTTGTATAATTGTTTTTTAATTTTAAACGATTTAATTTTTTGTATTTTCTTTGTCTGGTCATATTTTAGTATGTATTTGTTAAAGAAATTTTTCATTTTATCTGAAATCTTTTTTTAACATTTTGGATTGATTTGAAACGATCTTGTTTCCAAATTTTAAAATGATTAACTTATAGCTATATAAAAATAAATATATTTTTTTGTTTGTCTGTCTCTGATACTTTAGAAAATACTAGGAAGGTCACCCAACTTTGTCCGGATACTTTTCATTGATTCATAATATCTTATGCTGCAAGCTTGAGACTATGTTCTTCTTTTTTAATTCGGTTTGTAATCTTATTTATTCATATTTAACTGATAGATTCCAATATACCGCCATTGGTGAAGAGCAATCCGCCTTTCGGGGTGTTATAAATGCAGTACCTCAGGACTCAATTCTTGGTCCACTTCTATTTATTATTTATATTAATGATTTACCCCCATCTTTAAATCACTCCCTTGTTCACATATTTGCTAATGATGTTCAACTAATGGCTTCTAGTTCTCTAAGAGCAATCGACGAAGGAGTTGATAGAATGAATGCGGATCTGGAACTTGTCTCATTATGGATCCAGAGAAAGAAGCTTCATCTAAATGTTTCTAAACCTGAGGCTATTGTAATATATAAGATACCAGTTAAACAAAATCTTCGCTCCATTCGATCAAGTGGAGTTATTATTACTTATTCCGATAATGTTAAATGTCTTGAAATTTTCATTAGTGAGGACTTAATATTGAGATAAACACGTTTCTCTTATCAACAAAAAAACTTATCAGATCCTTAAAAGATTGGTTAATTTTACTTTTTAAAGTGTTGAATTCAACTCATCCTGCCTACCTATATTCCCAGTTTATTTTTTCCCATTCAACAAGAAGAAGTCAAATTACCTTTCCTTGTTTTAATTCTAATTCTATGGACCATTCTTTTGCCGTAAAAGTTATAAGGCTATGGAATTCGATAGCCCTGGAAGCTAGGACATACAATTTATTGACTCAGTTTATTCGTCACTGTAAACTCTTTTTAAATTTCAATAATTGATATTGGGTCTTTACTATTGTTTGTTTGCTTTCTCATTTTAATTTAATTATTTTTTTGTTTGGGTGGACACTTTCAAAATTTTGGTATGTTGCTAACGTGCAACGTTACTGTTCTTACTTATAATTTTTTTCTCTCTATATTTATGTTTATATAAATTTTAAATTTTTGTAGTATTGAAATTAATTGTTCATAATAATATATTTGAATAATTTTACAATAATTTGTACAACTTTATAAGGCCATGCCTTCCCTGTACATTTAATTAAATATAGAAATAAATAAATAACTAAATATATGTATACAACTATTTTCACAACCAAGTCTTCTAAACTAGTCACAATTATTTTGGAAAACGGTAAAAACCATGTTTATATAAGAAGTAACAAACTGACTGTAATTATCATGGTTTTCAATTAGGTTTTTAATTTTTTATTTTTAAATTCAAAAAAAAATTTTTTAAATGAAATTTAAATTGGTCAAAAATTTTTCATGTTAATTTTGGATTTTCAAAAAAAAAAAAAAATGTTGATCGAATTCACGATATGCTATCGTATTTACGGTGAAGTTCTGTACTGTGATTTTTTAAACTAACATTAATCAAAAGTTAAAAATAAATAAATTTTTAAATTTAGTTTCGTTATTGTAGCTCCAGGGAGCTTCAGTATTGACCTAGAAAATAGAAGAAAACGCCAAAAGAGGAAAAAAACAAAGTTAAAACAATAAAATCAATGCAACTAAATCTTAACTAAATAAAGATAGATGATAGCATCTGGAGAAGAGTAAAGCACAAAAGTTTTAAAAGATGAAAACTAAAAGTTTTACCAAAAGTTTTTTTTTTTTATTTTACTTTTTTTTAACTTACTTTAATTTTTTTTATTTCTTACCTTGATAGAGCTACAGAGCTACCAAAGGTATATAATTGTTCTGAAAACCATTAGTTTTACTTACTGACTTTTAATTGAATTCCATTTTGTTTATCATTTTTTTAAACCCATTTTTCCTTTTTTTTTCTCTTTTGCACAGATTTTTTTTTTTTTTTTATAAAATTTTATTAATTGTTTTTTAATTTCCTGTTTTAGTTTCTTTGTAAATTATTTATTAGGAAAATTTAGAAAAATTTTAAAACTTTTTTCTTGGTTCAGAACTGGAAAGCACTAACATATTATTTGAGCTGTAAATTTCAAATAATTACTTCTAAAATGAATTTAAATCTAATTGTTCTAATCTAAAATAATTTTAAATAATTTTAAATGATTCTAGAAGGAATATAGATGGGAAAACCTCATTTTATGTGGAAAATATTATGAAGACAACAAATTTAAAATATTGACTGACGTACGGTCAATTCCGAAATCTACGAAATATTTTACAATAAAGTACAATAATTGAGGCTGATTGTTGTTGATTGCTGGCAAAATAACTAAGAATTTTATTACATTTTACACTTTTTAATGTGACAAACTAACTATTATAAGATAATGTAATATAAATCTGAGAAATATGAGTGTCTCAGAACCAGAGTGGCCTAACCCACATTAACATTTTATTGCAAAAAAAAATATATATATAAAAAATACGCAATTTTCAGCAGCTTATAAGATTTCCATTTTTAGGGTACCAACTTCCAACAAAAACTTTTTATTCTTTGTTTTTTCAATACTTTACCGCACTTATTGCTATTTAGCTCTAGCTTGAAAAAACGCTAAATTTGGTTGGTTAGGCCACTTTGGCATTACATATTTAAATGTTGAAAATTAAAAAAACTAGTGGCTTAGGCCAATATTTTTTTTTTTTTTATTTTTACTTTATTTATAGTTATAATACATAAGGTGTTTCATCGTCTGATTGACATTGTTGAAATATTATTCCTAAAAATTTCAAATTTATAATTAACAATTTAAAAAATTCAGCTTTAATTTTGAAAACTTTAAAAGTACAACAAAGAAAAAAATATACAAAGAATTACAACAAAGAAAAAAATATTAATACAATATAATATAATATAAAAAATTAAAAAGAAACGTAAGAACATTACCCAATTAAGCTTTTGTTAAGATCATGCAAGTCAAATAATCGAAAATAAATAGTTAGGTCCCAATAAATATTTGTTCAGTTCCTTTTTGAAAGAATTAATGTTTGCTAAATTTTTTTTTTTCTTGGTAATGCATTATGTAATCTAGAACCAGATACAGAAACTCTTTGTGACGATAATAGTGATTGACTATTTACAATTCTGTTTCTAGTGTAGAATCTATGGTTATGTCGCTGTATAGAAGTAATATTAGTGTGATCAACATTTTTTGTGATTCTATAAATTTTTACAATTTGCTGATACTGAGAAATACCTTTAATAGGCAAAATTCTATTTTCTGAGTACAATCTGTAAGTGTTATGTAGCAACGGCAAGTTCAAAACATTTTTTAGTAACTTATTTTGAGATACTTGCAGATTGCGAACTATATTTTTAGGGTGCTATTCCCATTTATAACAGTATTTAGTTGAGTTGTTTCTACACAACTCAACCCAATAGACAACACAACCGAATTTTGCTATTCTGAATGACAACTTTTACCTGTTGTAAAGAGGTTGTATATCATAACAGTGTAAATAATTCAGTAATAATAATATTGAATAAAGTAGAGTGAGTCAATGTGTGTGTATTCAACGGGACCGTGCCATATGAACTACATTTTCTAGGTGGTGACTGGTGGAAAGTGCCAAGTTCAAGAAATTGAGCAGCCTCCATTAAAAATTGGTTCGGATCCCATCTCACATAGCCGTCGATATTTTTCCTTGTTTTTTTTTGTCTTTAGTATAATGGGTCTTTAGTACAATGGCACATTAGTACGATGCAAATAAGAGGTCCGGCGTCCCAAGTGCCGGGACCGAAGACCTTGAATTTTTTTTTGTCATCAAAACAATGGTCCTTAAATGTGATGAAGACAAGAGGTCCGGAGTTCAAGGGATTGGAGCCGAAACTCTATATCACGGGCTTAAATTGTATTTTTCTGCTAAATGGCTATTAATAATTATTATAAATAATTTTTAAATTATTATAAATTATAATATATAATTGTTGCCGATTTTAATTTTAATTTTTTCAACTTTACTTTTTGAAAACTTAAAATTAATTTTTACCGGATAAAATATGCTACAATCATCCGCGAAAATAAATAATTTACCATGAAGAGGCAATTGTCAAATCATTAATATAAATCAAGAATAGCAATGGGCCTAGTGATGACCCTTGCGGAACTCCCATATTAATATTTTTTTTGTACTACTTTTATTTTTATAACATACATACTACACTCTGTTTTCCGTATTTTAATAGGCCTATAATTAGATACTTCACACTTATCTCCACTTTTCCATACTGAAACTACATTTTGAATTTTTAGAGCTGAAGGAAAAGTACCATTAGTAATTACTTTGTTAAACAAGAACGATAACAATTTCGCAAAACTAAAAGTATAATTTTTAACTATTTTCGTTGGAATTTTGTCCTGTCCAACCGATTTCTTATCTTTCAGATTTACAAACACATTTAGTACTTCTTCGTTTGTGTAAGTAAAGCTAAATGGCGTATATTCACCATTTAGCGTTCCGAAAAAGTTTATGTTATCTTGCGATGTTGTTATTATAGAGCTAGATATTGAATCACCAACACTAATAAAATAGTTATTAAATTCTTCCGCTATCAGTAGAGGTTCTTCTACAGTTGAGTTGTTTGAACTAACTAAATACTTTACACCTGATTCATTACTTCTGCCTGTTATAGTGTTTAGGAAATTCCATAATTTAGCTTGATTTTAATATTTTAATTTTAATTTTCTAATGTCATTATCCAAAATAAAAATATGTGTGTACATACATTTATAGACAAATAATAACAAAATGAAAAAAAAAAAAATGTTTAATTTTTTACTCTTCTTCCGACGTCATAAAAATAATATCTTCAACAGCAGTTTATTTTTGAGGATTTGTGTAAAATGCGGGATGAATTGGTGAAATATATTTCATTAATTCAGTCGCAGTTTTAATTACTGTGATCCAAACATAGTAATATTAATGACCGGAAACAAGAAATTCGGGAACAATTTTATAAATATTATAATTTTCATTTAAAACCTTCTTTCATTTAAATTGCAATTCAGCTTCAGATTATGTCTTGCTTCTTAGTTCTAAAGATTGAGCTTTTACTACATTCATGAGTATTCTTAAATTTCATGTAATTTCGAATTAATAAAATAAGTAGGTACATACATACATTTTTTTATTATCATTTATTCTGTTGATTTATAAAAGTGTTACATTTAGGCTTGAAGAAAATTACGTCAACAACTGTCAAACTCATTTCTAATAATTCTAATTGCAAATTCCAGTTTTCCTTGAATAATAATTTAATAAAACATTTCCACATTTCCCTCACTCACACCCTCTTTTTATTTTCATTTAGATTCTCCTCTCCCATGTTTTTTAAAAGAAAAACAAAGTAAAATTTTTCTATATTTTCGAAACTCGGCAATAAAATTGTAATACTATGCTATGATGATAATAAGAATGGTGAATTTGAATCATGAAATTAAAACCAAGATAGAAAAATAAAAAAAACAACAAGCAACAAACAAAAGAAAGGTACGACGAAAAAGATGTCTTGAGAAAAAAAGTAATCATTCAAAAGGAATTACACAAAAAGTTCATTAAATTAAACAAAAGATATAAGAGTCTGACGAATAAAGTGTGATGGCCCATCAACTTTAAAGAATTACTTTTTAATTTTTTTTTGCCTTCCGTTAGGTGGGTTCATTTTTTTTTTGTTTTTATTTTTACTTTTTAAAGGTTTACAGTAGACTGTGATTTGAAAACAAAAAACATTTAGCAAAACCAGAAAGACAAAGAAAAATATCAAAAATAAAATGTAGATTTGGAGGTTGTGACATAATTTTAAATAAAGTGATAAGCAAAAGATGCGATATGCGAGAAACGTTGTTTCTGAATAGACTGTTGTTTTTTGACTGAAGTAACATTTTTCTAAACCAACTTTTTTTTTATTAATATTGTTTAAATCGCTCAAATTTATACCATTACAAACGAAAGCGCTTAGAATTTTGTATATATATAGATTACATTCAACAAAAAAAAATGTTTTCTTTCAAAAGAAAAAAAAAGGCAAACTCAGGGTCTACAATGAAAAAACAAAATCATTTTATTTTCTTCCCAAATAAAATGCAAACTCTGTCATTAGTTTTTTATTAATGAAAATAAAAATAAATTTAAAAAATTATAAAATATGGAAGCTTGTATAATAATTCATTTCAGTATGATACCAAAATAAAAAACAAAACGGATGCCAGAGTATTTGTGGGACCAACATTATTAGAATATTATTTTCAAGAGTATTGGCGGTAAAAATATATGTACAATCTGTTGGTTTTTTCTTTGTTTTATTTTTCATTTCCATAATAAAAGTAGAAATAGATAAAAGTCATAAGACAATTATTATAAATAAATAAATAGAATTATAGGCAATGGTCATCATAAAACCATTGCTTATTTGTATTGTAAATTTTTTGTTTATTATTTCTGTCACTTCAGACCTGTCTGTTCTGGAAAACTTGTATTGCAAGTGTTATAATATTTATTACATTATTGCATTTTTCCATGAATAATTCAATATCATCGAAATAATTCTAAAACTATTTTTATTTGTAGGGATTTTGAGTGAGTCCAATCAACAGAAGAAGTCATTGAAATTTACAACGAGTTAAATAAGAAATTTCAAATTAAGTGTTAATTAATTGAAGGGAATTAGTCGAAATAGGCAAAACTTGTAGTTTTATCGATTTTAGGAAATTTGGATTTTACGACTTAATGTGTATGGTGGTGTTCAGAGGTAATATGTAATTTTTTCTTGAAAAGAATAGCAATAGAAATGACTACTGTTATTTATCATATTTATGTTATGTTAGGACAGTTCCATAGACTGACATAATACTTCAAAACTAGTTGAAGCTAAACGAAACTTAAATAATTAAGTATTGCAAAAATATTACGAAAATCCAAAAATATTTGCAAATCGGTGTAGAAGATAGAAAAGCTTTTGGATAGATGAAAAGAAATAAGAGATTTTTAGATTACTTTAACATTCTTCTCGTTCTCAGATTTAGAGAAGGATGAACAGATAGAAAATAATCAATTTTGTATATTAATATTTCTAGATTCCTACATAATAACGTTTGTTTCATATGGTAAGTTTGAATCAAATTAATTTCTGTATAAATTCAAAATTAGGTTACATAAAAACTATTTGTAACACTGTGAATATCAAAATTAATTTAGAATCAAAATTATCAAATATTCTGCAAAAAGTTAAACAATTATATTAATAAATATGATGTATTGGCTATAATCAAACCATATTAGATAGCAAGTTAGCTATTTAGATATTACAGACATACTGAAATTTGACCATTATTTATTATTTCCGTTAATGGATTTTCTATCAATACATTCCTTGTTTACAATTTTCACTTTTATGATTTCCAATCAAAAATATAATTTTTTCGTAAGTTCATTTTGCACTTTGATATTTTCTTTTTGAAGTTTTATGTTGTGGTTTGAGTTGCTGATTATTTTAAATAAATAATTATGAAAATGAGTTTGATTTTGGCCGATTGTTTTGATGAAGAGGTTTTTGCAGGTACCTTTTCCAATTTCTATATTATTCAATTTCTAAATTCTCTAATTGTCTTTTGCTACTAAAACTTTTTCTTAAAATAAAAAGCAACAAATGTTAAAAAACATATAAAATTAAAATAAAATTAAAACTTACTTATTGTCCATTTCTACTATGTCCGTTAACGTCTATCAGCAAAAAAAATCGTCGACTTTAAAAGTCTATTAATAGGAAAAAGTCCTTCCCAATAGACATCCGCGATTAAACCCAATAGACTTTTTTCAATCCCAATAGACTTTCACGATTGACTCCATAGTTGAGTCTAATTCGTCAAAAACTCATAGTTCGACACGCAAAATTCTAGGATTGGAATCTAATCTTTCTTTCCCAGACTTTACAAAACACAGATAGGGTAAAATATTTTAGTTATGCGCATGAATCAAAACATTATTTGGAAAGATCATATTTTTGATACCATGAAAGGAGCTGCCAAATCTTTGGACTATCTAATTCGATGTAAAGCAATTTTTTCATACGTGCAAATATATAATATAATTCAAAAGTTTATGAGCTGCCGCTTTCCCTACAGCTCTAGGCTCTAGCCTTGACCGCGTTTAAAATCACGCTATTTGTCTAATTAAATACTTCTCTTGGATATCGACGTATAGTGGGAACACTTTTTCACTTTTATAGATATTTCGTACATTGGCATGAACGCACGCTGAACAGAATTCTTTCGAACTTCAAGAATTTGGGATCATATTCTCTCGTTTGTGTTTCCTAAATCCAACATACAATTTACAGAAATATAAGGAAAATATTAATTCATTTATTTAACTTCCTACTAATCTATCTCATCTCATCTCATCTCTATCTCCCTTTCTAGTTTATTCTATACTGTTCCGACTAAGCGGTAGTTGCAAGTGATAGAGACAATATCCTAACGCTTTGATTGATTATAAGAAAAAGAAAAAAAAAAACAATTTTTAGATATATAATTTTAATTATCTGAATAAAATAGAAAAGATTTCACAAAATGGAACCGCCACTAAAAGAGTTGGTATTTTTCGCTGAAGACTTATAAAAATTTATTGGAAACATTATATTTAATCTTGTCTCGTCCCTGGCCGTCTCCGTCTCGTATTACACTATTTTCATTAATAAATTTATTGAATAACTATGTACTACAGTATTGTAAAAGAAAAAAATTGAAATAAAATAGGACCTAAGCAGGTTACATAAATTCTAAAAAGTTCCATAATTTGTTCGACTGCAGATGGTTTTCTTTTTGAATTCTTTTATAGAAAATGGGGTTAAAGACATAAAAATATAATTTATATTGCTGTATTCTTGTTTTTGTATTTCTGATTCTTTTTTCTCTTTGTGTTTTGATTGTTAGTTATTTTTCAAATACTGTTATATATTGAATAGATGAGATCCTAAAGATATGAAAAAAAAACTTTTGTTATTGATTAAATTAAATTAAGTAGAAAAATCTGACATAAAAATCCCAGAAGTGTAAAGGCAATCAAAACAATTCCTTTAAATAGCAATTATAATTAATGAAAACATAGTCACATAAAGGTTTAATTAAAAAATTTTTTTTTATTTTAAATAATTTTCTTTTATTTTTAACCGTGATTTAATAAAACTTATTTCAAACAGTTCCGTCTCTACACTTTTATTTTTTCTTATTGATTTATAATTTATATTTTGCATTTATTTATATAATAAATACAACCACTGCTAGTTATTTTTAAAGCAGTCGCATAGAAAGAAACAACTTTGATATTTTCTTCCAATTTGTATGAAAAATGTAAAATGTACCGTTCTCTATTCGTTTAGTCTATTTTTAATTAAATATATAATATTTTTTTTTTACCAAATTAAAATTTAGTGTTTTGTCTTGCAAACTAAAAAGAACATTTTTTAAAATAATATTTTCATATATAAATTTTTGGTTAAATTAGATGTTACACTTTGAGAATATTTGCTTAATTTTCGAAGATTATTTTATGAGCCGGCTTTTAATAACCATCAGCAGTGAGTGATACAACATAAAAAATAAGTTATAAAAAGGAAACGAAAAAAAAAGTTTGTTAAAGTCAATTCAATTTAACTGATAAGGTAGAACTATAAGATGCTAATAGTATAGTTATATTAAAGCCGTCTTTCTTAAAGTTTTTCTAGGCTAAGTTTGTATTTTAAAGGCAAATAATTTAATAAAAAGTTTACATAAAAATAAAAACATATAAAGATACAACTTACAATACTATACTTGATTATCATTATTGTTGTTCTGTGATTTCTAAGTTTTCACATAAATTAAATTTTCTGGTGTCATTTTTTATTTTGACTGATGTTCTGATGTCAAATTGGAGATTTTAGAATTGAAGCTTTGAAGCAGTTGAAAATGTCCTTGAAATCTTACTACTGACTTACTGTGTATGTTTGTCGAATTTATATATTTCTTCGTATTTGTTGCAAAATATTTATTAGTGGTATATACCGCTTATTCCGGTTTTTTATTCTTTAAAGATACTTTTTCTTATGCTTTTTGTTTTTAAATTCTTTTTTTTTTTTATTAATTCTAGAATTTCTCTCATTATTTCTACAATTCTTTTTATATTTTCTTCTTTGTTGCACTCCTGTTGGTATGGTGGTGGATTATTCTTCTCTATTTCACTTTCTTTTTGTTAATAATGTTTGTAATTGTTATTCTCGCCTATCAATTTTTAACATCGGAAAGCCTGTTGGAAGCAAGGATTTTACATATTTTTAGAGTTACTTTTTCTGTGTTTATAGGTTCTCTATAGATTTTTTTCATCCTCAATGAGTACTTTTAGTATATACGGTTTTAATAGTTGTATGTGGATTATAAATAAAAAAAAAAAAACTTTTTATAAATTTGCTTTTTCGAAGAGTAACATAATGTTGGTAGCAACTTTAAATGCACTAAAAAGGAGAAAATAAATTAGGTAGTTCAAGGTCTGTTAAAAAATGCTATGTGTGTAATTCTAACATTTGACTTCAGGCAGGAGAACATAATGTTAGATAAAATGTTTGTACGAAAAAATCAAATATATGAACTTGAAGGAGTGTAAACTTAAACTATGTGCTGATATTTTTAACAGTTATCAGGATTGATAAAAAAAATACTTACCAACGATAAGTTCAAGTATAATTTATTTTATTTTTGTAGTGCTTGATATGAAAAAAAATGTTAATGACAGTTCCGTCCTATCCGTCCTAATAAAAATAGGATTCAATAAATTTTTTCAGCATATTTTATTATTTGAACACTGACTTCACACATATCTACTCGTGTTGTTCAGCGAGTTGCCTTCACTCCAATTTTTGAATTTTTGGAGCTTCACTACAATTTTTACAGGTTTTATTTAAAGGTACATTCAATAGCAATCAGTACACCGATTATGTACGACTAATGTTATCAAATCAATGTTTTTAAATAATGTTTTATACAATAATATTATTATTTTTTTATTTTCTAATTTAACTCCTTACTATCTAATACACATCTATTTTCTGTGTGTTTTTTTTTAACTATTTTAGAAAAAATAGAAATAAACATAATTTTCTTACGAATGCGAAAAGAGAAATAAATTTTATTTCTTCAAAGAGGAAAATAAAAAAAAATACCATTTTTTAAGAAATAAATTACAAAATTATTTAAGTATCATAATAAATTTTGAAATTTCCCACAAAGCATATAATATGACAAATGTCGAGTTATACTCCTGATAATTCAAGTTCTACAACTAGAAAGTTATTTCCGGTTACTTTAAATCTAGCTTTTTTATACCATTTACCTTTAGTTTTTAGTGTTGTTCATAGCTACAAATATAATTTATTTCCTAGATGATATATAGATATCACTATATCTGCATGTATGTTAAAAATGAAATAAATGAAAATATGTTAAGAAATTGTATTTAGTTAATGTTTGTTATGCAACACCTTCGTTTATTACCTACACCTCCCTTTTGTATGCATTTTTCATAAATGAAAAATCATATCTGGAAATGCATTTTAACAATTTTTCATAATTTCCAACTTTTTTGTTTTTCTGTTTTTTTTTTTAGCTTAAAGAGTTTTCTTCTTTTTTTTACTATATGATTATTGTATTTTATTATTAAATACACAAAATATTTATAGATCCAAAATAATGTGTAACAACAGGGTGATTTTTGTTTTAAAGGTTTTTCATATACGGTATGTTAAACATTTTTTAGTAATGATATTCAGAGTTCAATTGATAATAATAATAATCGCTAATATAGAGTGCATTATTATTACAAAGTATTTATACAAAGTATAATATTTATGATTATTTGACAATTTAAATAAAGTAAAGGCAATATTATTGCAGAATATTAATAATAATAATAAAAGCAACATAAAATTAAAAAATTATTAATTAAAATGTTTAAAGTAACAAAATATTGAATTAGAATTTGTTATATGTATGTAAAGATTTTTAATGAAGATGCAACACAAAATTTTTTTTTTTATATATTTCCTTCTTCCTGCTTTGACAGTACACACTTATGTTTATATTTGATATAGATTTCGCGTTTACTTATTTTTTGTCAGTATATTCTCACATATTGTATAAAATTTGAGATTTGAAAAATTAGTACTTTGTAGTTAAATTTTAATATATGAAATGTGCTTACCAAACCTTATTAAGCAAAATGTGTAAGGGTGATAAAAGTGTTTGGAAGTGAAATACATCTTGTTTATTTCTGATAGTTCGTATTACTAATGAACAGTTACGAATAAAACTCATACTCCATTCAAAATTAATTGAATTTCGACAGAGTACAAACAGAATATCACCAAAAAGTATATACATATAAGAGGTTTCATCTGGATATTTTTCAATTTTTTCGACTTAGGTTCTGGTTTTTATTTTTTTTTTTTTTGTTGTATGTTAGTCGACGTATGCACACTTTTTTTTCCATGCATTAACTATTCATGTAGATATATTTCAACATTTTGTCAAATCAAAGGTTCAAAATAAAAAATATAAAAATAATTTAAACACATCATACGTAAAATAGGTATATTTTTAAATTTTCAGCAAAGAATATTTTTTTTATTTTGTTTCTTTTTATCAGTCATGTATAAATAAGTATTTACATTTATGTAGATATAGATATGTAAATATATCTCCTTACAAAAAACAGAACAAAAATTGATTGTTGTCTGTTTAATTTCTTAAAAAAATAAAAATACCAAAATTGAAGTAGAATTATGATTTTCAACCGAAAACGGTATTCCGTAGACACTGACGATTTGTAATACATAAGTAATAAATTTTATTCTTATATTGCTATTACTTTTAGAATTTTTTCTAGATTCTGTGATTCTATTATTGACTCTATTATTGTATGTTTAGCTACATACTTATTTCGATACATATTATTATTATTTAGGTATGTAACTACATATATGTATATTAATATCAGTAAAATATAATTATTTCATTGAAAGATAGAAATAAATAAAAAATAAGAATTTTGTTTTCGTTATTTTCTTCGCCCTTTTTCTCTTTCTCTAGATAGGGCACCAATATCAGGCGCGTTTTTTCAAAAATTTATATGAGGTGTGATTTCTTACTACCTATATATATATTCTTTGATGTAACTTTTACCAGAACAGTGTTGTATCAACATTTCAAATACATTTTTAAATAAAAGTTATAATAATAGTGTCTCGTATCGAAATATTAGAAGCCTTCAATCAATTTTCCTAGAAATTCTATGAACCAAAACAATAATTGAACGAAAAATTAGGTTATCTTTCATTCGAACGAAAAATTAGATCTGCGTTATATTACTTGGTGTGTAATTACTTGTGAATAATTAAAATTCGATCAATCTATTTTTAATACCGTTTTAAATTTATATTTAATTATTTTTTAAAATCATCCTGTATTATTATACGTTTGACATGTAATTTTTTTAGCACTATAAAAAAAACTGTCAACTTTTTTTTATTTCACTGTTGAGCTATTTTCGCTTAGAACTTTTTTTGAAAAGTTTTCTTTTTTCCACAATTTTTTCACTTTAATAAAAACTTTTCTTTCAAAAATAATATTAAAAAAAAAAAAACAAAAAAAAATATTAAATTTATTTAAATAAAATTTTTATTACAAATCTGGGGACAAATGAATGAAATATTACATTATAATAAATAAATAAATTTGTATATTTATACATAAATACATTGTACATACATATAGGGGTGTACATGCACAAATAAACCAGGTGTAAAAATAAGAAACGTTATGGTTATTTTTTGTACTCCAAAAATGTGCAAAGAAAAATAATAAATACAAAAAAAAAAAAATGAGAAAAATTGCATTTCAACTCAAATGCTATTTATTTTGTTGTTTTTTTTTACTTTATTCGATAAACTAACTCTCAGGTCTATAAATTCGTATATATTTTCTGTATATTTTTTTATACTCTGTACGAGCGACTGAGCTCTTTTGAGATACTGAAATGAAATAAATAAATAACAAAAAAAAAAACAAAAAACTGTCTACAATAATTTTTAGCATTGTATTTTAACGAACATAAAACATAAATTCATGTGTGTAGAATTATGCTAAAAAACATACTACAGTTTATTTATACATCGACGCCTACATATGTTGTACTTACTTACATACAGTAATATTAATAAAAGTATGTTCAGAAAAAAATGCTTGTTAATAAGAAAATTTTCTTAAGAACAAGTTTTACATACCTTAAATGTGTGATTTTCTTTGTTGACTACACAACGAGTTGTTGTTATTATTTCCTTCTCCCTATTCTATGTATCAAAAAAAAAACCAAATCAAGAATTTGTGGTAAGGAATAAAATGAGGATGGTGACGTTTTCAGTTATATACAATATTCAGTTCATTGCACTTTTATGTTTTTAACAAAACTAAGTTATAAATAGTGTATCGGTGCTGTTCAAATTAAGAAAAAAAAATATCAAGAACTGGTCAGCCAACAGCTAGTTTATTTTCCTTATTTGCGATTTTGGTCATACATTTGTTTTTGTTTTTTAATGTACTCTTTTGTTTTTTATAACATTTATTATAATATGTATTCGTACACCCATACATTGGATATTATTATGTATATGTAAACACCTTTTGATAATTTATATTTAACGTAAGAATATGTTTGTAATTACAATAGGGCTTTTTAGTGATTTGAGTGAAAAAGCGACAATCCGATTATAAGTAGCTAAATAAAATGGAAACCTTTTTAAGAAAAATAAAAAAAAAAATAAAAAATTATTTTGCAAAGTTGTAATAAATAAAATTAATAAATTAAGACATTTCAAAGAAAATGCTTTTAGTGATAAAGTTTTTTTTTTTTTTTTTTTTTTTTTTTTTTTTTTGCGTGGATTGGTGGGAATCTTCATAGACACAATGAGCCCCGTAGCTTCCATTGTGTGCCAGATTTTTACTGACTAAACCACACCCCTCCCATTAATACTAGTCCAACGGACTAACCATTAATTTATTGCTATTTTGATTTTCTTAAAGAAAATTTTTACGAAATTCTATCGTATTAAATCTAGTGGCTTAGTTCTTTTAAGCCTTCTGACATCATTTTGATTATCTAGCAATTGAGTGGCCTCAACGTTAACATGTCCCTCCAGACGAGCTATATGCTTTGTTGCATATCTTTTTATTTCATTTTCTATGCAAGGAATTTCTAGATCTCTGTGCAAATCACTGTTGCGAACATACCAGGGGGCATTTACCATGTTGCGCAAGACTTTATTTTGGAATTTTTGTATACAAAGTACATGTGTTTGTTTGGCACATCCCCATATTTGTATGCCGTACAACCATATTGGTTTGAGTATCTGATTATATAACAAAATCTTGTTATGTATAGGTAATTTAGAATTACGACCTAAGAGCCAGTACATTTCTCTATACTTATTTTCAAGCTCAAATTTTTTCTTTTTAACGTGCTCTTTCCATCTAAGTTTGACATCTAATGTCATTCCTAGGTATTTAGCATTGTTTTCTTGGGGTATATTGACCCCATTCAGATTTACCAATGGTGGTTGATTTTCTAATTTTTTATTTGTAAAATTTACATGTACTGATTTTAACTCATTGAGTTTAATTTTCCATTTCTTTGTCCAGAGGTATAGCTTGTCGCTTGCTCTTTGCAATTTAATTGTAGCCTCGTCAATATTTGATCCTACTGCCATCAACGCAGTATCGTCAGCGAATGTAGCTACAGTTATATTTTCCATTTCTGGTAAATCATTGATGTAGAGCAAATACAGTATGGGACCCAGAATACTACCTTGAGGCACACCCGTTTTAATATCTCTAATAGTAGAATACTCTTCGTCTTGTTTTATTCTGAATAGTCTGTTTTCTAGATATGATGAGAGTATATCTACGTATTGTTTAGGTAACATATTGTTTAGTTTATTTATTAAGCCTCGATGCCATACTTTATCAAAAGCTTGGGCTACATCTAGAAATATGGTAGAGCATACTTTCTTTTCCTCTAAAGCTTTTTCTATTATGTCTGTTATTCTGTGAATTTGATCGATTGTCGAGTGCTTAGATCTAAAGCCAAATTGATAATTTGGAATCAGATTACTATTTTCTATGATCGGTCTCATTCGAATCAATAATAGTTTTTCAAATAATTTTGATACTATTGGTAGTAATGATATTGGTCTGTAGGATTTGACCTCATTTATGGGCTTACCTGGCTTTGGTATCATAATTATCTCTGCTATTTTCCACATATTCGGCACATACCTTATTCTTATAGCAGCGTTTATAATGCGTGTTAGCATTGTTATAGCTTTTTTCGGAAGTTCTTTCAGGACTTCCGATGTAATTAGATCAAAACCTGGAGCTTTTTTATCTCTGAGTTTTTTAATTTGTTCCACTATTTCACTCTCTGAAAATGGTGATATAACATTTTCTTGCCAATTATTATTTTCTTCAGTGAGATCATCCGACTCTGTCTCGTCTGGACAAAAAATTTCTTCAAGATGATCTGCGAATGTTTCAGCTTTATTTTTATTATCTCTCGCCCATTCACCGCTTTTCATTCTGATTGGCGGGATTTGAGAGATCGAGGTTTTTGTACTCTTTGTTGCTTTCCACAACGAGTAGTTATTTTCTCTTTTAGCTGATAAATTTTTTATATATTTTTCAAAATTTTCATTTTTAAGATCTTTAATTTTTCTTTTAAGATTCTGAGTTAATCTATTTAGCACAGTTTTGTCTGCCGGATCACGCGATTGTTGCCATCTGCGTCTAGCTCTTCTTTTTATTTTTATCATATTTAATATTTCTCTAGGGTAGTTGAATCCTACCGATTTATATTCACAATTTTTTGTATTATTCCATCCAGCATTTTGAATAATTTTAATAAAATTTTCTACTTCAGAATCTATATCACATTTGGATCTTAGTTTTGTTTTTATGTTTATTTTGTTTTCTATTTCTTGTTTAAAGCTAGCCCAGTCAGTTGTCTTGTTCGTTAGCAGAGGTTTCGACTGTTTCTTAATAACCTTTTCATATAGATTTAGTATGACTGCAGAGTGATCTGAGTCCAAATCATGGTTATCTTCTAGCTTAATATAATAGGGTGAAATTTTTTTTGTTATATAAAAATCAAGCAGATCAGGAGTTTTATTTCTATCAGTTGGCCAATAGGTTGGCTTACCGGTAGATTGGTAAATGCAGCCTTTTTCTTTTATAGCTTTTCTTAGCTCTCTTCCTCTCGTAGAGGTTACTCTAGACCCCCAATCTATGTGCTTGGCGTTGTAGTCACCTCCCAGGATAAATCTATCGCCAAGT
The DNA here is from genome assembly GCA_963942445.1 of Argyra leucocephala. Classification (NCBI taxonomy): domain Eukaryota; kingdom Metazoa; phylum Arthropoda; class Insecta; order Diptera; family Dolichopodidae; genus Argyra; species Argyra leucocephala. The sequence goes on along the minus strand of OZ012680.1, from coordinate 77,538,390 downwards.
AGTTTAAGAATTTCTTCAAACATGTTATTCTTTATGTTGTATTTGGGTGGACAGTATAATGCACCGACACAAAGGCTTTGTTTAACAGACATAATTCGTAGCACGATTAGTTGGAATTCATCTATTTCTAGACTAAGTTCCTCGTGGTGCTTAATATCTTTCTTTATTAAAATTGAGCTACCACCTCTGGGTGTATTACTCGGATGGTTTGCGCTGTAGCATGTATAGTCATTTATTTTAAGCGATGACTTATCTGTCATATGTGTTTCTGTCAAGAGACATACATCAATATTTTGTGTTCTCAATAGAATTTCCAAATTATTTTTCTTGTTCAGAATACCATTGGCATTCCACGTGACTATACGAAGTGCGTTCTTAACCATGCCTTGCGGATTTATTTTTTGGTGTATACATATATATTTCATTATGTTTGTTTTCTAATGTGCATAGTCTTGTTGAGATTTCATTCATTGTTTTTATCATATTTTGCATCATCTGCATAATTGTATTTTCAGTCAACTTTTGTGTAGAAACTTTATTTTGTTCTTTCGGGTTTCTTTTTTGACTTAGGTTATTTTGTGTTACCTGTGAATATGATAAGCCTTCTACGACTTTTTTCGACGTAAAAGTTTTAGGTTTCTCTGAAGTTTCAATGCAATTCTGTTTCTGTGCAATAGGTTGCCTAGGTTTTGTCTTTTGTTTTTCTTGTCTATGTTGCATTTGTTTTGGGGCATTTTTTTGTAGCTTCTTTCTTTTTTGCAACTCTCTAGCCACCTGGCAACCACGATAACTCGCTGGGTGTGCCTCAAGGCAATTAGCACATTTAGGCTTAATATTTTTTTTTTCTTTGCAAGAAATTGTTAAGTGGGGACCAGCACATTTAACACACTGAGCTAGACGCTGGCAAAACTTTTGTGTATGGCCAAATCTTTGGCATCTCTTACATTGAGGAATGGTAGTCGTTTTACGAATAGCCTCCATTTTAACCCTCATGTGCTGGATAAATTCAATTTTGAATATTTTGTTTATATCTTCGGAGTTTTCGAATGTTAGCATAAAGAGAGGAAGACGTACCGTAGATTCTTTGTTATTTTCCTTTTTCTTTATTATTTTATTTGTGACTTCTAAAATTTTGAAGCCTCTATCTTTCAATTCATTTTTTATATCTTCAGGTTGGCATGACGGATGTAAATACCTAACCATTACTTTAATAGGCCTGGTGCTCTTATTTTCATAAGTGTGCCATTCAATATTGGCTTCATTTATTGCCTTAGTCAACTCTCTATATTCTTTTTCTTCTTCAACATTAATTTTTAGTTGTTTATTGTTAAGCATATTAACTTTATATTTAATATTGCTTTCTTTTAATTTTTTGTTTATTTGAGGGTATTCCACTACATTACTAAGTATAACTGGAGGAGGTTTACCTTTTCTTTTACTTTTACATTTCGCAACTTCATTTATTTGCACATTTTTCTCTACTTTGTCCGCAACATTTTCTGGGCTTAAAGTAGGTGATTTTTCTGCTTTTCTTTTTTTACAGATTCTTTTTGTTTTAAAGATCCAGTCGGTTTCTCGAGCTAGTTCTTCATCATCTGTATGAAATTCTTCAGCAGTTTTTAGTACTACTTTTTTAGTAGACATGTTTTGTGAATTTTTTAGTTTCACATTTTCTTCTTTAATTATGCAGAGTTCATTTTTCAATTCCCTGCATAAGATTTCTAATTCTGTAACTCTGGCATTAAGTTGATTATTTTTTGCCTCAAGTGCCTTTTCGTTATTATTACCCTCGTCGGGGTTTCTATATCTGTCTTTTTGGGACATGTTTTCGTAGATATTTTGAGACCCTGCTGGAGGTGTTCTCTGGACCCCAGATTTTCTTCTGAATGGGTCAATTAAAGCAGCTCTGCTTTCGTGGTTTTGCAATAAGTGATAAAGTGAATTACATGTTTTAAGCTAAATATTAATTTTACAAAGGAATAATAATTAAAAAAATATTTTTTTTTTTGCAATTAAAGTTGTAATATACAATTAAAAGCTTAGAGTAAATGATATTAATTATAAGAATATTTTCATAGTTATATGTCTATACCTACCCAAATATTCAAGTATAAAATTAAAACCCAGTTTTAGGTTGCAGTTGTTATAATTATATATAGTAAAATGAACACCTACAAATCTTGTTTTCAATTTTACTGCTGTGTTAATGATGAAATCTTAATATGAACTTATTCGAATGGTAAAAAAATGGTCTTACAACAAATTCTTTTTCAAATTTTAACATTTTATAAGTTAAGAATTTCACAAAACATTTATTTTATCAATTTAAGGAAATATCAAATTGTTCGCATTTGTAACTGAATTAACTGAGACGCAAATGAATTATTGCTTATCTCTAGAAGATATATGAATAGTACCTTCATCATTTTCTCGCTAATTCCATAAAATATAGAAACTACTTGGCGGAGATTAAATTCACGATTATTTCCTTTATCCAAACTTCTTTCCATCAGTATTCTCTAATTTATAAGACTCTAGAAAGTTTTCAATTTTCATGTTTTAGTGGTTTTAGATGAATGTGGTACAAAATAGGAGATAGAAATTTACCTCCTTGTTACCACCGTGGATTCACCGATGTATAATTGTCCATTCTGGTTTTAAAATTGCATGATTTAATTCTTTCGTGCGTTTGTATTTATCAGAACTTAAGACTCATATTTATAAAATCAATGTTTCCTGTTTTTGATGTATAATATACGTAAATTAATAATATATGATTTATAAAACAAATAAAGCAAATCTGCAAAGAATCAATTCTCCTAACGTATCCCCCAACGTTAAAAATAATACCAAACAAAATCGTTTTGTTCAAAATATTTGTTTCAAAACTACTGCTTTTTATTACAATTTACCTTAACTTTTATAAAAGTCTAATCTTTAAAACATCTTTAATATTAATTTTGAATATTCATTTTAAAGTAATTTTACTTAAAAATACTAAAGATATAATAATAAACTATTTATAAAATTAATTATAACAAAAACATTTTTTGTTGTATTTTTGTTGTTGTTTAATTCATCATTTTGAACAAAATAATTAAATTTTTTGAATTCAGTACAACTAAAATTCTCAATATAAAAAACAATGGTGATGAAAAACCACAAACTTTCATTAATCATCTATCATAAATCTTCCATTCTCTTCATTAACTTATATTCTAATGTTGTTGTTTATATATAATTTTGACTAGGCATAATTTAGAAAACAACAAAAACAAAAATAGCCTAAATTTCTATTATGTACAATAAAAAAATTTCATAATAATTTTCCATTATCTGGTACATTAAAATCATAGTTGAATTTTCACTTTAATACTCTGCAAACAGAAAAAGATTTACTTAACAAACTGATAAGAAAAGGATTTACTTATAAAGTTATGAATTTATAGTTAGTGTTCTGCGTATAACGGTTATTTACTTTTTACATATACATATATACCATGAACAGGATTTTGGTTAAGTAATATAGCTTTATTTCAATTTTCATATCGAATACTTGTTTATTTCAAGCTTGATTTAAGCTAAGTTACAACTAATCATAATATTTAATCTGTAAATGAAAAAAATTCGGAACAATTTTCATTCAAGAGTCATTTCTCAACCGATTTTCATTATTTTTTTTTTAAATGATATTTTACAAGGAATCGTAGCGCAATTAAATATATTTTCAAAATTTTTTAATTTTCAATTATAAATTTCAATTTAAAATTTTACCCATATAAAAGTATATACACACATCTTCACAAATGCAAAACAAAAGTAAAGTAGAAGCAGACACTTTAATAAATTTTCATAATCCAAATATATCCACCGAAATAGAGGTTTTTTTAAATAAATTATTACGTATGCGGTTGTTGTCTAAGATAAATCAATAAAAAAATAAAATTGTAACTACCAATTTTTTTGATATTGAAAAGATGAAAAAAAATAAATTCTTCATCTTAAATCAATTCAATACAATTTTTTTTATTAAACTTCCTAGAATTTCTAGGAGCAGGCGAATACTAGTGTTTACTTAAAATGGAAATACTTATTAAAATATTCATTAGAAATTAATGTCTTACGATAAAATACTAAATAATCGTATTTGAAATTGATTTTCATCAATTGTGTATACAAACTTTCCTTAATCATCTACCATAAATCTTCCATTCTCTTCTCTTCAAATCTCGTCTCTTAAAATCTCGTTTTACAGTATTTCGTTTTTTCAAAATCTCGCTTTTAAAATCTTACTTTTTCAAGATACGTCTCGTTTTTTTCAAAATGTCATTTTAGTTTCAGAATAATTACCTTAATTGTTTTCATGCGTAGCCGCTGTTGAATACAGAAAATGAATTTTCTGTCTTTTCCGCAATATTTACAACGGATCGTCTTCTTTTTTCAGAATTTTTATATAATTTAAAAAAAGGAAGATTTAAAAAAATGCGAGTTTTTGAAAAATGATATTTTGAAAAATATTTTATTTTGAAAAGCAAGATTTTGTTCGCACGACATTTCGAAACCGAGATTTCGAACCCGACTGGTTTTTTTTATTTAATTCTTTACTATTCAATATTTCCTACAACTATTTTCTATATAGCTGCTATTTTCCGTAGCTTCATATGAGATTTTTTAAGCAAGTGTTGAATATCATTACAGAAAAACCAAATCAAGCGACATTTTCCTCAATCTCTTAATGAAACCTTAGACTCGCCTACACACATGATTTTTTTTTTTTTTTTTTTTTGCGTGGATTGGTGGGAATCTTCATAGACACAATGAGCCCCGTAGCTTCCATTGTGTGCCAGATTTTTACTGACTAAACCACACCCCTCCTATTAATACTAGTCCAACGGACTAACCATTAATTTATTGCTATTTTGATTTTCTTAAAGAAAAAGTTTACGAAATTCTATCGTATTAAATCTAGTGGCTTAGTTCTTTTAAGTCTTCTGACATCATTTTGATTATCTAGCAGTTGAGTGGCCTCAACGTTAAAATGACCCTCCAGACGAGCTGTATGCTTTGTTGCATATCTTTTTATTTCATTTTCTATGCAAGGAATTTTTAGATTGTGCAAATCACTGTTGCGAACATACCAGGGGGCATTTACCATGTTGCGCAAGACTTTATTTTGGAATTTTTGTATACAAAGTACATGTGTTTGTTTGGCACATCCCCATATTTGTATGCCGTACAACCATATCGGTTTGAGTATCTGATTATATAACAAAATCTTGTTATGTATAGGTAATTGTAGAATTACGACCTAAGAGCCAGTACATTTCTCTATATTTATTTTCAAGCTCAAATTTTTTCTTGTTAACGTGCTCTTTCCATCTAAGTTTGACATCTAATTTCATTCCTAGGTATTTAGCATTGTTTTCTTGGGGTATATTGACCCCATTCAGATTTACCAATGGTTGATTTTCTAATTTTTTATTTGTAAAATTTACATGTACTGATTTTAACTCATTGAGTTTAATTTTCCATTTCTTTGTCCAGAGGTATAGCTTTTCGCTTGCTCTTTGCAATTTAATTGTAGCCTCGTCAATATTTGATCCTACTGCCATTAACGCAGTATCGTCAGCGAATGTAGCTACAGTTATATTTTCCATTTCTGGTAATTCATTGGTGTAGAGCAAATACAGTATGGGACCCAGAATACTACCTTGAGGCACACACGTTTTAATATCTCTAATAGTAGAATACTCTTCGTCTTGTTTTATTCTGAATAGTCTGTTTTCTAGATATGATGAGAGTATATCTACGTATTGTTTAGGTAACATATTGTTTAGTTTATTTATTAAGCCTCGATGTCATACTTTATCAAAAGCTTGGGCTACATCTAGAAATATGGTAGAACATACTCTCTTTTCCTCTAAAGCTTTTTCTATTATGTCTGTTATTCTATGAATTTGATCGATTGTCGAGTGCTTAGATCTAAAGCCAAATTGATAATTTGGAATCAGATTACTATTTTCTATGATCGGTCTCAATTTGTATCAATAGTAGTTTTTCAAATAATTTTGATATTATTGGTAGTAGTGATATTGGTCTGTAGGATTTGACCTCATTTATGGGCTTACCTGGCTTTGGTATCATAATTATCTCTGCTATTTTCCACATATTCGGCACATACCTTATTCTTATAGCAGCGTTTATAATGCGTGTTAGCATTGTTATAGCTTTTTTCGGAAGTTCTTTCAGGACTTCCGATGTAATTAGATCAAAACCTGGAGCTTTTTTATCTCTGAATTTTTTAATTTGTTCAACTATTTCACTCTCTGAAAATGGTGATATAACATTTTCTTGCCAATTATTAGTTTCTTCAGTGAGATCATCCGAATCTGTCTCGTCTGGACAAAAAATTTCTTCAAGATGATCTGCGAATTTTTCAGCTTTATTTTTATTATCTCTCGCACATTCACCGCTTTTCATTCTGATTGGCGGGATTTGAGAGATCGAGTTTTTTGTACTCTTTGTTGCTTTCCACAACGAGTAGTTATTTTTTCTTTTAGCTGATAAATTTTTTATATATTTTTCAAAATTTTCATTTTTAAGATCTTTAATTTTTCTTTTAAGATTCTGAGTTAACCTATTTAGCAGAGTTTTGTCTGCCGGATCACGCGATTGTTGCCATCTGCGTCTAGCTCTTCTTTTTATTTTTATCATATTTAATATTTCTCTAGGGTAGTTGAATCCTACCGATTTATATTCACAATTTTTTGTATTATTCCATCCAGCATTTTGAATAATTTTAATAAAATTTTCTACTTCAGAATCTATATCACATTTGGATCTTAGTTTTGTTTTTATGTTTATTTTGTTTTCTATTTCTTGTTTAAAGCTAGCCCAGTCAGTTGTCTTGTTCGTTAGCAGAGGTTTCGACTGTTTCTTAATAACCTTTTCATATAGATTTAGTATGACTGCAGAGTGATCTGAGTCCAAATCATGGTTATCTTCTAGCTTAATATAATTGGGTGAAATTTTTTTTGTTATATAAAAATCAAGCAGATCAGGAGTTTTGTTTCTATCAGTTGGCCAATAGGTTGGCTTACCGGTAGATTGGTAAATGCAGCCTTTTCCTTTTATAGCTTTTCTTAGCTCTCTTCCTCTCGTAGAGGTTACTCTAGACCCCCAATCTATGTGCTTGGCGTTGTAGTCACCTCCCAGGATAAATCTTTCGCCAAGTAGTTTAAGAATTTCTTCAAACATGTTATTCTTTATGTTGTATTTGGGTGGACAGTATAATGCACCGACACAAAGGCTTTGTTTAACAGACATAATTCGTAGCACGATTAGTTGGAATTCATCTATTTCTAGACTAAGTTCCCCGTGGTGCTTAATATCTTTCTTTATTAAAATTAAGCTACCACCTTTGGGTCTATTACTCGGATGGTTTGCGCTGTAGCATGTATAGTCATTTATTTTAAGCGATGACTTATCTCTCATATGTGTTTCTGTCAAGAGACATACATCAATATTTTGTGTTCTCAATAGAATTTCCAAATTATTTTTCTTGTTCAGAATACCATTGGCATTCCACGTGACTATACGCATGATGTTGACGTTACTTTGCGTCATTGTCCATTCTCCTAAAATTTTACGATTGTTTCATTGAAAGTTTTTCCCCTTTTATTTTATGAAAATATACAAGACATCGTTGATGAGTTTTTCAACTATTATCAATTTTTACAGGAAGAGCTTTTATGATATTTGGAATTACACTTGATATTTGCCTTTTTACATTTGCAGCGATTTGAATTACAATCGAATTTACAATTACAGTATTAAAATCCTTGACCCCCTAGATTTGAATTTATTGAGTTTTAAAGTCGAAAACTGTAGCTCTCAAACCCCCGCAACTTATTTATTGAAACTCTGTTTTTGCAGACGGCAGGTAAACGCATCATTGTTTTAAAACCCCATCAATAGGTAAATCTTCCTATGTTTATCCTTAAATCTTATTAACTTGCAATCAATAAAACCGTTATAACTAAATTATATTTTAATTATTTTTTGATAAACAACGTTGTTTATAAATATGTCCTCTAGACGTATTTGTTGTTATAGTCAACAAATAAGATTCAACAGCAATATAGATTCAATGAACATGTTATCGAGCTATGTATAGTGCTGAAGTTTAGTGATATGCTTCAAGAGAAATAAAAAATTTATAAAATGTTCGATGACTTAATTTCTCTAATTTTTTGATAAAATAAAATTTTTTTAATTTAAATGAATTTCATTCCAACTTAAAATTAGAGCCCTTAAATAATGGATTTTCATATGAATAAGAGAAATATAATTTTTATAGTTTACATTTACACTCTTCTACAAAGCTTTTGATTTATTTTATTTCTGTAGAAACAACTTTTAATATATTTATGTTATTAAAGGTGATTCATCTGTCGAATTTTGGTTCTGGTTAAAAATGTCAGATCAATAATTTTAGAGTAGAAAAACATTTTTTTTTTTATTGAAAATTTACATATTGAAGTTATAACCAGATGTAACAACATGAGAAATATAACATAAAGTTTTTCTTTCATTAATTTGTTTTCGGTGTCTCCTTAAGAAAATCTATCCCAGTCGGACAAAAAATTTTTACAGTTTTTTAGTAATAAAAAATAAAATAAGTAAAAGAAAAAAAATTGTAATATTAGAGAAGGAACAGATGCTTATTGAAATCTGCACTCAGAATACAAAATAGAACGAGTAGCATAGTAACTCGCTATGAATATTCAACAGGAATAAAGGGATTTCTCTTAGCTGCGAAAGCGAAAACAAATTTATGTATTAAATGTATTAAATTTAAAAAAAAAATCATTCGATATAGGAAGTCTTGACAGGCATTAAAATTGAAAGTTTATATTCTTGTAATAATTTAATGAAATTCGTAAGGGAATTATGAAACTGAATCTACTTCTTTTACACATTAATACACGAACATGATTTTATAGAATAATTTTGTTCTTGCTTTTTAAATCTAAAATCAAAATAATTAATCTAGATGAAAAACTTCTTTATTTGGAAAACGTTATGCATAATAAAATCATGTACGTCGAGAAAATATCCCCCCCCCCCCCTGAATATGAATATGATACTAAACTTTAACGGTCCCTCTATAAAAGCTGTGAGGGTTAAAAATCTATTGCAAAATTTCTTAGATTCAACTTAGGTACGTGGTATTTATTGTGCAAAAAATACTGAATTCATATACAATCGAATAATATCTTATAAAATATAATATTAAAAACCTTCTAAACCATTTCACAACTGATTTTCATTCTTTTAAATGATAGAAATTTAAAAGAGATGTTGCGAAACTAAATATATTTTTAAAAAATTTTCAATTTAAAATTTCACCCCAACATACAAAAATGTTAATTTATCAAATTGCCGCAACAACACCTAAATTTAAATTATTTTTTTTTTAATAAATTATTACGTATGAGGCTGTTGTTCAAGATAAATCAATAAAAAACATAGATATAATGGTCCACGATATAATGGAAATGATGGGAAACAATTCATAATGAAATATTGAATTCGATTTTTAGGGTAGTTAGTACTCACTAAATTTTTGACGATATTAATTAAAATGAATCTTTTAGATGTTTGAAAAATGTTAATTATATTTAAATTAATTATTAATAGTTTTCTCACTGAGTTTAAATACTTCATTTAATTGAATTCGTTTTATAGTTTGTTGTTTTATTCATTTAATAAATTAATAATGCAATTAGCCCTTTACATTCATTTGATTACGTATAATTTATAATACCCCAAAGTTGAGAAGATCAAAGTAATGTTACAGATTTTTTTATTTTTAATAATAATAAAAATAAGAATAAAAAAAAGCAAAAAAAAAGTGAACTGAATAAATAAATATTTTTGTTTTTCATTTTTTTTATTTTGATTTTATTTCTAAGATAAACAAAAACAAAAGAAGTTCAATTTCCTGTTCTATAATGGACTTCTTTATTCCACATAAAAAAAAAACATACTGTATATATATATATACATATATATATATTTAAAACAACAACAACTAAATAAGAAAATTCTTTTGGGAATCAATTTCAGTATTCTGAACTAAACGGAATGCGAATCACCGCAGTAGCTTCAGATTATCCCTATTATTACTTATCATAGATCCATTTTTCTATTGAATCGACGAATTTTTCGATGGTTGTAAAAGAGAGAAAACAAGAAAAATGGAATAATGGACAACCAAAACAATTTTTTAATATGCTTTTTTTATTGTGCGGGATGATGCATAAATATATATATATATATATATATATATATTATATACGTAAAGATGTATGTATATACAAATTACTTCTCGTTATTCAAATCATCCGATTACAGAAAATTGTATACACTTTCATTCATTTATAAACTCATCTATTAATGAGTGAATTACTGACTTCAATTTAGGCTATCTTCTATTATTATCTATATATATAAATATATACAATATAAGTTGCATGTAATCTATCTTGTAATGTTTCATTTAAAGTGTATATGGATTTGCTTCTACAATGAATTAAATCATTGCTTTTGTTGTTGCTGTTGTTATTGTTATTACTTTTTGAGGCTGTTATTCGTTTTGTTCTTCATAGAATTTACCATGCCATGATAATATAAATAAAATTTTATTAATTGGACAGTAATCGATTGGGGCACGTGTTTCGATTGCAAATAAAAAGAAATATTTTTTTTAATATTGTAGAAGAAGATAACATTCTATCTAAATTTAATGGAATTTATTCTAGAAAAAAAAAAAAATAAATGGGAAATCGCTTAGTAAAATGATTTGAATTTTCTTTTATAGCTTTTGAAATTTGAATATCAGATATTATTCACTGAAAGAGCTGAATTTATTTAGTTATCATAATATTGCATAATTTTTGTAATTTTATTTGTTTTTTTTTTATCTACATACTAGTCCAGATTTATTTTCTCTTTTCTTTTTTATTTGATCTTCTGTTTATAAATTTTCTTTATCTGAATATGTACATTAATTTTTGAAATTATTTAGATGCTTATTTTTAGATGTTTCATTTTTGATTTGTTTTTTGTTTCGAATTTTATGGTGAGTAAGTCAATTACATTATATTTATAATCGTTAATAAACTTAATTAAAAAAAAAGTTATGAATTTGATTTTTCTTTTAGAATTAATATTTAAATTAACTCGCAAGTGATTCTGAGCGAAGATACCGAAATAACCAAATATGTAGATCTTTTTTATTTAAATTTTTTAGTTTCTTTAAGATGTCCTCTAACTTAGTGTTTGATTAGTTGCATTTGGGTTATCTACTATAATCTACTACATACTATAAGGCCCTTTTTCATTTTAGATTAATTTCGTTACTACACCTATCTACCTACCATAATTCGTTACGACAAAGGGAATAATATCTGTTGAATTTACAATAGCTATTTTTTAATATAAGATGAACCTTCATAAATGTATCTTATAGATATTATAATTAATTTCATTTTTTTTTGTTTTTCTAATATTTATTTACTTCATTTTGATTGCTATTTCTTTTATTTTATGAGTTGCATAAACTCACTTCCTAATTATGTCGAATAAATTCTGTTTTTGTAATTTTAAAAGATTCTTTCAAAACTATATTTTTTACATAAAGAAAATATTTATTTAGAATTTTCCATCTGGCTTATGAAATATTTTTTTTAGTGTTAATTCCAGAAATAATTTATCAAATAGAAAACCAAAACAATAATTTGTAATGTAAATTTTCAAATGAACTTTTATTTAAATAAAAAGGAATTTTAATTATTCACGTCTGGGATTAAGGCAATTTTGGGTGTTCAATTAACTTTCTACTCAAAAGATTTTTTATTTTTATAGAGAAATTTTTCAACAGATTATTTATTTCTATGTAATCTAAGACGAAATTTAATTTCAAAATTCTTAAAGTACTATTGATTTATCATTCAATTTCTAACAACAAAGATTAAAGATGCTTATTGTTGAATAACTGTAAGTATTCTAAGTAAATTATGAATAATTTTGTATATAAATATTGTAAAATGATCATTAAGACTTACAAGAAGTCTCAACTAAAATAATTTGTGTGCCTCAATTCATTTTAATTTAGTCTGTAGGTATGTTGTACTTAAATATTTTGAAATTTTAATAATAAATAATGAGGTAGAATATTTTTAAAAGAATTGGTTCTGTAAAAACTACAAAACTTTTACTTCGGAGACTACAATTTTTTTCTAATTTATGGTTTATAATTTATAGTTTTATAAATCTACTATAGCGGAGTTACCCGGCGTTTCCCGAGATATTGGGAAATTCTTAAGAGCTTTCTTTTAATTTGGAACGGTAACTGTTATTTGATGCTTTTTTTTTAGGAAGCATTGGTGATTGGTTGACTGTTGTAGGTTGTTGTGTAAATAATTGAACTGGTGAAACAGAAAATATTGCTTATATTCAAGCATTTCTTTCAAATGTTTTAATATTATGTATTTTTTTTTTTGCGATAAAGACACAAACCGAGCGAATACGAATTGATACAGCTGAAGATAAAAAGTGTTTTTTGGGTTGGAATAAATTGTAATAAGAAATATTTTTGGCAACTACATAATTGGTTACTTCTAATAAACATTATTATTACTATAATATTCAAATATTAAATTCTTAATTTAAAAACTAGATCTAAATAGTTACATTTTAATTTTTGGTACTGTATTATTTAATTAATTAATAGTTATTCATAGGTTTTTCATTGTTCAAAAAACAACAGCAGACGAAAAAACATAACGATAAACCAATTAAATTAACGATAAAATAACATTTTATTTTAATTGTATCTTGTAATAAAACTTGATTATAAACAACATTTTTCGTTTCACCTTCAGGATCAAGAATAAATAAATGGTTGGGTAAACTTACGCTTGAACAAGAAGCAGAAACTACATGGCCAATTTGGTTCAAATTGAATGCACGCATCTTGGGTCCCGATCAAAAAAACTTTTGGGTGTCAGAAAATCTGAGAGAACACATCCCGCCGAAGCTCTTACTTTCTCTTTTAATTTCATGTTGTCATTATTTTTAATTTGTACCGATAATGAATTAACAGAACTGAACAAACTTTGGTTTTAAGTTTTTTTAAATTATAGCACCCTCCTTTGAAAGTGAAAAAACGGGTCATTGGAATTCAATAAAAATTTGTTTTTCGCCTTTTGTAAGATCATAGGAGCTGCTCTTAAAATTGGACACAGTTTTTTTGCAACAATTTTTTTTTCAAGATTGACGTGTCGGAAAGGGTTAAAAACCAATGATCAACCAGTGAAAAACCAAACAAACTTGTGACCTTCTATGCCAAGAAACAATATTTTTCTGCAAAGTTCAATCAGTCACAGCTCTTAGACGACACAACGAAACGAAAAGTCTGCAGACCGACGTGCCGAAACGGATTAACAGAATTTACCAAAAAACAGTGGTATAATATTATATACTCTGCCTATAATTGAAAAGTTATTCATATCAACAAATTAGTTCAAAATAAATATCTACATTTACTCTCGTTTCAAATATACATGAAGTGGGCTAGGAGTTGTATCACAGCTACCCGGATAAGAAATTTTTCTAAAAATTATAAATATTACCATATTTGTTTAGTAAATTTTCAGCTCTGTAGCATTTTTGATTTTTGAAATAGTTTTGACGGGTGCTCCGAGTTGTATGACAGCTACCCGAACCAGTCAAAACTTTGAAAAAATGTGAAAGGCATATTTGTTTATTTTTGAGAGAGTACCTGTCTGCAAATTTGCAGCTATATAGTTACCTTTGGTTTTTTAAATATTTTTGTCAGCTGCTCGGAGTTGTATGACAGCTACCCGTACCAGTCAGAATTTTGGAAAACAACATATCACGGGCTTGATTCCAAGTAATAAAAAACCATTCTGTAAAATTTGGTTGAAATTGGTCCATGCGTCTTGGAAGAGTTCTGACACAGACATACATACATATACAAACATCCTTCTTTATATATAAGATTCAAATGTTGGTATTATTATATTACGTAATTTTCAGAAATTCGATTCTATTGTTCGTGCTTAAGATAATAAGATATAGAACATGATACAGTTTTTGTATCATTAAACATAAATACATTTATATACTTTAATTTGTTTTTGTTAATTTTACTACAAAATTCTTAAATTAAAAAGAAACAAAAACGCATAATTCCTTTTATTTTACTAAAATCTTTATTTGCCTATTTTACAAATATCGATATTTCGGAATTAATATGTTGCCTTCTTCAGTGTATTGGCGTAATTGAATTGAAATATTGTATTTTAACAGCAGTGTTACAGTAGAAAATTTTAATAATGCAACTGACTATAAAAGAAATTGCATGTGACTGAAGAATTTATACTGAGATTACCAAACGTTTTCAAATAACATTTACGAAAATCATTAGCAAAACCAAAATTAAAAACAATTAGAACCAAAGAATACATAAGTTACATTTACTACCTGTTAGCAAAGATAATATACATTGTAAATCGCCCAGTGCTCTTTTGTGACATATTTTTCGTGGAAATATTTTCTGTGTGGCAGTTTTTCAGGTAAACAATTTTCAATGCGGGAGATTTTTCCAATTCAAATTTTCTGTGTGCGTCATTTTCCAGCGCACATTTTTCTGTGTGTGCATTTTACCTAGAACCAAAATATTGATGTTTGAATATTTCATTCTTAATAAGTTACTACCCGTAAAAGTTCAATTTATCTTTGTTCATTAACTACAGAATTTAAATTTGAAATAATACTTATGTAAGTATTTATATATTTTACAATTTTATATTCAATAATACACAAACAAATATGGTCTATTTAATTTGATTTTCGAAATCAATTGATTTCTTCATTTCATGATATTAAAAATCAAATCAAAATTTTTAATATGAATTTAAATTTTTGAAAATTTTTCAGTTTAATTGAAATATATTTATTCATAAACATTTATTTTACAGTTATTTTTAAATGTGTATATAATATAAAGTATAATAATGTAGTACATCAAAATATTTCAATTTATAAACTACAAAATTAAATAATTATATTAGTTTAGATTTATTACTTTGATTTTAGTGTATTTTTTCTTAAATAATATTTTATATATACTTGTTTTAACAAATTAAAAATAAATAAAGTAAAATAAAATTACCTTTGATGCTTACAATATTTGAAATTAAATAAACATATGAATATAGTTATACATATCTTAAAATGGTTATATAAAATAAATACTAAAAATTTTAACTGATTGAAAATCATACACAAAAAAATTTATTTAAATTATATACCTATACTTTTACCCCTTTAAAAATTGTAATACAGAGTTTTGATTAATTCGTTGTTTTAATTAGATAGTAAAAAAATACCTCAAACAAAAATTTTAGCTGGAATTATAATTTATGAGATATGTTCTCTTATATTTCAACCCATTATTGCAATCAAATTTTACTTAACTTTCCAATATGCAATTTGTTTCAAATTTCGAAATTAATTCTCTTTTAGTTTTAAAATATAAAAAATATATTTAATTTTAGACTGAATTACTTTCGAAATTGAAAAAACTTAGAATATGTTACTTTATAAAGGATTGAATTTGTATAAAAATTTTCAAATTGAATTAAAATTTGAAACAATGTGAATATGTTTATGCTCCTTAAATATTACGTAATTACTAGTGAATCCCTTGTGCAATTGCACAGAATTGTTCTTTCAAACACAATTTTATATAAAAAAACATATTTGTTTTTGTATATTTGTTGTTTTTTTCTGAATCGCTTAATTCTTGAATATTTATACTTTATAATGAAATAAAAGTATAATACTTAATACTTTATACGAAATTAACACTAATTTCAATATAACTTAACACAATAAAATCCCATTACTCTCAACGTAGTATAGATCGATAAATTAGTGTTTTCGCATAACATATCAAAGTGGGTTTTAGGATTTTATTGTAGAATATATTCTGAAGCGTATTTAAACGATTAATTCATCAGATTTGGTTTTTATATATAATCAAAAATTATTCAATAATCAAAAATTATATAATCAAAAAATATAAGACAGTCATTAATTTAAACAGACTAAGATAGTGTAGTGGTTACGTTATCCACTATGTTATGTAACAGTAAAAGGATATTTTCGAGTTCGAATTCCGCTTATATCACGAATGTATGTAAGTTCATACAAAGTTTTTCAATTATTCTTTAAAATTAATTTGGAATACATGTTCGTTGTCATTTAAAATAAAATGGAGCTTTGCTATTATGAAGGCAAAGTTTCACTTTACAATAGAGGTAGTGTTCCACAATTAAATTAACTGCTGTACCAAAAATTAGAAAAAAGAAATTGATAAGAAGTAGACAATGTTATTGTCTATGCCATCTTGCAGATATTATTGTAAATACCAATCCCTTGAGGCAGTTAGTATGACAATCGCTCAGACTGGAAATTATAAAAATAAACAACAAATGTGATTGTATTTTATTTATCCCATATTTTTTTACTTCATTAGTGAGCAAATTAATTTGCACTTTTGTATTACCTACGTACCACAGAGCGTTAACAATAATTAATTTTTAAATATTTAACAACCCAATGATTGAATGCCGTAAAATATACAATAGTATATTAATTATTACTTATATTTTTTATTTTTGGTTTGTTGGTATTTAATTTTAAATGTTTTTTTTATTTTTGGGAACTATTTTAAATGTTTTAAGTATTCATCACCCTTGTGCATATTTTATTTTTGGCTAAAGTTTTTTAAACTTGCTAAAAACTTTTAAACTTGCTAAAATATGAATATTTTTGTAGTGTAATTTACTATTCAATTATTTTTGCCTATTTACTCGCCACGTCGTTCATCTGGTGTATTATATATAAGATATATTTTTTAATTTAATGTAATTGAATAAAAACATTGTAGTTTTCAATTAAGATATAATTAATATACTGTTAAGTAAAAGAAATACACTTTTCAGCATTTAAGAATTGAAAAACTAGGAGTTTTATAAAAACAAAAACATAAAAATATAAATTTGAACATTTTTTGAATGATTTTTTTTTTTTTGCGTGGATTGGTGGGAATCTTCATAGACACAATGAGCCCCGTAGCTTCCATTGTGTGCCAGATTTTTACTGTCTAAACCACACCCCTCCCATTAATACTAGTCCGACGGACTAACCATTATCTCTGTGCAAATTACTGTTGCGAACATACCAGGGGGCATTTCTTATTGGTTTGATTATCTGATTATATAACAAAATCTTGATATGTATAGGTAATTTAGAATTACGACCTAAGAGCCAGTACATTTTTTTTTTTTTTTTTTTTTAATATAATTCCAAGTCTATGGGATGAACACCCTAACTGCTTTTACACAGAGACTTGGAATACACAATCACATACAATAACTTTTCTATAGAATTTTTTGGGTTATATCTACTAATTTAAATGTGGAAAACTATATCTATTGTAGAGTACTTCGCCTTCATAATAGCATAGTTCCATTTTATTTTTAGTGATAACCAAAACTCTCAACTATTTATCATTTATTTTATCCCAATGATGAAGGGTACTGGACCAGGTCGAAAATTCAGAAAGCATTATTTTGCCTTCGTCGGGAATCGAACCTGGACCTTTCGGTTGAAAGGCAGGTGCTCTACCTACTGCACCACCCAGCGTGTGCTCTACCTACTGCACCACATTTCTCTATATTTATTTTCAAGCTCAAATTTTTTCTTTTTGACGTGCTCTTTCCATCTAAATTTGACATCTAATGTCATTCCTAGGTATTTAGCATTGTTTTCTTGTGGTATATTTACCCCATTCAGATTTACCAATGGTTGATTTTCTAATTTTTTATTTGTAAAATTTACATGTACTGATTTTAACTCATTGAGTTTAATTTTCCATTTCTTTGTCCAGAGGTATAGCTTGTCGCTTGCTTTTTGCAATTTAATTGTAGCCTCGTCAATATTTGATCCTACTGCCATCAACGCAGTATCGTCAGCGAATGTAGCTACAGTTATATTTTCCATTTCTGGTAAATCATTGGTGTAGAGCAAATACAGTATGGGACCCAGAATACTACCTTGAGGCACACCCGTTTTAATATCTCTAATAGTAGAATACTCTTCGTCTTGTTTTATTCTGAATAGTCTGTTTTCTAGATATGATGAGAGTATATCTACGTATTGTTTAGGTAACATATTGTTTAGTTTATTTATTAAGCCTCGATGCCATACTTTATCAAAAGCTTGGGCTACATCTAGAAATATGGTAGAACATACTTTCTTTTCCTCTAAAGCTTTTTCTATTATGTCTGTTATTCTATGAATTTGATCGATTGTCGAGTGTTTAGATCTAAAGCCAAATTGATAATTTGGAATCAGATTACTATTTTCTATGATCGGTCTCATTCGAATCAATAATAGTTTTTCAAATAATTTTGATACTATTGGTAATAATGATATTGGTCTGTAGGATTTGACCTCATTTATGGGCTTACCTGGCTTTGGTATCATAACTATCTCTGCTATTTTCCACATATTCCACACATACCTTATTCTTATAGCAGCGTTTATAATGCGTGTTAGCATTGTTATAGCTTTTTTCGGAAGTTCTTTCAGGACTTCCGATGTAATTAGATCAAAACCTGGAGCTTTTTTATCTCTCAGTTTTTTAATTTGTTCGACTATTTCTCTCTGTGAGAATGGTAATATGACATTTTCTTGACAATTATTATTTTCTTCAGTGAGATCACCCGAATCTGTCTCGTCTGGACAAAAAATTTCTTCAACATGATCTGCGAATGTTTCAGCTTTATTTTTATTATCTCTCGCTCATTCACCATTTTTCATTCTGATTGGCGGGATTTGAGAGATCGAGTTTTTTGTACTCTTTGTTGCTTTCCACAACGAGTAGTTATTTTCTCTTTTAGTTGAAAATTTTTTTATATATTTTTCAAAATTTTCATTCTTAAGATCTTTAATTTTTCTTTTAAGATTCTGAGTTAACCTATTTAGTAGAGTTTTGTCTGCCGGATCACGCGATTGTTGCCATCTGCGTCTAGCTCTTCTTTTTATTTTTATCATATTTAATATTTCTCTAGTTGAATCCTACCTATTTATATTCACAATTTTTTGTATTATTCCATCCAGCATTTTGAATAATTTTAATAAAATTTTCTACTTCAGAATCTATATCACATTTGGATCTTAGTTTTGTTTTTATGTTTATTTTGTTTTCTAGAAGTTATGAATGATAAAAATATTTGTGTATGAACATGTTATGAATGAGTTGGTGGTGTTGTCAAAGGGGTACTAAATGACAATGATACCTTCAGTCAGATCTGTGGTTTTGATTGATTGAACTGTAATATATATTTTAGTTCTTTTGAACGCGAATGTTCTTTTTTTACATGGACATAGTGACAATTGGTTGTTATTTATAATAAACTACAAATTCAAGCTATCTGATTTCGGATCCGAAGTTAGAATATTAATTCTTTCAGAGATTGCAACATAAGAGATTAAACTACCCAAAACAATGTTGATTGAACAACATGTTATATTCAAAATCAACAATAATTAAAATTCTTCCAATACAAAAAACTTGTATTATAATAAAAACTTAACAAAGCATTGTCTGTAGTACAATATCAACTACCCAGTCAATTCTAAGATCATTTTATTAAATATATAATTCACCATTACCTGCTGAAAATTAAATTCATGTTAATATTATTATTTTTTGTTTGAAATTACCATAACATCATGTGAACTTGGTTAGGCGAATCGGGTTACTATCTCATGCCTGTATTTTATTTGGATATGTGTGATTTGTTTATATTTCATTTGCCTGTTTATAGGTATATAACCCGCTCCTGATCAAATCATATATTAAATAAAATATTCGAAAATTGTTTTTGTCCACAACAACATATTTTTTGTTTTGATGTTATTTATATTATTTTTCTATCAAAATCTATTTCAAAATATTTTTTTTTATATTACAATTCAGCATGATGTTCATTTGATTGTTTTAAATTTAAAATTGTATTTAACATAATTGGACAGTTAAAAATATTTTTGGTTTTTTATATTTTATCTTTTCCTTGTTTTAATGCTTAAGCATTATTTTGTTCTATTCTAATTTTAGCACGAAATGCTGATTTAAGCAAGAAAAAAGGCATTTTAAAGAACAAAGGCATTTATTACATTGTCTGAGATTAAAAGACAAAAGATTCAACATAAAAAACGATATATGAAGATAATAAAAAATCAAAATGAAACAAAATTGTAAAATAATTTTCCAGAGTAGTTTTTTAGCTAAAAAAAAATACGGAATTTGAATTAGAAATATTATTTTTAGAAAATAATATAATAAATATAAGACTAAAGCTATATTATATTATTATGTAAAATAAAATTTCAAATTTTAAAATTTTAAAAATGTTATCAAATAGTTGGCATATATTTTTTGTTGTTGTTGTTTTTTTTATTCAATGTTTTGAAATGATAACCTAAAATCATAGAAATTTTCTAAAAGAAAATGGCATTTATTTGAAATCAGTAATATCCATATAAAACTAGAAATTTAAATTTTACAAAAGATTTAACCCATTTCCTATTATTTATTTTTTATGTTTTTTACTTTCTTATTTTGCAATTTCTACAAAATTCGAATGGGTGGTGGTGGTAATATTTTATATACTTTTAAAATCTTATCTTTTAATAAAAAAAAAATTTAGAAAAAGGCGGATTCTGCATATTTATGTATAAAAATGTTCTTTACAACAACTTGTAATATGTAGTTAGTTTGGGTCTAGACTAGGTTGAATTTCAAATGTTGGTATATTCAAGTTATTTTCCGCAACAGGAGGGAAGTTGAAAAATAATGCAAATATTTCAAAAATTTTCATGATTCCTATTGAAAATATTTTTTTTTTTTCAAAATTGTTTTTTTTTGTTTTCAAAAAAAAAATATTGTAAATGTAGTAGTTCTTCTGTTTTCACCTCCCTTTCATCAGATCAGTTATCTATTTTTTTTTAATGTATATTGGTATCAGTTGAAATGAAAATTAAATCAAAAGGGCGGGAGTTGTAATAGAGTTCTGCTCTTAAATGTTCGAATTTATAATATTGTTCTGTTTTAGATTTTGGTATAAGTTTGACGCATAGGTGGTGCCAGAATCCATTATGTTTATATATATATATATATTTTTTTGTTTCTTTGATGTTCAAGCAGAGTATGAAATCTATTAGGAATTTTAATGGTAAAATATTTTACTTTTTACTGAGGAAATTTTCTTAAATATAAATTTTTTTATTTTATATAATTTTTTTTTGTTTTTCATTTTTTGGGTTTGTATAATAAAAGATTATCAAAGCTAAAATATTATAGAATCCTTTTCACATTTCAAAATCTAATGGATATAATAATATCATATTATGATGAGGAAATAGAACGATAGTTTTTGGAATAAATTCTAAATTTTTTTTTTTTTAAATACATATGTATATGTTTAGTTTGTTATTGTCCTGTTTTGTGTTAAATAATTTTAAAAAACATTTTAAGAAGTTTGTGAAAATTGTTGAAAATTTAAGGAGAATTTTTACACTAAAGAAATGTAGATATTTTAAATATTTTCAAAATATGAAGTTATAATATTACAAATAAATAAAATAATTTGAGAATTAGAATGTAGATAATACTATAGGAAATATCGAAATCTAGAACAAGTAATTATATAACAATCAAAATTGTAATACGAAGAAAATCAATTCCTAAAAGTTATCAGTTAAATTTTTGTTGTTCAAATTTAGAGCTACGTTACACGAAAAATAAAATACTATGGCGTCGTAAAGCACTAAAAGTGGATAGGATATAATTAAAAATAGCATTCTTAAGAAGTTAAAGAAAATACTATATATATATAAACAATGGATGTATTAATTTATTCTTTATGTTAAAATGCAAAATTAGGATCTATTCCATTTTTGAATAAGCAATTCATCATCTTAATAATTTCGTTTAGACATAATTTAATTTATTTTGATGTCCCTCTCCATCAATTTAAATGTTCGCATTATATTATGTTATTACTAATTTCTATTTTGGACTGAATTAATTTAATTTAAATATTGATTTTAAACAAAATCTTTGAATATATGTAACTGAAATAAAATAAAATTTAAAATTTTACATAAGTATTAAAACTCATTTTAAACATTAACTCTAAATGGTTAATAATTAAAATAAAGTAAAATTCACACTGGACCTTAATTTGTTTTGTTCCAAATTTAGAATTTTCAAAATATCCTTTTTTATTTGTTTTTTTTCCTTAAATATTAATTTTAATATTCAATAAATTGTCTTATGTAATATTTTCCTTTTCTAAAAACTTAACACCCCATGAACCTAATGATCCATTTTATTATTATATACAAAAGAACAACAGAGAAATGTTTTTTAAATTATAATTCTGTGTAGTTTTTAACAATTAAAATTAAATTTAATGTTTGTAAGAAAAAAAACTTTATGATCTGTAAATAAAATTAAATCATATATATATAATAACTTTTACAGGGACCAACTCTAATTATCCTTAACCAGAAATTTTCTTCTGAAAATAAATAATTTACTTATGTATGAAAGTATGTATATTAAGAATAGTAGGGTGTCCTTGATTTAAATGTAAATTGTTTTTTTTTTACATTTTTCTCAATATTTCTATATAATTTTATTCCATTGATAAAGAAATTAATTAAAATGACTAAAGTCCAAAAGATCAAATATTTCCTTTTTAAAAATCGAGAAATTGAAAGTAGAAGTCCTTAAAAAATCAAATCATATTGTAAATAATTCAAAAAGTCGCAAGATAGCCAATTTATTCGAATGTTAGATATTTGCAATAAAATTTTAGAAACAAATTCTCAAGTGTTCTCTAAACGTATCTTTGATTTTTATTTTGTTATCGCATTCGTTTTCCAACTATACCATTTATTTTATGCCTTCGTTTCTATTTACTAAACAACTAAAGACTTCACTGAATTTGGACATTTATTGGAAAATATAAAAAAAAGGTTTCAGAGCAATTAAATGGCAATAACGTGCCAAAAATTCATTATAAAGTTTTTTCAAGTTAATTGACAAAGAAATAATAAATTCAATTTTTGTTTAAGTTAAAACTTAAACCAATAATAATTATGTACTGTACAAGTGTTTAAAAGTTTATAATGAATTAACGATTGACTTAAAAAATATCGATAATATATTATCACACTTAAAACAAAATAAAATAATTTATAAAACTTTTAACTTGGAATTAAAGTTAATTAAAATTGTTTAAATTAAAAATATGTATGTAACTATTTTAAATTTAATTTCAAATTCCTATTATTTAACTTATTTTGAAGACATTGGCCAACTTATAAGTTCAGTATTTTTAGTAAAAAATTTGCATTCTTTTTGTTGCTTTTCGTTCTTTTTTTTTTAAATCAATTTAAAAAAATAAAACTGTTAAGTTTTATTATTAAATTATACCTAATATATGATAAAACTATTTTATATTTTAAATATAATTTTAAGATCACAGAACTTAGCCTAAGATTAAAATCAATTTATTGGAAAAAAAAATTCATATGTACATATAATTATATTTACAATTGCAATTTTATATATTTTGTAATTAATAAGTAAATAAAACAGAACAATCAGATGCATGATGGATTTACATGTGTCGATAAATATTAAAGAAGAGTAAAGCTTTAACCAAAATAGACATAACATAACGAGTAGATTTACGTAAGAATTTCGTAAATTTTATAAATTAAAAGTTTTATTTCAATTAACATCACATTTTTTTTACATTCCATTGCATAACATCAAATTTTTACAATGAAAAAAATAACATTTTATTGAAGAGAACAATTCGATTATCAAAAATAAGTTTCTTTACATACCAGCATAAATATTTACTTTTAGACTCCATTACTAATTGGAAAAAATTCGACTTTAGCCTATCATTTTTTTCTAACGGTATAGGTTCATCATTATCGTCATCATTCATCATCGACACCAGATTTTTCATAAATAAGTCATCCTCTTTTTCATTACTTGTTGTTGAAAGGTTCTTGTTGAATACTTCTACGGCTCTCTTAAATTCCTTTACAATTTCACTACTTTGATCTATTTTATATACTTTTATATTAACTTACCTTGCTTGATAAAATATATTTTTCCACACACAACACAAAAAACTTACGAGATCTTCCCAATTTGCTACTTATTCGACCACATGCCTTCGTAAAGCAATATCCCCTCTCTTACAGCTTCAATAAGCTCTTCGAAAAATGTATCTTTAGAATCCATTGCTTAAAGAATAAAGCAAATTACTTTAGGTATGTAGTTCATTTTATAATAATTTATATATATGTAGGTATATATATATATATATATAAATTATATATATATTAATAATTTATATTTGAGCATTTATTACAATTTTTATATTATTGCTTAGGTACTTACATTTCTTTTTATTGACTTTTTTTAAATATTTTAACACAACTAGAATTTAATATTTAAATTATATTTTCAAAAATTTTATTTTTATGAGTTATTAACGACATTGTTGATTTTGATTTATTACTAGTACTTACTTAATTTATTTGAGTTTTGTAAATTCGATTGATAATTATCCATTTTTGGTGCTTAACTTACTATTTCAGCTGGCTCATGATTCGATATTATATAATATTTGATTTTCAAAAAATCTAATTTATTTAAACAAAAATTTAAATTAAAAAATTTAATTTATTTTAAGCAAGAAAATGTTGTTTACAATATAAAAAATTGCAGATTATGGTTTATGTTTCTTATGTTTTGTGTGATCCTGAAGAAATGGAGAGAAAAGTAAAATAAAGGACAACCTAACATTCAACGGAAGTTCTTCAAATGTTCCTAAACTGACTCAATAATTATTTGTTATATATATATATATATATATATATATATATATATATATATATATATATATTGTGTGTGAGATGAAAATCATGAAACAGAAAAAAAAAATATTTTGATGTCCAAGGACACGCCTTCCTTGTTAATAATTGTTTAAATTAAAATATGTCTGTGCCTGTGGGTATATATATATAATGTATATGTATATAAATGCGTTAAGAAAATATTTCACTTATCTTAATCTATTATATGGATAAAGGATTTTTTTCGATACTCTTATACAAAAATAACAAAAAAAATATAATAGAATTTATGTAATAAACTTATACTGAATATAAAAAAAAAATTTTTGTTTGAAAAATTGTAGAACCTACAAAAAAGGCTAATATGCGTTTAAGAAAATTCTAACTTAAATATCATAAATTACTAATTATTTTTATTTGAATTTTTTTTTTTAGTGTCTATTTTTATCCTTAATATATTGAATGAAATTGAAAAAATGTTCAGATAAATATAATAATAATATCCTTCGTAATAATTTTATGTTTGGTTATTCAACAGAACTATGTTGTGGTATCGAATGATGCTATAAAAAACAAAAAAACTTTTTTAGTGGTATTGTACACTAACTATATATTATATTATCCTTTCAACAAATGCATACAGTTACTTCAATAAACAAATTTGGTAGAAAATTGAGTGGAATGGAATTAAAAAATGATTTTATTTATTGTATATAAGAATTAAAATTACAAGTATATTAGATAACAATAAATTTTACGTAAAACGAAGCGATGGGACTATAACCTATGAATCGTTAAAATTTTAGTATTCCAATTTAGTCGAAATTATTGATAACTTATGCAAAGTTTTTCTGGAATGAATTTTAGACTTATGTGATTATTTTTTTGTAAAATTTAACAAAATGAGTATAATTTAATTCTATTTATTCCTCTCGAAACTTGAATTAATTTTAAAAATTTTAAATTCTATAGTAAGTACATATCATTATATTTCATCTGTAAATTGGAAAAAGTACGGTACAAATATCTTATCCATTTCACAATCGATTTTCATTATTAATATTAAAACGTGGACATTTTTTTTTTAATTTCCAATTAGAAATTTCAATTTAAAATTTCACCCCATGCATAAGTACTTTTGACATACAAACATTTTAATTTATCAAATTTCCGCAACTCACCAAATCACAAAGAGTTTCTGCTTTTCCTCGTCAGAACTAAATTTACTTCTATGATTGTTGTCTAAGAGAAATCGGTAAAAAAAATTGTCGAAGAATAAATTGAAATTCATAATAAAATTGAGTACAATTTTTATCAAACCTCCTCAAATTTCGAAGAGCGTGCGATACTAGCTATTTTTATACTATCCAAAAGGATGATTCAAGAGAAGTGTTCATTATAAATAGACTAATTTATTTTTCAGAGGTATTTCAGTTTAATTATGCTTTTGTTTACAATTTTTTTTAATGAATCTTCTACAAGATTTAATGAATGTTATCGAACGAACAACGAATTATTATTGTCCGAGATTAAAAAGGATTAAAACACACAAAATGTGCTTAATATTGATTCAATTTAATGTTCATGTTTTATATAACATGACAAGCTTATGAACTAAAATAAGTCTTATATTAAATTTAAAATGTCCTTATCAAAATAACTATAGAACCGTCATTTCAAGTTTTAGTTCGAGTTGGTTTATAAAACTTTGAAATTATTTACTGTGGAATTTTGAAATGATAATCCTGTAAAGATTCATTCTAACCAACTAAATCCTGTAAGTATATGCATATCAATTAAATAACTTTAATTTTTACTGAGGGTAATTATTTAACAATTTGTATCCTTAAGAATCGTAGCCTTAAGATTTAATGACCATTTAAATCCATACAAGCGTTAAATATTACCATTTAAAATCTAGCGAAAATTATACTAAGAAACATTAAAAATACGATGTTCGAATTTATAGATATATATTTTTAACTACATGATTTTTTTTTTTTTTAATCAATCAAACTTTTTTTATTTTAGTAGCGACCATTTGAATTTTATTCATACACATTCAACCCGGATATTGATGATACTACATTTGTTAATAAATAATTTGTATATTTTTTCTCTCTAATTTTCGTTTTTGCTTTTTGTAAAATTCTTTTATTATCATTTCATATTGAAAAATTATGTAAGAATTATGTGAAAGTTAGAAATTTAAAAAATGTAACAATTTTAATAAACATGAGTATTCAAGTTACATATTATTCTCATATCGAAGAAAAATACAATACGAGTAAAATCAAAATAAACAAATAAATTGATTCGTATAAATATCAATATTTTGATGATGAAAAACAAGAAAAACTCTCCACATCTAAACCAAAACATGTATAGCCAGAACGCTTAAATCTTTGAATTGAACCTATCATTTGAAATTAACCATCTAAATAATCTCATTTACTAAATTGAGAATATTTTCATGCCCTTCTAATAATATACGAGTATTGTGGTCTTCACTCTTCTTTCTTTTAAATATTGTGCTGTAAAATTTTCATATACGTGTTTACATATATTCATTTCGGGTACGGTGTGTTTGTGTGTATGTTATTTTGTCTATTGTAGATTACAATATTCAAATCTCATCTAATTCTGTTTGACTACGAGTAAATGATTTTTTAAATTTTATCGATTTTACATTTGTTGTGTGTTTTTTTATATATATGAATTTATTTCAATAACATAATATTGAAAATTTAAATGAAACTATACAGGATGTCCACTATACGCATTTTGAATAATCGTTTGTTATAAGAACTCCAATAATTAGACATATACGCTACGTAATGTGTTTAATGCGGTTATTACTAATCAAGTACTGCAATTAATCGAAGTCAAAATTGAAAATAAAAATGAGTGTGTAATTTTTGGAATTTTTGGAATGGAAATTCTAAGGTTTTTGGATTCATTTCCATGCATACCTAGTTGTTCTATTTTAAAAAAGTGTTTTTAATTTTAAAATGGAATAAAAATTTTCTTTGAAAATCTGTATGTTAATATGAAAATAATGCTTGTAAAATTTTCCACCTCGATGAATTAAAGCAAAAATATTATAAAAATCATTGATAAAATATGAAGCTTCTTCAAATTAGAAGCAACTTTTTGCATTATTTCATCAAAAGAATTAAAATTACACAAAAAATAAAGTACCTAACAAATTTTGTTAAATTTTCCCGGTTTGTGCCTTTGAATTAACCAGCTCGAAATATTTCTAATTGACCAATCACATCTTCGAGTTCAAATGAATTTTTATTTTGTAAAACAAAATATTGGCAAGCAGAAAACAAATATTCCTATTGTTGGCCTGGTGGCAAATCTTGCTTAAAAATCCTTCTTATAGGAAAAATACCAGAAGAAAGATATTAAAAAGGACAAATTTTGTATAAACGTAGAAAAAAATGCGTCGCTGCTGTGCAGATTTTTTTCTCGGATGTTTATGAGAAAATTTCATAAAATTCAGTTTCAGTGATTCAGAGTATTAACATTATTGTTTATAACAAAACATATATTAAAAAGTAACAATGTTAGTGAACAAAACAAATATTAACAAATATCTGTTTCTGGAGAAAGGTTAATGTTATGGCGTGTTACATACACTTTATCGAACATTTCGAAATAGTTCCACGTTGTTGTGTCCCTTCCAGTGGAACTATTTCTTAATTTTATTCGCTTGTATGTAGTTCTTAAATTTTCAAATTTCTTTTTAATTTCATTTGCATTAAAAAGAAAACCATTACAAACTTTTAAAAATTCGTTTAGCACCTTGTTTCAGAATATACTTTTCCTCTTCCCGGTAATGAACTCGGATTTCATCTGAAGCTTCACCGAAATTAAAACGTTCACTTCTGTGTCTGTCGGATGCTTTTCAACTTCAGTTTGCCTATACATACATATATTGAAAATATTTTAATTTATTTAACCAAATTTGTGGAGAACATACGTAAATACCAAAATATTTCACATTATTTTAATTTTTATTAAAATATTTTAACATTTATTAAAGATAATAATTATGGTTTTTAATGAATAGCAATAAATTCAATTTTAATATGTACAAATAATGTGTCCGTTGAACACGAAATAAAATTTATTTTAAAACAGAATAGACAGTTATACATTGGTGACTCCGCGAAGGTAACAATGATAAAAAAAAATACTGTGTAATAAAAATTATGCTCAAACTGGACGAAAATCCTTGAACGAAAAATTAATTGTTTTGGGTTAGGAAATTTTGTTTTGAGTAAATATTTGACTAATGAAGATAAAATAAAATTTTTTTTAATGCTGGATCGGCCAATGTTACGCCGGGAATATTTTAGAATTCCTTTATTAGTATAAATCTAAATATTAATACTTGCTTCAATCATTGCTTTGTATACTATCAGGCTAGTATATTCAATTTTTTTTTTCCGAACATTATACATTTCGTAATTTCTATAATTTCATTCAAATCAAGTTTAAGTGTGATTCATAAGAGTCTGCAAATTACATTATTACATGCTATTAAGTCTAATTATCTGGTCTAATTTCTTTGAAGCATGGTTCAGTTTTCAGAGTACTATGTCCAGTTCATATTGTTTTCTATTTAGATCTGAACTGCTTTAGATTGAATACCTTCCAATTCATCAATGAATGTTTTCTAAGTTACTTATTAAATTTTCATATTGTACTTAATCACAGTTATTTTTTCTAATCGCAGGATTAGCATTGACAAGAAATTCAGCCTTTAAAACTTTGTATCTATATATCGATAAATATTCATTGAGTACATTGTTATGAGACACTCTAAACATTTTTTATTTTAAAAGTTTATTTCCTTTTTTCCATTATATATTTTGGTTAAATTGTTGTTTAACAACAGACGCTATTTCATCTTCATACCATCATCAATTTTGAAAGGATATTCAAAATATTCATTGCATACATATGTATATGAATTTGAGTATGTAAAGTGATCCGATCAATTCAATAGTATTGTTTAATATATTATGTAGTTATATAAATATATGCAAGGCTTGTAGTTTACAAATATCAAGTTAAAAAATAATTACAAAATTCTAAAGAATTTTCTAAATCAACAAAAAAGATTTATCCTTGTGCAAGTATTATATTGGTATATTTGTATATTTTCGTATAGTTATATAAAATTATTAAATTAAGGATAATGAGAACAGTATTAAAATATGTGTGTAGGTCGGTCCTTGCTTTATTATTTTTTTCGCATTCATGTAAGACTATTGTACTAAACTATTTATATATCCATAAATTGAAATGTATGGGTACTCGAAGTTTATGTTTTCATTAAAAATTATTTTTAAAAATCGATGAAATGAGTTGATGTATAACTAAATGGATCAATTGATGAATGAATGGATGGATGGATGAATGAATGAACTTAAAAAGA
This sequence comes from Argyra leucocephala, assembly GCA_963942445.1. NCBI lineage: Eukaryota > Metazoa > Arthropoda > Insecta > Diptera > Dolichopodidae > Argyra > Argyra leucocephala. Next base: position 77,507,819 of record OZ012680.1, on the reverse strand, counting down.
TCAAAAGAATAATTGAAACAAAAAAAATATATTTTAAATTTATTTTATTTGAAAATTTTGGATCATTATTATTGTAAATTTACATTATTGATATTATACATTACATAGGATGGTACATCAAATGTATTGCATAATTATTTCAATTGATCAAATATTACAAGAGCATAGATTTAATTGAATGGTACAAATTGAAAATAGAATTTAATCCACAAGAGGATATTAGGTTACGGATTTTTAAATTTTTAGAATAACATTGCGCTCTTGTATATATATATGGCTCAGTGACGGGGCGTGGAATTTTCAACAAGGGAAGCACTATAAAAGGAAGCATCAGTTTGCTTTGGCTTTTCTTTTTCTATTGAAATTTTTGCTAATTTCGACAGTCAAAGTTTTTACTCACATCTACTTCTCAAAGTAGTTTTAATTATGTTTAGGCAGAAAAACGATCGCTCAACTGAAGCAGTTATTATGTTATTATAAATTTACAAAGTTGGGAATATTTATTAAACGAACTGTTTAATCCAGTTTGAATTAAAAATGCTAATATTTGCATATACTGTTTTTGTTATTTAAATTTTCATCTGAAAATATAACTTAAATTTAAGCTCTGACTTTGAGAAAGGAATGTAAAAAAGTGTGAATACGAATTTTCTATATTTATGTTGGAAAATACCACGTATACGAATTAAAAGATTTTACTGAAAAATGCTGATTACATCGTTTTATTGTTGTTGTTGTTATTAGTAGAGCAAGCACTGATTTACCATCTTTAACAAATTAATAATTTTTCCTCAAAACTTCTAACCGAAAATGATTTTTTCTTAAAATTTCAATAACACAATTACAATTATCTATTTTAATTATTTATAAATAATAAAAAAAAAAAAAACATTTTAAATTTTTACATTTGTTAAAAAATTGTTTCAAAACTGCATAAAACAAAATTATGGCTGAAAATAAACAATGTAGCATTCAATAACAAAAAACTATAGAATTACTTAACACAAATCAATACCACTCTCTAAAAAAAACCCAAAACTACATACATTATTTATATAAATATTAATTCTCATTTAAGTCAACAACCACAATAATGCATAAAATTAATTCATTTCCTGATACTTTTTTTATTTGTAAATTCATTTTGTGTCATGCGATATTTTGTTGTTGTTTCCCTAGATAATCTATTTTCTATCAGATATTTTCTAATTATATCAGGTAAATTTGGAATGAATATCAGCCACTCATTCAAATTCAATTTTTTTTCCTTCTAAGATTTTATTTTATTGTCGCTTCGTTTATTATTTTGTTGTGTTGCTACGAAACTAAATACAGACAGTGTGTTTGAGTGTATGTATATTTTAAATGCGAAGAGAACTGAGGAGAATTATATTATTTAAGTTGTCATTATATTTTTTTACAATGTATAACTATTATAGCATATTGGTAAGAGAATAATGATTTTTAATAGGCATTATTTTCAAATATTATAAATTTGTGGTTGTTGAATATCTCTTGTTGGCTTGTATAATTGAAAGAATAATAGAAAATAATGATGTTTATATAGGCATTATTTTCTAAACATACATAATGTAGTTAATATCTATGCACACAATTTTTGGTTTAAATTTTTTTTTCATTCGATTTGAATTTTTGTATTTAAGTAATTTTTATATTAAATTAAATATAAATTTTATATTAAGCTGTAAGAAATAATAAATAATATTTCATTTGGGGAAGCACTCATTCAACTCAATATATGGACGCTTCGTGCCTGTATGGCTATACATAATATGTTTAAATTATTTTACGTCGATGCACGTATTATACAGTTTACCGATCTTTAGTATACATACTTATATATTTAGGTTAAGCCTTCTGTTTTTATGGGTTAGGTACAAAATTCGAAAATTTCAAATCTGTAAAGTAGAAATTCATAGTTTCAAAATCAGTATTTGAAAAAATCCATAAATCAAAATCCGTAGGAACAAAATCCGCAAAAATAAAAATCCATGTCTAGAAAATTAAATTCTTTACTTTATTCTTTACTATATATTGTTTGTATATATGTTTATATAGTCTTTACTTTCAGGCAGAGTTTCTTTTTTAACCTGAAAGTGAAGATTCTATAAATGAATTAAATCAAAAATTTAAATTTTATTTCATCACTATTTAATTAAAAACACAAAATAGAAAATAACATTAATAAATTAAAACAATATTCCTTTTTTAATAAAAAATTAAAAGTAAGTTAAAAATAAAAATCTTATAATTAAAAAAATTAATTTAAAATTCATACAGGTTTCAACAAAGAGTTAAATTTGTAGTTTCGCTTTTGAGTTTTTTTTCATACAACCTGGGGAAATTCTTTGTTATAAAAAAATACCAAATAAATAAATAAATGTTAAAAAATATTTAAATTAAAATTATTTGAAAATTAGTTTAGTTTACTCATTTGACCATTCAGAAAAATGTTGCATAACTATTTCAAACGTCTTAATAACAATTCAAGTAACTAATATTTTAATACTATATTGAAAAAAAAAAATATGAAAAGAAAAAACATAAAACAAATCAACTAAGTTATTTTTATTTATTGTTTCAGATTATCCCAGAGTTGAAGTTGGACCAGCGAATCCATTGCGTGTTGAACGTGATCGCACCGCTAAATTAGAATGTAATGTTGATTCAAAACCAAAGGTACCAAATGTACGTTGGACACGAGAAGGTACTGATGGTCGTGCGGATGGTCGTTATATTGGTTCATCTTTTATTCATTCAATACAACGTGTATCAGAACAAGATGCTGGAAAATATAAATGTACGGCTGATAATGGATTAGGTCGTACTGGAGAACAAGAAATATTTTTGGATGTATTATTTGCACCAGGCGTTGTTATTGAATCAAAAACACGTGAAGCTGAAGAAGGTGCACCAGTTAGTATACGTTGCAATGTTACATCAAATCCAAAACCTGTTACTATAGAATGGTTAAAAGAAGGTAGTCCGGATTTTCGGTATAATGGTGAAGTATTGAATTTGGGAAGTGTTAGAGCTGAAAATGCTGGTAATTATATATGTAGAGCTGTTAATATTATGGAACCATTTGATGGGAAACGTGTTGAACGTATTGGTAATTCAACTGTTGCGCTGTTAGTAAGACATCGTCCCGGTCAATCATATATTACACCAAATAAACCAATTGTACATGTAGGTAATGGTGTGACATTAACATGTTCAGCAAATCCACCTGGTTGGCCAGTGCCACAATATCGTTGGTTCAGAGATTTAGATGGTGAATTCATTGGAACTAATTCAAAAATATTAGCACAAGGATCACAATATATTATACCAAGAGCACATTTAGGTAGTGAAGGAAAATATCATTGTCATGCGGTTAATGAATTAGGTATTGGAGAAATGGCAACAATTAACTTAGAAGTTCATCAGCCACCACAATTTTTAGCAAAATTACAACAACATATGACACGTAGTACAGGTGATATTGACTATACAGTTACATGTAGTGCAAAAGCTAAACCTAAACCAACTGTTCGATGGTTAAAAGATGGTGCTGAAATTTTACCAGAATTAAATTTATATGAAGTAAGAACAAATCCAACTCAAGGCTCTAATGGAATGGTAACTGTTCAAAGTATGCTTAAATTTCAAGGTAAAGCTAGATCAAATAGTAATCAGTTGATACCGGGAGATCGTGGTATGTATACATGTTTATATGAGAATGAAGTTAGTCAAGCAAATTCAACAATGCATTTAAGAATTGAACATGAACCAATTGTATTAAATCAATATAATAAGGTTGCAACCGATATAAGAGAAACAGCCGAAGTAATTTGTAGAGTTCAAGCATATCCAAAACCCGAATTTCAATGGCTTTATGGTAATAATCCATCACCATTATCTATGTCATCAGATGGTCATTATGAAATACATACCAGTTCAGATAATAATGATATATATACATCCGTCCTTAGAATAAATCAATTAGTACATAATGATTATGGAGATTATACATGTCGTGTCACAAATTCTTTAGATTCAGTTCGAACCGTTATAAGATTACAACAAAAAGGAAAACCAGAAAAACCCACAAATGTTCAAGCAAAAGATATTGGACCAAATTATGTGACATTAGTATGGGATGCTGGTTTTGATGGTGGTCTAAGTAATACAATGAAATTTTTTGTTGCATACCGGCGTGTATCAACACCAAATAAAGAACAAATGATATCAGATTGTGCGACATTAGCCACAAGCAATACTGATTGGATGGAATATGATTGTCAACGTGAAAGTCCTTGTAAAATTCAACCATTAGATCAACATCAGAGCTATGCATTTAAAGTTAAAGCCCGTAATGCTAAAGGCGAGTCTGAATTTTCGCATGAAGTTCTAACAACAACGAAAGTTAGTAAAATTCCACCGCCACTTCATGTGACATTTGATCCAAATTCAAGAACATTAGGTATAAATGTTGGTGCAACATGTTTATCATTAATTGCGGTTGTTGAAACTTTAATTAATCGTGATACACCATCAGCAGCATGGGAAATAGTTGATACTGTACCATTACAAGTATCTGGTAATGGACCAACATTCAAAGAAACTGTAATACATCACTTAGCAATACCACGTCGACCTGGTAATGCCAGATCTTTAGGCAGTTTAGTATTAGAAGATGATGTGCCAATGGCATTAGAAGATGATATGGGGCCAACAGTTCGAGTTAAATTATGTTTGAAATCAAATAATGAACATTGTGGAGAATATGCTGAAGCTGAAAGTAAGTGAATTATTTCAAAAACATTTTTCTTTTAAATTAATCAATTTTTTTCAATTTTCCCTCAATCCATCCAAACAAAAAAAAAATATATATATATATGAAACTAACTAAATAAATGTGCCTACTTTATCTAAAGTGTACATATCATACATAAAAAAAAATTAATACATTTTATATTAATACATATTATACATGTAAAACTATTATAACATAATAGAAAAAAATTGAATAAATAATTAAAATCCTTTTTTTTTAGTTGGGTCGTCATATATAGCTGAAGCATCAGCATTACCAATACCAACATTAATAGCAATCATTGTTTCGTGTATAGTATTTGCCCTGTTTGTTGGACTATTACTAATGTTTTGTCGTTGCAAACGTAATCAATCAAAGAAAAGTGCTGCTGCAAAAGATTACGAAATGGATTCAGTACGACCATCAATTGTTGCTCAACAAAATCAAGCACCACCACCATATTATCCAGCTAGTGGTTTAGACAACAAAGCACTTGAACATTCAATGGATTTAGCACTCAGTATGGAGGATCAAAAGACTGCTGTCTATGCTTCACAAAATGGTTTTAGTTATCATCCAAATACTGGAATTCAAGTGCCTCAACATACAATACCAGGAAATGAATGTAAGCTTTTTCATATTGTTCCATTGTTTTTAGTTTATGTTTAATTTTTTTTCGTTTTTATTTAGTATTTTGTTTAAATTTTTTTCAGTTTTTTATTTCCTTTTTGTTTATGTGTACAGTGCAGAGATCCTTTTTTATTAATTGTTCTTATAGTTTATAGTTTTGGCTCCTGACCAGAAAATAACAAAAGAAAAAAAAGTTTTTTTATGCTATATTTTTTGTTTGTTTTTTAAATGTCCTGTACTAAAGAAATGGCGACACTGTAAACGAATTGAGCAATATTTATAGTGTGTTACACTACATCTCCCAGCACTCCTATTTTATTTATTTTTTTAGTTAAACAAAGGTAGAAAAACTAATTGGAATTGAAGTAAGATTGCCTGGTATAAGTGTATTTTTTTTTTTGTTAGTTTTTCCCATAATGATAAATTAATATTTTAATGAATGGTAATCTCAACTTAAGAAAATTTATTATAAAATAAAAAACAAGTTATTTACATTTAGTTATGTTTCAAAACAAAATTGTAGTAAATATTAAGGGAACTTATAAATATTTGGATCAACTCAATCAACTCTCTATTCCGTTTTCAATATAGAATATGTTTTTTTTTAATTTAAGAACCTTTGCAACTGAATTTCATGTAAAGAATGTAAAATGACAATTTGTCATTTAATCTATTTTGTAATAATTGGTTTACCTTAACAAATTTGTAAAATTTTGAAATAGTCTTAGGAATTAGAACAAACAATTGATCTGAAGTAAGAAGTCTGTAAGGTGATATGATTTTTGGTTTATATGAAATTTACATATAGGGATTTCAGTCAGTTTTTAATCTTTTTGACAATAACTTAATTCAAAAACTCGTAAAATTTAGGAAATTAACTTTGAAGTATATTTTGATGAATACTTTTTGTCTTTTGTTTTTAGAAATATCATGTTAATAAATATGGTCCTTTCGAATATATCAAAGTTGGTTTTGCTTTTTGTTAGAAAAAATTAAATTACTTCATTCTTTGTGTGAGACAACAATAATAATTTGTTTCAGATTATATAAGGTTTAGGTAAATAGTGGATAGGGGTGTGACCCCTCTATCACCGGAGGTGAATGTGCTTTATTTTGATTACTCGTACCAATGAAATTAAACATATGAGTCCCTAGACTCATAATATTCAGGATATTCACAATATTTTTTATTGGGACATTGCTCTTTTTGTTTAGAAAACGCTGTTCCCAGAAGGCGAAGTCTGTTACGAGTGAGCTCAGTGCGTTGAGTAGTGGTGCGTTATTATTTTACTATATTTCCTATTAAAACTAAGAAAAGTTTTAGTTTTTTTTAGTTTAACGATTGCAAGGAACATTAGATCAGAAATCCTCAGTTTTTTTTGATTCAGCTAAACTTTTATCTTCCAAAAAAAGAGCTTGGCCTTATGAAAGGCGCACCCGATACTTTTCTAGTTAGGTAATGTGCAGCTACATTTCCTGCGATTCCAAAATGCTCTGATACCATCATTATTGGGACTTTATTTATTTTCGCCTTTGTTTTAGTTTTGATGTGATTATGTATGGATTGATGACTAGTATGGCTGTTTTACCGTCTGAGAGGATGTAAATTTTAAATATTAAGTTCTCTGGCGCGTACAGTTCAATACTTCACTGTACTTTACTGTACTTCAGCCTGGAAAATATGGGCTATAAACTTTTTCAATATATCCAAATGCTGCTCCATTAATTTTTGTAGAGCCGTCAGTATATCGCACTTACGGTCCGTCGAAAGAGGGTTTTGTTTTTGTATAATTCCAAGCTTATGGGATGAATACCCTACTGCTTTTACACAGAGATTGAAATACGCAATTACATACAATAGTTTTGCTTTAGAATTTTTAGAATTTTTGTGTTGATATTTCTATTAATTGAAATGTGGAAAGTTACATCTATTGTAGAGTATTTCGCCAACAGTATAGTTCCATATTATTTTTAGTTTAGACTCTCAACTATTTTTTAGCCATTTATTTTATTCCAATGACAAAGGATTCGGATTCAAATCGATTCGTTGGGAATCAAACTTGGACTTTTCGGTTGAAATATAGGCTTTCTACCTACTGTGTCACAAACTGTGTAAAGTCCAGGTGGGTTGGTTTTCCAGGTCTCTTTACTTGGCATGATTACTTTGAGTGGTTTCTCAAAATTATTTCTTGGCGTATCATCCTTCTGGAGCATATCAATTAGTTCTGGAAGAACAAGTTCTTTACTTAGTGGATCTTCAACAGTAATACATTTGTAGGTGTGAACTATAGCTTCCTTCTATATATAGGATTGAAAGGATTCTAGGCGAAGCATATTCTTCAGTGATGCGGTAAATGTTGTTAGAGGTAAATTTGAGTCAACAGGTATCCAAGTGGTGCCGAGGGGTTAAAGCTCTCTCATAAAGCAGAATAAAAAGCACTATTGTTGCATTCAACAAGCGAACCCTGCCGTTTGCTAAGCTTGTTTTGAGCTGTAGCTTATGTGGCCTTCCGTCACCAAATTGCGAATGTGTAGGTCAAAGCTAGCCTTTCCACTGCGGTATATAATTATAATAACTCTTTGGGGTTGGTTCCCTCCGCTAATTCGTTGCCGTATAGACTTCTATATGTCCAGAGTGCTATTTTTGCTTTGTTAAAAATATTATCTAGATGAGCTTTCCAGTTCAGATGTTCATCAAGTACGATTCCTATTAACTTCATCGCTTTGTAATGTCAATTGCTACATCATTTAAGTTAGGTTTCTTTAATTAGTTCCTAGTTCTTCTGTTCATAAAGGTAACAATAGTTCTTTTATTTGGATTTATAGAAAATGTTATGCTCTCGGCACCACTTAGATACTATGAGTGCCTGTTGGCTTAATTTAGCCATTGTTAACCCAAATGTACCTCTAAGAAGCATGACCACATCATCGGCGAAATTCATTAATTTAATAATTTACTATGCCAGATTCATTGAGTTCATAATCTGTTTTAAAAGGGATGTTAATTTAAATTATCATAAGTCATCATTTTGTGAATTTATTTAGATTATTTTAAATATTGGTACCTTACAAAAAGAAATGGTTTGAATATTATTCATATGGTCGTACGGTCCTTTTCAATATATAATTCAAAAATATGTTATTTTTATTTTCTATGTTTTACATTATTATAATAATAATTAAATTTCAATTTGTATTCTGTTTAAGTTAGATCAATTCGTACTCTTTTTATTTATACAATTTTTAAACGTTAAATTTAAGTATTCAATCAATAAAATTAATTGACTTCATTTCTCTTGTTATGGATACAATTTTTTGAATAAATTGAAAGAAACCAACTAACATATTGCTCTTCATTTTCAGTTCCGCATTTTATTGCTTCTATTAAAAAAAAAATAGAAAAAATATATTTTTTTCCCCACTCCATTTTTTGCGATATTTTCGTGTATCAAAGAAGATATTTAAAGACTTTTTTTACTCATCGTTTGCAATATCCTTCATTGTTCTCTTCAAAATTTCTGTTGTATTTTTTTCATTCTTTGCTTAAATTTCTCACGTACATTTTTTATTTTGTTTTACTAACAATTTTAGCATTGAAATAAATTCAAAATTAAATTCTAACGATTCAATTCAATTGAATTTTCCCCAACGAAACATATTGTAATATTTTCCGTTGTCATAATATGTACTAGAACATTAATACAAAACAACGAAAAACAGTAGTAAAGGGGCAGAAAATAAAAAAACAGAAATACAATTCTGGGTATGTTATAACAATAGAATTTACAAAATAAAATACAAAATAATAAAAAAGGATAAAGGTAGAAACACTAAGAAACAATTCCCAGTAGATACTCAAGGAAAAAAAATTAATAAATAATAAATGTATACTTTTATTTTAATATAAATATTTAACGCATTTCAAATATTCTAATGACGTATCTCATCCGTGTTCATACGTACGTTTATATCACATTTAATATCAAATGGTTATTGATCATTCTTTAATATTTTTTAACTATTATTATTATTGTATTGTTTTGTTATTTATTCATATTTTTCAATTTACAAATTCATAATCGATGCCTCGTATCCAAAATCTCATAGGAATTATATTCACATTTTGAATTTTAATAGAATAAAATTTTAAACTATCACAAATTATTATTGCCTAAAATCTAAATTTGAAATAGAAAAATTCAAGTTGGAGCAAAATTTTTTAAGGTGTTACTCGACACACTTGTATAGTTTTAGGATTCTATTATTTATATTATATTATAATATGTTTATTTAATATAATAAATAAATAAATATGTTTATTTTAGGGGTTAACATGAGCTATATAGAAAATAGTTATTCAAATTCAAATAATGGTGGTAGTGTTAATTCACAAGATTCATTATGGCAAGTTAAAATGTCCGCAGCAGCTGGTAATCAAACAAATATGGTGTCATCACATAATTTCGTTGAACGACAACCATCATATGGATATGATCCTTTAACGCATGGTGGTTATGGAGCTGTAGATGATTATGCACCATATCCTCATTTAACAACTACATCTAGCCAACATGGTGATGAATATCATAATTTGAGAAATAGTCAAAATCCATCCAGACAAGATTATTGTAGTGATCCATATGCATCAGTACAAAAACCAAAGAAACGAGTTGACCAACATTTAGGTAATTTTTTTATATTTAATTATTTATAAATATTAATTGTTACAAAAATTTTTAAGCTTAAAACGCAAATTAAATTAAATCGTTAATTTTGAAATCTCATAACTTGTCTTATTTTACGATATGTATATCTTATTTGTAAAAATGTGTTCTTCCGAATTCAAATAAGTAAATGACGTGATTTCTACCATAATATTGTTCCATGATGAATTTTATACATACATATATGTATATGTTTTTGGTTAATTTTTGTATTAAAACTTCACCATTGGGCCTTGATATACACAATATTTTTTTCCTGTGCAAAACATCGATCATAAAATAGTTTTTTTTTGTAATCAGTTCAGATGACATATACTTTTGCAAAGACAATTTTCCGTATACACCAAAATTTTATGTATATTTGTTCAGAAACACTCTATATGTATAACATTGACAGTTTATTTCAGAACATATCGCTATTGAGATTTTTTGAAACCTTACCAAATTTTAATTCCGAGTGTATATTAAACTATTAATATTTGGCGTAGCAAAATATACACAGCTGTCATCTGAAAATTTAACTACATTTTTTATAAAATTCTCAAACCAAAAACATTTTAATTGGTTGAGATTTTGACAGAACATTTTTCTGCAGAGAATTATTTAAAAAGCCACCTTAAATTATTATTTTTATTTTAAAAATGTTTTGATAAAACCATGTTTTTTTTAAACATGTTTCAAATAGTTTTAATTAGCAAAACCACTTACAAGCTTAAAAAATTTAAAATTCGTTTTGTAAATTTAATAAAAATATTATTAAAAAAAACTTAAATAAATAAATCAAAATAAACGAAAACGTAGATCCAATTAAAACGAACTTTATCCTTAAATAATAAGTTCAATAAACAGTCCTAGAAAAGTAAAACAACAATAAAAAAAAGAATAGAAAAACAATTCAAGGGTTTTTTTGTCTAATTTTTCTTCCCAATATTTTACCCTAATTTACCAAATTTATAAAATAGAATATTTCTCATTGGGTAATTTTTTTTATTTGAAATCTCTAAATCAATCGTTAAATTCCTTTAAGGCTGACTAAAACAAAAAGTTATTCCCATTCTAGAATTTATATCTAATGTTTAATGTGTTTAAATGGGTATGCAATATAATGTCTGTATGGGTATACAATATACATAAGTGTTTTTATATAAGTTAATATGTAAAATAAATAAAGAAATTTTACAATATTTTCTTTTCACTTTATACACAATACATATTCAAACATTCAAAAATATTTTCAAACAATAAATCTTTTTTGATGAATTTAAAACAAAAATAAGAAAAAACAACAAAAACAAAAGGGAAAAACTTTAACCATAAAATTCTCCGGCTATACAAAAGAGTTAAACCGATATGTAATGAATTCGGAAACCAAAATGTTAATATTTTTTTTTTGTTTTGTATTATTACGATTTTTATGCAACTTAATACTAATATTTAATTGAAAAAAAAAAACAAAGTTATGAGTGCATATGCAATTACTTACCGCTCTTGTTTAAATAGTAGAAATATTTAAAAAAAACTTTTTCATTTGATTTAAAAAAAAAAAATAACATTAAAATTTATGTACCACCTATTCTCAAATCCTGCCAAATAAATCACGTGTATAACCTAACATTTCAGCTTATGTACTTGGAAAAGTAAAATAAAAAATTTCACTGGAAAAATAAACACTTCTGATAGTGAAATTTTTTAAAATTTCAGAATTTCATAAACTGGAATAAAATGGACATGGAAATGGCTTTCTCTATTGAATTTGTTCTAGTATTGCGGTGTGTTTCCAATTGCATTTTTTGTTGTTGCAAAAACCATCTTTTGTTCAAAAATTCATTCAAAAATTGAAGTAAAAAAACAAATTGTATAAGAGAAATCGAATTGTTTTAAATGATAAAATAATTTATTATAGTTTAATTAAACAATTTTAGAAGAAAAATATTGTATTTTTTTTATTCTATAGTAACCTCTATTTTTTCTTGAATTGATAAAGTTAAAGTATATATTTTATATACCATATACTATACTATACCATCTAGTAGGTCCCTATTGTTTAATTGCAATTCAAAATGCCATACTTAAAGCTTTTAAAAAACAGAACGAATTATCATGGAATCACTGCAAAGAAGACGTTTTAATGTGTTACAGAAAATTTTTGTAGTTAGTATGAGATCTCTGAAAAAACATAAATATTCCTCATTACAATTTTTTGCCTACTCATTCATTCAAAATAATGACACTTCAACTTTTACTAATTAGATTTTAGCTTTAAATCCATATTTCGTACTCATCTATTTTACATTTCAGCAAAGGAAGAAACGACAAAGTTCTTGAAATATTAGAATTGCCGGTTGGATACCGTAAGTCCATATCAGCTTTAAAATAGCTTTATAAATCAGAAGCTTGTTTTCCAGCAACATTGGTGAATGTGACTAATGATCCAATACATTTCATTTAATTTCAACTTAAGTAGTTTTTTTTTCTTTGAATATGGATTTTTCATTTAAGTCTTCTGTCGAAATTTCCACCACAGTTCCCCAGTGTCCCAGTTATTTCCACACTTTTTGTGGAACTACTTCGTTATTTAGCACCACCGTCGGACAAGTTTTTCTCTTCAGGGTAAATGAGACATGTGTTGATTCACTCTGATTCTGCACTTCTTTAGCCATTGCTGAATTTTATGTATGCTGTTGTGTTACAGAGTCTCTGTAGCACGTAATATACTAGAAAATTGATAAATAAATAGTCGAAGAATATTATTCATTTCGTCTTTTTTGATAAATATTCTGTACTACCGTTCTTAATTGATCAATTTTTTCTTCGTGTCAGTGATTGGTCTAAGAGAAATGGGTGACAAAGATTATTTAATGTTTTTTTTTTTATTTTAACTATAATAAAATTGATTTAATTGGTTGGAAGTACTCTTAACTTTTATTCTAATATTACAAATTTATCATATTAAATTACCGTTTTATTTACATGTTTATATGAAATATACACCAAATTCATTGATTCCAATTATCAATTTATTTTTCTATAAATATACATATAAGTATAATTTAATTGTATCTCTTAATATTTCAAACAGAATACGATTACAAATTAAATTGCAAAATAACTCAAAGAAAAAAAAATTTTACTTAATTTTTTTTTGTGTTCTTTCATCACCATCAATCCCCAGCAATAATATCCAATTTGCTGTATATAAGGTAAATAAAAATTCAGGAAAAGGATTCTTTGAAAAGAATTTTTAATTAAAAAGAAAAATATTATACACACTACTACAGTTATTAAAATATACATATACATGATAAAAGTAATAAATAAATTAAAATAAAAACTTTAACTTATAAATATTTCTAGTTACACATCCTTATTGAAAAATAATAATTACAGGATACAACTAATAATTATGTATATATATAAACATTGTATTTGTATTGTATGTAAAATGTGTACGTGTATTATTAAAAAATAAAATAGGTCAAAACTTTTGAATTCATTTATTCGCGTGGTTCTTTCTCTAACTTTTTAAAGTATATTTCAATTTAATTAACTTTAACTTTTTTTATTTTTCTTTAATTTTTCATAACAAAGTTGAATAGTTAAATTTTTCTATTTATTATTATTTTAATAAAAGTGATAAGTAATTTCCGCACGTAACGAGCATTTTTTACTATAATTTATTATTGTTTAACATCTATTAATTATATACATTAATTATCATGATAATAAAGGTAAATTTTATAAATAATAATAATAATATTACTTAAAAACTTTTCAATAGTTATAATTAATTATCTTACAAAAATTTCAACACTGATACTATTTGAATCTTTGTTTTTAAAAGAAAATGTAAATTATCTTTATTTGTGAAATTTCGTAACCTTATATTCCTATATTGGCATATTTTTCACAATTTAGGTATATTCAAATCAGTCATTACTAAATATGTATAACTATGTATATTTCGTATTGATAGTGTTCGCATTTCATAATACTATACAAATATTTTGTTCATACTATGCAATCAGGTTACTTCTGATTCTGATGCAATATATGATTATACAGCAGTTAACATGTTAGGTCTTGTCCGAGCGTAACGCACTTCCCGCTGTTAATTTTTTAGTGTTATCTCAAGTACACTAGATACCAAACAAAAATAGTAATAAATACTAAAATAAAAACAAACAAAAAAATGCAGAAAAAAATAAAAAAAATTGAAAAAGAGAAAATAAATAAAATTAAATTAATATTTAAAATAACAAAATTCAATAAAAATAATTGATAAAACAATAAAAAACATATTATAAACATTTTATTTGATGACAATTTCTTATTAATCTTTTTTTTTTTTTTTTTTTTTTTAATAACTTTTTTTTTTATTTTATTTCGTTTTATATGTATTACAATTAGCAAAAAAGTTTTACAAAACTAATATTGATTCTTAACTACTTAACTAAATATCTTAAAACTATATTTTATTTATTTAGTTTTGGTCGGATGAAATTAATATTACTACTCTGTTATGATATTTTGAGTTGAACATTCATTTTATTTTTTATTCGCAAAATTTTGGAAAAATATAACAAAACCAAAATGTATTTATTGTTATTTTTTTTAAAAAAACTTATACTATTTAAAATCTAATTTACACCTACTCTAATCCTAAATTAATTAACTCTAATCTAAGCTTAACTAACTTAATCTAAATCTAAACCTAATCTAACTTAATCTAGAGTTACTAACCGTATCTGGTTTTAATTACATTACGAATTATTTAGCTACATTACGAATTATTTAGCCACCAATAATTATTTCTTAATCGTTTATCCTTTTCAGGAATAAACATATCATACTTTAGCAAAGTAGCCTCAATACTATTAGGGTTATATTCTATACACTTGCATGTAGCCCTTCTATTATAGTGATATAATAGAGGGACATGACCGTGATTTTGAATAAACCCTTTGGAATCTAGGTAGATAAAATGTTCTGGAGCAATAAACCCCGATTTTAAACTGTTTTTAATATACTCTTCATTATGGTAATATATTTTGGATATTAAACCATTTTCATTTGTGTTTAGAGATCTTTCAAAATGATTGCGAATAATTTTTATTAAAAAATTATCGAATCTTATTATATTTGCTTTGCGGTACAAGCATTTATTGGAATAAAAATGCTTGTAATCCGTTTCTGCTTTCCTATGTAGGTTTACGCAGGCTCTTATACATTTACGTTCAAATTTCCTAATTTTCTCCATTTGGCTTGCGCTAATGTTGAACCAAATAGGTCCCGCATATGAAATTGTTGGTCTAATTAAGCACTGGTAGGCTAAAATTTTTACTCTTTCATTAAGCGTTTTGTTGTAAAACAATTTGTGACATGCCATGAAAGCTTTTGTTCCTTTTTCTAATGTTTTTTGGACATGGGAGGTAAAATTAAGATTTTGGTGCAAATAGACACCCAAATATTTAACTACCTTACTTTTATTAATTTTTATATGAGATGAAGATTTAATTTCGAATTCCTTCCAATGCGTTTTTATGTTATTGTTAACTTTATCTACAGTATCACGGAATAGTATCGTTTCGCATTTATCTATGTTCATTTTTAGTAACCAGACCTTACAGAAATCTGCAGTAAGGTTAAATTGTTTTTGAACATTCTTTTGTACCTCTTTTATGTTGTTTGCGGCTGAATATACTATAAGATCGTCAGCAAAAGCAATTGCATAGTTATCGCCCTTGATGCTATTTAGCATATTTAAGAGATCCATTGTGTAAAGGGAAAATAGTATTGGAGAATTTTCTCGGTATTTGATTCGTTAGAAATTAAAAATTTATTTTCTGTAATCATGTCTAATATTAACCTGATTAATATAATGGGAAATTTTAATTCTATTAATTTATAGATCAGGCCATCTACCCAAACACTATTGGAAGCTTTTTCAAGGTCGATAAGACAAGCCCCAACACAATATTTTTTATTTATGTACCAACAAACATCCGAAGTTAGTTTGTTGATAGCATGAACTGTACTATGCTTATACCTGAAGCCAAATTGGTTTTCAGGTAGTAATTCTTTATCGTTCACAAATTGTATCACTTTATCGTTAATTATAGTTTCATACAGTTTGCTAATGTTTGGTAGCAAACTTATGGGTCTATAACTGTTGGGCTTAGTAGGATCTTTGCCCGGTTTTTTTAGCATTATTACTTTTGCCACTTTCCATGCTTTCGGAAAGTAGCAGTTATTTAATGCGTTGTTGAATAGAATAACATACTTCTCTATCATCTTTGTGCTCAGATTTTTTAGTACTATGTTTGGAATGCCATCGATACCTGCAGATGTTTTATTATTCAGTTTTTTAAATCTGGTATATAGGTCATTATAATTCGTAAAAAATAAATTTCTGCTTAGACAGTTCGCGGAAGTATTTGATAAAGTGAATCTAGTCAAGGTTTCATTATTTTGTTTTTTCTGTATGTTCATGTTCTTAAAACTTTGAACTTTATTCACCACCCTTTGGTGAAAGTTGTTGTTGCTTGGTAATAGTATTTCGTGACTGTTCTCTAAGTGTGTTCCTAGAACCTCAGTTATTTGTTTGTTATCCTTAATTATAAATTGATTCAAACTGCTTGTCTGTAGTTTGGTGATATCAATGTTGTTATTAATTAGTATGTTTACATCTTGTGTGTCTATATTTAGTTGTTTAATAACTCCAGAATACTTTTTTCTAAATAATTTATTTATTTCTGGGAACATGTTCCGACTATCTTTTTGAGAAATATTTTTTATTCTATTTTTCCAGTAATTGTTGATTTCGAAGTTGAGTTGTTGTCTTATTAATGAATTAATATTGTTCAGAAGGCTTCGAAGTGTACCTATTGCTTGTAAAGAGAAGTCCAAATGTCTTTTATATATTATATGAATATCGTTCAGTAGTTTACTTTTGTGTTTTAACAAATGTTTAAGCCTGCGTGAGTAGAATTTATTTAAATAATTTTTTTTTTTTGCTGAAGGTATAGCTTCATTCATTGTGTCTTTGATGACTTTATTTAATGTGTGCAAGTGTATGTCGATTTTGTCGATAGTGATGTTTTCGTGTTCTAGTATTTGGTCGTTGCAGGATGAATATTCCTTAACCAGATTGTTATACAACTTTCTTTTGAATTTACTCCAATTAGTTTTATGGAATAAATATTTTTCATTGGATAGTAATTCACTGTTTGTTAACTCATTTACAATATTTAAGTTAAAGGTACCGCATATAGCATTGTGATCACTGTTGTATGCTAATGTTGTCAGTTTATTGTTTGCTGTTTCAATACGTACATCCATTAGAACTAGATCTAGGTACGAATTAGTTCTAGGGAATGTAGGGGTAACTGGCACTAATAGCCTGTTTTTATATTGTATTTTGTTGGTACTTAACCACTTATATAGAATCGAACCTCGGTTGTTATTAAGAGTATTACGCCAAGAGATATGTTTTGCATTTAAATCTCCCGCAATAATATAATAATGTTTTCTGTCGGATAGTTTTAATAATTCAAAAATTTTACCAAATTCTTCTATGAATTTAGATTGATTTCTGTTGGAAGCGTAAATTGATACTATAAATAATTTATTAGAATCTTTAAGATTAAGGGCAATACAACTTAATTCTATGCATTGGAATTTCTCGAAATCGTTAATTTTTATTACTTCGAAATTAAGAGTTTTTTTTTATACAGATAGCAGTTCCTCCTCCGTTATCCTTGTTTCTATCATTTCTTATTATATTATAATTTTCTAAAGACAAAAAATGTCTGCGATGCAGTTTAGTTTCGCCAAGGCAGAGAATATCAGGATTTGTATTCTCAACAAAATGTATAAGAGAAAACCTTTTATTGTACGAGACAAGAGAATTAACATTAATTGCAGTTAATTTTAGATTAATGTTATTTGTTGTTGAGTGTGACATTATTATTAATTATTGGTAAAGTTCAACATTTCGTACAAGTAGTTTATATCGTTAGTATTTTTGTTTATATTCTTTTCAATATTTTCAATTTTTTGTAATATTAACAACATATTTTTGTTTACATTGTCAAGTACATTAATATTATTATTAGCAATATAGTTATTATTGTTGTTGTTAGCACTATCATTTTTAAACATATTGTTATTGTTATTATTATTTGTTAATGCATTAGCATATGAAAAATTTTTATTAACATAATTATTAAACATACCATACCTATTTTCTATTTTTTCTCTCAATATTCTTTTTGCTTCTTCTTTTTGTTTTTCTTTTTTTATTTGCTATGGGCAATTCCTATACGAGGCTGGATGACCGTGTTGCTTACAAATAATACAGTATAACATACTTTTCTCATCATTTTTTGTAATTTTACACTCTCCTGGAGTATGACTCTCACCGCATTTCACGCAACGAAACTCCATATTGCAATTAGAAGCTGAATGGGAGAATCTCTGACACCTAGTGCATTGAGTAACTTTTTGTTTAATTATATTCTCCCAATATATGATTGTATTATCTATGGCATTAATTTTTTTAATTTCCGTAATTTTGCTTTCCGTTGATGCTTGGACAATGAAGAGTGGTAGTAATTTTCCCTCTCTTTCTGATTTTTTTGTTTTTAATCTGCTTACAGATTCAAATTTAATTTTATCATTATTAAGATTTTTTAACGCCATTAGTATTTCTTCTTCTTTGTACGAAGCATCTAGGCCTTTTAGCAGTAGGCTAATTTTTTTTTCTATTTTTGGTGTGAATGTGTAAAAGTTAGTTTGTGTTTTTTTTAATATGTCTGTTATAATTTTATAGACAACAATATCATTGGAATATATTATGAAATGATTTTCAGAATTTTTTTTAATTAAAAAATTATTTGTTTTTGTTTTTATAGTTTTTTTTACCAAATCTAGATCAGTATTGAAAACATTTATAGGTGGCATTTTTTTTTTATTCATATTGTGAGCACTTATGTTATTATTGTTAGTGTTTTCATTTGAAGAATTATTAGATATATTATTATTTTGAACATTATTATTTGTAGCCTTATTTAAGGTAATAATTTCTTTATTTTTTTTATGATCAGTGTTTTTTTTTGAGAGAACTTCAATGAAATTTTGAAATTCATTTTTATCTGTATTAGATTCGTCGTCTACCTCTTTTACATTTTCTTCCATGTGGTTTTCGTTTGCTAAGTCCATTAACGGCTGGAAATAGTTTTGTGAATCACCTGATGATTTAGGTTCATCATTATTTGCTTTTTCGAGGAGATTCCTTAATTTAAGATTATCCTCTTTCAACTTGTCGAGTGCCGCTTTTAATTCACGATTCTCGCGAGTTAGTTTACAGTTTCTTGTTTTAGGCATGTTGGCATTTGCCACACTAGACCCATCAGAATCAGTTAAATTATTTTCTGAATTAACTTTTTTTCGTTTATTATTTTTTAGTAATTCGTTCAGATTTGAATTTATTGTTTTTTTTAATTCATTTGCATTGCTTACTAAATCGGATTGCATGATTGCAATCCATTTATAGAGTTTTTTATTTCAACTCACACGTGGTTAGTGCACTTTTCACACACCAACCCATTCACTTCACTAATTTATTATTATTTTTTTATTTTTTTTATTTATTTTTATTTTTAATAGAATGATTACACTACCGTCTTCTTCAAGAGATGAAAATCAACTCCATTTCTTATTAATCATGTTGCTTGAATTTCGACACTATTTTTTAATAGTTTGCATAACTTTAGGAAGATAATTTATTGCGATAAATTTGAGTGTTTTCGGAAAGTGCAAATGGAAATGCGCCCTTAATATTTGATCCGTACATAATATTTGATCCTAGTATAGTACTAGTGTGTAATTAATATCATAGGAACTATAGCTATGATACATAAATATGTAAATATGTTTCTTTAGAAATATGAAAGTGAGTAAATACAGCCAGTCAGTGAACCGTTTTCTTAGCAAAATATATATGTAGATATACACTTTATTATGTATAGTTAAGATATCAATTTACTTGATATTATACATAGATATACATAAATACATATTAATTTGATTTTATATTCATCATATTTGGGTTGGAACATTAAAATTTCTATTTAAAGATTTTTTTTCTTTCATTGCATTTAGGGGCTTATTTCATAGGGTGTTTTAATGTTTATTTAATCAATCAATTTAAAATTAACTACGCATCCGTGATTAATTATTCTTCAAAATTTATCTTAATATATTTTATTTTATGACAATGTTCATAGCTAATAAATTAGTCAAAAATTAATCTCAAGTGAAAAACTTTAATAATAGTTTAAGGAATCCTTCAAATACATTTTAACACCAACAATTTCATAGGAAAGAAAATTATTTTTAAAATATGAAATTCTTTTTGTTTATTTTTTTCACAAAATTTATAGCTCTTTTCCTCAAAAGAATTTAAATGAAAATATCTTTTTGACGAGCTTTTTTATTAAAATGAAAGCAACGATTTTAAAAACTTTTTGGTTATTATTTACGCGATTTCGAACAAAATTTTTTAACATGACATTACCGTAAATAATTCCTAAGAATAAAATAAAAAAAAAATAAAAATTTAAATCTTTAAAAATAATGGGAAAATATTACAACGTAAACAGTTCGTAATAAAATTTCAGTTGGTCAGAGCATCTTTAGAATACTCACTACGTAAAAATATTAATTTGTATTATTCTCTAAAATTTAATATTGTAGGGATTGGGATTATATAATATAATACGTGAGGTGTGTTATACATCTGCCCAGCAACTGTAAAGAATAAAAACAATATTACTAAGAAAGTTAGGCCTTACTTCAATATCTGTTGAATATCACTAGGTAACAATTAAAAGAAAATAAATTATTATTTGAAAGCTTTCTCGATGGGAGATAGAACAAACTATTCATGTGGAAGGTGAAAAGAAAACTATGAAACATCAGAAACACTTTTTTAAATTGTTTCGTTTTCTAATAAATGTAGAATTTCAAATTGCGTGGCTACTATTATTAAATTTGTCAGCATTATAGCCACCTATAATTATTATTTATTATCATACAGTCTTTTAACACCATCCTTGTTACACCATCCGGGCGCACATTACTCGTAACGGATATTACCCTTAGCAACCCTAACGACGAACAGGTTCCAATTCCGGTGTTTTATCAATTATAAAATAATAAAATTATGATTAAATTGCTATTTTTCAAAACATGTAAAACTAAAAATTTTTCAGAGGCAATTTACTCTTATTTTCTCTTAATTTATATTGTCTTGTATGGTCAGTAGATAATTATAAATAACTGGAAGTATAATACTTTCACTGTATAAAAAAAATTGTATTTGGTTACGATGTGAAAGCAAAATATGGTAGATTGTATAGAAAAAAATCCATATTATTCAAATATATTCAGAATGTATGATATTAAATTGCATATATATTTAGACGGAATCAGTATTTTGTTTTAATTAAAAGTATTTTTCCAATAATTGCTAGTGTAATTTAATATTGTTAAAATTATGAAATGAAAGGTTTTTACAATTTTGATGGACTATATCGACTATTACGAACTAAAGAACAACAAGCAAAAAAAGTTATTTTACGTACTAATAAAAGATATTGTCTTTGAGTTTGCTACTAATCAAAGAGATTTCGGGAATAAATTTTTTTAACTAGAGATACTCAAAATAATGTAAATTTAACTCGTTAATCTATTTATAGAAGCTTAGTCGATTAACCAGTATTATCACAAATAAGTTGGAAATGTAAATAATAAATGTATCGTATTGTCATATAATGGTTATACCAACAAAATGAGTATGCTTGTCATTAATATTATTATATACATTTATGCAACTAATTGAATATTTCTAACACAAAATATAAGAATGTTTTAGGAAATAAACCTTTCAAAGGGTTTTTTCATCAATGTCAAAGAATAGAAAAAAATTAATAGATATTATTTACCTATTAATACTATTAAATTTATATTACGTTATTTACATTTCAATTTTCTTCTGGAAAAAAATTTATTTTCATTTTTATTTTTTTTATCATTCAAACTCCAATATAAACACAAGTAAAATTCAGAAAATTTCCAATAAGAAAATGTTTTTTTTTACTATCTTTAAAATGTTCTTAAATAAATATGAATTGCAAAAATATATTCTTTCTTCTTAAAATATTGAAATAGAAAAATATTTAGAAAAACGAAACTACTCATATTTTAAATTTAAAAAAAAAAACCTCTTAGGATCCTATATTCAAATAAATCATCTTTAAATATCCATATAAAATTCTCCAATACCATCATGTTATAGTTAACAGCATTAAAGGTAAATTTTACAAGATAATATTATGGAAAACTTCCTATATAAAAAAAAAAATAAACAAACAACAAGAACGTGAAAAGCAGCATGATTACGCTTGAGTTGAATATTGTGCCCGTTAGTAAAAATATTTATTTTAGGAGAAATATTCATAAGTAAATCCGTTCTTTTATATACAAATTTTGAAATAATTTAATTTAAAATAAAAAATATAATGTACCTGTCTATAGATTTTTTTGTTTTATAATTTTTTTTCTCATTTTCTTATTTTCTCTTATGTTATAATTTTTATTTTTTTTTTTTGTTTTTCTAACAAGGATTTGATTTTCGTTTCTTCCTTTACTTAAATTAAACGATGGGTATCGTATCGAAAGGATTTTTATTTCAATATAATATATTTAATATGACATTTCATACACAAAATATGTACATGTATTACTTAAAATACATTATTATGTATATGATGTAGAGCAAATAACCTAACATCTTAATATTTACTTTTAAATGAAAATTTTTTTTTTGTAATTTTTAATGTTAATTCTATACAAAAACTAAATGAATGGAAAAATTAAAAGTAAAAAAACAGAGTTAAGCAAGACGATTACAAATGAAAGTTAGATCTTGCCAACGCCTTATTATGCTTTCAAAAAGTTCACAAACTTTCAATAATGACTTATACAATGAATCATTATGTATTCCACCAAATTTTTTACAGCTGGGTGGCGCACCTCAGTTCGATTCCCGATAAAGCAAAAAAAAAAAAATGCTTTATGGAATTTTCGACCTTGTCCAGTACTTGTGAGTATAATCTGGTAACAAATTAAATAAAAATGAAATTATTCTATTTAAGAAGGTTAGTTCCTGACAATAGCAGTAGTTCTCGACATTTAATAAGTTAGCCAGTAATTTGTTAAATAAATACTCGAAATATTGTAGATTGTAGTGTAAAATTGCAGTACCGTACTTAATTAAGCACGAAAAGGTAATTCTAACTAAGTCACTGCAGAATGTAAAAAAAAAAAAAACAGCTGTAGTACCTGTTTTTGGATTGATATATACATAATGTATAAATTGATATATTTTGTATTTTTGTATTTGACATTTAAATTATACCAATGATTTAAATTTTTTTTTGACATTTATATTATACCAATGACAAAAAGTACTGAACCAGATTGAAAAAACCATCAAGGTTTTTTGTTGGTTTCGTCGTGAATCGAACCTGGAACCTCTACCTACTGCGCTGCTCAATGTGTACTTACTGTTCTCTCTCCATATGACCTTTGCATCAAGCGTCATACAAATATATTTTACATTTTTTATTGTGACTGATGGTATGGGAGCACCCTATATTTTTTTATTCAAAACAACGTGAGTGGACTTTGCATGGTTAACATTGTAATACTATGTTATAACGTTACACTGCATAAGTATACTGTGCATGTTTGGGAACAGTTAAGATGGAATTGGGTTCCACATTGGTGAAGTTCTTGTTATAAATAATATTGTGAAATATTTGAATATGAACGTGTGAAAATAAAAACGGTTGGCTGAAAAGGAACAGAAGTCTTTTACGAAATACTCCAATTTTAAAATCCGTCCTTGATAAAAAATGTAAAAGAAATCAATATCAAAATATTTATTTTCTAGTTTTTATATTTATCTCTAATCGTACATAAAACAAATTCTAGTATGTATAAAAAAATATTTCTTTCTATTGGATTTTTCATTTCCCCGTAACCGTAAATACCCATGATCTAACATCTTTTTAAATTAATTCGATCTATAAGGTAATATGATTTCGTGGTTATACACATACATACTTCTGTTACATAAAATTACTTTTTATTGAATGAATAAGAATCTGGCTTACACAATCGTATAAAAAATTAAATTTTTAGATGAATAGAAATTTTTATATATAAATTATATTTTATATGTAAAAATATACTCGTAAGTTGTAAAAATAATTTCAACTGAAATATCGTGTTATAGAAGAATAAATTCTATGAAAGAACATGTACTTGATATCATACTTCATTAGACTAATATAGCTTTAGTTTTGTTTTTATTCTAAATTGCAGTACTCTACATAACGCCCGAAATTTATTTAATCTAAGTTACCGATAATAAGATACAAAAAAAAAAATTATTTTCAATATATTTTTTTTTTTAATTAATAAATTTAAATATGTACATTATGTATGCATATGAAATCAAATGAAATGAATTAAAGTTTTTGTTTTGAAAAAGACAAAACCAATATTAAATATGATTTGCATAACTGTAATTATTGTCCATTGTTTCAAGTTGAAAAATATTAAATATTTTGTTTCACTAATTTCAATGAAAAATATTTGAAATAATTTAAAATTAATTTATTAAATATTATGAAAATAATTTAATAAACTTAAAATTTACTTTTTTAATAATTTTAAATTTATGGTTTTTGCTGTATTTGAAATTGAATTTTGAAAATGAGTGTTTTTTGTTTTTTAGCACATTGCAATGCTAAATGCAAAAATTAAATTAAAAAGTGATTTAAATTATAAAGTTTTTCAATGCAAATCCATCAAATTTAAAAATCTATATTTATTTTATGTTCCTATGTTTTAAAAATTATCGAAGAATTCGACTTCTGCAAAGAAAACGATTTCCTGTAAATTTGTATCAGTTTACTTAATTCAATTAAATAATTGTGCTGGTGTACTAGCAATCAAAAATTTTGTTGGGAAAATTAAATCATTCTTCGAGTCAGTAGCCTGAACAATTTTTGGCTCTTTTGAGAGAGATGTTGCTGCTCTTCTGAGCATCATATCCCAAAGATAGCTGGAATTGCTAACTTTCCAAAAATATATATCTTTAGTGGCGCATCTTATCTTTTAAGGACGCAAATTACGAATTGATTTTGAAATTATTCTTGTTGTTTTGATGTTTTTGTATAAAAACCGTTATATCTGTTGACCAATTATATATATATATTCAGCTATATATACTCTAGAAGAGCATATTTTAAAATTTATTTGTTGATGATTGGTGCTGCCGTTATGGAGATATTGTAGTTTAAAGTAGAAAATTTTGGAAAAAAAGACATAACTTTATTATCTTTCTTGAAAAACCATAAAGCCCCAATTGGAAATGTTTCTTTTTACGAATTAATATTAAGTTCACACTTTATAATATAATTTTAATTGAATTGTTAAGTGTCAAAAAATTTTTTACAACTTTATTACTTCATTTTTGCATTACTTTTTAATTTTATCGATATTATTCTACGATTTTTTATTTTTAATATTTTAGTCTTTAAATTGTAATTTTTAAGATGTTAGTTTTGAAAAATTCCAAATAGTGAGAGTTAGGTGATTAAAAAATATTAATAAGAACCTATCAGTTACAAATTATAATTAATATTTATTTATATTTATGTATTTTTAATGGGAGTGTCAACATTTTTTAGATATCTAAAGCCTGCGACAAATTATAATTAATTTATTTATTTATTTATATCAGTGGGATATGCAGATAAATCTGCAGTCCAACTACAGGTCCTTTTCCTTTTCGAAAAGTTGGCCTTTAAAAATTAAATATTTGGTATATAGATATTGTATATTATATTATTTTTTTTTTGTTTTATTATATATATACTAACTAATTATGCTTATTAATTATTACTATATTATATTAGAACAATGTGGTTGTATTGAAAATTACTTTCAGTAATTTTCATCATTTGAAAAATTTGTCGATTCTCACGGGATTTTGGGGCCACTGTTATAATTAATTTCTATAAATAATTTAATCCTAATTATTAAAAACATCAAATTTCGTTTATATTTTTAATGTTAAACAAGTATATAAAGAAAATACACATGTACAGAATTGCATATTTTTTGTTACGTTTATTAAAATTGAAAGTTTTCAGAAACATTCAAATGCTAATTTATTTATTTTTTTTAAATTTCGACATTATTTAAATTTATTTGATTTAAGTAAATTGGATCTGTATTTAAAATCAATTTTGAAGATTTTTGTTTTGTTCAATTTTCATTTAAAAAAAATGTCATCAGC
Source organism: Argyra leucocephala (assembly GCA_963942445.1). Lineage (NCBI taxonomy): Eukaryota > Metazoa > Arthropoda > Insecta > Diptera > Dolichopodidae > Argyra > Argyra leucocephala. The sequence continues at coordinate 77,481,211 of OZ012680.1, read as the reverse complement.
TTATCAAATTAAATAAATAAACAAAAAATAACTTTAATTTTTTCAATTACTGTAATAATAGAAATATTATTACTTAAGTTATTTATTTTTTTGCTAGAGTAAACTAAAATAATTTAATTTGAATAGAATAATTGTAATATATTATGTACTTATAAACACAAGTATATAAAGTATGTAAATCAAAAAAATCTCTTTGGAAATTTTTTAAAAATTATTACTTCGATAGATCAGTGCTAATAGCACATCAATTGCATCATTACGTTTTTATATCTATGCATAAATCTATTATATGTATATAGATAATATTATGTTTGCATGTAATATGTATGTATGTATATTTTTATAATAGAAAATGAATACTATATTTTTGTAATTTATGACATACATACACTCAAATTTGATGTTTTACACAAATTTTAACGAGTCGAACATAAATTGTTCGAAATAATTTATTTATGGATAAATATTTATTTATGTATTCCTCTCACCTTATACAAAAATCATTTGCTCAATTTTTACTCTTCGAAAAATTCCATATTTTTATTTATCTATGAATATATATGTTTAGATACACACTCCAGTTCAATCGAATATAATCAGTCTAATTTAAATATTAACTTCAATGTTATTTTTGTGTTTAAAATTTTTTTTATATTAAAGATGCGATTATAGCTAAAAGTAAAATGAATACGCAAAATTTTTGTTTTCCATTTTAGTGCGGCGGCATTTACGAAATTTATATAGTTATAGGAATTTTATAAAATATTCCAATAAACAAATTCAGTTTAAACGTAATATTTGCAATAATATCAATTTAATCATTTTAATGATCAGTATTTATTTTTGTGAGCAGAGGAAACAAAATGAAACAAAATTATTTTACCGCTTCATTTTTTCATTTGGATTTGTCTATTTTATTTTTTCATTTGATCAGAAAATGAAAGTTCTCAATTCAATCTAACCGGAATGAAAAATTTTTTTACTGAAATAATTTTTCTGAACACTAACGGTGTGACTGTAAAAACAAATTATTTTGTCACTGTTTCGTTTTTACGTATTCATTTAACTGATCGTTATAACCGTAGCTGATCGTTTTAAATCGATCTGATTAAATGAAACAGTTAAAAAAAATTTCCATTTTTTCAGAAAAAAATACTTATCCGTAAAATGATAAAATTGATTTTATATGAAATATTAAGGCTTACAATGTTGAAATTTTCAATTGGATTTGTTTATTAGAATATTTTTACAATTCCTGTAACTTTATATAAAATTTTTGTAAATACTGCCACAGTACAATTGGAATCAAAAACTTATTTTACTGGCCGTATTTTTTGTATTAGACGTTATAACGGCAGCCTAATTAGAATGACAACCAATTTTAACCATTTTTTCTGATAGTAATAACTGCGGCAGCCTTAATAAAAAACAAGTAGTTTCAGGAAAATAAGTATATAGCAACTGAATATAGACAGAATAAGAGACAAGACCTTTTCCAAATATATTGTTCTGAATATGAAATTACATTTTCGTGTTATTTTTCAAATTTTAGTCTTTACTATTTACCACATAAAATCGAAAATAGCATCTAATAGAATTTTTGTTTACCCATTTGAAAGAATAATATTATCTTATAAAACCCTTTCTTCAGCACAAAAATATGCTAAAACTGTAATATTAACTTAAATATTTAATTGTACTTATTTAATAAATAAAAAAACTTGAACTTAATAAAAAAATTGTGAAAATACGTCAAGTTATCTTAATTTGTTCAGGATGACTTGTATTGTTTATTTTTCTAAACGCCAGTCGTTTTTCATTTTGTATATATACTTTCACACATGAAATAATGTCCAAGTGATGTTTTATTTAGAATTAAGGTGGCTACATTCCCATGAAGCGTTGTGTATATATGTTCATGGACATACATTAAATTTACATCTATTTATAAAAACCAAATTTTCTTCTACTATTTCATAAAAAAGTGAATAATACCTAGGATTAAAGTTGATTTTTGAGATTTTATATAGATTTTCTTTCTTTCAAGTAAATTTATCTCCATGGATATTGTTTAATTTTTTATATACCTACCTATATATGTATATAATATATTCACATTTGAAAAAAAGTTCTAGGATAAAATGAATGTACATTTACATTTTTTAGAAAGAAAAAATTATTCCAATTTTAGTTTTAAGAAATTTAAATAAGATTTTCTTTTATATTTCAAAAACACAAAAAAAACATTAAAATCAAATATATATATATATAAAAATATATATTATATATATATGTACATCGGTATCGGTACATAACAATGCATTTGAATATATGTATAATAAAATTTATAACAAACTATTTATATTCATATATCCTTTTCTATATTTATATCCTTATCTTTAAAAATAAATTTTCTAAACTGAAAATTTACTGCTCTAAAAAGAAAAGAGAACTTTTTTGATGGATGAAAAATTTGAATATTGAAAATCTTTCTTTATTAAAATCTAAGTGCATAATCAATCATTATGGTTTTTAACAAAATAAAATTATGATATATTTTTCTTTTGTTCTTGTTTTTTTATTATATAATTTTGTTTCAATATTTTAGGATTTATACTTTTATGTATTCATATTAAAAATGCTTTATAATAAATATGGTAATTTATATTTTTTTATTGTATATATCCTTTGAATACTCTTTATTGTGTTAGTATTTAGTGAACTGTTAAAACACAAATGTCGCAATAAGAATCCCACCGAATAAAACTATATTAGATTTTGAAAAAGTTGTTTTTCTTAAAAACTTAGCAACAGAAAGTTAGAACTAGTGAAACACTTTAATTCTATCAATTAAAAATCATTGGCTAAACGAAAATGATTGCAAGGTCTGTTAAAAACATTTCTGTCAAACCTTTAGTTTTTATAATCACATGTATAGAAACAAGCAGATTGTTGTTTCTTTAGTTTTTGATGAAAAAAGAAAAATGTAGTTACTTACAATTTTAGTACATTCGAACTACAAGTTAGTATAAAAATTCAATTTTTTTTTGGTTCTCCATTCAACGAAGGCTTTTTTCTACAATTTAATAACCTTTAGCTCAATTGATCCAATTTGTTGGAAGTCGAAATTGTACCATATATACCAATAGGTACATATTTTCCGTAAAGTTGAGTGAAAATTAATTGGAATTCCAATGTGTTTTCCTATGAAAGTGCTAACTTTTTTAAAATTCACCATTGTTGTAATTTTTATCTGAACATGTACCTTAAATATACCCAAAAAAATTAATGACGTCATAGTTTTCTTACTATTTGTCCGTATTAAAATCCTATCATTATTCTTGCAGGAATTCTATATTTTTTTCAACAATGTTTCCACACTTTGTACCAAGTATTATTCCTCTAATTTTTCATATGGTTTTTCCTATAATTTTTCCTACGTTTTTCCCAATATTATTTCATCCTCTTTTTCTTGTATTATTCCCATAATTTTTCATATGATTTTTGCTATAATTTTCTCTACGTTTTTTCCAATATTATTTCATTCTCTTCTTCTTGTATTATTCCTATACTTTTTCATATGGTTTTCCCTATAATTTTTCGTACGTTTTTTCCAATATTATTTTACACTTTTTTCTTGTACTTTACATATGGTATAATTTTTCATATAGTTTTTCCTATAATTTTCCCTACGTTTTTTCCTATAATTTTTCTCACTATTCTTTATTCAATTCTGTTTCACCTTGTTGTACCTTGTGTTTTTCCTATAGTTTTTCGTAAGTTTTTTCCAATACTATTTCGCTCTGCTGTATCTTAAAATAAAATAATTTAAAAAAAAAAATTGTAAAACATAAACAATAGTGTTGTTTTATTCAAATAATTAAAACAAAGAATATATATATATATATATATATATATATATATATATATATGTATATAAACTCATAAATAGTATATGTTGGCATTCTCCTCTTTTTTGTGAACATCACTAATTTCAGAATCTGAAAGAAAAATATTTTTAATATTAGTAAGTAAAAACATTAACAATTTAGTAAAACAAACTTAATAATCTAAATTTGTTCTCATAGGTTTATTTATGTGTTATAAATTTCACATTTAAATTAAATCAAAAAATGTACTCACTGAGAAGGTAATTCCAAACGTTTTTCCGGTTGCAATCCACTATTTGGTTGATCAATGTTTTTTTTTCATCCTATTAAAAATTAGTTTCAAACTAATATTTTATACTTTTATATTTATCACGCTTTTGTTAATCAAAAATATAGTTTTATATATTGTGTACATAATGATACTACAAATTTTATTTATAATAGCACTCGTCACGCATTTCGGATCTTCGTATTTCGTAAATTTACGAATATCAATTTTGCGTGAAGAGTAAATTTGTAAATTTTGTATTTTTCGTTTCGTGAATTCGTAATAACAGCTGATATCTGATGTCTGTTTAAATTTGACTTCCAATTTTAATTATGGTTTTGTTGTTATTAGAATTTAATTATTTTTAATTGGTAATATTTTGAGCTTTAAATATAACTATTTTCAATTTGTAATTTTTTTTGATATGAAACAACACAAATTAAGACGCGTAAGATGCATAACAAAAATATGGTTCTTCACGGAAGAATCCATGCTTCTAGAGAACATCTCAAAATAAATACAAATGTTTATTTTAATTTATTTTTAATTTTAATTTTGAATGTTTAAGTTTGTTGATAAAAAATTAATTTGATTAATATTTTGTTAATAATTTGTATTTGTTTTTGTTTATTATTAATATTTGGCATTAACTGTCAACAATACGAAAATACAAAGATACGAAATGAAAATTAAATAGCTCAGAGGCTTGTTATTTTTCTTTCGTAAATTTACGATTTCGTATTTTATCATCCGTTCGTTTATAAAGCTTTGTATGAAAGAGTAGCAAACTTTTTTGGTTGTTGGTATGAAGTGTAGCAAACTAGCGATATAAAAGATCCAAAATAATACGAATCGTAAATTTACGAAATTGCGTGACGGGCACTAATATTCTTAAATTATTTTATATTTACAAATTTTTGCAACTATGACATTATCAAAAATATATATTTTTTATAGGTATTTTTTCGTCTTTTCAATCAACAACTTCACTCTCGCACAATAATATCAAACGGCTAATACTTACTTAATTGTTCCAATATTCTTTTGGTACCTTGGTTTTTTTTCAAGTAAAAATAGTAGTGAAAATAGTATTGGTACATTTTGTATGATAATGTTTTTCTAAACGCTTAAATCATTGTGTTAATATTTTACCCATTGTATTTTCCAAGTGATAACAAGTATTTGCTTATTCATTGGAATATTCGTTGGAAATATCATTGGATACTAATGCAGTATTTTTTCCAGTAAAAAGAATAATTATTAGAAATATTTCTGGTGTAATTAATGTGAATTTTGTTTTTTTGAGTATGACGTAATTGAAGACTTTTTTTAGGAAAAAAATACGGTACTTTTAGGTTTTTTATGACATCATACACAATTTTAAATGGTACTCGTACCACTACTTTTCTGTATTGGTACTATGTGGGAAAAATTTCATTTGGTTGGTTCAAATTCTGAAAAAAACCATGTAAAATTCCTAATTTGAATTTGGAAATTTATCTGGTACATTTGGTACTGGTACAACTTCCTATAGTTGAGTTAGGAAATATACTTGGTACCATTTGGTAGTGGTACAAAAATTCCAAGTTTAATGAACTGAAGCTATATGACCCGTTTTACTAGCTTGAAAATAAAATTACTCTTTTTGGGCTTTATTTTAGGTGTTGAGTAATAAATTAGAGACTGAGTGGCCATTAAAACGATGATATTTAAGTGATACGGTAGTAGATATGGATAATATGTGTTGCGTTTCTAAACGACCAGTTACTCGAATAGATTACGATTAATTCCTTAGTATTTTGTCCTTTCCAACAGTATTAGTTGTTCTAAATTGTGCAATTTAATTTGTATTAAATAAACATTCTAATTACTGAACAAAACAATTTATAAAGCTATTTCGGTTTTTAATTTCGATCAACTTGTAATTTAATTTCACGTAAACATTCTTATGGGTTTCGTTATGCATAAAACCTAAAAGTAACTAAAAGTTATCAATATTATTCTTTATGAATGTTTACTTACGAACCAAATTAAAAATTTCAACAAAATTTAATTCCCTTCAAACAATTCAAATAATAACAACAACAACAACTATAAAAATTAATAAACTATAATATAAATTATTATTATAAAAACTTTATTCACAGCTCATTTTATCGTAAAGGTTATACGTAGATTGTATCTATTGTCCTTCTGAATAAAATTTTTACTTTTATAATTAAATATAATTAATTCAAGTCTTGTAGTTTTTAAATCACCAGATAATTATAATTACTGAAAACTGAAAAAAAAAAATAAAACTTGTTGAAGTAAACTGGAAAATTTCATTGATTTTCATAACCATTTTCGCTCTATGTTAGTTTTAACTAATGACAGTAAGTCTAATAGTCTAAAATAATATAATCGCACACGCCTTCAAAGAGTAAAATATCCAAATCAGTGAGGAATAAAATAAAATGAATTAAAATAAAAAATTAAATTCATACCATCTACAACTACACAAAGATTTTTAATTTCCAACTTAGGAACGAAAAGGTTTTTATTATCTTACAGGCAGGCATGGATTTGATTTTCATACTATTGCAACAGTGATGGCGAATAAAAACTAAGTAAAGAAAATAAAAAAAAAAAAAAACAAAATAGTTTTTTTAATTAAAATAAATTGCAGCTCAACGTTGTAGATAAAATTTTTCAATTCATTTCAATTCTGTATTGTGTTATAGTTAGGATTTGAGGTTTTTCATTTTAGTTTTAAGAAATTTAACAAGATTTTCTTTTATATTTCAAAAACATAAAAAATATATATTAAAATTCAGATATATATGTACATCGGAAAATAACAATGCATTTGAATATATATATATATATATATATATGAAAATTTATAAGAAACTATTAATATTCATTATTAGCCTTTCAAATCTTCATTAAAAATAGGCAATTCGTTCTACTTTTCAAAATTTTCAAAAATTAATTTCATTATTTTGACTGTTCAGTTGGAATTTTCTATAGCGATATGGTTCTGAAAAATAATACAAGTTGAAATAATTTTTGAAAATTCAATGATTAAATTATAATACAACTATTATGGTGCAATTTTTGGTACTTCACTTAATGTCGTGTTTTAATAAATTTTATTTGGAAATTTAGTTTTTTAATTTCAGAATATATCAACAGTTTGCTTTGCTTGGTGAATATCAACAGTTTTTGGTTTTGTTTTTGTTTTGTTAATACACTATATTTAATGTTGTTTTAATAGACTGTGTAAATCATGATATGCTCCAAATTTCTCTGATATATTGAAAACAGAGCAAACAGTGTTGTTGATATTTGTCTTAAAAATTTGCAAATCATAAATAAAAAGTTCTTCTCTAATTGATAATGCTTCAATTGAAACCCAATTCCACATTCAAGATGTTCTAACTATAAAAGGTTTTTTCGTAATCGAACTTAAACCATCTCGGAATTTCCACTATGAAAGGACCGCCACTTGATGATTCTCGTGTTATGCGATGGAATTGCTTGTATATTGAAATTCTTGAAACAAGTGCTAACACCAAGTAGATCTACAAAATAGAGTAAATGTTAGAACAATACGACAATGACCAAGTAGTATATGAGATGAGGTCATATTTATGTCCACCGTAAGATAAATGGCGCGGTTTGGAACTTTGCCGAAAAAACTTAGAGAAATTTTAGACGCAACTGTCACTAAATATGAGTTATCCTCGAGCGTAGTGGTTTAATATAGATTTTAAAGAGATTTCGCGATAACAAATAAGCTTTGCAGCGATTAAAAACCCCAAACATTTGGTGGCGTTTTTCGCAATATCGAAAATATGCTCATTTCATTACATAGTAATTTCATTATTCATTCGAATTCCGAGAATGGTCAGGTCTTTGAGTCAGTGAATATTTTCATTTTTAAACTGGAAAATTAATTGAAATGCTTTTGAAGTGTTAAACTTAACTCTATTTGCTTTACCCCAGTCGAAAATTTTGGTTAAGTCGTTATTGCAAGAAAATATGCATTCATTTATTTGACTGAACTATAAGATTCGTAAAATAAATTCAATAGTATTGCAACACAACAGCGTCACTAATGTGACCATTACTTTATGATAACTTGAAAAGAAAACGTAACTGGAGGAAATAATTTGAGCATCGTAGTATACTTTAAATTCACTAAATACTTAATTAGTTTCATTTAGTATTCGATTATTAGTGTATTTTTTAAATGATCGTGTATAATATAAATGAAGTCAGCTTATACTATTTGTATAGGAATCAGAATATTACACTTCAGATGTATTTGAAATAATTTTTAATTATTGGATGGTTAGCTCTATAGTTATTGATTATATTTTAAAGTTTTATAAAATTTTCATTAAAGTTGTTATAAAAAATATTTTTTTAACAAAGTGATATCTCTGATTGCATTTTTGTTTTGTTTTTGAAAAAGTTCTGTCAAAATTTCAAAATCTTACATTAAGATTATAACAATTTTATAATTGTTGAAATAAAAAATAGAAAAATTAAAAAGTTTTTTTTTTGGTTCACGAACGGAAAGTTTTTGATTAAAAATTACAAAGTTAAAGTGATCAAAAACAAAAAGATTTTTATTTTAACTAGGTCATTTTCTAGTATAATATAAACAAAAATTCTTCTCAATAGTTGTTTGTCACTCACTTAGTATTTAAAATTAACTTGAGAAAACAAATAATATAGTTGGATAATATTGATCCTATCAAAAAAAAAATTGATTTAAATTAAAGGAAGCTAAAATTTTATTTAAAGACCATGCAGTCATTTTACAGAGCATTTTAAAAAATTTTTTTATTTAAATCGATTTATTTTGAACAATAATTGAAGTTTTGTGTTGTAAAATATTTTACATTAATAATTTAATAACAAAATCCAAATTAATATTAATAAAAATAATAACAATACGAGAATTATTTTCATTAAACTATTATATGGTTTTCTAAAAATTGAATATAATTTACATAAAACTAGTCTAGCCAGATGTTTTCTTTTCGGAATGTGGGCCTTTATATAGTATTTATTTGGTTAGTTATAAATTTCTGAATTAAAAATTTTATTTTATAAATTAAAATATGTTACTAATTATTCATTTAAAAAGGGTATCTTTAATTATAAATTTAATAAAATATTTTCATATTCCCATGCAGAAATTATTTATTGTTATCTTTTGTTTTTTAAAAATAAGTTATAAATAAATAGAGTTATTCGATTTTTGCTTATTTTTTTAATATGTATTGAAATATTTATTTATGAACACATAAATTAGAGTAAAATTAAATTTTGAAAGATTGACAATTCAAAATTTCGAACTTTAATAGCTTTTTTAAATTATATTTGACAAAATCAATGTTTTGAATATTGTACCTATTCAATTTTATAAATTACTGAAAGAACTACCCTGTGCAATTGCAGAGAAGCAGTTCTTTCAACCACGATTTTATATAAAAAGAAATATTTGTTTTGGTATAATTGTAGTTGTTTTCTGAATCGCTTGATTCTTGAATATATATTTAATGAATTCAAAGTATAATACCTATTCTTTATAACGAAATGAATATTAATTTCAATATAACTTAACACAATAAAATCCCATTACTCTCAACTTAGTAGATCGATAAATCAGTGTTTTCGCATAAGATATTAAAGTGGGTCTCAGGATTTAAACAATTAATTCATCAGATTCTTTATCTGACTACAAATGTGAAGGTTTAATTAAATAAAATTTCATTCATAAAATACTTACATTTTACAAAAAACTTTAAAGAGTACAATTTGGTATTAACTTAAGCAAAATGGAACTACGCTATATAAGCAGACCTAGTTCGTGATAATAGTAATAGTTTTATATAGTTGATATACCAGAAAATTAATTAACAACTACTTGAAAAATACCTATACCTTTTGATGGGTATGTCAGATAACGGCTCAATTGATGCTCCATCGTCTTATAGCTTCAAAATAAAATTGAAATGAAATAGAAAAACTCAATTATATTTTATTATTTCTTTGCATAGACACCGTTTGATACAAAAAACAAAATAATTATTTTCCCAAACCTGTAAGGACATTTATAATACAACTAGGAGTTTTTTTCCAACTTTTCTTAAAATCATAGTTTTTTTAATTCAAATTTGTTTATACAATTTTAAATAAAAAAAATAAGGCTCCCAAATTAAATTCATTATATATAAAAAAATGCAAAAACTTTTTTTGCATTTTTTGAATCTTCACTTCATTTTTGGTGCGATAAGACCTAGGACCATTAGACTTGTGCGATAAGATGGGGCTCTTTGATATACGGAACCTCAGATGATATAACTACTACACCATGTATGTTCGACTGAAACCCATAACCCAAAGATATTATAAATGCTCTGATTTTATCAACAAAAACAATTTCCCGTCACTCTAAAATTGATTAAATGATATAGTGGCTTCATGCAACTCGGGCACGCGTTCATATTTTCAAAATGTACCAAGGAACAAAAACAATTCATTGCATCAATTGAGAATGTTCGAAAAATACAAAAAAAAAATACAATTATTGTTAAAATGAAATATAAATCTCAGACGAACTCATACTAAGCCCAAGGATTCGGTCAAACTGATGTTATCTCAAAATTTGTAGATAAAGTTGTTGATATTCTGTACCTGTTCTGCCCATTAATAATCAGAACAAATTCAATATACAAAATGAACATTCGTGAATATAAATTTTTGGATGACAGGGGGTAGTTCAAATCGTTTTTTCAAATTATTAATTCTATGACCAATAGCATTTTTAAATTAAATGTTCATTCTTAATGGCTCTAAATAACTAAGATTCTAAAAAGAAAACAATGCTTATAAATTGATATATATATAAGTGCAAAAACTTAAGCAAAATAATAGCAACTTAAAATTTCAACTGAATTTTCAAAAAAATTATAAAAAGTAATTTTAAAGTCGAAACTTCCATTTGCCTGTTTAGTTTAATTTCATCGCAAAAAGTGCTTTTGAATATTATATTACTTTAAATACTTCAAATTATTTTTTTTATACTTTTGCCATGACAAATACATTCGTAAGGTAAAAGTAGAATTGGGTTTAAAATAAATATGTACATTATTTTTTCTTATTTTAACTTCCTGTCATCGACATGAAATTTAATTTTAATTTTATTTATTTAAAATAAATGAGAATAAAGATTTGCAATCAGTCACTGACCTAATGAAAAGTGGTATTGATCTGATAAAAATGAAACAATACAAAATTGAATGTACCTATACAAAAAAATAAAATTAAAGTTTGAAATGGAAACAATTTTACTGTGTTGAAAATATTCGTCGCAGTATGAAAGTAATTGTTCCAAAAGTTAAACTTTAAATAAAAATGTCATTAGGAGATTATTATAATAATATCTTAGATTTCGATGGATGAGCAATGAATGAAAAAATTTGACCAACTTTTAATAAAAATGTTCACTGTACTGTGGTATTTCAAATTTGAGAGTTTGCATCAATGCGAAGTTGTAACCGGATGGATTAACATTGGGTAAAAGAGCTATGGATGATTTAAATAAAGATATATGAATGAGATGGTTCGTTAAACATTTAGAACTGCCAGTTTAAATATATTTTGTTTAATTAGAATTTAATGAAATGACTAATTTTTAATTTTGAGTTTCATTTCGATTGTTTTAGTTAAATGATTTTGTAAGTTGACGAAGAAAACAAGTGAAACAAAAAATTGAGTGACTTTTAGATTGTAAAGTTTGTTAATTATATTTTTAGAATTGAATTGTTTTGGTTGTAACGTTCATTTAACAAATGCCTTCAACTTATTGAAAAATTTATCCTTGCTAAATGAAAATCGAATTTATTGTATTTAAACTTTCGCTTACTCAATTGATGCATTTCTGACAAGTAACCTAAAATTTTAAGAATATCTCTATTTTTATTTTCGACGACATCTTTCAGTTCATAAAAACATTTAGTCGGGGAAGTTTTAATAATTTTTGTTATACATGTAAAATTTTTTTTTTGAATTTTCATTTAATATTTTGATTTAAGCTGATACATTGATAGATTAAAATTTTTAAATATGAACACCTTAGAGTCTAGAAGAACTGTTGCTGATTATGTGAATTAATAACCATTTGTTTTATGAATAAATAATAATTGTAAAACCTAAATAAATAAATATTATTATGTATTTGTTAAATTTAACTTAAATGTAGTATAAATTATAAAAAAATAAAAATTAATCTTTCTACGAAATATACAAATTTTATTTAGAATAAGAACATTATTGTAATTGCTTAAATTAAACATGAAATAAATAAATAAATTAATATTACATTCCCGTAGCTTTTGTAATAGTTCGGGCGTACTGTGACAGTTTTTACGTCAGAATAAAATAATTCAAGATTAAAGAACGTAAATGATATCTAATATTAATATAATTATTATGCTAATAATGTCTGTAAAATTTTCACCTCGGTGAATTGAAGCAAAAAGCGGAACCAAAAATTTTTAATGTGGAGCTTTTTCAAAATATTATCGTAAAAAGTTAAAATGAATCATTCATAGAAAAGCATATCCAAAATCTAAACCGATATAGGTAAACAATATGCAATACAAGAACCAAATTCAAAACATTACAAAATCAATAAAATATGAAGCTTCTTCAAATTAGAAGTATTTTTTAAAGCCATCAAAACCATTAAAATTAGGCAACATATAAAGTACTTATTAATTTTTTTTAAATCTCCTTGGTTTGTATTTTAAAATTTAAGATTTATTAAAATACTTCTTAAAATGGAAAAACACCAAAAGCAAGATATTATAGAGAACATATCAAATTACAAATTTTTATGTGAAATTACAAAACTACCATCACCTGCATCTCCAAATAATAATTACCTTGTATATAAAAGTTAGACTTTAAACCGGAATGAACAGTTGTATATCTGTGACTCCACGGAGATAACAAGAAGGAGATCAGGGAAGTAAAAAAATATTCTATGTAATACATATGTTATGGTCAAATTGGATAATTATGTTAAGAAAAATTAATTGCTTTGCGGAAATAAAAGTTTTTGTTTTGAGTTAGTTATTTAAATGAAGAGGAAGGATATTTTTTCAATGCTTGACCAGCAAGAATGTTACGCTGGGAATAGCTTTTATGAATGAAACATCATATTCGGGTAGTAAAAAAAAACGTGTTTAGCTAAAAAAAAATGTGTTTATCTCAAAATACTAATTTGTTTTATTTGTATTCTGTCATGTGTGAATGTTAACAAATATAAATTTTTAGAATAATTGAATAAACAAAATTGACAAAACTGGGGAACTATAAATTTTAATTTTATTAAAAACTGTTATGAAACATATTAATTTAAGTTGGATTAGGTTTACAGATTAAAAATGTATTTTTATAATCTAAAATAATATTTGTATATTTATCATTTTTAACCATGCTATTTTCCACAAACTATTTTATTATTTGTTATAAACCTAATCGGTTCACTGAAATATAATTTATAAATTTATTAGATATACCATCTTCGAAATTATAATAACATATGAGTGATGTGACCGTAGTCGATGATTTTAATCTAAAATCATGATATCTTATGCACACTTACTTGTGGTGTACTCATATTTATTTGATTGTATCAAACAAATTTGGTTTGGTTGTATGATTAAAATACTTCATAGTCTCCAAGGTATGATATTAGTATGATTCCATTTTGCCAGCATATTATAAACTTTGTGTTAACATAGTTCCCAAAACAAAATATTCCTATAGTCACATTTCGCAGGAGATAAATTTAAATTCGAACATCACATCATCTTTTACATCACATTAGCAACACTTTTCTCATGTTAAAAATTTCATCTTGTATGTGACATAGAATTAAAAGTTCGTACAAATTTGGTTTTCAAATAACTTAGAATTTCAAAATTTTCTTTTTTAACAATATGCAATCACTGGTTTTGGTTTGTACAATTTCATTTTATGGTTTAGAGATCCGAAAACAAGCAAAAAATTATTTTTAACTTATTTCAATTTTTTTTAATACTCGTAATATGAACAAAAAAAAAGTATTTTATGTAGAACTACATTCATGGGAAATAGGGCTTGTATATAGTTGTGAAAAATTATAGTGTATAGGTATAGGTAGGTAGATGGATATAAATGGATATTCTGTTGTACAATATTGCTGTCTTTTTATTCAAAAAGTTAAAACACAGCAGGATACCTAAAACTGAAATCTAATTTCCTGTTAGTATTGTTTTTTTTTTTTTATTTTGAAAAACTTCATTTGAATGCATCTAGAATTTTATAAAAATTTTCCTTCCCAAAAAGAATTTAAAAATTTTTTTTTAGTCTTCTTTTTTTGTGTGGTTTTTAACTATATGAAGTTTTCTGTGGTCAATTTACTCTAGTAAGCTAGCTTGATTTTGTTTTAATAATTTTTTTTTTAATTGTCAGATCAAAAATACGATTTAACAGTTATTTTGTATTTGTTATGTTTTTTTGTGCCTATAAGTGTTTTGTATAATATCTATTTATATACGAGTATACATTCATCATACAAATGTATTTTCAATTATAAATAAATTAAGCGTTTTTTGAGATATGGAGGAGCAGAGTTTGATTAAAACACGAAGAAATTTTAGTTCGACAGTTTGGTGTTTCGTTTTAATATATTAAATATAAGTGTACTTTTATTAAATATAAGTGTATTGAAATTGAAAATTTGAAATAAAATATATGATGAAATTTTTCTTTGAAAGTTAATTTATTGTTTGAACATAATTTGATTATTGTATATAATGAACTATTTTTTTTAAATATTGTATGTATAGTTGTAAACAGTGTAACAGTTTTTTTTTTTTATTATTTATTATTTTTATATTTTTTTTTTTTGTTTTTTTTTTTTTTATATTTTAGGCAAAACTTAGGTTTTGAACCTTTTAGCACTTGCGTACCGTTGACCATTTGAAAAAGGAAAGGATAGTTAAAGGAAAGGAAAGAAAAAGGAAGAAGAGAAGTTTTGTGGGAAAGAGCGAACAATGTTGTTAATATTCGTCTTAAATCTCTGTAAATCATAAATAAAAAATCCTTCTCTCATTGGGAATGCTGCGATTGGGACGCGATTCCACAATCGAGATGTTCTTACTATAAAAGAATTTCCATAGCCGGACTTAAACCATCTCGGAATTTCCACTGTGAAAGGGTGTGCACTTGATGCCTCTCGTGTTATGCGACAGAATTGCTTGAGAGGAGGAAGAAGTGACTTTAATTCCTCGGAACAAGTGCCAAACCAAGTAGATATCTATAAAATAGAGAAAGTGCTCCAACAATACGACGATGACCAAGTGGGATAAGGGATGAGGTCACGTTTATGTCGCCTATAAGACGAATGGCGCGGTTTTGAACTTTGTCCAAAAAATTTAAAGCAGTTTTTGGTGCACCTGCCCATAAATGTGAGTTATACTCGAGCTTGGGTCATATATATGCTTTATAGATTTTTAAGAGGTCTCGAGATGAAAAATAAGCTTTGCGGCGACTTAAAAAGCCCAAACATTTGGCGGCGCTTTTCGCAATATCGAAAATATGCTCATTCCAGTGCATATTTTGATTCACTCGCATCCCGAGAATGTTCAAGTCTTTGAGTCGCTGAATAACTTCATTTTGAAGCCGCAGAATTGGTTCGAATGTTGTTAGCTTGTTACTAACAAGACAGCTTTGAGTTTTTGAAGTGTTAAACTCGACTCTGTTTGCTCTACCCCAGTCGACAATTTTGGCTAGGTCGTGATTGAGTGCACCAGCCATCATTGTTCTTTTGGAGTTGACTGCTGAAGCTGTAGCATTATTTGTTTTAAGAAAATCATATGATGCTACTAGAGTGCTGTCATCGGCAAAACTATGGATTGGATTGAAAGCTAATTTGAGAAGGTCATTAATGAAAATGAGAAATAGGGTGGGTGAAAGGACGGAGCCTTGTGGAACACCAGCATTGATTTGAAGTTGGTCGGAAAAACTATCGTCAACTGAAACTATGATAGATCGATTTAAGAGAAAGCTTTCAATCCATTTAGAAAAGGTTGGACCGAGGCCTACAGCATTGCATTTTGCTATAAGAGCAGAATGCCAGACTCGATCAAAAGCCTTAGATATATCCAGAGCTACAACAGCAGCTTCACCAGATTGATGAAGACTGGTGTTAAGCTTTTCGCAGAGGCATGTCATGAGATCACCGGTGGAACGCTGAGCTCGAAAGCCGTATTGACTATCATGATTATACCTCTACTATCAAGATATTTCTTCAACTTTTGATTGATTAAGATTTCCATCGTTTTGGAAATAATGGAAGTAATAGCTATGGGCCTATAGTTCGAAGGATTGCTTTTGTCACCGTTTTTAGGAATAGGATAAACTTGGGCAACTTTCCAATAGGACGGGTAAGTTCCTGAAGAAAAGGACAAATAGAATAAGTTGCAATCGCAGGTATACCATCGGGACCGGTAGATTATTTTATATCAAGATTCTTCAAGACTTTTACTACAGCTCTTGTTCTGAAGTATATCCTTCCAAGCGAAGAATTAACAACAGGGATTGTTGGCGGATTTTGGGCTGTATTAGGGAGTATGGAATTGGCTGCAAATAATTTTGCAAAAAGGTTAGCTTTTCCAACAGAATCTGATATAATTGTACTATTATCAATCATAGGTGGAAATGAAGATTTGCAAAAATTTTGCCCAACGCTTTTAGCAAACGTCCAGAAGGACCTGCTGTTGTTAGGGAGATTAAAGATTTCTCGTCTCAACCTTTGGTTGTGCAGGAATTTTTGCTGATTGATAATTTTTTTACATTTATTCCTAACCATTTTATAACTCTCATATGTGTTGATAGTTTTATTATTCTTGTATTTTTTATAAGCTTCTTCTTTGGATTTCAGAGCTTTGCTGCAGAGGTCATTAAACCAGCCTGAGGGATTTCGTTTTATACTTTTAAGGCTATTTGGAATGAAGGTTTTCATTCCTAATAGAATCCTTTTGGTAATCACCTCTGCAGCAAAGTCGACATTTTTATATTGGAAACACAACGACCAGTTCGATGCATTCAAAAAGTTGTTGAAGCCTTCCCAGTCAGCTTGGTGATAATGCCAAACTAGTCTTTTGGGAGAATTAGAAGAACTGGTTGTTGTGCCTACTTCGAAGCTTGTGCTTACAAGACAGTGGTCGGAACCACCTAGCGGAGAGTTAACAGAGATTGAATATTTCTCTGGATGGGTAGTTAGGAATAAATCCAGGAGATGTCCGTTCTGGTCGCGTCGGTCTGGTATCCTCGTAGGGCTTTTGACAAGTTGAGAAAGGTTGAAAAAGTTGGAAAAAAGTTCAACTTGTTTGCCTTCGGGACTGTTGTGACTAGAAAAGTGATGCCAGTCCCTGTTATGAATATTAAAGTCTCCCGCCAAAACAATCTCAGATTCGGGAGTGGTTTCCAGAATTGAGTTTATCTGATTGGATAGACTTTCTATAAGCATATCAGTTTCTAGCTGGTTCGCTTGAGGCGATCTGTAAATAAAACAGAAGTGAATGATGCGCTTATCGACGTGTATTTTCATCCAATTATATTGATAAATTGGGTTGGAGCACTCAAAACTTTGAAGTGTCTTATAAGCTATATCATTTCGTATGTACAAAACAATCCCTCTATGGGGTATAAAAAGTGGCACAAGCGAATAATTATTGATATTAAAATTAATATCATTATTCACAACTTGTGTTTCACTTAGTGCTAGAATTGCTGGATTTTGAAGCCGTAGATGGCTTTCGACGGAATGGAAATTCGTTGATAGACCGCGGATATTACAAAAATCTATCTTAAACATTATAGCGAACAATTTACAATAGAAAAAGTAAATAAATTAAAATTAACAGAAGTAATCCAAAAATAAAAAACAACAAAACAAAAAAAAAAAAAAAAAAAAAAAACAAAAAAAAAAATAAATAAATAATTTAAATTTTTAAAATCTTTTTTCCCTTTAAATTTTAAGTTTTTTTCTTCTTTTTGGCCCACATTACCACTTACTTGTACCACCCCTGTAATGAATGCAACTGAGACCAATATCTACACACAACAGTTTTTAATACCTTATTGAGTGTAGAAATATTCTCAGAGACATTCACTGCAGGTTAGAACACTGAGAAAATTACGGTAATAACAACACAAAAAAAACAAAAATAAAACAAAAATTATAATGAATTAATGAGAGATTTACAAAAGAAAAAGAAATTTAGAAAAGAAAAACAAAAAAAAAAAAAAAAATTTGGGGCTTAAGATAATGTATTGGATACGGTTTGAATTTGAACAAAGAACGAGTATGTTATGTACGTGCGCGTCATGATTTATTATCGTCAGCTAAGACGAAGAGTTAACAACATTAATAAAATAATAGAATATAAGGAGAGAATGGAATAAAATTTAAGTTTTGGCTATTGTTAATTTTAGATAAATATTTTGGTTAATGCAATTATTATAATTTAATTTTCCGTTTTAATAATTATATTGTTATTGACACTGAATTTAGATTAAATATTAATAATTTTTTTTTCTTTTTTTCTTGTTTATTTAAAGCACTATTTCAATTGTTTTTGTTTATCTCTTTTTCACTTTAATTTTAGAATTTTAAATTATAAATTTTTCTTTTTTTTATTTTTTTTTTTTTTTTCTATTAATTACACCGCACAAAGTCACATGCACTTAGGTCGAAGTACAGTGATAAACTCATTTACCAAAATAATGGAATTTAACACCATGCTTTCGCGGAACTTAAGTAAAACTTTATTTTCTTATGATGATTTCTTGACTGTTTTCTTGATTAACGTACTGCCACTGTTGCCTAACGTTATGTTATTTTATGTTTGCTTAACAAGCATACAGCGCGACTGAGACTTGTCAAAAACGATAACTGTCGAATCTGCAAGGATCTTGACTCTTAGGAAGACATCAAGTATACTATATCCCTTGCGACTGCACAGATTTTGAAAAACTAGATTTTTAGGAATATTTCAAAAGCCAAAGGTGTTGCATACCTAAATATCGGTAAACAGGTACTCTCTCAAAAGTAAAAAAACACGCTTTTTATCATTGTCCGAAATTTTGATTATTGTTTTTATATATATTATATTAGCTCTGAACTTACATAGTTTAGTGGAAGAAGAATTTCTGAAGACTGAAATAATAAAACTGGCAGTATTGCTAATTAAAACTGTGAATTTAATTTTTTTTTGTTTTGACATTTTTTGTTTTAATTTTTTGTTTGAAAAGTGAAATTAAGTGTAGTTAAATTAAAATTTTATAGCTATTAAAAAATGTTTTTTCTTTATATTACGAAACAAAAAAAATGTGTTCAATTATATTTGTTTTTTTGAATTCATTAAGTATTTCAGACTCTCGAAAGAAGCCTTTGCAATGATTATAAATAAATTAGACAATAATTTAAATCCTGCAATTGGTCCACATTCAGTAAAACTCATTATAAAATTGGTTGGAACATTGCACTTCCTTGCTGAAGGAAGTTATTAAAAAGACTTGAGGGACGAGTTTTTGGTAGGTTCAGCTACATCAACTATTTCTAAAATATTAGCCGAATTGTGTCGAGAATATATAAAATTTCTTGAAACCGAAGAAGAAAAATTATCCATCAAATTAAGATTTTATAATAAATTTGGATTCTCAGAAATTATTGTATGTTGATGGAACATGTGTAAAAATCATTGCACCAACAAACATTCAAACTACCTTCTATTTGTAACTTTTCTATAATTACAAATGTAAAATAATATTTAATAATTATTTTTAAATATAAATATATATATAAATAAAATTAATTTACTTGAATTTTACGTTAATTATATATTTACTTTTTCTCCTTCGCCATCTTTCACTATCTTTTTCTATAATGATATATTTATCGTTTTTTCTGACAGCGAACAAAAACGATTCTTGTAATACCACGAAAATCGAAACGTTGCGATAAAACCGATCAGTATCGCTTTTTCGCTTTGCAGAATACCAAAAATAAAATTTATCATATTTTTCATTACGTACCGAAAAATTCGCTTCTCAGAATAAGACCCAATATCGGATTAATATAATAAAGTATAAAGTTATTGCGGCCAAATTCGAACTTACTACAGATTTTGAATTGGACCCTACATGTGTAGGTCCCATCTCCATGATGGAGCTCCGGTAATATTTTTCAGAAATCATTTTTTTAAATTCTTTGGTTATTTGATTAGTTAGACATTTCCTATATGTATGTGATTAGAATACTTCAGATTACATAAACTAATTAAATTAAATTTGAACAGATAAATTATTTTATTTAAAAAAATTTTTATAAGAACGTTTTCCAATTCACTTTTAAAAAGCGGTAACATAATCTTCTCTAACAGATTTTAAATATTAACAAGTTTTTTAAAACGAAAGAAACTAGAAATTATCGTTTACCTAATTGCTGAAACTTTCAAAAATATATACGAACTTTGTCAATCAATTAAATAATTAAATCTCTTTTTTTCATATAATTTCAAGTCTATGGAATGAATTCCCTAACTGCTTATATTTCACTTTAATAATAGTTTCATTTTTTTTTAATGATAACCAAATTGAATTCATTTTATTATATTGATAGCAAAAATACATCCATGCCCTGAACCGGATTCGAGTCACTACATCATATCGGTCGAATAAAATGGGGACAAATATATGGACACAAAATAATTTTACTTAAACAAATATTCCAATACTCCATATTTTGAGTTTCGAAAATTGTTACATTAATAAATAAAAAAATAAATTATAGAATTAAGACTAATATACTTCCTTATTTTAAATATTTCGCTAATTTAATACGCTCAATTATTTACCCATATACCAACATGATCCCCACAGGTT
Organism: Argyra leucocephala; assembly: GCA_963942445.1. Classification (NCBI taxonomy): domain Eukaryota; kingdom Metazoa; phylum Arthropoda; class Insecta; order Diptera; family Dolichopodidae; genus Argyra; species Argyra leucocephala. The sequence goes on along the minus strand of OZ012680.1, from coordinate 77,460,049 downwards.
CATAATATTGTGGTCTTTATATTGCTATATATATATATATATATATATATATATATATATATAAATATACAAACGAAACAATCATCAAATTCGCTCTTTTAAACAACTTTAACATACCATTACTTCAGCTTTTCTTTTAGTTTTCGTTCATTTTCGTGGATTCATTTTTGTGGTTAATTTAATTTCAAAAGTCTTTAGTCAACAACAAAAAAACAAAATAAAAAAATAAAAAATAAAAGTAAATATTTCTTTTGTCAATAAATCTGTTATCCTTTTTTAGAATTATATGAAGCCCACAAAAAGAAAAAAAATAATAAAGAACTTTTCCAAAAAATCAACCTAGTATAATTTTGTATAATTTGGTTTACTTTAGTACTTTTCTCAATTTTTCCCACTTTATTTTAAAGGGCATTTTGGTATTTAATGTTATATCAAGAAAAACACAAAAATCTCATTTTCCTGCCGGGAAAGTGAAACTTTTCCGTTATATTTTTTTTTTATTATTGTTTTGCAAAAAGTATATAAAATTCATTCGTTAATATTAAATTTGAAAAAAAGAAGAATAAGAAATTATTAAAATAATTTGAGGTCATAAAATTTATTAAATTCGAAAATAAATCGTGGAAAAAATCTGATTTAATTTTAGAAAAAATTTTGTTTTTTTGTTTTTCGAAAGAAAAAAAAAATTGAATATTCAATTTGATTTCTGAGCAATTAATTTTTTAATTGGAATAATTACAATTTAAATTTAATGTTGATCTTTTGAATAATGAAAAATTAAAAATCAAAAAGAAAAAATTTTAATATATAATAGTTTTTTTTTTTGTCTTTGGTAGCTTACTGCTGAGCCAGTGCTCTTATACATAAATTTTTACACAAATTATACAGTTTTTAAACTCATTTAGAATATTTATTTACAGTAAACAGGTGCAATTTATTTGCTACTAATTTCCTTTTTAATAACTTTGTACTTTAAAACACGTTTCAGCTTCCGAAACAAAAGATTGTTATCGACTAGTTATGAAAATTATTACACAATATTTCGTAAGTAAGCTTCAATTTACCATAGGTAGGTTTGTGTTAGTTTTAAGGTCGGTTTTCATGAGAAATTTTTAACTGATAAATTGAAGTTTAGAAACAGAGTATTTTTTTACGTTAACATGAAATGAAAAATATCTTTGTGAAGATAGGTTTTTTTAATTATTCTCCCATTTTTATGGCAATTCTCTCGATATTTCTTCCAACATTATGGTAATTTGATATAATCTAAATGTATATGGATATTTGGAGATCGAATATGGATATTTCATCATTTTTTCTCCATCGCCCTTATGGGATTTTTGTATCTCTAACCATTCGCCGATATATCAGATAAATGAAAACCGGCCTGGGGAGTACTAGTTTCAAATTGAATAAGAATTTCTTATAATATTTTATATACAGGATGTGTCGCGAATAATATGCCATAGTTTTCAGGGTTGATTAGGAAGGTCATAAGGGGAAAGTTGTGAGAAAAGATTGAGATGGTATTAAATAATTATTTACCAAATAAAATATTGAATAAGTTATAAAGAATACGGAATAATGTCATCAAAATGGGTTATATGGCATGGAAGAACGTTTTACATCATATTTCAAACAATAAAAACTGAAGATTCTGTCTCTTGTGTTACATAAAAAAATGTCAGAAGCATTCCGCACAATAATAACACAAAACAATGGAATATCTAATCTAATACTAATACATACAATGAATATTATATAGAGAGTTAAATTTTACGGTTTGGGTGAAATTTTTAATACGGTCGAAGTTATGATCTTTAACGGTTGAAGTTATGATCTTAACTTGATACGGTAATTGAAGTTATGATCTTTGGCTGTCACAAAAGAGAAATAAAAAATAAAATTTAACATATACAAAAGTAATATGCATGGTATTAGCAAAAAGTGTTTGTACTGTAACTTTTATGATTTTCGAAGTAGAAAGATGCTGTATTGATCAAATTTTATTAAAAAAGAGCATATGAACAATCTATAATAAAAAAAATTAAGATTTTAATCGACTTAACAAACTCATTCTATAAGGTTATAGGATTTGACTTATTTCATCTTGTAAGGTTTCGACTTTAAAGGAAAAATATCTCAGCAAAATCATTTTGACATTTATAGCAATTTTTTAGAGTTTCTATAACTTCCAAATGGTCGAAAATAAACACTCTATCTCAAAACGATTTGTGGTTTTTCATGACATAACATGACACATTACACATAACTGATTTCAAATTACTCCTATACTACGGTTCTTTGCTTGTACTCCATAGTTTTTGACTGTGAGATTCAGCTTAATATGTAAGTTATTTGAAGAAATTTTTTTAAATTATATCAAAACATCATAGTGAAATCTTAATAAAAATATATTTACTTACTTGTTTGACAAATCATCAAAATTGATGGAGTTATTTTTTTATTCTCAGATAGAATATTTTTTCGTACATTAAGTATGATATTACAATCAATTTATTACAGTTTTGAGTGGTATGTATCATGATATTGTAAAATGTTCAAAGTAAATGCAGAATTGTAACATTTTTATTTAAATATTAAATTATCTATGATATTTTACTTGATTGTAAGTCAACTTAGAATGTACAGTACATTGAAATAAACGGTATAGTCATAATAATGATGTATAATCTTATATTAAATGACAATGAACTGAAACTGTTACAAATCATAATTCAAAACTACGTCTAAAATTTTAATAATACTGAATTAAAACTCCTTAACAAAATGTTCGGCTCATTGATTTCAGAATAAATTAAAATTAATTCATTATAACATGGAAAAAAAAACAAAAAACAAATTCAATTTATTAAATTTTAAATTCATTTTGTACTGATTTTAATTATTTTTATATTAAAATTTTATTTTGAAAACAATGCCAAAATAGCAAAATGAATTAACAAGAATAATTTATGTGTACAAATACAATAGAATACAGTACTACACTATAGTCAGTATAATATTGTAGTATATTACAGTACAGTACAGTACATATTACAATACAATAGAAAATTCAATTAAGGAAGCTAACATCCTTGCCAAGTTTCTTTCTTAATATTTATATTTTTCGTTTTTCTTTGCAAAATTTTCATTTTATATAATTTAAATATTTAATTTTAAGAAACATTCTATTGCTCTAGCTCTAGCAAATAACAAAATAAAATAAAACTACGAAATAATTTTTCTTCTCGTTTTATGTTTTATGTTTTGTTTTTTGTTTTTTTTTTTTTTTCAAAACACGATGCGATGTTTATACAAGAATAAAAATTTAAATACAGATAAATTCTTCTTTAAGATGAATCCATTCTTAATTCTTTATTAATTTTTTTTTGTTTTTGTTTGGCAAGATGGTCTAATAACTTTTACATCAATACTATAAATCGAAAAAAATTCTAGAAAAAATCTGCTTTTTAATTTGATTTATAATACCTAACCTAGTCTATGACTATAATTACTTTTCACTACTCCCTAGTATTACCTACTTTCTATAATTTATTTACAAATATCTGAATTTTTTTTATAATTTCTGATCATTTTATATTTCTATTTAAATAAACCTTCCCACATTTGAATTTTTGAATATTTGAATATACATCACATCACACTGAAGATTTCTTTTAATAATGAATTGAATAATTTCTCAGGAAATTCATTTGAAAAATATTTAAAAAAAAAAACAATAAATGAATTTAGAAATTAAATTAATCGTCAATGCTGAAGTTTTTATACTGCTAATTAAATGTAATAACTTGTTTTTTTTTTAATTGTGTAAAATTAAAATTTTGTTTCACCCAGTCAGAAAAGTAATGAAACTTAACTTGGATCGCTTTCAAAAATAATATGATAAATTTTCTAGCGAAAATTAACCACCTTAACTGTACTGAATATGGTGCCATCATAAGAACCAAAATATAATATGTGTATCGCAATGTTCTCTTATATTGCTTACTAGTCATTTGCTTATTTTTTTGTAAACTTTATCTTTTGCTAACTAGATGTTTATTATTAAATCAGATTAGATTATCTTAGAACATTATTTTGAGTTTCTTAACTTAATATCAAAAATATATAAGACCTTTGAATATCAAATATATTTTGTACTTCATAAATAAAATAATACTAGTGCAATTCCACAGTGGTGGTTTGGAATTTTTTTTATCAACATCATTAGTTCTTCATATGATGAAATATAATAAGAAATAAGATTCTAAGTAAATTAGCCACGCAAAAATTTAAACTAAAACAAATTTTAAAAAAGAAAAAAAAATACGAAAATCAACTAATATTTTAAGTGTAGGCATTTTTTTTTAAACACAACGAATAAACTATTTTTAAATATATTTTATATTATATTTTTAATCCATTTTTTTTTATTCTTATTTTACTTCAAATATAGTCAAGTCATTGATATCACTATTTAATGTAATATATAAGTGACTACCAAGTTTTTCCTTTGTACATAAAAAAGCGCTAAGCTTTTATAGGTACATCTTGAATAGGTACATAAATATACTCATAAGTATATTGCACATACTTATTAGGTTATTACGTGTGTACTTACATATACATTTTTTCAACACCTCAAAATACACGAGTACATTATATAAGTAGGTACAGTATGCGTACGATTTTATTCGGTTGCTAAAATTTTAGCTAACATGTTGTATTTTTCACAATTTGTTGAGGAAGGAGAAGAACGAGGAAAAGATACATAAAATTCAACACCAAAACCCAATACTCTGTAGTTTGAACCAATATTTCATTTTTTTGTTGTTTAGAATTTAAATTAATTTTGAAATTTTTTTATTTTCCTTCGGTTTAGAGTTTAACCTTTAACAGTTTCAGATCCACCTAAAGCGATTGTGAGATGTGATGAAATGGTTTCATACTGTGTCGTAATGCATAATTTTGATTTAAAAACCAATGACATCGATTCATAACTCTTGTTTAATTATGTCAAAAAAAAAAAATGATTAAGTGGTGCGGTTACGTATTCAATTTTAGTTTTTTGCTTTTTGGACCTCATAAGTCATAATATAGGTATTTTTATGTTTTTATTTATAGGTATTTTAATTTTATTATTACATACTTACATCCTCAGAAACAAAAAATCTTAAAAAAAACAATGAATAAAAATTTAAATGTCAAAAATTTTGCAAGCAAATTTCTAGACTAAAGAGAACATTTACTAAAATAACAGTTGCCACTTCTCTGTTCCAAAATTTTGGTTTTCTAAATATAAGTATAAATTGAATATTTGCAAAAAATTTTTATACACAATAATTTAAAAAAAGAACTAACTATTTTATTATTGATAGCATGTATAGAATGGATATATAACAAGTTTTAATTAAACACCCTGTTTTGAAAAAAGAATTGATTATACAGTTAGTTGTATAGTGGTAAATTTGAAACAATAATATTTATTTGAAACTATAAAATAAAAGAAAAACAACAATCTACATTTTTTATGCTATATGTATATCTATATAATATGTACATGCATATGTTTAATTCTATTTAAATTTTTGATTGTAATACACATCCAGTTGTATTTATTCGGTTACTTTAATTTTGAACAAAAATCATAAAATGGTTGCATTTTTAATTCCTTTGTTTGGATGTGGATACAAAATTTGTTGTTTAAAAAAGCTCTTCCGCTTTAATATTTATATTTCTCACTTATTCTCTTATTATTTTTTTCACTCTTATATTTTATTCTATAACTTCATCTGTTTATTAAGTTATTAAAATCTTGCATTCGGAAAGGGATTATTATTTTGGCAGACGAAATTGTTTATGGAACCAAAAAAAGAGATAATGAAAAAGGAAAATTAAAAAAAAAAACAAATAGGAAACGACATTGTCCGGAGAAATTTAATTAGTGTAAATCCTAACAAAAAAAATATTTAAAAACAGTTTATTATAGCAGCCAAAAATACAACATTACAAGTAGTCGGTTCACTTTCAGTAAAATTGTAGGTTATTTTGATTTGATAAAAATTTAAAGATTTATTTTATTTTTTTTTACAACAGAAATGTTTCTTTTTTGTGAAGAACTTCCGGTTTTAATTTTTATTGATAATTACTAGGTTAGTTTGTTTAGGATTAGGTTTGTGTAAAATATTGTCTCAGTCGCAGACCAAAGACAAATTTTAATAAACTAAGCGTATTATGGAACATACAATATTATTCACTATTCAATCATATTTACAGTATTTTAGCGAATATAAGATTTTGTAGAATTGTATACTGTAATAATATAATAATTTTTCAGTTTAGTCCATAATTTTTGTAAAATTGTTTCCTGAGAAAATGATCATCGTATTTGTAACAAGTATTTTCAAAAAATTGTTTCGCCTATATGATAATCTAATCTTATGGAGTATTGAGCAACAACACAAACTTAGGCTGTCACCAAAACTATTAAAATATATTTTCTAATATATCAAGTATTACTGAAGTTTAAAAATTTAATTCTATAATATTAATATGTATATTATAACGATAACGAACGTCGATAGTGTACAAGTATCTAATGCTAAAAGTTAAAAATTTAATGAATTCACAATTAATTATCAATATTTAATATGAATCAATTCACATCTAATTTTTCATTGATAAAGCTACATAATATAATCAGTTTTAATCATATACACCCAATGTCAACCAGCCAACCATGATACATCTATGATACCTTCTTATAGAAGGGAAATATTTCATTGATGCGTATAGAATTTCATTGATCACGTTATTAACATTCTCATCAAATTTCCCATCACCAAATTTTATTAACTATTTTTAGAATAATTTCTTGAAGCATACGATTTAAAAGTCCACCAATGTTGCTGGAGATTTTATGATATAATTATATAGAATCATATTTTACTTATATATATATTCTAATATCCTATATACTAACATATTATCTAGTATGAATGTGTGTACCTGTACATTATTTTTATTTTTTTTATTCATGTGTAGAAGTATGCTGTCGATAGAATCATGATTGTCTAGAAAAATATTTCGTAGAAAATTTCATTCAGCACAATCCTAATTGAGTTAATGAAAAAATAAATAACATTTTTATTCACTTTATGTATTTTGTTGGTGCGTATGGATTTATATGAGGCTACAGTGAAATTTTTCTATGTTTGTGAACTAATTTAATTTTTTAGAGAACTAATTTGTTTTAAATTCATTCAATAAAAAAAATAAAAACAATGAAACATCAAGAAAATAAGATCAAATTTTGTGCTATTGATAATAGTATATTGACATATAATATGTTTTTCTGCTATCTTTCAAATTCTGATGTTTTTTTAAGAAGTTCTATTTCGAAAACATTTTCGGTAAGATAAAAAATTTCAAAAATATAAAATTATATTGATTAAACAATCCGTCTTGTTTTATAACATTTATAACTTTCATAGAATCTTATGCTTGTTGATTGTTCTTCATCTTATTCTTGTTCTTCTACTGCAAAAAGCATATATGTATATTATCGACTTAAAAATTTATTATAAATTTTAGATGAAAATTCATTTTTATACACATTTACTATTAATTGGAACCATCAAAAACCTTTTAGTTTTGTAAAAATAGATTAACAAACACTGATTTATACATTTGTAGAACACAAATTGGAATCCGGTTTTGTAAAAACTCTAATTGTGGCAATTTAACTGTATATAACTGTATATTTTACTAGTATATATCATCATAAAATTTCATATAGAAGCAAAATTATAAAAAAAACACGATCAAACATCATATAAAATTCTACAATCATTTCAATTTTATATTTGTTTTTTTTTTCAAATCCATTACAAAACAGTAAAAATATAATCCAAAAAAATTATAAAAAATAACGGAAATTGTAATCCTTAAAAATGAAATTTCATTTCGTAATATTCTTTTTTTCTGTCCTTTATTACAGTTTCTTTGTACTGTTTTTTTTTTATTCAATATTCTTTTAATCCTTGTTCATTTTTATGTATTAATAAAAAATATGAAAAATATTCAAACAATAACATTATTACTGTTATTAATATTTTGGATAAAATTAATTTATCCAATTTCTATTAAATACAACAAATTTATCGAACTCTACATACATACAAAAGAATTATCTTTTATGCAGAGGTAGGCAAAAGTATTTACAAACTCAATAAATTTTAACAATTTTTGTTGTTGAATTTAAATTTTGTTCTTTTTTTTTATTATTCCTTTTTTCTAAGGAATTTAAAGATATCACAAAAAAAACTTTGTCCTACAATTTCATAAAGTTTTTATTTAAATTTCTTAATTTAAATTTAAATTTGTGTCTGAAAAACATCCTCAATTGACATAGGGTTATTTGTTGTAGGTAGTTGGGGTAAATCGTAATTTTTGACGTAAGTTCCCTTGAACTAATATTGGTTAGATGTAAATAAACTGTCATCTTTATTACAAAATCATCCACAAAACTGTTATATATATAGTAAATAAAATCAATATGTAAATCAAATGTAAAGTGTGACTAATGTTAAAAATGTTAAAGTGGGTTTTTGGAAAAGTCAATTACAAATTAAGCTATTATCTTTTGTACAATTGCACAAGTTTTATTTTAGTACAAATCTATATTTATAAAAATAATATACAAAAATATCAAATTGTAACTGTGTAATCAAAATTTGAATATTTTAGGTATATGAATTTATGCGTGTTATTTTGTACTAAAAAAAACAAATAAAATAAAAAGAGTGATAAAAAATTTAATAATATTCAAGTGAATGTGAGATATGCACGAAATCAGTAATCATATATTTTTAAGTGCATGTATACATTTAAGCTTCCGTTCACGTGATTGTAACATTTTTGCTGCATATTAAAAAAAATATAAAATTTGAGGTTCAAAGGATGAAAAATGCCTGGAATTGCTTTTGGGAAAATATCTGCCAAATATTGTTTACTTACTAGCAAACCCGGTGCGCTTTGCTACACCAGTTGATAAAAATGTCCGTATTACACGCAGAACAGTGATATCTTCATGTAGGAAGTGGATTAAAGTAAACTTTATTTGTTGAATCAAATATCGTACAAATTAATTCTAATCTTCTTTATTAGAACGCATAATAATATGAATTCTGTGATGAAGCAAAATAATTACAAAGTTTGAAATCTTAAAATATGTTACTATTTTTTTCCCGTTGTATTTCACGATTTAATCTTAATTGCGAATGGGTCGTTCTTCCACCATCTAATAATGCATTCCTCCACTGCAATTCCAGTGGAGGTTATTGCCAATGCTGTATTTTTGAAAGACCATATTATTATTAAAACTAAGGATATCAAGTATATATTTCTAGTAGCTCCTGGCGTGTCAAAAAATAGATTCCACCAGTTTTAAAACTAACAACTTGAATAATAGTACACTTGTTTTTGCTGTTCATTCATGTTTGGAAATTTTTTTTTGAACAAATGTATTTAATGCATCAGTATCGTAATTTTTTTCTCGTTGTATTTCGCTATTTAATGCGTCCACAACGGTTCGATTAGGTGATGGCATTCACAATTGATCCAATACCTTATTTATCATTATTAAACAAATGTCTTCATTGTAAATCAATGCTGACAAATTATACATCTCCAGAATATATTGTAAGTCTAAATTTGCATTTGTATTACGTGCCTGATATAAAATGTCATCGGTTATAGCATCTTTATATTAACTGGTAGTGCAAAACATGTTGATATTATAATTGCAAATAATGTACGAATTTGATATCCAGAAGCAGCGATAGTGATGCAACGGTAAGTGCGTTATCCCAATTTTAATTGTTTTCAAATAAGTTTAAATGTTTCACACAATACGTTATTAACGGTTTTTAGTTTTGAAATGATGTTGGGCCACGTACATTAATCAGTAGCAAACGCGTATTAAGTACTATTGGGATGCACATCATCAATGTCAATGTGACAACGGGTGGATGTGCTGTTCTTGCAATGACATTTTCTGTTGTAAAATAAACTCATTGACCATTTTCTAAATGAACGGCCAAATGGACTATAGTCGGATATCGTTCATGAATTGGAAAAGCAAATGTGCGCCAAATTGCTTCATTACCGCTGATATATCTTCATTTTTGATATTGGCTTATTTCAGCTAAATTATTCAATGGTGCTACTCCGAAAATAGTTTCCATTTCACTGCGTTTCTTGACATATTTACAAACTTTAGCTATCATAATTTCTGCTGCCTGACATCAGATGTTATGACACAAAGAATTTTTTGAAACAGCTTCAAGTTAAGTAATTATTCCACCCCCTTATTGGTACACTTAATTTTGTTACCAAAAATTTGAACTCAAATACCAGTGTGTGCCTTAAACAAAAGAAACTAAAACTCATGAAAAATATCAGAAATTAATATTATAATTTATGCATATGAATCAAGATCACAAAAAAAATAATTGTGTAGAATAATATTTATGCTTGTTTTTATTAGAAAATTTAGTTCACAAACTGATTTCAATTAATCTATAATTTAATTTTACTAAACATTAAATTTAGCATAAATTAACTAACTTTATAATAAATTAACTAAATAAATATTGATTTAATGTTAGTTATTCGATTAGAATAAGGGCCTTTTTCTTTTTAAGTAAGCCTTTTTAGATTGTTAAATTAACTTTGTGAATGAAAATTTTCGGCCTAAACTTATGCAATATTTTTTAACAAACATTCTCATGTATGTAATTTTTAGGACGTAATATTCTTCTAATATAAAATGATGCATATATAAATTGAACTCTGGGTCTAGAGCCATTTGCGGGTACAAAATCGAGATATATCATTTTCATAAACCATAAAGCTTATATATAAATTTTTGTCAAAGTTTGTGCAGTAATTCTCGAGAAAAATGAATACAGACATACAGCTTTCTTTTATTATATAATAAGATAATATCAGTACTTTTGAGTTGCATATTATTAATCACAGAATTTTTAAAATTACTTGACTTACATTAATCAATTAGAATCTATTTAGCAATCAATCTATTATTATCATGGTAATTTATGTTTCTATAAAATTTCATTGTTGTAAAAAAATGTATGCAGAAAACAAAACAAAGTATAAAATGGAGAGATAATTTCGGTAAATTATAAAATAATTCTCATTAACACAGTTCTAGTAATATAAATGATTTACCAATCAAAAAGAAAAAAAGCCAAGTAGCCTAATATCATAAAGGAAACATATCATATAGAGTATTCACGTAGAACAAAATTTGTTAATCATTTCCTTCTTAAAATGCCATCCTATTTTTACTCAAAACATGAAAACTCCGTCCAATTTTAACTCAAAACACTCAAATATAATTCTCAATTTTCTAAATTTTTTTTTATTTAGGAAAATATTTCATAATTTGGAGATTATGTAGTACACATACGTATGTACTTTTGATTTATGAAATACATAATATATACACTTAATGTGTTCACTATAATATATTTATATATAATGCATATAAATATAGACACAATAGCGATGTATTATTATTTTGATATTAGGTTTTGAATTATAAAAATTTACATTCATCAAGTGCAAATAAAAATATTAATTCTTAAAATTTTAAAAGGTAAAACAAAATTACAAATGCAGGAATAATCTTGGATTCATTAAATTTCTAAAACAACAAAAAAAAAATATTTTGATTTCCAATATTTTTTGTGAATATCTACAAAACTATAAAAATTCCCAATTTATATAATATCATCATGCATGTCCTAAATGAAAATGTAATCTATAAGAAGTTTAAATATATTGACTTAATATTTTAATACGGAGTAAGTAGACAAGGCAAGGTAAATGAAGAGGATTTATGTTCTTCCAAACCATACCAATTTTAAAGCTTTTCATTAAAACATCAGTGTTTTCTGGGAGACTTTCGTCCTGTACGGAGTTCTTACGTAGACTAAAATCCATATAATTTTTTTTCTAAGGAATCTGGTGAAGTATTTTAGACACATTTCTACTGGTTAGTGCTGTAGACAGATCTTGGATTCCGATTATTTTAGATGATATTTTTCAAATTTATATTTAGTTATGGGTATATATATGGCATCAAACTTATAAGAAAAATTTCATGCACATATATTTTATACCGGCTATATTTTATCTACATCATATTTATTTTAATTTTTTTAACATGAACTACAACCTCTGAATAATTGGTTGTTAACTTTGACTAATTTTTGGTTTTCCGATATCAAAATGGAATATTAGAAAAAAAAAATCGCATATTTTGTTCCCAAATCGATGTCACTTTATTATATGCGACAAATATAATGATATCAGCATAATATTATGATATTAATATTATATGTCCGTTCGTAGTATTAGTAGTATTGTACCATTTTACTTAGTTAAATTAAAATTAAATAAATTACAAAAATATAATATAAAATATTTTTTATTTTATTAACAAAAAAATTATATTTTCTTAAATGCTACCCTTAAAGCGGATGTAGTACAGGATATAACGCTTTAACAAGATCTATAAATAGTAAGTCGTTTCAAAAATCTAAGGCACGAATTTCATATTAAATTTTCAGGGAATATATTTTTTAAGTTCTTTTTACTTTTGGTTTTTTACATTTTGAAATGTTTTTTTTTTGTTTTTTTTTTTTTTGTTTTTTTTTACCTTTATTTATTTGTTATACAATATTGTACCCTAAAATGTATTAATTTCAAATTGTTTTTATATAATTTTTGCCAAGTATTGTTTATTTTTTTTTCTTTGCAATTTATATATTTTGATTACGTTTTGACTTATGGCCCAAATTCACCAAACTATCAGTCTATTATTCGATACAACAATTTAAAAAAGACAAAAAATTTATATTGAATATTTTTCAAAATGACAACAAGTTAATATAAAATATGAATAAATAATATATCAGTTCAACTGTATTATAATCTTAATTATATAATAACAATTGCATACAAAAAGCAAACTAAAATTGTACAGATACATCCATGTATATTTTCATATTTAATAATGATTAGTTATAGTGATACTTTTCAGTGGTCACCTAATTGAAGGTAATAGAAGTGATTCATTAAAAAGCTATTCACAATGTTTGAAATTTTTTTTTAAAAAGCGACAAGTCCAGTTTTATCATATTACAAAATTAATAAGAAAATCACTGTGTGAAATCATTGTCGTTCGTATAATGAAGGTTTTCTCAATTATTTTAAAGGTTTTGCTATTCATTAATTATTTTAACAAACAAGAAATAAGTTTTGTACATGGATGTCGAAGATCATGAAATACCAGTAACCGCTGTTTATGTAAAAAAATCACTTCTATTCATATTTTTTAACCTGCTTTTAAAATTTGTCGGTACTTATAATTTATGTTTACTTATTTATAATTTTATATTTAAAAAAAAATGATTAACCATAAATTTTGTTGTATCATGTAATAGACTTTCAATCTACATTTTTTTTTTATTAAAAATATTAATTTAGAAGAAAAAAAAAACGAAAATTTTTAAAATATGAATTATTTTTTTTAATTAAGATTCACCATATCATGACGTAAGCGGTTTACCTGATCCTTATATGGAACAAATGGAACAGGATGATACTAAACCTCCACAACAACACATGTCACTTAGTTATGATGAAAATTTGGAAAGTGGATATTCAACACCGAATTCAAGAAATCGTCGTGTCATAAGGGAAATTATAGTCTGAGAATAAATTCAAGGGTGCGTTTTTTTTTTAATTATTATTATCATTATTATTATTATTATTATAATAATTATGTATTAATTTTTCATCATACTATAATAAAATTTAAAAAAGGTATAGATATATAAATTTAGCTGATAATTTCAAAATAATATTCGAAAAATTAATAATATTTAAATATGCATTTTTAAATTCTCAAATTTTTAATTTCTTAGGACAAAAAAAAATAAAACATACATTTAATACATTGTAATTATTATACTTTTCAATTTCGCAAAACTAAAATGTTTTCAAATAAATTTTCATTACAATGAAAAAATAATTCATACAACAGTATACAAAAACAGTATACAAAATAAGAACAAACTTTATCAATAAAAGTAGAAAATTAATGATTAAAATTTTTGGTTAAGATTTAACTGTAAAAGAAAATAACAAAAGAAAGCATCATTTCATTTAATAATAATTTAATTTTAATATGTTCTATTTTTAATTTTATGTAATTTAGTTCTGTAAAATCAATTATATTTAAATAATATATACCTTTATATATATCTAAATATTTATATGTATAAATATATGTTCAATACTTTAATAGGGTCCAGCGTTAAGAAAAATTTTTTTAATTTGATTCATTGTATAAAACATGTATAATTATTTTTATAAATATTTTTTTTATATCAAAATTTTTTTTAATAGACTGATATAACTTTAAAACTTTAGAAGAAAAATTATTTTTTTATTAATTCTTAATTTGATATTTATATTAAAAAAAATTTTTAACATAAGACCATAATTTAAACAGAGCTAAATTTTTTAATTTAATAAAAAGAAAATTTCTTATTCGAATTTATTTTGATAGTTTATTTCAAAAGTATATATTGTTAATATATAATTATATATATTAAAGAGCGGCAATTAACCACAACATCCCATTTAAACAAATAAAAAAACAAAAAAGACAGTGATGTTATGTAATAAAATAATTATACAAAATCTTATAACTAAGATTATCAATTTAAATGTTTCAGAAGCTTATCTTATTCCTACTACCAGTGCATAACATGTTATCGAGCTGGAATAACAAGTTATAGAAATAACACTACGTATTCTCTAGGTATTCACACTACGGATAACTAGTTTTCAATTGACGTTTAAATTTATGTTAATATTGTTTTTGTAAAAAAGTTCCAAAAAATAAAAAATTCAAAAATATATTTAAAAAATTAATTAATTATATAGTTAGAGTATTGCAGTCCTTCTAGGAAGTTGAAAATATCACCAATCGATAGAGAACTCTCGATTTAGATAATAAAAATTTTTTAAAATTTTAAAATAACGGCTCCTTCCCCTCTTAAAAAGGTGATACGCATGCTCTGGAACACGTGGTATACGTATACAAAATAATCAAATTTTACGTGAAAAAATAACCTATAAAATTCAATTAAACGTAACATAAATGTGATTAATAAGTATTGAAAGCTGTCTAAGTAATTTTATTTCATCGTTTATAATTTAGATATAATGTTCTTGATAAATAGGCAAAACATAGTTCTGTACTACATGTCTGTACTACATGCATGTTTCTGTACTACATCTGTAAAAATGTTTAAATTAAATATGCAAACTGAAATAATCGGTGTTGGAAATTTCTCTCAAAATTAATTATCAAAGAAAATACATACTTATAATTTGAGATATATCTACTGATTTTTGGATTTAAAGACATCGAACTGAAATATTTTTTTTTACTTTGTCTCAAATCCATAATCTGTAACTTTAAGTAAGGTCGCATATGGTGAATTTGTTTCTCAAAAAATGTTTGACCCGTCTTCTGCATTTATTAATTTTTGTGTTCGTTTCTAAAAAATTCTGCATTTGAATGTATTATTTTCTGACTTTAAATTTCCAACAGTTTTCCATTTTTGACCTGTACAATCAGATAACATAATAAATAAAAAACAAAGAAATCAATAAAATGTCAATATTTCAAATATAGACAAGTGAAAACGAAAACCTAAATAAAACCTAAAAGAATGAATTAAGAATTTCTGGGATAAATTTAAATAAATCACAACCTTTGGATACTACTTCATCTACATCTGATAAATTTTATCATCTTCATCATCTTCATCAATTAAATAAAACACTGGAAACATGAAAAAAATGTAGCATTTTTTCTGTTCGTTTGTTAAATATAATGAGTACAGAATTCTGTTTTGAAGAAAAAACTGAATTTTATTCGGGAAACGAATTGACCGTTAATTTTTGAATAATCATTTCATTTTATTTCATTTTATTACGACAAGCCTAAACTAATAATTTCAAAACAGGATAATAATTTCACAAGATTTCGTCAAACGAAAACATAAATTTCAAAAATTCAAAATAAATTTAAAAATATCGAAAAACAAGAAAAGGAAAACTAAAATTATTTAATCTATGTAGTATTAATTTATAAAATGAACAAATTATAAAAGGATTAGAATTGTGTTATAAAGAAATTTAAATAAAAATAATAATTTAATTTCCGTTTCATATTTTTGAACTAATTGTAGCTGTGCTTCATTTTTTATTTATAAATAGAAAAATTAAAATAAAAAAAAAACAAATCTTTAAAAAAAAATAATAATAAAGAACGTAAATATTTATTAAAACTAAACAATAGAATTACTCACTTTAGATAGAAATGTACAAATACTACTCGATTACGAAATAGTTGGTTCATTTATTTATTTGTTTTGAAATATAATATTTACTTATGTCTTATTATCACGTACAAGTAAGTAATAAATTTCCCATCCCGTCTACTAAAGGTATGTTCACAGGTATTAGAATAGTAACAGTTGAACTAGAATAACAAATGTAGATTGGTTTACTAGTACATACTTTAAATAATAATAATTTCATTAAATTGAGATGGAAACTTATACTCTAAAAGAAAATGGAAAAGTACAAAAAGAAGAGGTCATATTTCAAATTTTGAATCTGTAAATGTAAAACTTATAAAATTTATTTTTTTGAAATAAATATTTAAATGAAATTGAAAAATTAAAATAAATTAATTTACGATCATTATTTAATATTTTCTTCATATACTTCAAATTTTTTGTTTACAGAAATATTCAAATTAATGATCAAGACATTTCGATGCTCACTACTTTATCAACGTGTTACCTCATATTTTCTTTTCATAACATTCTAAAATCTCAATAAATGTGCATAATTAAGAAATATAAAACTGTAATTTGTACATAAATTTTGCGTAACATATCTTTCTAATTAAATGTGAACCATTTTATGTCTAGTCACAAATAAATAAACGAATATCTTCTGTTGAAATGGCCTTACTTCTTTAAAGCACTAAATTATTTTGAAATTATATTCCCATAGACCCATACTTACTTTAAAATTTTAAGTTTGAGAAGAGTAACCATTTTAGTATTTCATCTTCCTTTCATTCTCTAATCACATTTGAAATACAATTTTTATACAATTCTATACAATTTTCTAAAAATTTATCACCAATTGGAATAAATTAAAAAAATATATATATATTTCATACACAGAACATATAGAACATACTGAATATTCATATGAATATAATAAAATAGTATGTATTAGGTTAAAATTGAGATTCTGCCATAGATTTTAAAATTAATTTTCAAATTTATCTTCCCAATAAATTATATTAATTTGATCTAACCAACTATTTTACTATTGAATAGTGTTAAAATTATACAAAAAATAATTTTGATAAAAATATATTTACAAAAGGATAATTTGGAATAAAATCGTTATTATAGATATTCGTTATTTACAAAACAAAAAAAAAAAAAATACTTAATAACATTTTTCAATTTTGAATTATAACA
Organism: Argyra leucocephala; assembly: GCA_963942445.1. Classification (NCBI taxonomy): domain Eukaryota; kingdom Metazoa; phylum Arthropoda; class Insecta; order Diptera; family Dolichopodidae; genus Argyra; species Argyra leucocephala. The sequence continues at coordinate 77,442,368 of OZ012680.1, read as the reverse complement.
CTCAGATAATTTTATTGGCAGACTTCATTGTGTAGATAGTAGATACATACTATTGTTTATGGACTTTTTATCTCTGAGAAAAAGTATCAGATTTCGTGTAAAATATTTAAAGTATGTAATCCTTTGAAGAATAAACAAAAAAACATAAAATTTTTGTATATAATTTTGAAGTGTTTTAATTAAATATTTAATTTTATTCGTTTGAGTGTTAATTTCGATTATTTTAATTAACATTATTTTCGCATCGTATTAAAATTTTTTTATACAAATAAATCTAAAGGAATTAAATTTAAAGGTATATCAAAATTTGTTTTGGCTCATATTTCGGATTAGGAATTATATTTGTGAAAAAAATTGATTTCAAATAAAAAAATTTAGAAATAATAAAAAACGATTAAACCGTTATAAATCTAGGCTTTGGGAAATAAATATTTTTTTATTTTATTTAAATTGCATTTAAGAACGACAACGACAACATCATTGATTTGAAATACATAAAATAATTAAAAAAAAAATAATACATAAATTATTTTCAGAAAATCATTTGTAAAAAAATTCAAATCTAATTATTATGCGCAAGTAAATCTATTATAATTTCTATATATATGTTTATGTATATTAATATTATATAATATAGTTAAATATCCAAAATTAATTTAATTTTTATTTTGTAATAACAACACTTCCATCTAGTTGCCGTATAAATTTTAATATTAAACATTTTATTTGATAAATTGATTTATATTTACATAAAAAATATAAAGATATAACAAAAAATTGATTATTTAAATTAAAATGAATTGAATAATTAATTTATAATATAATTACTAAAACTACATAATCTAAAAATTTAGCAATTTTCATGTATTTTTTCTTTTTTTTTTAATAAAAATTATTTAAGTTTGTGAAAGAGAATATGGAAAATATTTTTATTTTGAGACCATGATAAATGTTTCTTTTTTTTTATAAATTTTTGTTATTTTATAATCTTTTTTTAATTTAGTTGTCGAGATCAGCTTAATCCAATTTAAATGTACATTTTGTTTTATTATGTAAATTCAACAAGCATGGATATATTGCAAAAATGCACAAATTTTCAAAGTAGTAAACCGTGTGCATTTATCCGATTTCGACTGTAGATTGTTGTAATTGCATCTATACAAAAAAAAATTGATTCTTTTTAAAAGTCTTTTATTGTCTATTGTTAAAAAGAAAGTTAAAAAGTTGATCACAAAATTATTATATATTGGAAAATTGCAGTTTTTGTATACTTCGGGAAACTCAACCAATATTACTACTGTGTTCTTAAAAAAGGCTCAATCTGAATTAAATAATAAACAAAATTACAAATGTTTTATTGTGTCCTTCTTAAATTATCTCGTCAAATACCAATGTTTTACTTTGAGTTTTTAGTACAATGCAAGAGTCTGTTATATTTAATTGCGTTTCAATAACAATTTTAAATTATTATCTTAAAAATAAAAGTAAAAAAATTATTATTATCAATTACTACTAAGAGACACCAATTACAACAATTAACATGAGTAGTTATTTGTCTATTCAAATGAACATTCATATATTGGATCCAGAGTATGGAATAAAATTCGACAAAAGTACATTATATATCTGACATTTTGCAAATTACCCAATCATTTTCGAATTTTCGAATTGTTAATCAACTATCAATCGCAAAAAAAATTTTTTATATGTTTTATTCTACTATCTAAAATTGGAATAAAAATATATGTGATAAAAAATATTCTAGTTCTATAACTGCGAATAGAAAATAAAAATATATCTAATTTTTGAGATTGTGTTATAGAATTTTTATTCAGAAAATTTCACCGATACATGCTTAATTGCGTCATCATGATCAGAATTTTCTTTAATCTGGCTTATTTATCTTAATTCTCATTTTCAAACTTAAATTTTTATTTTTTATTTCTCATATTTTTATGTATATTTGCCTTTTTTTTAAAATATAAAGCGCCAACCTTCGAAATATTTTCAATAGCTAGTTACTTAAAAAAAAATAAAATAAAATAAGCGTACTCATGATTAAATTATTCTTAGATATTAAACGGTAATATAATAAACAAAATTAATCAGGGTACATTACGATACCTTGATGCAATATTCATTTTGTGTCTAATAGTAATTACCATAAATATCGAATTCATTTAATCACGAATACCCAAATATTTATACCGAAAATTCTTCCTCTTTTTGATATATTATTATATCAAAATAAAAGTGTTTTCAAATGCAAATTATAATTCTTGTTTTATAAGAAATATTTAGGAATAAATGTAAAAGAAAATATATATATTAAATATAATTATGTAATTAATATTAATTAAAAAAGAATGACACACGTACTACTTGCATCCAAATTTCATTTGTTAAAGTTTTTCTCTCAAACACATATTATTATAAACAAAATATTAATTATAAAAATATATATACTTAATTAATTAATTTTTAATAATAAACAAATTTAATTTTAAATTTAAATAAAAAAAAAACAAAAACAAAAAGTATAAGAAAAAATGTAGGGGTCATATACAACTAATATAATATGTATATATATACATATTAAATATACATATTAAATAGATAGTTAAGCAAATGCATATTTTGAAAAAAAAAAATAAACAAAATTAAAAATATTAAGTAAATTGAAATAAAACTAAAACACAAAACAAAAAAGATATTAATTTAATTAAATAAAATTTAAAATTGAATTTAAAATAAGGAACCAACAAACATAAATATTATAGAATATAATAACAAAAAAAAAATTCAAAAAAGAGCTGTTTTTTGGCAGAGTTACTTTTATTAAAAAAAAAAAAAAAAAAAAAAAAAAATACAATTTATTCTCACAAATAAGAATTTCTTTTGTTGTAAAATAATTATATACAAAATATAAAAGTATATAATAAAGAATTTTTTCTATATAATGTACATGTGTACCATTGCTAATAAAATTGAATTAAATCGTAATTTTTAAATTACAGAATTAAATCAGAATTTAAACCGAATGTCATCATTTTGGAGCATTATAATAATACATAGTGATGCACAATAATCGTGTAATTATATGCCAGTTGAATGACATTTCTTATAAGTTTTATACAGACCTCGTACATTTTTTATGAATATAAAATTGTTGATGAATTGATTTAATATCTGCAGAATATCGGATCCGTTATTTTCTGTTATATATAATAAATGTGAAAGTTGATAAATAATTAATCCTTACCCACTTGTATTTCTTTCTAATATCGGATTCCTTAATTTATGTTTTGGTTTATTTGTTGTGTAATGTTTTATACGACTTACAAAAAAGTCTTCAAATTATCAAACTAATGAAATACATTCCTAAACGGTGCTCGGAATATACTGCATTTGGTAAGTGAATTCCGAAAGAGTGATTGATATTATATATAATTAATTAAATAAATCATTCCAGTTTCCAGTTAGCAAAATATCATTCCAGTTATCTTGTAAAATAAATATTTTACAATTTTTAAATAAAATAATATTTAGAAAAAAAATTTAACTAAACCACTTTTATTGGCAGAGGAGCACATTTACATATATTGTACGAATACGAAGCGTCAATAATATATAGAAATTATTCATTTTTATTATTAATTTAAAGGGTTGTAATTGGCACAATAGAAACCGTTCACTTCAAATTTCAATAATTTCAACCAATATAAAATTTTATAAAATCTTAAACCTAAAATCAAAGAAAAAAAATAGTATGTACTGAGTATCTTACTTTTTGCTGCATGAAAGTAAATTAAACAGTTCATTAAAAATTTAAATTAAATGCAAAATTAATATTAAAAATATTATTAAAAATTTTAAAAATAAAATTTTATTAAATAATTCAAATTTGAAGGTTGGCGAAATATTGCTTGTAATTTTCTCTTTTTTCATATTAAATTAAATTTTCGGTTTAACTGCATTGCAGGAATTCGTTCGATTCTGAGTCGTGTTTATTTTTCAAAAATAAAACATATTTTATTTAATTATCAATATTAAAATTATTTTGCTCTTTTATCAACTTCTTAACTATATTCTATATTCTACGTATATCTATGAACATATAAATATGAACATGTATGAATATAGAAATTTAAAAAAAAAAAACACAATTATTCTTTTCATGTACTGTTTGCTGATTTGTTGCTACTATTCATCCGTATTTCGAGTGCAAATCAAAAAAATATAAGATGAAAAAAAGAAGGAAAACAAAGGTTCATATTTCGCCAAATTATCAGAAACATAAACTTATCCTTTTTACAAAATAGAGAAAAGCAAATATAGAATTAAAATTAATATTGAAAATTTGTGGATATAAAATGTATAGAAATATAATATTTGAGTAAATATTTCATTTTTTTTAATATGTAATATATATGTAAGTATGTATTAGGAGATTTGTCAGCACCGGTCCAAAATCCTATCACCTACTACTACTTTTTACATTGTTTTGTTCAAAGGGAGCAAATCAATCAGCATTTAAAAAAATACCAAAAAAGACAATGCATTTAATAATTGTATTGATATTATAATTTTGAACATCATAAATAAAGTTTTAGTTGTAAGTGTGTAGAAATACGTTATGCTAGCGTGTTTTAGATGATATAAATACACAAATAGTTATATAAATACACACTGAAGTCAACAAAAAATGTTTAACTAAGTTAATTAAAAACTTTGTATGACTTTTTTTAAAATTATCGTCAATGTTAATTTGACTATAACAAAATCCAACTGAAGATGCAATTACTGCCTTATAATTTCATTATAAACTATTAAAAGCCTTTTAATTGAAAGCGATTCACTCTGCTATAAGATTCTATTATTTTCATTTTAAGTCAATATTAATCAATAACATAACAATTATTACACGAGAAATTTTAAATTTAAATAGAGAAAATATTTAATTTTCTTTTGTAAATAATATAAATTTAATTTAAAATCTGTCATTATTCCTGCAATGTGGTTGTAAGTATTTCTGATTAAAAATAATATCAGTTATCTTGTAAATATATTTGTAAATAAGTTTTTATGCTTTTTTAAATTATCAAAATAAATCTCTTTGATACTAAACTTTCTGTAAAGTTATTTATTTATTTTTTTTTTTTTTAAATTTCTGGAATACCTTTTAACGTTCTGATTTTGAGTGCGAATGACAAAAAAATTATTATATCATTTTAGAAATATAATTAATAAAATTTGTAATTGTTCACATAACATTTTTTAGTTGAAAATAGCTTTAGCAGCAGAAAGCGTAAAAAAATATTTTTTTTTATTATATCGAAAAGCACTGTAAAATAATGTTTTCACCATATTATAAACAAGGGCAAACATAAACTCCTTTTGACATCCATTATCTGAATTTTAAAATCTATAAAACTTTTTATAGTATTATTTTTTACTAGCGTTACAGATTGGATACGTTATATACTATATAAAAAATATTCTAACTTTAAATGATTATTCCCAAAGTAAATAAAATTAAAAATTAGATACATATATGAAATAGAAAATCTCCTTTAGTAGAAATATTAGTGTTGAATTTGCTATACATTTTTATATTCACAATTTTTTTTTTACAAAAATTAATTTATGAAAAAATAAAAGGACCCTAGAATTTGTCTTAAATAAGATGTAGTAAAAACAAAAAATACAAACCATTAAATAATAAACACAAATTTTATTATATATAAGAGTAAATATAAATTTAAATAATATAAAAGGAAAACTTATAAAAATTAGTTTAAGTGAAGCCATTTTGTGACTGCTTAAGAAACCATTTTGGTTTTTTTTCTTTAGTTATCTAAACAACAAATTTTTATTTTAGAAGAAAATAAAAAAAATTTATATATAAAATGTTAAAAAAAAAAAATCAATAAATTAGGAATAAAAATGAATTTTAAAAAATTTGAGAAAAAAAATACAAAACACAAAAGTTAAAAAAAAAAAATTTAAATTGTAAATTTGTATTTTGAACGAATCCACCCTTAGATGATAGGTAAAATTTAATTTTAAATTATAATATTATAAAAATTGAAAGAAAAAAAAAGAAAAAACAACACAATAAAAAATTATATAAAGTTATTATCTGCTTATCTAGTTAACTTAATTTTAAAAATAATTTTGAAAAATTTTATATTTTAAGATTTACTTTTTATAATTTTCATGTTTAATTTTTTTTTTATTTCTTTGTCCAAATTTAGCTTATTTTTATATTTCAATGCCCTATATGTATACATATTATCCATTTATATATATAGATTAGTTCAACATTAGGATGAATTGTTTTAAAATTTTAATCTTAATTTTTATTAGTAATACGATATACATATATTTTAATTTTTTTTTATATTATTATTATTCTTATTATCATTAATTAATTTTTTATTTTTAATTAATTGTATTAATTGATAGTTTATAAACTCAATAATTTACATATTATTCATTTAAGGAAATAATAATTTTTAAATTAAAATTGTTAAATTTACACTTTTTATTGAAGATTTATTTGTAAAGTTTTTATTTTAAAAATACAGTGTAGCTAAAAATAACGAAATATGCATTTTTTGAACTTTAGTAAATTGCTTAATGAATATTTCCAAATTAAATTGATAACAAATTAAAACTATGAAACTAGATATATCGATCTAGTAGAAGTCTACTTAATTATTATTAAAAATAAAAGGTAGTAAGAAACTTAAAAAAATTGAAAACATAATTTTAATTTTTTATTATACCTACTGTATGTACTTAAATTATACAGAATGAAAATCATTTATTTGTTTAATTCAATCTTTTAACATTATTTTGTAATCAATTTTTGTTTAATTAATTGTAATTAAGTATAAATAAAAAAAAACGAAATTATTTGGTATATTTTTATTTAATTAAATAATTATAATTTAATTTTACATTTGTTAAATACAACACAAAAATAAAATTGAAAAATCTATTAAAGGATCCTTTCAATTACTGAATACAATTGTGTGCCGTAATATTTATCATAGTTGAATTCGAAAAAAATACAATTCTGTTAAAACGTCCATCGAAAAGTTTGAAGTCTCAATGTGCTATTGTGCTATTGTACAATATATACTATATCTTATGTATTAAGTAAGTTTCATCTATTTGTGGTGTTCAAAGTTTACTATAAAAAAAAATTGGTAATATGAAGGCATTTTCATAAACGCATATTGCTCTTTTTTAGTCATGTCATTTGTTCAAAAATAGTTCATTCATAGATTTAAAGTTTTCAAATTTCATTGGAAAAATTGAATGACTCATATATGTTATAAAATTTAAAATCCGTTGGATCAATTAGTTTATTATTATTATTATTTATTGAATGTAATATAAATTTAACACAATAGTGATTTACAAGCATTAGCGACCAGGGCTATTGACTTTTGATATTTTTGAACTTTTTTTTTTGTTAAATTTAAAGGGATAACTGTTTTGTTGATAATTGGATAAAATAATAAAATAAAGTTACATTTTCTTATTAACAATTAAAATGACACGAAAATTAAAAAGAAACTGTTTCATTGTGTTAAAAATTATTATTTTAAATTTGCAAACCATCATCAACAATACAAAACGTGGAATTATAGTTCGAAACAAATTGCTGTGTCCATAAACGCCAATAAGCTATCGCAGTATTGCTAATATTTCGATCAACAAAAGTCATATGGCCAAAGTCAGCAATTGTTATTTGTAATGTCATCGGACGTTTATGAAAATAAATTTTTTACAAGCTTTCTTAATTTTTTATGTACTTTGAAATTTTTCAGTGAGATATTCAATAAATTGTTTAACATAAATATTTGTATTTTGTTCACTGAATTAACTTGGTATGATAGAATCTCTCTAAGAATCTCTCACTAAAATTGTATTGAATCAATTTACATCAAGATTTTGGTGAAACAATTAATATTTGAAGTTTATACTATTAATTCATTTCAAAACAATTTTTTAAAACTTTGCGGTGTTGTTATAATATTTAACTTGATAAGTGGTCTTTCATTTGATCGTGTAATAGCGTAGGAAAAGGAGGAAAAGGAAAATAATTTTATTTAAAAAAAAAAAAAATCATTTTTTCAGTATTTGTGAGGATCTTTTAAATGTTGGTATAAAAAAAAAATAAATTGTAATATTTAAAAGGATTAGAAATAAGAAAAAAAAAACTTAAAATATGCATTTTTTTTTTTAAATGTATTACAAAATTAAAAAAGAAAACTGAGCTCATCACATTTAATATTTAAATAAAAATTATTCTAAGAAAAATATTGAATACTTAAGTTAAATATTTAATTTTTAACTATTCTAATTTTATTTTTATAAATAAATATTATTAAATAAGAATAAAAAATATTATATAGATAATTAAAAATGCAAATAGAAATAAAAAAAAAATTGTACTTACTAAAAAAATTATAAAATCGATATTGAACGAAAACAAAAAAAATATTAAAATTTATATATAATATGTTTTATTTACAAAAACAAAAAAAAAACAAAAAAATTATTTTAATTTTTTGTTCATTTTTAATTTAAATTTAAAATTAAGAAATTATTAAAAAAATTAATAAAAAATATATTGCGAATATCGCAAATAAGTTTTATATATTATGTTCATTAAAACAAAAACAAAAAAAAACAAACAAATTGATAAATAAATTTAATAAGATTCTTATTTTTATTAAAAAAATACCTAATGTATTTTATTTCAAAAAATCAGATTTTTAAAATTTTAATGCAGTTAGAAAACAGTTGGACGCTCCCAGGACATTATATAAATATAAAATTTTTCATTGCTAAGTCAGTACTTGTGGAAAATTTCTTCAATCAAGATTTACTGAACTTTAGTCTGTGTATAGAATCTGATGTTATTTGGGTTGTTGTAGAAACAATACAAAACCACAGACTTCATTTTTCGGTCTGCCATTTTTTGAAAAAAATATCGTCATATTGGTTATTTTAAAATTGGATAGTCTACTCTATTCTAGAATTTATCGTGAAACTATACTATTTAAGGTAATTGTTATTATATTTTTATTTTTAACATCTTTCAGCAGTATAAAATCTTAGTGAAACCAGCTCTGAAGGTCAGAAGAAAAAGGATTAAGAAAAGAAAATCAAACAAATAGGTTTTGATGGAAGAATTTTATTTCAGTTATATACCCCACAGATGGTGTTACAAGACAATGATGATGATGACAACGATGAATCAGTTTTGAACAGATGACGTGACTAATGAAGTAATTGAAAATACCTGAATTCTAATGAAATATAACAATTTAATATAAGGTTTTTACCGATCTCGAATTCTTATTAAAAATTTTATTTGCTACATTCAAAGAAACATAATTTAAATTTAAGTTAAAACACGAAGAAGACGAAAACTTGTTTTATAAACTGAACTCTAAAATAAAAGGTGCAAAATAACTTAAATGTCAATGAAGCGATCTAACAGTTTTTCTAAGCGGTATAAGAAGAGCAACTACTAAGCAACAAAATTGTATATGTTACTATATATACTTTTATGCGTTATTTCTGCTGCAAAAATGAAAACACAAAATTTCGCAATAACATTTTGCGTGTATTTTACTTAAATTTCTCAAAATATAGAATCAATGCACAGCTAGTTTACAATTCTACATGATTTAAATATATTATACATCTATATTATAATACACAAGAGCACGATTAGTGAAGGCACACTTCGTGGTTTTTCGTGTGCTCCGTTTTTTTTTCATTCAATCAATCAGCGATGATGTAGGCTATAGCGATCAAAATCAATTTTATTTTATCTATATTATAATACAGAACAGCACGATTTTGAAGGCACACTTTTCGTAGTTTTTCGTGTGCTTCTTTTTTTTTCATTCAATCAATCAGTGATGATGCAGGTCGTGGCGATCAAAATCAATTTTTATTTTATGTGTATATTTTGGGTAAACAATTTTTACAAGATATTAGCTGAGTTGGTTAAATCATCATTTAATATCAGAAATTTTTGTCGATTCTCTTTGGAGTCAAATTCTTTTTATTTATTTTTTTATTTATGGCATTTGGTTTTTTGCACTTTTAGTAGGAAAAAAAATTAATTAGTAGGATAATATTATTAATATAGGTTTTAATATCACAAAATTTAGTGAGTTCGGTTCTCTATTAATTCAATTTTTTTTATATTAAAAAAATATTTTTTTTATATTGTGTACTATAATATTAATTTTTATAATACAATATAATTAATAAAAAAAAAAATATTTTTTTAATATAAAATAAGTAATTTTTAATTATTATTTTATTTTTATTATTCTCTTCTCAATTATTTCAACAAAATACGAAACCGTTTAGCTTAAAAAAATCTAAGCATACAAATTATGTATACTTATTACTTATCCATACATGGAATGTATTCACAGTTGACAGTTTTGACTTGTTTTTGACCCTATGATCTATATTATCATTACATTATACCAATTAGCATTTATCCTACCTATATATGGATACTCAAACAGCTAAAATGTAGGTACAATAAATATAATATAATTTGTACTATATTTTGGTTAGGAAATCTTATTAGTATATTTGTGAAATGTTATGTTTGTATCTATGTTAAAATTTTACTGTTCAAATTTATTTTGCAGATTTTATAATATTTAATTTTAATAAAAAGAAACATATCTTAATTTATAACTAAAAAGTAAATTATAAAAAAAAAGTTATAAATAGGTACCTTTTTTTATTTAAATAAACAATAAAATAAACTTTTCATTTCATTTAAATTATATTTAATTATATTTATATTAAATTTATTTTTTAAATGTAAAAAGTTTTGAAAAAGTTATTAAAATATCTTACATACATACATTGTATATGTATATTATTATAACTTTATGATAAAACTGACAATTTATTTAAAAACAAAACTAGGAGCAAAATTATATATTTATTAAAATCTACATAAAAAACCATCTGACGGCCAATAATCAAACTAAAATTTAAAGTACATACAAGAAAAATAGTCAAATATTAGGTTTATTCAGTAACCTGTTCCAGATAGATGAAAATAGTTATCCGTTGAATAATTACTTTAATGACATAGTCATTTGAAAATACATCTTTTATGTTTAATTTATAGATTGAAATCGTACGGCTCACATCTGAACCATCTAACAACCGATATTCATTATTATTTATAAAGTAGACTAAGCAAAATTATATATTTTTTTAAATTTTTTTTAATTTTTAATTAGAAATTTCAATTTAAAATTTCACCCCATGTAAGACATTTTAACATACATCCATACAAAAAAAAAATTTTTTAAATAAATTATTATTTACGTATGCGGTTATTTTTTAAGTAAAATCAATTCAAAAGTAAAATATGGTATTTACCTACCAAGGATAAATTGAAATGATGGATACAATTCATAATGAAGCTGATTTTCCATTAAACCGTATAGCAAATCTGAGGTATATCTATATGATTTCATTAGTTGTATTCCTTTTTCAATTTAAAATTATTTCGAAGTAATTTGAATTACTTCGAAAATGGAATGATTGAATTTTTTTAAAACAATTATTTTTTTTATAAGAACAAAAATATAATATTTATTAAATCTACATAAAAACCCATCTGTCGTTAAATAGAAAAATAAAATTTAAAGTACTTCAATAAAAAAATAAAATATATTCATTCGCTAAATTGTTAATATTTCAGTAAAATATTAGGTCTACTCAATTACTGTTCAAGAATGATCTAGAACGATTTCGAATAAAAAAAATTGTTATGTTCAGTAGTTTCCGTTAATTTAGCTTTTTTGCTTTTTTTGAAAGTGCTCTGATCGTTCTTGAGTAGATTGTTTAAAGTAGTTCTAAATTGATCTGTTTTGTTCCGAAGCTTTTTGTGCAAAAATTTTGTAGATATATCTTTTTTAATTTCAGCACCTGAATGGTCAAGAAAATTTTGAACATTTGACATGTTTAAAGTATCTGAAAACAATGTATAGAATAATAATATTAATAGCAAACAAAAAAATAAAAATTGCTCAAAGTTTTAGGTTAATCTTTATAAAATTAACTCTTTTATTTATAAAATAAAAAAAAAAATATCAGATATAGAATGAAAATTATTTTATAAGAATTTATTAGACATTAATTTCCAGTAAGTCTTGCATATGCATAAACAATCAATAAATCACAAGGTCATACATTTATCTCCCTCAACCTACTTTCATTCATGGTCAGCTTTGCACAATCCACTGCTCTAAATTAAAATTCTAGCAGGACCAAGACAGGGGAAAACTACTGACAATGTTGCATACCAGGAGGTTGACAATATGACAATGTTGCATATCAGGTCTAGAATACTTCGTTTTAAAACTCACTTATAATAATTGGGAAACGGTACTAATCCATAGGTATGATCAATGGTTTGTTAAATTTATCGGAAACTATTTTTTAATGTTATTCCAACACACTTTTTCCCAATTAACGCGAACAATCAAATAATCGGTTAATAATATCAGTTATGGTAAAGGGTTTCGGTGGTTTTAGTGGGTTAGAGTTCTACATAGCTAAGTAACTACATGCGCGGTCTGCTTAGTATTTATCGAAGCTTTCACCTTCCCTCGAGAAATAAAAAAATAATAAAAACAAATTAAATCTTACAAAAAATGTTTAATGCTATATGACATTTTTTTAATTTTATTTTAAAATTAATATTAACTTGAAATTTTGAACATTTTTTACTTTATTGTGGTTTGCTATTAATATTACTATTCTATATATTGTTGTCACATACTTTCAACGTGTCAAATGTATAATTGTATTAAAAATCATTTTATTGTGCCGTTTCACAGAAAAATTCCTTTCTTTTGCTCGATCGGGTATATGTACCCGGGGGTTTCTTCTAGTACTTTTATATTAACTTACCAGTGCTTATTTATTTATTCATTTATAGGTTTACTTGGTAGGTAGGTTAGAATTTGTTTTTTAATATTAAAACCAAACGCAAAAAGAAAAAAAAAATTTTGTTTAAAAAATGTATAGATAGAATTCTGAAATTTGCACAGTTACTCATGATCAAACGGTACTCTACAAAGACACGGGAGAGTACAAACGGTACTCTACAAAGCTATGGAATGACAGGTTCGGGTTTCTGCCGTACAACTCCTAGGATGTTTCAGGCATATTTCAAAAACCAATTGTGTTACAGGCATGAACATTTACACTGAATTGAATTGAAATTTATTTCTCATGCATATAAATATGGATGCAAAAGTTTTTTGACCCTTTCTTTAGCATCTACACTGAGCTACTCTTTCTAGGGCTAGTTTTGTTTCGATAAAAGTATATGATAAAAATTTTTATTTCTACGTTATTATTTTATTTACATTAGATATTTTAACAGTACACAAATACTTGTACAATACGAGCTTGTAATTAATTTCCTCTGAACGTTATTTATCAACACAATAATTTTAATTAATGAACGATATTAGAATCTAGAAATTTATATTATATTATTTTTATTTAATAGTAAATTATTTATCGTTTACACTTACTTAATAAACTAAAATAATATCAGGTCGGCTCTCTGCGACTATTGTACATATATTATATTTGAGGTAGAGTTGGGTAGGTAATTGAATTAAAATTATTTCTCAATTTTTATTTAATTTTAAACCTTTATTTATTCAATATTATGTATTTATTAGTAAATCATTATAAAATTGTTTATTACCAAAAAATTGTTTTAATAATAATATAATTTAATTAAATTCATAATTATGGATAATATAGCCTCCCATAACATAATTACATTTTTTTTTACATTTTTTTTTTTAAATATAGATTGTTTGCTAATAGAATTCAATTGAATATTTTCTAGGTTAATGATAATTTTCAGTACACTTAATATAAACCAAAGTAAAATGAGTTATATATATAAATATAGCTATGTATGTATGTATGTAATTTTTTGTATGTTTATAGAATAAATTACTTTAGAAAATAAATTATTTTTTTCACATTCCATAAAACATATTTATTTTAAATTCTATAAATTTTCTATGTTATATTAAATTTCCATATTTATTTTATAGCGAATCGATTTCATTTATTTTTACGACACAAGTATACAAATTTTGGCGGGAAATTATTTTATGTGAATTTGGAAAAAATATTGAATAAAAAAATTAGCTGTTCCTTGCACCACCTTGGTTCTATTAGACTATTAGCTGAATTCGAATCGTGTGATCTCTGGTAATGAGCCAGATGACGTTTTTTAGGTTTATTAGAGAATTGTAAGTTTTTTGGTACATCACACAGGGGTAATAATACCCTCATCATGATTCTCGAATCGAATGTGAGTCGAAGCGAATATGCTAGTCGAACGTTCGCGTAAATGTGATCCCGATTCGCGAATAAATTTATTCGCTGTGGAAAATCGTTGCTAAAATAACACTTGAAAATGAAATATGTTGACAAGTATATTTAGATTAATAAAAAACTTTCAGTTGAATAAAGATGCATTATTTCATATTTTAAATTCAGTGAAACATAAATTGAAGCCTTAAATTAGAACAAATTGAATATATTACCAACAGTAATATTAGTCTGTGCAATACGATGAAAGAAATTATCACTGGCAATAATTAAGAGTTTCAATTGGTTCGGATATATTTACTGCTATTTTTCATTTTAGGTTTCTTCAAGTGTATTTGAATTTGTAACAACACTTAGAACGGCTCTCTAGATTAATTTGGATTCTCTGGATTTTGTTCTTTGCTCAACAGAGCATCGACAGCTCGTTCCTACGCCTGTTGTTTTTATATATTTTTTTTTGCAATACCTGTAATCATATTATTTTTGTTTTACGGTTGTCACTTAAATTTTTAGTATTAAGTAAAACGTATTAAGAACGTACTAAGTTCGCTTCGCAAATCATGATCGCATGACAGGGAATTCGTATACTTATACGTTTGATTCGAGAATCATGATAAGGGTATAAATTTTTTTTAACGTGTTCTTTACATGAAAATTTCTTTACTCAGCGACCATTTGGCGAGTTATGTGGTAAGTTACAATTGAATATCTGGTTTTTCTAATAAAGTGTTGAACTTTGTGTTAACCCTCAACATAAATTAAAAGCAATTTATGGTTTTCCTATTTAATTTTTTCGAATTTTGTAGTTTTGGTATTTTACAAATTGCTTAGCCCGAAATTAGAAGATACTTTTTAATCAAATCATAGTGCACAACTTTTACAAAACTATATATAAAAGAATTAACAGTTTTTTTTATTTTGTTAAATTTAATTAATGTATAAAAATATTCAAGTTCTAATACTGTTCATTTTAAATATTCTAAACGTACTTTTTGATTTATTTTACCATTATTTCGAGTGCTAATTAATTAAAATTTTAATTTAATTATTCATCAGGAACATAAGGCATTCAATAAACAATTATTAATATATTCAAATATAATATTAATTGCAAATTCGTATTTAATATTTATTTTTTATGTTTTGATAAATTGAAGGGGACTGCCACTATCATTGTCGAATCACATGTCGAAAAATATTAAATTCATTTTAAAAAATTTAATTTTTCTCAATTTTAAATTTTAGGAAAAATATATTTGATCCAAAGAAATATTTATGAAATTTTACAAGTCATTATGTTTACTTTTATATTTAATACAGCCATAGAAAATCGATTAACTAACGTCACACTAACAGTTGATTAGTATTTATTTGTAACTGAGTTTAAATGTATTTTGATATACGAGTCTTGGATTAAATCAAAATATGGGTATAGGATTCTACAAAATATCAGAATATTTTCATGTGGTTGTCAAATATAATGTTATTATATAGATCATCCTTATTATTTTTATTAGACGCTCCATTTCTTCTCTGTCAAATTTTGATTGTATACTGATTTCAGTTAAATCAACTTTTAAATTAGAATTATTTTCTAAAATTATTATATAATAAACATTACTTATTCTTAAGTTATAAGATTATTAGGTATTTATGGTTGGAAAGCGACAGAGAAAGCTCTGCCTGTAGTTCCGTAACTGTTCTTGCTACCAGCACATTACACCTCCTCGTGATAACTACTGGTAACTGAATACCGAGAAGGTGAGGAAGGAATTGATTTAGAGCTGACTTTAATAGTTCCTGACAATTTTAGTTTCAGGCTAAGAAATATGGGCTAGAGGAGCAAACTTCGAAAACAAAAACGGTAACTGAAGATTTTTGGCCAACGTTCCCAGAAATCGTCAATTAAAAATGCTCATGCACGCTCGCTCAAGAAAACAAAAGCTCTCCTCAGTTTCAATAGGAAACAGGTACGTGTATTGGCAGCGATAATAACAGGCTATTGCCTAATAAAGAAGCGTCTTTTTAAAATGGGTCTAACCGAAAACAACTTATGTAGATTATGTGAAATAAAGGAAGAATCTATTTAACTTCTACTCTGTGAATTCGAAAAGCTCACTCGTCGCGGACTTCGCTACCTGAGAAGAACAATAGGACCTATCCAGCATACCATTGAAGAATATGCTAAGTGCAATTACAAAATCAGGTATTCTTGAGGATTCAGAGGACTAACTTACTAGCACTAACAAACACAGGTAATCACAATAATCACCATTTGCGGCTTGATATAGGGACAGATTCCCTTCCAAAATTACATTTACAATTTTGATCCAAGTTCAATTTCTTTACTTTATAAATACCGATATTTTTACATAAAATTTTTAGTTTGTCTAGAGTTTTTATGCAGTCGGTTTTTGAGCGAAACGAATATTGTAATGAGTTTTTTAATAATTTCGAATTATAATAGTTATAATTTTCAAAAGATTATTTGTTAATGATGAAATTTTGTTTAATTGTTATAACGCAACTTTGGTATCAGAAAAAAAAATTACCGTTGGTTTTGTTTTAAAAATGAAACATGTTAGTTCATTCACTGATTAGAGTTATTTTTCGCAGCTCTAGAAAGATAATCAATAATTTCTAAAGCGTTTATAAAGAGTTTTGCTGGTGGATATAACTTCCTTTGGCTTGAAACTGTTTTATCAAATCTGATTAAAAACGTTTAAATATTCTGATAGGTTTCATGGCACAGTTTAACATTAAATATATCCAAACGCTATTTGAAATAATTTGTAAATTATGTTGGTTAAGATTTCACTGATACTGTGCTATGCAAAATGCTTTTTAAAAATAAAAAAAAATATTATTTTAGAAAAGTCGTAAATTTTACATCGTAAACTAATTATATAATATTAAAATGCTTATACGGATGTGCAAACGAACAAGCATTCTTGAAAAGTTCTATAAAATTTCTCATTAAATTAACATATTACATTTTTCAAAGAATTTTCTGTTATATTGTAGTTGTTTTTTTAAAGATTTATTTATCCCAAGTATTTAAAAAAAATATTTTTTGGGTTTTTTTTTTAAATTAAAAAAAAAAAACGAAATTAGACGAAAGACAACAACAAATTTCTTATCAAATTGGATGTCCTTAAATTATGTTTTATGGATTTGAAAATATCCTTAATAAAAAAAAAAAATTATTAAATGTAATTTTTTATAAATTAATTAATTAAGAGATGAATTTAAATTCATTTCAAGGCTAGAGTTGTTATGACAAATGACAAAAAAAATGGATTCCCTTTACTACTTAAAAGCTAAAATGTTTTTTTTTTCAATTCAATTAAATATAATGGAGTTGTTTTGTATAGATAATATAATATTATATATTTTATCATTTCTGTATTATATATGTATAGTTGGGTGTAAGAAAACCCTGGAAGAAATAAACATAATGTATTTTGCTGTACGAGCTTTTCTTTTCTCGTTTCAAATAACTTGTGAGACTATTTATAAATGATGAGAAATTTCAAAAATAAGAGCTGCAATCATCATTCTTTCTCGTTAATCAATATAAATCGCATTGGATTCCGCGAGTCTTCTATTCTCACTCAAATATCCTCTGAATTATTAAAGAATTATATGTAATTTTGACAAAAAATAATTATTTTTGGTTTTTTAAATGGACCCTCACCCTTTAATAAGTAGAAGCATTTATTTTAGATTTATTAAATTTTATTTGATTGGAGAAAAATTTTGTGATGCTAAATTATACCATTTAAAACTATATTCAAGATTGATTGAGATTTGTAATTTACAAATATTTAGATGAGTTGGGTAAAAACCTGAAAAATATGGGTTTGCTATATATTTAAAATTCTGCTACGGTTTGCTATATGTATATTTAAAATTCTGTGAATGAGAGCCAAAACATTCCAAACTACTTTTAAAATAGTTGCCGTCAAAAATTTGAATTCTTGTTAAATATATATATAAAAATAGGGGCCCCTGTTGAAAAATTAACATGCAAATTAAGTATTAGCTTTTGTTTAAAAATAAATTTCTAGATATAAGTTTTTTTTTACCAGAAAATCGAATAAAATCGAAAACTGAACAAAAATTCTCTGTGTCAAAATTTGAGTTTATGTAAGTTGTTTTTCAATTTAAAATACATACCATTAGAAATTAATGAATATTTTAATGCAATGTGATCAACATGTTTTATCATTACAGAAGCGATTTGAATTAATGAAAATTGATTTAAATCTATGTAATTTACCATGTTAATCTGTTTTATTTGTTTTCTATTCGTACTCTTAATTATAAATTATTTTAAATCCAATGGTGCACATGGTACTCAATGGTTAGGGAAGTTTGGAAAACAAAGGTAAAATTTTGGAATACCAATAAGCAAACCATATTTTAGGAGAAGCTATTAGCAGAATAAATTTAGTAAAATGATCCAAGACAAGTTTTAAGAAATTTAATACCAAGAAGTTTTATGAAAATTAAACGATTACTTCTCTATCTAACAAAATAAGAAATTTATATAACAATAATATTTGTGAAAATGATTCAAAACTCAGACAATATATAAATATGTATTTATCCATGGCATTGACTTTATTAACAAATTTTCTATTAACAAAATTTTTATTTCTATTTTTATTTATTTTTTTAAGTAACTGTCTCAAATTATTGTTTTCTACACTTTGGGCATTATTTGTAGTAATCATATAGTTTTGGTTAAAAATATATATATGTACCTAATATATATATAAATTAAATTTAAATTATAAATTAAATGCCACTTCCTATAGCCAATATATTGAAACGGAACAGTATATGAAGTTTATGTTTCTTAAATGAAACTTACTAACTTCCAAACTTTTTATTAAAACATGAGTGATTTCTGCTTTATCGTGAGAAGTCTATGCTAGTCTCAGTACGTAAATTACTGTTCTTTTAAAAACTTTAAATTTGGCTTTAACTATATGAACTATAATTACTCAACGGGGGCCTCTAGTATATATACATTATAAAATGCTTTTTCCGCACAACTAAATTTACAGCGTAAATTCAAACTATGTGATGATATTTTAAACAGTTATCAGGATTGACGCTCCTTGCTTTTATGCATGGCAAGTTCATATAATGGCTTTTTTCGTGCAAACATTTTATATAACATTATTTTCTCCTGTCTGTAGTCAAATGTTAAAATTACACACATATCATTTTATCCAGACCTTGAACTACCTAATTTCTAATTTATTTTCTCCTTTTTAGTGTTAGAGACATGCGCAGTAAGTACCTTCTCATTTTATCTCGCTTCTTCTTAATGAACTCTTAATATGTAAATAAGCTGTATATACGACCGAAATGCGCATACGGGTTACAAAAAAATTATATTTGGTTTTATAATATTCAAACTTTTAAATAAAGTTAATAGCCATTTTGTGTCATTTAACATCTTATTATTTTTATACATAATTAAAGGAAATTTATTCTTTTCTATGTTTTGGTTGTAATCATATAGTTTTAGTTACAAATATGTTATATGTCTATGATGTATATACCACTTTAATTACAAAATATATTTTATTTTTAGTAATTTTACCCATTAAATGCCACTTCGCGGGCAACACATCGTCAAGACTCTTTATGAATCTATACAGAAATATAACGCCTTTACACGATAAATAAAGCTTAATCGAGAAACTTCACGTTCGTTATAGAGTTACTGATTAATCTTTTTTATAAACATATTTCGTTATAATGTATTTCTTTAACTACAAACAACGACAAATAATGCTGTATATAGCTATATAACTATTAATATAGCTATATCGAGATAAAGATATTCAACGATTTTTGTTTTAAATGTTTATTGATTTTTGTTTTAAGGTCGATGGTTTGAGTCCCAATCCCGTCAAAATCAAGTAAGTTTATTTGAAGTATTATTTATATGAAAAATAAATTAATTCATATTAAATAAAGCATTCATGATTATAACATATTGAAATCGAAATTTGTAAATCAAATAATAATTAGAAATAAAAAAAATTAATGCAAAAAAAATGATTAACAAAAAATAGTTGAAAAAAATTTTTTTTTTTTATTTTTGTAAAAAAAATTATTAAAACTCGTTATCGAATTTTTATAGCTTTCGTTAACGATTTATATAGATTTCGTTAACGAGTATATAAGTTTCGTTAACGATTTATGCAGCCTTCGTTATGGAATATCTATATAAAGTATCCCATAGATATTCTATAAAGAATACCCTCAGATAACTTTATAGAGTTATATATCATTTTATTTAAGTACAGGAACTAAATTCGATATCGATCTTTAGCACCATCGTAATTATTTTTTATAACGAGCTTCACGTAGGTATCTCAATATCGTTGAAGAAGTCTAAATAGCTTGGTTGCTCGGGTTAGTATAGCAATATATCGAAACGAAACAGTATATAAGGGAGCAGTATTTATGTTTCCTAAATAAAAATTACTATCCTCTATACTTTTATGCATGAGTGGTTTCTACTTTATCGTGAGAAGTTTATGTTAGTACGTAAATTACTGTTCTGTTAAAAATCTTACATTTGGCTTCAACTTAAATTATAATTACTCAACAGGAGGGGCCCTTAGTATATATATATTCTAGAATTGATTTTGAAATTATGTATAGCTAAAATGATGTTTAATATGTTAAGTTAATTTCAACTTACTTTCGATTGAATTTGCTTGTTGGGTCCTTTCTTACTTTGAATGTGTTGCCGAAAAACCAACAAGCAAATTCAATCGAAAGTAAGTCGAAATTAACTTACTTTGATAAGTAACAACTTCCATGCACTCTAAATAAAGGCATATTGAATAAAATAATATAAGTACTGAATTAAGTTTTGACTTGATAACTGTAAAAATGTTTTCTACTTTATTTTAATGAGTACAGGAAACAAAACCAAACAAATTTCGAGCAAGACCGAAGATGGAATATCCAGAGTAAGAAAAAAAAGAGAACAAAAATATTATTGCCAACCTCTTACTTTCGGCAAACGGATAGGATAGTTATATAGATAACTTTAGGATATGTAAGAAATTGGCAAAAATAAAATAAAAAAAAAAAACAAACGAAAAAAGTGTATTGCCAAATGCTTACTTTAGACAAAGCTTGTTTTCATAAATGCAAACCTGCAACCAATCTGCATATTCTGAATATATGAATAAACTTGTCAGATTATCTGAACGCTGTTCATAAATGCAGACTGAAAGCCTACTGCGTGTCAACTTGGCAGAATAAATTTTTAGTATGCATAAAATTTTTTGAAATAGTTTTCTTTGTTTTTAAGTATTCGAGTTTATATTTTGTTATATAAAAAAAAAATTATTTTCAAAATGTCAGTATTAATAAAAACTTTGTAGAATTGTCAAGTAAATGTGGAATATAGGTAGAGTTTGTGTGCATTATTGCAAATTACGCCAACTGGTGGCAAACTTGTTGTCAGTTTGCAGCATTTATGAACACACCCAAACTCTCGCCAAATTGTATGCTGGGAACCATACCGACCTGATATTATTGTAGTTCCTGATGTAAATATAATAATGTACCTAACCTACATACCAATCTGAAAATAAAAAAAAGTAAAACTCATATGCACTCTCTTAATTATATTCTTTGTAAATGGGATAGTGGTGTATTTTCTTAAGTAGAATTTTTATTGTATAATTTTTAAGAGAACTGTTGATGAATAACTACAATATAATATAAAATGTTTAGTAACGTCTAAAAACTGTGTCCAGTTAATGTGAAGACATTAAAGTTCCACAAATTGACATGTGATGTATTGTTAACATACGCCACCTAACACGATAGGCGGCGCAGTAGGTAGAGTGGTTGCCTTTCAACCGAAAGATTGAAGTTTCATTCCCGATGAAGGCAAAAAAAGCTTTAAAGATTTTTCGACCTGGTCCAGTACTCTTTACCATTGAGATGAAATAAATGGTAAGAAATAGTTGAGAGTAAAAGCTGTTAGGATGTTCACTTCATAATCTTGGAATTATATAAAAAAAAACTTATTTATTTATTGAGTTGGTCATACAATATTAAAATTAAAAACATTAAATTAAAAAAAAAATGCAGTATAATAAAATAAGAAAATCATATCCACATATTATGGAAGTTCCGGTAGTCATCAAGAAGTGAGTGAAAACAAGAAATTTCTATTATTTTATGATAAGTTTCACGTATATTATCAAAAATATTGCGTTTTTATAACATTTTTGATAACTGAGTTAGCAGAATTTACAAATATTCAAGTAATTTTACAACATTAAGGGATTTAAAATCCTTTCTAACATTTTATTCAGATTTTTTCATTGCCAAAACTTACTGTAATCGGAGCACTTAAACCAGTGAAATAAATTAAATTTGAATTTCCTTCACTTATTTTCTATAAATCTCAGTCATAATACTTTTTATTTTTGTGTTAGCCATTTTATTTTAATCTATCATTATTCATATTATTCATTTTCAAAATTAACGACTTTCAAACAAAAAAGAAAAAATGATTACAGAACTTTAAAAATTGAAATATTTGAAATAATGATTACAAAATGATGAGAAAGAATTTCTAATTTTTTTTTTTTAAATTTATTCAAAAAATTTACCTTTAGTGTGGCATCTTTGGTGATACAGTTTTTATTTGACAGCTTTTTCACATTCGTAAGGAAAGGTGTTCTTTCCGGCGTAAATAATTTCATTAATGAATCGGTATGGTTGAGCTTGTAATGTTATTGATTTTATCCTTGAATTAATTATGGTATTGAACAATTTATTTAGATCCAATAATTTTGATCTAGTGAATAAATTTTATTCAGGAAATCCATTACCTTCTATTTTTTTCATTCAAAGATAATGAAATCCATTCCAAATATTTTCTGAATTTTTCGACTAAAAAATGAACGCTGATTCATATCTAGAATCGGTGT
Source organism: Argyra leucocephala (assembly GCA_963942445.1). NCBI lineage: Eukaryota > Metazoa > Arthropoda > Insecta > Diptera > Dolichopodidae > Argyra > Argyra leucocephala. The sequence goes on along the minus strand of OZ012680.1, from coordinate 77,418,924 downwards.
TAATAGCAAGATATGTTATAATGATATTTTAAATAATCTGCCTTTATAAAAATTACCAAAATATATTTTTCAAATTAACATTTCAATAGTTAATAAAGATATATTAATTGAAAATTCTACATTTTATTTTAAATATTTTGTTATAAAATTTAAAATTAAATAAATTGATTTTTTTTTCTCTTAACAGCTAAATTATTTGAAAAAATTACCATCAAAATACAATTAATAAAAAAAAGATATTAAATAAATAATTTTCAATATTAAATTCCGTGTAATTAACTAATAGAAAACAATAAATATTAATATACCATTAACATCTATATATTTATTTATGGAATATATATAAATATATAAATACTTCTATGTATTGATAGCTTAATATTTCTGTAGAAGACAGCTGATTTAATCACTATTTTATTTAACTTTTATTATTTTTATTCTTTTATTGTTGTTTTTGAATCTAGTGAAAACTTTAGTAAACTTTTCAAATTATTCATGATGAATTTCTTTATTAAAATTTTTAATTGGCTCAAATTTCTATAGATACATAGAAATTTTTAAAGTTTTATTCATTTGCGTGCTATCAAAAAACTGAACTAGACAATTGACAAAAGAATCTAGAAAAATAATAACTAAGTAAAGAAAATAGTCGTAATTCAAATTGCCTATAATTTAATTTATCATTTTTGTTTTATTTAACACTTTATATCTAATATATTTTATAGATATGCTGCAGGCTTTAGGAGAAATATTTTTATAACATTTCATTTGATTGATTTTGGCCTTGTGATGATGGTATAATAACCGAAATCGATAGTGATATTTGATCAAAATTAGCGAATAATACGTAAAATTTTTAATTTTTGCTTTAAGTATACAAGTAATCATCAAAAATAAGAATATATACTACAAGTCGCATTTATGAAACAATGAAAAGGAAACAAATCGATAAAAGCAGAAAGAAGCTGAAAGGATTGGGAAAATACGGAATATTTAGATAATAATTAATTAAAAATTTAAGAACTTCAATATGGAAGTAATTGCAAGCTGTTATTGATGCACAAGGTGGAATAACTAAACATTAATAATGTCTAAATACTAAAATAAAACTATTTAACTGTAAACAACTTTTTTATTCAAAAATTAGCAATATTTCTTTAGTTCTACCTGATGTGTAATTAATTATGCCGTATGAAACCAAATGTGTAATTACTTTTGCCGGATGACATAGCAAAAGAAACCTGTTACTACCTGAGTCATTTGAGATTTTTTTCAGCCAAAAATTCAAATTTAAACTAAGAACACTTTCTGAAATTGATTCCCAAGTTTTTTTTTAACCCATTTGTAAATTCCGTCCTTAGAAAAGAAAAACCAAAAAAAATAATGTTAAAATTTATTGAGTGCGTAATTAATTCTGCCTACCACTGTATATAGAATATAATACTGAACTGATTGATCATGAAATTGAATTAATTTAGTTATGTCAAAATTGAAATGTAAAAATTGTAAAAAAGTCTTTATAAAAACTTGTTTTCCAGCGTTAGAGTAAAATTTTGGTATAATAGTGAATATAGTCGAATATTTTCAGTTTAATTTTACTGATATGCTTATCATACAGATACGCGTATTATATAGATAAGTATATCAGTAAAATTAAAAGCAAAATATTCGACTATTTTCACTATTATGTAAAAAAAGTCGGTGGTCCTGCCAGCTAGTGCTTTTAAATTACTATATTGTGTAATATACTAATAAATAATATTAATATTAAATTGTAATTTTTATTACTTTGTACCTTCTTTTTTTCGGGTTTAGTAACTAAGATTTTATTTAAAATGGGGTAACGCGTTTTGTGTAATTGTGAAGCGCTAACAAACAAGGGATTAATACTTCATGGACAGGATTTTTTTTCTTTATTTCAATTTTATAAACTAATGAATAATTCAACGTAACTTATATGTAAAAATAAAAATAAATGTAAATCTATTTAAACTTATTATACTTAAGAATTAATTTCATTTAGCACGTAATTTAATTACGTAAAGACAAAATTTAACAAAAATAAAAGTATTTATGAAATTGTAATTGATACAATTTAGATTGCAAAATAAAAGTAAATAGCATTAGTGATATTGTATTTGGAATTTTAAATTTATATTATATGAAAAACATTGCCTGAAATTACTTATTATTTTTTTAAGACCTAGCCGAAGCTATCTGGTCACCATAATTTCTTAAGGTTTATAATAAATAATTTCTAAAATTTATAAATTCAATCAATTAGAATTTATTCAATCAGAAGAATTTTACTTAGTAATATCGAATTGGAAGGTGGTGATTAATGATAAGAAAATTATGATGGTCGTTTTTATAGATCATAGTCGCGCATTTGACCAGGTGGATCGCGAAATTCTATTGAAAAAATGGATAAATATGGTGTTCGTGATATAGAGTATAAATGGTTCCAGTCATACTTAAGCGGAAGCAACCAACAAAAATGAACAGCTTCATTTCAGAATCAATGTCAATTGGAGTGCCTCAAGGGTCAATTCTAGGAGTATTACTCTTCTTGATTTTTATAAACAACATGGAAAAGGCTTGATTTTGTTAAAATTGTACTTTTTGAGGGCGACGCTTTAATGTTTATGGTATGAAATTCAGTAGATAAGTGTGTCAACAAAATTAACCAGGATTTGAACGCATTGAATAATTGGTGTAAGTTGTTAGCTAGCTGAATATAGAGAAAACTAAGGTAATGGTAATAAATGGAGAAATTAGTTGTGACATCGAAATCGAAGATACAAAATTAGAAAGAGTTTTTATTATACAATTAGAAAGGAAATTAAATACTTTGGGCTTATAATTGATAGTAAACAGAGTTTCAAGACTAGACTATATATGCAAAAAAATTTAAAAATAACTAAATTTTTTCTATAGAATAAGAAATAAATTGTCATTAATTAGTTCAATACAAATATACAACACTATGATTAAACCACATTTCGAGTACTGTTCTACGCTAATTGCCTTTTCCACAAATTAAATGTTGGACAGGTTACAAAAACTGCAGAATAGAGGTATGCGAATTGTACTAACGTGTAGCAGATATACATCAATATTAATATAACGCTCGACGCATTCAAGTGGCTGAGATTCAGATTTAATGTGTTGCCTTTCGTTTTTAAGATGACACATAAACTGCTTCCAAATTATTCATGTGATACACTGATATACGTTACTGAGATACTTTAGAGTAGTTGGATTAAAATAAGGGTATTCTCTTTTTATAGAAAATGTATATATGTTTATGCATATGTAAAATCCTCAATTAGAAGGGATTTTATTATTGGCTACAAAATCAGAGTTTTTCGTTTGACAAAATGTTAAGTTTTTAAATATTTAAATCAATTTATTGTCTTTTGTAGTCCACGAAAAAGGAATTCTCCTTTATCCAGAATATTTAACTTAATTATTTTTATGTGTCTATGAAGGAATGTTGCAATTGAACTAACAATCGCAGTCACGTTGGAATTATAGAGCGAACCCCCAATTAAATTTTTTTACTTGTTATATTATATTATAGATTTTACGTACTTGGCTTTAGTAATCTTATATCAGTTATTCTGAATTTTTGTTTGGTAACTTATAAGTTGTAATGTCTAATTGTAATTTTGTTTACGGTGTAGATATACTGGAGCTTCCACATTGTGTCGTGTTAGCAGCCATATTTTTCACTATATTAGCCAACTAAATTAGTTATTTTTTGAATTTCTGTTTTAGCCTTCAAGTGTTTAGAATCAAATAAAAGAAAGAATAGAGAGAGAACGCACTAAAACCTTAATAAAACAGGAAGCTTATTTTAGAATTTTGGAAAATGATTTAATATCTGTTTTATCGCATTGGAGTGGAGTCAAGATTAGAAAGTAAAATTAGAAAAGCAAAAAATGATCATGGTTAAATTATACACATGGGTAAATAAATTATTATCGAAGAAAAATTATCAGTTTTGGGTATTGAATTCACTAGATTTAATCCCTCACGAAATCAAAGCAATAAAAATCATTTACTGTCGTGTAAATAAATCGTATTTTTCAATAAAAGAACCAACTACTACGGAAATTTATTAAAAAAATAATAAATTTCCGTATAGTAGTTGGTACGTTGCAAAAAATTTAAAAATTTAATTTACAAATTTGACAGACACATAAGATTTAATACATTTAACTAAAAAAAAAAGTCAAACACACAATCGCTATCTATTAAATTCTTTTACATCAAAATGAAGAAAATTTACAAGATTTCATCAGAATGATAAATTTTAATCAAAATAAAATAAAAGACAACAAAAGAGGAAGAAAAAAGAAATTTGGAATAATTTCTTTTAATTGACATAATCACTAAAATTGCACATAAAATATTCATAAAAAATTTCTTCAAAAATAATATTTTATTATATTTATTTTTCTATTTAAATAATGTACAATTCAATTACATCACAAGGCTGAAAATGTGTATTCCAAAAATGAATTTGAGAAAAATAATTATCCTTCTATTCTAAGGGATATTAATAGTTGACCTACTTTGCATTAATTGTATATAGAAATAATTTAAGATATGTTTTTTTATTAAATGAATTATGAATGGTAATGAAAATGAGGAAAATTAATTGAAAAAAAAACTATCATCAAGTTAAAATACTCTAAAATCACGATGTACAAGTGTGGTTAAAGAAGTTTAAAAATATTTTCTTTTTGTTTTAATATTTTAACATAGGTTTTTGAAATCAATTCAAATAATGATTAATCTTATCCATCTTAATTAATCATTATTTGAATTAATATACATTTTAATTAATCTATCCTCTTTTTTTTATATACTGGGCAAAAATCAACATTGGGAAACTCACTTTACCCACAATCATTTGAAAAAAAAGTAAATATCACAAACTGATTTTTCAAAAATTACCGTTCATTATATTAAAAGGGGATCTTAGCGAACAGCCGGATAATAATTCTTCAAATCGGATAAATAATTATATCAATCTCGGGAGAACCTAAAATATAAATAAAACAAATTTTTGTTAAAAACCGAAACATCTTTTTTCCAAATCATTTAGATTACAAAATAACACTAAATGAATTAGAATATAGAGATAGATAATTGTATAGCAAATTGAAACTATCCATAAAATTGTTACAAGTACCATTTGACCCATTAATTCGAAGTTGGTTTACAGAAATCACCAAATTATTTTATGATACATCCCAATTTTTTTGCGCAAAGAAACATTATTTCGTACGTAATTATTTACGTACGAAATATAAGCTCTTTGATTTTCACAATCTATTAAATTAAAAAAATTGTCTAAATAATTACTATGTTTTCGCATCGACTTTCTGCAAATTGTTTTCTTTAAACTTCATAGTTCTATATAGTTGCTCATTGGGGAAAGATTGCTATTCAAATCGAACAACTTCGATATATTACAGTGTTTTTATTATTAGTTAATACATAGTGAAATTGAAATGATAACTGTGACCACTTCCTACTGAAAATTCCTTTTTTATTATTAAAATATTAATGGTAGGCATACATATAAAAAAGTTATACGATAAATCATCATTCAGTTTCTTATTAAGTAAAAACTTTATTTTAAATTAATAATACACTGCTCCCTAATATGTTATATCTTATATTAAAATACTTATATTCCCATAAATACATTTCTTGCCATTTATTAATTCAAGTTATCTTTACGCTGTAAATACTATAGAATACCAAACGTAAATACAAATAAATTCAAGCACACACACACACACACACAAATGTAAATTTTTATGTATTTTAAAGAAAACCTAGTAACAACATCGTTTCTGTTACTCAGCTCTTTAGATCACTTACCCCAATTTTCATTTTTATTTTAAATTTAAAGTCTTAAGGATGACAATGTCTAAAGGGATGAAATAAAAAGTTTCATCTTTTTCTGAGATATTAACTTGTCTTAGTTGTTATTCTTGAAGTTCTATAGAATTTTTACTATTGTTATCTAAAAATGTTTTTTTTTTTTCATATAATAAAAATTTTGATAATTCTGAGGAATAAAATAAAAATCTTCTAAATACATATTTGTATTTATTTAGTAAATACAGTGTGATTAAGAATTTAGATAATAACAAGCACTACAATACAGGAAATGCTTAAAAAGCAAACAAAGAAAAACAAAAACCAAAAATTTACATAATTTTTGTTTGCACGTGAGTAAAACTCATTCCAATTAAAATGAGAGTAAATTTTAAACTCCTTTCTACATTTTCATGGCAATCATTAAGGCACCTTGTTTTATGTATGTATGTAATAATAATATCATAATACTAAGTATATTTTCTAAAGAATTTATAAATTTTCTTGAAAAATATTCATCTAGAATTAATAATAATAATCGTAAGGAAATGAGAATAACAGTTACCAATATTTAATATAAGAGATAAAGTAACTTCTCTACTATAAATGAAAATTGGTACGATTTTTATTTTTTTTTATTTTTTGGAACAAAAGAGGGTCTCTCTGATGGTCCATAGAAGTTTTATTAAAAAGGACGAATTCATAAATTATTCATAATTTTTAAATAAAAAAAAAATAATAATAAAATTGTATATAAAATAAGATTATCAGAGTTGAATAGAACTTGATAAAATACAGAACATTTCAGTATAAGAGAAACAAACAGCAAAGCAGAAAAAAATAACAAAAACGCAAAAAATAATAAAATAAATAAATAAAGGATCTCCAATGTATTTGCGCGATTTTAATTTATTGTAGGTGTGTATATATACAGCATGTGTCCAAAATAAGTGAAAATTGGAATAATATTGTATTTACTTTATTTAAAAGTACTAAATTTACGAGACGAGATAGCCATTTTTTATCTCGTCAAAAATTGTAAGCGATAGAGTATCTCATCAAAGTATTTTGTGTTTTTTTATCAAAAAATTGAATTAAATAAATAAATTGAATAGATAAAATAGTTAAATAAAGATTAATAAACAATTTTTCATTATTGTTTCTGCATTATTATTAAAATTGTGTTTTTTTTTTTAAAAAAAAAAACCATCTTTACTATTACTGTCTTATTATTGTTTATGTACTAAACCAAAAAATATTTAAAACATACATATATTTATATATTTTTTTCATTTAAAAAATATTTTAAAACTAATACTAAAACCGCACTAACACTTTCCAAAAATTTTATAAATCTTATTTCGTTTATATACCAATAATTATTTTTGATAGTAAAAAATTATCAGTACTACCAACAAATAAAAAGTTCTATTTTTTCTTCTCGTCAACGATGGGTCTAACAGAATATGGGTGATAGTATCACCTTTGACAATTCTTACAAAATGGTCGCACACAATGGCTTTTGTAAGAATAAACTTTATGGTGCTGGAATTGGTGTATCTAGAGATTCTTACCACTATTCACTAACATAAATGTTTTGTATGTGGTGACTGCCAAGACACTCAGTCTCTTTTATAAGCGATGCATGATAATGTTGATAGCAAAATAACTACATTAAACGGCATGGTATGGTTCAAACGTGTAAATCTGCTGTCGTTAATAACTAAGCTTGAAAGTACATCACCAAGTCAAACAAAAAAACGAAGAGCTAACTGTATTTTGGAAGATACAATTAATCAATGTCTCAATCAAATGTCGAACAAATTTTCAAATGTTGTTTGGAAATGCGTGGCTGTTTAATGATATGATTTAATGACCTCAGTCCACTAAAATCCATAAATTTGGAAAAATCTTGTCTACAAAAATTTAGGGTACTTTAATTATTTATTAATTTGACTGAGCATAAAGTCTAATGATTGGTCCTCATACTCAATTTAGGTTGTATTAACACACTTTATATTTTGTGTCTATTTAAGTCAAATTTATCCAATTCTATAGGTTTTATATTTATTTATAAATGTATAGTACTACTGTATAATAAAAACTTTGTTAATGTGAAAATACCGTGCTTTTGGGAAATAAATAAATAAAGGAAACGCCCTTCTATTAGTTAACACTTTCGTCGTACTTTTCACTTTTGTGCCTTTTAAATGAATCTTTTCATTTGACTTTAAATGTGACAGTATAAGTCTTATAGAATTTGTTCTTAAATAAATATTGCTTTTCTATTTGAATCGGTTTACAGTTTATTTAAATGTATTTCATTAATTTTTTTACCAGACTGTATGTGCGTATATATACATGTGTAAACAATATTAGAAAAACAAAAATTTATAAAAAATAAACAAAACCAAAAATTCTTCAAATATTTGTGTATATGCTCCTGTTTTGCTTTAAAATCTAACCGGTGTTAGCAAGCTGAAGGCTCCTTAAGAATTTTAATGGAGTTACAAATTCTAGTAACATCGTTAATATTCGGATTACGCGCTTTTATTTTATTAGATTACTGTTTTATATTAACAATAAATTAAATATTACAAAAAATAAATTTCGTTTAAAGGCAACCAAAATGGGAAGAAAGGGATTCAAAAAAATGTCCTTTTTTTATTTTCTGTTATATTTTTTTTTTGTTTTGTTTGTTACGTGTTTACGAAAAATTATGAAGAGATTTTTAAAATTCCTCAGATGGTTCTACCGTTCTATCTTAAAGAATTAAAGATTGAATGAAATTACGTCATTAATCAAAGTACTGAAAAATTTAAATTTGTGAAAATTTGTTGTTTTTTTATAATAAATAAATACAATTATATAAATTTCATAATTAAATTAAATCTAAATAAAATTGAGTTTTCTTTCTTATATTTAATTTAAAAAGTTATTTGTGTAGGAAAAAAAAGTTGAATACGAGATTTCAATTAAGTTATAGGACAAATTCAATTTTAAATAAATCAAAATCGAGATTACATAATTATTTCCAATAGAAAATTAAAAAAATATAATTGAATTTTTTTTATTTTGTTGAGATAAAATTCGTTTCTTGAAAGCTATTATTTATTTAGGATAGAATAAGATATTCTAAAATAATAAGTTATTTACTCTAGTCTCACCAGGATGTGTAAATATTATGTGTCTCAGTCTATCAGAGAAAATTGCAATATTTTTTACCCCTACTAAAATATAATTTATATAATTGTCTTATTGCTTTAAACAACATATATAATACATAACTGTAACTGTAAACTTCAAATTCGATATTGATTATCATTTATCAAGTTCGAAAAGATTGACATGAATTTTGAAAGTGTTAATCGCAATTATTTTTTTTTTTAATTTTAAACTTAAGATTATCAGTAATCTTTCTTTTAAAAAAAAGCACTTGTCAAACGGATGTAGGTCGATTTGTTGAAAAACAAAATATTGAATTCTTTTAGGTTTAGTTTAATTCATTTTATTGGTTTTAAAAAAACTTTTTCTGTTATTTTTTACATATAAAAATTCAAGGTATATAATATAAATTTAAACATTTAATTTTAAGGATTCTGTAATTTTTTTTTTAAAGATAAATAAATGCTTTTCATTTTTAATTTGCTCCTCGAGAGAGTTGAAGAGAAACCCACCTTTGTACATTATGTTATTTTGGGTCGTCGATATTCTATATAATGACGGTCTAAAGTCTCCAGCATTTCTTAAGTAGTGGTATCCCGCTACCAAACTCAAATTTCTTTGTAGATATTTGGGGAAGATATCCACCCATATTCTGTTAGACCCATCTCGCGAGATCGCGTGAGAATATCTCTGACGAGATAGTTTTGTATTCTGTTAGACCTTTGACGAGACGAGATAGCCATTTTTTATCTCGTAAAAAATTGTAAGCGATAGAGTATCTCGTCAAAGTATTTTGTGTTTTTTTTATCAAAAAATTGAATTAAATAAATACATTGAATAGATAAAATAGTTAAGTAAAGATTAATAAATAATTTTTCATTATTTTTTTTGCATTATTATTAAAATTGTGTTTTGTTTTGATCTACTATCTTTACTATTACTAGTTTTTGTACTAAACTAAAAAATATTTAAAACATAAATATATTTATATTTATTTTTCCTTTAAAAAATATTTACTAAGTTATAGTGTATATTAAGCTATACTAAGTTAGTGGGGTGAACACTTTCCAAAAATTTTATAAAGCATATTTCGTTTATATACCAATAATTATTTTTGATAGTAAAAAATGATCAGTACTACCATCAAATAAAATGTTCTATCGCGCCGCTTACAGTGTCTAACAGAAAGGCATATTCAGCGAGACGAGACGAGATGAATCTTTTCTTCTCGTCAACGATGGGTCTAACAGAATATGGGTGATCATTTTTTAATTTAATGATGACCACCAATGCACTAAGCTTTAGTTTTTGATTTATCTTCAGCCAGTTGAAACTTTCATTCATGCTATGTTTTTGATTTATCTACACGCTGGGTGGCGCAGTAGGTAGATCGCCTACCCGGGTTCGATTCCCGATGAAGCAAAAAAAAAAAAATGCTTCATTGGTTTTTCGAGCTGGTCTAGTACCCTTTGTCATTGGGATATAATAAATGACAAAAAATAATTGAGAGTATATATAATTTGGTAACAAATTAAATAAAATGAAACTATTCTATTTAAGAAGGCTTAGTTCCTGACAATAGTAGTAGTTTTCCACATTTAATGAGTAGATAAGCCAATAATAAATACTCAAATTATTGTAGATATTGTAGTGTAAAATTGCAGTACCGTACTTAATTAAGCGCGAAAAGGTGATTCTACCTAAGTTACTGTCAAGATCATAAAAAAAAAATATGAGTTCTCCTTCTGCATTTCCATATAATCCTCATCGCCCTATTTTATAAAATTTCGAACTCTCCAATTTTTTCCGCATTACATAAATATAAGACCGATGAACAATAATTTATATGTGGTAACACTATCGAATTGAATATCATTATTGTACATTTTTTTAATTTTTTGTCTCTTATTCTACCCAGAAATCCAATCTTTTTGGACATTTTAGAACATATATAATTAGCATATTGATTAAGTTTAAGTTCCTTATCAAAAAATACTTAAGGGCAATTACAGTTAAAAAAATTTTATTTTAATCACCTAAAAAGGTTCTAAAAATATTCGTTTTAGGCACTTGAAAAGGTTCAGAAAAATCTTTAAAAAAAAGTTCTTAAGTTACTAGTTGAGTAGTTGTCTTTATTTGTTTTTTTTTCACAAAACAAAATAAATCATAATTAAAAAAATAATAAAACAAAAATCTTAATACACATTAATAAAACGAAATTGGACATAAATTAAAAATTAATTAAATAAAAATAGAAATAAATTAAAAATAATTTGAGAAACTTTGGAACCTGCTATACATTATAAAAAAGAAAAGAAAACAATTTATAGCTCTTACAATTTTATTTATTACATTTAATTGCACTCCTAAAATTGATTGGTTCTTTACTTTCTTTACTTTTAATTCATTATTGAAAATGTCACCCATAAATAATATAGAAATAAAAATAAATTTTAAATTTAGTTTTCATTCAAATTTTGATTGCAATAAATTATAAAATATTGTTTTAAATGTTCAAAGGCAAAGCTTTACCCATTTGACCGTCATGCACTTTTGTTCATGGAAAATGATCTTTCAACATGAACAGAAATTATTGGGGCAAACTTATACGATATTATGTCTGCATTAGTGTGTTGTGGCTGATTATCTGGTGTATTACCACCAAGAATGTCGGATATACTTTTTAAAATCTCCAAATCAACATTTTTTCTTAAAACATCTTTTATTTTTGATTTGATTTCTATGCAATTGGTGCCAATTACATTATTTAATTTTCTGGTTGCATTTTCAACAATGGAAATTTTAAATAAAGTGTTAACCCTTCTGATTCTAGGAGTGTAATTAATGAAAGCCATAATTGGATGATACCAAGTCGTTTTGAGTTGAAAGCATTTTTTAGATGTTTCCAATGCAACTGAGTCTTCCTCTAAATGGCTTAAAACATTTTGAATTTTTTCAAAATTTTGTGAATAATATTTTACCGCTTTCAGCCAAGTGCCCCATCTAGTTATTATTGGCTGCGGTGGAATTAATTGGTAAGTCCCATTTCCGTTAAAATTTGGATTCGTGATGGTGAAAAACTTTTTTAACGAATGCAATAGTGCGATCCACATCAAGAAATAGGGATCTTATCTTTTCGGCGACTCAATGTATTGTATGTGCCAAACATGTAAAAATATTTTAACCGTAGCAACTCCTTTTACCATATACGGAGCAGTATCCGATAGGAAAAGTAAAATTGCATCGCGATTAAAATTTTCACCCAAAATCTTCATCGAATCGTCGAAAAGAAAAACGAGCTGTAGTTGTACTGTTTGCTTTATCTAAGATTTCCATTTTAAGTAAAAAATTTTTTTCTATTTTTTTTCTATTTTTTTCGTCTTTGCTTAAAATACCTATTACAACGTTAGCTGCGAATCTTCCAGTAGTATCAGTAGTTTCATATATTGATGTTAAAAGGTTTGTTAAAAAAAAAATGTTCAGCGAAAATTAGGAAAAACACAATAAGTTAGCAAAAAAGTATAAAAAGGGGAAAAAAGGTGAAAATGGAGAAAAAGATAGTTAAATAGGTAAAAAAGTTGGTAAAAAAGGTTTTAACAAATTGATGCCAAAGTAAAGGGAATTTTGTGAGACGGATTTGTATTTATGCAAACATCTTTTCACTAGAATAAACAAATAAAGGTTAAAACCTAAAAATCCGGGCCCTATAAATATCACCAATCGAAGAAAATTTTATTCCAGAGTCAGAGATAAGTAATAATATTATATTTACTCCAAAGCAGGATATTAAATGGCGAAATAAATCATATGAGCAACAAATTGATTATAAAGATAAATTAACAAAAAATTATGATAAGCAGCGATCTAGTGCCACTTCAAACCTTCTTCTGCTAATACAATATAGCATTTTATACAAATTTATATAGTACTCAAAGAGCTACAGCTGATGGATCAAAAGTCAAACCTACTGTTGCCAAGAAATTGAAAATCTTTTTGGAATTCATATTCTAATGGGCACTTTAAAATACCCTCAAATAACATTATATTGGAATAATTTTCTTAAAGTTGTTTTAATTAAAAATACAATGAATATTAATAGATTTTAATAATTTATAAATAAAAAATGAAAGCGACAAGCTTACAAAAGTTCGTTCCATTTATGAATCTATTTTGAGCCGCTCGAAAATTTTTAAGAAAAGAGATCGTGGCAGCTCTGACAAGGTTGTGGATTTAAATGAAAATGGAACTATAATAAAGAAGTTTTTTGGCTTCCAATTTTATTGGAATCGGTGAGGTAGAACAAGTTCAACGGTGGGATAAAAATAAAAAAAGATTCATAAATGTAAATCGGCCAGAATCAATTAAAGTTTATAATGAAACTATTTGTGGTGTTGATAAATTTGACCAACTTATTAGTTTCTATAGAATATTCATAAAATCTAAGAATTGTGGTGACCACGTGTGATTACTCATGCTTTGGATATGGCAGTCTGTAATAGCTGGCTGGAATAAAAAAAGGACTTTAAAATTGCAGAAATTGATCCTAAGGAAGTTATAGCATTAATGATGGCATTTCGAATACGTTTAGCCGAAGAGTTAATAATAGTAAATAAAAATGTTCAAACTCCTAAAAGAGGATGGCCATGCTTTTCATTAACTTACTCAACTTCTAAACAAAAGGGAACTGAAGTTAGGCCATATCAGGAAATATCCAACGATAGCATTGTACATTGACCGAAATATGATACAACATTAAGTGGAACAAGATAATAAAACGATTGCAACAAAAAAACTTTTGTATATTGCGAAAAGTGAAAAATTCACTTATGTTTTATCCTCAAAATAAGAAATTGTTTTAAAAATTATCACTGTGGCAAATGGCAAATTAACTTTTTATCATTATTAGTTTTCTATATTTGTTTTTCTAATCATGAAGACTGTTATATCATTTTGTTTTAAAATTTTTGTAATATTACTAATTAATTTTATTTATTAATTTAATTAATTAATTTTAATCAAAAGTATGTGTCCTATAAATTAAGTCAAAAAATATTGTGATAATTATTTTAAAAACCAAAATAAATTAATGTTTCATATAAATAATTTGCTTAATTTTTGTTCATTTGAATTACTTACCCATGAGCAACTTTGTTCGTCCCAGCAAACTTCGTGAAAAACCTACTAAAAATCATCAAATGTTCAAAAAAAAATTATACACTTCTTATTAGAGTTATTTATAATAGGCTTTTGCTAAAAAAAATTTTTTTTCAGTAAATCAGACAAAGGTTGGTAAAAAGGGTTAATATGATTTATATAACAACAATGTTGAATATAAAGTATATTGTAAACAAGTCGAATAGCGTTAAAATGTTAAAAAATAAAATGTCAAAATAAAATGCGATTGCGATTTTCCCTCGGCAACCGGATATTCAACAAAAATACCATTAGCAAAATGGGCAACAAAAAAAAATTTCACAAAATGGGCATTTAACATTTGGACATTTAACTTTGATTTGGTATATTCTGGAAAAGCGTGATTTTAAGTTCAGCTCTTAAATAACTCCTAATTCAGAATTTCACATACATATAAGTATATATAAATATTCTTTAAAAAGCAAATAGTCCTGATTTTGTAGTCAACTGAAAAATCTCCCAAGTCCTAATCGAGGATCTTACATATACATATATATATACATTTTCTGGAAAAAGCGAATACCCTATAATATTTTGATTGGCTGATTTTGAATTAAACTCTTAAACTCCTTCCAATAATTTTTATTACATTGTATTGTATGCCCTTGACAGTAACTTAGGTAGAATCACCTTTTCGTGCTTAATTAAGTACGGTACTGCAAGATTATACTACAATATTTGCAATATTTCGAGCATTTATTTATCAAATTTCTGGTTAATTAAATGTGTCAGGAACTGAGTCTTCTTGAATAGAATAGCTCCATTTTATTTAAGTTTTTACTAGATTATAAATATATATCTTACAACAACAAAGCACTTGTAACAGTGGGAGTTTTTGCCCCAAACCCGCTTAATATATTATTAAGATTCTTATATTTTTAGGTAAATATTTCGTGAATAATAAATACTTACTCGTGTAACTAGCTCTAAAATATACTACTTCAAAAAAAAAATTTCGAAAAATTTTCAATATTGACATACAATATTGATACTTTTTTCAAAATTAGGTGAAAAATAAGTGGCAAAATCGTTATTTAAATATAACTGTTATATAAAGAGCTCTCAAGAGCGGTTATTTTTTAAATGTTGAAATTTATAAATTGAATATTTGTATATGAACAGTCATTAAAAAAAAGATTGACCTAATTTATTATTGATAAATAGCAATATAATAATATACGAACGAGTAAGAAAGTTATACGAATAAGATATGTAATATTATACAAATAACGAGAGATGTTAACAACGCGGCTCTAACGCTTAGCACCAAAAATTTGTCCATATCAGTTCCTTATTCTACGTTAAATTTTAATTAGAAAAAAAAGGTTTTGTATACATATTGCAATTCTGAAATCTCAACGCACTTTTACTATAAGTACAAGCACATATAAGAAATCGTCAGGATTTACTACATCAGCTGACTTAACAAAAATTAGGTAAGTTAACAAAATCAAATTAAATAATAAAAATAATAATTTGGTAAATTTTTTTATTTTATTCTACTTGATATGTAAATTAGTTTTAGGTATGAGTTTAATTCTTTTTTCAAATTTAACATATAATATGATCTTAAATAAAATAAATTAGAAAAATATAACTATATCAATATATTTTGATACTACTTTATTACATTTCTTTATTTAATTATATATACGCTGTGGTTCTCTAGCACTGCATGTGATTGGTAGTGATTTCACTAACAATTTCAATTGTTCAAACTACTTTTTTTTTTAAATATTTAATTAGTATCTTTTATTAATAATTAAATTTGATTTATTAAAATATATTTGTAATTAATAAATTTTATATATTGTTCTATATTTTAACAATATTTAATTTTGGTTTTTATCTTGTAAGTAGACATTTTAAAAATTGCATGTTTGCTTCTTAATGCTAACTTTTAATTAATTCAACTTTCGTAAATGTAACTTTGAGTATTTCAATGGTGCTATTTGTTCAATTAATTTTAATACACTTTAATAAATTAAAATCTACAATATCAAACTTATTTGCTTCCTACTTCTCTCGCTCATTTGTTAACAATAGCAATTTTATTATCAACAGCTCTTACATTAATTCGTTATACTCCTACCCCCCTAGTTTCAAAATTACCGAAATATCAGTTGACTTTGATACAACTATTACCTCTCAAAGAGGATTATTCCTGTGGACCAGACGAGATTCCTCCCATAGTTTTGCGTAATTGCGACTATAGCTTATCTTATCCGCTTCAAAAAATGTTCAATCTATCTTTGGAAACTGGTGTCTTCCCTGAGTTTTGGAAAAAATCTTATATTATTCAAGTTTATAAAAAAGGGTCACGTTTTGAGGTTTCCAACTATAGACCCATTGCTAAAATTTCTTGCATTCCAAAGCTTCTCGAATCCAACTTAATTAATCATTTTTATTCTTATTCAAGATTATTCATTTCTATAGACCACCAGGATTTTCTGAAAGGAAAGTCAACTGTTACTAATTCAATAGAATTTGTTTCAGAAACTCTTAATGCTATGGAATCTGGGAAACAAATTGACGTCTTATTTACGGATAGCAAGACATTTGACAACATCTATCATGATTTAATATTAATTAAACATAAAGTAATAGGTTATTCTGATCACGGTCATAAATGGATGGGGTCATACTTATCTAATAGGGAATATAACATATGTTTCCGTTCTTCCCTTTCTCACGACTTTGTCGCCTCATCTGGGGTGCTCCAAGGGAGCCACTTGGGCCCACTTTTCTTTATTATTGAAACCAATGTTGCCTCACAATTTATGGTATTAGCTAAGTTAAGTTGTTTTGATGATGACTCAAAATTAGTAAAACCATTATGTCTGTTGATGATTGCACCCTACTTCAAAATTACCCAAATAATTATTCTGAATGGTGCTCCACCAACAACCTTGAAGTAAATGCATCTAAATGTCAGGTTGTTAGTTTTAGTAGGAAGCCTCAAAGCTCTATTATTGAATTTGATTACCATCTTGGGAATCAAACTTTAAATCGTTCTGAGTTAACTCGTGATTTATTCTGGATCACAGGCTCAATTTCAAAGCACATTTCAATTTCATTATTAATGAAGCTAATTCTACGCTAGGTTTTATAATTGGCTGGGCCAAAGAGTTTGCAGATCCCTACATTACAAAACACTTAATATCACATATGTTAGACCGACACTTGAATATTCTTAGCAAGTTTGATCTCCATATCGTAATGTTGATATTTCACGTATTGAAGCAGTTCAGCGTAAATTTTTACGCTTTGCACTACGTGCCTTTTCTTGGTCTGAACCTTTACAACCTCCTCCTTACGAAGATATGTGTCTTTTGATTGACCCGCAATCTCTCCAACAACGTCCATTTGCGGGAAATTATTGCTGGGAATATCCTGGCACCTAAAATTACGGATTTAATAACTTTTAGAAATCATCCGCGTAATTTACGTTCCGTTGACCTGTTTAATATTGCTAACCATAGTACTGACTACGGTAAATTTGAATCTGTGTCAAGAATGTTAAGTGAATGTAACTCGAGAACAGCTTGTTTTGATACTAACATATAATCGATAAATATTAAACAGTAATGGAATTGATATGTGGTAATTTCCTATTTTCTTTTTGTATTTGATTTTTCTATCTTTTTAACATTCTACTAACTATCATGTTAGTTATTTATTTTTATCTCTTACTGACATTAGTTACTAACGGTAATGGATACTAACCCACTGGATGATGATCTCACCGCTATGCAACATGCTGAAAGTTTTCGTATATAATAGAGGTCTGATTTGCTTGCTCTTAGCAATATCTGACATTAATATAATTGTGGATAAACATAATATAAAACACAATAAGTGCAAAAAAAATCACTATATACAAATTACTTAAGTATTTTTAAATATATCTTACAGAAAAGAATTATTTCATAATTAGGGCAGTTAAACAGTGTTGAACAAATTTCATATAGAAATTAATTTCAATATTTGAAGTAACAACATATCCAGCGGAATTGGACTTTGCCAATAATAATAAAAAAACGAAACATGTAATTAAATTTTTTTTATAACATGATTTAAGAGACTTTACAAAAGTTCAACATATACTATTTCTTCTATGACATGATTAAAGAATATTATTATTTTCACATTTTCTCGAAGAGTCACCACCCATTTTACACAAGAAAATGTTTTAAAGATATGATCACTCTTTTTTAAGTATAAACTTTCTTGAAATATTCCCATGTTCTATTATACTTTAAATTTCAAATGGACTTTCAAATTAATTACACTTTAGTACTAATATAATGGCAATGAATATAAACTCTTATTAAATAAATATATACACATTTTGTAATATTCCGGAAAGAAAAAGTATTTTTATTTTTTATTAAAATTAAAGTTAAGACAAAGAAAAAGTTTTTGCCAGTTCTTTTCATTTCGTATCATCTAAATCTTAAGTTTAATTTTATTTCTAATTTTGAATCTAATGTGTAGATATTTTTGTTAAGCCTAGATACTGTAAAAATCACGCAAATAAAAACAAAACAAAGTTTTGCCTCTATTTTGATATCCTAGTTACGTTGCGTTCCATCATATCATAGATCTACAGCCCACCATTCATTCTTTCATTTTTATTTACTTAAAAACTTTCGTTTCATTAAATGAACAAAAAAGTTTACGGTTTTGTAATAAAAATCTTTTTTTTTTTTTTGATGAAACAAAAGGCAACAAAACGAAGGCATTCGTTGTTGATATAAGTATCTGAATATGTACATATAAATAGCATGAAAGTATCAAACTTTTAATGTTGATAGAAAAATAATCAAAACAAAAATATATAAAGGCTAATAAAACTCATAAAAAACGCACAAAAAAAATTTAGAAATAAAACAACACCAAAACGCAATTTAAGGACGAAAAAAATAAACAAACAAACAAATTCGTTCACACAAAATATTAGATTTCAGTTTCCGTCAATACAAATAGAAAAGGATGAATTTTTCTTTTCATTGCTATCAAATTAAAAATATTTTTTTTTTTAAATGTATTCTATTCATATTTTTTACGTTTAGACCACTTTCAGAAATTATGCATTTTCCTAAATTTCTTTGTTTCAATTCAATTTTTTTCTAAAATTTATTTGCCGAAATCCCGAAATAAGAAAAAAATAATATTGAAGAGGAGTCTTTTTTTGTGTATCCTAATGCTATTTGGAATAGCAACATTATTACACGTAATTTTATGCTATTTGGCGTACATAATTTTCTCTGGAACACTTTTTAATAAAATCAAGAAGTTAAGACTAAAAGCTTGCAAGTTATACTGGTTGATAGATAAAAAATTACCTACAAATGCATTCCAAAACCAGTATATTTTTACGTTATTAAGGATTATAGGACACCACATTCAAATATACAGTCTTGTTCAAACAACATCACATTCAAATCAACAGGTGAAGAGAGATATAGAGCAAATGCAATCCAACAATGTGACAAGCTCCAGAATTCTGTGGGAGATAAAATTTGTTTCTTCTACTTGGCAATATTATATTTACTCAATGGTAGAAAACTCATTTGTTTTTAAAAATTTCAAGTTTATAAATAAAATATCAATGTTAGATAGTATGAGCCATAGATAGTATGATAGTATAGTATGAGTCTAAAGATAGTATGAGCCAAAAAAAAAAAGTTGCACCTGTGAAAACTGAAATGTTTTTAACAGTTTAATTAAAACATTATTTAATAAATCTGTGTTACATAATTAGGTCAAATTAAACCATTATAAATCTTTCTTACAATTTATTTTATACGAGGACATGTTGTAATTTTATTTTAATGACGATTCAGTAAATG
Organism: Argyra leucocephala; assembly: GCA_963942445.1. Taxonomy (NCBI): domain Eukaryota; kingdom Metazoa; phylum Arthropoda; class Insecta; order Diptera; family Dolichopodidae; genus Argyra; species Argyra leucocephala. Next base: position 77,398,810 of record OZ012680.1, on the reverse strand, counting down.
ATAACAAATCATATCATAATCCAAATAGATGATTTTGCGCTTCCATCCTGTAACAAAAGTAATAGGAGAGAAGATAAAATAACAAAACTAATTTTTTTTATGTATATGTATCTACATATACAAAAACGTACGTTTTGTTACAATTTTTTTGAATCAATTTGGTTTTTGTAGTATATGCATGTACAGTCCTTTAATTTAATTTACAATCTAATAATATTAATACGCTAATCATGTCTGTGAAACTTTCCACATCAAAAAATTTAAATATGAAGCTTTTTTAAACTTATACCGCAAAAAATTACCGATTAAGAAATAAAAAAAATTTAAAAGTACTAAATTTTGCCCCCATTTTTCAAATAAATCATTTATAGAAAAACATATCCAAGTTCTAAGCCCATTTAGCAAAACTATGTATTTAGTACAAGAACCAATTACTATCTTCTCAATTATAGCAAAACATCATAAAATTAATAAAATAAACCCTTTTCAAATTAGCCTTAAAAATAGGTCATCAACACAATTAAAATTACCCAAAAAATAAAGTACCACTATTGAATTTTTTTTACATTTTCCTGGTTTCTGTCTTTGAATTAGTCACCTTGAAATGTTTCCAATTTATCAATGTAGGCAAATCTGAAAGTTCAAATTAAGGTTCATTTTGTAAAGCGAAGAACTTATTTTCAAGCTGCACCGTATTCTACTCAAAGCCTATGTCGAGGTAATAGCATCTTACTTAGCAAATAGAGTATTTCATATTAAGCAAGGGGAAGATTACTCTACGTTAAGCAATATACATGTAGGAGTACCACATGGGAGCATTCTGGGTCCCATCCTATATTTACTCTACACCAGTGATATTCCAGAACTAGGAGATGCAACGATGGCAACTTTTGCAGATGATACTGCAGTATTAGCGGTTGGTAATAATATAAAAGAAGCAACAAATAAATTGCAACAAGCAAACAACAAAATCTCCTTATGGTGCAAAAGCTGAAGAATTAAATTAAACGAATCAAAATCCACACATATTAATTTTACAATCAAAATAATATAGTCGCCCATAGCGGTCACAATAAACAATGTCGTCATACCATATCAAAATTCAGCAAAATATCTTGGTATGACACTTGATGCAAAGCTCAGATGGAAAGAACATGTTAAGGAAAAAAAAACAAGAGCTAGAACTGAAATACAACCAGCTGTATTGGCTAATTGGGCGGACATCTTCGCTTTCAACATATAACAAAGTTTTGATTTACAATCAAATATTAAAGCCAGTCTGGGCATACGGTATTCAAATATGGGGTTGTGCTAAACAACTTCATATTCAAACTATCCAAACGTTCCAAAACAAAAGGTTGTAAAACATTGTCAATGCTCCCTGGTATGTTCGCAATGCTGACATTCATAGAGATCTTAAGATCCCTATCATAAAAGACGAAATAAAAAAACTGGCAATACGCCACTAAATTCGCCTTTCTCAACATATTAATATTGAAGTTTTAGCTGACAGTCAAACCTTTGGTAGACATCTTAAACAAACGAAACCGTTCGAACTGTGTTAGGAAAAAATCTTTTATCTCTCAATAATTCCTAATGGGATTTTGATTGATCAAAGATATCTGAAGTAATAGAGCCAAAACTGTATTAATGGTTAGTCTAAAAGACTAGTTTTAATGTAAACAAAAGGATGGTACCTAGTGCGTTAAAGGCGACATCCTTCACTTCGTTCTCCCCCTGAAAATTCAACGATAAATGAAGACTCTTTTGATAATTTTCTTCCATCTGAAAAAAAAAAATTGTTAAGCAAAATATTGACTAACAGAAAACAAATATTCTTATTGTGTCTCTTTGTCACCTTTAAGAATTTACTAAATTTGCTAAAAATCCTTTTTATAGGAAAAAAAACCAGAAGTAAAATATGTTAAAGAACATATCAAGAGGAATATTGACTATTACTTCAATTGGTGCTGAAATTATAAAACTACAGTTTTCTTCATTTCTACATGGTGTGTATGCAAAAGAAAATTTTAAACCAGAATATACAGTTCTACAGTGGTGACTCTCCATCAAGGTAACAACGTGGAGAGTAGAGAAAGAAAAAAATATCCTATCTAACACAAATGTTATTTAATAATTTAATTGTTGTCAGGTTTCCGTACACAATTAATTTTTAATATTTGATTGCAAATATCATATCCATATTTCGGAAGCAAAATACATGTGCTTCATCAGTGCTTTTTTTTACTGACTAATTATATATCTTATTTCTATTTTTCCATTTTATATCCTATACCAGATACCTATTTTACCTAGACCTTTTCAAATTTATTTATTAATTTAAAAAACGGTGAGTATCAATTTCCTAAATCATTATTCAATCTGTTATCTATTTCTGTACCCTCGAAATCGTAAATTCTCGTATGTGTCTAGTTTGCTTCTTTTGTGTACCTTCTTTATTGATGATGAATTGATTTTATCAATTTTATGGTGTTCCTCAATTATGTGTTTAGCAATTGCCGATCTAAAATTGGTAGTACTCTTATTATTATATAAGTATACTATTCATGTTTTGACTTCTGCTAGTTGTTACTAGTTCCAAATTAAACTTTTCAGTGAATGTTGAGGGCGTTTTTTTAAACTTCTCAGTGAATGTTGAATGCGTTACGCAAATCCTTCTAGGTTTTTCTACATGCTTATTTTGTTGGAATAAGCTCGTCATGTTATTGAGTTCGATATGAGGCAGTTTTTTTCCTTATCTTTAAGTCTATGATTTCTTCATTATATTAATTTTTCCTTGCCGTGTCTTTTATGTAGCGTCTTTCTTTTTCAAAGTTAGCCTTGGACAATGGTATAACTATCTCTTGATCATCGTATGTTATGCTGCCATTTTGTCCATGTGGGTGATTTGACTCAGTGGAGATGGTTCATTGGGTATTAGTATCTCTTCAGTAGATATAAAATTTTATGTTTCCACATTTTATGTATTATTTTTATGTCAAGAAACGGTATTTCGTTGTGTTTTTCCGTCTCAATAGTGAATGTTATGTTTCCATATATTTTGTTAAGTTGATCTAATATGATATCTATTTGAGCCTTTCATACTACTGCGATGATATCAAATACCCCAAATTCTCGGCATGAGTTCCTCTTTTTCAATTCTATCTTCAACATGATTCATGAATATTTCACTTAAAACTGGGTTAGCGAGTTACTCATGGCAGTTCCTCTTGCAGCTTTGTAATGCTCGCCTCTAAAAGTGAAATAAAATTCATTCATACATATTGAAGCTAGAGTGATGTAGTGGTAGTTAAATATTTAAATGAAGAACACCGTGAATAGCTAGTACTTCTTTATTGTTCTTCAAAGGTCTATTCCTTTCGTATTATAATTTCCCAAAATTATCTCGACATCGTAAATATCTGAACACAAAATGGAATACAACATCTCAAGCATGATCTAAAATTTCTACAAAAGGTTAAACTTTTTTATTGATTTTTGAAAAAAAATAAAATGCATGTTTAATTAAATTTAAATTGCAAAACTCGAAGAAAACAAAAGCCCTTCAGTTGGCATTTATACCCAAAATTTACTGTCTTTAACAAAGTAAAAAAAATATATAAGAAAAATAAATAAAATTAAGTGAAAATTTTGCACAAACGTTTTAAAACATCTTTGTTTTTTATTTTTTTTTCTTTTTTTTATATATATTATTTTGTAATAACTATGGATATCTTTCCTGCTAAAAAAATAAAAAAAATCTTTGTTATTAATAAAGTAATAGACTTGAGTGTTTAACAAAATAATATTCTGTAATTTAAACATACTTATTTAAAAATATCCTAAAAAGTCTCAAAATTTTTTCAAAGTAAAGCATTTTTTTCTATACATAACAATATTTTTAATATTATAAGGCTGTTACTGTAACACTTAAGCAAGCTTTTCTGTTATAATATTTTATTTTAATTACTGCAGTGCTTCTTTAAGATTCCTTGGGTTAGTTTGATTGTTGTGAAGTTAAGAAGTATGTCACGTTTAATTATTACTATTCTTATCTGACAATTACAATTACATCAACCGACCTCTTCGAATCCTTTTTATCAAAGAAATGCACAATATTGTTCGAAATGTATAGAATTAAAGTGTAAAACTTACATTGATACTTTTCGCTATTTGACAGATGTTGTTCTAGCACAAATTTTTGTTCAAAAACAGAGTTAGCAAAAATGAAATTTTAAATTCAGTTTTGGTGGGTTTATTATGTGACTGGAATTAAAACCTTATAATTTTACAAAAAAAAACCTACTAAAATTAGGATAGGATAGGATAGAAACATGTGATGGTCAATAAAATACAAAAAAGTTTGTAACTTATTACACAATAGAAACCCTCTCTAAAGCATAATATAACCTCATTCAAACTTTTTTTTTTAAAATCATAAGGTTTATAATTCAAGTGTAAGCGTAGCGTAATTTTTGTTTTTCATTTTAATTTTTGTTTTACTTTTATTAGCGTTATTCTTGTAAATATAACAGTTTATTTTATATTATTTGTTTGTTATATCGTTTATTCGTTTTTGTTTTCTTTTCTTAACGACAATTAACTTTTACTTCATCAGATTTGATAGGACATCCGAACAGTTCATTTTAATTAAATCGGGACTTTTTTCTTTCCTTTTCATTTTTATTTTTATGTTTGCTCCTAAATTTCCTTTTTTTTTTTCTTTGTTTTTTTACTGAAAAAGGTTGGCACTTATCTTGTAATTGGAAATGGTTTATGGTGAAAATATTTACCCATTTCTATATTTTGTTGTATTCGTTTTTGTGTAGATCTTTTGGTTTGATTGTTTTTATTAAATTGTTTATTGGTAACATTGTGATGGGGTAGTCAGCCTAATTGATTATTTTTATTGAATTTTCGTCACTCAATCCTGATTGATGGTGATTTTGCAAAAGATTTGTTTTTTTTTTTTTTTTTACAATAATAATTGAATTAGTAGTACAAATATTATTGCTCAAAGTTGAAAATAATTCTTAATTTGATAAGAATTTAGTTTTTTAAGATCGTAAGATAATTTAGATTTTAATTTTAGAAACATATAGATAATTTTTGGTAATTTCTTTTTTAGTAAAATAAATACTACAATACTAAAAACTGAATACCTGGAAATATGTATATATATTGTGTGAGCTATGATATCACATTCAAGTGAAAGGATGATTTTCCTTCCTGACCCCGAAATCTGAAATAGTCCGTATTGGATTTATTAATCTTCAACAGATCGGCGCACGGCGATTGGTTTGCTGTACGCACCAAATTGTGATTTTTTGTAAAAGGCAATTAAAGTTTGAGGTTACTAAAAAATGACTCAATAGAATTTTTTTTATTTTTGGATATTATTTGGATATAATCTTCTACTTTTAAATTTTTGGTTTAGTTTTTAGTTGGTGGAACAAAATTTTTGTATAAAGTAGACGAATATCAAACCAGCTTTCACTTACGGCAAACTAGCACAAAACTGTTTGTGCAATTTTTTTATGTTCTCTTACGACATACGACAAAAAATTTTATTTTATTTTTTATAAGTTAATGAAAAACAGAAAAAGTTTAAACGAATTTTTTTTAATCAAAAATTTATTATAAGCAAAAATGAATACAAAATATAAAAAATAATATTGATAAATAATAACAAAAGTTAACAAATATTTGAAAATTACACAACTATAACAAATAAGCAAACTAAATAAAATTAAGCAAACTAAAGTAAATTAATCAATTAAAATAATTAATATTACTAAATTACAAAAATAAAATCATATCAAATAAGCTATTTCTGGAAGTTTTAATTGAAATATTTTTTTTTTTAAATCTAAAAATAATGCTGATTCCTTAAAATAAATAGGAATCACAGGAATCACTCGGGTAAAATGTTTTTGGTAATTTCGGGTTTTTTTTCTAGTTTGTGTTTTATACTCCTTGCATTTAAATAAAGTATTGTTAGAGAATGTTTGTTTATTATTTTAATGTTCTGTGTGCTATATAAGTCTTTCTCTACATGGATATTGAAAGGCACTTCGAAGTTTTGATCAATTTACATTTAAGTTACAGTCTTGTAAGATTCTGATTGTTTTACTATTTGTTGCTTCTCTGATGAGAAGTTTGCCATTCTTGATCCATGTAAATTCCAATTTTTTGTTTTTTTCAGTTCCCTAGATTTTTTGTGCAGTAGACTGAAGTATGGTGTTAGTTTTTCGTTAATGAATTTAGCGAGTGTGAGGTACTGCTTCTTGTGTATTAAATATGTTTGTTGTTATTTTTTTTTTTGCAGCTTCTATAAACATTTGTTTTGTTTTAATGTCACAGAATTTAACCACGATTTTATCGGTATTAAGACTTCTTTGGGCTATTTGTTTTATATATTTCATTTATATCATTTTTGTCTGTATTCAATTCGATTTCCCGTGTTATTTTATTTACCACTGCGTTCAAGTTGTTGTCAGGTGCTGATATCCCACATATTTCCACATATTTAATGAACTTATTTTGTTTCATATTATCTATATCTACTTTTGTATATATTATTTCATTTCTCGGCTCCACATTTTGACATTTTAAGGTAATATTTTCGTTTATTAGGGCGTTTACATAGTCATTTAGCTCACTTATTTCATTTTTAATTTTTTTTAGATCGTCTTCCTGGGTTTTTTGATTCGCATGGATGAGTTCAAGTTGAGTTTTAATAAACTCTGCGCTCTCCAAATCTCCAGTAGATCTTGCGTTGGAGTCCTTTTTTCCAGTAAATGAAAGTGTCAAGCTTGTTGACTTTCTTTTTTGGCGTTTGTTTTTACACGTGTAAAATACAGTAAAACCAGATTTTTCCACATCTAGGGAATATTCCCCGATACTTTCTTTATCCAGTCCTATGCAAGGATCACAGAAGTATTTTTTGCAATTTCCGTCGCATTGCAGACTGATATATTTTTTTAAGTTAATTTTTTTTTTGCCCTGACTACAAATTGTATTATTATTATTTAACATTTTTGACATTCTTCTAATTACATCACATTTTGACCTTTATCTAATAATTGAAATTAATCATTTGCATTTATTGTCTGAGTAAATTATGTTATTCAATTATATACATATATATATATATTATGTATATGTATACTAAAAGTACTCTAAGATTATCAAATCAGATACTTTAGTACCATCAGACAAAATTACAGACGCAGTTAAATATGTACGAATTGATTTTTCTTGCATAATAAATGATAGAAGCAATTCCTTTTCGAAGACTAAATACTGACTGAAGGTTAAAGAAAATAATTACATGGTTTGGATCAATATTATTACCGTATATGTCTCTATCAGGTCAAATTGACCCTTTCTTGGCTTGTAAAATGATATATTTTATTACAGTATTTCTATACATACGGATACGATACATTTTTGAAACGGAAAGATTTTAAAGTAAATAGTTAACATTTGAATTGCTTGTAAAATAATGGGAATCCTTTAACTGAAAAAACTTTCGATATGACGTCGAATTTCATTTAATTTTTCCTCATAATGTTTTTTTCTTTGTATTTTTTTCTTTGCTTCTTGGAATTTACCGTTGGCAGTGTATTCGTAACTAATCTCTTTATTTTAAGAACGTTTTATATATACCAACTAATGTATTCTCAAATACCATACGGTAAACCAACACAAAAAGAAAAATTAGATTTTGACGTACGTGTACAAGGCATATACACAAACGGCTAACCCATTCTAAACAATTTTCATCAAAATTGCACGTTCAGCAAACCAACATAAAAATTTGTTTTTATATATTTTGTATGAGATTTTTGCCGTATGTGGTAGGTGTCTCAGTTTTTTCATTTTTTAGACATACGGCAAACCAATTCCAATTATTCCTTATATAGATGACGTATATGGCAAAGTTGATACTGCATATCTTAGAAACTATAAATGATACACTTAAACTGATAAGTAAAAAAAGTACAGCCAATTTTTTTATTTCGTCTTTTATGAGACGAACCCTGAGATCCCTATGAATTCAGCATTACGAACAAACCATGGGACATTAAAGATACTTTATTTTGAAACGTTTGGATAGTTTGAATATGTAGTTGTTTAACACAAACCCATATTTGAATACCGTATGCCCAGACTGGCTTTAATATCTGATTGTATATCAAAACTTTGTTATACGTCGAAAGCGTAGAGTTTCGCCCAATTAGACAATACCAATGTTTGTATTTCAGATCCCGTTCTAGTTTTTTTTCTTGACGTGTTCTTTCCATCTTTGCGCCAAGGTCATACCAAGATATTTTGCAGAATTTTGAACAAAATAAAGCCATAAAGAACTTATTCATGTTAAATAATTAATGAAAAACAGCAATACATGAAGTACACAAGCAATTAGATATAATGAAATTGGGGGGTTATAAAACACTTGTGCAAATGGTTAAAATTTATAATATGCAGTAGAATTCAATAAAATCGAATACTTCGAAGAAACAATCAAACACATGATTATGAAATCAGTGTCGCTTAACACTTACGTTACTCAACGGTAACACAAATGAATGGATTAGATTGATGAGAAGCAATCAAGAACACTGCAATTAAATCATTTAATAGTCTGCCTGAATGTGTTAAGGAAATGAAGAAACATCAGTTCAAAAAAGAATGCAAGAAAATATTAATTTCAAAATTATAACAAAATAATTAGTTTTAGCATAATTGTCGAAAATAGATTCAGCTGAAAGCATCGATTTTTATAAACCTAAAAGTAACTTAATCTTAAATAAAGACATATAATAATATAACGGATAAAACCACCCCTATCTGTCACTCTAACGTCGGAGATTATATTTCAAATACCAACAATGAAATAAGTAATAATATTATGAATAATAAAAATATTATTCACCTGTGCTATTTCATTGGATAAACAACCATCAATAAACAACCATCCAGCTGCGAAAAACGTCAAATTGCTACCTGTGAAAATAGAATAAATAAAACGCTTTTAGATTTCTTTCCTCAGTCAAGTACAAAACACTGAAGAAGTCTGCAAGCAGTAGACGAAATACGCGTATCTGTATCTATATAATAAGCATATTAGTAATATTAAAAGGAAAATATTCGACTATTTTCGAGAATTATACACAAAATTTTACTTAAACGCTAGAAAACAATTTTTTATGAAAACTTACTTTTAGCGTTTAAAATTAGAATTTTGTGTTTTTCTTTTTATTATAGTTATAAATTTATAAGTTATTGAATGAAATTGAATTTTAAATTATTACATATTTTGTAGTAGATAATTTAGGTTATTATTTTTTTTCTTGAATTTTTATTGTTACTGTATAAACTATTGATTATTATCTCGGCATTTTTTTGTATTTTTATTTTTTTAGATGTAGAAACTTATAATAAATTGTATTAAATAGGCAACACGAGCTCTAATAACTCTTATCATGAAGAAATAAATAGAAATAAAAAATTCTTTGATGCGAAAAACAATTTTTATTAGGTAGATGTACCATCGTTTATTTCTAGGCTTCGATCCTAATTGACTCGCCTCTGACACAAATTATTCAACTGACACAAATCTTCAATGTGGTCGTAAGGTTCAAATTTTTCCCGAACCAATGGAAGATTTCGCAAATCCTAATGATATTAAAACCAGGCAAAATATCTGAAGACGTCAAATCATATCGGCCAATCAGTATTCTTCCAGTGTTATCTAAAGTGATCGAAAAAAAATTAATCCCGACACACAAATGTGGCTCCAGACATAAGCATTCCACAGTGGAACAAATACATAGAATTGTAAATAAAATAAATGAAGATTTTGAAAACAAAAATTTTTGCTCTGCAGTTTTTTTCGACATAAGCCAGGCATTCGACAAAGTCTGGCACAAAGGAATTCTCTACAAATTAAAACAAAATTTACCATATCTCTACTATGAATTGTTAAAAATCTATCTAAAAAATCGCCTTTATTTTGTCCAAAAAAATGAATATTTAACCAGCCTCAAAGAAATTCATTCTGGAGTTCTACAAGGTAGCGTTCTAAGTCCAATGCTTTATTTGTTATACACTTTATACACCGATTTACCGCAAACATCAAACACAATGATAGCTACATTTGCCGATGATACAGCTATACTTGCATTTCACAAGGATAAGAATGTGGCTTCTGGGCTCGTGCAAGAGAGCTTAAACATTATCGAATTATGGTTGAATAAATGGAAGATTAAAGCCAATGAAGTCTAATCACGTTACTTTCACATTAAGGAGGGATAACATGTCCTACAGTATTTTTAAATAGTAATTCTGTTTCCCAAACAGAAAGTTTCAAGTATCTCGGAGTGCATTTGGATCGCCTTCTGACCTGAAAAAAGCACATCTACACAAAAAGAATCCAACTAAACACAAATTTCAGAAAATTGTGTTGGCTCGTCGGTAGAAGATCTCAAATGACACTGCAAAACAAATTGCTGATATATAGGATGATACTCCAATCAATATGAACTTATGGTATACAGCTATGGGGAACAGCAAAAAAAAAAATATTGAAATATTACAACGCTTCCAAAATAAAGTACTGCGAGCTTTAATTGATGCATCTTGACATACAAGATTACAACGAAATACACCAGGAGATCTATAGAAATTTCTTCACATTATTAAGAAATTTATATTTTTTATTGTAAATTAGGAAATTACTTTTATTGGATTGTAATTTCACATGTCTATTATTAATTAAGTCAGTCAAAAACCTATTCATTTGTTGTATTATTTTTAATTAACATATAGATTGTGAATAAAAAAACAAAAAAAAAACACTGTGTCTTGATTGAAGAAGCCAGGGTTTTTCAGGTAGCTTGTGTGTTTGAAATTATATATATATACATATACAGTACACATATACTAACACCTTTATGCCTGTTTTATTTCACTACAGAATTCTGCAGTATTTAATAGACTGTCCCTGTGCCTTTTTGATCACGGTTGTAACACAATTCTCAATTATCAACCTGGCGAAACAAAATGGAGATAAAATTTAACCAGCGGATCGTATAAAAAAATAAACCTTGATTCAAATTTTAAAGAGAAGCAGACAATAATTTATGGTTAAAAGCTGCATTATAAAGATATATTTAAAATTTCTTATTACATAATAATTTTGTAAGTTTCCTTTTTATAGAACTTATTTAAAATATTTAAAATGTCTCCAAATAAGTGATATGGAACTTTAAAATTTAAAATTGCTTAAAAATTACTCAAGGGGGACAAATTAGTTAACAAAATCAAAATAATATTCTATAAAAATTCTGATCTTGGACTCATGATGAAGAAATTGGTTTACCATTAATAATCCAAAACAATGTGATTAATTTGTGATAATTATAGCGATTAGGTACTAAAATAGTATAATAATAAAAAAAAATAATATGTATTTTTAAAACGATATCAACCTTTCAAACAGAGATAATGTATTCTAACATGATATTTTAATTTAAAAATTCCATATTAATGACTATTCACTATATAATATATTTATATATTGTATATAATATATATAGTAATTGCTAACACTATTATGAATTAAATTCGAGAATAAAGAAAATAATAAACAAAAAAAACTAAATAATATTTCCAAAATTATGATGATGACCTTTGAAATTAAATGAAAAAAAATGTTAGAAATACAGCATATTATCACTAAATCGTTCTTTTTAATTAATAATCAGTACAATTTAATTCGGGATTACTTAACTTCTCTTTTTGGATTATTAAATACGATCTACATAAATTCTCAATTTGAGTCTTGAAATGAAATAAAAAAAAAATCGCCTATATATTTGATTTAAATATTTTTAAGTGTCAGTTTTAAATTAAGAGTTGTTTCTAAATTTAGTTCATTCTTTGCAACAGTTGGTATGTGGTTCAGGTATACGTAAATCAATCGTATATAAATTTTATATATAAAGAATGATGCTTATATGTTTGTGTATTCCACAATTCCTTACAGAAAAGCACTCTGTCAGCTGGAGAATAACTGTATAAACTTGAAAATTTTTATGTTCTCAAAAATAGATTAATACATCTGATACCGTTTTTCAAAATATTGACTTGTTCGTCATACAACTCCTAGTACGCATTAAGAATATATAATAATAACCTATTTTTCAAAAGATCTGAAAATTTATACTTTCTCAAAAATTAACAATTATTTCTATTACCGTTTTTAAAAATTTTGACTGGCTCAGGTACGTCCATACAACTACTAGCATGTCTTTTGAATAGGAATAAATGCGAAGCTTTGTTCTGAAGTAATTAAAAAAATTACATACAAGCTAGATACTCCTATTTTTTAATTATAATTTAAGTTAAAGCCATATTTGACGTTTTTAGCATACTATGGATTTAAATAGACTGATATTTTTCACTATCAACCAGTAAACAGTCATGTTTTAGTAAGCTACGGTTTGGTATGATTTGAAAAAACAAAATACTTCTTAATTGCCAATTTAATATTTTTAAAAATGTTTTTATTTATTTATTCTTGAAAACAAACGTGCCATAATCAGTAAATTACTAGCTATTCCCGGCGTAACATTCGCCGGTCTAGCTTTATAATTGAAACAATTTATTTTATTTGTTTATTTTCTTTATTTTCTTAAAAAAAATCAATGTTTTAAATATTTTATTACATAATAAATAAGTTAAATTGAAAAACTTAAAACTATAATTCACTTTATTTAATATCTTAAAAATAGTTTAACATTTTAATACTTATCCAAACATTTCATAATATTTTATACTACACTAACACTATCAAAGGATCGTACTCTTGCAAAGCAACATCCAACTGAGAATTGTGTTTTCAGTGAAATATTTGAATAAGTAATAAAATGTTAAACTATTTTTAATAAATAAAAAATATGTAAAACATTGATTTTTTTAAAGAAAATAAAATAAATTGTTTCATTTATGATGCTAATGCTAGACCGGCGAATGTTACGCCGGGAATAGCTAGTAATTTACAATATTGTTTGATCTATCTATAGTTATTTTTTTTATATATTTTATTTAGGTATTTATTTATTTATTAAACAGTGGACCTGTAGATAAATCCGCAGGCCTACTTCAGGTTTATATTTTTTTTGTTTTATTTTGAAAGCACCTTTCACTGTATGTATTAAAATTTTATTTTCACAAAAGGTAGGTATAGGTATTATAATACGTACGGTATCATAAATTATTATAATTGTAATTATTATTGTTATTTAAATAATAATAATAAAATGAATAAAAAAATGAATAAAATTATAATTTACAATATTTATAATATACTTAATATGTGTATAATATAATAAATAATAATTTTATTTGTTTTTCATAGAATCAAATTGAAAATGTTGACCGCTTATAGTTTTGAAGAAAACTTTTATATAAAGGAGCGTTTATACGTTTTTGAATTGTGTTTATAACGTATTAATGATTTTCATTAAAGTTTGACATCAGACTTTGTTATAGAATATCATAAATATATTTTTGCAACTTTCTAAGTAATTTAATAATTGTTCATTCACTATTTTCTCCATTATTTTAGATTCTATTGAAATTGTGTTAACCGGTTTGATTATCTATATTGGTACCTTTCTTTTTTTCTATTGGTATAACTACTGTTTCCTTCCATATTTCTGGAAATAGTCCGCTCTGTAAGGAACAATTTGTAATTGAGTGAAGATTGTTACCAATAAGATCAAAATTATTCATTTTTATTTACAAAATAATGATAATTTTTGTCATTCATTTCTTTTAATATATTCTTAAGGTTATTTATTTCAATAGTTTCAAATTTAAACATATTATATTCAATTATGTTTATAAATTGTATTGGTTTTATATTATTATTTATTTTATTTATATACTATCCACAAAAACGTTATAAAAATTATTAGCAAGCAGTTTAGTATCATCTATTCATTCATTATTAAAAATTATTTGATTAATACTTATTGTTTTTTTATCTGAGAACATACTTTTTTATGTTTCTCCACATTACGATTTGATCTCGAATTTGTGTTTTATTACTAATATATGCATTTTTTGCTTTACTAAGTGTACTTTTTTATATAAATTTCCAATATTCTTATAAATGTACCAATCACGATCAGTGATCACTGTTTGTTAATTTTGCTTTATGATATTGATTTACTTTTTGCGATTTCAGTTCATTTACGTTCATTTTACTTCATGCGATTTCAGTTCATTGATTTACTTTTTGTAGTTCCTCAGTTCATTTCACTTCTATACCAATTAATATAATTAGGTTGTCTTCAATATAATTTTCTATTACAAAGTTTACTAAATTACTAAATTATATAAATTATTAGTAAAAATACTGGCTTTAAAATTACAATCTAAAAAATATGTTGTAACAGTATTATTAAAAATTATTCCTTTTATATTTTCAAAATTTAATCTTTTTCTTTAGTTTTTTTATATCTTTAACTTCTTTTATTATTATTTTCACGGATTCATGATCTGATAGTTTATTATATACATATATTTTATACTTTTTCAATATTATTAATTATATTACTTATAACCAAGCCAATTAAAGTTTTACTATTTTTCGCTATTCTAGTATATTCATTTACAACTTGTTTCAACGATGACTTATTATTTCAATAGATTTCGTTTTTATATTTTTTTGGTTTGCCAATCTATATTAAAATCACAAATATAATTAAAATAAAGTTCGATTTTACTATTTTTAAGTATTTTAAAGTAGGGAATAACAGCCAACCTAAATTTCTTCCTTGAGGAGCACTATAATCTACTTTGTAAGGCGATAAGTTCAGCTGACTTTAATTGTACACTGTATCAGAACCACGCTATATTTTTCGGTGTCATTCTGTCAAAGAAAATCATTTTTTTTTTTTAACTTTACTTTATCCATTGTACAATTATCTAGTTAATTGGTCTAGTTAAAGTTTACAAAAAATAGGTTTTGTTATATTCTTATTAGCGTGTAAAGTAATAGTATGCTTTTAAGTTAATTTATGTTATGGTTATTTGTATTATTATTGTTATTAGTTAGTTTACTTGTAATTAGTTTTAATTTACTTGAATTTTTATATAAATGTATTCAAAAAACCTGGGGTGTAAAAACTAATATATTCTCGTATTGCTAAAGATAAAACTTAACCTAACTAAACCTACTAACCTAACCAAATTTAATTTAAATTGCCGAAAACACACACCAAAGTATTTAAGCTATTCACGTAACAAAGTCTTCTAAGAACAGCTGACTGACATCATTATCGCGTTTATTTTTTAAATTAATTTTGTCGCTTTGTTTTTATTTTGCAGCTTGTTTTTGTATAAATTTAAATTACTCTCTGCTGATAAAGTACTATGAAATATATTTTAAAAAGCTCATATAACAATAATTTACATATTGAATGTGCATATATCTACATAATATAAATAATATAGGTTTGGGTACAGACGTATTGCAAAAAATCATTTGATAAAAAAGCCACTTCCCAAAATTCCTGTTCGATAAAAATTGACCTTTTTCTCAAAAATCCATTTATCGAAAAGAAAATTTTAGTAAAAAAATGTTAAACAAAAATTATAGGTTGTTATTGCGATGTTTAGTTTTCAGTCGACTAAAAATTGAGAAATTTTGTCTGTTGAAATTTTATTTGGTATTGTGAAGTGATACAGACAAAATTTTGTTCAATTTTTTTTTAAAATTTGTAGTTTGTTTTAAAGTTTTTTTAGAAAAGAAATAATTAATTGAATTAAAGTGTTATAGGCAGCGCTTACACTTCAATATACATATATTGACAGTATTTATTGATGAGAGAGAATATTGAAAAAACACTAATGTGTAAACACGTATTGATATCAATATAAATTGAAGAAAAAAAATAAAAAATATCCTATTTTCTTCAATATATATTGAGAGAAACCAAATTGTATATGGCGAATAATGAAATGCTTAGCAACATATGTTTATTTTTATTATATTTTTTATTTTGACATTTGCTTTATATTCAAAGGGTTCTTGATTAAAAAAGCTTTTTTTGGTTTATATTAGTTTTGCGTATTCCCCGTGAAATAAATAAGAAAAAAACTGACGAATAGTTTGATTGTTTAGAAGTTGATGTGTAAACACATGTGAAATGTCTCTCTCTTCAATGTAAAATCGTCAATAAATATTGAAAAATATTGAAGTGTAACGCTGCCTTATTAATAAACTACAAATAACGTCGTCAACTTTTTTTTTTTTTTTTTGTATAATAATTTGTTCATTCTCTATTAATTTAACTAATCGTTTAATTGAATTTTATTGCTGACTAACTTTACTCATTTTTCTAAAAAAGTTATATATTTTTAATATCTCTAAAGCATATAAAATAAAAAATACTTACAATTTTAATAAAAACGAGTACAAAAAAAAAAAAAACAAACAATTTAAGTAAAAAAATTTGTCTTTAACACAATATATTTTGTCACGCTAAAATTTACAACTGAATAAAATGGCTTTAAAATGCCGGAAAAACTGACTCTTACTGACCAATTTCCACAATACCAATTTTCGTCAGGATTCATAATTTATCAGTATAATTTGCTTACAACTAATAATTACAACACCTGCAATAATGGCCATAGAGTTTAAATCATATGGTTAGTAATCAGAAAGTATCGGATCGAATTCCGGTCAAAACATGAATATTAAATTTTTTTTTACTCTCATTATTCCTAAAGTAATGAAGTTTTAAAAAATTACTTATAATTTGACAATAACTGATGCAAAAACTGAAACTATTCTATCAAAGAGGTAATTCTAAATAAGTTACTGATAATAACACAAAAAATCGGCTTATCCCAAATTACGACAAAAAAGTCAAATTTTTTAAATAATCTAATTTTTGTGACCACAAAAATACACAAGATTTGGAGAAAAAAACGAAAATAGGAAAAAATTATTGTTTTTGTGTTGGAGGCTTACATCACTAACTCAGTCGCTCTGAGTTATTGAAAACCTGAATTTCTTTAATAGAGAAAATATGGAAGACTTAAAAAAATACCAAAAATTAATTTTATCTTTTAATGAAAGTGCTGTGTCTAAAACTTTTTATAAAATTTAAATGGATAGTTTGTTCAAATCATGTTCATTTTGCAAAGTATAGTATTTGCATTTTGTCTTTTCGTATTTTTTGATGAAATGGGTTTTTGTAAAACGTAATGCGTTTTTCACCCAATAATACTACTACCTTAAAATGTTCACAAACGCTCATACTTAATAGCGTAAATTAAGAACAATCAAATAAAGTAATCACGAACGAAATTGTTTTTAGTCTGAATTCAAAGTTGAACGGTCAACAATCGGTTATTTTACGTTTTATTTGGCTTAATAAAGCACAAAAAACAAAAAAAAAACAAATTTTTTAATTTTTTTTTTGTTTTCTTACTGTTGTCAGTATTTCAAATTACAATTTTAAATACTAAAATTTGTAAATTTATTTCATTAGAATAAATATTATCTAAAAATACACCAAAACACAATCTTATAAATACATCTACAAAATATGATAAGAAAAATCGTAATTCCGAATAAATATAATAAATTTTAAATTGATAAAATTTATGAAATTAACATAATAAATTCAAAATGAATTTTTTTAATACAAAACTGTTTGTGACTAACATAACTGTAAACATGTTGTCCATTTAATGGTAGTATTTACTGCGCAATGACAAAAAATGCGCATAGCATAAGCTTGTCATTTTGCGATAATATTATACAGCTGGTGTATATACAGTTGGTATGGATAAAAAGAACATTCCAAAACATTAATGTTACGTACCAAATTTATTGTTTTATTAAAACCTTAGTGATGTCAGTGCTTTTACAAATAAAATATTTATTGAAGTGAAATTATTCAATTCAATTAAAAAAAAAATTCAAAATGTTTATAAGTTTATTTTGAATTCTACAGTATTAGATGTACATAAATCCAAATCGTTTGCTATTATTAATGCCACTATATAATTTCATGTATTTTTTTTTCTTATCGTCTGATAAGATTGATATTTTTCTGAAAATAAAATGAATGTTAAAATGGTCGTTGTAATTTTTTTTTTTAAGTAATAAAGTACCATCACTAAAAACAAATCCGAATAAAAAAATAATTCTAAACTCAGTTGGTAGTTTATTCTAAATTGGAAATTTTATTTTTTATAAACTGTTTTGTAACATTGAACATTCAATATTGTTTTACTATCAAACGGATTTTGTATTTAATGTTGAATATCTATACTTTCATTCAACAATATTGAAATACTTGAAATACTATTTTTTTTATAAAACAATATTGCTCTACTTGAAATATAATTTTTTTTTGGAAATTAACAAAATATATATTAGAAATTTATGTTTCTAGAAAATAATAAATTTTTCTTTTTAGTTTTTAATTTTACTATTAAAATAAAAAAAAATTAACATTCATTATTATTAAAAAATTATTTTTAAATGAAAAATTGATACATTGGTATATCACACGATAAATTCAGTAGAAATTATTGAACAAAATATAATTCATTTTAAAACTTCCATCAAATTATATTTTGGCCCGCCATAATAATATTGTTAACATCATATGAAATTCTAAAATAAATCGATTTTTCTCTTTACTTCAAAATATCCCGTATAGTAAAGTTTTGTGTTTACATTTTTAGTTAAAATTAAGAATATTTTTCAACAAGATAAAAATGTCCTTTAATATTAGACATCAGCTTAGAAATTTGTGTCAAGTGAAAAAAAGGAATAGAAAAAAAGAATTTCAGTAAATAAAAATAAATATAGAAAAAAAATAGAATCATATTATCACGTGGATTTCAAAAAAAAAAAAAAAAGAATTAAAATGAAAATTACATAGTGTATAAACAAGTTATGAAAGAAAAGTTTTTTTGTGATTCTCAAAACATTTTCCTCTTCTAGCAACTAAGTGTGACCATATCTACTAGTAATATTTTTATGATATAGGCTTTATTGTTAATAAAAAGAAAATGGCACACTTACTAACTGCCAAAAAAATATTATATATGAGGTGAATCAATTATTGGTGTCAATTATATTTGATTTATACACATTGATTTCAATTGAAAATGAGAACTGGATCAAGTGGATATCCAAGAATGTAGGATAGACTTATGTGATTTAGAGAATCTTATTACACACAAAAATAAAAAGTTAAAAACAAAACAAAAATATAACCAAACCAAACCCAAACCAAAACACAGTTGAATAAACAAGGAAATGAACCTTTTTATTTCAGAACAGAATAAAAACAAAACAGCAACCAAAAAAATGTTGAAATTGATTTTATTATCGAAAATAGAAAAATATTGGACAGATTTATAAATTGCGTTAACTGTCAATAACAATGTCATATCAAATAAATTTTTGTTTTCAATCAAAAAAAATTAAAATTAAATTTTAATTTTATCTTTTTTTTTAAATGACGAATTAGTGTTAAATAAATCGGAGGAAAAAAAAAAAATTTATTCATTTTAACAGTGTAAAATTAATTCAAATAAGTATGGGTAATTCACATATTCATCATTCTACTGAAAAATATCAAACAGAAAAGGATGTACAGGGAAATGATGCTGCTACATCATCACCTGCAATTACAAATGGTAAGGAAAATAAAAGTGTTATACGTCGAAACAGTCGTGTTAAAGAAAGAGTTTTGAAACATTTCTATAAAAAATCTACTAGCATCAACTCAGCACAAAATCAATCGAAAACAAATCAACAATGTGAATTTTCAACAGTATTGACTACACCAACAACAATTACAACCACTAATATAAATCATCATCAAAGTGATGAATCATTAAATTATGGAAATCTACATATTAATTTTTCAGATATTGATTGTGGATCATCTCAGAATGATGGTGTACATGAAACTCCATCAGCTGATTTTGATTGGAGTTCAGTGGATTTTGAGAAAATGCATAAAACTAATAATAGTTCGGATACCTTAGCCAGTATAATATCACGTGATGTAGATGAATCACAATGGAATAAAAGAGGTATGTTTATTTTTTTTTAGTATTGTACTCATAATTCTAATATTGTTTACATCATTTTTCAAATAAGACTACCTCTCTATCCTTTGCTAAATAGTTGTTTTGTAATTTCAATTGCTAGGTAAAGTTATTTTTTTTTTATTTAATTGAATTGCATGCTTCATGATAAATTTACATACGATTTGCTGTTCTGCTTCTTTTTTTTTAATTTAAAATATGAATAGTTGAATATTATGCGAAAGAGAGAGATAGAAAGAATATAAATTGAGCTTTAAACTGTTTATGTCTCTCATAAATGCTTTTTTATTTGTTCGAAAATTGGGGTCAAAACATGATATTTAGAATTCACAATTTAAGTGTAAATAATTCTAAGATCATAGTATCGTACATAGTTAAGTTAAATGTAGTATGCTTATGTTGAATAATAAAAAATTTTATTAAATTTATCTTCAACAACCTTGCTATTGCTACAATATTATTTTTTTTTTTTGTAAATTTTTTATTTTATTCGCACTCTGTATGTTTTAAATTATATAATAATCGAATATAAATTGTTAAAATTATTATTGGCAGAATGAACGTGTGAACGTGTAACTTCCAGTGGGCTTAATTTCTTTATTATAATTTGGCTGGCAATTATACGCAGGCAGCCTAGTATGTGTTGTCCCTCTTGTCATCAGTATTCTTGCCATTATATTTGGTGATTATCTGTCTCGATAATTTCTAATATAGTGCTAAATTACTTCTTGAACCATCTCAATTTTTAATCTCATATGAATTAAATTATTTGTCACATACCAAGGCTCATCAACTATTGATCTTACTGCTTTATTCAATATTAGACTTTTTCGCTGTTCCCCAAAGTTGAATTCCATATATGTCCAAACAGGTTTAAGTATGTCCTTATATATTAATATTTTGTTTTCTAGATCCATCTGGGATTTCCTGCCAATCAGCCAGTTCATTTTTCTGAACAATATGTTTAAATATATTCTTTTTGTAAATATGTGTTTTTGTCAGGTTAGGCGCTTATCCAAGCGTATACCAAGATATTTAACATCTTTGGATTGTAGTATGATGTTATTGTTTAGAAAAACAGGAGGACAAGTTTCTTCGTCTCAAGGTGAACGTTATGTGTTGCGACTTTTCTTTATTTGCTCTGATTTTCGACTTATTTAGCCATCCCGATAATTCATCTAAGTGGTTTTGTACTAAATTCGAAACAGCATTCTCATTATTGTGAGATGCCAAAATAGCTGTGTCGTCCGATTTTACACTAGTTCTTTTTTAAAGAAAATATTAGCTTAAGGTCAATCAGCAGATGGGACTACTTGTACACAGAATACTAGTGTCAAACCTGTTCATAGAATTTGTCTTTTTCAGATACGAGCTTAATAAATATTGGATTTGACATTATTGTTGCTTTTTGAACAATATGACTTCCAATTCAAGAAATCTCTACTTGATTACTTTTTATTTAAAAAATAAAATTTTCCATTTTAATTTACAGAAATAAAATTTAACAAGATCCACAATATTCCGTTTTGGGACTTGCCTGAAGTTTTCTACTTTTCCAAATGTAGATTGTACGCTGGATAACATACAAGTTTTTATTAGTGGACCATTGTCCAACCTCAGTAGCTTAATTGGAAAAATCACTGATGATTTGGATAAGATTTCTTTTTGGACAAAATAAAATTCCCTAAAACTTAATGCATCAGCTAAATCGCAAGCTATAGCATTTTTTTAAGAACCATTAATATCTCTCTCTTCCTTCAATTACGCTTGACACATTAATAAGCTCTGTAAATAAAGTAAAAACCCTAGACGTAAACCTAAATAAACTTTACTTGAAACGATCACATTGATAAAATTGCTATTCATTTTGATCTGAGTGAATAAAAAAAAAGTAAAATCATTGTTTGAGTTATTCTATCACACTTCCAGACAGTATTAGCTTGATTAAGCGTTTTCATTATTTAACTCATATATACGATTTGTTAGCGACAGCCGCAAGTTCGACGATATATCTAATATTGCTATGTTGCTAATATTATGTTTGATTGTTCATTTAAAAGTTATTTATTTTACTCGTATGTTAAGTATTTAAACAAAATATTATGTAACAAATCTCCCCAATACTTGCTAGATAAACTTAACTTTGATCTTAACATCAGATCACTCAGATGTCTAAATTTAACTATGCCGGAATATCATGGCGATTTTCATTTGGAATTCTTTACTAGTCAGTCTCCACCAGAAGTATAAGTTCAATAACGGGATAGTAACAAAATCCCGGATTTAAAAAATGTCGCGGAAATCTTAATCACGGATTTTAAAATCCCGGATCTTAGAGCACATGTAAAATGCCGGAGTTTGTTTTAAAACTACTTTTCAAAAACTTATCCATAATTTAATCCATAAATAATTTTATCCAACAAAATAAAATAAAATTTCATAATAAGCCAAATTTGTTTTTTTTTTTAAATATTTTTTGGGAAAACAGGCTGTTAATAAATAAGTAACCGGGGTTTGGGAGGAGCTGCCCCCGACTTTAAAAAATAAAATTGGTTTTTACTGTATATTTTACTTTCTCAGAATCTGATATTATGATTTGAGGGTTTAACGAAATATTAGCATCAGTGTCGAATAAAAAAAAAATAAATCTGCGAAAAAAAGTTTTCACGTTAATTTCCGGGTTTGTCATTCTGGGATTTCAATACCAACCCTTCAATAACAGAATTTTGTAAGCTCTGTAAAAAAATTTTTTGTAACACAAGCTATATATACTTGTAATAGAAACACTGATATAGAGCATATATAGAGCTATTTTCTAAAAAAAAAGTTTGATATTTATTCTAGAATTTGTAGCTTTCTTGATCCGATTTCTATATTTATGTCACCTGTTGTTTCCTTGTTGCTCTCTACTCTCTGATAGATAATAATCATAAAGCCATATAAAGGCTTCATACGACCCAATATTAAATGCATTGTAGGATATATATATATATTGTATCTATACGTTTATTTTTGCACCTTAACTGTACTATAGGAATATTGTGTAAAAACCAAGTAAAGAAACTTTAATTCTACGCAAAAATTATATAATTGAAAACATAAAACTGTATTCCTATTCGATGTTATTTGTTTTTAATTTTATTTGTTTGTGTCACAAATTATAAATGCAAATAATTAGGACTGTTATCTAATGTCAGACTATATAATCTCTACAACATATTAACCATCATGGTATATTTTGAAAACTAACAAAAAAGTCGATGGCTTGAATCTTGCTTTTCGTATGTGTGCGATAAAATTTTTTTTCATTATCTATAATTAAATTAATTCAAAATATACTTAATTTGAAAGGATATTATGAAAAAACAATATTAAACTGACTCTAGAATTTTATTGGAACCAAATGATAATCCATTAAGTTGTAACTGAAATTTCTAAATAATTTAAAAAAAATAATTTATATTATACTCCTAAAAATATGATCAAAACATATCCAATTAAGTTTATAGAATAGATCTCATGTAAAGAATCGAAAAATCAACTATTATTAAAATAGGAAAATTACTTTAATTGACAATAAGATTGATTATTTTTAGATAAATTATGCACAACAATTAAAATCACATATTATCGATATATAAAAAAAAAAAAATTAAAAATATTTAAATGTTTTTTAAAAACCGCATTTAAAAAAGAAAGTTGTAATTTCCATTTCATTTAACTGAGTTGTGGTATTATCCTGACAATTTAACTTATAATTCAATAAATAAATTTTTTTGTAATAAAATTTATAGGATGCTGTTTGTTTTTTATGCTAAAATTAAAATTTTAATAAATAATTTTTAATCGTTAAGATTTTTCATTGTAGTAGTTCGCCTATTTAAATTAATTTACATGCAAATTTTGTGTAGTATTTTAATATAAAATGAACAGTGGGAAAAAATTTAATTTTGATTAATATTCAAATTAAATAAAAGTCATTTTCCATTATTCACTCCTAAAAAATTATTAAATATATTTGGGTGCATTTTTGGCTGGACATAAAACTTTCAGTTAAATTAAAATAATAATATTATGGCAAAACTCACCTCACTGAAAGGTTCATAAACATGAACGTGAATGAGCTTAAATGAAATAATCGGATTAAATATCTACCTTTTAAATTAAATGTTTAATAAAGGTTAATTGTTTTTTTTTTTTGGTTTTTAAATTATTTAAGTATGAACAAATACAAAAATGAACAACATTGCCATGTGAGTTTGAAATCATTTAAAAACTATTGGTTCTATTAAAGAGTTTTAATTATCATATTTACCTACATATTTATATTAAAGAGACTTCGAAATTATTTTTCTGCCAGCATGTTATATTCGGTTTATTGTTCTGATGTTTTGTCAAATATAGTGTATCTTAATCCAATATGGAGCAGGGCACCTCAAACTACACTAACCCGCTTAAATGTTCTTCTCAAAAAAGCAATTAAAATAATTTTTAGGTACCCTGTCTTGTTTCCTAGCGAACAATTGTACAATGAACAATATTTAAGTTTTAAAACCATATGCAAAAAAGAATTGTATATGATTGCATTTAAAAAAGGTCAACAATTATATAAAGCATAATTTCATACTGAATAGAATGGTAGAGATTCACCACCACAACACTAGGAATAAGTCAAATTTTTATTTAAGTCTTTTCAAAACAAATAACCAGAAAAACAATTGTCTTTATAACTGTTTAATATATAATGAATTACCATCAGAATTAAAAAATATTAATAACGTATATGTTTTTAAAATGGAAATAAAGAAGTATATTTCGAGCCAAATTTAATTTAATTTAATTTATTTATGAGTTTATGAATTTTTAATTTTAAGATTTTTGAATTTCTATACTTAAGTTTAATTATAAGTTAATGTTAATGATTCATTTTATTATATTTTTCTTTTAAATTTTTCTTTGTACAGTTTTTTTTCCTTTCTCATCTTTCATATATTTAATAAGTTAATTTAGTCTAAACTAAAAAACTAAAGTGTATTTACATAAAACTGAAGATTTTAACTTTAAGCTTAAAATTTAAATTTTTTCAATTTTGGTACGAATGGAAAGGTATTTCTTTTTATTTTATGTATATATTTTTTTATTTTTTTAATTGCTAATTTTAGTTTTAATTATTTATTATTCAAAAATATTTTGAAGATCATACGGCCTATGGCTAAGATCGAAATTTAAATTTTTATTTGTAATCTCAATTACTTTTACTTTTGAATTAATAAAGAAAAAAAAAAAAAATTTGGTGCATAATTCATATCTTAACTTGAACTATTAGGAGATAAATATAAAACATGATGTTAGATATAAAACTTGTCCCTATTTATTTATTTTAAATTATTAATTATTTATTTATTTATTTATTTTAAATTTTTTATATTTAATAACGGATATGTATAATTATATGCATTTAACTGTTAAATAAATATATTTAACAGCTGCTACGTTAACGTATTAAATAAATTTAGCTAAATTTTTTGCAAGCCTAATGAACTTTTTACCGACCTTTTAAAATAAAGCATTTTCTGGAGATCATTCATTCGCGCTCTCAATCTATATATCAAATGGTGTATATTTTAATTTTAATAACTGGATTGTAAATTGTTAAGAATTTTGGTTTTTTCAGATTTTTCTTCAAAGATTTTGTCCAAAAAATTCCAAATTACAAAATCTCAAAAAGAGAAATCCCAAAAAAAAATCTCAGTGATACAAAATCCCAAGGAACTATTAATTTTGATTTACGACTTTAAAAATAAAAAAATCCTTTTATATTTTTTACTAAACTGTGCCATATGCGTTTGTTTGTGCCATATGCCAACATGCCGTCGGCAAAAACAGGGTTCCAATAAATGAGGAGCATTTTTGAGTTGGACTCAAAATCAGAATTATATGCCTTTGACAGCATATTTATATACATATATGTGTATGTGAGAGTTTGACTTAGAAGCATTTTAGAGTTGGGGTAAAAATCAGGATTGGCCTATTTTCTAGAATATTTATCTTAATTATTTTTATGCATAGCCGTTGTTGGATACAAAAAGAAGAATATACCCCTTTTCCAGAATAATTAGCTTAATTATTTTTTTATTTCTAGAAAAATCAATTATTCAGATTAAAATACGAAATCCTCAAATTATGTGTTCGTTTTTGGTTTTGGGGAATTTCGTACAGCTGTTCTGTCATTTAATAATTCCCAGAACCACAAGAATTTTATTGAAACTTAAAATAAAATAAATACAAACATTTGATTAATGTTGTTTATATTTCTAATATGCGTAAAACAAAAAGGTTTTTCTGGATAATAGTAACATAGAAAGCAATATAAATGACATAACACTTATTATTTTGTAATATTGGGATTTTCTAACACTGGGATTTTGAAATTTTGGATCCTTTTTTGTGGAATTTTGGGGTTGGGATTTTGATTTTGGATTTTAATTTCGGTATTTCAGACCCAACCCATTTGTTTTATGTGAGATTCTGAATCAGATTTAATTTTTATATATTTTAAAAAAATCGATTTTAAAACGCGAGAAATTTTTGAATTTTTTTTAGGACATTTCGTTTTTGATTATTATCTTGTAACTTGGGATTTTGTAACGTTGCGATCTTATAATATTGCGATTTTGTAACACTGGGATTTTGATATTTGGGATTCTGGTTTTTTGGTTTTTAGCTTTGGGATTTTGACTTTGGGGTTTCGGACCCAACCCTTTTGAACCATTATCTTTGGTAGTTATTATGTTCATCATAGTATTTTTTTTATATAAGCGATATTATCAACGAGATAGCAGAACTGAATTGAAGTTTCAACCACCCTAAGAATTTAGTTTATAAAAAAAATTTAGTTTTATTTCCGCTTTCCAGAAAGAGAAAAAACAAAACAAAATATTTAAAATTCATTTCCATTTGAACGTTGTTATTTTAAAAATTATTATCTTGACTGTGTTTTATTTCACATCTTATCGTTTACATCTTCACTCGTAGTCATAATTTTTCTTCCACTACATTGATATTTTTAGTTTAGACTCTTTTTCTAGTTTGTTTCTGGAAATTTTCTTATTATTTCAAGAACTTTTTTATAATCCTTGGTTCTTCCTTAGTCTCACACTCTAAATTGTTAACGCAACCCATTTTTATATTAAGATCTCAACTTAACATTTCAAATATACTCTCGTGTTGTAAAAGAAATTATAAAATTCATACTCTTTTCTAAAAATTTGCAAATATTCAGAATATGGAAAAATATTTTACTGTATTTATTTTTGATTATTTTATTATTTTTTAATTTTTTAACAAGAGCAAGAGCAGAAACCACTAAAATCATAATAATAAATTGTGAAAAGTCTTAAATACATTTTAAAGTTACCAAAATCTACAATCAACGATAACAATTTGAAATTTATGTTTTTATTTTTTGTTTGTAATTTGATTTTAAAACTGCCATGACAATCGTTATATTCCTAGTGATACCTTACAAATTTTGTTGTTTGCCACAACTAATTGACAACAAGAAGTTCGTGACAAACACCATATTGTTGAAAATTCGTTAGTAGCGCTATCAGGACTGATGCTTTTAAAAAAAAATGTATTTTTTTTTTATAAATGTACAAAATAAAAATTTATTACATTTGAAACGTATCTCCTCTTTTTATTTTCCTCGTTTTTTCGTTCCTCCCCTTTTTTCATATATAAAAACTTAAGGTTTTAGTGGGGCTGTAACAAATTGAATATTCCATTTATAATGTTTTAAATAATTTGAAATTAAAAAAATAAAAATCTGATTCGTGCCTAAATTAAAAGAGAGTTTAAAGAAATGTAAGCATATCTGTTGTAATAGAAGCATTGTGAGTGCTACTGATGTTATAAATGGGATCCTGATTTATTGAATTTGGTATTTCAAACTTTAAATTTATTTTTTAAGTTATGGTTAAAATAATCTTCATAGAATCTATCAATCTGCAAAACGAATCAGTTATCATTTATTTAAACTATATTACAACTCGGATCGTGTCCGTGTGTACGATTTATAGATATTTAGAATACCCTGGCAGGAAAAATAGGCTTTACACCGACTCAAAAAACCCACACAACTCAATACTATTACTTTTTCCCCAATCGAAAATAATGCCTACGATATGGTTAAGCACTTTTTGTGCATGGTAGCGTTTGATTTTCGAAGAAAATCAAAAGATGCTACGAGAGTGCTATGGTCCGCAAAACTATGGATAGGACTGAAAGTTGATTGTAGAAGTTCAATGTTAAATATCAAACAGAGAGTAGGGGAGAGAACTGATAATTGTGGAACAACAGCGTTTATATGATATGAATCCGTCAATTAAGAGACGAATCAAACGATTCGAGAGAAAATTTTCAATCCATTTACCATCCATTTACCATAATTTCATTACCATCTTCATATTTTCTCATATTATTTTAAGGATCTTTATGCAGAGTTTTCCCTTTTTTTGCGTGGATTGGTGGGAATCTTCATAGACACAATGAGCCGCGTAGCTTTGTTTGTCAGATTTTTCTTGACTAAACCACACCCCTCTCATTGACACTAGTCCGACGGACTAACTATTATATTATTTCTAGTATTATTTTCTTAAAAAAAAGTTTACGAAATTCTATCGTATTAAATCTAGTGTCTTAATTCTCTTCAGCCTTCTGGTATCATTTTGATTTTCTAGCAGATAAAGGGCCTCAACGTTAATATAAGACGAGCCAAATACTATGCTGCATATCTTTTTATTTCATTTGCTGTACAAGGAATTTTTAGATCTCTATGCAAGTCACTGTTGCGAACATACCAAGGGGCATTTACCATGTTGCGCAAGATTTTATTTTGGAATTTTTGTATACATGAAACATGTGTTTGTTTGGCACATCCCTATATTTGTATGCTGTACAACCATATCGGTTTGATTATCTGATTATATAACAATATCTTGTTATGTATAGGTAATTTTGAATTTCGATCTAAGAACCAGTACATTTCTCTATATTTATTATCAAACTCAATTTTTTTCTTTTTGATGTGCTCTTTCCACCTATGTTTCATATCTCATTCATTTTGTCACTCCTAGGTATTTAGCATTGTTTTCCTTGGGTATATTCACCCCATTTAGATTAACCGATGGTTGATTTTCTAATTTTTATTTGTAAAACTTACATGTACCGATTTTAGCTCATTGAGTTTAATTTTCCACTTCTTTGTCCAGAGGTATAAGTTGCCGCTTGCTCTTTGCAATTTATTTGTAGCTTAGTCAATATTACATCCTAATGCCATCAACGCAGTATCGTCAGCGAATGAAGCTACATTTTCCATTTGTGGTAAATCATTGGTGTAGAGCAAATACAATATGGGACCCAGAATACTTCCTTAAGGCACACTTCTTTTAACATATCTAATAGTAGAATACTCTTCGTCTTGTTTAATTCTGAATAGTCTGTTTTCTAGACATGAAGAGAGTGTATCAACGTATTGTTTAGGTAACATATTATTTAGTTTATGTATTAAGCCTCGGTGCCATACTTTACAAAAGCTTGAGCTTCATGTAGTAGAGCATACTTGTTTTTCTTCTAAAGTTTCTTCCCTTATATCTGTTATCCTATGTAATGGATCGATTGTCGAGTGTTTAGATTTAAAACCAAATTGATAATTTGGAATCAGGTTCCAATTTTCTATGATCGGTCTCAATTTGTATCAATAGTAGTTTTTCAAATAATTTTGATATTATTGGTAGTAGTGATATTGGTCTGTAGGATTTGACCTCATTTATAGACTTATCTGGCTTTGGTCTCATAATTATATCTGCTATTTTCAACATATCCGGCACATACCTTATTCTTATAGCAACGTTTATAATTTGTGTTAGTATTGTTATAGCTTTTTTCGGAAGTTGTTTCAGGACGTCCGATGTAATTAGATCACAGCTTGGAATTTTTGGACTCAAAACTTGATCTCTCAGTTTTTTAATTTATTCAACTATTTCTATTTCAACTCTGTGAGAATGGTGATATAACATTTTCTTACGAGGTATTATTTTCTTCAGTGAGGTCGTCCGAATCGGTCTCATCTGGACGAAAAGCTTCCTCAAAATGTTCTGCAAATATTTCAGCTTTATTTTTATTATCTCTCGCTCATTCACCCATTTTCATTCTGATTGGTGGGATTTGAGAGATCGAACTTTTTGTACTCTTTGTTGCTCTCCACAATGACTAGTTATTTTCTCTTTTAGTTACACGCTGGGTGGCGTAGTAGGTAGAGCGCCTGCCTTTCAATCGAAAGGTCCCGGGTTCGATTCCCGATGAAGCAAAAAAAAAAAAAAAAAATGCTTCATTGGTTTTTCGAGCTGATCTGGTACCCTTTGTCATTGGGATATAATAAATGACAAAAGTTAATTGAGAATTAATCTGGTAACAAATTAAATAAAATGAAACTATTCTATTTAAGAAGGCTTAGTTCCTGACAATAGTAGTAGTTTTCCACATTTAATGAGTAGATAAGCCAGTAATTTGTTCAAATAAATACTCAAATTATTGTAGATATTGTAGGGTAAAATTGCAGTACCGTACTTAATTAAGCACGAAAAGGTTATTCTACCTAAGTTACTGTCAAGATCATAAAAAAAAAAAAAAAAAAAAGTTGATAAATTTTTAATATATTTTTGTTATAAATTTTGTGTTTTAAAGATTTTTAAGTTTTCTTTTAAGATTCTGTATTAACCTATTTAGCATAGTTTTGTCTGCCTGATAACGTAATTATCTGTGTCTGGTTTTGCAGATTTATATCAACAACCTAAATTTGCAGAGTAATTAACAATAAATATAAAAGGAAAGAAAAATAAATAAAAAAAAATTGTAGTCATCTGAGTTATACTTAGATAACATTCATTTTTTAAGCTCCTTCTTAAAATTTTGTCTGGACATATCCAGGAATTTCACAAGAAGGTTGTTTAAAATCATGACTCCTGTATTCATGATAGGCTCTAGTCCATATCGCAGTTGATTTGCTCGTTTCGTATTGTGCCGATATATTTGATTATTAACGACTAATTTAGTGTTTGTTTTATCCAATTATTCTTAATATTATATAATTGGGATGCTCAGCTTAAACTTCTAGAGTCTTTTATTTTTAAAATTTTATTTTTGAAATGTATATAGTTGGTTGAAGTTCTGCCAGACAACCCAAACAGATTTTAATTGCTTTATTGTGAATTTTTTGGAAAGAGCTTATAGGTGTCTTTCATATGTGTTTCCTCAAATTCCTATACCATAGTTTATCGTACCTACTATGAAATAGACTATAATATGTTAATATAAATATATTAACTATAAAAAAGTAAGTTGTTAAATCTCTGTACTAGATTGACATAAATGCCTTCATATTTAATGATTAATAATTGTAAGATATCTGAAAATCATGAAAATCATAAGAAAAAATGTTTATCCTATTTTGGTTAATTTTTTTTTAATCAATATTTTTTACAGATAATGTTCTCATTTAGACCAGATCAACTATATTTCTCTTCTGTTATTTTTTGTACATATATATATATACAAAAATTTATAATGTCATTTGTAAAACAAGTACCAACAGAAAACCCATCAGCACATTCAATATAATTGTAACACTGAATCCACGTACATTTGCGTATTTTTCATTATAATTTTATTTTTATTTTAGATTTATTGAAAAAAGAAAGGTAAAATATAAAAAATAATAATAAATACAACAATAATAACGAAAGTTATTCTTCCTGAATTACAAAAAAGAAAATCTAAATAAAATATTAAAATGTTTCACCTATTTTCCAACTTCCTCAACTCGAAAGGTGCAACAGCAAATACAGTGTTGATTGAATTTTATTCTTGTCCTTTTTTTTTTAAATTTTGTTGTTGATTTAAACCGTTGGTGGTTACCGTTGCAGGTATGTGAAAAAAAGCATTTGTTAGTAGGTACTATTGGGTATAAGGGTGTGATGAATTCAATTCAATGTTATCTACTTATGATATACTTTTAAGCTTAGAGGTTAAAGTAACCTGGAAATTACGTTCGAAGCACGTCCGTTGTATGGTGTACAATTTACACAAATATGGATATTTAAATGTAGTCCTCATTTCGTGTATTATTCATCGGATTCTTTTTTCTATTTATATTTATACTGGATTAATATTATTTTCAAATGACGAAAACAATTTTATTTTTACTTTGATGGTATAAATGTAATATATTTTACGTTTATAATACATGTATATATTGTATATATTTATATTTTTTACTTGAAGTTTTTATTTTCCAATCAATTGAAAATCATCATAATCATCATCATAATAAGCGATGAAAATTTATTATATAAGTACCCAAAATTATATTCAAAATTATATTCTACCATACATCCATTTTAACAAGAAGTAAATGAGAGTATAATTTGGTATCAATTTAAATAAAATGGAACTACGCTATTTAAGAATGAAGGCTTAGTCCTGACAATAGTAGTTTTCCACATTTAATGAGTTGATTAGTCAAAATTATGATATAAAAAATTAAAAAAAAACATTGTAGTGTAGTATAAAAACTTACAGTATACCATACTTAATTAAGCACGAAAAGGTAACTCTACCTGAGTTACTGCCAAGAACATAAATAATAAACATTGTAATTTTTTTCTTATTCAAATTTTCATTTAACATGAATTGACAGAAAAATTCAGAGCCAAGTCTACTGTCACCTTCATGTATTAAGTTAATATTATATATCTCCTTTTAGATCTTTCTTAAAATCATGATAAGATTAAATATTTAAATTATTACTACCAATATTTCAAGTAGATAACGAGATGTTGTTAATTAAATGTATGCCATTATTATCTTCTGTTGGCACGGATAAATCTTCTACATTCATTTTATAAGAATTTTGCTGTTTGTTATTTTCCTATACATCTATTTTTTTTAAATTTATTGTGAAAATGCAAAATTCAATTTTTTATTATAGTTAAGACAGTTTGTATTATGAGTTAAGAATGAAATGAAAAAACAAAAAGAAATAAAAAGGAGAGACAAAAAATAAATTAAAAGGTAAACGTGAGTTAATCTTTTGAGATAAACCTTTGAATCAGAAATATTAAGTTTTGCATTTAAAAAGATCCTTTTATTCAGTTATATATAATATACATATATACAGTTATTTATCTTTTATTTTTTCAATGTTTATATTTTTTAATGAAATTGAAGTTGGTGAATTGAAATATTTAAATTTTATATTTTTATTTTAATTTTAAAAAAGAATATTAAATCACGAATTGAATAAGATAAAAAAAAGATATAATTAATTTAAAAATTATTCAAAAAATTATTTCTCTAAATCTGAAAAATGTTTTGAATTATATAAAATTTTATGAGACAGCTAATATAAATAATTTTAATTTATTTAATAAAATTTTTCAAATATACATATGTAGCTATAAATAAAAAATAAATTGTTTTGAATTTTACCTTTTTATTTGTGTTTTTGTATAATAATGTGATCAGAACCATTTTCATTATTTGACATTTCTGTTCAATTAAATTATTTTACGAGAAAATAGATCAACACATTTGGGACTTTTACGCACTTAAACTATTTTCGTTGTTCCGAAACAGACAGATATCATACTTCTGATGATTTTTTTAAAAAATTTGTTTAATGAATTCCAAGTCTATGGGATGAACACCCTAACTGCTTAATAACCGATGGTGTATATTAACCGAAATCGAACGAAATATTAATTAAAATTAGTGAATTATAATACAGTTTTTAATCTTTATTATTCTATTAATTATTTTAAAATAAAACAACCTATAAATAGGCCTAGAATATTATTTTATGGAATATTTTCTAAATAAACTTCAAAGTAAAAATATTTCATTTTTTTTGTTCTAGTGATTGAACTTGAGATATATTCCGGTATATTAGTTAGAAAAAGGTCTAATATTAATGTTTTAAATTGGATGGAATTCAATTGGTAAGTGGGTTCAGCTGCATAAACTAGATTCAATTTGTCGATCATTAAGAGATCTTTTAAGATATTGCTACTAATTGGATTTTAGGCCACCCCATATTTGATTTCTAGAATTTAAGTCCCCTCCAATATTATACAGCTTGTAATACAATTAGTGCTATTAATGTTATGATGTGAATTTCCTTAGGTGAACTACCTACTTATGTTCTAGGTTCCAAGTAACATAAGGTTGGTATGTTTTTGTCTATTGTTCTTGTATATTGAGAAATTATAATGAAATATATTGATATTATACTGTTAGGTTCGGTTTCATACAGTAGCCCAGCTTGAAAACCATAAAAATAAAGTAAAATGAAGTTGAAAAATTGTAATGATTTTTTAGGGAAAGTTCTTACATTCAAAATTACAATATTCACATCATCTACGTACATATTATACAAATTAAAGGATTAAAGACAGGTAGAAATTTTGTTTTTAATTTCATTATTACATTAAATTGTTGCTCTCTATTACTTTAACTACCTAATTTTAATATTGATTTATTAATAAGATTATTTAATTCTTAACATGAGAATAAACTATTATTATTGTAAGTACTATTAGTATTAATATATTGACTAAATTATTAATTAAACCTCAGTTTGTTTAAGTGTTATAATGTGAATTGATGTGAAGTGACAGTGAGATCGAGTTTTTCTGCTATTCTATTTGACCATTCGTTAAATTTTCGTTAAACATGGAATACTATTCATAAAATAAATTTAAAAAATTGTAAATTTTATAAATTTAATTGGAAATTATAATTAAATTTCTATTGGATTTTTCTTTTCAATAAATAAACAGAAACAAGTTCTATTTATTTATATTACTTTGATACATACACCATTGTATCTAAGAATTTTACTTGCTTAACTCGCAAGTTTGTTTTAATAACAATAAATTTTAAGAGATATTTCGTTCATCTTAACACTACATGAACTCATCAGTAGGTATTTGTTGTGTTAGACTACCTATACAACTCCTGATTTTATTTTGGTTTATTTGAATACTATGTCAAGTACCATCCAAATCAAACCCAATTCGACATATTTTATAATTTCTTTTAATTGTTGTTTTTTTTTAAGATTTTAAAGTGAAAAAATAATTTTTCGAAGATAATTTAATATCAAAAATATCAAAAAGCCCATATGGTATACAATAAAGTACTATCTGATTAATTTTTATTTATTATTTTTTTATATATCTATAATATAATTTTGCTACAAAATAATGTAAATACAGAAGAGCTAACAGAATAAAAATTTACATTTTCAACAATTTTATCAAGTCCGGAGAGAATCACTTTGTAAGGGGAATTTGTTTTGTTCCAAGTAAAATATTTTCATTTTTTAAATTTTAATATTTCAGAAGTTTTATTATATATGCTTCTATTGTGGTGCAATAAATTGTAACACCATAATAGTTATACTTTTAATATAATAGTCACTTATATTGTTTTCTTTAATTTGTTAATGAGCAAAAGATGTTTCGTTTTTTGTTAATGTTATTAGTGGTACTTTAGCCTAATTTTTTAACTACTGTTTTCAATTATAAAATATCAAAATTTTAAAATTCAAATACAAAAATATTCTACGACCTCTTCAAGGTCGTTCACTGAATCTTAAATTTGTAGTGCTAAATAATTGTACTTATTTTTTAATTTTTTTCGATTTTCGATTTAAGGATCACCAATTTTTTTAATTTTTCTCATTTTCAACTTTGACGACGCGGAATTCTTGTTATTTAACTCTAATTAAATTCGAAGTTTTATAACTATTAATAAATAATAACATTGATTGTTTAATTTTAGAATGACAATGAAACTGTACTTATCCTCTTTATAGCTTACACTATTATTTTGTATAAACGGTACCATCGTAATGATTTACTACAAATTAAAGAAAAATGTTGAAACACATCTTTGAAAAGAAAAAGGCTACTAATTTCAACAACCAGCAGAAAATACATACAAGGGCTCAGACTAAAAAGTAATTTCAACGGGCCTACGTGTCCGGTTAAAAAAGGAAAAATTGCATCAAAATGCAAATTGAAAAAGTTTGGTTAGTTTATATTTTTATATTGAGAAAATGTCCCCAAATAATTTTTCAATATGTTACTTTTTATAACAGAAACCACCTGGCGTCTGCTAGGAATTTACATCTTTTTATTCTTATTTTTTTGATATTTTCTTTTTTGCCAGAAACAAAAAAAAAAATACACGAATCTCACTTTTTATTAAAAATAAAAAAAAATATTTTTAATGCATAGGATATTGTTAACGAACCTCGAAAAGAAAATATAAAAATTAATTTTGTGCAATGTATATGTATGTATGTATTCTATTGTGCAATATAGTGTGTAATTTACGCGAATTGTTTTTATCGTAATTAAAGAGAACTGTCTATAAAAGGATCCAGTCTTAATGGGTTTTTCTTTACAAAATTTTAATTTTTTTTTGTATTGAAATTGTTGAATTGAACAATTAATATTATAAAAGATATTGGGTCTTTTGTATATTAAATTTAATGGAACCAAATACAGATATCAGATTTAATACTATTAATTATAAAAATATATATTTTGTTAAATAAATGAAACAATAATGTTTTCTGTTTCATAAAACCTTCATTATAAAATTATTTAATGTATGTAAGTAATATCTTTTTAATAATACTCATTTGGCGCTCAATAAATTTTGGTTATTTGCTGTTTTTTTTTCTATTTTTTTAAAATAAATATGGTATTGCATATATAAAAGTTTTAATAGTCTAGATTTTTCTCATTGTTTATAAATAGCAGTAAAAACTTTGGTGACAACTGCCAATTATAGCTGTATTTTTTAAATCTTATTTTATTTAAATCTGGCTTAATATATGTATACCTTAGTTAGTAACTTGTATTATAATTGGGTAGACTATGTACTTGTACTGTAATATAACCATAACATTATAATTGGTTGTGACTGTAAATAATTAAAAAGGTACTTTTTCTATTTGTTCTAGATTATTGACAAACTCTTTATTATTCTTATATTTCTTAAACTATCTATACTCAAAAAAATTATGCTTACTCAAGTCATTAGATTTGTTACTTTTTATAATCATGTGAATATTCTAAATAATTAGTTTATATAAATGAATTGTAGTTCCCTATCCGTAAGAATGGTTTTCATTGGACCGAAAGTCAGAATGCAATTTTCAACAACAACTTTGGCTATTTTTTTTGTTTCTTTATTTGGAATGGACGCTGTAATTAAATATTTCGTTAAATCACAAATCATCGTGACTGCATATTGATTGCCATTTCTGATCTTGGGAATGGACCAATTGAAGGAACCAAAACATTTTTGTGGCGTATCTGTTAGTTGTAGTGACAGTTTTCGCAATATTCAACAAACTTTGCGGCATATTTTTGATAATTGGATCTCTATTTTGCATATAGGCGTTTTTGACCTACATCACCACCAAACTTAGGGTCTTCATGGTTTCTTTTTAATAGTTCATTGATTTCCTTTTTATTCGTAATTTTTTTTTGGTCTATTGTATCTTAATTATATTAAGCTTTCTAGCTTCGGTTTCTAATTTTCGAAAAATAACTCTAATGATATTTGCTTTTCATCACGTGATATTTAATATTAACTAAACATTTTCTTTTAAAGAATACTTTGCCGTTCAGGTACATGTTACTGTTCTTACTAAATTTTAGTTTTGCGGTATTTCAATTATTTTTGCCCTCGTAAACTTTCATTCATTCAGTACCGTTTTCCTCACACAATGGACTTTTAGTTTTGTCTTTTCTTACCATGAATCTGGTTTGTATTTTTGCCACCTGAGCGAGATTATCCCTGGTAGATTTTAGATCAGAGATGTTTATACGTGATATGGCGTCCGTTACAACTTTTGATTTGCCTTTAATATATTCTATGGTGAAGTTATACTCTTGTAAGTCTAATCTCATTCTGGTCAATTTTGATGATGGATCCTTTAGAGCAAACAAAAAAGTCAGTAGATTGTGATCAGTTTTGCCTTTAAAGTGTGTGCCATATACATACGGACGGAAATGTGATATCGCAAAATGGAGTGCTGCCAATTCCTTCTATTGTTGATTTGTTATTTCACCTTTGGTGAAACATCTTGAAGTAAAATAGATTAGTAAATTCATGCCATTATGGTTTTGTGTTAGGTTTTCGACTGCCTGTGACTTCGTTTTTGAAAAATTTACATTTGTGCGGATTTAATTTTAAGTTGTATTTTCTAAATATTGCAAATACCGATTTTAAATTGTTCAACTGATGTCTTTCTGAGCATCCGATGACTATAATATCGTCAATATACAAGAAACATTGTAATAGTGATGTTCCAGCGAAGGCTAGGGACATCATTTTAGAGAATGAGTTTGGAGAGACGTTAAGGCGAATAGAAGAGGTTTCCAACGAAAAGAGCCCGAGTTAGTGCTAAATGATGTTATATATCTGGACTCTTAACTTAAAGGAATTTGAAATTTGAAAACCTGAATATCTAAATTTGAAAACCAATGAAAAAAATTTCTTCCTCCTTAAATTATCTAATATTTCCTCGATTCTAGGCAGTGGAAATTTGTCTGCGATTAATTTTTTATTTACTTGGCGATAGTCGATTCGATGCGCAACCTCCACTTTTGGATTATACTTTCTTCGGAATTAGAATAAGTGGACTATTGTAGTTTGAGTGACTTAGGCTCAGTTAAGTCATTTTTTAGGAGAGTATTTGTTTATTTATTTCCTCTTTTTGTGTGTGTGGTAATTTATAATTTTTTATGTATACTGGGCTATTGTCTATGACTCTTAGTTTTTGTTTCATGCGGTCGGTATCTTCTATTTAATATTACCAAAACATTATAATTGGTTGTGACTGTAAATAATTAAAACGATCTTTCTCATTTTTTTTTTTTTTGTTACAGTCTTGAGAGTAATTTAGGTAGAATCAATCATTTTTTGGTGCTTAATAAGTACGGTACTGCAATTTTACACTACAATATCTACAATATTTCGAGTATTTATTTAACAAATTACTGGCTTATCTACTCGTTAAATGTGGAAAACTACTGCTATTGTCAGGAACTAAACCTTCTTAATTAGAATAGTTTCATTTTATTTAAATTTGTTACCAGGTCATATACTCTCTAATTGTTCTGCTCTATTGACTAACTCTTTGTTATTCTTATATTTCTTAAACAAACTACACCAAAAAAAATTATGCTTATTCAAGTTATTAGATTTTTTACTTTTCATAATAGTGTGAATATTCTAAATACATAATTATTGCACACAAATACATTGTAGTGTCAGATGACTATAAAATATTTATGCAATCTGATTTGGTAAGCTTGATTTTTAAGAATGCACAATATGAACATTATTCTATCTTCTTCATTTAGCGTTATAGGTCGGGGTGAGCTAGAGCCTTCTTCGTGACATTCTTCCATGTAAATCGATCTTCCGCAGAACTCTGCCAGTTTTGTACATTAATTTTTTGGCAGTCGTTTTCGATATTATCTTTCCACCTGATTCTTGGTCTACCTCTTGCTCTATTATATAGTGGCCTTGTTTTGAAAATTTTTTGTTGAGGGCGATTTTCGTTCATTCTTATCATATGCTCTGCCCATCTTAGTCGTTGTGCCTTTACAAACTTTACAATATCTTCAGGTTGTATTATATTATTGATTTCTTCGTCATTCCTTCTTTAATATTCTCCGTTTTGTAATCTTTTTGGGCCAAAGATTTTTCGGATTATTTTTCTTTCAAATATACGTAAATGTTCTTCGTCTCTTAATGTAAGCGTATCCAGCATTCACATCTATATGTTACTATTGGTTTAATTATTGTCTTATATATCACAAGTTTTGTTTGTCTAGTAAGAATTTTGGATTGTAGTAATTTTTTATTAACATAGTAACTTCTATTTCCTGCATTTATTCGCTCCTGTATACACGAGTGCATACTGTTGTCATTTTTTATTAGTACACCAAGATAATTAAAGTTTGTGACACCTTCAAAATTAAAGTTGTTGATGGTAATTTTGTGGTATTCTTTGATCGGTTTTCCTTGTCATTTTCATATATTTTGTCTTGTTTTCGTTAATTTCCAGACCAACTTGTCTTGTCTTTTGTTCTAGTATAATAAATTTTTCTGCCATTTTCCTATAATTTTTAGCTACAATTGCTATATCGTCAGCGTAGGCGATAATTTGGAAGGATTTTGTGAATATACTACCGCTTTTATCAATTTCCTCTGTGGCTTGTTCTAAGACCATATTAAATAACAAAGCTGAAAGCGTGTCTCCTTGGCGTACTCCCGATTTAATTTCATAACTTTTGCTCGTGAATTGAACATGGTTTCCATGGCCAGTTTAGCTAATTTGCGAGGTACACCAAGTTTTATTAATGAGTATGCTATTTTATTTCTATTAATGCTATCGAAGGCTTGCTTGTAGTCAATAAATAAAATTTGAAATCTTGACCAAATTCATAGCATTTTTCCATGTTTTGATATTCGCCAAGCCTTTCTTCAGCATACGGTTCGATTTTTTCGTATACTATATTTGACAGTATTTTGTACGCTGTGTTTAGTAGCATAATCCCTCGATAATTATTACAGTTAGTTCTATCTCCCTTCTTATGGATTGGTCTTAGTACACTTATACGCCATTTTTCTGGTATTGTTTCATTAAGCCATATTGCACATATTAATTTATGTATCTTCTTATATCAATGTTCCCCACCTTTATATAGTAGTTGGGATGTTATCGAATCTTCCCCTGGTGCTTTATTATTTATTAGCTTCTTTATGCTTCCTAATGAGGGTTCATTTATAATTAATTCGGCTGTGTATATATCATAATTTTCTGTTTGATTTTGTTCGAATGTTTTATTTAATATTTCTTCGTAATACTCAGCCCATCTATTTATAATTTGATGAATTTTGATTTCATCTATCTGAAGTCAATAGATTACCCTCTTTATCCTTGCATGATGTTAGTCTTGGCTGGAAGCTTTTAGTTTGTCTATTGATGTTTATATAGAATTTTTTAATATTTCCCCTATTATGTTCTTCCTGTATTTTCCTATATTCCTCCCTTTCTTTTGTTAACATATTTTTGTGGCTATTTTTCGCTTCTGTATAATTTTCCATATTTGCTCTGGTACATCTTTGAAGAAGTTTTAATCGGGCTTCATTTTTAATCTTTATTGTTCTTTGCAGTCATTATCAAACCATTCTGAATTTCTTTATTGTATTTTATTACCGAGTATATTTCTTGCACTTGAGACTATGGGCTGTTTCTATTTTTTCCCATTCATGGTCTATATCTACTTCTTCAATTCTAATATTATTTTCAGGAAGGAGGTTTGTTATTCTATATGTATCTAGTAATATTTAGTGTTTATTTCATATCAAGGTATTTGGTGACTTAAAATCTATTTATTAATTAATGTGGCCTGTATATTTATTCTGCGTTATTTCCACTTCTTCCTTAATCTGGTAGAGTGTTGATTTCATTGTTAGCATGGCTAATAATAAATAAATTTTTCTTTTTAATTTCTTCATTAAAATGGAACTATGCTATTTAAGAAAGCCTTGTTGCTGAATTGATTGTAGTATAGTGGTTTTCACGTTTAGTTTGTTAATATACCAGAAAATTATATGTTGAAAATCAACCATCTATTAAAAATAAATTTGGAATAAGATCCGGGCCAGCATTAGTTATTTAGAGTTATTATAGAAATTCTAGAACACATCTTTGCAACTGTCCAGCATTAGTTTACAGTCATACTCCGGAGCTTAAGTGAGGCTTTCTCTAATAATATAAGTATAATTGCGGAAAGCAAAATTGGTGATCTTATCAGCTTTCTCAACCGTACTATAATCATTCAAGGATGGGTTTAGTAGTGAGTTCCTAGGAAGAGTGATAATGGGAAAGTGATCCCCTCTAAAATAACCTACTACTACGACGCTATATAAGAATCTAGAAGAATATAAAATCTTTAGGTATAATGAAAATATTGTCGTTATTTCTATTATTTTTGATATTTTTGTCAAATACTTTTGGAAATTTGTTTTTAATTTTTAATATACTATCTTTATTTCATATCATTATAATATTCTCATCATGAATCATGATCATTTTATTAATTAGCTATTTCAAATAAAGAATTTATTATTTTAAAAATATTATATAAGTATTATAATATAAACATGTGATTATGGCGAGAATCTTTTGGATATTTTTTTTTTCTTCCTTCATGATTTTTTTTAAACGTTATTTACATAAATAATTATTCAAAAAAATAGTTAGTTTTATTTATTAAAATTCTTCTTTGAATTAGATATAAATGTGTTTATTATGTATGTACATTTCTGACGATGATTCAATTCCTATTTATGTATGTAATTTTTAACAGACACTACTTGTAAAAAAAATTTTGAAGAAAAATTTGAATTGACAACAAAAAAATACTCTGCAACAAAATCATTTAAAGCAACCGATATTGATGACGTCATTGTAGATGATAATTCGGTGCATTTAACAAAGAAAACAATTCCATTTGAACTAAAAATAAATAATTCAATGGCATATAAAAAAAATCCATGTGAATTTGGTATTGCTGTGTCTCCATCGTCATCAATTGAAGACGATGAAAATGAAATTAATACAAATATTTTAACCACCAATACTAATAATGACTTATTAAATAGCATAATGGCTGAAATAAATGTAAAACAAAAACAATTGAATTATGTTGCTAAGAATTCATATGATGATAACGTCAGTAAGATGACTGAACCAAAACTACAGAATAAAATAATACTTACAAAAACAACAAAAACTAACTTTATAACAGGCTTCTTAGAAGGTAATAAAATAATAAATAAATAATAAATGATAATAAAAGGGTAAAGATTTTAAAGCATAATGCTTGGTTACTGTTACAGATAGTACAACAACACTTGTTGATATTTCTGCTGATGTTGCTGAAAATAATTCCAGATCCACCACTAACACAAACACAAATACAAATGAAA
Source organism: Argyra leucocephala (assembly GCA_963942445.1). NCBI lineage: Eukaryota > Metazoa > Arthropoda > Insecta > Diptera > Dolichopodidae > Argyra > Argyra leucocephala. Next base: position 77,355,490 of record OZ012680.1, on the reverse strand, counting down.
TTCTAATTGAAAATGTTGATAAACATTTTCAATCTGAAAACGATATTGAGTTAACTAGTGACATTTTAAGATCGGTTGGTGTTGGTTCGGTGGATAATTGTTTACATATTGGAAAAAGTGAAATCGATTATGAACAAAAAATTAAATCTAATTTGAAAATTTCACACAGTTTAGAAGACATTAAATTATTGTATAAAATTTTTGAAAGAAAATGCAATAGTTTAGATACTAGGAAAACATTTATATTATTTCAAACAGATTCATGGAAAACAGCTAAGTTATTAGAAACTATTGCAGGGCAACAACAACAACAACAACAACAACCAAAAGAAGAACGATATTCTTTTACAGGTGGGAATAATTTGTTGCTTGTATTTTTTATAAAATATAGATGTGTGTACTGTGTAGATTGTTTGTAAACTAACATTTTCATTCGCTCCCAAAAATATTCAAACTACATACAAAAAAACACAACACCATACGTATATTAAATATGTAGGTATAGCATATTTTTGGTATGATAATTTCAAATGTTGCCAAATGGTTAAAATTATCTTCAAAGTATATTGTGATTTATAAAATATTTTTAGTTATTTAAAAAAAAAAAGTTAAAAATTAAAACCTGTGGACACGATCATAGAAATAAGACGGAATAAACGTAAGTTTACTAAAACCATTTAATTTTATTTTTTTTGACAGATATTAAGCAATATTCAAAATAAAAAATGTTTTTTGCGTTGACACGACCATATTTCTATGTCATAACAAGTTTCACATTTATTAATTTCAAATTATTTCTATGATCATATCCAAAGGATTTACGCTGAACTATAATGACATTAAGCTGGCTTAAACTTATGTCAAAACTAAACGAAATGCTAACAAAAGCTTTTTAATTTGTTTAAGTTAAAGTTACCAATATAAGACTTTAGCTAACTTAAGTGATTTTGACAATTGTTTAATTGTAAATATAAGTTGTGTTCAATATATTTAGAACAGAATCGGACAGAACAGTTTTGGACAATGACAGTTAACTGTCAAACACTTTAGAACCACTTAAAACAGAAAAGCTACTGAACATCTTATTTGAACTTTTTTGTTGTAATATTTGTTTACTCTCAAATTTCTTTGTTTAACTGTCAAAATTTTAAGAAAAAACAACACAGTTGTCCAAAACTATTCCCAAAAAAATTCAGAACAAAAAAGATCAATTTAGATCTTTAATACGAAGAATCAATAAATAGATAAACAGAAATTTTATTAAATATAAATTATATTTTGTTACTTATTTTAATTTTGTTTTTCGTATATATTTTAAATTTTGTTTTCAGTGTTATTTTAAATATATTTTAATTAATGTTTTTATATTTTTTTCCTTTTATTATTATTATGTATATTGATTAATTATGAAGTATGTAGGTTATTAAATAATTAAATTATTTCATTATATATCACAATTTTTCAATACCTAAGTAATAACAGCTCCTAAATCAAATGTTAAATTTCTGTACAGAATGTTGCTGTACTTTCCAGCTAAAGTTAACGAAAACTTGACGAAATTCTCTTAAATTCCTATTAGTTCACAATACAATTTACATGTAATCGCACATTTCCTTAAGTTTGCTTAACCCAGCTTAATTTCATGGTTCACTCTTATTTTATAGGATATTATTAGTTCAAATTTAAAAAGATATATAATTGTACATAATGTCCAGTTCTTATAAGATTTCGAGCAGTAAATTGGATTAGTTAAGAGTGAAATTTTATTTAGCCAATTCTAAATAAGAATACTGAAGTGTACAAATTCCAATTTCTTTGAATATCTAAAAAATTGCTAATTTTAGTTTCTAATAAAAATTTTAATTTATTTTAAAGGCCGGTTTTCATGAGAAATTTTTAGCTGATAAATTGTAGTTTCGAAAGAGAGGAGTATAGTATACCGTTAATGTGTATGAGGGAGTAATTATATTATTTTTATGGTAACTTTTATAGATGATTTGCCATCTAAAATCTATATATGTACATAACCGTCAATTATTCAAAATGTAAACAAAAGCAAACAAAATAAATCTAAGGTTTAGCTTTAAATTTAAAATTTTTTTAAATTAATATTTATTTAACAAAAGGTTATTTAATTTAAGCAATTTTCATGAGAATTGTTTAAAATTTAGTGAAAGTATATAAATAAAGTAAGTAAAGTGAAGAAAAGTGAAATATGAAGAGTTTTCATCTATGGACTGTGCATATAATGAATTTATCTGTGGATAATTGCATTTCAAATTTGCATTATATTATTATGATTTTTATTTTTTACATAAGTGTTTATTATACTAAATAATGAATTAAGAAAAAAATTTATACATTATGAAATTCATTCAATAAAATTTAAATACCCAATCACATAAAAAAAATTAAAGCTAGAAGTTAAAATTGTAATTAACAGTAAATCTAGCACATTTAATCTAAATAGTTAGTTTATGTATAAGATAAATAGTTCAATAGATAGTTAAATATATTATACCTAAAAGTTAAAATATTATTTTTTATTTACACATTCAAATATTTAATGCAAAAAATTAATTTTTGTTATTGTTTTTACTCAAATTCAAAAATTGAAATGTTCCATATCCATAAAATGTGTTGGTGTAGTGTCCTAGTGTGAATTTTGTGTAAGTACACATTTTTTTATGTTAGGATTTTTTTTATCTTTGCCGCAGATATGTTTTTTTAAATATTCTCCAATATTTAGGGCGACTCTTGATATTTCTCCCGATATTATTGTCATGCTCCCGATATTTTATCATTGTTTCTCTATCACACTTATGAAATTTTTGTATCTTCTGCTCTAACCATTCGCCGATATATCGGCTAAATGAAAACCGGGCATTACCATGTAGACATGAAAGTTTGTTTACCTATTTTGATATCTATATTTAAATTACTTAAATAAATAGAAAGAAACACAAAGAACGCTGTATTAATGCATTTTGGTGGTCTTTGATGAAAAATTTAAATACATTTTTTTGAAATTAGGTACATATATACTAACATTTAGAAGCACCATTCACAAATTATTTAATATTAAAGTTATTATAAAAGAAGCTATTTCCCTCTACTCACAAAGGCATATGTAAAAAAACTAAATAAATAGATTTATTCGTTTAGTTATATATTATTTCAAATTTCAATCATTGTTTTCTTGATTTTTGTTTTATTTTTTTTACATACGAAATGAAAAAAATTCGTTCACAAATTACATTTACTTTAACTCAAAACTAATTTAAATATGTTAAATAAGATTATTTGTAAAAAATTTTTAAAAACTATCGATTACACAGCTTGAATTTCTAGTCTTTATAGAAAATTTGAAGTCAATATAATTTTTGTGTTATGCACAGAATTTACCCATAGCAATATTATATGAATTTGTTCATAATATATTATAACACTTATAGTAAAAAGAAAATCATAAGAAATCAAAAAGAAATAATTTTACAAAAAGTGTGGTGAATACACTAAAAAATAATTAAAAGGTTTGCTATTTCAGAATAAAAATTGTAAGGTTAAAATAAATAACCTAAAAATTGAATAACTTAAAAGGACACCTTTAGATCCTGTTAATCTTAAAAGTAAATGAAAAATATTTTTACAAAATTAAAAATAGAAAAAACTACGGAATATAAAAGAATTAAAAAAAATAGAAAATAAATGGAAAAATTTGAATCTTTTCGGAGTCTTTGCAGCTTTAATTCAAGTCAAGTGGAAAAGAAATTAAAATTTGGTATTTAGATCGAATAGTAAAAAAAAAATATTATAGACTTTAATGCTTTATTATAGAAAAATTGATTTAAAAAAGACCCTGCCATTTGTAAAAAAAGATATTTACGCTTTTCAAAAGAGAGTAAAACGAAAGAAGGTTCACTGGAATATAATTTATCAGTGACTTGGTTACCATTTTTCCAGTCGATTTCCGATATTGTAAAAAATAGATTACCCATAAGAATTTAATTTGTGAGAGAGAGAAAAAAATTCAAAATACAAAGTGGAAAAAAATGTCGAACGATTTTTTTGTATGAAAGAAATTTTGTATTTATTTTTAAATATAACCTACGCTGCTTAATTTTCGTATAATACTCTGCATTTATTTTTTTAAGTACTTTCTTATATACTATTTTTTTAAAAAAAATCATAGCAATAACAAATATTATTTATTCAAATTTGAAATGTTCATATTATTAATATTCAAATTTGTTACCTATTTATAAAATTAACAAGTACCTAAATGCATTATATTACTTATAATATAATATGTATTATTAGTTCATTGATGATTAAAATACACAATTTAATTTTTCAGAAACTAAAAAGGCATCGAGTCATTCAATAAAAAAACCATTTGATATTCTTTTTAACTACCTCTTTCAATACCTGCAAAAATGTGTATATCGAAAATACATGAATGATAATTTGTTTGAAATAAAAAAAAAAAATTACTTACCTTATAAGCCAATAAAAGAAAATATCATAATATAAGAAATAACATATGTTTTTGAAATCAATATTATTATTTGTAGGTACCTGAAAAAATTCAATCATTCAAAATTGATTTATTCTCATACCCTAATAAATTTAATTCGTTAATTTTTAAAAAAATTCGAACACAAAATTTCAGACGACCGTACACATGAAAAATCTAATGGCCTAAATAAATAAACAAAAATGTCCCGTGGGCTATTTAAAATTACATTGCAAAAATGAAGTTGTTTTTTAAATGGTTTATATCGCACTTTTTCTTTCTCACAATTTCTTACATAAAAAAATATTTACAATAGTTCTTTGCTTCTTTAACTAATGGGTTTTTTTTTTGTAAATGCGGTAGTAAAAATATCTTGACTTCGAGTGAACCTTCGTTAAACCTAAGTCTACATTTATTCAAAGTCATGGCATTCGCATACAGAGACTGCATGCATGACAAATAAGATAATATTCGTTAGTACATAACAATACTTTCAAATAAATGAGTATGAAAAATCAAAGCTAAGTAATATGATAATAAATCTTTTGAATTTATGATAGTGAATCAACATTATGAAATATCATAAAAATCTAAATAACTCAAATTCACTAGATTCTCTAATCTTTAATGACACTAGATATATATACAAATTGCAATCATAGTAAATAAATCATTTAGGGAAGGAATTTCCCCAGATTTATCTATTCAAAATTGTAAGAACGGTTTCTATTTTTAAAACTTGTTACAGCATAAATAATGTAAAAGCATAGAGTAATTATATAAGTAGAGTATTCACGTAGAACAATATTTGTTAATCATTTTCTTCTAAAAATGCCGTCCCATTTTTACTCAAAACACGAAATAGCCGTCCCATTTTCACTCAATACCCCAAAACACTCAAATATAATTTTCGAAACTCAATTATTTTTACTCAAAATCTTTTATTTATTGAGGAGAATATTTCATACAATGCCTCTATACTTCTAGCCTATTCACAGAATGATTTTTTCGGCATTTTATCGAATTACGATTTCGTTTTAAGTTTTGTTTTAGTTTTGTGTATAAAGTTTTGCTCTCCCAGTGACTAGGCTAGGAGTATAGAGGCATTGTTTGATAATTTGAAAAGTATTTACATACGTATGTACTTTTGATTTATATGAAGAGTGTATATCGTAATATCGTATATGTGTTCACCATACATTTACATATCTAATTCAATACAAAAAATATGTGTATATAGAAAAATGTAAACAAAAAAACACAATTAATCGCAAAGATAATGAATGAAATTTTATCCATACAATAATAGGTCAATGATAGCATCACATAATCCAGAAAATTTTTTTAAAAATAATGCTAATAAAAGAATAAAATTTATTAGTAATGCATTACAAATCGTGAACTTTGTACGGAATACCGTTTTGTTTTCTTTTCTCAGAAGTTGGTTAAAAATCGTATTTCTATTTCAGATGAAATAATTTCTGAAGAAATAAAAACAGCCAACAATCCATATAAAGAATAAAATGTCCAGTTTTATTTTTTTAACTTACTTTTTTTATATTTGGATAGCTTGTTTGTTTGTTTGTATTCATAATTATATTATGTATTCATATATATACTATTCATATTATTATCTACGGTAAGAAACAGACAAAATTAACAAAACCAAAATTGCTGAAAATTTAAAAATACATGTAGGTACCTACTTTTCAGTATACTTTTCAATAGAAATTAATTTGAATTATTTTTAATTTTACAAAACCAACATTAATTTTTTTGTCCCTTTCTTCTATAAAATTTGAAATCACAAATTTCATAAATCACATAGACCAAGTCTAAATAAAAATATTAATTCTTCAAATTTTAAAAATTAAAGCAAAATAACAAATCCAGCAATAATCTTGAATTCTTTCAATTTCTAAAAAAAAATTCAATACTTTGATTTGTAATATTATTTGTGGTCTATTGAAAGGACTTTAAATGCATGTATATATTTTTATACACATTGTGTAATTTTTAATTTTTATCACATAAGTAAAGTAGAAATGCGAGCAGCGAAATAAAGAAGTATGTATATACTGTAGTAGCATGCACATTCGCATATAGCTATACAATTTTGAGTACCTATGCATACAACTTTTATATCGTTGACACTGTTGGCAGCATAATAACAAATAAATATGTTCATAAGTAGTAGGTACACAAAATCTTTTTATTTATGAGCACAAAATACATTGCGCTCAACTTATAAGCAGTTAAAAATTGAGTAATATTATTTTGAGTGAACACAGAATTTTGATATTTGAAAAAGTGACTAGCAAATTTTGTTCTACGTGAATACTCTACTTATATGATTACTCTATGGTAAAAGGCAGAATTTTAGGTCAGTTATTCTTTATATTATAATTGATAGCATCATACAAAAAATTGTTTTAGATAGAAAATTTTATTTATTCACTGATGATATTTGTATATTTGTATATTGAACTTGAGAGAATTCATAAGTGGGAGATTAGAAATTAACAATAAATACTAATAACTATCAAAGTAACAAACAAGTGTTTAGAGGAATTTTTTGAATTAAAATTTTTATGCTTTTAATAATTAATTAATTTAATCAAGGAATTACAGATTATGCAAAAAAAGGCAATAAAATACTTATACCGGACCGGGTGTTCCAGAGCATGCGTATCAGTTTTTTTAAGAGGGGAAGGAGGCGTTATTTTAAAATAAAAAAAAAAATGTTATTAACTAAATTGAGGGTGCTCTATCGATTGGTGATGTTTCCAACTTCCGGGAAAGACCGAATAGGGTCTTTCAAGACCAAAAATCGCCAAAATTGGACGAAATCGAGATTTTCTAATGGGAAGGGGTACTTTTTTTATGCAAATTCGCTACGTCAAAAAAAAATAAACTTTTGTTAAATAATTTTTTTCTTTTTTTTTAGTTTAAACTTTGTAGGAACCCAAAACTGGGATAATAAATATGATAACATGAAAAACATATATATTTATAAAAATGATTGTTTTAATTTTAGTTTACCAAAGGAAAATATGGTGGGTTTTTGTTTTATTTTTATTAAATTGAAAGAGAAATACTGAGAAAACCAAAAAAAAAATCATTTAACATAACTTTCTTATTTTTTGTCGTAGAATCCGAATTTGCAAAAGAAACACCCCTTCCAATTTAAAAATTTCGATTTCGACCAATTTTGGCGATTTTTGGGTTAATTTTCCGGATTATTTTTCCGGTCCTTCCCAGAAGTTGAAAACATCACCAATCGATAGAGCGCCCTCGATTTAGTTAATAACATTTTTTTAAAATTTTAAAATAACGGTTCCTTCTCCTCTTTAAAAGCTGATACGCAGGCTCTGGAACACTCGGTATAAACTGAACTGGCTAGAAAAATAGTATATTATCAATCAGTAACTACATTAAAATCAAACTCATATTATTCATGATTTAATTAACGAAACAATTCACACATCCACTGTACAAACGAAGCGTCAAGATCATTAGAACTGCAAACTAGAAATTAATATCTACTTTATTTTGAACGTAAAAGAACTGTACTATTTGGTTCATCTACAACAGTTTTATTAATCTGTATAACAAACTAAATAAAGATTAAATATTTTTAAATGAAAAAAAGACTAAAAACAAAATTATCTAAAATGTTTCTAAGTAAATATAGCGTTACTAAAATTTGAATTCAATTTGTCAACTTATTATTCAAGTTTACATTAAAAAATTTAAATTTATTAACTTAAATCAAAATATATCTTTAATATATTTGTAATGTCGAAAACACAATCATGACGAATAACGAATTTTTCGCTTTCAAATACATGAGATTATATGTAAATCGTGACGAATGACGAATAACCAAAATTTCGCGTTCAAAAAACAGATCTATTTCTATTTTACTCGTCGACGAATGCGAATGACATTCATTGATACCAACATAAATTGGTCAAAATGGTTTTAAAAAAACATTTTTAAATTTCAAATAACAAATGTTTTTTGTTTATATTTTACATTTTACAGTGATGGGACGACTTTATTTATTCTTTTGTTACATATACGTTGCCTAGTTTTTTTTATTTTTTTTTTTTTTATTCATTTATTTATTTTCCTATTTTCATTTTTCAAGTAACTACATATTATTTACATTAACTTATGACTAATTTAGTTTATAGCAGAATAGTTAGTGGTAACTAATATTATAAGAATAGTGTACCATATCAAAATCAAAATTTACTAAATAAAATTCTTTTGAGGTGGGGTGAACAAAATTTTTAAAATAAAATTTTAAATAAAACACAAAGAAAAAGTCTTTTAAAGAAAAAAATACGAGTTTGCTACATTTGATAATTAAAATTTTTAGTACTGAAATAATTTTTTTTTAATCAATGAAAAAATAAACATATTTTGAACTAATTCTCCTTAATAATTTTTATTACGTAGTTGTACTTTCGAAACCAAAAAGGTATCAAATTTAGAATAAATGGTTTGTTATAGTAATGGTATATTTTTTTAATGTATTTCGAAGCATTACTCTTCAGTGTACTCTTCAGTATTAAAAATTTCAATTATCAAATGTAACAAAATGTGTGTTATAATTTCTATGATCCCTTTAGAGTTTAGACTAAATAACAAAACGTTAGTATTAAAAAACATCAACAAAATTGTTGTTTGCATTTATTGCATATTCTTTTTTTAGTTTCGTGCTAAATTACATGGTGTGATGGAACTGTGGTATTTAACAAGAACTAGTTCCTGAAAATATAAGTAGTTTTCTACATTTAATTAGTTAAATTGATATACCAGACAACTTCAAATAAATAAATAAAAAAAATAACAAATAAAATTAATAATTAAAATATAGTTTATAATACACTTAAAAAAATAGTACTTGTTCCACTTTAAGAAAATTTAAAAAAACAAAAAAATTTAGTTTCGTATTAAAGATAAGAAAATGTAATCAATCAGCAACTACTTATGTTACTGACAAGAACATATAAAAAAATCTTTAAAGTATGTACATATTTCATTCTTAAAGCATTTACAGGACATTCAATCCAAAATAAAACCAACCATTCCATAGATTGAGTATATCTCTTATTAAAATATCATCAGCAAATAGAATGTTTCATAGGTGATTACATTCCATATTAAAAAGCTCATAATAATTTTTATCATTTTAATTTTACTAAAATATTTGCTTATATTTTATTTTATTTATAAAATTACAGATGACCAGTTAGAAAATTGTGTTATTAGATTAAGAGAATCATCAACAGAATCTGAATCATTATTTACTGATCCAATAACATCACCAAGTTGTGTAACAGATAATGAAACAACATTCAGATCAATTGAAAATGCTAGCGATTCATTAAATGATATATCACAATTTTCTAAAAGTACGTCATATAGAAAACGTCTAAAATATACAAAAAATTCATCGGTATTAGAAAATCTTTCCCGATCTGAAATAGTGTACCTGAGTATAGATTGTAATAATTCAAAAAGTAACAGTGAATCGCCAGAAGACGATCTACAGATGGCAATTCATTTACGTAATAAATTAGCTCAAATGTTGAGCACAGAGGATCAAAAAAATCGAGTTGATACATCGACATCACCGGGAATATTTAATGTTGCTAGAGCAAAAAAAGTTGAATTGCAAAATTTGTCATCACGTTTAGCTGATAATAACTTAGCTGGTAATAAATAATCTTCAAAAGTTCATTCTGATTTTTTATATTAATTGATTTGAATTTGAATTTACAGGAATTTCTCCAAAAATCTTACATGACGTTCAAGGGACATCAACACAATTACATTCCGATCCTGATGCAGAATGTAATCAAATATTATCACCTTCTTGCTTTGGTTCATTTAGTGATAGTAATGTCTTAAAAAAAGTTGCTTCATTTATAACAGCAGAAAAATCAGGAAGTAATGAATCTCCTTCTAGAAAATCATCATTGATTCCAGAGAAATTGAATTTTCTAGCATATGATAAATTTGAAGGTGAGTTAATTTTTTTTTAATAATATGCAAATTCTGGTAAAATGTTATAAAATGAGCTTACATCTTGTTAAGCCAACTTCAATTATTTACGAATTATTCAAATTCGACTGTAATTTTTCTACAAAATAATAAAATAGTGATAAGAAATATCTAAGGGCGAAAATTGGGTTTTATTTTTAGTGCAACTTTTTTAGCTTTAAATTTTGTTAAATAAGTAAAATATTTGGATATGGATGGGATAAGTATAAAAATCTTCAGACATATTGTGTAAGTAAAATCGCGAACTACTACAAAAATTGTATTATTGCACTTTAAGATAGATCCATACAAAATTGCCTTCTAGATAAAATATATGGAATTTTAAATCTAGATAAAATATATGGAAAAATATATGGGCGGAGTTTGTAAAATAATATTTATTTTTATTTTAAAACATATTCGTAATTATAGCGTTTATAATGCTATATCTATAGAATTTCATAATGTAAATGAACTATAACTATAAAAACTAAAACCTAAACCTAAACCTAAACCAGTCTATATCATCGGATCATTAAGATTCGAAAAAATTTCATATAAATTTTCGACATTAACTGATTTCCGAATCTCGTCTATTTGTATCCATAAAACTGAAATAGATAATTAAAAATAGATCACAAATAATAAAAGAGCATTTCAAGAAACCTGCGAACCAAGTTCTAAGTCAAAAAATTCAAAAGTGGCGTTTGTCCCAGAATTTAAATTTACTTCTGGAAGCTAAGCGATCACTTCGATTATTTTTTCGGTTTAAAATATTTGCGACTATTCGACAATATTTACCATACCATCTAGTTATATATTCCTTAAACGTTTCTAGGTCAGAAGTTAGGATATTTGCTTACTTTAGCTTGCTTTCGATTCTTCTTTCAATCATTAATTGGAGCAGTTCATACTTGTTATATCTCATTAAATGGCAAAAATAGCTTGATTTTCTGTTTGACTGCAATAGAACCTATTTTATTTATAAATTTTATAAACTATTTTTTTTATGTTTTTGTGTTTAATCGAAAAATGAAGTAAGTTGCTTCCGAAATATCGATATTTGCAAATTAATTTGAAATATAAATGATTAGTGAAAGGAAACTCGACTTAATCTGATTATCAAAAACAAAAATCATATTAGCAAGTCCATTTAATTCCTTATTCATTTTCTATTTTTCAAGTAAAACATATGAAAAATATCAGAAAAAATATTATGATTTATGCATTTGAATATAAAACAATAAAAAATAATAATTATTGTGTATAAATTGCATGCACTTATGCGAAATCTTAATTTAAAAACTGGTTTCAATTAATCTATAATTTTATTTGACTAAACATTAAATTTAGCATAAAATAACTAACTTTATAATGAGTTATCAAAATGTATATTGGCAAATGTGTATTGGATATATTGGTATCCAATTAGAATAAGTTCCTTTTGGATTTTATCTACATATATTTAACCTTTTTTAGGTTGTTAATAACTTTGAGAATTAAAGTTTCCGCCTAAACTTAGGCCATATTTTAAAAAGAAACATTTTCATTCTTATTTGAGTAATGAATTATGACGTAATATTCTTCTAATATAAAATTACGCATATAAATTGAACTCTGGTTCTAGGGCTATTGTCAGTCCAAACTTGACATAAACCATTCTCATAAACTTATATATAAATTTTTGTCAAAATTGGTACAGTAGTTCTTCCGGCAAATGGTTACAAACATACAGCTTTCTTTTATTATAAATGGTGCTTCGGTTTAGAGCCAAAAGTTTTTAAGGGGTGCTTCCTTGGAGTATTTTAGGAAAAAAATTGTTCTAGAAGAGGGGTCTATTTTTAAATTTACGTGGGCTATTAAAGAATCCTCTGTAGCCAGGGTAACTTTAAAGATAGACCCCTCTTCTGGAACAATTTTTTTCCTAAAATACTCCAAGGAATCACCCCTTAAAAACTTTTTTCTCTAAACCGGACCACCCTGTATATAAGATTATTATTTACACTATTTTTTTTAAAATTTATTATTTGAAATATTTTTGATGGTGTTCACTTTTTTATTATTAAAATATTTTTCATTTACTTTTAAGATTAACAAGCTGATCCAGAGGTCCTTATAATTTAAAAGATTTTTTAGGTTATTTTTGCCTTATAACCTTTATTTCAGAATAGCAAAATCTTTTAAAGTCTTAAAATTATTCCCCACTCTACTTATGAGATCATATGTTTTAAGTCTTTTAATCTTATAAAAATATGTTGTCGAATACCGATTTCTTAAAACTTTCTTGTAACTACTAGTTATAAGACTAAAAGATTAAGATCTTAATTCCAGAATAGGGGGTTCTCTATCGTCTTTTATCACTGAGAACCTTGACGTTTGTGCTTTTTACCAGTAATTTTCTAATGTTCACTCTCAAATATAATTTTTTTTTATAATGTTTGTCTAATCTTTTTGTAATGTTTTATAATTTGTTCATCGCCAAATGAATAAGCGGGGGGCCGACAATACATAATATTCTAATTATAAATAATCTTTATTAAAAAACAGAAACGACAAATTTCAGTTGGCAATAGTAACTTCCATTTCTACTCCAGGTTCAATGTTGATTGATGTAATCCTTCTAACAACTTCTGATGGATAGTGAAGATCAATTATTCTTTCATGGATCCTCATCTGGAATCTATACTACGTTTTTGAACTTTCACCGTAAGGTGTTTTACGGGTTGTAATTCGGAGAACTTTAGTAGGCATGCGTACAGGACCCTTAACACGTAATTTTTGATTTTTTGCTCCTTGAATTAAGTCACGCCAAGCATTTTCCAAAGAACGAACATTTGTGGATATTAATGTAATTCTCATTCTATGGATGGGAGCAGAGTCCACTTGAGGCTTTTCAACATCTTTACCAGTAGCAGCCATATTTCAAATTTAAATCCCTGGCCGAGTAAACCAATTAAAATATTTCAAATTGATCAGCGCTGAACGCTGAACCTAATTCTCTTCAACTTCACTCCACTATTTCTCAAATAAGAAAGATTAAAATTAACACGCTGGATGGCGCAGTAGGTAGAGCGCCTGTCTTTCAACCGAAAGGTTCCAGGTTCGATTCCCGATGAAGCAAAAAAAAAATGTTTTATTGGATTTTCAACCTGGTCTAGTACCCTTTGTCATTGGGATATAATAAATGACAAAAAATAATTGAGAGTATAATCTGGTAACAAATTAAATAAAATGAAACTATTCTATTTAAGAAGGTTTAGTGTGACAATAGCAGTAGTTTTCCACATTTAATGAGTAGATAAGCCAGTAATTTGTTAAATAAATACTCGAAATATTGTAGATATTGTAGTATAAAATTGCAGTACCGTACTTAATTAAGCGCGAAAAGGTGATTCCTACCTAAGTTACTGTCAAGAACGTAAAAAAAAAAGGTCTAGTGATTTAGTGAAACACCCAGTTATAATCATACAGTATGACTTGACAATTAAATTAAGAAGAAATTGATTTTATTAAGCATTCCATATTTCCATAATGTTTTAATTTTAATTATTGGAACTGTGTAAGTACATTTCAAATTTAAATGTCAGATTTTCATTTAATTCTTTTGTAGAATTTTAATTTTAGTTTTATTATTGAAACTTATGTTTCATTAATGGTGATAAAATTAGTACAATATATATTTTAAACGTCAGGGGGCCATTTTTTTTTAAAAATTCCTTCTAAAAATTGATATTTGGATTCAGTAATGTTTGGCAAGTGACCTTGAAAAGGTACACATTGTTGCATAGCGTAGAATTTGTAAATATTGAAACTATTCGAACCAGGTTTTGCGTATTATGATTAAGCTCATTTTTGGTTAAATGACATCGGAAACAATCACAATTGGTGCAATTGGGAGTGATGAAAACCCACATGCTGTTAATAAAACATGCTTACATCGATAAAAATTAATAGTTTGGTGTGGATTATGATTTGGAGGTATAATTAGACAGTTTTTTTTTTTGAAAATGCAAATGACATTGCGATTACTGTCGATGAAAATTGTTACAGAAACATGATTATTTATTTTTCGGAAATGATTTCGATGATTTCGACTTGGACGATATGTTGTTTCAACAAAAAGCTGTAACACGCGATACATCTTGTGCTACAATCAATTTATTGAGAGAAAAGTTTCATGGCCGTGTATGACATCTCAAGAAATGTCGATTTGGATTGGCCACCGAGATCATGCGATATATGTAACTCAGTGGATTTTTTTCTTTGCGGTTTTGTTTTATTATTGGTTTACTCCCAACAAACCAGAAACACTCAATAATTTTAAAACAAAGATCATTCGTGCTATTGGTGATATAAGTACAGATTTATATGAAAAGGTGGCCAAAAATTGGTGTTGCAGAATCAAATTTTCAAAAAAATCCATAGGTTGTCGTCTTTTAAATAAAAATGTCATGAACCAATATCTAAAATAAATAAAAAATTACATTGATATCTTATACCGTTTTGTTTTCCAAGTCCAATTTCCATTTCAATTTAAAAACCATTTTGATGCATAAAAACTTCTGTTCGATATTATCATGTAGATTGTAGACCTTTAAATATCGAAAAATATTTGAATTTTTGTTATTCTATATAATGTACATCTATATCATGGAACGATAACATTGTATTTTAGTGTGGTTATACTCACATTAAAATTGGATTACATAGCTTCTCTTAATTTTCAAAATTATTCATTTCCATATAAGTTAATTTTCATTATAGAATGAGCAAACTGAAAAAATGAAATGAATCTAATCACTGACTTGATTTCGTAGTTACTTTTCAAATCTATATTACAGTGAAATGAATTTAAAAATAAAAATAATGTCAATCTATTTTGATATTGAAGAGATCGCGTATAACTACCATCTAAATTTTAAAATTTCAGTATCAATTTGTTTTCATTCACATGAAACTGTCAGATATAAATATAAAATTTTTCTAAAGAACTCATATACCAATGAAATAATATTCATTGTGTTCATATACAGGGTGTTTACAATTAAATATAATATTTTGTGCACTAGTTATTAAGTGATCACACTGAATTGTGTAAGAAATTGTTTTGTAAATTAAGCTAAGTTGTTTGAGCTATAAGACGGATACTTAGAAAATTCTGCTTATCTTGTATTTCTTGCATTCAATTCGTTTAATCTACAAAACAGTGAAATGAAAATTTTTCAAATAATTAGAGCTTTCATTATTGACCATAGTCATGATACTCTAAAATTTTTAGTGTTGTTAAACTTTATATTATCGCAAACTTATCGTAAACTCAAAAACATTTCGACAATTTAGACATCACCAGTAAAAAGGAAGTTAACGAAAACGTTTTTTTTTTGTAAGATATACTACTTCTTTTTCTTCTATTTTTAGAAAGACAACGTCCTGTTTATTTGGTTCTTATTGTTGGTACTTAATGATGGTAGGTCAATCTGTCTCTTCATCTATTTGAAGGATCTATATCTAGGACATCATGGATATTTCTGATGCCCGCACGGATCTCAAGTTTTTCTGCAGACCAGTGTCAGATATAATATGATTTTGAAAGTTCTTAGTACCTGTTTCATTGTTGCTTGGTTAGCGTTGAATACATAGCAATACATACTTTAGTACTGATTGACAAAAGGTAGCATCTATAGTTGCCGGTAGAAGAGACGAATTTTATCCCCAAAATTTGCCAATGTTTGCCACATCATTAGCATAATTCAGCTTAAATTTTGTTGTTTATCACACCGTCACACTGTTGGAACTATAGAACTCAATCCTAATTTGTTTTTCAATAAAATACCGTTGCGGAATACACTCGGTATCACAACATAAAGAACACACAAAGAATTATATTATTCCTTTAAATTGGCTTGGCATTCTAAACGGCCACATATACTTATATTTATATATAAAATTTTACAGAAAACAAATAAAATTTTACTTAGAAAATTTGGGACAAGAATAAAGGAATGAGTAAAAACAAAAAACACGTCATGCCTAATTCATTTGGCATCTGCTCAATGTATGTGTATGAACGAATGTATAATGAAAGCTAAAAATTTTCAGTTAAATATATAAGGAATAACTGTATTGCTGTCGAAAAATATATCAGAAAAACAAGAATCATATTCATTTACAAATGATTGTATCTGTATGGCATTAAACTCTGTGATTTCGTAAAAAAGTAATTGCTATTCCGCAAGTACTCTACTTATGTCCATGGCGGCAAAAGCATTATGGCAAATTGCCTTTAAAGCCATTTTGGTTTCATTATTTTCATCTATTTTGTTTTCTTCCTTTATAACGAAACTCAAAATAGACCTAAAGTAATGGTAAATAATAAATACATACAGCCATACATACATGGACAATTGTAGATTAGAAAACTATAATATCTTTCTTGTTAATTTTACAGTCTTTCCTTAACAGGAACAATTTGAAAAGGAAAATTTCAATTATAGTGAAATATGAGAGTAAAAAATAATAAGAAAAAGACGAAAACAAAAAGCATTAAAGTGAAAGTGTATTTGAGTGTGAACGTATATTAATGTGTACATTCATTTTGGATTCTTTTACACCACTATACACCCCAAATTCTTCAAAAAATATTCGAAAAATGAAACGATTGGGATACTTAAGCGATGAGGACCCTAACATTGGTAAGATTACATTTTTCAATATTATTTTCAATTAATTGTGGGAGAGAACTCAAGAAATTACTGGTGGTAAAATTGAATAAAGTGATAAAAACAAAATCAAAATCAAAAAGAAAAAGTGATAAAAACAATTCTTTTTTTTTTGTTTAATTTTTTGATATCATAAGGACTTTTTGCTGCTACAGCATGTGATGAATATCTCTTCTTTTGTTTTTTAGTAGTCCAAAAATTATAGATATATGAGATTCATTCTGGATGCTATAAATATTATAACAATTAAATATAAAAATTTTCATGAATTCAAAAACAATTAATTGTTTAGCTTAAATTTATGTGAAATTAATTTTAAAAGGACATCTCGTTTACAGTTACTTCATTTTTCTTAAATGGTTGTGTTTAGTGATATAAAAGTATTCCTTGAATTTTAAAAAATAACATCTTAATTTTTGATTATATTTCAATATGGTAAAAATTAAAATTATAATTTGCTTAATCATTTTAGATTTATGGAATAAAAGTCGAGTTTCCTTTCACTAATCATTTGTATTTATTTTGCAAATATCGATATTTCGGAAGCAACTTACTTCCTTCATCAGTGCTTTGCGACTAATTAATGATTTTAAGCCATTAATTAGTCGCAAAGCACTGATGAAGGAAGTAAGTTGCTTCCGAAATATCGATATTTGCAAAATAAATACAAATGATTAGTGAAAGGAAACTCGACTTTTATTCCATAAATCTAAACATATCACTAAAAACAAATCTGATTATCAAAAACAATTAATCATTTTAGTAAATCATAAAGTTATAATTTTGAGCATTGAAATTAATTTTCATAGTAAAGAAAGCATAGAAATGTGGAAAACATTTAAAGAAATTCATTTGTTAATTTCGTAGGGGTAAAAATACATAAATCTTGCTGTCATAAGATACTGTAATCAAAACTGTGCAAATTCAATTGAACTACTTTACTATTCACGTGAATTGTAATTTTTATTCTAATAGATTTTTATGACATCATTTAGACATTTCTATCATTTAGACATTTAATCTTTCATAGCTGTTTTTCTAAGAATGTATATCAAATAGCTTTTGAAATAACAGTAGAAATGGGTGATAACAATAAAATGAAATTCATTTTAGGTCAAATAGAAATAATTATAATAGGAATTTCCAATAGTAATATAAATTCCGCAAGCTATAAAAAAATTAGCGATAACAAAACCGTAACAAAAACCACAATAATAACAATAATAATTCGGTCATCAAAGCCCAAAGAATTATCAAAGAAGAAACTATAGTATACATTTCGTTAAAAACAACAAACAATATACATACAAACTTCATTAAAATATACCACAAAAATAATAAATCATTAACGCTACTAGGAGATACAGGTGCAGATATTTCAATCTGCAAGAGCAACATTTTAGATAATAATGATCTTATTGAAGAAGATGCAACACAAATTTCATATGATAGATAATAATATAAAATATAATACATAAATGTAAAATAAATTATGAATCATGTGAACCGATGATATCAAAAGATACTCGTAAGCATACCGTTTGACAGTAGATATGGAACTACAAAAGACTGCATAGCAATAGTTATGTAATAAAATAAAACAAGGTGTATACTTATCAAATTAATTAATGCCAACACATGGTATAAAATATATAAAAATACTGAATGTATTGAAAAGTCCAATCGTATTGCTAACTAGGATTCTTATCCGATTAACAGATACATATATACATACTAAACAAACAAACAAAGCAGAGAGATTTCAGTTACAATACCTAATAAAATAAATAAAAAAAAAAACTTTTTATAAATCTGAACTAAAAAGTGAAAAATAAATTTTATTATAATAATGTTTTATTATACAAATAAATGTGTTATTATTTGTTATAATGTGTTATTACAATAGAAGCTTCTTTAAAAATATAGCCAATATTTTGTATAGGGAAGTCTGTCAAATCTCTGACAAAGTCAAGCTTACCTATTTCTAATAAAATACCAGAAATTTATTTTACGCATCATAACAATAAGGGGTTATTATAATCGGTGATATTGGTTGAAATTTTTAAAGAAGTTTTTGATTTGTCATCATCCTGTGAGCAGATTCTCCCTAGTTGCAATATAGCTATTATAAAGTTGTCTAAAAATTAATCGTTTATTTTTTTTTTCAAAAAGTAATTTAAAGAATTTTTTTTTGTTTTTTTATTCTTTAAACATTTCTTTTAGCCAAGCATTATAAAAAAAAAAACAAAATGAATATGTACATATATAGAAAAAGAAAAATTAGTATTAATTTTGATATTTATGCATTTAAATCAAAATATAAAAAAATTGATATAAAGTGAATAAAACAGATCAACCTGTATAGTTGGATAAACCCAGTTGAAAAATCTTACTTCGCCATATTCAATTTCGTCAAATTGATTAAATTTTTTGTTTGAAAATTGTATGACTTTTTAATTTAGTTAGATGACTAATTGAATTGGATGGAAGTTTTACGTATCCAATTAAGTGCAGGGAAAGTGCCATGTAATTTATAATTAATCCAGTTTTATTTAGATAACATAATGAGTTAAAAACAATAATTGTTTCAGTAGAACTTTGAATTAGAAGCGAGGAGGTAAGCTAATAGAACAAGATTTATTAATAGTAATTTTAATAAAAATTGAGCTATCTTTTAAAAGTTGTAACGTTTCGATGAAAAAACACCTGTTTCCTTTCGAAAGTCGATCAAATGAAGTTTAACATGTTGAGGTATCTGGTGTCAACTAGGATAGTTAAATCTATTAAGCTGTATTGATGCCCTTCGTTACCAATTTTCGTAGGCTAAATTTTTCGAAACTTTTAAAGTTTGACATGTCTTATAGGTTTTTTTCCGAAATGCAGTTTTAACTTAGATCTAACATGCATACCGTTCGTAAATTCGAATCTACATAAACTACATTTCAGAGCGTTCGGAAATTCTTTTACTACAAAAAAGTATTTTCGAAAATGTTATCTGAAATGCAAAAAATTAAGAGCAACATTACAGCGTTATTTTAGTAGCTGCTGTTACTTTATATTGTTTAGTTGTATAGAAAAATATAAAAACTGTAATGTCAGATATTCAAGAACTAATAAAGTAAAGTTTAATTTATTGTATATAATAGTTTACTATAAGATTCATAAGTAATCATATGATATCATATGATTTTGTACGCCAACATGACATTTCATTTAACCAACTATAATAGTCACATGCCATCATTCGTTGTCTTTTCAAAATCATTCGTTAAGTCATAAGCATACGAGAAGAAGCGTACAAATCCATCATGAGCAATTTCGGCAATAAGCCATCATGAGCAATTTCGACAGCATTGTAAATAATTAAAAAGTAATTTTGTAAAATAAAAGGATATTTGCGTTTTTTTTTTCTTTTAATTAATTCAAAACTCAAAATTAAAATAAAATACATTTATTTATAGAATTTATATTTTTATTTCACTTCTTTTAACTTTTGAGTTTGACGTTTTGATATGATTAGGTATGATAATTATAGTTAAGGTTATAAAAGTTGGTTATGATTTTGTTATATCATATGCAATCATATCGAACATTTCTATCATATGATATCATGTGATATCATAAGACTATTACAGTTAGGTCTAAGAATACATTTTAGTTATGTTTTATTGCAGTAAAATTGAAAATGAGAAATATTGAAATACTGATAAAATAGAATTATTTTTACAAATAAGATTAGAGTATGAAAGAGATTTTAAGGACAATAAAATCTAAAAAGAAATTTTTAATGGCGAATTGTTTTACGGGGAATAAAAAATCATGATCTAAGCTTTCCATTTTCAATCAAAGAGTGTATGAAAAAATATAGTAATTTATATAAAAATTATAAATTAATATTATTGAAAAAATATTTTATCTGATAATAATTCTGAAGTGAATGAACGTAATACTACTCTTTGAACTGAAATTCGAATTTTAGAAAAATTTGAAAAAGATGAAGAAAAGCGACACACTGAGTTTTTAAACTTAAAAAGAGAAAAATTAAAGCTTGAACGACGTAAGGAAGCTTCTTCTTTTCGTTGAAACTTTTCACTACGTTTTCTAATTCGTTTGAATTTAGCCAAACACACATTTTTTGGTTAAAAAAGTAATAATTTTGCATAACTATATCCTTTATAATTTCAAAAGCTTATAGACTTATAAACGGTATAGACTTAGAAACGTTAAATCTATCGGACACAACACGATAACATCCTCCGCTACTTAAAAACCACATGGTCCTAATTTGTTATCAGTTATAAATGATTCGTTGAAAACTGGTATTTTACCTGATATATTGGAAGGATGAACTATTGTTCCATTTTCCAAAGTGTAAAAAACTGAAAAAGCATCAGATTTTAAACCGGTAAATATACTAATGATTGAAGCTAACATTTTAGAAAGGGTTTACAATACTAATAACCAATTAACAAAACAATTTCTTAGAATAAAACAAACTTATAATAGAGTTTCAATCAGGATTCAGAAAAAACCATAGCTGTGAGTCACTAAAAAACCTAATAATTACGAATCGAAAATGGCAATTCATGACAAAAAAATTGTAGTTTTGGAAAAAAATTGAAAAAATATGGTGTTAGGTGCCTATTACACATCATTGTTTTCATCAATATTATTATCAATCTATTGACAATATATTGATGAAAATAATGATTAGCGATTACACATCAATAATGCATTTATCAATCTTTTTATCCATATTTTGAAATTTTGCAATGACATATTGTGGAAGTGGTCTGAATATATTGATAATTTCGAAATATAAGTATTGAAAGTATAATTTCTGGAGGAATGTTTTTGACTTCAATTTAAATTGAATTTTTAGAGTAAATGTTGATAAAAAATAAATTATTTTTTTTTGCACATTTTAATAATACATATATCCGTTGTTTAATTACAATAATTAATATGACTATTAAAATTTAAATAAAAATTGATCTTTTTATAAATTAACATTATAACTTTATCTGGACATTTCCAAAAAATAAGTATGTATAATATTATCTGAACATTCCCCAAAAAGTCATTTTTTTACATCAGCTGATTTTGACAGAAATATTGATTAGAATAGAACCATCATCAATCATTTCTCATCAATCAATGGTCAATAAATTAACAACTTATTGACCATTGATTGATCATTCATGGATGTGATAGGGGCCTTAGAGAAGTTGAACTACAAGGGTTTCATTAATATTTTGCAAAACGTAGACAAAAATTAAAGTAATGGAGTATTATCGGATTTGACAGAGATATTACTCGGTATTCCACAAGGATCAGTATTGGTGTCTTATTATTTTTAATTTATGTTAATGACGTTGAAAAGGTGGTAAAATGGGCAAAGGTAGTATTGTTTGCTGATATAACACAACAAGTGATAATGCAGATTATTGTATAAGAAAAATTAATGATGAACTATCTAATTTAAATAATTGGTTAAATATGACGAAATTGAAATTATATGTGAATAAGACTAAAGGAGTAAAAAACTTCTTTTTTTTTTCAAAAATTAAAAATAGAGTATCTTTAGAATGTGCAATTAGAATATAATATAATGTAATAAGGTCACATTTGGAGTATTGCTCATCTATTGTTTTTATGGTGACAAAAATTTTTTTGCAGAAATTACAAAACAAAGCTATGAGAATACTACTTAAAGTTAATAGATATACTACCATAAAATGTAAGTTAAAGAAATTAAATTGGCTGAGCATTAATCAAAGAACTATTATGAATGCATTAATTATTGTTTTTAAAATGATGAAAGTTGTAGATTAATTTATGCAGGGGAACTACATGATTATTATTTAAGAAATAATTATAATTTCAAACTACATTTTATTAGAAATGAAAAAACAAAAAATATGCTGATGTATAATGGTATTATATTGTTTAATGAATTACCAAATGAAATAGTTAATGAAATAAATTTAGTAAAATTTAAAACAAAAATTGTTGAATATGTAAAAAATAAGTTTAGTTTATAGTGTACAAAGAGTATTTTAATTTTTAAATATGTAGTTTAAATATGTGTTATGTATGTAAAAATAATTATTTAGAACTAAATAAATAAATAAAAATGAATATAAATGAAAATAAAATAAAGGAATTTTATTTACTTTAGAAAATTATGGTTGAAAAATCTGAAATTGTTTACCGGAAAGCAATGTTTATTCATTCTAAAATGCGAAAAAACTGAATCTGTCATTGATTTCACCGTACCAATATAGTTAGGTACTTTTGGTATGTCACTCTTTTGAATATTCCAAAATTAAATTGAAACTTAATTTTTCGCTCCCGATACCTCCACATACTTTTAGTATCATTTTGATGAGTTACAAACAAATTTTCCACTGAAATTCGAACTCATCTTTTTTTTAAAATAAATATAGCTTTTACACTTTTTTGAAATTTAAAAACATCTGATTTAAGAGAACTTGTAGCTGCATGAAATTAAAAAAAAATTGCTTGTAGTTTTCGCATACTGTATAAATTACAGTAAAATACATATTTGAATTTCTAATGTAGCAATTACAGCGCTGTATGCATTTCCGAAAAAAGCCTTTATTTCCGCATTTAATAATTCAATTCTTAAATACTTTATTGTTATATCCTTTAATATCAATCATTGTTAGTATACGGCGTCGGTAATTGATAAGTTTATTAACATTTTTATTTGTTAAACTTATAAAATTAATTGAAACATAACATCTATGAGTAATAATAAACTTTAATTTAAACTTTTCCTTTTACTACCTTGTAAATTTAGAATTATTTGACATTTGAATAAAACTATTTTTGTCCCTTACTTATACATTTATTCATTTATTTTATTCTTATTGAATACGTTAGTACCATAAATTGGTATATATATTATTTTAACAACAAATATATTTAATAATAAATGAAAATAAATTCAAGTTGTTTTAAAATAATTGAAAACATGAAAATAAAATTCTATGAAATAATCTGAAAGTTTTTCTTTTGATATGAATTTTGGTTTTTGTTTATTTTTTTTGTTTTGTTTTTATTACAGAATTTGTTATAAATGAATTTTCTCTCCTTTTTCATCGCCTTACTTCAATACATATATGTATAAATATATATACATTTTTGTACAAAATATATTTGCATATATGTATTTTTTTAGCAGAGTACCACGTTGATTTTGTCAAAGTTTTATAACTGCGAATGAAAACTATGAAACCAAAACATGAAAGTTTTTAATTAAGAAAACTTACGATAATTTTGTATCAATTCCAGATAACGAAAACTTTCACTACGAATCATTAAGATAAAAAGTTACTTAAGAAAAGAAAAATTTGTTGTTGTTGTTGTTGTCAAACATTTAGCATATAGTTTCAAAAATAAGTGTAGTAAATTTCTTGAATAACTAATGTATTTATACTAATGTTATATACACAATAGAATTCTATTAAATTCTTTTATTTTATGAACGGGGATTTGTAGAAATTGTATAGCTACACGCCTACACCTAATGAATTTTATTGATTTTATTATTATAAATAACAAAAAATTAACTAAAAAAAATTAAAAATTAATGAAAATTAATTGATTATGGGTGTAGGTATAGTTTATATATAAGATACATCTAAGACTATTAATACATTTAATATTACAGCCGGTCTATTATTTAAAGAAAGTCCCCTTTATATACCTACACGATCTAACATTCTTTTTAACTGAATCTAACATTCATGTGAGTTTAACATTCATGTGAGTTTAACATTCTGAAGATTTAGCAAAAACAGATCATAGTATCGCAAAAAAAAAACGACAGATAAAACACTACAACAAGCGAGGAAAATATTGTAATGAATGGCATAAAACTTTTCAAAACTGAATCTAAGCTCACAGTTGAAAGCTTTCATCAGAAAATAAAATTTGATTAGGACAACTTTTTTTTGTTTTTTTGCTTTGACATAGAAAGTAGTGCAACAGCTTACCGGCCATACCAAATAGGTGCCCAAAATTCTCGGCATATGTAGGGGTACGGGGTAATCATACGAGTACCCATACGGTTTAACACTAAGGTTTATTCCATTGGTAAGAATAATATTCATTAAAATCGTCTAAAGTATTTCCAAAAATGTCAAAGAAATAAAACCGGTCAAAAGAATTTGAAAATAGTTTTTTGTATAGCTATAAGAAGCAAAAAAAATGCTTTATGGAATAATGATAAGTACTCTTTATCATTGGGATAAAATAATTGACAAAAAATAATTGAGAGTATATTCTGGGAGCAACTTAATAAAAACGGAGCTATTCTATTTAAGAAGACTAAGTTCTTGACAATAGCAGTAGTTTTCCACATTTAGATTGTTGATAAGGCAGAAATTTAATAAATAAATGCTTGAAAAACATTGTAGTAAAGTATTTTAGTATGAACTTGCAGTATCGTACTTAATTATGCACGAAAAGGTAAATCTACTTAAGTTACTATAGAACATTAAAAAGAAGTAGGGTGGTTGTGTCAAAATCCCGAAGACAAGTTCCTCAAAGACAAATTTCCTGGTGCACTGACTCCTGTGCTTCAACATCGGCCTCAATGTGGCTCAGAATGTGGTCGTACCGATTGCCGCTGCCGAGCCAAGAGTAGGTTGACGCTCCAACGGTCATCAAAACAGCTTGCTCAGAGATAGTCCTTTAGGAAAATACAACCCTCAAAGCTGCCACTCTTTGATTCAGGCAAATCAAATACCGAAATCGAATAAGAAACTGGTACCCAAATTTTGAAATGTTTTCGATGAAAAGGACGATAAGAAATAACAGGCTCAGATTTGCAGCTTATGACTTTTATCATAAAAACATAGTGAAAGTTAATATCACTGATAAACTTTAAAATTTGTGCGTTACATTTGTTGCATCATCCAACTCGAAATCATTTTCAAATAAACCTTAAAGAAATTTAAATGACATAGTAAATGGAAAGTTATAAACTACATACTACATGAAATAAATTTCGAGTGTGTACAAGGTACAAGTTATATTCCAAAGTTAATCACGAAAACCTATTAAAGCTTTTCTTAATTTGATAACAAAAGTTATATGGTGTACAAGAGAGAGAATCAAAGTTTATTAATAAACTTTTTCACTCAAGTGTCAAAATTCTTATTAACAAGTGCAAATAAAAGGTAATTAAAAATGACTACTATATAATGTTTGTTAATATATTTTCTAAAAAATATAATTTTTTATTGAAAACAGCGGCTTTTAAAGTGTATTTCATTTCTAAATATTATGTAATTTCAAATACAGTTGTAAAGTCAAGTAGAACTAATATCCAAACTAAAAACAAGATAAAACTATGGAAATATAATGGAAAATAACATGGAAAAGAAAAGACAAGACTATTAGAAAAATAGGTTTTATTAAAACATAAATTGAGATAAAATACTGTTTGATGAGTACACCTTCACGACTAATTAATCAATTAAGCAAAAATTATAATACTATACATATTAAAATTAATTTTTGATCTAAATAAAATAATTAACAATTTACAAAATAGTCTAAATAAAAGTATTTTATAATTTACAAAAAAAAATTTAAAAAAAAGTGAAAAGTAGTGACAATTACGTATTGACAAAGTGTTATAAATTATTTGAGACCTAATAGCAACTGAGTTAGTATGGTTTATTTTTTTATCATACTTTAGGTAATTTTTATAAATAATTCCAAAAACAATGTAATGATAGAACTTTGTTAATTTGGTATACCTTACATAGCAAAAGATATATGTAACTCATATTATTAATCATTAGTTAATATAAAAATCCTATTAATTGGTTTATATTTCCCGTAATTTTTACGATGAAAAAGGATATTAAAAATTTGTGGATTCTATAATTTCATTGGAGTACTAATTCTTTGCAAATTATTGACCTGAACTTGGTTCACTTAAATTACAATATCTTCATTACCGTATATAAAAATAATGTAATTTTATAATATAAATACAAATTTTAACGACTTAAATCCAAAATATGAAGCAAAACCTAATTTTTTCAAGTGTATATGTACACATACAAAGCTTATTATACCCAAGTATATATTTTTAAAGCTTAATAAATTTGCTAACGGTTGCTGTCCTGCATACCAAGATATTGTATTTTAAGTGAATTGTGATTTTTGTAGTAATAAAAATTTGAAAAAAAATTAATGTATCCACCCAAGCTGTAGGACTGAAACGTTAAACCTATAATAAATGCTACTTAGACCGACCCATATGCGAAAAATAATACTGTCACTAAAAGAAAGACACACTTGTATGCATGCCTTGTTTCACACTTGTAAACATGCCTTGCCATTATGGAATGCAAGAAATTTATTCCAGACAACCTAGATCTGACTCTTACAGGATACTTCTTTGAGAGATCATATCAAATCGTATTCCGTCTAGGAAAAGTTGAAAGAGTAGCACGGTTCTAAACAAGGAACACATACACCTCTACACTGATGGTTTAAAATTGAATGACAGAATGGGGGGTGGAGTCTACTCGGAAAACCTGAATATAAGTCTATCCTTCAGCCTACCAAGACATTGTAGTGTGTTTCAGGCGGAGGTGATGGCAATAAAAGAAGTCTCAGACTGGCTGAGATCCAGCGTACTATCTGTTAGAAATATTTGTATACTCACAGACAGTCAGGCCGTAGTTAAAGCACTGGAGTCGGTAACCACCAACTCAAAAACCGTGTCCGGCAGATCTACTTGCTAGAGAGATTAAAAATCCTTCCGGAAATGATCAATCTGGGTGCACCTCTTGCCACCTGTAATTAGCTTCAAACTTCAGATGGTCAGTTAGACCAGACTGCAACATCACCAAGCACATCTGGCCTATGTTGAACCTGAAGCGACCTCTTAACCTACTAACAATGAAAAGGTGTGACATTAGTACTATGGTAGGGGTCATTACGGGTCATTGTCTGATTGGTAAACATGCCAGAAGACTGGGGCCCCCCTCAAGCGACTTCTGCAGAACGTGTAGAGAGGTGGAGGAGGATGAAACTGTCAAACACCTACTCTGTTCCTGCCCTGGTCTCTATCATAAAAGGAAAACCCATTTAGGAGCCTTCTTTCTGGACTCGCTGGGTGATCTTGAAAACGCTGGTATCAAAATCCTCCGCCGCTTCGTTAAAAGCTCAAATTGGTTCAACGAGTAGGGTACTACGCGAGGAAAGTTTCCGTGGTATCACAATGGACCTCACCGGTCTAAGTGTGTCGGCGTACTGTCGGAAGCCACTACTACCTACCTACCTACTATATATGACTTGTTAGTTTTAACTACAATTTATGAAACTGTGTAATTTAATAAGAAATTTAATTCATTAAGATTGTTTCTTACCTTATTTCCATCATTAAAAGACGCCGTCAAAAATTTATAACAAAAATATCTGATATTAAAATTAATGAGGAAAACCTCATTAAACCTCATTAAGAAGTGTATGTTAATAATAACAGAATTTGTAGATTACCTACTTACTATGTTGTAGAAAAATAAGTAAGTAATCGGAAAAAAGAAAAATATAATAAATGTCGATAAAGAGAAGAATAAAAATATCGATAAAATGAAGTGGGAATTTCTGAAATTGAAAGGTCGACAAAATGTTGATTTTATTCGAAAATATAGTTATAAAAAATTATTAGACAGTTTGTAAAACACAAATTGATTAAATAATGGGAAAATAATATAGAAAAATATTTTGTTTGTTCTCAAAGAATCAAGATTATGTTTTGAATGTAGGTATAATGTTCAGAAATCCGAAAAAAATATAATTTGAGAACTTGTACATATTTTAATTTTTATTTCAAGATCTTTATAAATGATTAAATGAATATAATGACTCTATATATTATGATTAAATATATTAGGTCTGATACTTTTAAGAGATTTTTAAAAATATCACATTATGTTATGATTATATTATGCCATTTTATCACTGTAGTATCAGTTTAGGGTTTTAGACATCAATAAAATTAACAGTTCAATCTTAGGTAAGACTTAATATGTATATAAAAATTTGATTATTTTTCCCTAATATCTTCGAGTGAGATCTTTGTTGTGAGGTTTTCTTCTATTGAGAAATTCACACTCACAAATAATTATTCTATAGAATCATTGTACACTTCCAGCCTTTTGTGTACAGAATTCCATCTATCATAATGTAATGATTATATGGTTATTTATCTAAAAATCTGCGTTTAAATTTTTGGCCAAATTTTATATTGTATTCTTGTATTCTTGTCGAATTAATTTAATATACATATACAATTAAATATAATATTATTTATGTATAATAATTTGATTCTTTAAATAGCATATGAAATTAAAGTTTATTTCTTAAATCGGAATTTTGTTTTACTTTATATTTATATTGGTAATCTTTAATTTTGATTATTATTGGTTGAAGGAGATGTATGTATACTCTAGTTAATTTATATATTCTTAATTTTTTATATTATATATGTACTAAGATTTTTAAAACATTTTAGTTTTGAATACTGAATTTTGTTAAGTTAAGAAATGTAAAAAATAATGAAATTGACAAATAAAAAACAAATATAGTTCACAACTAATAAATCACAATTAATTTTAAAAAACCGGAATACTTTCGTATTGCAGTAGAATTATTCAGTCAACCTAATGAAAATAAATAAAAATTATATCTACTAAATAAGTTTAAGTGTGAACAAATCAATTTTTTTACTATTATCTAAAAATTCAATTAATAATATCGATTTTCGATATTGTGTCATTATTTATCTATCACCGCAAAATATAAAAACAAAAATAATATTATCAATTTTCTTGAGAAATATTAGAATTTAATTCTATTAAATTTCAACTAGTATTTTAGTGTTCATTTAAAGTTTTACTAGATTTAAGCATTTTGGGAATTCTTTTAATTAATTTTTTAAAATCTTTGACAAGAAAAAATAATTGTCTTTTTATATTTCAACAGAAAAATTGAAATAACTATTAAAAATGCAGATCTGCTAGTCGAAATTAAAAGCTAAAATACAATAAAAAAATATTTATACCTTTAGTGTCATTTCGTATACATTAAGAAATAATCACTAATTATTTTTTGGTACCTACTTTGTAAATAGATTAGGTATATCTCTATTACAGTAATCATTTTTTGTTAATATTTTGTTTGATTATTATTTACATCATTGTTTTTAAGTAAGAAAATAATAACCTCTGGCAATCAAAACAAAACTATAATAATGAATTGTATATGCCTCTTCAATCAATTTAGAACCATCAATTTAGAATAAAAAATGATATTAAAAGACAATAAAATATCACCTAAAGCAAATACAACAATAGACAGAGCAGCTGCAGCAACTGTTGGTATTACTTTATCACCTTCACTATCATCATTTTATTATAATCAAAAACGGTTTTTATTTAAACCACCAAAACTAAAAGCAATTAAATGGTCAAATAAAAAATTGCTTATGGATAAAGTTTTCAAATTTAATTTCAACTATGCTATATATCTAATGACTGTATTTCAAACTGGTGATGGTGGTGGTAATAGTGGTGATGGCTGTATGTCTACTATTGGATTCTTAATTCATTGGGTGTACAACAGCGATAGTGATGGTAACAACAATTGTAACAGCAGTAGTTCTAACACTTATATAAATTTTTTTTACTGTCGTTGTTTTACTTATATTTATGGCTATCATTACTATTGTTATTGTAATGGTCATTACAGTCATCATCCAAAAGACTCCCTAGTTTATAATATAGATATAGATTCCTTAACTTTTATTAAATTCGTTTGTTATACTAAATCAAAATTTTTATTTAATGAAAAATATTTAAAAAAAAAACTTCAACAATTATTGATGAAATCGAGTGAAGGTAATGTTTTTCAATTAAAAAAATATTAGTTAATACGAATATTTACTTGTATATGTTACGGTTAACTCGATTAAAATCGATAATTACTATTATTGTATATTATTTTTTGATAATTTTTTTAGTAAAAACTATTTAAGAAGAAAATATATATATGATGAATTTAAAATAAATAGAATGCATATATCGATATTTATTAAATTTACTATAGTAATTGTCAATATTGTGAATATGTAAAAGGTGGTTTCGTTTCAGCTAAATGTATACCATTGCCTACAAACTTGTTGAGCGAAAACAAGTCAATATGTGTTGAAACTACAATTACAAAATATACTTTCGAAGAGCCAGTGTCGAAATATAACTTTCGAAAGTTGATGATAGAAGTTCTGACACTAAAGTATGGGTACCTACTACTTACTATATTTTATCTTAAAGTTACGAATTGTCATAACTCATAGTGGTTTAGAGATATAAAAATAAAGAATCAGGACTTTTCCTACAATAATTAATACACCACATCTGATGGCAAATATAAACTTCAAAAACTTCAAATTTACACTACATTAGTCTACATTATTTGTATCCAGATTTTTTTTGAAGACTATATTAATTATTATCATTAACAATACAATTTTTAAATTTACATAATTTATAACACCAGTACAGAGAAAATTAATAAAAATAAATGTAATACAAACTCAATTTCGACTACACAAAAAATAATTTTTCTAAATATTACAAAATTAGGTTTTTTTTAAATTTACCCAAAATAGACTTGGGTGTATCATATTATCCGGTATATGTGATAAAAATTTCATCAACGTTTCTGGTAAATATGCATAATCGGCGTTCAATAATGTTTGTACATATCTGTTTTTCGATTTTCACTGTAACATTATAATAGCATTTTACTAGAACTAAAATACATTTTTAAATTCTAATACAATATTCGATAAATTTTATTTTATTTTATTTAATTTTTTAGGTCAAATGTTAATTAAATGGTTAACAAATTCACTATTTTCAACAGGATGCAATTTAAATGAACAGACTTTAAATATTTTAAATCAACATTATTGTGCTAATCTGTTATCAATTGGAGTGATAAAACCAATTTGTGAAAAGACTGATAAAAATGACACATTCAATGTAAGTATGAATTAATAATATTTTTTTCATTATATTTATTCAATGTTTGTAAATAAAATGTATTACCTATATTATGATATGATTAATGTGTGATAAGGCTTGGTTTCTAGAACAGTGGCTTATAACATTTTCTGTTTCATATAAATTTTATAAAGTTATCTTTAAAAGCATATTTTTATTCTACACGTGTATTATTTAAACAGTAAATTTATTTTCAATAATATTGAGACAAATTTACACATAGTTGAGACGTTAATACAATTTTAAAGTTAAACATAAATTTCTATTTTCAAGATGAATTAAAAAAAACATTTGAATAATATAAACAAAATATTGTCGATAAAATATGTCGTTTAAAGATATACACACAATAGTATTCGCCAATATGTCCAGCTTTTATCAAAATCAAAGTGATTGAAAAGTGACGTCTACGACAAATATGGCAAACAACTAGGTTGGCCAGTGTTAAAAAAAAACTTAACAGGGCCACAAAAAAATTAAAAAAAACTACTCAACAATGCTAAAAATGAAGCTATTCAAGAACATTTCTGTAAATTAACACCAACCCAGGCTACGGATTATTCATTGTGGAAACAAATAATATATCAGCTTATACCTACTGTATATTTCTTTCTGCATCAATAACTAAATAAAAATAAAAAAAAATATAATAATAGGCCGACATAATTAAGTCAGTTTACACTTTGGTTTTGTTCAAAGGCATTTGCTCGTATGTATGTATCAGGCACGCAATTTAATCTTGAAATATATACATATGTACACTGAAAACAGCACATCGAAATAAATCAATAGCCATTGTTTTGTTATAATTCCATTAAAATTCTTTCAAAAAATTTTTTAATTTTTGATTTTTAAATATTAATCCAGGTGAAACAAATTTCCCAATCGATTTCTAATATTTTGGTCCCATCAAAATACGAAAATTAGAAGCAAGAAACAAGAACAAGACATAAAAACATATTTTTGTGAAATTATATTCTGTTTCTTTATTTTTTTAATCAAAATTTTTAATTAATTTTAAATTAAAGTGTCAATTCTAATTGAAAGAAAAAATCAAAAAAAAAACAACTATTGAAACAAAAAACCGATAAACTCTTTGAAAACCCATTTTTAAACTTTAAGATGCAATATTGTACCATTTTTAGTTGAATATAATGTATTTTATGATTATTATTGTTGTTATTATTATATTATGTTTTTTTAGTTTTATTTTGTTTTCGAACGAAATTATTGTTAAATTTCGTTTATATTGTGTTAACTTTTTACTTTTATTTGGAGAGAGGGAATTAGAAAGGGAAAATGAAAATTTCCTTTTTATCCAAAATCTTATGACCTTATGTTCATTAAATTGAATTTAACTTAGAACACAACATAACATAACGCAACTCAAAACAATAATACAAAACTATACTGTACCTTTCATTAAATAGGATAATAAAAAATTTTTTGCCCTCCTTATGCATATATATATATAAATATTCTAAAATTCAATGGTCACATAATAAAATACGAAAAAAAAAATTGAAAACCCAGAATTAGAAAACATTTTTCTATAGGTATATAAGTATTTTGGTTTTGTAGCCCCTTTCGTTGTTGTAGTCATCTGCAGGATTAAACGTGAAATAATTTTCATTTATTAAATTGAACTTTTTTAAAAGATCAAAAGAAAGCACATTCAATTTCATATGGACATTTGATGTGATATAGGTTTGTTATGCATATTCTATACAAATAAAATAAATTTTTAGTCTTCAATTCAAAATCTTTTTTATTTGTTTTTTTATAAAATTTTGTATTTTTCATTTATTATTATATTAAATATTATATTAGGGGCTATGTCATATATGAAGCATTTTTATTATTATAAATAAATGACTGTTTAAGATTTCTTATTTGTGATTTATTATCATTTACACTCTGTAAAAAATTTTTAAATAACATTTCAAATAAACTGTTTTGATTTACATATTTTACAGAACAAACCATTTTGTTGTTAATCGACATATCATTTAGTCACTTCATTGTAGCTAAGTCATCAATAATATAAAAGTATTCCATTTATTTATTTTTATCGAGCCCCTCCAGCTCCACTTAATATTCATTAAAAATATTTTTTTGAAGAAAGTCTAATTGGTGGTTAATGAATTTGAATTTTTTGATGTTCTGAGATTAGTTCATATCAGAAAATCATTAGCAAATCAATTAATGTTTATAACATAAAACTAGAGCTTAGAAACTTTAACATTTTTGTATTACAAAACTCTCATAGAACAACCGAATCATTTGATAAAAAGATTAAAAGGTTTTGAGAAACTTACTAGATTCTGTCGAATATTATGTGTTGATATTATGATGTACTATTTGTATAGACTATAATTTTTTTAATTATCACCCATATTCTCTTAGACCCATCGTTGACGAGAAGAAAAAATGCATCTTGTCTCGTCTCGCTGAATATGCCTTTCTGTTAGACACTGTAAGCGGCGCGATAGAACATTTTATTTGTTGGTAGTACTGATCATTTTTTACTATCAAAAAAAATTATTGGTATATAAACGAAATATGGTTTATAAATTTTTTGGAAAGGAAAGTATTACTGGGGTTTTAGTATTAGTTTTAAAATATTTTTTAAATGAAAAATAAATATAAATATATTTATGTATTAAATATTTTTTAGCTTAGTACATAAACAGTAGTAAAACAGTAATAGTAAAGATGGTTTTTTTTTTTCAAAATAAAAACACAATTTTAATAATAATGCAAAAAAAATAATGAAAAATTGTTTATTAATCTTTACTTAACTATTTTATCAATTCAATTTATTTATTTAATTCAATTTATTTATTTAATTCAATTTATTTATTTAATTCAATTTATTTATTTAATTCAATTTTTTGATAAAAAAAACACAAAATACTTTGACGAGATACTCTATCGCTTACAATTTTTGACGAGATAAAAAATGGCTATCTCGTCTCCTCAAAGATCTAACAGAATACAAAACTAACTCGTCATAGATATTCTCACGCGATCTCGTGAGATGGGTCTAACAGAATATGGGTGTATATTTTAAAGAATATGTATGTTAATATAAGTGTAATGTTGTTTTTATATTATAATTTTTGTGATACAGATGGGTTCAGCCTCGACCTTATTCGAAATTTTCCTACAATCTAATGTATCTACATCCGTTAGCTCGGTAGTTGTCCTTGAATTAATTTTACCATTTTGACTTCTGCCTCCTCTAATATTGCTAATGTTGAATAGAATAGTGTTCTGTTTTTGCGTATTTTGATTACTCATTCTCACCACATATTCTGTCTATCTTACCCTTTGTTCCAGATATATTTGACAATATTTTGGATTTAAATTAGAACTTTCAGTTACTCATTTGATTTGATTTGCCAGTCACTGTAGTTTTTTGTTTTAGAATCAAATATTCTTCTTAGTTTTATATCGTTATATAGTCTACATGTTTTGGCTTAGTAACGTTAATTTTTATTCCAATAGTAAAAGTTTTTTTTCTAAGGTCAAAAATATTTCGTTAAAAAATTTAACTGTAATTGAAGAATCGGTGAGTAAAAGAACAGTACATGTATAAAAATGTCATTTTGTGTAAATTAAAAAAAAGTTGTCTCGCCGGAAAAATATGAATGTATGCTTGAAGTAATGTATTGTAGACTTGTAGAGTTCATGTTTCTTTATAGTACTGTTAAAGAAAAATTTCAATAACGTATTGCTGCAAGAATATATATATACACAAAAGTAAACAGTGACTTTGTACCATTATTCCACTCAAATGAAAAAAGCCTAATTAGTAAATAAGACAAGTTTAGTTTTTTGTTAGTTTTATTGCAAGAATCCATTAGCAATATTTAATAAATAAAAAAAATGGCAAAACAAATAATAATAAAATAATAAAAAAAGTTATTCTTTCGAATTAGTTACTTTCCACGATATGATGTGATAATAAAATTCCAATATTTCTCCCATCACATACTCTGTTAGATTTTTCAGATCAGTAATTCTGTTTTCGTTAATAGGAACAGCTTCATAATAGGCTTGCTTGTGTGGAAATCGCGGATTGATTTATGGTTTATTTTATTTAAATGTTTGCGGTAGGATACATATATATTGGTTTGTTACATATATATTTGGACCTATATATTGGTTTGTTTTGACATAGTAGGGAATCTCACTATCATAATTGAATTGGTTGATCTATCGATTTACATGTTTTTTTTTTAGAAATTTGGCCACCAATTTTTAAAATCAATAACATATGTAAATGGAATAGTGGATACAATAAATGGTTTTTTCCTTCGACAAGTAGCCAACATTTCTTGATATTCTTCCAACAGATAAATGCAATAAATGTATCTTATAAACTTTTTTACGGCACCAAAATCGCTTTCGAGGGGTGATCGCAAAAACGAGTGGTCCAGAACGAGAAAATAATGGTTAATCTTTTTAATGAATTTAGACGATGCAAGAGTTATTAAAAATCTAATCATTTCTATTGTTACGATTTTGTTCAGGACACTCGCCGGAAAATAGGTTAGAGTTCAGTTTTCTCTAAAGTTTTATCTTGCTTACTATATAATCCAAAATAAAACTGCAAGCTTCGTCTGGACCTTTGTGTGCCTGACCCTCATGAAAGGTATAAAATATCCTGCATTACTTTATAAATCATGGCTTTCAAATGCATACAGCCACAACTGACGGCAATGATATATTTCTTGTACTGGTATATTTGGCAACGGAAGGTTCTGCATAAAATTAAAACATATACCAACAACATTTCTTTCTGTACACAAATTTGTTAATGTTTTTATTTGAGAATAAAACTT
The DNA here is from genome assembly GCA_963942445.1 of Argyra leucocephala. Classification (NCBI taxonomy): domain Eukaryota; kingdom Metazoa; phylum Arthropoda; class Insecta; order Diptera; family Dolichopodidae; genus Argyra; species Argyra leucocephala. The sequence continues at coordinate 77,318,226 of OZ012680.1, read as the reverse complement.
ATTAGCACGACGCTTATGAACCATTAATTCTGCAGCATAAACTCTTTTGGCACGATCTTTCTATTTATAAGGTTCACATTTAATTTTTTTTTTAGAGATCTTTCATTAGAACTTTCACTGCTTTCACTAAAACTAGACATTTTGTTTTTAAATTAAACAATGTTACTTCACTTAAAAACAAAATAATACTGACCACTATCTTATTCATGTAAGCGTTAGTACTAATATTTAATGTTGATGATGTCCTGTTTTAATTTATTTTTTAAAATCTTAATGCGGAACATTAGTCAACCTTGTACTTGTATTGTTGTTCCACTAATATTCTAAATTACAAAGTCTGATTTCAAATGTAAACGGGTGTTTTATATATTGTTGTTCAGTTCATCTTGTAGGTTTTCGAATTTTATACATATTGCATTATTGCAACTATATTCCATACTATATCTCATCTCTTTAAAAATAATATGTAGGAGGGCGGAAAAAGCAAAACAATGATAACTTATTATTCGACTATAAGTCTTAATCTATTACTCATGGCCTTGGAGAGAGTTTTCTCTATTTTATTGAATATAAAGCTTTTAAAATTTTAGCTTCATGCATCCGTTCTTAAATAGTTAATATGTCTAAAATGTTAATGAAATCAGAATATTTTCTTACTTACCGTCAAGGAGGTCGATGACCGATATAGAAAGAAGATTAATGTACTATGTTATATTCAAGGTTTCCTAGAAAAAATAATTTAAGTAATTGTTTTTTTTTTCATTTCCTTCCTGTTATATAATAGTAAGTATAATCTTCGTTCTTGGGGGTTTCATCTATTTCCTGTCCTTTACAATAGTAAAATGTTTTATAATACAAAGTTCACTACCCCTTCATTTTTCAATTTTTTATTAGCATATTAAAACAGTTATACAGGTAATTTAAAAGAAAGCACACCATTTTTCTATTTATATTTTACAATGTTGAACTTAAATTTCGAATTTTATTTTACAATTTTTGTTCCTAAATTTTGTTATAAAAAGTATAACTTTGAAAATTGAAGAGATTTAGATTTTAATTATGTATAAAGTAAGAAATTTTGTAAGAATGTAGGAAATTCAATTTAATAACCGCTCTCCTACTATAAAAAATGCTTTTTTAGAATTTTTAGAAGAATAAAAAGTGAATAAAAATCATTCGCAGTTACTTGAAATTAAAAAAAGAAATTTGTATGCAAACTAAAATTATTCCGCCGTTAATTTGTATGATAAGTACTGTTATTATTTTCATTGTTTTGTTTTAATAATAAGGAAGAAAATTATATCGAGAACAAATAATATCTCTGCAGAAATATTTTGATTTTTTCTTATACTAAAATTCATATACATACATATATATCTTATCTTATATTATTATACTATTTTTGTTTTTGGTCTGAGGACATAGATACCGTACATGTTTCCTTAGTTCCAATATCTTATCTTATATTATTATACTATTTTTGTTTTTATTCTGAGGACATAGATACCGTACATGCTTCCTTAGTTCCAATACACCATTATACGTTACCTACCGCACATTACTTTTCATGTAAATTCAAATTTTATTTCATTGGATTAAGAAAGTAGGTGTGTGATGTTGTTTTATGATGACATATTGACTTTACATTGTTATTGGTGTTTTGAGTCAATAATTAAAGTAGTAATGTGTGAGACATGTTTCGTAATTAAGAATACGCTCTTTCTCGAAATTACTTAAAGTTAGATATTAGACATCTTATTCAACAATCTAAATTCTGAATATTCACAATAAGTAAAACTTCTTTAATAGCAAAGTTTTAAATTTATTTTTATTTTTACTTTTTTTAAACCTTATGTCTGAAGTAGCGTCGAAACATTTTTGACTAGTACCTCTACAATGCAGTGATGCATTTTTTTTTAAACTGCACACAAACTTTACTACAGTTGGTTAGCAGTGGCATTATACTAGTATGTATATATTATAAGAGCTGTGGGACTTCAAGTAATAAAAAAGTTGATTACTATTTTTTACTTCTTCGATATTCATCGCATTCATATTATCATTTGTATTCTTAGATTCAAAACGAAGAATAATTTATTTTATATATTATAAAAAAGAGAAAGTGATTAATAAAAAAGCATATAGTAGGATGATAAAAATCTGTAAAAAAAAAATAAGTCTTAAAACACTTTAAGACTGATCAAATTGATGTCTTAATTTGTTGGAATAGTTCTATTCGATTTGTTCTGTTAAGCGAATTTTTTGTTATTAACAGCATAAATAGAAAAAAATAATGGTCGAATATTAGATTCTAAAATTTATAATTTCAATGTTTAGCCAAAGTTTTAGTTTAAGAACTTAGTTTTTTCTATTTTTGTTGTATTATAATTACATTTTATTTTCAGTTAAATAATTAATTTTTTTAAATCATGTAATACAATAATGTTACGAACGAAATACAAGTTATAATACCTAACTACCTTCAGATTTAATTTTATCAAGTAATTAGTTTTAAGAATTCTGTACAGTATTTTTCACAAGGATTTCTAATCTTAATCACGAACAAAAAAAAATGCAATTCAAAAGTATACTTCAGAACAGATGCTTTCACAATTATGCTAATGAATTTAATGTCCTCTTTGCTGGAACATGTTATGCATATAATTTAAATAGTTACGTTATCCTGATTAATGGAATAAAATATCAATGTCCTTTTTACGTACTATATATAAAGAAATTAAATTTTTGTATTTATTTTTAATGATTATCACTCACTCTAAGATAACATAATCAGTAAAAATGAGGTGTTTTGGGTTTAGTTACAATCCAGACATTCTGGGTTTAATTGAACAAATTGTCAAATATTTGTAAATCGATGTACATATTTTTTAACTATTCAACCTACTATCTGAGAATTTTTTTTCTCTAATTACAAGAATTTACAAGTAAATTTTGTTTTTATTATTATGTTTTTAACATTATAGTAGATTTCCATTTAACTTATCTCCAAGTACACTTTCATATTTTTCATCAAATTTAGAAAATCCGTAAAGAAATTTGAAAGTAAAAGCTGAGTTTGACCATTGATAGTATGAAAAATGCCTACCGAAGCCCATTTCCAAAAAAATTAAACAATTTCCATATAACTTCGGAATCTTACATTGCGAAATCGTTAGAATTTTTTTTTTTATCTGCATTTTAAATTGCATTTTATCAATATGATTTTTATAAGCTTTAAAATTTTTAAATTGACAACAGGCTTAAGGAAATTTTGTTTTCTTTAAAACTATACGTACTATAATTTATATTATGTATCCATCTCTTTTAACTTAGCTAACTATATTAGTTCATTGTTTTTGATAATCAGATTTGTTTTTAGTGATATATTTAGATTTTTGGAATAAAAGTCGAGTTTCCTTTCACTAATCATTTGTATTTATTTTGCAAATATCTATATTTCGGAAGCAACTTACTTCATCACTAATAGATTAGTCGCAAAGCACTGATGAAGGAAGTAAGTTGCTTCCGAAATATAGATATTTGCAAAATAAATACAAATGATTAGTGAAAGGAAACTCGACTTTTATTCCAAAAAACTATATTAGTTCAAATATTTTCCCTTTTTCTTTATAGTTTAATTTTCTTGATTTCTAGAACTGTACACAATTAATTTCGTAATAATCTCTTAATTTTGATCGTTTCAAATGAATGAAGGAAATTATTAATTACACTGCACTGTGATTTCATAAGGTAGATTGTAAATGGTGATACTTGACTAACATTTAAATAAAAAAATTACAAGTATAATAATTTAACAAAAAAAAATTAAAAATACAAATTTTAAAAATGTTTTAATAAAATAAGTAAACGAAATTAAGCTCGAACCAAATTTTAATATTAATATAAGAAAAATGTTCACTTATTTTTTTTTTATTGGATGAATTGGATGATTCATTCCAGTTAAATCTGGTGGATTTTTTTCAAAATATGCAATTTCTTTCATTCCTTCTTCAGCAATTTCCCAAAGTGTTGCATGTTCGGATTTAAAATTTGCATACCATTTCTGAATCAAAGGATAATCATCAAGATTGAAGTTAATTGCTTCTAAACAAATTGTAGCTGAGACAAGGGGAAAATCTGCTATTGTTAAATTATTTCCGGCAGCATATTTAGTTCCCAATCGTTCTAAATATGTTTGAAAAGTCTAAAAATCCATTCATATGTATATTATTTGTATCTAAAATTTTATTATAAATGATTATTTTTAAAAAATTTACTTTTAATGCAATATGAACTTTTTTCAACCCAAGTTCAGTTCTTTGATAATCAAAAAAAATTGGCGCCATAACATATTGTCCAATATTGTTGTAATAAAATGCCATGTTAAAATTTAATCTTTGATTAACTATTGCTCTCTCCTTAGGATCTTTAGGATATAAAGAGCTTTCTGGACGATATTTATCGCACAAATACTAAAAGTAATTTAATAGTATAACATGATGTTATGGCTCTAAACAATAGCTAATATTGACTTACTTGCATTATAGCAATACTTTCCGATAAATAAAAACCATCATCATCTAATACAGGAATTTCCTTTTGTGGATTCAGCTGCAAATTCGATTGAAAACATTAAAGTAAAATTTATTAATGAAGTATATTGTTTCAGCACATACCTTAGCATATTCTTCCGACATATGTTCACTTTTAATGAAATCCACATTATGAAGTTCAAAGGGTATTTCTAAAGCCTTAAATGCCATTCTTACGGCTAAAGAAGGCGGACCATCTGATACTGCATATAATTTCATTTTGATTTGCTGAAATTATTTCATTTATGTATTTCAAATTCATGTAATTTAATAAAATTGTAGAAATACATATATTAATTACTGTAAAATTTAGAATTTTGGAAATAAATCAATAGAGAAAGAAAAAATTAAAATAAAACGAATTAAATTACAGATAGACATGCTGGGTGGCAGAGTAAGGTCCTAAACTCGATTCCCGATGAAAGCAAAATGCTTTATAGGTTTGTCAACCTAGTCCAATACCCATTTTTATTGGGATAAATAATTGAGTTGTTAACAACTTAAATAAAATGAAACCGCGCTATTTCAAAAGGCTGTTCCTGACAATAGTAGTAGTTTTCCATATTTAATAAGTTGATATGACATAGAAAAATTAATAAATAAATACTCGAATTTGATAAACAGCGTAGTTCTCACATGTAGTTAAGAAAAGAAAACAATTTGCAATACCCTGCTTAATGTAAGAAAGAATTATTATACAACATATTATAAATTTCCATTTTTATTTTTCGACATATACTTCCTTAGCTTTGAGTTGAAAGCTGAAACTAATTTCAATAAAACCTTTTAGGAAAGATTATATGATGAAATGATTTTTCGTATTGATTATTGAAACAAATATATTCGACTTGCAAGTATCATATAGATCCTAGAAGTTGCTTGATAAGGAGATTTTGGGAAAACTAAAAAAAAAATACAAATACAACATTTAAAAGAAACTTCAAAGTGTAATGCATTTAAACACTTTTCTAAATCCACTTTGAAGTTGAAGGGAACAACTTATATTCTATATTATTGGACTCTCAAAGAAAAATCACATATCCATTTAAATTTCAAATAAATATCTTAATTAATTTAGTCGACATTGATGTCATATCTATATTTACTAAATAAACCAAATCATATCTGCTACTCCTATAGAAGGGAAATTGATTGAATGCCATAACTAGATTAAAATTTTATTTACAGCTTGACAGCTCACTTCTAAGTACTCGTCTATACAAGTATTACCAAAGAATATCCATAGTTAAAAGAAATTTCCTTTGGGATTACTACATAAAAATTACATAAATAATAATTATTGGTAATAGGCAAATGTCACGTTTGAGTTAAAATTAAATTTCAAAACTATAGATCAGCATCAGATCTATTAAAATGGGTTGATTTTTCTTTTTGTACGTCTAAGTTTAAAATTTAATTGCAAAAAATAAATTAATTTTTTATAACACCAGACAAGTTATTTATTTTTAATTTATTTACTAAAATTAAAAACAGTTTGCCTACGCACGTCGACGTCTCACTAATAATTAAAAAAAAAATTTATATAATATAACAGGTTTTGTTTTTAAAGGTTAAGAAAAATGGGTTTGCTAATAATTCTCAAAATAATCAAATGCTTATATGCATGTTAATAAAAACTTCAAATGTTCCTAAACATCTCACAACTATTAAGAAGCTTAAATTTATTTACATAGTAATAGTTTTTTTAAGAGTAATAATTTGTTGCGATTGCCGCATATTTATAATTTATTTCATTCTATAAATAGATTTATTAAAAAAACATTTTTTTTTCCAATTTCATTAGGTTCAATAATTAAATTAGAATATTTTATTTATTATTATTATGTTTTAAATATGTACTAAAAAAATTGCATTAAGCGAGTATTTAATTAATTTTCTAAACACAACTTACATTTAAAAAAAAAACTTATTAAACGAAGAGAAATAAACTGGAAATTAACACCAACCAAAATGAACACCTACTTTATTTGAGTGCTGTAGTAAAGCAACTAACTAAGATTAGTAAAATTCTCTAGAGAATAGAGATCGACTCATTTAAAATTTTCAATTTTCCATACGCTACGCATACCAAATTAAACCAATCGCCCAATCGGCAAATGTGGTTGACTGCTTGCCTTTTTTTGCTATTTTATTTATATTTTAATTTTTTAATGTATTTATTTAATATCTAAATGTAAAGAGAAAAAATTATAAATGTTTATGTGGTGAAGATGTGGAATTTAAAATTTGGAAAAAATTTATTCCATTTTCTTTGTTAAATTGGTTAAATATCTCTACAAATGTAAATAACAATATACTCGTAGCGGCCGTAAATATATAAATATAATGTGTATTGTGTGTTGTGTGCATTACATTGTGTAAAACATTTTTTCTCAATTTATTTTATACTCTTTGATACTTATGTTGTGTTGTATGCCAGTGTTGCCACTTGGTATTTTCCTAAGTATCATTGAAAGAAAAACCTCCAATTCTTATTTATTTATTTATTTATTTATTGCCATGATACATATTCATACTTATAATTTTTGAACAATTTGAAATTTTTGTATGATTATTCTTAATTATTATTTAGGCTAGCTGACTAATTTATTGATTATTTAATTTATTATTTAAAGAAAAATTGGTGTCAAAAAACCTTTTTGAATATTTATGTTATTTCATAAAAATTACCACTACTTAGAAATACATCTAAATTAAAACCTATTCTAAAATTTATTTCATTAGCGGATTATTTGAGTTGTTGCAAGAAGCAGGAAGTCCAGGAAAGCAGGAGTCAGATTTTGAATTTGTTGCAATATGGTTTATATTAGCTAATTTATGCGATTTCTTGGTTAAAAAATGTCTAGGTTTTGCAAGAATTAGTTTTAATATTGCATTTTGCAAAACTTGCATATGTTGTACTGCTTAACATTGTTTTTTATATTAGGAGTTCGTTTTCCGAATTTAAAAAAAGACTTAACAAAAGTTTAACAAAGAAATTACATTTTCTTAAACAATAATTTGCTATCGAGGTGAATTCTAAGATAAGTGATGTATTCTCTCTCCCAGACAATCTCTTTATTATTAAGCAGTGCAGCCAGCTCATCATATCCATCATAAAATTACTAAGCTCCGAATATATTTGTTCCACCGCACCATTTTTAATATTTGAAACATTTTTCAAAAAATTTGCAATAGCACTTGTAGGAAAATTTTAATTTTGGAACTTTAACTTCTTCTATTCCGTGTTTATAGTTTCAGATAAATGTTAATTCGATTTCCGATGAAGTAAAAAAAAAATGCCTTATTGGTTTTTCGATCTGGTCTAATACCCTTTGTCATTGGTATAAATGACAAAAAATAATTGAAAGTATAATCTGGTAAAAAATTGAATAAAATGAAACTATTCTATTTAAGATTCTAATTTAAATTCTATTTTATTTTTATATCTTGAATAAAAAATTAGGTATTAATAATTAAAATTAGGATTTTAAAGGTATTTGATTTAAAATCTTAATTTAGTATCAAATTTAGACTTTTTTATGCAAAAAAGTATCATAGAATCATTTTGCAGTTAAGCTCTAAGAGTCAAAGTGTCAAAAATGATGCGGTCGTATTAAAGTTGCAACACTGGTTAGCTACACAGCGTTTGTTATTTTCAAGCAATAGCATAGAGAGATAAAATTTGATATTTTCCTCTAATTTATATGGAAAACGTAAAATCTACCGTCCTCCAATCGTTGTCTATTTTTAAATATATAATATTTTTTTTTACAAAATGAAAATTTGAAGTTTTATCTTCCAAACTAAGAAGATTATTTTTTCAAATAATAATATTTCCAATTATAAATTCTTGGCTAAATTAGATGTTACAATTTTTCAAAATTAAAGCGACATAGATCCATCCTCATAAGTATATTAAATCATAATGAAGCGAAACTAAAGATTGATAGTGTATGTATTCGAAAAACGAAAGTAAAACAAAAAATACGATTAAACGATTGAACAAAATTGAGCATATTCGGTTAATTTCCAAAGATTTGTTAATGCTTTGGATTTTTAATAACCAGCAGTGGTAGTGGTTGTTCGTTGTACTACACACAGTCGCGATTTTTTAAATTTTTAATATTCGATATGCTTGCATTACTTTTATACGTACATTTGCACATGTAATTATTATTATTTACATGTAATAAAAACAGAATATTATTAAAAAATTTAATTTAATCATTGTCATATTCAATTTTGGGTTTGGTAAGGTTGTTTGTCTTACACTTGTATCAATAACTTACCAGATAATGTCTATGTTGCATCTATGATTTGACATAGGAAATAGACTTGTTGTATCTATTTTTAACAAATTTCGTTCATTGTACTTATTCCTCTTTGAGCTTCGGAATTAACAAAAATTTGTTTAGTTCTGAAAATACTATTTGGAAGGAATATTTGTAGTTTTTTATATCTCTGCTATCAAGAAATTTTGGAAAGTCGTCTACTGAAACTTTCTTTTATATAGTTTATTTAAATTTTTAGTTTATTATAACATTCAATTCATAGTACATCGCAAATATTACCTTGCCAAGTATCAGAATCTAATAAATTAATATTTGAATTTATATCGTGATAGTATAAATAAATCGATGAACGTGTAAAATAAAAATCATCACTTCCTTTAACCCTATCTGTCTGACATATGGCGGAGTAAAAATATATGTATATAAAATCATCATATTTATTAAACATTATAAACTTTACCAGGGCCGTACCGGATCGTACTGGCTGTATGATCCGGTACGTATAGTTAGGTGCAAATAAAATATATTTAGGTACATATTATATACACATTTTTTTATTTTTAATTAAAATTTATAAGTTTCGATGTTTTTTTAAAAAAATTTAACTGCACTTATTTAGCGATTTTACAAAATAATGTAGACGACCATTTACTCCAACTTTTTATAAAATCCTAACAGGCTTCTTTTCGATTTAATAAAATCTTAATTAATCTTAATTTTAAAAAAATTAATATTATTTTGAAAGTTTGAGAGAACGGACAATTAATCTCCTTCTATAAAAACTATAAAAACTATATAAACAAATTATATATATATGTAATTTAAGTAATTCGATACGACAACATTTTGTTACAATCTAGTTAAATAAATGAATTGATCAAATTAACTTACATTATAGTTATGAAATCACTTGTGTACGGAAAATATTAATTTCAAGTCGTAAAGTTTTCTTTGCCATATTTTTTTTCACATATTTTTGTATTGAATAAGACTGTAGTAATATCACTTCAATTAATTTAAAAATTAAAAAAATTTATAAAAAGCTTTTGAACTAAATTTATGTATAAATTTCAAAATTTCATAATAACATTGAAATTTAAGGTAAGGTGCAACCAAATGTATACCTGTTTGGTGACTGTCATGCGACCACTTTAGTATTAAACGGCGACTTAAATGAAGTTTTTAATTTCAGATTGCTGCACTCAATGCAGATGTTGATATAAAATTGATTTCAAAAATATGTATGTTTTAATGAATATAGTGTTTCATAAAAGTAAAATAAATATAATTTTTTTCTATATATGTATGTAGGTATAAGAAATGACTTTCCAAAGTAATTCAGTTATAGACTTAAAAAGAGTGAGTGATTTAAAAAGAATACTCAGTCTAGTTATTGAGGGTATCTTTTTAAGCAAGAAATCACTTCTGATATATTAATACGATAATAATGTCTGTAAAACTTTCCACTTCGCTGCATTAAAGCAAAGAGCAGTGACAGGAACCCAAAAACTTAAACGTGAAGCTTTTTCAAAATATTACGGGAAACAACCACCGATTATGAAAAAATTTAAAAGTACTAATTTGTGTGGCAATTAATTTCAAATAAATCATTTATAGAAAAACATATTCAAGTTCTAAACCCTTATAGGAAAACTATATATTTAATACAATAATCAAAAATCAAAACCTTATAAGGTCAATAAAATATTAAGGTTTTTCAAACTAGAATTATTTTTTAAGGTCCTTAAAAGAATTAAATTTATTAATTAAATTTCCCTGGTTTTTGTCTTTGAATCAGCCACCTCGAAAATTTTCTATTTGACCAATGCAGGCACATCTTAAGGTTCAAGTGAATGTTTATGTTTATGTTCATGTTCATTTTGTAAAGCAAAATATTGACAAGCAGAAACAAAATATTCGATTGTCTCTAACGATTATAATCGAATAACTCTAACGATAATAATGAACAACACAGGCACCTTAAAATCTAATAGACTTGTGCATTAGTGTATCACTTATACAAAACGAACAGAAATTTTTAGTGATATAAAGTAAATTCAAGTTTTTTGTGGTTTTATTTCATACGGGATTCGATTCATACTGTCAACATTTTCATTCTGTGTTAACTTTTAAGGAACATGTAATTCCGTTTTCAAACTCATAATTGTAATCAAGATCGCTTCATTCACAAGATTCGTATAATTTAATTTTTTTTTATTTTTCACATTTGTATAAATCTTTCTTTAAAAAATATTATTAATTAAAGTTATAAATCATTTTTGCGATAAAGGGTGCTGTGAATAAAAAGTACAAGCAATTACAAAACTTTGTCCACTTTACTAATTATTAAATCGTGTTTAGTAATTGTGATTTTGAACTGGCTGAGTTTAATATAATAAATCGTATACATTTTTATTACAACACTAAATTTAAATTAGAATAACTATAGACTAATGAATTTTGGTCCAAGGGTGAAATCAAAAAAATAAACACGGTAAATTTAAAATCTTTTCTTTTAAATTTAAGTGGTTATGTTGCAGCTGATCAATTTCATAAAGAATCCCCAGCTCTGAATTTATTTAAAAATTTTTTTTTTAATTTCTACAAAATTTTATCTCTAGAAACTCCCAATTGGTTTTTTTTTTATTTTATTAAAAATATGAAAAAAAAACTCTGAGTAGCTTTTTACATTGCATCATTCAAAAACAATAACAAAATCAAATAAACACCAATTACATGCAATTTAATTTAGAGCTTTAGGATAAGATGAACTCAGTTATTGAATGTACGAGTACAGTTTGTGTAATATATATAAATAACCTAGAACAGAACAAATTGAATTAAGACCAGAAAAAAAACTGAATATTAATTTTACAAAATATTCAACATAAAACGAAATTCGTAAGTAGAAAGAAAATATAAAAAAAAGAAAAATAATAGAATAAAAAATGTAAGCTTTTCCCAAGACTTATTGTATTTCAAAAATCAATTTTTTAGTTTAGTTTTCGAGAAACCTTTTAAAAGAAACCCGGAAAATTTTAGTTATTTTTGATAAAGTTAATTTTTTGTTATTGATGTTAATTTTAAAAATGCGTGAAAAATTATATAATTTATTTTTCTCTTGCTGTTCTGTAAGATGCACAATTAATTTTTTTTAAATTCACATTAATAGGTCTAAAATTCGCATTGATAAATTTTTACTCAATCTAAATCCTGTTGACTTGTTTTTATTTACATTCCATAACAATCCAAAAAAAAAAAAATATATATATATATGTATAAGTAATATATATATATATATATATATATATATATAAATCGTGCATATATTTATATATATAACTCAAGTAGATTTTTAATGGTATTCCGTTAGTATGTTAGCCTATTATTCCATATTTTACGTGTTTTTAGTTGCGGAGACATGATCTTTACATTTACTTCAAATTTTATACAATTTGTAAATTTTTTGATGTAATATGTTAAGAAATTATTATATACATACATATATAGTTTTATTTTATTAGAATGTACCTTTTTGTTTAATCATCAATATTGCTTTCCTTAATTAATAAAAAAAAATATTCTAAAATCATATTTTCCATTGGTAATTCATCTAGTTATATGCCTGTGACTTGCGAAATTAATCTTCTGTCGGTACAGTTCCGTGCCAATTATTAACTTCTTGTGTAACATATATGTCCGCGTGTGATACAGCTACTATTAATATTTTGTTTTTGTGTATTTATGAAATTTATAACATATTTAAGAAATTTCAGTGTTCTCAATTTGATATTAATTAATCAATTACTTACTTATACGGTACTTACACATGCATATACCATATATTATGCTAGTCACAGTAACTTTTTTCCAGTTAAATATATGAATACCATATATTTTTCAATTTGCAATATATGATGTTAATCTATCACTTTTTAGCTTCCAGTTTTCCAATCTGAAAAATTCCAATCTTTAGACTTAAGCAATAATTGAAGAGTAAAAAATAAATTAATTGAAGAGTAAAAAATTTTAATTTGAAAAAAATTTTACGTAGTTTTAGAAAACATATTTTAAAAATCCTAAAATAAAATCAGTATTTCATGTTTTGTTTTCACCGTGCAGTGTCTAATTTTTTGTCAATTTTTTAGACTGCCGTAAAAGGATTAATTTATTTCGGTTATCTAAAGTGATGTTAGGGGATGAATAATCAATTTCTGTAATCATATTATTTTAATTTAGAATTATTTTTTAGAAAATATAAGTAACTAAAAATGCTAAAAATGTTTTTTGAAATCTTTCTATATACATATACATACATATGTACATATGTGCATACATTTTTTCAGATTAAATGGGTAATAGTTATAACTAATCACGAATTTTATTTTTATCAAAATACAATAATTTATATCATATATGTATGTAGAACTGATCTAATATCCAACTGTATATAATATTTTCATTCAAAAACATTATTTTTCTAAATATCCTTTGAATTAAAATCCTTTTTTTCACTATTTTGTTTTGTATTAATATGATATATTACATAACATACATATATTAATACGCATAATATTTGAATGATTTTAATTCAAAAGCTATATTTTCAAAATTAAAAATTATTTGAAATTAAAAATATTGAAATTGTGGATTTAAATCTCTAAAATTATTTTCTATTATTAGATTAATTTCTAAATGAAAATTTCTATTTGAACAGGAAACAAATGAAAATGTTTAATTCTGGTTATTAATGTTTGTAGATTATTTCAATTTCAAAATTAAATTTTGAAAAAGAATTTTTAAAATTTGTATGTATAATAAATCGGATGATATCGTAGTGAAGACTTTCTGCTTGTTTTAAAAGCAATTCTTAAAGATTTCAAAAATAATTTTTCACTTCGCGTTTAAACAAAAATAAAATTATTCACTGTGATTTCAACTTAAATTTTCTAATTCATTTGTAAAAAAAATTCTTTATAATTTGAATTTAACTTAGCTTTAGTAAACAGTTGTTCAAATATTTGTAATTTTTTATGCGTTGTATTAAAATTCCAACTCCAAATGGAAAGTCTAGGTCTATGACAAAAAAATTTATCTATTGAATTAAATATGTAAAATAAATTCATTTGCATTAGGAATGAGATATTATTGATTTTGCTATGAAAAAATGAATTGAAATTTGAATAGCTCGAAAACTTTGACTTAAAATATGTTTTTGCAAAAAAAAAAAAAAAAAAAACAGATGGTTAAATTAAATAAATATTTTTTTTTTTTTATGAAACTTGGTTTTACCTTCCAGTAATAAAATTGTATTTTTCCGTGTTAGGTTCGTTAATGTTAGTGTTGAGTGTTATAAATCTCAAAAAAGAAAACTCTAATTAGGAAAATATATAAAAAAATGTTCTTGAAACCTTCATACTCCCAGTCAATGTGTTTCAATCAATTTTCAATACGACTTCTATATCATTTTTTGCATGTTTATATATTTTCATGGCGTAATTATATCATTTTGAAGTTTAGAATTTAATTTGAATATATACTTTGCCACAATATTGGAATATGTTAAATTTAAATGATGAAAAAAAAATATTAAGAGAGATTTGTTAATATTCCTTGTTCATGTGAAGCACTGAGAAAAATTTACACAATTCCATTCTTTTTGAAAAGAAATTAAAATATTAAAAAAAAGGTCGCTCGATGCATTGAAACTAAGAATAATGGACGAATCTTACAAAATATGAATTGATTGCGGTCTTATTAGCATTTAAGGATCATATAATGTTCCTACTTATTTAATATTTTACTGAATGGAGTTTTTAAATTTAAATTTTATAAATTAATTGGAGATAAGCAGATCAATTAACTAAAAAACGTTTTTTGTAGTTTTCTTCTGGCATGTTATAGAGTTTCTTTTACTTAAATCTGTGTCGATTTTAAAGGTATCTATAGTTTTTCTCGAGACTCTATCCAATTCCTTCACCAACCATTTAGATATTTTTTTTTTCAGTATAGTTTAGTAGGATATACTAAAATATTAAAAATGATAATTTAGAAAAAAAAACTTTTAAGAAAAAATGATGAAGTTATGAGTTTTAACAAATTATTTGTCACTTTCAACAATTTAAAATTTTTTTTTATAAAGTTAAAAAATATGTATGAGCTTCAGTTCCATTATATATTTAATATGTATATGTATATATATATATATATATTGACATATCAACCCATCCTTAAAGTAATAATAACAACAACATCAAAATTTATTTCCTTCATTCCACTCAAAAAACTTTAAAAATTGCAATAAAAAGAATAAAATTCCAGAATTCGAAGAAGTAAAAAAATTTCTTTTATGTTTTTATAAATAAAAATTCTAATTTCAGAATCTGTCCAATAACTTTATAACAAGGTACAATATTGTATAACTATACTTTCTACAAAAAGAAAACAAAAAAAAAATTGTTTTTAATATTTAAAAATAAATCGTAAAGGTAATAATATAGAAACATATATTCAACCTAAAGGTATCAGATTCACTTTTTAAAACGTATTTGAGTAATATTGATGAGAAATAATATTAGAAGGCAGAATAAAGTAAGGTTGTGAGTTTATTAAGGCAAATAAATCATCTTCAAAATTTTATAGTAAAAAGTTTTCCCTAAATAAAAAATTACAGAGAAACTTTATCATTTTGAATTATTTTTTTTTGGCTGTTCATTTTTAAATTATTTTCTAATTGTAATGTTTTACATATATTAACATAAATGTGTTTGTAACAATGGTTTATATCAAAATGGAAAATTATGTGCTAGCAATATTGTGTTAAAAAATATATTCAAAATATAAAACTATATTTTCAAAAATTAAGAAAATAAAAAAAAAAATAATTTTAGTTTGTTCTTAATCTATTCTCGTCTATTAAAATATCCTAGGATCGTAAAAAAATCAGATATTAATGAAAAATTATCAAAAATTATTGAACAAATTTATAGCATTTCCACACGATTTTTATAATTTTTATTTACAGCCATATCAAATGTATCAATGGGCTCATAGAGAATCTGTAACAACATCAAATCCAGTTACACCAGGACGTTTAGATGCCGAAATAATATGGCCACATTCAACTACACCTACATCATCCTTGAAAATACCTAGATCAATTCAAGTTGATATACCAACAAGTGATATATATAATAGCAATAATAATAATAATATAAATAATAACAATGTTAATAATGGTAATAATAATAACAATAATAATGTAAATAATGCTACCAATAGCAACAACATCAATAATAATAATATTATATCAAAAGATTTAAAAATTTTATCATATGGAAATAATGTAACATCAAGTCTAGATAATAATAAAAAATTTTTTTGTGGTGATCGTAAAGTTTTTGAATTGAAAAAATCTCTTTTAAATTGTAATACTTTAAGTGAAGTATATGAAGTTGTTGAAACATTATTACCTGATCGTAAGCCATCTAGCAGTATTATTATAAGTTCTCAATCACCAAATTGTTCGCCATCAACAATATTAAATGAAACTGATGAAACAATATATAATTGTGATTATTTAGATGATACTCAAAGTACAACAAATTCTAGCGTAGATAAAGAGAATATCATTTGTATAAATTCAATAATAGAAGAAAATTTACTTGAACCACCATCATTGGATGTCAATTTATGTTGCAAATGTGGGCAAAATATTTTACCAAAAGAAAATCTTAATAGTATTGCTGTCGATGAAAATGACGATGACTCTATAAAAATTGATAAAATTTTTCAAACAAGCTTAGATGATAATAATCAAATAGAATTAATAGAAACAGATTCAAGTGAAAATGTTTTAGATGAAATAATTGATTCAGTTCCAACAACACCAACTAATAAAATATTTACAGAAGCTGTAAATGATTTTGTTAAAATTTCAACACCAACTGAACAAGAAGAAATTCAAACTGAAGTAGTTCTGCCAGAAACAAAATTAGTTGGAAATGTATTGCCACCACCACCACCACCACCAGTACCTCCACCAGTACCACCACCAGCCCCACCATTACCACTATCATCACTTTCATCATTATCAAAAATACCACCACCACCTCCAGCCTTACCTAATTTTAATAATCAACGTCCAACTACAAATCCATCATTTACAAACTCAAATTTATTAAATCCATTAAGTTCTTTACGATCGCCATCAAATTTACAAAAGTCTATAACGAATGGTTCATCATCATCACCACCATCACCAGCACCATTTCCAATGCCACCATCAAGTGGAACATGGTTTCAAACTAATAATAGTAAGTTGAATTAATTATGATATAATATATTTTGAAAAAAATTAAAATTTTTATTTCTCTTATATAAGCTCTTCGGAAAAATGCTGTTAATCCACCAAAACCTATGAAACCATTATATTGGACAAGAATTGTTACAGCAAAACCATTTTTTCTCAGTCAGTTATCTTCAGAAGAGAAAACTGATTCTTCACCCGAAGAAGAAACTAAGGAAGAAAAACCTAAAGAATTGTGGCAAGAAATTGATGAGACTAGTTTAGATAATTTTGTGATTGATGAATTCACCGATTTATTTTCACGTCAAGCTGTTGTTCCGCAAAATAAACCAACTCGTGTCAAATCGAATTTAGCTAAGACAATTAAAATTTTAGATAGTAAAAGATCTCAAAGCGTTGGAATATTTTATAGAAGTTTACATTTTGATTTAGAAGAAATTGAGCATGCTATTTATCATTGCGATACGTCAATTGTTAGTCTAGAAATACTTCATCATATAATGGATATCAAGGCAACAGCCGAAGAATTAGCAATGATTAAAGAAGCTGCTATTGGTGATACACCACTTGATGCGCCCGAACAATTTTTATTAAGGATATCCCAAATTTCATCATCAGCTGAAAGAATTTCATGTTTAGTTTTTCAAGCTGAATTCGATGAAGGTAAAAAGTCGTTTAAATTATTAAGATTTCTAATTAATTATGTTTATTTAATAATAAATATTTTAACCACATTATAGGTTCTACATTAGTTTCTCGAAAATTAGAGGTAGTTAAAAGATTATCAGAATTTTTAACTGATAGTGATGATTTAAAATTACTATTTTCAATCATTTTAACACTTGGAAACTATATGAATGGTGGAAATCGAGCTCGTGGTCAAGCTGATGGATTTGGTTTAGAGATATTGGGAAAACTCAAAGATGTTAAATCAAAAGATTCAAAAATTACGTTATTACACTTTATTGTTAAAACTTATATAGGTAGAAAACGTAAAAGTGGTACACCTTTAGTTGAAATCGGATTACCGATACCAGAACCAAGTGACGTTGAACGTGCAGCCGCTGTAGATTTTGATGAAGTTAAACAACAAATTATGGATCTTCAGAAAAAATTACGAAGTATGAATATTGTGTTTTAAATGCTTTTTTCATAATTTGCAATTAATAACAACCTCAATTTTTTTTTTATATTTTTATCTTATTTTATCAACAGTTTGTCAGAGTACAACAGAAAAAGTTATAAGCTCTTCAAATGAAGAAAATATACAACCGTTTAAAAATAAAATAGAAGATTTTATTGAAATGGGCGATCAAAAAATTGAAAAACAAATATGCAAATTAGAAGAGAGCTTAGAGAGTTTTGTGAAAACAATGAAATTTTATCATTTTATACCAAAATCTGGAGAATTACAACAATGTACACCAGCTCAATTCTTTGAATATTGGACCAATTTTTCAAATGATTTCAAAGATATTTGGAAGAAAGAAATCACAATGCTAACAAATGAATTGTAAGTACCTATTAAAGTCCATTTATTTTTGTTTTAAATTTAATTTTAATAAAATTTGTTCAATTGCCATGTTGTATAAATGCCGAAATCTTCCTATGGCAATAGTATAATCGGTAGAATGATAGAAAGATACAATTTAACAATTTGGCAAGGATCGTTTAATTTGAATGACAGTAAATCTGGTCCTGGTAATACGTCAAAATCCCCAATTTTTAACATTACCCAAAGTCAAAATTCAAATGCGACAAAATCCAAACAACATTTTGTCAAATAGAACTAAAAATCCAAATAAAAAGGGTAATAAATAAGAAGAAAACTACAGAAATTTAGAACATTTAAAGTTAATTGCCCGCAATTTTTCTCTTTGTTCTTAAAATTTGTTTATTTATTTTTTTTTATATAAAGTAAAGTATTATCTTATTTAATATTTTTTTGTTGTGATGAACATTTGTTTTGTTAATTATAATATTGAATTAATATACATGTTTCCTTTTATTTATTTTTTTTATTAAAATATACTATATTAAAAAAGTTTGTGTAATCTGTCAATAAAATAAAGATCAGTTAAAAATAAACAGTTTTTATTTGGTAATAAAAATTGAAAATTTATTTTTAATGACGAAAACACAATCACGACGAATTTTTCGCTTTCAAATATATGAGATTATATGTAAATCGTGACGAATGACGAATGACAAAAATTTCGCGCTCAAAAAATAGATCTATTTCTATTTTACTCGTCGAGGAATGCGAATGACATTCATTGATACCAAAATAAATTGGTCAAAATGGCTTTAATAAAACATTTTTAAAATTCAAATTCAAATAAAAAATTTTTTAAATTAATTTTTTTTAAATTTTTCCTTCATTTTTTTCATAAACAAATTTTGATATTTCAAAAACACAAAAATTTGTTCGTCGTGATTGTGTCCCCAAATGCGAATTTTGGTCATTCATCACTCGTCATTCGTCGTGATTGTGTTTTCAACATAAATTAGAAAATTTTAACTTGCCGAGTGCGTTTACCTGTCGTCTGCTAATATAGGGTTTCCATAAATAAGTAGCGGGGGTTTTAAAAATAATTTTTTTTCTTAATATTTACTAAAACCTTGCTATTTTACAATAATTTGGATTTTGTCGCATTTGGATTTTGTCGTTTTTGGCATTAGGGATTTCGTAAATGGAGCCGGAACGTGGAATGAATGAACGGAAGGGCACGTGCTGATGAAAAAGCTTCAATACTAAGTTTTTAAGAATTCAATCTTTTGGGTTATGTTATTGATTGTATAAATAGAACGCAACCGTAATCTTGGTTGCAGAATGGAAAAGTAGAGAAATATTTCAATTCTTGTAATCACGATAAGAAATTTTCATCTTCGGTATTTTAACAGAAATTTTGTATGGCAAGATCTTTTTAGAGTAATGAACTGATTCGGATTGAAAATTACATTAGAAAGCTCGAAATGGTCAATTATTTTCTCTATATCCATTCACTCAAAAGTTCAAAAAATGCTTATAAAAGATTGTAAAAAACCGTAATAAATAAAACACTTGTAAAATAATTCCCATGAACTTTATTTTCATTATTAACATTTCATTCACTCTCATCTTTGTATTAATAATATTTAATTAAATATATTTACATATTTAAATTACATACTTTATATTATGTCTTAATATAATTTATTAAAATTTAATTGAACAATACTTTATATATAAATATGATAAATATGACAAACTTATAGTAGACCCAGACCTAATATACCTATTAAATTTGATTAAGAATACTTGAAAGTTTTAAATTAATTTTAATACACATGCATTCTCCATTATAAATTATAGATTTTCATATTATTATATTTGCATGTAAACATGGTTGTTTTCCAAAATGCAAACCTGCATTCAATCTGGATTTTGCATATTCTGAATTTATGAAAACACTTGTCAGATTTTTTAAACGCTGTTCATTAATGAAAACTGAAAGTACAATTGTCTATTGTAAAACGTTCAAACGTTGATATAAATTCTCGATACTATTAAACATAAAATATATTTTTATTTGATTGAACGACTAATACGTGCGTTCCGATATGATATTAACAACGATATTCATTCTAAGATTAGCGGGATCTTTATTTAATGACTTCTGTAATAATCATAAGTTCATAAATAGTATAACATTTGTCTTCTATTGCTAACTTCAATCAAAGGCTGCTGCCAGAGTACTGTCATCTGCAAGGCTACAGATTTCATTGAAGGTTGTTTAAGGTAGATCATTGATAAAAATAAAGACAAGAGTGCGTGACAGAACAGATTTTTGCGGAATACCAGTATGTATACTAAACCTTTGAGACTTAAATCCATCTATTAAGACACGAATCTTGAATCCATTGTTCTCAATCTTTTCTCTTCACAGACCCTAGACCTAAAGCTTTGTCTTTAGCTATTGGCTATAGCTACTTGGTAATTGCAATAGCGAATACAGTTCAACCATTTAACTTAACGTAGAGTGGAGTACCTCCACAAGCAATCTGAATACTCAGAGAGACAACAAAATTGTTATAATGATCTTATACAGGGTGGTCCGGTTTAGAGCAAAACGTTTTTAAGGGGTGATTCCTTGGAGTATTTTAGGAAAAAAATTGTTCTAGAAGAGGGGTGTATCTTTAAATTTACCTGGGCTACAGAAAATCGGTTAAAGAAAATCGGATTAGAAAAATTATGTCTAAAGAATATCCACTACAGCTCAGAAGAAATTGAAACTAAAGCAACATCTTCTTCATAGCCTTTTTTTAGAATGAATACACCTAATTAACGGTATATGTTGAATGAGTATCAGACCTACCGTTTTTGAATAATAAATGCATAAACTTAAAATTTTGCTTTTAAAAACTGAAAATTTTTTCTTCTCATCGGGTTCAAAATCGTATCTGTATGTACTTGCATATGCATAATGAAAAGACTTCTAATTGTGACATATGTATGTATCTAGATATGTGCTTATATTCTGGAATTGATTTTGAAATTATGAATAGCTAAATGATGTTTAATATGAATAATTATTGTAAACTATGAGCACATGTACATAATATATATAGTTTATTTATACATATACCGGGTGTTCCAGAGCATGCGTATCAGCTTGTTAAGAGGGGAAGGAGCTGTTATTTTAAAATTTAAAAAAAAGTTTGTTAACTAAATTGAGGGTGCTCTATCGATTGGTGATATTTTCAACTCCCGGAAAGGACAAAAAATTCTGATGTTGATACATATAACCATTGATTAATAATACTATAAAGATAGACATTTTCATACAACAGAAAATGTTCAGCTCACTTTTTCCATTATATATATTATCTGGAAGATAATCAATGTGTTGGTGCATTTTCTATATTCAATTTGAATTTTTAAATTTTTGAGCGTTTTATACGACTTTATTCTCTAAATAATTTGTATGTGTTTAGTTTCTCTATACTGTTCTTGAATATTATTGTTTTTAACTTTTTGTTATTTGAATTTGTATAGGTAATTTGAATTTTTTTTTAATTGATAGGTACAAAAATTTCAAATTGGATAGCATTTTTATCGAGTAGTCTTTTAAGAATATTTTTTTTTTTATTTTTCTCTCAATATACATTGTAATAAAAGGATTTTTATAATTGTTGATAGTGTGCATGTATATTATTTGTAATAATAAATTATAAAATTATAATATAATTTTATAATGTTTAGGAAACGAAAATATTTTTCTTGTTTTAATTGAATAATTTTCAAAAATAAAACAATTTCAAAAAATTCAAATAATAGTGAACATTCATCCACGTAATGATTTCTAATATATATTCATACATACATATACATATATGTATAAATTTACAAATAGAATCAAATTTTTGTTAAAGTTGTTTTAAATACAATTTTAAATTTTAAATTCAATTCAAATCGGTTTTTAGGTACATACGTACTTATATACCTACGTTCAATTATTTCATCTCTAATTTTTCATTATGAATAGCTATTTAAATTTCGTTTTAAAATTTTGTGTTAATTTTTTAAAAATAGTAGTATAATCCACATGTATGGCAGTTTGACACTTTTTATGTGCAAAATCCAGCAAAATATCTAATTGCTAATTCTTCAAAATTACTAAATGATTTACTATGTGATTGAACTGTATTTGAAGTTGAAGCTAAAACATTTTCCTTCTCATTTCTTCAGGACAATTTTCAATAATAAAATCTTCATGTGCCAAATCATTGGCATCAATGTCCAAATAATTGTTGGGATCTGTTTCACAATTTGAGGATGTATTTTCGTTATAAATACTCGCCTCGTCTTAGCAAAAATATTCCCAATTTGTTGTTCAGATGGATTTCTGCAATAATCACCAGCAGATCTTATATGAGAAAACATATTTTCTAACGGATCTTGGTTCAGTCTGCGCGTCATCAAGAAATTAATATTCTATCAATTTGATCTTTTGATAAAGATAATACAGCAGTTATTCTTTGGGCAATTCCATTAATGGAAACATTTTTTTTGGTACTTTTAATTTTTGATTTTTTAAGATATTCTAGCCTTTCCTCTAAGAATAAAAACGGAGAATTTTTAACGGTTGTGAATTCAAAATTTTTAATTTTTTGTGTTAAAATTTGAAGAATTTGAATAATCAATTAACTAGTTAACTCTTAAAACAAAATCAACAGTCAGATTGGCTTTATTACTCAATAAATTAAAAAAAATTCGATCAGTGTTATTTATTGCTTTTATGGCTGCATATGTACTATGACTAAATAATTGAAAAGTTGATTTTACTGACATTTTTTCAAATGTGTTAGAATTAATATGGGTGCTACGAACTTTAGGTAAAATTGTTGAAAGCTAATAATATCATTATTCCAGTTTTCAAAATCGGGTTTTATAAAAGAATTTCTGACAGATTTTATAAGATGCCATATCAAACTAAGCATAAATTTTATTTCCATTCCAATCATAAAAAAAGAGTCTACCTTATTGACACCAAGTAATTCATAAGTATTTCGATTTGTACTGCATTAGTCACAAGCAGGTGCAACAGTTTTAGAACCAATCTTTGTTAGCTCCTTAAGATATTTTAGTAGTAAATTGATAAAAAAATGAAAGGTTTTAAAGTTACTCTTTTCAAATTATTTTTGGATAAATTGTAACCCTATGCGTACTTATAACTTTCATGTAAACTTTGAGTCATAAAGATATGTGCTTCTGTTGCTAGCTTTTGTTTTCTATCCCCATCTAAATCTTCCACACCATGTATACAATCCCTTTTTATACTGTAAGATGTTTCTTTTCCTTTATAAATTCATTTATATAAAAAATGATTTTGGTAACTGGTACATTTTATGAAATTATTAACTGAGATATAATTAAGAAAATTGTTTCCAAAGAGAAAAGTGCTCATCAAAAATATTGCCCAAAACTGGAAATACTCATATCAGTCCCAGTACTTTGCAAAAAATCTTAGCTGTTTTAGCTTTTCAATTATTTACATATGCAAATATGCAGCTACGAAAACAAAATAATTATAATTTTAATTTTTCCATATAATAATGAGTAATAAAGTAAACTTGCTGTTGTGAGTAATATGTACACTGCTGGTCTTTCTTTAAATTCTTCAAATATTTATACTAAAAATACGTACAAACAACTATTAAAAATTTTCCATATTTGTTCGTAGAGAAAATGTTAGATTATCTTAAAAAATTAAAAGCTCTAAACAAATCCACCTGCACAATAAGTTGTAAATAATTTTACAAATATATTACGAATTTGATTAATTTCATTTACAACAACAATATATTTTCAAAGCTGGAGTAAATCATGACAAGCCTTTGGATATTGATATTTAATGCTCTTGTTATGAAAATAATGACAAAGTAGAAAATTCTGAATTTGAAAAATACTATTGTAAAATTGTGCGTTGCAAGCTTTAATTATCTTAAAAATAAATTGTGTGCTTACTGCAACAAAAAAACATATTAAATATACTTTTCAATTTAATCTACCGTTAAGATTTTTTATAAATTTTACAAAAATTAATGATGAGTTTTTCAAATATTTTTAAATTCTGTTATAATTTTAAAATCCATGCGTACATACATATCCACATATTGAAAAAATCAAAAAGAAAGCCTTTTAAAAATAAAATTTTGATTCTATTTGTAAATTTATACATACGTATATGTATGTATGAATATATATTAGAAATCATTACGTGGATTACGGGGACTATTATTTGAATTTTTTGAAATTGTTTTATTTTTGAAAATTATTCAATTAAAACAAGAAAAATATTTTCGTTTCCTAAACATTATAAAATTATATTATAATTTTATAATTTATTATTACAAATAATATACATGCACAATATCAACAATTATAAAAATCCTTTTATTACAATGTATATTGAGAGAAAAATAAAAAAAAAATATTCTTAAAAGACTACTCGATAAAAATGCTATCCAATTTGAAATTTTTGTACCTATCAATTAAAAAAAAATGCAAATTACCTATACAAATTCAAATAACAAAAAGTTAAAAACAATAATATTCAAGAACAGTATAGAGAAACTAAACACATACAAATTATTTAGAGAATAAAGTCGTATAAAACGCTCAAAAATTTAAAAATTCAAATTGAATATAGAAAATGCACCAACACATTGATTATCTTCCAGATAATATATATAATGGAAAAAGTGAGCTGAACATTTTCTGTTGTATGAAAATGTCTATCTTTATAGTATTATTAATCAATGATATAACGAACGAATTTTAAAAATTTTGTAGGGAAATCTAATAACTTATCTCAGTACCAATTCCACTGATGATTGGGGTGAAAATGATGCGTTGAATTCCTGTAGAATTTTTAAACGTCTGCTGTCCAAATGGAATGCCTCCACATAAACTTAATTTGAAAGTTGGTAGTATAATAATACTACTGAGAAACCTAAATACCAAATGCTACCTCTGCAATGGAACTCGATTAGCTGTAAAAGCTCTACAATTAAATTTAATACTCGCGGAATTCCTTGGCATAAGCTATAGGTGGAACTGTATTTATATTCCTGTATATTCCTAGAATAGATTTCGATACAACAACCACAGAACTGGCATTTAACTTTAGACGTTCAACCGAAAGGTCCCGGGTTCGATTCCCGATGAAGCAAAAAAAAAAAAAATGCTTTATTGGTTTTTAGAGCTGGTCTAGTACCCTTTGGTATATAATAAATGACAAAAAATAATTGAGAGTATAATCTGGTAACAAATTAAATAAAAATGAAACTATTCTATTTAAGAAGGCTTAGTTCTTGACAATAGTAGTAGTTTTCCACATTTAATGAGTAGATAATTTGTTAAAATAAATACTCAAATTATTGTAGATATTGTAGTGTAAAATTGAAGTACCGTACTTAATAAGCACGAAAAGGTGATTCTACCTAAGTTACTGTCAAGATCATAAAAAAAAAAAAAAAAAAATTTCCTGTTAAATTGGCATTTTCTATGACCGTAAATAAGTCGCAAAGTCAAACATTGGAAAAAGAAGGAGTTTATTTGCCTGAAACAGTATTTAGCCATTGGCAATTGTATGTTGCAATTTCCAGAGTACGCCGGTCTGGTGACATTCAAATAAAACTTACAGAAGAATTTCGATCTTTATAGCAAAAAAAAATATTTTTGCACCTGATTTAGCGTAATACACCTAATATTTGATTACATATCTTAGAATTCACTTTTTTGTGCAGTTTCACAAGAAGTTCTTTTTTTCGAATTTCGAACCTTCTTGAGACGGGCCTTACAATTAGTATTTTAAGAAAAAACAATTTTTTTGTTTTTAATTTCCGTTGCTCTATTTTTTTTGTTCTGTTCTCTTCAAATGAATTTTCTCACTAAACAATATTCAAAAATAAATGTAACAGAAACCTGAGTGTATCAGTATACTTACTGCTTATATCATTTAATGTTAATAGTTTCGTTGTTCGAAATGTTATTATATTTGAATCGGCAAGGTGTTTAATTTAGCGAAGTTTGATATGCATATCTCATTTTTCCAAAAATGTTATAATCCAGTTTTGAACAAAAGCTCGTCATATAGAGACGTTCCAACGTCTAGGTTGCCAACACAGTTTGACTAAATGGTTAAATTATATTTTTGTATTTTTAAGCCTTAATTAAATACATATTCTAGTTCAGATATAAGCATTATTAATTTAAAAAAAATTTATTTACAGAATAAAAAAAGTGAAATCACAACAGAAGGTTCAGAATACTCAAAGCACAACAAATTCTTCGAGACCTAAATTAAAACCAGGTGGCCTTAAGGATAGACTACAAAGAATGGCTAAAAAATAAAATAAATTTGGAAAATTATTTTTCTCATCAATTATCCTATTTATTTTCTTTTCATTTGTTTTATTTTTTATTAATATACATATATATATATATTTATAAAATCTAAATTTTATAAAAAAATTTCCTACGTTATTTGTTAAATTATAAGTCGTAGAATTTTAGCTAGTTAATATCTAATTATTTTTATATTAATTTGTGTCCTAAAAATAAGATATTGTAGACTAGCCTGATTGATTATACACGAGTAGTAATTTATTATTTAAAAGTTATTTTTTTTTTGGAATAAAATAAAAAAAAAATTTCAAGTAATTTTTTTAAACTGAAATTTATAAAATTATGTTATTTGTATGGTATTTAAAAAATGTAAGATAAAAAAATTGAATAAAAATGAGCAGCTCATAAAAATTACGTATGTATAATACGAAAATATAAAAATTGTTGTGTTCTTTATAACTTTGTTACAGAGGTATGCATGTATAGTTATAGAGAAACTCTTTGAAAAAACTTTACGAAAAAACTGAAGTATGTAGAAAAGCTCGGCCAACAATTTTTTTTTATATAAATCATTGTCAAATAGAATAAGTGGCAAATAAGATGAATTTGATAAAGTAGAAAAACCAATGGCGGGAAAATTTTGAAACAAAAACATAAACTATAATAAATATATAATAAATATATATGTAGAATATTATAATTCGTGCAAAAAAACTTAGTTCTGAGTATTAATCTACAAAAAATCAATAACATTCTTACCAATCATAAGAAAAGTAAACTATCAATCAACCACCTCAATTGGGTGGATGGAGTTACTATCGAAATGGAAAAAGAAAAAAAGACTCAGGAATAATAATTGAAAAGTGAGACAACAGATATTATTTAGCATGGCAACACATGTTTGATGAAAAATGGAGGTAGTCGCTATTGACACAAATTATCGTACGGCTTTACAAGTCTGTATAAAGTCACTATAACATCGTACGCGAGCTTTTTGTGATAGCCAAAAACATAACCCGTAAAAGTATGTTATTAAAATACAAAGATTAAGGTGTGTCGGGTCAACTTTAGGAGTTAAAACATAGTCTACTCAACTCCTGGAAAGAATTCTGGAACTCCCATCAATTCATCAACGGCAGGGTTAACAGAATGTCTAGGCTGCTTAGAACTTAGCGCTGCACTTTGGACTCGTCGTATTGCCTTGCATGCTGAAACATATGCCATCGAGATATCGGTATTACAATGAATTAACAGAGTGCAATAAGGTGCTAGCATATATCTTTCGGTTTTTCGAATTAGAAACCAAAGTCATGGTTTGTCCAACTTTAAATCAAAACTTATTTATACCTGTTGCAAAATAAAGCTAGTAGAAGAAAACAGAGTCTAATGTGGAGTTCTAAACATAAAAAAACACAATTTAATCAGAAGATTGATTGAGCAGTTTAATTCGAAGATTGATTTTATAGGGTATTTTTGTTTTTTGAGTTAAGAACTGTCAACAGAAATTCAACAAAAAAATCAAGATATATATAATTTGTTTGTGCAATGGTTTCACCTTAAAACCAAAGTTTATAATTAACATCCACATTCCTCAAAACTTATTGCGTCAGTGATGAAAAATTGACCCACATCTTTTACTCGTTTCCGGGTTGATTACGAAATCATCATCCCGAAATGCCATCTATAATTCTCCAAGACCAAATTCATAAAGACAGAATAAAATCTTCATATAAAATTTTCAATGGAGATATTTCAATTTTTGGTATCCAACAACAGCTACGCAGTACAAATATTCGGGAGTATTTTTGTTGGGAACTTTTTGTTGTGGACTTTGTCTTACAGAGGACCCCTGTGATTGTTTTGTTCGAGGATCTTATCCGCCTTCCGACATTTCCACTAACAGTTTTACCAATTTTAAAACATTTAATTGCCAATAATTTGAGGAAAAAATACAAAAAACACAAGAGCATATGAATTAACTGATTTAATAAACTTTTTTTTCGGAACAAAAAAAGAGCAATCATGAACCA
Organism: Argyra leucocephala; assembly: GCA_963942445.1. Classification (NCBI taxonomy): domain Eukaryota; kingdom Metazoa; phylum Arthropoda; class Insecta; order Diptera; family Dolichopodidae; genus Argyra; species Argyra leucocephala. The sequence continues at coordinate 77,289,106 of OZ012680.1, read as the reverse complement.
TCCCCTGGAAATTAAAGAGACCATAATTCCTATAAGGACGTCGTATTCATACAATGTAATACTTACATGCATAAAATTATATTAATTTTGATTATCTCGTATAGATAATTATTGATGTTTTTCTTTTGGTTTTGTTCATTTATAAGTCATACCTACTCATTCATCAAATCAATTGTCACATAAACTTTGTTTAAACTAAAATTATTCACGAAAATATTTGAAAAATTTCACACGCCAAAAATGTTAAATTTCTACAAAACCAATTATACCTTAAATTTACATTAAATCGAAAGGATTATTCAAAATTATTACCGTCAGATTGCCAATTTTTTTATTTGTTTTTTTTTTATTTAAATTGGGAAAAAATTTATAAAAAGCTGCAATTTTATATTTGCAACTCTGCATTAAACTTTAAGAAATAATAAAAAGAAAATGTGTAATGTGATATGTTTGAAAATTCTATAGACTTTTGGATCTGCGGATGTAGTATTTTTCTTCGAAAGACATGACAAAATGCCACTAGAGCACAGTTATTTACAATCTATATTACGAGTTGTTTGAAGAAGATCGTTAAAATTAGTTTTAATAATTTTCATTTTATACGCAATCAGTCTTGGGTACAGAGAAATAGCCTAATTAAAAAATAAGAATGGTGCACGATTCAGATTATATGTTCAAAATAATTATGTTACATAAGTATAAAAGCATTTTATTTGAAGAATTACACAAGAATATTGGTAAATTAAAAAAACTATTAACATAATTATCTAATATATCTAATACGCTAATAATGTCTGTAAGACTTTCCACCTCGGTGAATTGAAGTAAAAAGCAGTGGCAGAAACATAAACCTAAAAATTTCAATGTGTTTAAAATTTAAAAGCTTTTTTAAAATATTACCGCAGAAAATTACCGATTAAGAAAAAAAACAAAAATTAATTAATACAAATTTTTGTGCCGATCAATCCAATTCAATAAATAAATCATTTATAGAAAAACATATCCGAGCTCTAAAGCCATATAAGATTATAAGAAAGCTATAATTAATACAATTAACACAACCATATAGCAAAACATCCTAAAATTAACAAATGTGAAACCATCTAATGACCATGCCATGAAAAACGGTGTTTCCGTGTCTCCGTTGTATGTAAAAGAAAAATTTAACCCAGGGGTGGCATTATGTAACTTTGTTTCAAACATTTCGGTCGAAACAAAATTTGTCGAAACAAAATTTGGATGACATACGTAATTTGAAACGTTAATTTATTTTGAGACGCTCGAAAAAACAGTGAAACACTTTACATAATCCCATTTTTGATTTGTTTCGTTAAAATTTCAACAATTACTGCTAGAACATAATATTGAAAAAAAAAATGGAACTAAAAGAAATTGCAACTAGATACAAGTAAATGAAGCTACTAATAATACCAAAATTTTTTTTTTTTTATTCTGAAAATTTTTTTTCTTGAAAGAAAATCATTATAAACTTAATTTTTCATTTTATTGGAATTTTTATTTCTGTTTCTAAAATAAATATTCCAATAAAAATCATGTATTAATTTATTATTATTTTTTAAATTGACCCAAAATCGTCAACTATTTTTCAATCGCTAAAATTTGGTCGCATCAAATGTAAAAAAGTAGCGTTTCAACCTTACGCAATACCAAAATATGTTGTACCAATTTTGAAAAGATTGAAACAAAATAAAAATGGTCGAAACAAAATTATGCAATGCCACTTTTTGAAAATAGTCGAAACAAAACGACGTTTCAAATTACACAATGCCACCCCTGAAAGGGCATTGTACATTGGTGACTAGACGGAGGTAACAATAAGCAGACAAAAAAAAACATATAACAAAAATATTTTGCTTAAACTGGACGATATGCTAAGAAAAAATGATTATTTTCCGGAAATAGAAAACTTTGTTATAAGTTAAATATTAAGATGAAGAGGAAAGAAATATTTTTTTAAATCTGGACCGCGAATGTTACACCAGGAATAGCTAGGAAAAGGAATAGTCGATTTGTCAAATGTTGGGTACGAAATCCCCATCCTAAAATTCACAAAATGCGCAAAAATAAATGGGATTTTTTATGGATTTTGCCCGTTTCTTGAATTTATACAATTCATTTTTTTCTGAATTTTAATTGTGTGCAATTTTCCAAAGCTGATTTGATAGAGATTAAGGTTTGTAGAACAATATTTTCAATTGAAAGAGCTTAGTTTCCATTTACTTAGACTTTCTACATCAGAGGTAAAAAAGCTAACAATATTGCAGTACAATTTATTGTACATTTCCAAAATACATTGAAGGGTTATTCGTTTTTATGGTTTGGACTTGATTTAATTCATTTAAATAATTCCACTTAACTCTTTACGATTTTTCGTATGATTTATTTTTAAGACAACCCATAAAAATCTTCAGTTTTTGAAACTTTTTCGATATGCATATGTATACGACTGATCCAATGACTGAATAATTCGAAAACATTTATTTTTATAATATTGACATCGAAGTATATACATTGGATTTTCAAACTAAGGTTTGATGATCACTGTTGATGACTGTTTCTGTTAATGTGAAATCCTTACAGTTTAAATTAGAGAGTGTGTCAGCAGGATCTTTGTTTGTGAAAGGAATTAGAAAATCTGTTATCTCTTTATATGCTTTTAGAAAAATTTTGAATTTCTAAAAAAAAATTGAATTGTCTTACTCAAAATCAAAACTAGATTTTAATAACAATGAAATTTAGAAAAGTTAGGTTCAATCATGAAAGTCTACTCTGTTTTGCCATCATGAAATTCAACTGAGTTGTTATAAGGCCACTGGGTTGACAATTTCAAGTCAACCAGAATTTTGCTGTTAACTTTGAAGAATTAGAAATATATATATATTTATTTTTAATTTTATAAAATTTATTATTTAATTAGATTAATAAAACGTTTTTAGGAAAATGTTTAGTAACAAGCTGTTGAAAAAATTGTCAAAACTTATTACTTAAATACGCAAAATTTAACAAATATTTTGAAAATATGTACATATACCTACGTATTTAAATCACAATTTATAAAATTGAAAGAAATAGTTTTTATAAGTAAAATATCAAATCATCATTTAAATTAGTAAAATATGCCTACCTCAACCAAACTTACAACATTTTTATAGTCAAGTCAGTTTTATTCAGTAGACTTTCATGATTGCGTGACTTATTTTTGTTGACTTTTTTTATTTGTAAAAAATTTTAATGTCATTCGACTTTCGTGATTGACCCCTCAATAAAAAATTGAGATATCAAATGTACTCGTATAAACAATAAGGAATAATAAAATTTATATTCTAGGATTTATTTTATAATACTTTGGATACCCTCGTTTTTGGTGTTTAATAGTTTTTCGAGTGTATTTCGAGTATATTTTTAACCTGTATGTGCTTAAAAGAAAACTATGTAATCGACTAAATTTGTTAGCAATTTTTTGTTAAAATTAAAATAGGTTTACCCTGGTAAGATAAAATTTAGCAAAAATTTCTTTTAATAAATATAAATTGGCATTTAACCAAAAACTGCATTATACTTTGCAATGAAAAGGATCAACATAATTTTCTTTTATAAAAGGATTACAAATTTAATAGTGAGCTCAAAATGTTCCAATTTTAAAAGAGTAATAAAAAATTGTAATACGCATAAATATTATTAAATTTTTCAATTCAACATCCCAAATCTTTAAGGAAACTTACATAACTTTAACAAAATTAGTCGATTATAAAGTTCTTTAGGCACCACAACCTATCTATGATAATTAAGTTCTACGATTTTTTAAATATTAAAACATTTTTTTTATATCTGAACTAAAAAGTAAAAAATTAATTTTTAATAACGAAATTTTGTATACTTTTCAAAATGTACATATTATAATATCACAATAAAAGCTTCGTTAAAAATACTTTCATCTCGCTATAGCCAATGTTTGTCTGTCATTTTAGAAATTTTTTTTTTTTTTTTCCAGATAGTAGTAAATCATCGAAAGAGGCTTCAGGGACTACCTATTACCGGGGAAGGCAGTTTGAAGCACTGTGGGACTTTAACCCACTAAAAACTCCTATCATTATTGCAACATTAAAACTAGTCTTATAGACTAACCATTAATTTACATTTAAATCAAAGAAACTAAGATACCTTTGATCTACCAAAATCCAATAAGGTTTTAATAGATAAAAGGTTTTAACCTAACTCAAGTGGTGTTGTTCGTTTTAGTCGCTTAACAAAGTTTTGATTGTCAATTAAGCTAGAAGCTTCGGTATTGACATGTTGGATCAGACGAGTTTTATGCCGTGCAGCGCATTTCATTATTTCGTCTTTTATAGATGAGATCTTCAGATCTCGATGAATATCGGCATTGCGAACATTCCATGGAGCATTGACTATGTTGCGCAGTACCTTATTTTGGAACGTTTGGATAGTTTGAATATGGATTTGTTTAGCACATCCCCATATTTGAATACCGTATGCCCAAACTGGCTTCAATATTTGATTATACATCAAAACTTTAAGTCGAGACCGTAGAATTCCGCCCAATCAGCCAGTATATTTCTCTATATTTGAACTGGAGTTCTTGTTTTTTGATTTTCACATGCTCTTTCCATTTCAGTTTTGCATCCAAGGTCATGCCAAGATATTTAGCTTTATTCTCGTATGGAATCACGACATCATTAATTTTAACTGAGAGAGGAGTTACTATGTTTTTATAGGTGAAGTTTACATGACCAGATTTGGCTTCATTTAATTTAATTTTCCATTTTTTGCACCAGTTGGAAATTTCGTCATTAGCTTTTTGCAGTTTGTTTGTAGCTTCTTCTATAGTAGAACCAACTGCCATCATATAAAATTGGACCCAGTATACTACCTTGCGGTACTCCAGCTTTTATATCTCTTAGAGAGGAGTATTAATTCTCATTTTTAACTCGAAAAACTCTATTTGAGAGATATGATGAAAATAATTCAACATAATTTTTAGGGAGCAAACAACTTAGCTTTTTGATGAGTCCTTTATGCCAAACTTTATCAAAAGCTTGGGCTACATCTAGAAATACTGAAGAACAAATTTGTTTATTTTCCAGCGCCCTTTCTATAATGTCTGTTATTCGATGTACTTGATCTATTGTTGAGTGTTTTTGCCTAAACCCAAATTGGTGGTTAGGTATTATATTCCTGTTTTCTATGAGGGGTTGAATCCTTCTCAATAGTAATTTTTCAAACAACTTCGATATTGTAGGGAGCAAAGATAGCAGGCTTTCCTGGTTTTTGGATCATTATTATCTCGGCAACTTTCCATATACTAGGTACGTGTTTAAGCTTAATACAGGCATTCATTATATATACCAAGAGTGTGAGAACTTTGTTGGGTATATTTTTTAGCACATTTGAAGTTATTAAATCAAAACCTGGGGCTTTATTTAATTTTAGGTTTTTTATTTCCTTAGTTACTTCTTTTCGACTTATTAAGGGAATATTTATATCTTCATGGTTATATATTTCAGTTAGATCAATAACAGTGTTCATTTCATTGGGCTTAAAAATTTCAGCGAGATGATCAGCAAAAGTGTCAGCTTTTTCTTTATCGCTCCTTGGCCATGAGCCATCATTTTTCCTCAGTGGTGCAGAATGCACAATAGACTTATTCATTTTACTCGTAGCTTTCCATAAAGAATAATTTGTTTCTTTAGTAGCTGTTCTAAGTAATAATTCAGAGATCTATCATTTAATTTCTTTATTTCTCTCTTTAGCTCCTGACTTTTATTATTAAGATCCGTTTTGCTGGATGGGTCACGCGTTTGTTGCCACCTCCTTCTCGCTTTTCGTTTCTCTTTTACCATGTTAAGGATATACACCGGATATCTAGGGCTGATTTTTTTTAATTTTTTTGTCTTAGTACTACTCCAAGCTGCAAACTGGACAGCTTGCATAAGTTTTTCAGTAGCAGTTTCTAGTTGTTCCTCATTGTCTAATGTTACTCTTAAGTTAACCAATCTGTAGATGAGTTGGTTAAAAATGGTTTACTAGATTTTTTCACTATTGTTGTATTTAATTTTAGGATGACAGCAGCATGGTCATAATTATCTTCTATAGATATGAAATTAGTTGATGCTTTTTTCATTATAAAAAAGTCTAACAGATCAGGAGTTTTGTTTATATCTGCAGGCCAATATGTTGGTTTTCCTGTTGAAAGAAATAAGCAACCTGTTTCTCTCAGCGCCTCTCTCAGTTCTTTACCTCGAGTAAGGGTCCTCCTGGAGCCCCATTCTAGATGTTTAGCATTGTAGTCACCTCCAAGAATAAATCTTTCACCTAATTTCATTAATAAGCTCTGGAACATATGTTTTTTAATAGCGTGATTGGGTGGGCAGTACAGCGCTCCTACGTTGATATTTTGCTTTGTGCACCTTATTTGTACGGCTGTGAGTTGCATTTCTGTACTTTGTATGTTACAATGTTCATGATGAGTAATAAGATCATTTACTATGACCGCACTACCTCCTTTTGGTAGATTGTCAGGGTGGGTTGTATGATATACTTTGTATCCACGAATTACTAAATTGTGCCCCTTTGTTAGATGGGTTTCTGACACGAGACAGACATCTATGTTTCGTAAGTTTAGGAACATTTCCAATTCTTGTTTTTTGTTGTTAATGCCATTCGCAAGCACAACAAGTACATATACAAGTACATATAGTAATTTTGTCCTTATTCATTACCTAATTGAGTTATGTGGTATATCAGGATACTTAACAGTATACCTACTTTCCAAGTTATCTAATCTTAGTGAGATTCTATCTACCAGACTCATTAGTTTTTCCATTGTTTTTAATATAGTTTCGTGCTGTTCTTTTTCTGGAATCAATTTCGTATTTGTTGAACGAGCTCTTCTCGGCATTTGATTGTTTGACGAACGAGTTCTTCTCGGCGTTTGATTATTTGCCTTTGATGAATAAGCTATTCGAGGTGTTTCATCAGCAGTGAAATCTCGATTTTTTTTTCATATTTTTATTGCTTTGGTAGACATCCTCATTGTTTTTGCCTTTTGCTATGGCAGAATAAGTTACTCCCTTTATTACTTTCTTTGATATAAATTTTCTTGGTTGTTGCCTTTGAACTAATTTTGGATAAACAGAGTTTCTCATTTTCTGAAGTTCTTTGTCAATAAGACATCCTCTGTAATTTGCTGGATGAGACTCTTGGCAGTTGGAGCATTTTGGCTGTGAAGTTTTCAGCTTATCGCATTCTGCTGTTAAATGTTTACCAGCACATTTCACACATTTTATTACAAAATTTCTGCGTATGATTATGACGCTGACATCTTTTGCACTGAGGAATATCTTTGCTTTTTCTCAGAGGTTCAATATAAACTATCATCTTTTGAATATGATTGATTTCGTAAATTTTTTTCATGTCTTCCTTACTATCAAAGGTAAGCATGAAAATTGGGAGTTTAACAGTTACCTGTTTATCATTTTCCTTGACTTTCTTTATCATATTTACTGCATTGATGATATTGAATTGTCTATTATGAAGCTCACTTATTATATCTTCTGGCATGCAAGATTGGTGCAAGCCGCGTGCCATGACTTTTATTGGTCTATTTATTTTGCTTTCATAAGTATGCCATTCGTATTTGATATCATTGAGATCTTTAGCTAGATTTCTATAATCCATTTCCGTCTCCAGATTTATTTTCAGCTGCTTATTGTTTAGCATTTTTACTTCATATTTCATATTTTTAGCTTGCAGCATTTTATTTAATGGTTTGAAATCATTTATGTCACTTATGATTAGAGGTGGAATTTTGGTTTTCCTTTTACTCACAAATTCAGTTGTTTTGGAGTTTTTTTCCTCACAGGTTTTTGTTAAACCAGATGGTGACGATTCAACTTCAGGTGAAGAAGTAGCTTTTCTTTTTTTATTTGATCTTTTGTTTTTTTTGAGCAGCCAGTCAGTTTCTCTGCTCAATTCATCTTCATCCGTGAAATATTCTTTTTGCTCGATCATTTCATTTTGTGCATTACGTTTTTCTCTTTTTTTCAAAGCTTCGTTTTCTGCTCTTAATGCCGAAACTTCTTTTTTTAGTGACATACATAATGCCTCTATTTCGCTTAGCCTCTTTTGGAGTATATGGTTTTCATTTGGTTCTTTATTATTTTGACTCCGTATATCAATTATTGGCTCGGTCATCCTTGATGGCTACCTTGGAACCCTCGCACTCTTTTTAAAAGGGTTAATCAGCTTGTCTAAATTGTTGTTCCCCACTGGCGACTCATCTGAAAGTCTAGTACATTCAGCCAAGCCCTCGCCGGCAGCCGTGGTCTCTGTCGACACTTTGGTAGATATCCCTACCGAGTTTATTTTGTTATTTAGACTATACATTATTATTTGTTTTTATGTTGCATTTTATACCTCCTGCCAGGTGATTTTAACTGCCGCCCCTTTGGGATCAGCCGCAGACCAGGGAGCCGCCTATTTTAGGTCAAACGCTTCTGGATTTTTTTTTTTTGTGTGTTTGTGCCGGCACTCACAATTTCAATTACCATAAATCGCGTCCGCGCACGTGCTAACCAAATCGATTTACTTAGATATTGCGCCAAGTGTTCGCATTCACCCGCTCTCGTTAGCCTTACAAGTTACCAGGTGGTACCCGGCAGATAACTATGTTACGTACCTTCGAGGAGGTGAGAGTCGGATTTGATGGCAGAGCTGTAGATGTTTTACCAGATGGCATTTCCTAGTTTTTATCGGAAACATAGGTTAGCATATGTTCCGTCTAGAGCCTTTACCACCCTTTTACCACCCCCTTTTATTAGAAATAAAAAACGTTTGAAGAGATATACCCATAATCCATAACTGAATATAAATTTTCACAACATACAAAATTTTGTTATTGAAAATTTTATTTTTACTTTTAAATACATATATAAAAAAAAGATTTTTTCAAAAAATATTTTTTATTTTATTTCATACTTTTTAGTCATGACAAATAAATATTAAGTTAACTCTATAACTTAATTAAAAATTTTCGCTATGTTAATTGTGTAATATTTATTGAAATTTATTTATAAGCCCAGCAGTTTTAAAATATGAATTTTGGTCGACATAACAACTCCGACGAGAACACGCTCTCCAAATTTTTACAAAAAGTGTTGTTAGCAAAAACCAAGGTGGTTACCAAATTTGAATCAAATGAGCCCAGTAGATTCTGAGATATGGATTTTGATTCAAATGAGAGGTTTGTCGGCTCCCTCAAATTTTAAAAGAAAGTTGTTCTTTCAATACCCAAGTTTGTCCAAAATTTCAAGTCTCTAAATAACAGGAATATTGACTAAAAGGCCTAAATCTAAATACGAATTTCTGTCAAAAAAGAGCTTTGGTAGAGACCAATACCACACAAAATTAAAGTTTAAGGGGAAGTGTACTTATCTAAAATAAAAATATTTTACCAGATGATCACTGTTGATGACCGGACAAAAACGTCAGTAAACCTAATAAAAGGGTTTAAAAAAGAGCACATAACATTATAAGTAACAATTTTTAACGTTTATGAAACTTAAGCATATTAAAATTTAACTTTTATTTTTACACATTTAATTTAACTAAATATGTACGTAACGTCCCGTCCTGTTAACATTTAAATTTATATGTGAATTTTTTTTCTGTTGCAGGTAAAACTTGAGTTGAAGTGTATTTACAGTTGACATGATATAAAAGTATCTCAGTTTAACTTAAGTACCTATGATTTGAACTTAATACTGTAAGAAGAGTTCTTTCAGGATAAGTACATAACTGTGACTCATTGTAAAATATCAAATTGTGTTGTTACTTTCTTGTTTACAATTTTTCGTTTCATTTTTCTACATACACATATACACAAGCATAAAATTCAATGATAACTTATTAAAAACAGTAAAAAATAAGTAAAAGAAAACGAAAATTCTTAAATATTAAATGGATGTACGAATAAGCATATACTACATATTATTATTCACCATCAAGTCATTACGAATAACCGTTGACATAAAAAATTAATGTATGTGTGTTCTGTTGTAGATTATTCTTAAATAATATTTACATTTAAGTGGTTCTGATGTGTTGTATTCATTTATATACATACATTCTATATCCTTTTTATGTGATACACGAAATAAAGAAACACTTTTATAAAAATCTAATTGTCAATCTAAAGTTTTACTTTTGAGAAAAGCGAAAGAAACCAAAAATATTGTTTGAATCTCAGTTAATTCTGGGGTATTTTTAATATTCGTAATAAAAAAAATAACAAATTTATGTAATTTTTTCAATAAATACTTTAAATACTCTAGCAACTAACCGAAAATGATCTCAATAGCTTGATCAGGGAAACTTTTTACAGCCAAAGCTTTTTCTTTGAGCCAATAACGTCTCTGGAAATACATAGAATAATTTTGGATCTGAAAAATTCTAATTCTATTCCAAATCCATCACTTTCCAGTAATCTTCTGAAGATTGTTTCTTTGAATATTATGTATGTTCTATGTCATATTTTTAATACTAGTTTCTACAATGGAATTTTTCCAAATGATTTTGAAATGGCAGATGGTATCTCAACTGGTCTCTTCAGATCTATATTTTTATTGTCAGACCTATATCTTTATTGGCATCCATTCCTAAGGGTTTTGAAAAAGCTAATATAGAAAACTGAAATTCCTTGATAAAACAAATTACTTCAGTGGTGTCCAATTTGGCTTCAGAAAAAAAAATTCACTGAAAACACCCCTTTAAAATTGTGTTGTGAGATATATAATGGCCTAAATAATGCAAATAATAAATGTACAATGGCCTAATAAATAGTCAATTATCATTATTCTGTCTGTCAAAAATTTCCATTGATTCCATCAATGTGTAACAAAACTTTTGTCTTAAGTTTAGTAAATCATGTTTTACGATTGATAGATACAACACTATCAACACTTTTAAGTATCTTTTGGCCTCGTTCTTAATTGTAAATTAAACGGGTCAGAGCATAGTTTTGATTTGCATAAATATTTTAAAAAAGTCTTAAGAAATGTCATCCAATAAAACCTACAGTGTTTTCCGTGAAAATTATGAAAAATGTTTACTTTGCTCTGTCCAACTCTAAATTACAATATGAAATTACGTGCTGGTTGGGCTCTTACTTCAACAAAATTCGTTCCATCTTCATTGCTAAAAAATATTGTATTCTATTAATCCTGGAGAAAAATAGACTTACACCTAGTTTTTCACTATTTAGAAAGTTGGATAGTATATAACAATATTTATTCAAAGCGCTAAGAATTTATTTTATTAGATCAGGTTATCTTGCCCACCGATTTAGCTCCTACTACAATCTGGGAGTCAATAGTCTTACATATAATATAAAAGATGAACGACGTAAAAAAGAAAGAAGAGCTGAATAGTAAATTACACAAAAAAAATTAAAATTTTAGTAAGTTGTTAAGCCTAACTATATGCAAAATGGTGGTGAATTATTCTTATTATTGTTAAACTTATTCTTTTTAAGTTTTTGTTTTTAGTCAAAATATAGCTGATGATGATCTTTAATATGAATTGTATGTAAACTATGAGCACATATGTTATGTATATTAATAAGAAGTATATGTTATGTCTAGTTATACACCAGATACTATTGTAAATGCTATATGAAGTTATGAATAGCTTTGTATGGCTAAAGGTGGATTTTCATTGAGCAATTAAAAATCTTAAAAATTTTATTGGCTCTAAAAAGGAAGATAGCTTATTAAATTTTTATGTAAGAAAAAAATAGACCGCTGCAAAGAATTCTCTAAATTTCTATTTGGGAAATTTATTTTATACACAAAAAAACAACAATTCAACCGTCAAAACCATCATATGTTGAAAAAAATTATTTTTTTTTCATATACCTACATTACTCAAAAAATTGCTTAAAACAGTGTTGTCGACATAAAGAAACTATCCCCGATATTTTAAAAATATACTTCATCAAAGTTTAATATCTCAAGTTTTTTGAAAATATCCCCAATTTTTGTGAAAATAACTCCGATAAATGATATTTTCTGTTCTTGTCGTACGCATTGAGCTGTCATATAAAATAATGCCATTTCATATTATCTTATAAATATGAAAATCCAGCTTAATAATTTTGGATTTCAATAATTTTATATTTTAAAGGTTTTTAATCAAAATAATTATGTTGCGAACTTCGTTTCGCTTATAACTCATTCTAGAATGAAAAAAAGATTGTATATTTTACGGCATTCAATCATGGGGTTGTTGAATATTTAAAAATGAATTGTTAATGGTCTGTGGTACATAGGTACTACAAAAGTGCAAATAAATTTGTTCACTAAAGAAGTAAAAAAATATGGGATAATAAAATACAAGCACATTAAAATTATCAGATTGTTCATTTTTATAATTTCGAGGCTGAACGATTAACATTCTAACTGCTTGAACGGCTTGATATTTACAATAATATCTACAATACATGGCATAGACAATAACATTGTCTACTTATCTGTTTTTTTAATTTTTTGTATAGCAGCCAATTTTAATGTGGAAACTACATCTATTGTGAAATAAAACTTGCATCTCAATAGCAAAATTCCATTTTATTTTAAATGACAACGAACATGTATTCCAAATTAATTTCAAAGAATAATTAAAAAAAATTGTATGTACATACATTCATGCTATAAGCGGGATTCAAACTCGAAATTATCCTTTTACTATTAAATAGCATAGTTGATAACATGACCATTACACTCTCTTAGTCCATCTAAATTAATGGCTGTTTGTAATATTGACGAATATTTTTTGATTTTGTAAAGGACCAAATCTGATGAATTAATTGTTGAAATACGCTTAAGAATATATTCTACAATAAAATTCTAAAACCAACCTTGATATCTTCTGCGAAAACACTAATTTATCAATCTACTAGTACGTTGAGAGTAATCGGATTTTATTGTGTTAAGTTATAAATAAATAAGTATTCATTGCGTTATAGAGTATAAGTATTATAGGTATCACTTTGACTTCATTATAAAGTATATAGATTCAAGAATCAAGCGTTTCAGCAAACAACAACTATTAATTATACTCAAACCAACATTTTTTTTTTATTAAAAATCGTGTGTGAAAGAACTACTTCTGTGCAATTGTACAGAGAATTCGCTAGCATATTTTGAATAATTTAATATTCTATATTTCCAACACATTACCTTTCTTTTTAAGATTGGATAGAACTTCTGTTACTTTTATGGAAAATCTTAGATCTCACTTATTGAATCTTGATTACTCTCAAATTGGGTTGTTGTTTAACTTAACTTAATTCTATTATATGTTTTTTTCAAGCTTCCATTATTTTGTTGTATTCTTTATCTCGAATATTAATTTTTCGGTTTTTTCCTGTTTTATTTTTCTTTGATTATTTCTAATGTATATAAGTTTTTTTTTCATTTACTTAATTTTAAATTTTTTGTTTTATATTTTGCTTTACTTTATTACTTTAATATTGAATTTTTATTTTTGTATTCTTGTAACTGTATTACTTTTAGCTTTGAAATATCAACCTAATATTGTTCTATTATATAAGTTTAGGTATTATTTATATTCTTGTTATTTCATTCATCACATATTTTCATTATTTAATTTTACCGTTACACATTTATTTAATTTTACCATTAGATTTGTGCCCAAATATTTACTTTACTTATGATTTAGGTATATGTACTATTTAATTTTATTGTGCATTATGTAATATGGTATAATAAATAAATGCAAACAAGCAACCTATAATTATTTTTTAATGGTTGAAATTAAATAGAAAAGAATTTAATGAGAATTTAATGATGGTGATTCTATTAAAAACTAGATTGAGAGATTCTGTCTAATACTGATCCTCACTCATAATCAAAGATTTATTTCTGATAAGTACTGGAGATATAAAGACAAAGTACATTGCAATAATTTTCCTGTATTACTTCGTAAACATTAAAGTATTCAAATATGTAGATTGAAGGATGTTACGAATGGAACTACAATTTAATAATAGAAGATAAATAATGAATTTAACATGATCAAAAATTGAAGCATCATCATTATAGTGGTATCAAATTGCATTGTATTGACCAAAAATTTTAAAAAGTTCAAATTACAGTTTAATGATAGTTGTGTAATTTCCACCACCAGGACAAATATGCATATCAAATACCGTGACTTCCAAAATGCAGTGAACCCGTAAAATTTACAATGCATCATCTTCCAAAATATATATCAAAATCTCTTAACTTTTGTAAACTATTCCAAAATGTTTAAAATACATAGTGAAATAAGAGTAGTGTGTAGTGCAAAAATTTAAGCTATACATTTTGTATACATTTTCATATATATATATATATATACGAAATGTATACTTATATATTTTCGGCGGAGAAATAAGTTTACTGTCAAAAAAAAAAAAAAAATTATTTATTTTAAAAAATTGGTTAAACTTATTTTTAAATTTAATATAGGGTGGTAAAAGGGTGGTAAAGGCTCTAGACGGAACATATGCTAACCTATGTTTCCGATAAAAACTAGGAAATGCCATCTGGTAAAACATCTACAGCTCTGCCATCAAATCCGACTCTCACCTCCTCGAAGGTAGGTAACATAGTTATCTGCCGGGTACCACCTGGTAACTTGTAAGGCTAACGAGAGCGGGTGAATGCGAACACTTGGCGCAATATCTAAGTAAATCGATTTGGTTAGCACGTGCGCGGACGCGATCTATGGTAATTGAAATTGTGAGTGCCGGCACAAAAAAAAAAAAAAAAAAAAAAAAAAAAAAAAAAATCCAGAAGCGTTTGACCTAAAATAGGCGGCTCCCTGGTCTGCGGCTGATCCCAGAGGGGCGGCAGTTAAAATCACCTGGCAGGAGGTATAAAATGCAACATAAAAACAAATAATAATGTATAGTCTAAATAACAAAATAAACTCGGTAGGGATATCTACCAAAGTGTCGGCAGAGACCACGGCTGCCGGCGAGGGCTTGGCTGAATGTACTAGACTTTCAGATGAGTCGCCAGTGGGGAACAACAATTTAGACAAGCTGATTAACCCTTTTAAAAAGAGTGCGAGGGTTCCAAGGTCGCCATCAAGGATGACCGAGCCAATAATTGATATACGGAGTCAAAATAATAAAGAACCAAACGAAAACCATATACTCCAAAAGAGGCTAAGCGAAATAGAGGCATTATGTATGTCACTAAAAAAAGAAATTTCGGCATTAAGAGCAGAAAACGAAGCTTTGAAAAAAAGAGAAAAACGTAATGCACCAAATGAAATCATCGAGCAAAAAGAATATTTCACGGATGAAGATGAATTGAGCAGAGAAACTGACTGGCTGCTCAAAAAAAACAAAAGATCAAATAAAAAAAGAAAAGCTACTTCTTCACCTGAAGTTGAATCGTCACCATCTGGTTTAACAAAAACCTATCAAGAAAAAAACTCCAAAACAACTGAATTTGTGAGCAAAAGGAAAACCAAAATTCCACCTCTAATCATAAGTAACATAAATGATTTCAAACCATTAAATAAAATGATGCAAGCTAAAAATATAAAATATGAAATAAAATTGCTAAACAATAAGCAGCTGAAAATAAATCTGGAGACGGAAATGGATTATAGAAATCTAGCTAAAGATCTCAATGATACCAAATACGAATGGCATACTTATGAAAGCAAAATAAATAGACCAATAAAAGTCATGGCACGCGGCTTGCACCAATCTTGCATGCCAGAAGATATAATAAGTGAGCTTCATAATAGGCAATTCAATATCATCAATGCAGTAAATATGATAAAGAAAGTCAAGGAAAATGATAAACAGGTAACTGTTAAACTCCCAATTTTCATGCTTATCTTTGATAGTAAGGAAGACATGAAAAAAATTTACGAAATCAATCATATTCAAAACATGATAGTTTATATTGAACCTCTGAGAAAAAGCAAAGATATTCCTCAGTGCAAAAGATGTCAGCGTTATAATCATACGCAAAAATTTTGTAATAGGGAGCCTATATGTGTGAAATGTGCTGGTAAACATTTAACAGCAGAATGCGATAAGCTGAAAACTTCACAGCCAAAATGCTCCAACTGCCAAGAGTCTCATCCAGCAAATTACAGAGGATGTCTTATTGCCAAAGAACTTCAGAAAAGGAGAAACTCTGTTTACCCAAAATTAGTTCAAAGGCAACAACCAAGAAAATTTATATCAAAGAAAGTAATAAAGGGAGTAACTTATTCTGCCATAGCAAAAGGCAAACTCAATGAAGATGTCTACCAAAGCAATAAAAATATGAAAAAAAATCGAGATTTCACTGCTGATGAAACACCTAGAATAGCTTATTCATCAAATGCAAATAATCAAACGCCGAGAAGAACTCGTTCGTCAAAAAATCAAATTCCGAGAAGAGCTCGTTCAACAAATACGAAATTGATTGCAGAAAAAGAACAGAACGGAACTATATTAAAAACAATGGAAAAACTAATGAGTCTGGTAGATAGAATCTCACTAAGATTAGATAACTTGGAAAGTAGGTATACTGTTAAGTATCCTGATATGCCACATAACTCAATTAGATAATGAATAAGGACAAAATCACTATATGTACTTGGAATGCGAATGGCATTAACAACAAAAAACAAGAATTGGAAATGTTCCTAAACTTACGAAACATAGATGTCTGTCTCGTGTCAGAAACCCATCTAACAAAGGGGCACAATTTAGTAATTCGTGGATACAAAGTATATCATACAATGCACCCTGACAATCTACCAAAAGGAGGTAGTGCGGTCATAGTAAATGATCTTATTACCCATCATGAACATTGTAACATACAAAGTACAGAAATGCAACTCACAGCCGTACAAATAAGGTGCACAAAGCAAAATATCAACGTAGGAGCGCTGTACTGCCCGCCCAATCACGCTATTAAAAAACATATGTTCAAGAGCTTATTAATGAAATTAGGTGAAAGATTTATTCTTGGAGGTGACTACAATGCTAAACATCTAGAATGGGGCTCCAGGATGACCCTTACTCGAGGTAAAGAACTGAGAGAGGCGCTGAGAGAAACAGGTTGTTTATTTCTTTCAACAGGAAAACCAACATATTGGCCTGCAGATATAAACAAAACTCCTGATGTGTTAGACTTTTTTATAATGAAAAAAGTATCAACTAATTTCACATCTATAGAAGATAACTATGACCTCAATTCCGACCATTCTGCTGTCGTCCTAAAATTAAATACAACAATAGTGAAAAAATCTTGTAAACCATTTTTAACCAACTCATCTACAGATTGGTTAAGCTTCAAAAAGATTCTGCTAGAAAAAATTAACTTAAGAGTAACATTAGACAATGAGGAACAACTAGAAATTGCTACTGAAAAACTTATGCAAGCTGTCCAGTTTGCAGCTTGGAGTAGTACTAAGACAAAAAAATCAAAAAAAATCAGCCCTAGATATCCGGTGTATATCCTTAACATGGTAAAAGAGAAACGAAAAGCGAGAAGGAGGTGGCAACAAACGCGTGACCCATCCAGCAAAACGGATCTTAATAATAAAAGTCAGGAGCTAAAGAGAGAAATAAAGAAATTAAATGATAGATCTCTGAATTATTACCTACAAAATTTAACAGCTACTAAAGAAACAAATTATTCTTTATGGAAAGCTACGAGTAAAATGAAGAAGTCTATTGTGCATTCTGCACCACTGAGGAAAAATGATGGCTCATGGGCAAGAAGCGATAAAGAAAAAGCTGACACTTTTGCAGATCATCTCGCTGAAATTTTTAAGCCCAATGAAATGAACACTGTTATTGATCTAACTGAAATATATAACCATGAAGATATAAATATTCCCTTAATAAGTCGAAAAGAAGTAATTAAGGAAATAAAAAACCTAAAATTAAATAAAGCCCCAGGTTTTGATTTAATAACTTCAAATGTGCTAAAAAATATACCCAACAAAGTTCTCACACTCTTGGTATATATAATGAATGCCTGTATTAAGCTTAAACACGTACCTAGTATATGGAAAGTTGCCGAGATAATAATGATCCAAAAACCAGGAAAGCCTGCTATCGACACCAAATCCTACAGGCCGATATCTTTGCTTCCTACAATATCGAAGTTGTTTGAAAAGTTACTATTGAGAAGGATTCAACCCCTCATAGAAAACAGGAATATAATACCTAATCACCAATTTGGGTTTAGGCAAAAACACTCAACAATAGATCAAGTACATCGAATAACAGACATTATAGAAAGGGCACTGGAAAATAAACAAATTTGTTCTTCAGTATTTCTAGATGTAGCCCAAGCTTTTGATAAAGTTTGGCATGAAGGACTCATCAAAAAGCTAAGTTGTTTGCTCCCTAAAAATTATGTTCAATTATTTTCATCATATCTCTCAAATAGAGTTTTTCGAGTTAAAAATGAGAATGAATACTCCTCTCTAAGAGATATAAAAGCTGGAGTACCGCAAGGTAGTATACTGGGTCCAATTTTATATTTGTTATACACCTGTGATATACCCGATGTAGAAAATATAAAAATAGCAACCTTTGCAGATGACACAGCGTTGATGGCAGTTGGTTCTACTATAGAAGAAGCTACAAACAAACTGCAAAAAGCTAATGACGAAATTTCCAACTGGTGCAAAAAATGGAAAATTAAATTAAATGAAGCCAAATCTAGTCATGTAAACTTCACCTATAAAAACATAGTAACTCCTCTCTCAGTTAAAATTAATGATGTCGTGATTCCATACGAGAATAAAGCCAAATATCTTGGCATGACCTTGGATGCAAAACTGAAATGGAAAGAGCATGTAAAAATCAAAAAACAAGAACTCCAGTTCAAATATAGAGAAATATACTGGCTGATTGGGCGGAATTCTACGGTCTCGACCTATAACAAAGTTTTGATGTATAATCAAATATTGAAGCCAGTCTGGGCATACGGTATTCAAATATGGGGATGTGCTAAACAAATCCATATTCAAACTATCCAAACATTCCAAAATAAGGTACTGCGCAACATAGTCAATGCTCCATGGTATGTTCGCAATGCCGATATTCATCGAGATCTGAAGATCTCATCTATAAAAGACGAAATAATTAAATGCGCTGCACGGCATAAAACTCGTCTGATCCAACATGTCAATACCGAAGCTTCTAGCTTAATTGACAATCAAAACTTTGTGAAGCGACTAAAACGAACAAGACCACTTGAGTTAGGTTAAAACCTTTTATCTATTAAAACCCTATTGGATTTTGGTAGATCAAAGGTATCTATGTTTCTTTGAGTTAAATGTAAATTAATGGTTAGTCTATAAGACTAGTTTTAATGTTGCAATAATGATAGGAGTTTTTAGTGGGTTAAAGTCCCACAGTCCTTCAAACTGCCTTCCCCGGTAATAGGTAGTCCCTGAAGCCTCTTTCGATGATTTACTACTATCTGGAAAAAAAAAAAAAAAAAAAAAAAAAAAAAAAAAAAAAAAAAAATTTAATAGATTAAAGAAAATTTTTTTTTTAGAATGGAAAGAGTGAGTTTTTTATATAATTTATAATTTGAACGTCAAAATGTATATAATTATGTATTTATATTGTCACAAATCACAATGGTATCCAAAATGTAGCAAAAATTTTATTATATATTTAACAATGAAGTGATTATAAAAGCTTTAAACTGTAGTAAAACTTTATATACTGCATTTTGCAAGTCATCCATAATAATATTGTTGTGAGTTTATAGTTTTATCGTAATAGCTTCGAGCGCAGTATGGCCAAGGTATTGCTAAAAATTATAAAAATAAAAAAATAATTTAAACAAAGTACCACATAAAATATAATATACAGAAAATAATACTATATTACTTTTTTTTTTGTATATTTGATATTTCAAATGTAAAATTTACTTCTTACTACATACTAATTTTTAATCTGTAAATTTATATTTTACATCACTGTGCTATGTAAAAGACACATGCCAAATAATTTTAAATTATGTACCTACGTGTGAGTTAAAAAATTGAATAAAAAGTATTCAAAATAATGCAAATATCCTTTGATGTTACATTTACGCGATAAAATTAAGTGGCAGCTCTTAAATTTTTTAGCGTGAGGACATTGAATATATACAGTTTAACAACAGTATCTCAAGTAAACATATTCTCTTTTTTATATGGGGTTTTTTTTTTAATTTTATTTTTTCCAACAATGATTTATCAATTGTTAGAATCTTCGAATTTTCAGTAAGGAAAAAATTACTTTGTAGATTGAATACTTCACTTAACTTTTGCACAATCACATCTTAATAGCTTCTTTGTTAGGTTTTTGTTGAGAATTTCATTGACATTAAATATTCCGTTTTTACTTTGGTATCAAAGAAATTTTTTATTTCTTTTTTTTTTAATTTTCGATAGAATATATTTTTTTTTTTTTAATCTTCCTGTTGAATATTTGGTAAGTTATCCTTAAATCTTTTGTTTCAAGTGTCAGTTTAATGACTTTTCACTTTTTATGTCTCAATTAAGGAAAACTTCCCATCGTATTATCTAATTTTTCTAACGTGTATGTACTGAAATTTAAAAACAGATATATATTTGTATGTACATGAACATCCACTGACTAGATTATTTTTCTTAGAATATTAACAAAATAATTTTCAATTAGTTTTCCGTTTCATAATAATTTAAAATGAAATTTTAATTTCGTGCTACATCCATTTGGTTAAGGTGTAAATTATTATTATTTCAACTTCCAATTTGAATTAAATTTTTTTTGTATCTGTAAATAAATATTATTTATGTTATAGATTTATATTAATCAACCATCCCCAATTTAAATATTTTATTAAAATTTCGAACCAACTGAAATTATTACATATTTGAAAAGTTATGAAATTTGGTACTATGAGAAATTCACTGTTAGTGTGCTTATGATGACCATATTATTATGAATGTAACACATAAAAATAAAAAAAATTATAGATTTATTTCTTTATTTGACAAGGGTACGATTTGTATAGGTGTTTGTTCACCCAAATGGCATTATATCATAGAAACTTAATTTTAGATATATTACAGTAAAAATAAAAATATTAAAAATTCATATTTAATGCAATAAATATAAAACAACTGGGCTTATTAATTTGAAAATTAATTCTGAAGTGACACCATTAAACATTTTAAATAAATGTTTTTCAAAATTAATAAATGTCATTTCAACTTCGTAATTTATCTATTTAATTTTATTAAAACAGTTACCCAACTAAATAAAGTTATTTTTAGAGTCGTGAGATACTGGACAAAAAATCGATTAAATTTGGGATTTTTGTACGATTAACAGTTATGAATAAAAAAATATTGATAAGATTTTAGATTTAAGCCAATAGTCAAATAGATAGTTAAAAATATTGTTTATTAAATATTTCCGAGAAAGGAAGCGACAGCTAAATATATCGATATAAAACATAATATAGAACTTTATAAATTTAGATTTTATTTTAGAAAAGTTACATAATTTTTATATGAGTATTTCAAAAAATACTAAAGTGAAATATTGATACAACACGAGCCAAGATTTTCGAGCCAAGTCAAGACATTTTGAAATGTATATAAAGAACTCAGTAATATGATCGAACTCCATGTGCGTATTTACTTATATTTATCGGAAAAGATATAATTTGTATTCATTACCATGAAGACTCTTTAATATATCAAAATGCTAGTGGAGTTCATTTTATACGAATTTTAACGAATATGTATTATGAAGGAACCGGGAATATTTATCTAAATTTGTTGTAATACCAAAAACTTATTTTCGTATTTTGTAATTGTAGTTGTAGAAATTCTTAAATTATTTGAAACATCACAATTTATCAAAATATTTAAAAATTTCAAAATGTTGGTTATAGTTCCGTTATTTTTATAAATATTAACTTCATCATCTGAACCAATGTTAATGTACAAACACAGTTGCATGAATTAAGTATATTAAACCGTAATATTTAAATTTTTTACTATACATCATCATCACTATAGCATTTAAGATGTATCCATAGGGAAACAGGGTCTTGTTTCATACAATATTATTCAGTGGGTGAAATTAGTTGTGGATGTATTTTTTAACATCTTAGGTAGGTAGGTAGGTAGATAAAAAAGACCAATCCAGATGTTTCTAGAAAACCAATTAGCGCTTAATTGTGTATTTTGGATACTACGACTTGAGTAACCTCTTTGCTGTTGTTGGTTATTTTAAAGGATCACTCTTCCAAGGAACTCAGTACTAGAACCATCCTGTGCTTCAATATCTTAAGTATACATAATAAATCTATGGAAAACCCATAGTTCTTTGTAATTTGGATACTTTTTTAAATAATCAAATCAAACGTCATCAATTTGGAAATTCTTGAAACTTCAAATTCAAAATTGGAAATATTTTTTTAAGCCACAAGTAAAATGTATGTATTTTCCTTACAATCTTTCACATCAATTTTTTAATTTATCATTGATAAAACTTTATTTAGGTTAGATGAACACGGTTAAATTGTAGACAACATCATAATTTAATCATCTATAATAAATTCAAATGACAAGAAATTGTTACAGAGCAAATACAAATTGTTACACATGTTATAATTGCTGATAAGTGATAAATATAGGTAGGTAAATCTTTCGATTTTCCTTTGTTAGCATTAACATAACTAGAAAATGCAATTGGGGATAGAGAATGGGTAACTAAGCTCAAGGATTAGTTTGGGAGAAAATTTCAAAGTTTTTAAGTTGTTAAAAATCTCTAAAGTAGGAAACTTAAGGTACCTACTATAAGTAAATTTATGTACATAGTACATACATACATATATACATTTCGTATTCTATTAGAAATGTGGAAACTTATTCTTTTCTAGTTAATCAACATTGTATTTAATTTTTTTTTTTTTTTTTACACTGTACAGTAACTTAGGTAGAATCACCTTTTCGTGCTTAATTAAGTACGGTACTGCAATTTTACACTACATTCTACAATATTTCGAGTATTTATTTAACAAATTACTGGCTTATCAACTCATTAAATGTGAAAAACTACTGATATTGTCAGGAACTAAGCCTTCTTAAATAGAAAAGTTTCATTTTTATTTAATTTGTTACCAGATTATACTCTCAATTATTTTTTGCCATTTATTATATCCCAATGACAAAGGGTACTGGACCAGGTCGAAAAATCCATAAAGCATTTTTTTTTTTTTGCTTCATCGGGAATCGAACCTAACTGGGACCTTTAGGTTGAAAGGCAGCCGCTCTATCTACTGCGCCACCCAGCGTGTTAATTGATTATCTTATAATAAAACGTAACAATCCTGCTTCCAACGTAAACAACGTAAACCAAAATTTATTCTTCTCAGCTGCTTCAAAATCGTATCTGTGCTTAGTGTGTATGGATAATGAAAAGACTTGAAATTGTGACATATATATATATATATTCTAGAATTGATTTTTAAATTATGTATAGCTAAAATGATGTTTAATATGAATAATTGTATAGTTATATTTAGTTATAACATATTATATAGTTATATTTTATTCATTTCATATGAATAACTTGTTGTTATTGTAAATTTTGTATGAAGTCATGAATAGTATGAATAATAATTTTGGATTTCAATTTTTTTAAAGGTTTTTAATCAAAATAATTACCTTGTGAAGCTGTGTATTAGCTGTGGTAGATGGCGATCTAACGAACGACCAAAGTTCGCCAAATGTAATCGAAGTTCCTTCGAATATAATTTGCAATAATTTTATCGTACAATAAATTTTGACATTGGATTTTGACATTGAGTCTGAATGTGGATAATTTTTCTAACTATTCAAAAAAGCCAATATCAAAAAACTTTGCCCAAAAAATTTATCTTAGTACCAATTCCACTGATGATTGCGGTGAAAATGATGCAGTCAATTCCTGTAGAGTTTTTAAATGGCTGCTATCCAAATGGAATGCCTTCACATAAACTTAATTTGAAAGTTGGTAGTATAATAATACTACTGAGAAACCTAAATACCAAACGCGACCTCTTCAATGGGATTCGATTAGCTGCAAAAGCTCTAAAATTAAATTTAATATCGCGGAATTCCTTGGCATCAGCTATAGGTGAAACTGTATTTATTCCTAGAATATATTTAGGTACAACGACCACAGAACTGGCATTTATTCTTAGACGTCGACAATTCCCTGTTAAATTGGCATTTTCTATGACCATAAATAATTCGCAAAGTCAAACATTGGAAAAAGTTTATTTGCCTGAAACAGTATTTAGCTATTGGCAACTGAATGTTGCAATTTCCAGAGTACGCCGGTCTGGTGATATTCAAATAAAATTTACTGAAAGAAGGGAGCAAGGCAAATTAATTCGACATTCCAATAAACTATATAAAAAAATGTTATATACAAAGAGGTTAGAGGCTAATCATTAGAGAAAAAATGGTAAAATGCTGCCTTTGTCGGTGTCTCGCGTGAGTGTGTTGAGTAGGCCTATTGGGAAACCAAAAAAAAACGCACCTTTTTCTTTACCCCCTTTGGGGTGAGGAGAAAAGAAAATAAATTTTCAATAACAAAATTATTGTTGTTTAACTCAATTTGTTTTTGTAAGAAACATTTTTTTAATTTATCGAATTATTTCGACCTTTTTACCAAAACTGAAAAGATTTTTGCACCTGACTTAGCATTATACACCTAATATTTGATTACATTTCTTAGAATTCACTTTTTTTGTGCAGTTTCCCAAGAAGTTCTTTTTTGTCTAATTAGGACACCGTCTTTTAAATTACATGTGGGAACTACAATATTATTATGAACGAAACACCCTGTCCATTCATATTTATATTTATTTAATTTTAACAAAATAAAGTACAACTGGATTATCCCATAAATTTTCTGTTAGCCACATGACTTTTACAAAATTATGTTATTGTACAATGATGAAAACCTCATAAATTTGTAACATAATATTATTGCAATCATAAATTTTTCTTACCTTTACAACCTTTAAACTATACAAATTTTTGTATGGCTTTATTTAAAAGCTGAACAAGAATAATGGTCTGAGGTGTGGGACTTTTATATAATAATCACGTATTTTAAATTGAATTGAGGGTCAGCAAATGATGGTTTATATATATATATGGGACATCTAAAATAAAACATTATTAATTTAGGTTTCTAACTATATTTTTTTGTCATATACTAACCAACCAATGTTGATGTCAAATATGTAAACTTTTAACACATTAAATTTAAAAAAAGTAGCAATTACCATTCTAAGATGTGAATTTTTAAACACGTAAAAAGTTAAACTTTGCTGGAAAAATTTCTATAAATGTACATTCTTTTCCTAATTAATATCAAATATTTTTGTTTATTTAATTCAAAATAATGTTTTTTTAAATTTTATTTTTTTCTGTATACATTACGTTTCTTCTAAATTAATTATACAATAAATAAAAATGTGCCACGATACTTGTTTGCTTTATTTTTTGCATTTTCTTTTTAAATACTTTTATACCATAAACCTTTAATCTAAGTTTCCATGCTGAAATTCAATATGAATGAGGGGGCATAAAATTATTAAAACTATATAAATTGTAATGTATTAACTGGAAACATTTATTATAAATTGCATCATAATATAGAATTATAATCTCTATCGTAAATTTATTAATATTCATAAAAACAAAAACAAAAACAACATTTTTAAAAAATCTTCTAACCTAACAAGAATAATTTTTTTAATCTCTTTATATTTTTTTAATCTCTCTCTCTTCAATAGTGTTGTCATCTATCTATTAAAAAAATTCATCCTAAATATTTCACTTCAACACATTTAATGTATATACCACGTAAATATGAACAAAATATTGCAAAATCATTGTAAATTTTCAACTGTAAATAAAATGGTTATAAAACCTTTCAATTACAATTTTACAACACAATTATCCCATTATATTATAGCCATTGACAATTCTACCTAATTATCTTTAGTTGTTTAGTTTAGTACATAACTAATATTTTGAAAATAATTTTCATTTGTTGTAATAAATTTTTGGATATCCCAAATTTTTGTAGGCGCCACATGACACAAGATATGAAACAGAGCACATTGATATTAATTCATAAAAGTCTATTGATACAAATAATAGCAGCCGACTATGATATTGTAAATAGAAAATCGCGTTTCTATTTTTTGTTTTACTGCCTTACTATACATTTAAAAAAATATTGTTATTATAACTAACATCCTTTTTGGAATTATCTTTGCTGTTTTAACATTTTACTCGCTTTCATAATATGCATATATAAGATTGTATATAATATACGGTATAATTTGTTTCAAACTGTAAACCACACATTGATCTGTTATATAGGTATACATTTTGTAATTTTGAATATTATATACATTTGGATGGTTGCATATGAATGTGTGAGAAACAATAAGGACGAAAGAACAAATGGAGCAATTTGTATAATTGCTGGAAACAAAAGTCAATTGACTTTTAAATAATGTGAACATCTAAACTAAAGGATATTTTATGTAAGAATCATATGTATATAAATAATCATGAATGTACATACATACATATATGTGTATATAGTATGTAAATTTTAAAAATTATATTTATTTAAACAATTTAGGTACCTGGTATATTTTTGTTTTGATATTATTTATTTATTTAGGAATTTTTTGTTTTTTTATTATTTTGTAAAATTTATTTTGAACGTTGTTTAAAAAGATTTTTCTTTTCAATTTTTATATACATACGTATCATGCCTGCACAAATAGTTTATAAAAAGTCGTGCTCTAAACAAAGTTTTTATAATTTTCAAACATTTTTTATTTTATTTAATTTAGGTACTAAAATGATTAGTCCTAAGATTTTTTCTCAAATTATTACTCTTATGTTGGTCACATATGTAGGAATTTCCTAAGAAATATCCATTTTTACATATTTGGATTTTGAATGAGTCAATAATAATTTCCATTGATGTTATAATGGCCATATTAAGTAAACATAATAAAAATGAGAATACTAATAAGCATATGTTTTCAATATTAGATAAATAATACAAGTATGACACAATAATGTGAGGGAATTAAAATTCTATGGTTCACAACACATGATATTAGTATGAAAAAAAAAATCATATTTGTGGGGTTTTGTAACTTGAGAGACCTTAAATATCAATATAAAATTATACAGAAAATTCGTAATCAGTATTCTATATTGACTCTTGGAAGATCTGAGATGGTATAATTGTTCTCTTCAGATCAAAATATTTTTTCTGGAATTTAAATTATTTTCGAACATATTTACATAGAACAGTCATGGTATAAAAAGTTAATAATAAAATAATATATTTTAAAGTAAATGAATTTACAGTACTGAAAAAATTCTAGCTTTGGTGAATTTGTATTTATATAAGAAAAATAATAATAAAATAGTCTTGAGACTTAATTTAAATAACCGTTAGAAAAAGAAGAGATATTAAAATGAAAGAATGAAATTTTAAAAGAATTCTCATATAGTTTAACCTCCTCGAGTTAAAGTACTTTAAAATACGAATTTTTAAATTTTTCCTAGCTTATTTTTTTAATTATTCTTTCGCTGGGTCTGTAGGTCAATAGGTTGGTACATCCAAAGAAAGAAATTCAAATTTTTAGTTGCTTCCTGCTTGTTATATTCGTTGTCTTTTGAAGTCGGTAATTTTAAATCCCAGTGGGTGTGCTTCGCATTTAAATCTCTTTCGGATGGTAAGATTGTTTCCAATTTTAAAGTGATTTATAAAGCCGACTCTAGTCTTTACTGTTGACCTAATACTGTAACTGTTGTAACTTGCATAGTTACATTTTTTATTTTCTGATCTTCATGTTATTGGATATTGCTTTTCATTCCTACTGCTATGTCTCCTCTCACTCTATCAACTGCATGCGGAGTATGATAAAAATGTAATAATTTTAATATGAGACTTATTTTGTGAAGTGTGTAAATTGGACAGATATGTATCTATGTTTTGATGTGTCAGAAATATTTCGAGTTCTGAATAATGTTGGTGAAGCCCATTTAACTAATAACTTTAACAGTGTAGTTCGTTTTTTATAGTAATTGCAGCGATTTTTGCTATCGGTAGTTACATACTTACTTAGGTGGCCAAGTTATCCATTTCTGTGTGTCACGGGTGGCTTCTCTCCAATTGACGATACCAAATTTATCGCTAATATGCGACCATAAAAATGGAGTCAGTTCAAAAATAGTTTCTTCTATTTGTATTGTGAAATCAACACAACCCTTCCCACGTTTTAAATCTGCTTAGCTACACAACAAAACTTAATCTTAGACATACCTCCCATGTCCTCGCGTAGACAAACACTTTCATCATGTTTTACTTTTGACATTCTGAAAAATAGTATTGCTATCTAATCTCTTAATAACAAGTTTAGATTTAATGATAGAGTTAGACTAACAAGAAAAAACAAATTTTTAATGCATTATAAACACAGTACTGAGTACGGCAGAAATGAATCGATAAACAGATGTTGCAAATCAGTCATCTCTATTCCTCATCCATTTCCAGAAGTATCTATAACACTAAACATTTTCCATAAACAGTTTGCCAAATTACTGACCTGAGACAATTATTTCTAACCAATTGATAAATTTACTTTTTGCAAATGATAATACAATCATTTTCGTATTAATTTACACAACAAGTCATTGTTAATACACGAAAATATTCATAATGGTGCTCATAATATTTTTGATTAAATCGTCAAGTTTTACTTTTTTAACAATACTGTTTATTGTTTACATTATGTCCTTATGAATTATAAAATTTCTTAAGAACTTAAATTCTATATAGTAATCCAATTTTTATATTGTTTAACCTTTTTACATGTACATTATTAGCGATACATGTAGTCATATTTCATGTATTTTTTTAACATGTAAATTAGTGTAGATTATTTAGTATAAGATCGGATTCTCTGTAAAATTTTGTACATAAATGTGAATATTTGGGTAAATGAATGAATCGAATTGAGTACCTTGTTTTGGTATTTGAAATAAATAAATAAAAGCTCGTCAGATAATGTTTAAACAAATTTTTCTTGGTGTGCTATCTCTCTGCAAGTCTCTGCAAGGTAAGGGTTAGCATATCCTTGACTGTGCAATCGGTTTAATCGCTAAATCCGCAAAAAAAAAAAAATCTACAAAAAGCGATGATTGTTATTGATTTACGTATTTCACATTATTATGTACGGCACTTTATGCAAAATTCTGTGTTAGGAGAGATTTTAGAGTTGGATTCAAAATCAAAATTCTACTCCTTTTACAGAATATTTATATAAATTATTTTTATGCATAGCCGCTGTTGGATACAGCGAAGATATCTCCTTTTTCGAAGATTAATCTGCCACAATTTTATGGATTTTGAATTTAAGGATTTTTTTTTGTGGATTTCGGTTTATGGATTTCGGGTTGTGGATTTGCTCACATCTGACCCTGTGCTATCATCTTCTCTTCGTGAGTTCTTCACAATTTTTTTTTATACTTTTGACAGTAACTTAGGTAGAATCACCTTTTCGTGCTTAATCAAGTACGGTACTGCAAGTTAATATTAAAATTTCTACAATATTTCGAGTATTTGTTTATCAGATTACTGGCTTGCAACTCATTAATAGTGAAAAACAACTGCTATTGTTAGGAACGAAGCCTTCTTCAATAGAATAGTTTCATTTTGTTTATTTTGTTACCAGATTGTAGTCTCAATTATTTTTTGTCATTTATTTTATCCCAATGACAAAGAGTTTTGGACCAGGTCCAAAAACCAATAAAGCATTTTTTTGCTGGAATCGAACCTGGGACCTTTCGGTTAAAAGGCAGGCGCTCTACCCACTTTGCCACGCAGCGTGTTATACGATTTATCATACGATTTGTCATTTACATCGATTTATCATGTTTTTTTTTTGTTGCTCAGACAGTAACATAGGTACCTTTTGGTGCAATAAGTACGGCACTGCAATTTTCATTGCATAGTGCTTATCTAATATTTTCTCAGTATTTATTTTTCAAGTTTCTGGAATATCAACTGGTAAATCATTAAATGTGGAAAAATACTACTACTACGGGAACTAACTCTTTTTAAATAGCCTAGATTAATTTTATTTTATTTGCTACCAAATTGTTCTCAATTATTTTTTACCATTTATTTTATGCAAGGTGGAAGCTAGACCAGGTCGAAATATTACGCCAAACAGCGGTTTTTATTCAATATTATATTACAATTAGACATCCACTGTAACTTGTCGATTATTCCCTACGACCATTTTATTACATTTGACGTTTTGTTCTGTTTCTATAGTCTTTTGTGAGATGCTTCAGACCACACTTGACGCAAGCACTTTCTATATTACAATGACTTGCAATCTCTTGTATGCTGTGGGATTAAATTTTTGTTTTTGTTAATGGCTCCATTTTAACGACTATTTCCATTATTGTTTTAACAGCAAACAATATTTTTTTCATTTTTTTCATTATGGTAATCCTCTTGATATAGTTGCCACCGTTCTTTTCGATTTTATCTCAATAATTATATTATTGAGCTCAAATATCGGAAAACCTTTATATGTCTTAAACTTTAATCAGAAGTTCATGATGTCAACGAACTCCAGTTGAAATTCTCTATTATTAAATAATCTCTCAGTTGTGGCACAAAATTGTTGATTTTTTAGTCACTTTGGTCATTTATTATGTTCTTTATCTGAAAATAACTTGATGAACTTTAATATGGTAGTGCAGAGCCAGAAGGGCCAGGTAATTTACCAACAAAATTTTTATCTCCGCCTAACTAACCGATTTATCGCACCCGTCGAAAACACACCATTCTTTCTGAGCGATAATCTAGGTATAAGCTTGTGTGACGAGTTTTCAAGCCTCGCGAACATTTTTTGCTACGATAGAAAACAAAACTATATCAAATGTTACTTAAGTGAATTAGTAAATTTTTAAAAAACTGGTCTCAAAAGCAATACTAAACCACCTTAACAAGTTCAGTATGAATTTCCCTAACCATCTGTCCAAAACAACGCCGTATAACAAACATGCGTTGGTTGAAATTCTAATTGTTAAGTAAACAAAAAAGAAAAATCTATTATTGATGTTAGTAACACAGTTGGCTTCGTTTTTCAAAATTGTAAAATTTGGGATAAAGTCAAATCTTTGGGATAAGTACCCTAAATGCTCCTGGAGAGATTTGGCATACATTTTGGCACACAGAGATTTGGCATACACAACTACATACAATAGTTTTTTCTTTAGAATTCTCATTATATATCTACTAATTTAAATGTGGAAAACTAAACATATTGTAGAATAGTTTCGTCTTCACAATAACATAGTTCCATTTTATTTTTAGTGCTAAACAAAGCTGTAACTATTTTTCATCATTTAATTTATTCTAATGACAAAGTGATTTCGCCTTGCTTTTATTTTATATTTTTTTTGTAATTTATAATTCAAAAATTAAACTACTTATATTTATGACTATAGATTAATGGAAATTTGATGAATTTTTAAGAGAAAATGGAAACATTAAAGAAAAACATTTTTAATCAATTTAAATTTTTTATCATAAATTCTAATATCTGAATTTAACTTAATATTATCACTTTGAGATGTATGGATTTTATACAACATCTGGGGATCAGGATATAAATTTTTTTTGTATAAAATTTTTTTTTAGTATGCAATGTAGGTTATAAAGTTATCTCTTTACCATATTATTTCGACAAAAAATATAATTTTACTTGTAAAAAAATGGATTACTTTGTTTCGTCGTTGATTTTTATTTTTCATGTGTAATAAAAGTCTATAGCTATTTTAAACCATTTTCAAGATAAATTGTTATTTAAATTAATATATTATATTCTATCCAAAAACTACAGTTTAATGATTCGAAAGAGACAAGAATTTTAACATAAAAATTTTTTTTTAAATCAAATTAAATCCTTTATAAATTTAAGACTATATATTTTATTCAAAAATTAATATTTGAAAAATATATATTTTTTTTTTTTATTAATTTAATAAATTTAACATATAATAATTCTATTCTTACTTACAAACTAAATATATGAATAAAAAAATAAAATAGATGTGTATATTATAGTTAATATATAATATTAACTAAGAATAACTGGTGTCAATAAATTTATTTAATAAGTAAGAAATAATTTTATAGTTTTCTTAATAATGCGTTTACGACCTTAGCACATAATAGCTGTCTGGTCTTATTATTTGTAAAAATTTTTTTTATTTTTTTTTTCGACTAACGTTTTCTTATTAAAAGTATATACGTATTAATTTTGGATTGCATATTATAATTAATAACTATTTCTTTGATTTAATTAAGCAATAAAATAATAAAATTATATACTTTTTTTCTTTTTAAATTAGCAAAATTGCAAAATTTCTTATTCTTTTTTTTTAATTCATATTCAATTAATTATTCAAACCTTTTATTTTTCATATTTTAATCTCATGATAGAACTTCGATTTTGGAAAATACTCTATAATTAATTTTTTAAACTTCGCTTTACTGTCAACTTCTTTTAAATTACTGGGTAACTCATTGAATTTTTTGAGGCAGTTGTATAAACAATTATTTCTTTTCTTATTAGTTTTCAATAGAGATAGATAGAAATTCGCTGTATTTCTAGTATTATGGGTATGAATACCTATCATCCTATTCAGTATGAAATTGTGCTTTATTAAATTGTTTGTAATTTTATAAGATAAGGATACACGTTTCACACTCACAAATTGTTGAAAAGCTTAAGTATTTTTCTGAATACAACTTTGTAGGAAATAGTATTGGAAATTTATGTATAACCTTTATTAAATTTTATACCAGGATGTCTAGTTTTTTAAGCATAAAATTTGGAGCATTATTCCAGATGGGATTAAGGTATATTATATTGAACAAAATGTAGGATGAATAAATTGAAAACATAGCGGGTTTAGATAGATAATCACAAAGTCGTTTTAAAATAAAAATGTATGGACTAGTTTTCTTAACTAAGTAATCAATATGATCAAACCATTTCAATTTATTGTCTATGATCAGCCCCAGGTAATTAAATGATTTTACAGATTCAATAGTATGATTGCTATAAGAAACTGAAGGGTTAGAGAAATGTTTGTTATCAAAGAATAATACCCTAGTTTTACGAAGATTTAGTAGTAAACCATGATACTTCAAAAAGTCTTCTATCATTTGTAGGTCTTGAACTATTGAGTGTACTAGCTTCCTTTCACTTTGTTCGGCATATTTTAGAACTGCATCATCTGCATAAGGTTGGAGAGAACTTTTTAAGTTTAGTTGATCAATGTCATTTATATAGAATTTAAAGAAGTCTGGATCCAATATTGATACCTGCGATACGCCATTTTTTATATACAGCGGCTGACTTTTTATAGAATTTATACGTACTATTTGCTGCCTAAACGATAAGTAGAACCTAAAAAATTTTAAATTATTTTGATTGAAATTTAGTTTAGATAGTTTTAAAAGCAAGATATCGTGATCAACACAATTGAATGCTTTCTGAATGTCTAAAAAAACGCAAGCCACATATTTTTGGTTGTCTATACCTTTTGAAATAAAATCGGTAATACTAAGGCATGTAGCAGTTATATTCGAGTGCTTTTCAAAACCAAACTGTTCTTTAGCGAGTATTGGATTTTTATACAGAAATATTTGCAATCGATTTCTGATGAGAATTTCAAATATCTTGAGAAAAGTTGGTAAAACTGAAATAGGTCGATAATTGGGACAATTACCTGTTCTTCCACCTTTAAATATTGGAGTGAGTGACTACCGCTGTTTTTAAAAATTGCAGAAAAGTTGAAGTATGGAAAGAATTGGAATCAATTTATCTGAAATTCTTTTAATAAATTTTGCTGATATACCATCAACACCAGTCGCTGCATTAGGTTTTAATTGTTTTATAACTTCTTTAATTTCACGATAGTCAGTGTCATATTTTTGATCTATATGACACTGTATAGGCGACTGTATGTTATACAAGAACCTGTTAAAGTACTCTATGTTAATTTGATTCTTGTTAATTTCTAATTCTGTAGTAATATTAATAAAATAGTTGTTTACTATTTCTGCGATGTCGTGATCGATATCTATTGTTTTATTGTTATATTCCAAAATTTTAATTTGTGAATTAGAATTTATATCATTAGTATTAAAAATAATTTTTTTATATATATTCCAAAGATTTTTACTATTATTTGGGTTTTGCGTAATTTCATTCGAATAAAAATTTAAGCAAAACTTTTTTGATTAAATATTTTACTTCTTTTTTGCTTTTATCATAAAGTACTGCAACATGAGAGTCGTTTGGATACTTCCTTTTGAACCTAAGATAAGAATCTCTTACTTTAATTTTATGTAAGATATCAAAATTCATCCAGGAATTCTTTCTCTTGCTGTTGGATAACGGAATATTTTTGGTGTTATTGCAAATAACTGACCTAAGGTCTGACACGATATCATCAAAGTTGGTGTAAGAGTTTAAATTAGACCATAAACTGTTATTAGATATATTTTCTTTCATAATCCCAAATTGCTTTAAATTTAATTAGTTCGTTTTTATTTGGTTTCAAATTAAAGCTTATCAAGAACAGTTGATGATCGGGCAGAATTGTGTCCATTTTATAAAAAAATAGCTATAATAGTTATAATAGCTAATAGAGGTCCTACCTTTGCGTGTTGCAAGTCTCTCAGATATTTTGTTATAGATAAGATATCCATTACTAAGTAAATTACTCATATAGATCTTGACATCCTGGTTATTTTGGTTCAATAAATTAATATTGAAGTAGAGAATTAATGTATTATGAAATCTAATAGTTAATTCATAAATTTTTTGTATAAATTCTGTAACATTAGTTTCATGTGATCTATATACACCCATTATATTGATATTTTCTTTTAGTAATTTAACTATTAGAATATTGGATTTACCCAGCTTTTCTTCATAAATTGCAGTGCTACATATATCATTGTGTATATAAATAGCAGCTCCACAAAATCGAATCAAATCACATGAATCAAAGCGATTTGAAAAGTAACTACAATATCCAGGAATATTAAAAAATTTATTTTCGGTCTTCTCGGATATTCAAAAGTTGTTCTAAATCATATAATTTGTTGTTTATACTTTATGTACAAAAGCCCATTAAAATCTGAAAATAATTCCAAAAACAAAAAACGAAAATGTATAAAACAAAGCCACCAGAAGAGAAAAATTTAGTAATAAATAATTAAAAGAAAAAAGGGAAATTGAAAAAAAAAATTAAGTATGGGCAATTAAGTGCGCTAAACTCTTCCGTAAATATTTCATTTCACATATATAAGTATTCACATGTATAAGTACAAACATAAATAAGTAAAATATAGATAATAATTAAACGTGATAATCCTTCTCAAACATCAAAACACAAATATAAAAATAAATTGTTTTTGTTTTTTTCATATTTTTTTTATTACGGAAATCCTGTGTAAATTGTATTTTACAATAAGATGCATAGAAAGATTAAGTAAAAACCTATCTCGTGCCAAACAAATAATAGTTTTAATGACCACTCATCAGGATTCTTGATTCACAGGTATAACTAAAAAAATCGTAAATGCATATATGTTTATTAATTTTATGATCATAATACATATGTGAAAAAAATCATTATTGCGGAATGCTGTTTAAAAACACAACAAAAAAAAAAGAAAATTTTTATGGGAAATATCCAAAAAGGACACTCAAACAAACATAAATAGAAAATAAAATTAATTTAATAAATTTTACCTAAAAAGTAAAATTTTGAATCAGGGATTCCTATTTCAACTGGTTTATCCTAATTTATTGCATATGTGACGTTTATTTATATATTTGACTAAAATTCTTGCAAAGGGATTCCCACAACAATTTTTTGGTATAACCTTATATATCATCATTCATATAAATAGCAGAGTTTCATCTCTTTTATTTCAATTTAAATCAAACTACCAAAGAAGAAGCAACACTATTGAATATTTAGAAATTAAAAGAAAAAATGAATAAATTTATATTATTAATTTTAATGAGTCTTTTAAGCTCATCAACATCTTTTATTTATAGAGATGATATTTTAAGGTAATTAAATGTGTGATGTTCTATAATTAATTTTCTACACTACCTTATAATTAAATTTAAATTTTTAATAAAAAAAAAAAATTATTTTTTATTTCAGGAGTAGCAGACAAGCAAATTTTCGCACTCAATTGGAAAATAGTGATACCAGTTCAAATAATAAATTATATTCAAAAAATGTTTTAAGTATAGCACATCAATTATTAACATTATCAACAAAATCAAATTCAAATATTAAATATCAAATATTTTCACCAATTGGCATAGCTAATATTTTATCATTATTAGCACTTGGATCAAAAGGGATTACACAATATGAATTGATTGATGTTTTAGAATTTAATAAAATTCCAGATTATTATTTAAATCCATTAAGAGTTCATGAAAATTTTGGTTTTTTAATTGAAAATTTAATTGATAATACACCAATACCATCAATACCTATAATTGAAAAACAACAGTATCCATTTGAATTATTTTTTAATAAAACAAAACGTTCATTACAAATCAAAGCACAGTCAGCATCAATACCAAATCATTATAGAAATTTAAATAAATTTCATATATTTAGAAGATCTACTACACCTATAAATATTCGTCCTCTAACTAAAGAACTCAATTTCAAATTTGATAAAATTCGAAAAATAAATAAAATGTTATCATATCCAGATAATCAAAGTGATGAATTAAATGATCATATAATTGATATTGCGAACGGAATATTTATACAAAGAGGTTTTAAATTAAAAACTGACTATGAAAATGCTATTAAACGTATTTATCAACGTAGCTCTGACATAATTATGTTAGATTTTAAAAATAATTGTGAATTTGCCCAACAATATATAAATGAATGGGGAAAACGTAAAACAAATGGTAAAATACAGAATTTAATTGGTGATGGTATTGAATCGACAACAAATATGATAATTACAAGCGCATTATATTTTCGTTCATTATGGAAAACTTCTTTCATTAAAAGTTTAACAACAAAAAGAAAGTTTTATCCAAATGGTAAAGATAATCAATTCATTTTTGTTGATATGATGATCAATGGAGGTGAATTTCTTTATTATGATGCACCTGAATACGGTGAGTTTTTTTTTGTTTCTAATAAATTTTTTTCATTTATAAAATGCTAATTTTGAGTTTTTTAAAATTTTAACATTTTATTTTTTATTATTTTAAAAATCTTTAAGAGTTTAAAATTTTTAATTTTTCAATTTTATGCAAAATCTTTTTGAACATAAACAGAGCTAAAACAATTTTTTTTTCCATTTTAGAATGTCGTTTTCTAGGATTACCATTTAAAGACAATCTATCAACTATGTATTTTATATTGCCATATAATTCAAATAAAAAAAAACTAGAAAAACTTCTAGAAATATTGACTCCAGATCGGTTAGAGGAAATCATTTCAAAACAAATGAAAATAAAAACAATTTTATTGAATTTACCAAGAATGCATTTAGAAACTTCCTTAAATTTGAGGAAACTTTTGTCACAAATGGGAATAAAATCACTTTTCAATAGTAAAGAAAGTGATTTAAGTGGAATAATATCATCAAAAAATCAATTTACACCAATTCATTCATCATATATTGTGCCAGAAATGTTAATACAAAAAAAAGATTCAATAATTAAATATCGTAAATCAAAAACATTAAGCTCTAATCAACCAATTCTGTTTGAATCTGATTTAATTCCCAACAACAACAATGAACTTAGTGCTGATAGAAGAATTATAAGAAATGTAGAGAATACAAATAA
This sequence comes from Argyra leucocephala, assembly GCA_963942445.1. Taxonomy (NCBI): domain Eukaryota; kingdom Metazoa; phylum Arthropoda; class Insecta; order Diptera; family Dolichopodidae; genus Argyra; species Argyra leucocephala. Next base: position 77,250,989 of record OZ012680.1, on the reverse strand, counting down.
TGCTAGAAAAATAAAAAAAAATCTTAGTAATAAGTCAAAATATAATTGGATACAAAATCAAAAAATAAAAAGGAATATTGGTAGAATGATGACAACCAATGATGATTATCGTGATGGTATCAAACTAAGTGATTATAAAACAGAAGATAATAATAATAAATTATTTGTTGATGATATTGTACATAAAATTAATTTAAGTATTAATGAAGAAGGAGTTGAAGGTGCTGCAACAACTATATCTTATTTGCCACGCAATGATTTCGAAGAAGATTTTAATATTGATGGACCATTTTTATTTTTAATTAGGCATGAAAAAACTAAAATACCAATTTTTTATGGTGCAGTTTATGATCCTAGTGTTTAATTTTTATTTTTACATAAATTATTATATGTATATGCATATATTTATTATAAATATTTTTTATTTTTATAAATTAATTAACAAATTATAATAATTAAATATTTTTACTATCCTCGCAAAGTTCTAATTTAAAAAACAAAGGACTCAACGGATATTTTATAAAGCTTTAATTAATGTATTTTTGTTTTTATACGTAATGGTTGTGATTTTTTTTTATTAATGTTTACTTTAATAATAACGTTTTAAATTATTTATAATTTATAAGTTTTGGTGTTTTCAATTTTTAAATAAATTTCTGAAAATTTAAAAATATTTTTGTTTTGTTCCATATTTATTTCCAATTGCTGCTTGTTGAATATTAATTTAAGTCCTCATTTTGTTATCTAATTTTAATTTTCCCTACATTTATTATATTAGATTTACAGTTAGTTCAAGCTTCTAGGTCATTACAGAAATAATATATACTCATAAACTAAGTTTATATTATTTTTAGTCATGATAAGAGCTATAAGAGCCTAAATAAAATGTAACGGGAATGAAAAAATGAGAAAGAAATCATACTTAAGTAAAGGTCATACAGTAAAAAGGTATAAAAGATTTCGTTTCGTATTATAGCGATAAGTAATTTATGAGTCGTAAGCCTTATCATGAATAGCTTTATTAGCTGTATACCAATATGACCTGTGATAACTGATTTAATGTGACAATGACGACAGCTTTAAATAACATATGTTCTTATTCTAGTTTCTTATATCCTGATATAAATCTAAACTGTTAACTTGGAATAGTAATTGAATTTTAAATCTGAAAATTAATACTGATTAATAATTCTTAACGACAACACCTAAAACTACAGTTAAGTGTCCAAAAATTATAGATTGTAACATTTAATAATTGATCATGCAATTTACCTGGAAACCGGCCTACATTTATCTTCCGAGGTAAAATTGATCTCACCCTCGCAAATCTGACTTCTTATGCCAATTTCAAACCTTTACTTTTTTATTGTACATTTTAATTAGTACACATTATTAATTTATTGTTTTCAGTTATACCTGAAATATTCTCAAATATTCTCATGAAATACTTAATTATTTATTTATCACAGAAGAGCTCAATTACAACCGTACAAAGAATATTTCCAATATTTGTTTTTTTGGTCTTACATAATTTTTAGGTTTTTTAATCTAATCTACTAATTAAATTTTTTTTTTAATATCTCTGATTATACCTTCATATTTATACTAATTTCCAAATTCCATTAATTATATTAGCCTAAGATTAACCCTATACCTATGGTATATCTAAAAAAATATTTTTTAACTAATGTTAGAATATATTTATTCAGCATGAACATTTTATAAATAATTAAAAATATAAAATAAAATGTTTTTTTCTTGTATTTTTCCCTGGACAATATTTTCCAGTAATAACATAATATTTAAGCCTTTAGACTAAGTAGAATAAGTTTGGGTGAGAGAGCTACTTGTATGTTAGCTATGAGTACTTTAAGATAACTAATGTAAAGAAAATTAGTTTGTTTTGTTTTGTTTGGAATTGTAAATTATAAATAGAAACAAAATAAATAATGATTTATTTATAATAATTCGTCTATTAAATACTTTATCTAACATAATTATTTTCTTTTTTTAGCGCTTCATTGATTTCAGTATACGTTTTGTATACATTGTAAATACTATTTCTACCGTTATGTAATATTTGTTGACTAAATTTTAATATTGCTCGCACTCCTGGTATTATTATTCTGTATGTCGGTGTTGATCTCCTATTAAGTGTTACTGTTTTTTAAGCATCATATATACATATATGTAATTAATTTATATTTAATATCAATACTTTGAAGTTTTGGGTAGTAATTTTGGGTAGTTTTATAATATTCTTTCTGTTTGGATTTGTATTTTTTGTATTAGATCCATATTTGTGTAATGTAAAAGATTTTATTGTTGAACATACTGAAAATAGCAACCTTTTGAGGTTAAATTGAACTCTTTTTCTTATAGCCAATAAAGTCCATCAAATTTTCTCCGTTTTATTATCTTTTATCCAGCTGTTTTTACTCCAATTTAGGTTATCATCCAATATTACACCTAAGTTTACATGCAGGATGTCGCAGTTCGTAGATCACCTACCTTTCAATCGAAAGGTCCCAGGTTCATTTTCAGAAGAAATAGAAACAAAATTCTTTATGGCTCTTTCGACCTGATTCAGTACCAACACTTTGTCATTAGGATAAAGTAAATGACAAAAAATAATTGAGAGTATAATCTGCTAACAAATTAAATAACATTGAACTTTATGGAATAAAAGTCGAGTTTCCTTTCACTAATCATTTGTATTTATTTTGCAAATATCGATATCGAAGGCGTTTGGAAAAGAAAGGAACTGAGATGGTTCAAAATAATTATCTGTCTGATACAGTGTAGTACTCGGAGTTTAAAAAATATTAAAAGTGCCATAAGGCTTAAAAATTATGGAGAAAATATAGGTAGATCTCCGGGGACAACTGTATTTTTACAAACATAAGGAATGACTTCCAAAGTATTCACTTCAACAGTGAAGAATATTCAAAAATGGTACCATATGTGGATTTGCATTTTGCTCTTTAAAGGAACAGACAGATTATTGCATTAGTTTGGGAAAAAAAATCAGTTCACAATGGAAACAAATAATAATCTTAACTTTTTGGATATTTCTGTAAGTCGAATAGAGGAAAAAACTTTATTTTAAAATTTAAAGAAAAGACACATATTCTGACGTGTTCATTCCAGCTCACTCTAACAATCCCAACCAGTACTAAAATATTCGCTTTCCATAGCTACATTCATAGGTTGTTCAAAAAATAATTTTTTTAGGATAAAGTATCTTCTTTCATCAGTGCTTTGCGACTAATTAAGTTCTTCCGAAATATCGATATTTGCAAAATAAATACAAATGATTAGTGAAAGGAAACTCGACTTTTATTCCATAAAGTTCAATGTTATTTAATTTGTTAACAGATTATACTCTCAATTATTTTTTGTCATTTACTTTATCCTAAAAAAATTATTTTTTGAACAACCTATGAATGTAGCTATGGAAAGCGAATATTTTAGTACTGGTTGGGATTGTTAGAGTGAGCTGGAATGAACACGTCAGAATATGTGTCTTTTCTTTAAATTTTAAAATAAAGTTTTTTCCTCTATTCGACTTACAGAAATATCCAAAAAGTTAAGATTATTATTTGTTTCCATTGTGAACTGATTTTTTTTCCCAAACTAATGCAATAATCTGTCTGTTCCTTTAAAGAGCAAAATGCAAATCCACATATGGTACCATTTTTGAATATTCTTCACTGTTGAAGTGAATACTTTGGAAGTCATTCCTTATGTTTGTAAAAATACAGTTGTCCCCGGAGATCTACCTATATTTTCTCCATAATTTTTAAGCCTTATGGCACTTTTAATATTTTTTAAACTCCGAGTACTACACTGTATCAGACAGATAATTATTTTGAACCATCTCAGTTCCTTTCTTTTCCAAACGCCTTAGTTCGAAGAATTCTTTGATGTATTCCTGATAATAAATTGAACAGAGCCAGCCAGAGTATTGTTTGGTAGATATTCTCGGCATAAAAATCTTGTTAACTGATGATCAGTTATTACTGATTCTATTATTTTCGTAGTGCTTCACTTATGAATATGGAGATCTTTGAACTTTAACTAGAGAGTTTCGGTTTGTTTCTTTATGTATGACCGTGCTCCAGACGACGATACCATACTACAACAGATCTGATCATAATAGCGGACCTCCTTTTACCGATTGCATATTTGCAAGAGCAAAGAAAGCTCAATCCCTCTTAAGTTATATTTAGTTTCCAACTTAATTTCTTATATTAAATAAGACCCAAGTATTTTGCTGTTATCTAACATAATTAATAATAATGGAAATATTCCCGATTATTTATATTTAAACGTATTCCATTTTATTTATTAATTTATAGATTGCCTCAACAAATAGAAAATTATATATAACTATTATTAGTATGCTAACTGTTTAGAAAATGACAAGGTATTTTACAATATAATCACTTTACCTTAATTAATTAAAAAAATAATAAACTCTGTGGAAGCATTTAAATATTTAAGGTCCTGTCCTAAAAAAAATTACCCATTTCTTTTTAAATGCTATTACCTTTCAATTTTTCAATAACGAATTAACAGTTACTTCATATTATCTTCTTGTTATCAATAATCTTTAAACTGTTTTTTTTTTCACCTTCAACCTATTTTTAAATATTTATTTAAGATAGTATACGTAAATTCGAAGTTTTTCTTTAGAACGAGAACAGGACGTACGTACACTAATTTAAAGAAAAAAATGTAAAAAAAAAAATTAATTTCACTAATTCTAAAAGTATTAGAGGAATTATCCAAAATATTTCAACAAAAAAGCCGCTCTTTTGTAAAGCCCTCATCAACTTCTTAACAAAAAAAAAAAAATACATTGTGTAGGTATAAAAATAATAATAAGTAAAAGAAAAGCGGAAGAAGCGTTTAACCTTTTTAGCTTAATTTTTTTTTCTTATTTCGTTCACCAACTGAATTTCTTTTCATATCTCATTACACCAACAAGGATTGTTGAGGAACTCAAGTATATATTTTTTTTTATACTCGTATATAAACTTATACTTATATACAGATTTTTGCATATTATAGCAACATGTAAATATGTATGTATATAATTGAACATTTTATTAATATAAGAGAAGATTATATACGAATTTTAATTGTCTGGCTGTATGTCTACATAGATTTTTATATTCTGATCCACTAATTTTTATTTTTACCATTAGATCAATGAGTAGTGTGATAGAGTGAATTTATTTAAGTTCAATTATATTTCGATTAAAAAACAAAAGTAGATATCAAAAAACAAATTTTGCAATAAAATCAGAACAAAATATCACCAGTAAAAAAGTAGTTAATTACATCACAACTTAAAATTTATCGAGCAAATCAAATATAATATAGCAAAAGGTAACAAAACTTTAATGGATTCCAAAAACTTTTCTACACAAAATTATTAGTAAAACGGGTTTGTAGTTAGCATTTTATCTTTTTACACAAAAACGGTTATATTCAAATCCATAATCATGTCCTTTTATTATATCATACTTATCTGAATGTTTTTCGTGATCATGATGAATGCAGATTCTCCGAAGTGAAATCTTGTTATTGCATTTAAACGAGATTGACCTCCGCGATTATTCCTAATGCGAATAACTCTAGCGCGTAAATTTTGGTAGCCGGAATAGGCATTCGCACCGGTCCGATATAAATATTTGCGAATTGTTATACAATGAAATAAATATTAAAACTCTGAATATGATCTGATCAGTCTTCTGATGATGGTGTAATAACCTAAATCGATTAAGATATTTAATAAAATTTGTATATTAGAGCCTACAACATATTCTATAAGTTATGTTGTTATACAAATAGGTACTCATAAAATTATAATAGAAGAGCTACACGTAAAACTATTATATGTATATAGCCCGGGCAATATAAATGGAGAAAATTTAAAATTTGAAATGTCTACATAGGTTAACCATTTTTAAGATAGAAGTTAGTCTAAGTTTTTTACATTTTTTTTTTTTAGTTTTTAATATAATAAATTATTGGTTTTTACTGTCACTTTTCCAGTATTATAAATTCAAAGACTAATATTTGCAAAATCTGTACATAGTAATGTGTTAAAAAAATATTAAAAATAGTGCAAAAATTAAGAACTAAAAAATTGTTTCGATGTTAATAGAATATAATGAAATAGATATTTTTGTAATCTTTGGTAGGCTAGACTAGTTTGAGAATGTAAAATTAATAGGGAAAAATAAAAATGTAATGACATCTTAAATCTATTGAAATGAAATATAGAATTATATAAAAAATAATGTTATTTATATTTATTTGAAAATACAAAACTGTAAGGCAATTCATGAAAAATAACTTTCAAACAATAACAAACAAATAACAAAATATCTATATATATAACTAAATGAAAGATACCGTTTATTTATTCGAATATTATTTTTAGTTAATTAAAAATACATGATTGGAATATTTTAATTCATAAACAAAATTTTTTGTGTGTCCATCCTATGCATAAACAATTAAATCAGATTGTTTTTCAGCACGGGAACAGGCAATGTACAATTTTCTAAATTCGAGCCACATATTTGCATAGATTGTCAATGGGCTTAATTTTTTGTCTTGGCAAATAATGCCAAACGAATAGAGAACTAGAATCGTTTTAATTGGATTGGAGCATTCGTGGAAATCATTCCATTTTGTATGTACATTTCATTTTATATTTCATCACTACACTGTCTTTTAACTCCATTCGTGTGAGAAAAGGTGAAATTTTGTATTTGTCATTTATAACTCTGGCTTTTATAGCTTTACCCATAAAGATTTTGACATATAATCTAATGCCCTTTCAAATTTATGTTTCGTAGTGAAATTATTGATTTATATTCATTTTCCTGTTTAAATGTGTTTATAATATCATAAAATTACAAAAAAAACATGAATACAATCAGTATAGGTTTTATACTTTACATGTTAAATTTATTTTATTTTTAAATAAAATAACTTATTTTACTTGTTTTAATAAATTTAATAATATTTTTTTTTATGTTGAATTTTGTTTAAATAATTTTTTTTTTTGATTTTTGAATCCAGATGTTATGACACCAAAAATTTTTAGAACAGCTTGAAGTTAATTAATTTATTATCCCTTTAAGCACCAAGCACTTAATTTTGGTCCCAAAAATTTGTCATACCCTTCGAAAAAGGAAAGTATTTTTTACTTTTTATTTTTGATTGGGATTAACTACATATTATTAAATTTGTTATTAAAACATTAATTAAATCTGTAAAAAAAGAAAATTAAACAACAATAACAAAAAAAGAAGTACAAATAATATTTAGTATTAGCTTTTTATTTTTCACTAAACATTTACTTTATTTTATTTTTGAACTCAACTCACACACTGGTGACTTAAACAGAAGAAAGCAAGATACATGAACAATATCATAAATTAATATCCATCAATTTCTTACAATATTGATAATAAATTTTGATTTATGCATATTATGAATATAAAATCACAAAAAAAAAATTATTGCGTAGAAAAAATTCCACATAATTTTCATCAAAACATTATATTGCATGTATTTTGTATTTAATATAATTAAATTTGGCTAAACGTTAAATTTATCAAAAATTAACTAACTTTATTACTTTATATTAACAAAATAAATATTGGTTTGGTGTTAGTTATTTGATTAAAATAAGTACCTTTTTGTTTCTAGCTAAACCTTTTTAGGTTAAATAAACTTTGTGATTTATAATAAAAAAAAATCCTTGACAAAACTTATGCAATATTTTTTTAAGAAACATCATGTGTCTTATTCTCATGTACATATCTAATCCATATAATACGCTAATCATGTCCGAAAGCCAAATTATAAACTCATATATTTCTTATAAAATCAAGATTTTTTTTTTGACACTTGGTGATTAAACCAAATAATATTTAATACAAGAACCAAATAAAATAATGAAACAATAGCCACCAAGAAATCAAAAAATATAAATTTTAAACTCTGAAATTTTAAGTCAAATTTTTTTAAAGTCGTCAATTAATTAAAACTACCAATTAAAACACTTTAAATTTTTTAAAAAAAATGTATACGTTCACAGCCAACGATAATGTTGAGATTTAATTGCATTTGCAAACAAAACTAAAATAGCTATCCAAATTACATTTTTATTTAAGCAGAAAGCCTCTGCAGCCAGTGCTTATAAAATTGGCTATAACTTCAATTATGGTCAATTCAATAATAAAAATAATAAATAATAATAACACATTTTTATTTATAAAAAAAAAACTACAGTTTTATGCGCCAGCAGTTAATGGAAAATTTTTGAAATGAAATCTTATTAAATTGTATTGTTAACTGAAATAATAGTATGAAATACTAAATACAAGAACACAAAAAAAGAAATTTAATATTAAAAAACTTCAAAAAGTAAAACGTCAAATAATAGCTATTCTTTTAGGCAGCGTTTATAAATCAGATTTTGTTTAAGCATAAAGCATATCCAGAATAATTTTTGAATAGCCTCACTCCAATTGAAATGCCTCCACATATATTGAAATTAAAAATAGAAGCTGTCACTATATGCTTTTCAGAAACCTTATCCCATTAAGAGGGCTATTGTGTCACACTTATAACAGACCTACCGCAAAGCATAAGATAAAATTGCAACTTCTATTATTAAACATAAAACATTTTTTTAGCACAACAAATTGTTATTAAACAAAGACTATTTGTTTATGTTTAAATACTGAGCATCAAATTACTATCTCGTGTCAGTATTATTTGTAATATCATGATTTGTTTTTAAGTGAATCATTTGTTTTAGGTTTGTTATTTGAATGTCACTAACCCTAATAAATAAAAATAATTTATGTGACGTATTTTTAGGAATTTTTAAATTCTGTAAAATGATAATATTACAATATTAGGAATGAATTTTTGTAAATTGATTTTACATTTTTTTATATAGACTTTAAATGCATTCCATAAGAAGTTATGTAAATATAATTTTAAACGCTTTTTTTGTATAGAGTTTAAATGGAGTCCATAAGATTAAATGTAAAATTATTGTATAAATAGAGTAAAAAATGTTTAAATAAATACAGTTAATTTTGGTCATGAAGGATGACAACAATATAAAACATATACTTGTTTTATTTAAATATTATTGTACAATAGCCTAGCTTTGTTAATAACCATAATTTTCTAAGAGTGGCCTAAAGGCCTATAAAAATGGCAGCTCTTGCCGGACTTGACTGTAGGCTATATCACACCTGGACTGTAGGTGACATATATAAATATATGGTGTGTGTGTGTAAATATAAACAAATATAAATAGAATAAACCCACAAAATTTACTCTACTAAATTTACTACACTATGTAATTGCATAAGACTAATCATTACAAGTACTAAAAATCACTATATTGAAGCCAAGATTGTAAATAGTATCTAGTAACTCAGATATATTTTTATCCCACGTATTCCTCTAATTCCCTTTATTTTCATATATTCAAAGAAATCTTCTCTTTATTTTCATATATTCAATGACAATTAATAAGTCACAAGGCTAAACTCTTGACAATATATGTCTTTATCTTCTTAAGCCGACGTTTAGTCATGGACAATTATATGTTGCTTTGTCTAGAGTAAGGTCTTTTGATAGTATTACTGTCGTCTAAAAAAAAAGAAATAGAAAACTGTGTTTTCAGTGAAGTATTTTAATGAAAAGGTGAAAACTATTTTTTTAATGTTAGACCGGCGAATTTTACGCCGTGAATAGCTAGAACATTATTTTATTACGTAATATTCTTCTAATATAATATGACCTATATAAATTGAGTTCTGGTTCTAGGGCTACTTTCGGTTCCAAAATCGAGATAAACCATTCTCAGTCGAATTTGAATATCAACATGCCTTGTCTTTTTGATATTCTGCCAGCATTCTATTTTGCATTTAAATTTTCTGATATTTTTCTTTGCTTAGAGTACCAGCTAGAAGAGGGATTCAATAAACCAAAGTTACTTTTATCTTATTTAATTTGAACACCATTTTATATGTAAAAAATCAAGTTACTTCGAGTGGCAAAAGCTTTTTAGGTGTCCTTATAACTCCCGAATAACCAAATTAAGCGTAGAATATGTAAATGTTATACTGTACAAAAACCACCAAAAAGTGTATCCATAATGGTCCTAAAATAAAACTCCAAGATCTGTAGAAGGAGAGTAAAACCCAAAAACACCTGGCTTCGGACGGAAAATAGGCTCACCCTTTTTATTAGAAATTTAATGTTGTTTCAATCTTCCAAATCCTCTGGTCCTATTCACCACATTACGTAATTTATTTATTTGAAATGAATTATACTGTTATTAACTGCACGGTATAAAAAAATCTCTAATATTATCTTTTAGCTTATTATCCACGATTTTACTTACCTTGCGAAAAAAAAATATTTTCGTTTAATCCTTTTTTAGTTGGATTACATAATACTCTTATACTTTATTGAGTTTGATACTATACTCATGGTTTTTATGCAGTGAACTTTTAAAAAATAATAACATAAAATAAAATAAATAAAAATAATAAAAAACCGGAACGTGCGTAGGAATCGTGTAGAATTTACAAGAAATAAAATGAAAACAATGAAAAGAATAAGCAAAAAAAATTAGTAACTAAAAATAAGAAAAGGGTCTGAAATTAAATTGCGTTCAACGATTTAACAACTTTTCATTATCCTTTTTTTTCTTTGCTTTTTTTTAATACTCTTACTTTTACTATTGGCCAATATAGTTAGAATAGAAATAAAGTTTGCAAACAAAATTTCGAATTTAAAAAATTAGATTCTTTTACAATATCTTAAGTATAGGTTCGATTAAAACAGAACAAAAAATTATGTCGCTTTGTTACTATGGTAAAAATATTTTTATGAATAGATATGCATGCACATATATAAAGTTTTTATCATTTCTATTTAATTTAGAAATATTTAGGAATTTTTATAATTGAATAGAATGTGACAGTGTTTTGTACAAAAAACTTATTATATTAAGTTGATGGAATAAAAGTGGATAAAGTTTTAGCTAGTATTCATTGTACAACGTTTTAGATTTTATTAATATTTGTTATCAGCAACAATATCTGCTATAATGTAAATAAAAGCCAACTGCCTTAAATCACTATAGTCTTTTTTGAATTTTGAGCTGCTTATTTCAGTTTATTAAATCTCAAAAATATATTTTTTTATGCATAGCCAAAACACTAGGTGTCACGTTTGGCTAGGCATGGAAAAGAAAACTAGGTTAGAAGAAGGAGAGTAAAAGGCAAGGTCTATTAAAGAAGGAGAGTAAAAGAAAGGAGAAAAATTACGAACGAAGTTATTTGATAATTGTTATCCTATTTGTAGTAGGAATAACAAAATTTAAGAACTTAAATTTTAAGAAAGCTATTTTTTTTATAACTTTTACGTTTATTTACAATCTATCATCATCACTATATTTAATCTGTAAAAATATCTGAATCATTACAAACTGATTTTATTTATTATTTTTTTAAATGATAGATATTTAAAAAGGGATAAAATGGATGTGGCGAATTCAAATATTTTTTCAAATTATTTTAGTTTTCAATTTCACTTTTTCATTCACTTCACTCTTTTTCCGTCCGGAATATAATTTCGGTATCGCACCATTCACTTTCCAACTCAAAAAGTGAGTATGAAGTGAATAAAATGAAAAATTAATGTTGACATACATATGTAGGTAAAAATAAATTTTAACTGTTTCTATTTATGTAATTTTTCTAAAAACACTATTAAGCTACTAAGCTCCTATTAATAATAATTAAATTTACTATTATATTGTATAATAATTTTAATATATTCTTTAACTATCTTTTTCCTATTTGTTTAAAACACCAAAGCATTTTTCTTGCAAATTTCAACTGTATGCTATTCACTTCAAAAAATGAGCCGGATAGTGTATTCACTCGGATGATTTTTTTTTTCAATTTCTTACTTTTACTAGACCAAAAGATTTAGAAAATATTTTAACACTCTTTCTTATGGAAAATATGAGAACTATACTCAATAACTAGGGGCCCCTTTTGAGTAATTATATTTCAAGTTGAAGTCAAATTTAAAGTTTTAAAAAAAAAACAGTAATTTACGTACTGACATAGACTTCGCACGATATAGCACAAATCACTCGTGTTTAATAAAAAGTTTTGTGGTTAGTAAGTTTTATTTTTTATTTAGGACACATAAATACACGTCTCTCATATACTGCTTCGTTTCCGATATATTCCCTATAGTAAGTGGCATTTAGTGGATAAAATTACTAAAAATAAAAAATTTTGTCATTAAAGAGGCATGTATATATATACCTACATAATACATAATTTTAATAAAAACTATATTATTACTACAAATATCCAAAATTTAGAGACAGTTACTTAAAAAGATAAAAAGGAAGAATTCAAGTGATTTGTTTTTTTGTTGTTTTTATATTTGTTATTTTAGATGAATTTGTTTTTTTGTTTTTTTTTTTTTGGCATATGTACATAGATTCATTTGCAAGTAAATATATAAATTATAATAACTGATTTGTTTGCTTTTGTTTATTATTTTAATAAGATTTCACATATGCATAATGTATTTGCTGAATAATAAAATCTTATGAGTACAAAATTTTCAACTGTGTGCGCATTTTTGTTTTATATACAATCTTATATATTGGAGAATCGAAATAAAATAAAAAGGTGTCTACTGCGCAGGTCCTTAAATGCTTGTCAATTATAATTATAGATGTTAAAAACTAGCAATATTTATATTTAACATACTGGAATAAAAGAGTTAGAAGATTTATATTGACATCATTTCTTATCATTAACATAAGAAAAAAAGAGGAAACTACTCAAAACTAAACAACATTTTTTAAATGTTGTTCAACATTGTTTCTTGTATAATAAGTGAAACTTGCGATACCGATTTATTCCTCAGACAGGTGAAAAATGAAGTGAAAAAAAATGTGAATGTTGCGATAGGCACATTATAAATTTAAAATTTCAGCTCATGTGATTGACTTATTGAAAAGGCAAAAATTTTAATTTATCAAATTGCCACAAGAACACCCTCAATTTAAATTTTTTTTTTTTTTAATAAATTATGACGTATGAGGTTGTTGTTTAAGATAAAGCAACCTAGTGCCCACGATAAATTGAAATGATGGAAAACAATTCATAACGAAATATTCTCTTAGACCCATCGTTGACGAGAAGAAAAAATTGATCTCGTCTCGTCTCGCTGAATATGCCTTTCTGTTAGACACTGTAAGCAGCGCGATAGAACATTTTATTTGTTGGAAGTACTGATCATTTTTTACTGTCTAAAAAAAATTATTGGTATATAAACAAAATATGGTTTATAAAATTTTTGGAAAGTATTAGTGGGGTTTAGTTTTAAAATATTTTTTAAATGAAAAATAAATGTAAATATATTTATGTTTTAAATATTTTTTAGCTTAGTACATAAACAGTAATAAAACAGTAATAGCAAAGATGGTTTGTTTTTTCAAAACAAAAACACAATTTTAATAATAATGCAAAAAAAAATAATGAAAAATTGTTTATTAATCTTTACTTAACTATTTTATCTATTCAATTTATTTATTTAACTCAATTTTTTGGTAGAAAAACACAAAATACCTATTGTTCGTTCGTTATCGAGATACTCTATCGTTTACAATTTTTGACGAAATAAAAAATGGCTATCGCGTCTCGTCAAAGGTCTAACAGAAATTACTCACGAGACTGTTTTGACATTTGCCGTCGTGGCAATTTGCTATCACGTCTGTGGAGTCTAACAGAATACAAAACTATACCTTTAGAGATATTTTCACGAGATCTCACGAGATGGGTCTAATAGAATATGGGTGATTGAGTACGATTTTTTATAGAACTTTTCGAAGTTCGATTAACGGACGAATACTAATGATATTTTAATAAATAAATATACGATATAATCGGGAAATTATTATAACAATGCATATAATTTCAATTTTAACGGCATAGTTTAGCACATATCTATACTTTTTACAGTTTTTTCTGTATCAATTTTGGTCAATGCTCCATTTCTCATTAATATTCATGGAATATGTTATTAAAGACGTTTCAGCTTGCTAGTGGCTTTCCATAAAGATTAATTATTTTGTTCTGGAGTTGATAAGTTTCGTAAGTATTTTGGGATTTCTTCGTTCTTATGTAGTTTAAAAGCAATTTACGGTTTTTCTGCTGTGCTCTATTGAAACGAGCTTAATCTGTTGGTGTCCTCATTCTTTACCAAATCTTTCTTAACTTTCATTTTCTTTTCGATCTTAACTTCATGTACAGAAGCATTAATGTATTTTATAGTTCTCTTTTTGCTTTCCGTACTGTCTTTATTTCGGCCTCTTTCATAGCGATACTTAATTGGTTTAATGCTGTAGAATTATCTTCAGAACTTTTCAAAGGGATCTGTAACGATAAGTTTTTGTCTAGCTCTGCTCTGTTAATATCCCGATTGGTATTTTTATTAGACGATTTTGAGGTGTTATTCCTGGTTAATCTTTTGGTTACATTGTTTTGGTTAACAGGTGTGTGTTTGGAACATAAGTCATAAAGCGGCTGGGTTTTTAGGTATTTGTTCGCCAGTCCCTTCATTATACAAAAATCAACTAATCAAGAGCCCAATGAGTGCCCATAACTTTATAGTTTCCCGATGAGTGTGTTTGACACAATAGGATATAAATTTGTTATCAAGCGATTTAAAGTATTGAGTAAATTGTACTTTGTCAATATTATGTTTTGGTGGAGTATAAAACTGGTATTGCTATCGGCCCATTAAAATTTTATACTGACACACTTGTTGTTTGGATGACAATGAGCTGTCTCATCACGGTGTTTGATGTTATATACTGTGTAGTTGTTTATCCTCAAATAACTTTTATTTGTAAAATGAGTGTCTAATATCAAAAGTATACTTATCTGATGTTGATTTATGAAACATTTGAATTCCATTGAGTCGTTTGATAGACCGTTTGCGTTACAGTGAGCCTTAGATAACTGTGCAATTAATTAAGTTTATTTAGAATAATTTTTAGTAGGTTCAGTATGGAATTCATTTGTTGTGTAAGATTTTTAAATATGATTCTTTATTTCTGAAGTTTTGTTGTCGCTATCTACTCTTAGGGCTGGTTGTTAGAAGTTTTGTAGACTATTGCATATTTATTAAAATATTACATACTGTAAAGCCCGATTGTACATATGAATTTTGAGTTTTGGTCACAATGTTCACTGATACTGAACTCTGGACTGGAAAAGCTTCGTAGGACTGGAAAAGCTTCTTTTAGAGATTTTTATAGTGACTAAAACTCTGTGATTTGCTGCTGGGTGGTGATTTTCGGTGCAAAAAAACATTAAAATTTTATGATTAATTTATGATAACTGAGTAGTGCAATAAAAAAATTATAGATAAAATAGCTTTGCAATAATGTAATTGGAAATAAATCAAGGCTTTTTATTTTTTTTAAGTCGAAATTTTTGTAATCGATCATTTCGCATTTGTTATTTTTATACCGTTAATAATGTTTTGAACATGTATATATACTACATACATTTTTAATGAAAATCAAGGAACCTGTACACATGTTCATGTGTATTATGTCTGTTTATGTTGATATACCTATAGTCCTATAGATAGAACAAAGTAAATTAAGGAAAAAACAACCTCATTCCGATTCTATATTAAATGAAGTTTGTGTATTTAAATTTAGTAAACACTACAGACTTTTAGAGACCACCATAACCGTCAAGAGAAGTGGTAAAATAAATTTAAGAAATTTTGTGTTATTGTTGCTTTTAGTTCTTGTATTGATAGTGTTGTCGTTGTTATTATTATTATTATTATTATTATTAAAACAAAAAGTGTTAATTTAAATTACAATTCGAAAAATTTACGCCAATAAAACAAAAACGAAAAGTATAATAATAGTATAAAAGGTGAAACAATTTAATAGGAAAACGTTTAAAAAGTTTAAAAAGAAGAAACCATCTCCTAAAAAAAACAGAAGCAAAATAAGAACTCTTAAAATAAAATATAATGAAATAAATATTGGAATTTTACCGGAAAAGTTTATTTCAATTATTTTTTGTGTATTTTGATTTTATGTATTAAATAATTTTGTTAAAAACTAAAGTATTTTATACTAAATATCAGTGCAAAAATCTCATTTAATTTAATGACGGTTAATGAATTTTATTTATTTTTTATTTAAAATTGCTAAAAAAATAAAATGAAAATATTATGTAAAAGGGAATTCAATGGCGATATTCTAAATAGAAAACTTTTTAAAGCTACAATTTTATGATAACGAAAAATTTTAGAATCAATTTTTATATTTTTTTTTTAAAGTGTTGTTTTATTGAATCATACTTTAGTATAGAGATTGTTAAGCAACAATTTGTTATTTCGTTATTTTGCTATTAAACAGACGTTAAGGTAAAATTTACATAATAAGCTTTGATATCATACTGCTGAATGTATCAGAGTATGGCAGTATATATACATGGCTTTATAGCAAAAATACTTGAATCACTAATCCATCTTACTTAAATTAAAATTAAGTAATTTTACTCAATTAGGCTTTGACATAATAATATTTCGAATCAGGTACTATACAGGTGCTTTATAAACAAATGTACTTCTGTATTTAAATGAATTTAAATAAAATATTCCTTGATAATTTTATTATGTGTAAATAAATAATGGGAATGAAGCACTCTGTATAACCTTCTGTCGATGAAAATTTTTTTTGATGTATATTTTAATTGAATTTCGCTTTCTAACTTATATATATATAGATCTAATATCTTATATACCTAAGTATGTCTCAATAAGAATATTTTGAAAATACTTTTTGTCATGATTTATGTAGGTACGTTACGTATGACAAAAATATAAAAATAATGTTTCAGGTAAAAATTAATATGCCTCACTATCTATATACGTAGATAATTGTCATAAAAACGATGATAGTAGAAAATTTCTAGCGAAATAAAAATTTTATATTGTCAAAATTTTGAGTTCTACCTTATTCATGTAATTTAAGAAAACTCGAATAGAAGTTAACTTTTTCTTTTGTAAAAGAAAAACAAAAACCGCAAATAATATAACAAAAAATTAAAAATATTGTCGAATCCTGCATTTCACCAATATTTTTTGGATTAAATGTCTTACTATACTAAAAATTCTTTAAAAATCCAAAACAAAACACAAAATTATGGAGATGAATCTTTACTATAAAAAGTTTTTCGTCATCATGAATAGTAAACCTGTCATGCATAATAAATCTAGTATAAGGTATGTATATAAGAACTATTTCCGTAAATGTTATATAATAATATATGTATAATAGGTATATAAAAAAAACAATAAAGGTAAAATTGTGTATAGAAGATTCCAAACCAGCAGTAGAGAATGCATATTTCCATTTTAAATTTTGTGTTCATCTTGTTTCCTAATCTATGTAAGTTTTAAGAAACAACTTAAATTTCTTAAAAATTACAAAAACTTCAAAGAATATTTTAATGAATATTTTAGGTTATGTTCATGATTTTCATAACATTGGTATGTTTTTTTATACTTTTTTTCCATATTGTGGTTTTGAATATTTGTAAAAATGATTTATGATTTTATATTTTTTTTTTTTATTAAAATACATTTTGTCACTTAAACATTAATATAAATTTTAAAAGTGTTAATATAAAACAACAATTTAAATTTTTGCTAGAGTATAAAGAATAAAAAAAAACCTTTTTTAGTGTATCCAATATCGAAATTTTTTAATATAAGGTATTCTAAAGATGTAGGGGGAGGTGGGGATAAAGTAAGAATTTTTTAGTTTTTTTTTATCTTAAACATTTAAATACATAACGATCTGCTACGTTCTTATTTGTGCACTATATTTTTCGAAGTGTTCTGCATCTTGGTTTACAAATTGGTTTACAAATTATATCACATCTGTTAATTTGCGACACATCGACAATTAACAGAAAAACGTAAAATTCGTTATGTTTTCTTAAAAATTTTGCATTGAAGTCTGTTGCTACAAATATTTTTTGAGTTTGGTCAATGTAAAGGACATTATTTTTTTTAAATCTTTTTGGCTAAATTTCATTAAAACAAAATCACTAAACCTCATCATCACATAACAAATTTGGATACTTTTAATCTTCCATTGAAATGATAGAGCAATCACCAGAGTGGGGAATATTTTGGATGGAACCTTCAGATACGGAAGTTTCGCTATGCTATAATTATATTGCACATTATTGTGATGATCGTAATAAATATTGATTTAATTCAACCTCTTCAGAATCCGAAAATATTTTTTCGAATATATTTTATTATTCTTATTCTACACTTGATCTTACTGTTCATGATGACATTCTTCAAGTGGTTAGTTTTTTCTTTGAACCTTTTTCCTCTTTCGAATTACATAGAATTATTATGAATCTGAAATCTGAATAAATCTAATTATAAATCTTCTGATGGCATCTCAAATTATATTTTAAATAAAATTTCGTAACAAATAGTTGATGTTCTATAGCTCAAATCCTTAATAAAATAGTTTTTTCTGATATATTCCCTGATAAATTAAAAATTGCTGATGTTCTTCCATTACTTAAGAAAGGTAATTCTCTCGATGCTAATAACTAAATCTAACTAAAATTTTTGAAAAAGCTATGAAAAGACGAATGTGTGAATATTTGGATAAAACGAAATTCTTTACTAATAGCCAGTTTGGATTTTTGAAAGGAAAATCTACTGAAGGGGCACTTCTTAAATTTTGAGGTATATGAAGCTTTGAACAAGAATATTGTTTGCTCAATGAATGTCGTAGATATATTAGAAGGCCTTGTAAATCATAACAGTTTGACCTTGTAAATCATAACAGTTTGTTAACTAAACTGCCCAATGCTAGTTTTATATCTTTTGTAAATGATTAGTTTCGTTCATATATGTTCGAAAGAAAACAGAGAGTAAAAATTAAGGATGAATATAGTGACTGACTAACTATAAGCAGTGATGCTCCTCAAGGTTCTGTTCTTAGACCTTTACTTTTATTGGTATTTATTAATTCTCTATTTCTTCAACCGTTTAAAGGAAATCATACCGCATTTGCTGATGACACTGCTTTTACAAATTCTTGTCAAAATAGCTTTTGTATTGTGGTTAACATAAACTACGATATTAATATACTCCGTAAATAGAAGAAATAAAATACTGGCCGTTATTTAAATACCTACTTTTTTTAAAATATGTAGAATGCAAAAATATGTAAAATTTTTAATATTTTGGCTAAAAAGTTTGTTTGATGATTATTATGCATGCATTATAATTTGGTTATTGTTATAGGACTATGAGATATGTTTCATATGAAACAGATGTCAAGATGGCTTTTTAAGTGAAAATTTAAATCCAACATCATCTTAATTTGAAAATCCAAAAAAAAAAATAGGAGAAATGACATGGAAAACTCTTTCAAAGAACTTTCGAAAAATGCAACGGAGTCTTTCAATTCCCAGCCAGTTACAAAAACAGCAGTTGCAGTGTTTTTAGATTCTATTGCTAAGCAAATGGATGAAGCAAAAGTTCCTCCATTAATGATGTTGAAATTTCAACAGACTGTTTTAGAAGCTTATCAATAACTAATTTTTTTTTATTATATCATTAATCATAAGAATTTTATTTTAGGTATTATAAATAATTAAGACTGATTTTAATGTTATATTTATTTATTTTTTTAAATTTATTAATATTAATTTATTAATATACGACAATTTATTAATATGTATTATATTTATTGTTAAAAAACTTATCAAATTCACAAAAATATAAAATAGTATTCCTATTAAATTAAATTTCTTAATTTCTAAAATCATCATTCATAATCCATAAGAATGTTTCTTAACCGAACAATCAAAAGCAAATTGTAAACAAAATGCATTATAAATTTTTTTTTTTTTTTTTTGGCGAAAGATAGGAGGTAATCCCCGAAGGACATCAAGAGCTCCAGCCGCGTGTGCGTCTTGATAGTGTAGGAATCGAACCTACTAAAGCCCGAGCACGAGCACGTAAGATCGACTAATGACTTTTTTTTCGTAAATTTTCGGTCGCGTGTTTAGGAAATTATTATAGTTATAGTTTCCGTGGAGGATCGCTATCATCATAACACCGTGTAGGAACTTTATCACTATGATATTTCCCGTGAAGGAGATAGCCACAGCAATGGTTCCGCGTGGGAAGATTATTTAGATTTTTTCGCAAAGGAAAATTATTGAAATAATAATTTCCGTAAAGGAAACTATTATCGTAGAATTTTCCATTTTAGGTAGTACCCAGCTCGTGGGGTTTCGTTCTCTTGAGTCGATACTGCTGTCGATATGAAGAACTGCTGCCATTTCCGAGTTCACATGAGTTTGCAGTCTCTGCTCGTGTTTGGCTGCATGTTTCTTGATCTCTTCCGTGACTGTTTCAATGTGCAAGTCACGGTGGAGATCTTTGTTACGTGCGTACCATGGTGCATTTACTATACCACGGAGCACTTTATTTTGAAATTTTTGCAACATTTCGATGTTGGTTTTCTTTGCACAGCCCCATAATTGGATACCGTACGTCCACACAGGTTTTAATATCTGCTTATATATATTTTGTTCTGTACTGATAACTCAGAACCACGCGCAAGTAACCAGTAAAATTTTTTGAGTCTAATGTTTAGCTCTCCTTTTTTTTCCTTATAAGTTCCTTCCATCTTAGCTTAGCATCGAGTGTCATTCCCAGATACTTTGCTGTATTGGCATATGATACTATTTTGTTATTGATTGAGATAGGAATGGTTGTAATCTTTTTATATGTAAAATTTATATGAGTTGATTTGCTTTCATTAAGTTTTATGCGCCATCGTTGGGTCCATAATCTTATTTTATTCACTGAATTTTGAAGTTTTGCTGTGGAGTTTTCGACAGATACGTCAACTGCAAGAATCGCAGTGTCGTCTGCAAAGGTAGCCATAAAAATGTTGTCAATTTGTGGGATATCTCTTGTATATAGCAGGTAAAGTATTGAACCAAGAACACTTCCCTGTGGGACTCCAGCAGATATTTCTTTTACTTCTGAATATTCTTTGGCATAACGTACACGAAAGCATCTATTGTTCATATATGATTTTAATATTTCATAGAATTGTCTTGGTAAATCACGATGTAGTTTAAATTCAAGGCCTTGGTGCCACACTTTGTCGAAAGCCTGAGCAACATCTAAGAAGATTGCTGAGCAGACTTTTTTTTCTTCGAACGCTTTTTCCACTATATTTTTGATCCGATGCACTTGATCAATTGTAGAATGTTTGAAAGCTAGATCTGGTAGTTCCCGCATGATTTGTCCATTGATGAGATCGTAACCTGGTACTTTTTTGACGCTCAGGTTGTGTCTGCATATTTGTTTAATTTCTCTTAGAGTGACATGCGAAATTTCCGCTTCATCTATTTTAACTTCGAGAGTTATATTTTCATTTGCAAGATTTTGTGTTGGTGCTGTGAAGACCTCTGCCAAGGGGTCAGCAAAAATCCTGGATTTTTCTTTTGGGTTACCGACCCAGCTACCAGCTTGTGTTTTCAATGGTGGATCTTGCACCTGTGGTCTATTTATTCGTTTAGCTGCTTTCCAAAGCGAGTAGTCAGTATGAGCATCGGCTGATAAATTGTTTAAGAATTTATTAAATGAGTTATTTTTGATATTTCTGATTTGCTGTTTTAGTTGATTATTTAAGCGATTGAATATAATTTTATCACCTGGGTACCTCGTTGATTGCCATTTTCGTTGTGCCCTTCTCTTCTCAATAACCAGTGCTCTTATTTCTGGAGGATAGCTCACTCTCGATTGATATTTCGAGTCAAGACATGGCGTGCTCTCCTTTGCTGCTTGCTGCACGTCTACAATGAATTGCTCGACTTCTGCATCAATTTGGTTTCTTGATTCCACGGATCCTAGAGTAATGAATTGCCCAAGTTTTTCTCTAAACATATCCCAATCAGTTTTCTTGTTTGTAAGTCTTGGGAGGCAATTTTTGTGTTTAACTTTTTCGCTTAGAACCATGATCACTGGAGTGTGGTCACTTGGTCAGACGATAGGTCATCATTACTCACGGCATATATGTGGTTTCTATTTATTCCCTTTGTTATAAAGAAATCAATCAAATCAGGTATTTTCGCTGGGTCAGTGGGCCAATAGGTTGGGGCACCGGAAGAAATAAATTCACACTTATGATTTCTTCCAGCTTGATATAGCTCTCTCCCTTTTGTTGTGGTTAATCTTGAACCCCAGTGGATATGTTTCGCATTGAAATCTCCTCCGATGATAAAATTGTTTCCAAGTATTTTAAAGAGATTTATGAAGTCGACTCTAGTAGGTGAGTGTCTTGGTGGGCGATAGATAGCCGAGATTTTGAAGTCCTTATTTTTGACCTTAATGTTAATTGTTGTAACTTGCATCATTGCATTTTCTATTTTCTGCTCCTCATGGTGTTGAATGTTGCCTTTTATCAGTATTGCTGTTCCTCCTCTTGCTTTGTCATCTGGATGGGAAGTATGATAACAAACGTAATTAGGAATTTTAATACTAAATTTCTTTGTGAAGTGTGTTTCAGAAATTAGACATATATCTATGTTTTGATCCTTCAGAAAAATTTCGAGTTCTAAAATGTGTTGGAAGAGTCCTTGTGCGTTCCATGTAGCAACTCTAAGGGTGTGGCTTATTTTGTATGTGACTGCGGTGGTTTTCTGCTATGGTTTTTTATCGTTGTAATCTCGTGAGATAATGTTTTTATAAATTCGTCTTGGTTTGTTAGTCTCTGTAGGATAAGACTTAACATATCCTTGACTGAGCAATCATCTTCCTTACGGGAGTTTTTCACAATTTGGGCATATGATTTAGCATTTACATTACGTACAGCATTTATAACTGTAAGTTTTCTATTCGTGTCAACGAATTTTTCATTTTTATAAGTATTAATCTTTTGAATTTGGGGTAGTTTTGCTTGTTTGTCTCTTCAGGCTTGCTGTTCTTTTGCAATTGGGCATCCTCTGTAGTTTGCCGGATGATCACCACGACAATTAATACATTTGGCTTTTTCTCCCAACTTTAAAATGCAGCTTTTTGTGAAATGCTTACCGCACCACTTAACGCAAGCACAGTCTCTATTACAATAACTTTGTGTATGCCCAAAAGCTTGCACTGTGGGATTAACTTTTTGTTTTTTCTTAGTGGTTCAATTTTAACGACTATTTTCATTATTGTTTTAATAGAAAATTTTCTTTCTATATTATATTATATTCTATTATCGAATGTTAACATAAACAATGGTAATCCTCTTCTTTGAGTGATAAAGCTACCATCGTTCTTTTCGATTTGATCTTTAATAATTATGTATTTGGCTTCTAGTATCTTTAATAATTATGTTTTTGGCTTCTCCTACCGTTATCTCTCAGGTCTTGAACTATTTCATTTTCATCGCATGAAGGATGTAATCCTCTGGCCATAACTTTTGTTGGTCTGGTAGCTTTGTCCTCATAAGAGTGCCACTGAACTTTCTTCGATGTTAAATCGTTTGTTATACATCTGTATGTGTCACTATCAGTAACATTGATCTTCCAGACATTGTTATTATAAGATGTGTACTTGCATTCATTTTTAGTGGTTTGCTTTATTAAATTATTTAGCTCACCAAAGGTACCTAACCCATGAACCATAATAGGTGGTGGTTTATGTTCCTCTTTTTTAACTTTTTCATCCGCAGTATTGTTTCCAAGTGCTGCTTGTTTTGTTTTTGGTGATTCTTTTTTCTGTTGGGCAGTTTTGGGGCTACCCCCTGCTTTCCTTTTTTTGGATGGTCTTTTTGTTTTTTTAAGAATCCAATCCGTTTCTGTCGTGAGTTCTTCTTCATCCGTGAAGTAATTGAAGATGTTGCAATTACTTGGCGCTGGTGAATTACCTCTATCTAATAAGGTAACCTTTTTTTCTAATTCTTTAATGTGATCCTGTAGACTGATCACTATCTGTTCCATTTCTTTCCGTGCCTTTACTTCTTTTTTCCATTCGTTGTAGAAATTTACTCCTACAGAGTCTAGATGGATCTTGTTCAATGCTTTCGACTCTTGTTTGCTTTTCTACTGGCACGTTTTTCAAAGGAGTTCTTGATGTTAACGAACTACAGTTGAAATTTTCTTTTGTATGTAATAGTTGGTCCCTCCCAGAATCCGTGGGACCGACCTCCGAAAAGGGTGGATTTTCCACTACAACTGGTCTGCCACCTGGAGTAATAGTATATTTTGTTTTGTCCATTACATTTTTAATTACTGCATTAATTTTATTGTGGTAGGGCAGATAAAACTACACACAAACCCCCTACCAGGAGGGCCAGGTAATTTGACAACGGAGTTTCCGTCTCCGCCTAACTAACCGATTGTTCGCGCCCGTCGTAAACATACGTCCTCGTTTGCGCGGATTGATCCAGCCTAACCGGTTTACTTAGTTATTGCGCTAAGTTCACGTATTCACCCGCTCTCGTCCGCCTTACAAAGTAAGTTTCCATAAAATGAAGTAATATAAACACTAGCGTCAAACTTTTTTAAAGTTAAAGTTTTAATCAAACGCCAGCATTCTTCGTTTTTATCTCATCTATTAGTTTTTCTCAACAATAAAAATATTTAAAATAATATACAATATACTTAATATATAAAATTTTATAAAAAAATAAATTTAATTGTTTTCTTAGTTTGTATTTTTATTTTTTTGATGCTAAATAATAAATTAGGCGTAAGTCGACTGCATTCCTATGTGTCCAACAGACCATTTTTCCCGAAATTAACTTTTTAATGTACTATACCATTTTCGACTATGCTCTATCCGAATTTGTAGTAAAATAAATGTATTTCTTATAGTGTTCCAATATTTTTTGCTGATTTATCCAAACAACCAATATTTTACTGCTTTTTAATCCTTCAAGTTGTGTCTATTTATCTAAACTACAGTTTTTGTACTGATAAGTCATAAAATTTTTAGAAGCATTCCGTATGATTGGGTATTCCTAAGTATCTAACAGATCATTTTTATTCCTAAATGTTCAAACACAAATTTCTCTAACTTCCAGATATTCAGACTGCCCAGGCAGATAATTTCTTCTAAGTATTTTATTCTATATAAATTTGTCAATTTTTTGGAAGATATCCATTTTGCAAAGAAATAATTTGGTTTGAATAATTATTTTTAAAAATAATATCAATTTAAATAATAACGACAATTTATTTATTCTGTTTTTTTTTGATTAAGCGAATAGTTCGTCGTGATTTCGCTTTACACTATACATGCTAACATTTTTTTAAATATATTATTTTGATATATCAAAATATTAAAATTATAAAACTATGTATGTATGTATCTTAGATGTTAAAAAATTACTAAAATTTTTATAAAATTCAAATTTTGTTTGATTATTTTTAAATTTATTCAGTCAAAATTTTGTCAAATTTAACAAATCGTTTTTCTCAAGATTTTGCTCTTGGTAGATTAGATACATAAGAATGCAGCCGACGACTTATCTTATAAATTATACTTCTTAGCTAAACAAGAGTAAGAAAAAAATATTTCAAAATCAACAATGACAACAACTTGTTGCAATTAAATATTTTTTCATTGTTTTAAACAATGTGTTTTTATAACATTTATTTATTTTGGCATCAATTTATATTTAATAATAAGTTTGACGAAAATATGAAGTTACTATAATTCCAATGAATGTGGAAAGGGAAAAAAATATTAGTGCTTACCTATCAGTATAAATCGAAATTTCTCTTTAAAAATTGTAGATCAGTTCGTTTAAAATTCAAAATCATTTTTTTAAAAATTGGCAAAAGAGTCAAATTGGAAGATGAAAGTGTTGTGCATGTTTTGTGCACGAGTTAATCTTAGACACCTCTTAGACTAAGAATGAACGAGACTAAGAAAATCCATGAAGAAGAAATCGATTTGTGTAGCACCCTCAATTTAGTTAATAACATTGTTTTAACTTTTAAAATAACAACTCCTGATTCGCATGCACTGGAACACCCGGTATACTAACTTATAGTATTCTTAATCAATGCTTTACTTATTTGAATTATTATTGTTATAAGATTATTTAATATTGAACTTAAATATGCTTAGTAAATAAGAAGTAATGGGCCCCTGTGGAATTTCACAGTGGTTGTTTTACTTAGAATTCATCATTGATTCATATGATTTAATATGAGTCTTAAGGTGGATTTTCTTATGTGCCTATTTACCATCACGGTCAATTTTGGCAGCTAAATAACCAATCAAAATCAACCGTCGTGTCGTTTTCGTCAACAAACTTTATTTTTTCTCGATGGTGGTCACACATACCAAGAAATTTAACATAATGACAAGCAATAAATTCAATGAAAGCAAAATAATTTTATTTTGTATTGCAAATTATGTGAACATAATTCATCTAAAAATATAAATAATTTATTATTTAAATTTGTTTTATAATTTATTATAAATCTAATTATTTTATTTCGGATAGTGTCGAAATCTTATTTTTGAAAATCTTATTTTCTGAAAATCTTATTTCTGAAAATCTTATTTTTTTTCTCCGAAAATCTTATTTTTTCCTGTAAAATTTTTTTCTCGTCCATACTAATCTTTTTTTGTTGTGAAATTTAGTTTATACACAAATGGGATTTGGTACAACAGTCCTTAAATGTGATGAAGACAATAGGTCCGGGGTCCCAGGATTTGCGGTCGAAAGTTAATACCACATGCTTTCATGCGTTTCGTATGCGTTTACTTGCCTCCGGCAAAAACAGGGTTCTAATAAATGAGTAGCGGGGGTTTGGGGGCCCCCACCTTTAAAAATAAAATAATTTTTTTAAAAACATTTTTTTACTAAGACGGCACGACACGCGTTTACTTGCAGTCGACAAAAACAGGGTTCCAATAAAAACGAGTAGCAGGGTTTGGGGGCGGCAGCCCTTCTACTTTAAAAATAAAATAATTTTTTTTAAAACATTTTTTTACTAAGACTGTGCCGTATGCGTTTACTTGCAGTCGTCAAAAACAGGATTCCAATAAATAAGTAACAGGGGTTTGAGGGCGGCAGCCCCCTACTTTAAAAATAAAATAATTTTTTTAAACACATATTTTTTACTAAGACTGTGCCGTAAAAAAAAAACAAAAAATACAAAATAAGATTTTGATCAAATAAGATTTTAAAAATTAGATTTTCAGAAATAAGATTTTCAGAAAATAAGATTTTCAGAAAATAAAATTTTCAAAAATAAGATTTCGACCCCAACCCATTTTTTTTATATATTTGAAATATTACAAAAACGGAACGGTAAAGCGGCACATGAGGAAACCCACCTTTACACCCAGCTCAGACATCAAATTTACCTTTTCATTTTTGATTAATTTTTTTTATATTAATGTTGCCATCTTACTGTAAAGAAAAAGAAGTAAAGAAGACATAAAAAAGCGTGTGATATATGGCTTGAATATTTTCTTTTATAATTTTTTTGACATTTTCATTTTTTATTCAATTTTTTTGAAGATTCGTCATTTAATTTTTACATTTTGCAATTTGTTGTTTTTATTTTTAGTGTTTTTGAGGTATTTACTGATTAAATTAAAATATAGATAAAAATTTAAAATTACTTATGTATAATATCAGGACAATGGGAGTTTTCCAAACGGAACTCTGCCATCATGTAATTTAACACATAAAAATTTAATTTTTTACAATATTTTAAGTTCTATCATTAAATATTATTATTTTATATATACATTATTTTTGTAACTAATTATTTATTATTAATATAAAGAACAATATTTAATTAATTTAATTCACACTTTTTATATATTACTATAAAATTCCGATTGAAATCTATTTCACAATATTTATAAATTTTCCAAATATTTTCATTACCAGTTAAACCCAAATCAAAAGCTCCAGGTTCTGTAAATATTTTCTGGTCTGTATTAGTTGTATCTGGACCAATAATTATTAAATATTTTCCATTATATGCTTTTAAATATTTTCGAAATATCTCAAAACAATTAAAATAACAAAACAATAAAATAAAATTATTTACATTATTCGCACATTTTTTCAAATATTCATTGGTAATTTCTTCATTGTCAACATAATTTAACTGTATAAATGTTGTTGGGGAATGTTTACTCGCCCACCATTTTTTATCGATTTCTATTCCATACACTTGAATTCCTAAAAAACAAACCAAAAAAAAAAAAATCCATTAAATTTAATTGAATTTTATATCCTTTATAATAATAACAAAAAACAAATAAAAAAAACTGGATTTTTATTGTTTTAACTAAATAAACATTCTTCTAATTACCTGTACTCTCCTTTATTAACCATTCTAAAAGACCAGAACCACATCCAATACTTAGAATCGTTTGAACCCGAAGATCTTCTTTTAAACAATTTT
This sequence comes from Argyra leucocephala, assembly GCA_963942445.1. Lineage (NCBI taxonomy): Eukaryota > Metazoa > Arthropoda > Insecta > Diptera > Dolichopodidae > Argyra > Argyra leucocephala. Next base: position 77,222,361 of record OZ012680.1, on the reverse strand, counting down.
TAATGAAATGCAAACTACTCTGATTTGGCCATACCCAAATATAACGAGATTTTTCATCATGTGACAGTTGTTTTCCAATTGCTATTATATCTTGCCATTTTTTATTTTCTACCAGAAATTTTATTTGATTATCTACACAAGCAGTGTCGAGAGACATGCTAACAACAGTGATTTGATTTGTTTTCATTTTCATAAAAAAAAAAATTATTTTCTAATGCAAACAAAGCTAACTAAGAGCTTTCTTCTTTGTTGCTTTTCTTTCTTTTATTGTACTTTTAATTTTTATTTTATTACATTTGCCTCAAATCAACAAAAAATGACAATTTTAAAAATAATATTTGGCAACAAAGCAAATTAAATAGTGGATTTTGAAATTTTCGAGTGTGTACGCAGGTGAATTGGTAGAGAAAGGGAAGTAAATTGCATGAAAAGAGGTAACAATTTTCGTCATTAATAAAAAATTCAAATAGAATTAGAAAATGTCAATTGAAATTTAATTCAAGTTCAGAAGAATAAAAATTCTCTTAATTCAAGTTGAGGGGAATTTCTATCTTTCACAATAAATTTTTGAACTTGAACTTGATGTTTTTTTAACAAAATTGAGAATTAATTTGAAATAATGTGAATACGAAAATATAATTCCAAGGTAAATAAACAGTTTATAATAGGACGGAAATAATAATTTATTATTATTAGATATGAAAAGGAGTTTTATTTAACCAAAATTTACCGTTAACTAGGTAAGAGAATTGAATAGTTTGAGAATATCTTACCTGGGGAATTGATCTCGCAATGGAATGAAATACCATATTCTAGATACGGTCTGTGTTCGATGAATTTCGATAACCAGTTTTAAACTAATTTGGTATTTGCAGGGAGCGATATGGACATTTGGGTCCTCTCGGGTTACTTGACAGAATTGCTTAAGAGGTGAAAGTAGTGATTCTTGTGCTTCCGAGCATGTATCTATACCCCTTGCAAGATATCTATAAAATGGAGTTAGTTTTCCAACTACACGGCGGTGACCATAAAATGGACCAAGTGTTGCTGATAATATGTTTTATTGTCTTCTATGTGTTTTTGTACTCTGTTCAGATATTTCAGAGTACTTTTTGTAGCATCCATATGTGTTTGTATCATTCTAAATTTTCATTTTAAAAATTAAGAATAGGCCATAATATGGCGACAGTTTTTACGTAATAAGATCCAACTTTGAGTTTTGTAACCATTGAACTCGATTTCGTTTGCTTTACCCTAGCCAACAATTTATGCTTAATAACTGCACTATTCAAGTTAACCAGAGGCAGTTCTAGCATTAGATATTTCAAGAAAGTTATACGATATTACCAATGTACCTACCGTCATTCTCAAAGCTATGAATTAGCTTAAAAGTTGTTGTAGAATAATAAGAAGATCATTAATAAAAATTAAGTTGAAGAAAGAAGAGAGGCTGCTCGACACCATTTATTTGTTTCCAGATTATCATATGAAATATCTCAACTGAAAATTGAGTTGCCCGGTTCGTAAAAAAACTTGCAAGCTACTTTTTGAGAATGGTCACAAATCTATAGCTTAAATTAAAAAAGTTTTGATAGAAATATTTGAGGAAAGGACATTGATATTGTAAAAATAAACAAAGCTCAACGATTAATTTGACAAAATAATGTATATAAACTCTAACAAAGCAAGTGTCTTAGTATAATTAAATTTATATAAATTTTGATCGATGTATTTTTTAAATTTGAAATTAAAACTTCAATAAAAAATACTTATCGGTACGAGAAAACAAAATTTAATAATTGTTAATTAAAAATTTAATTTTCAATATGTAATGTGTCTCTTCTATACTATGTGGTGAGTGAGTCTTCAGGATCAACAGGACTTAAATTGTTAAATTAATATTTCATAATAACCCACCACATTTTTAAAATACATATTGAATCACGTTTAAAAAAACAATTCATGTGAAATGGGTTTATGAGAATTTTTTTAAAATTATTAACAGGATGAAGAAACAATTGATAAATCTATCGTTTTTAAAGTACATATTCTTAAAAAGGAGAACAATACCAACAATTTTTTTTTAAATTCAGTAACTAAAGGATATGAAAACTAATTTTTTTGAAAAAAATAGCTTGTCACAATTCAAAAAATAATTTGAAAACTTAACTGTAAACTTACTTTGTCAGGAGAATAGTATATTATCTTTACTAACATAATCAAGCTGTAAACTTAGTTGATTATTACAATATGTACTTACTATTAGCTGGTATTCGTATTATACAAAAAATTTCATTCTAAATGTTTCATTAGTTAGTCAGTTTCCACGTTAATTAATTTTATTTTAACAATTTTAGCTTTTGTGTTTAACTTTTTCAAAATATTTTCATTTGGTGTTGCTCATATTTTACAAAGCTTAAACTTTGAAGATGAAATATTTATTTTTATACGAATTTCTTCATCTAATTTCTATATTAATTTCCGAATTATTATAATTTAAATGATTTTGTTTTATATAAAACTAATGTTTACTTTGCTAGTTATATTTTTATACTACTTAACGAACAATAAATTTAAAATTTAAAGCACCGCCTCGTTTAACTCTGTTGCATTACAAATGTATTGAAAGAAACTGTATACTGTAGTCAATAATGTATTTCAATCTACCTATACAGAACATAAAAATTGTTACATATTTTCTTCACGAACTGAACAACTAATACGTGTCTTTATTAAAAGTTCATTGGAATACAAAATTTTCACAATTTTTATAAAAATAACTATTTTTTAAAAATAAATACATATACTACAAAATGACATGCCTCTTAGATGTTAGAAAGATTACCAAAACTATTAAATATGTTGATAAACAGTTTAGCTTATATAGCAAAGTGCACTACTTTCAATTTGATCAATTTTCAAAGCATAAAAAAAAAACTTTGTTATTATTATTATTATTGTTATTATTTACTTCTTCAATAATATGAGTAGTGGAAGTATTTGCTGAAAAACGTGTCCATACATGCATTGCAATAATTCAAACAATTTAAAATAGTTGACGGTATGCAACTATGTACACTTAAAAATGATTTGTTAATCATATATGAAGTAAGAACTTTTTTAATTCAATGAGTTCTAAGCTGATATTAAAAAAATACATATCTTATTTTGTGCAATTCATTTTTGGATATATTGAATCCTGATGGTCTTGGATGGTCTTGGAAGTGAAATGTTGATATTCCACAAGTGTTGACATTCATACAGAAGTGTTGACATTCCACAAGTTTTGAATATTTTAATCTTGGTTTTTCTTGTTATTTGACCAGTCTTCCATACTGGATTTAGTTCACCAAATGCAGCTATGGCTTTACGTAGTCTGTTGTTGTTACATAGTCTGTTGATTTTAATATATTGTTCAGATAGGAGAACCTTTCAATATATTCGACTGCCTGGCCTTCTCTTTTGATGGGTTTGTATTAGTGTTATTTACCTTGGTTTTCTCTATGTTAATTTCTAGACCGGCTTAAGAATTTAACTACTTTTATTTCCATTGGCATATACACCTTTAAGCAATTATACTAGCAATTATTATTTCGATTTTCGGTTCTGAATAAGCTTAAGTAGAAGTTGGATCTGCTTCTCGTATTGTGCCTGCGAATATAATCGTTGTTTAACTTAGTACATCATGTAAAGATGCCAGGTACATTCGTTCAGTTAAAGTGAGTCAGTAAAGAATTGCGAAATTTGATTTCTAAAGTTTTCCGAGCTTAAAACTTTTGTTTACAGAAAAATTTTATTTCTGATTCAAATACTAAAAACTAAAATGTAAAAAATAAAATATTTAATTAAAAAATAAATGAAAAACACTGTTTTATTATGAGATGAATCGAAAACTAAAAAATAAATGTTTACTGTTATCCATAGTAATAGTAATAAGAATTTTCATAGAGTTTAAATAACTAATCAAACTATTTATTATTACAGTAACACTGTGATAATCTACTATTACTAGTTGCAGACATCTAGATCCATAGATGATTTTTGGTAATTCTAAACATAAACATGTATTTTACATAATGTATATCTTATATATAATATACAAGATGAACACCGTGGGAGGTAAAAAAGCAAGAATAGCTGAATAGTAAATTAAACAAAAATATTAAAATTCTAGCAAGTTGTTGGCGGTGTAGAATACTTCAAACATTTAAAATAGTTACATCAAATAAAAGGCGGTTATTTCCGAGTTGATCTATACTCTAAAATAAATTTCAACCCCAGCCAATTTTTAAAAAAGCTTTATAAAAATTCTTTCATTTCAAATAAAAACACAAACTTATAAAAAGTTCAAAAACGAAAACACAAACGAAAATAGGAAACAAAACAGAAAAACAAAAGTCTTACTCCTCAAAAATGATATAATAAATGCTAGTTCATTTGCTTCTGCTAAATGCAATTTTTTTTTTTTTTTTGCGTGGATTGGTGGGAATCTTCATAGACACAATGAGCCCCGTAGCTTCCATTGTGTGCCAGATTTTTACTGACTAAACCACACCCCTCCCATTAATACTAGTCCGACGGACTAACCATTAATTTATTTCTATTTTGATTTTCTTAAAGAAAAGGTTTACGAAATTCTATCGTATTAAATCTAGTGGCTTAGTTCTTTTAAGCCTTCTGACATCATTTTGATTATCTAGCAGTTGAGTTGCTAAATGCAAATGAACATATTTTTAAAAAAATATGTACAGCAAAACACGGTCATAGTCATTCCCTAAATTTCAGTAATATTTGTGACTATAACCGTTTTGTGAATATAGTCATAATAAAAAAAAAATTGCATCTTTATCAACAAAATTCAATAAAATATCTTTCGTATGACGATTTCAAACTTTATTTTATTCATAAATAGCAATTTTAATTCTCTCATCTTCGCTCTTCCAAGGACTCAGTACTGGAGTCGCACTGTGTGATTGAGAAGATCAGATCTCCAATTTTGCTTTCCGCGATAAAACCTATATTGCTGGGGAAAGCCTCACCTAAAGTCCGGAGTCTGACTCTAGCTAATGCTCGGCAGCTGCAAAGGAAGTCTTGAAAAGTTTCTGCTTAATTCTCATCATTGCAACTGCGACAGTGGGGATTGAAAGGAATACCTCGCTTGGCAGCGTGGCTTCCTATTGGCAAATGACCCGTATTGATGGCTACTACTCTTGCTATATCAGTACGGGACCTGGTTAAGAGTTGTTTGATTTTATTGATATTATACGAGGGCCATGTTTTTCACAGGTATTTAGTCTATGCCACCTTTTATTCGCTCTGGCCAGAAAGTATGAATGGATGCGCTCCTTGACGATTTTCATTAGAGAGTGAATGTCTTCCTCTCATTGGAGAGTGAATGCCTTGCTCCCTCATTTCCATTTCCAAGTTCAGTTTAGGAGTGATATAATCGGTTGTGTCTGGCAGCAGTTCATTTGGAAACTGGCCTATGATATTACCGTGGCCATATGGTCTAGAATACCAGACGCTAGTTTCCCTTAGTCTGATTGCACTGTAGGATGCAACGTATTTTACGTACAAATCGGTGGGAAGGAGATTCAGGATCACATTTAGAGCGTCAGTAGGACACGAGCACAAAGCACCTATGATTCCAATTCCTCCCGCTCTTTGTATTCTCCCAAGTTTGGTAATATTGTATGTCTTCTTTACCACTAGCCACCAGACTAAAGATCTGTATATAAGAATAGAACGTACCACAGTTCTGTACATCCATAGCAACATCTTCGGTTTGAGTCCTCACCTCTTACCAAAAGTCTTACTGCATGTATAGAAAGCTATACTCACTTTCTTGATTCTATTTTGTATGTTTAGTTTCCAGCTAAGCTTAGTATCAAGTATGATTCCTAAGTATTCGGTATAATTGGTGAGTATGAGTGTTGTCCCTTAGAAATGACCCATAGGGAATAGAAAATTTTTAAAATTACTACAAATATTCTGTTTATATGGTAATTAAAATTTTAATACAAAATAAAGATATGATAAATTCGTAAGTAAATAGGAAGAAAAGAAAAAACTAGGATTTAATTTGCTTCCATCATTTATGGCGATTTACAACGCTAGTTTCATAATAAAACAATGACCAATTTTATTTTTTTTTTATAATAATGGATTTTATTTCATATTAGATTGTTATAACAAATTAATTATTATAAAAAAAAGAATTATTATAAATGATTTTATTAAGCCCAGAAAATGGAGGTGGACATATCACACTCTGCGAAATGTACCAAAAAGTATAACCAGAAAAGTCCTAGTAAGGAACCCCCAAGGTAAGGCAGTAAGAAACAAGGAAAAATTCAACAACAACTGGCATCGAACCATACCAGTTAGTTTATGGTTTGTTAATTATGGACGAACTTAGAAAGAAATTAAAAGATCACTGCCCAAACAGAGACCAGTGAAGGAGGAAAGTTGATACCCTATGTTCCACGGGGAGTAATAGGAAAACAAAACATTTTATTCTTATATCATTTGAATATTTCTACAATAGTAAATTTTTAATCAAAAGTTGTTCTTACAAATTTAAAAAAATTGGCGGTAAATTTATTTACCTGCAGTATGGTCGTCTTAATCCCTTTTGACTTATTCACTTATTCACTTCTCCACTATCCAGTAACATGTTTTTTAAATAATCCCAAGGTTTGAGTAGTCTTATTTTAATAGATTTATTTATTTATTTTATATAACAAATTGTAAAAAACTACCCTTTGTATATCAGATATGTTTACTCGAAATATGTGTAGACTGTGTACCTACAGAAAAAAAAGTACTGCAAGGAGAATTTTCATAATACATGTATGGAAATTTGTGAAGTATCCAAATGTTTTTCTCTTAAGCTTAATATTGAAAAACTATAACACCTACATAATGTTGGTCAATTAATTGCGATTTATCGTTTTCAATTTCAAATAAACCGAAAACAATTTTTATATACCTAATTCAAAAATAAAACGACTCTGTCAAATTTAAAATATTTTAGTTTTCTCTTCATTTTGTAAAAGATTTAATTAAATAATTCCGCAATTCGAAATTTTTTTTATTTTCAACATCCGATTTTATTCGGAAATTTATTTGTTACAATATTTTGTTTTGGACGTTCATATTCTACTCAGAATGTTATTGTGAAATTTATTCACGTAGCCTTTATTTTCGATTGTTTATGCATAATATCTTAGTGTTGTATAAAATAACTCTATCTCTATATATAATATGGAAAATTGGCATGGTAAAATTTAACTAAGTTAATTTTATTGACATTTTAAATAAATTACCTGTATAATGCATAACAATAATATCTCATAAATATTTAAACTCAGAATTTCTTATATTTGAACATATTTTAAATAAATTACATTTCATATGCAGTGTTTCAAAAATTTTAGAATACCTTAATAAATTGTATAAATGTCGTCTTTCTGTTGTTTTTATTATTACTACTACTTTAATTTACTTGAATAATTAAAACTATTAAAATGAAATTAAAAATTAAAACCGAAACTCATTAAATCTGGTCATTTAATTCATTCAACTTGTGGTAAATGTGGTAAGTTTTTTTGACAAAATAATTAGATTTTCAAGATTTTATTTAAACTTCATAAATTTTAATTCAAAACAACTATATAGAAATCTACTCAACAGATTAATTTCTTGTTATAATAATAATAAAGAAATAAATTATAGTAAAAATTATAGAAATCTTAATGATAATCATAGTTCTCATCATCATAATACAGTAAAAACCTTATCAGAGCCGATACTTGCATTTTGTTAAAGATGAAAAAAATCAACATTCCCCATATGAGCTAAAGCTGACAAGCTGATAAGTAATACAGGAATTTGCCACAAACAAATGTTGGAATAAAAACTAATTTATTTGATTTGTTTTGTTTGCCATATGAAATTTATGAGACATGTACATATAATACATTATAATTTATAACAATTATAATAATAATGAAAAAAAAAAACATGAAAAATATTAGTGACTAATTTATATTATGTTAGTTATTGTTCTTATAAATACAAGACTAAAGGTAAAAAAAAAGTTGTACAATATAAAATTTGATTACCTAAGTAAGTAAACCTACATAAAACTTAAATTCTTATTAAATTTTTAATTCGTAAAAAATAAAAAGTAAAAACTACTGCTGAAAAAGTAGAATTTGAAGACTTAAGCAAAATAATATAGTAAGTGAGTAAATGAATTTTGTGTTTTATTACGAAAATTTTTTTTTCTGAACTTGAATTTATGAATTGTCAGAGGTCAGTAAATTGGAAAAGTGTTTATGTAAAGTGTTTTTAAAGGTATTACTGGAAATGGATGACGAATAGAGAGGACTGATTTTATTGAATGTAATACAAAATACAACATCTGTTTATCGGTTCATTTTTTCCGTACTCAGTACTGTGTTTATACTCATTTAAAAATTTCATATTTCTTGTTTGTCTAACTCTATTATTAAGTCTAAGCTTGTTTGTTAAGAGATTGGATAGCAATAATATTTTTCAGAATATCGAAAATAAAACATGAAGATAATATTTGTCTACGTGAGAATAAAGGCAGCGTGTTTAAGAGATTAAGTCTTGTTGAGTAGCTAGGAAGATTGGAAAAGTCTGAAGGGTTATATTGATTTCTTAATGCAAAAAGAAGAAACTGTTTTTGAACTGACTCAATCTTAGAATGCTACCGTATTCTAAAATAGATCGAACTAGGAAACAATAGACCGTTCTTGTCACAGCTATGTAACTAAATTCTTTAGTCCTTCTCTTCTCTTCCCAACATTTTATTTGCTCTTGAAATTAATTAGTCATAGTGGAGATTAAAATTGAGTTTGTTATCATGAAGAATTCTGAGATCAGCATAATTAATAACCCTTTCTAGTATAAGATTATCTAATTTATAGTCATAAACTAAAGAAGATTGCCTTCGGGTAAAGCTAATGACCTTACATTTCTGAATATTAAGCTCTAATTTGTTGGTTTTACACCTATCTTGCAATGTTGATAAGCTTGATTGAAGTAAAGCTGCATCGGAACTATCCTTAACAACTTGATAATTTTTAGGTCACCGGCAAACGCAATGTGAGGTGTAATGCCTAAATATTCGGAAAGATCACAAATAAAAATATTAAACAAAAGTGGTCTTTTGGTGGGTTGAAGTTAAATGAGAGGATTTCTACCCGTGGGGGGAAATACCGTTCGAAAGTGACTTGTTGAAAATGAAATAAATATAGGAGTAATTACATAATGTGCACAATTATATAAGAAAAGTGGAGGGATTAAATCAGGTCCAGCACCCCTGTTTATATCAAAACTCAATATAGCTTCAAAAATGTCACTTTCCTAAAGATATATGTTTGTGATTAACAAACTTGAACTGTTAGAACTAGCAGAGATATTGAATTGTGCTTTTGAACGATAAACTTTTTGAAAACTGCCAGAAAAAAAGTTACAGATTTCTTTTGGGCAAGAGGAAAAATTATTGTCCTTCGACATTGAATTAGGGTAGCCAGATATTTTTCGTTTTATGTTGACAAATTCGAAAAATTTTTTGGGATCCCTAATCAACTTGACAATACTAGGAACATAGCTATCGTATGCTGTATGACCTTTCTCTTTGAATTCATTTGCAATCATTTTTTAAATTCGTTTTTCAAAAACTTACTGAGGTAACTTGAAGTTGTTGAAGTTGCAAATTTAGAGAAGTATAGCGAATGTAAGGATGTAACGCGTTCGCATTTATTTTTAGCTGGTTTCTGCTTACTGACTGAAGTAATTTCCTCCCCAATGGGTAGTGCAAAACGAATTTTCTTATCTGGTAACTTAAATGTAGTTGTAGACGAAGAAGTTGACGTAGTTCATAAAGAAGTAGACGTACTTGATTAAGAAGTAGACGAAGTTGTTAAAGATATGGATGATTCAACCAAAAGGTCCCAAGTTCGATTTCCGATGAAGTAAAAAAAATACTTTATGGGGTTTTCGATGTGATTCAGCACCCTATTTTTATTAAGATATAAATTTGTTTTTTTTTTTTTTTTTTTATACGCAGGCTGGTGGGAATCTTCAAAAGACACAATGAGCCACGTAGCTTGACATTGTGTGTGGGATTCTTACCCACTAAACCACACCCCTCCTATATTGCGATCTAGCCCTACAGGACTAATGAGCAATTTTTCCTTGACTTTATTTTATTTTTCAATGTAGACTACATCCAGCGATGTCTATCTAACTTTTCTTTGGCGTATTCATCCATAACCTTGAAGACCCATCGCATCAGCGACGAAAAGCCAACCAACCAGCTCTACGATCGAATTTATAATTATGTAAGACTTGTGAAAAACCTCGTTTCGTTGGCAGTCAACATAACGAAATTTTTCACCAATCCCGTAAAAACAAATCTATCTAAACGTGGGAGCAGGTCAACCTCCGATAACCAGCGCGACGAGTCCTCAAGAATGTGCGTGATTATTACTACACTAACTCAAAAGGTTTTACTCTTTTGAGTCGTCTGGCTATATTTCTATTATCCAGGAGCTCGACTGCCTCCACATTTACATGGTGCTGAAGCCTTTTTTCGTGACTTCTTGCAAATTTCTGTATTTCCTTATCGACAGATTCTATTTGCAAATCTCTATGTAGGTCATAGTTTCTTATGAACCAAGGGCGCGTTCACAATGTTTCTTAGGACTTTATTCTGGAACCTCTGAATAATATGTCTATTACTTTTTTTGGATGCCATATGACCATACTGGTTTCAGTATTTGTTTATAGAGCAGAAGTTTGTTTTGTATTGTTAAGGTAGAATTCTTACCTATGAGCCAGTTCGTTTTTCTATAGCGGATTTGTAGTTCTTCTTTCTTGTTTTTTATGTGAGCTTTCCAGCGAATTTTCGCATCTAACGTCATACCAAGATATTTGGCAGTATTTGAATGGGGTATTTCTTGACCATTTATGGTCAATTTTTTATTTGTGAAATCCACATGTACTGACTTAGCTTCATTTAATTTTAGCCTCCATCTTTTTGTATAATCTTGGATTTTTGTTATGGCTCTCTGCAGCTTTTCTATGGATTCTTTATTATTTTCCCCAACAGCCAGAACCGCTGTATCATCTGCAAACGTCGCAATAATATTATTGTCTAGTGCAGGAAAATCACAAATGTACAGCAGGTACAGTACTGCACCAAGTACACTTCCTTGAGGAACCCCGGCATTAACTTCTTTAAGATCGGAATATGCTCCTTCCTGTTTTATGTAGAAGTATCTCTCTGATAAGTATCTCTCTGATTAAGATATAACTGACAAAAAATAATTGAGAGTACACTCTTGTAACGACTTAAATAAAATGGAACTGCGATATTTAAGAAAGTTTAGTTCCTGACAATAGTTGTAGTTTTCCACATTTAAAGGCATGATAAGAAAAAAAACGTATACTCGAAAAATATTGGAGAAAAAAATGTAGTAAAATTTGTATCGTACTTACCGTACTGTAAGCAGGAAAAGGTTACTAAAACCAAATTACACCAAACTAAAACTAAGTTACTAAAACCAAATTACACCAAAAAAGGCAAACAAATTGGCAACATAGCAATTAAAACATAAAATTTATTTTATTTTTCATTTTATAACACTAATTAAATTGGAACTTTTAAATTTTTCTATAAGTACTATACTATTCTGCTAACCGTATTTTACGAACGGACTTGTCCAACATGTTATTGACGAATTCGTTGACTGTAACAATAAATTAACTATCCTTAGGAATTAAGATGCATAGTAAACACAATTAATTCTATTTATTGCAAAAGTAATATGGAGTCAGAATCCAACCTGAACGAAAATCTAATATATAGTGTTATGGTAAATGACTAGTCTAGTTTTAAGTCTCAATGTTATCTCAGAGTTAAAAAAATTTTTAAGACGTTTTTCCACTGTTTTTTTTTCTTTTAGGTTATTATAGTACATTCTTATTACATATTTGAATAAATTATTACTACATTCAAACTGTGCTTGAAAATAAGACCGGATAAATCTAATAATTTGAACCATAGTGAACTGCATTCGTGGTGATTCTAAGGCGCAAAACAAAGTTTAATCCAAGATATTTCGCATTTTCTGCTTTTGGAACTTTGTTATTTATCTATTTTGATAAATCCCGTGATTGTAATAAGTTCCCTAATTATTAATAAATAATAATTATCTGTATGGATTGGTAAATTTGATTAAAATTAAAACTATTTCTTTTAATTTTCTTATATTTGTTATTGAAATTATGACAAAAAAAAACAAAAACTAAAAAACAAAAACTATATTTTTATGGTTAAATTAATCATTTATTTCTACGAAGTCAATTTATTTATTTTTACAGGAAGAACTTTTATGACATTTGGAATTACACTTGATATTTGACTTTTATATTTGCAGCGATTTGGATCACAATCGAATTTACAATTACAGTATTGAAATCTTTGACTACCTAGATTTGAATTTATTGATTTTTAAAGTCTAAGTTGAGGGATTTTAAAAACCAAGCTACTTATTTATTGAAACCCTATTTTCGTAGACGGCAGGGCAGATAAACGTAGACGGCAAGCTTTTAGAGAAACATGACAATTTTTTGAAATATTTAAGTTTTTGGTTTTGACTTCCGGACCGTCGGACTCGGACCTATCCAAACATTTTTTAAAAATTATTTATAATATTTATTACATTAACGTAAGATGGGTGGAAATTATTAATAATTACCGGCTTATGTGATAAATTAAATAAATTCTGCCCAAATTAATCACTTTAACCTTTCTATTTGGTTATTATTAATAATGACCGGTTATTTTTAATAATAACCAATATATTACTTTAACCGCAACATATTATACACTAAATAGTGGTTTACGCCTTAGTGTGTAAGTAATGTGTCCATCTAATTATCTTGTTCAGTCGTTTTTGGAGCTGCTATAACGCTGGAGTCTGCGATATGATTTTGGCCATTAGAACCAATGTATCGTCTGTAAATACCGCCATGTCGAACTGTGGCGGTGCTGGGATTTTGGCAGTGTATAAGATGGATCCTAGAACGCTGCCTTGTGAAACTCCTGCAAAAATTGGGTAATAGATTTTGCTTCTCCATTCGCTACTCTAAATATCTTATTGATTATGTATGACTTCAGTAATTACAAAAGTTTCCCGGAATGTCATTGCACATTTCATGTGAATACTTCATGTAATACTATATCGAATGCTTGTGAAGCTCTGAGGTGGGCGGATAAAGGGCTTCATAATTTAAATATGTTTGTTTATTTAAATAAACAGAAAGACATAATATAGTCCCAAAAAGTTCAGAATACAAAAAAAATGTGAAGAAGAATATGAGAAAATTAATTAACGACAAAAAAGTAGTCTGATACAAACTTATCGAATTCAAAAAAAATCTTTAAAATTTCTGTTGTTTTAAATTATTTCACCTCTGATAAATCTGACAAAATATCAAACATATATATACATACATAAATTATTATTCTTATTATAAATTCAACACTTTCATAACAAATTTTTCTTGTATATTTTTGTAAAAGCCTATGTCTATTTTAATGACAGATTAAATAATGATCATTTCTCAACACTCCTCTGAAGAATGTGTTTGCTTGTTACATTGTTCAAACAGCATAATAGTTTCATCTGGTTTCATATTTTTAATTTTTTTAATTTTATATTTGTTTTCGTTTGCTCTTATTTTCATAATTTTCTCTTCTTTAGGAAAGGCATATATTATGAGATTTCTCGAATTGGGCCAGAGTAACTCAAGGAAATTTATACATGGTATATAATATGATGGTTATATTATGAATATTTGTATAATCACAGAATTTGAGTATCTTTATTATTTTATAAATATGCTTGATGATTCATCTTACAAATGTATACCTATGCATTTGGATGGTTGATAGTTTTAAAATGATAAAAATATGATATAAATGAGTGAATTAGATTTACTCTGTTATGTTACATAATATTATATTCATTTCCATTCATATATGCATACCTATATAGATTACAGATTAAAGTATGTACATATTTAATTTGTGACGTGTATTTTAAAGTTTAGTTGGTCAGTGTAGATTATGTGCAATGTGTGTTGCATGACTTTTAACTTGAAATTTTCTTTTTTTCTTGAGTTGTTTTAAACTAACAAAGGTAATAAAAATTATACTTTTGCATACCTCTATATTTTCATACATCTTATCTATGCATTTATGTATTATATTGTTCACTAAAAAATAATATGAAAAATAGAGAACTTGAGAAATTTTATTAATGACACAAATATAAGAGTAGAAAATAATTGGTTTGTTTCATGTGTTTTCCCACAAAAAAAATACTAAGAATAATTGTAAAAAATTTAATTAAAATAATTCTAAAACATCATGTACGTATAGATACATCGAGTAATAAAAAAATATTTTAAAAATAAAAAATCAATATAAAATTTTTTAAATTAGATCACAGAATAAATTGAATAGTGTGAATTATGAAGTGTTAAAAATATAAAATTTGAAATTGTAATTTAAAAAATAAAATATACAAAATTTAAATTTATGTTTTGCTTAATTTAGGTTCACCTTCCTTGAATTTTAAATTCTAATTAAATTTTTGATTAAATGTCATAAGTCTATATATATTTACAATTTCAAGTTCAATCAAATTTCTGAATAATAATAATAAAAATTTTTTTTCGGAATGCCCTTACTACTAAGCGATTTCCAAATATACTCGCGGTTTACTCTATCAAAGGCTTCCTCAAAGTCTACAAACATGAAATTTAGCGACGCTTTAAATTCAGTGGATTGTTCAAGAATTATTCGTAATGTATTGATGTGATCCACACACGAATGGCCAATGCGAAAACCTGCTTAGTGTTTTTTGAGTGTAGCTTCTATTCTTCCTTTAATGCTTTCTAGTATTATTCTAGCCCTTAATTTTGAGAAAACTGAGAGTAGAGTGATACCTCGCCAGTTATTGCAATGACTTAGGTTACCTTTCCTTGGTATTTTGACAATAACTTCTTCCTTCTATTCGCTTAAATATTTTTCTAGTTCAGGATTATCTGGAATATTAGTCTAGGCCTGGAACAAAGGTAACAAAATATCGGCTGATACATCTGGATCAGCTTTTAGGAATTCGGCGGGTATTTCATTTACTCCTGCTACTTTGAGGTTTTTTAAAAGAAGAATTGCTGATCTTATCTCGATTATACTTGGGGCTCTCACATCGATACCCCTAAATGATCTGTGCATTGTTGGCTTAGGAGAGCTAGTAGATACATTTTGTTCTACGAATTACTCGTTTAATAATCTGCAGAAATGTTCCTGCCGTCTTTGCAGTTGACCATCCATAGAAACTAACAGCTTTCCACTCTCGTTCAAGATTGTTTGATGCTCTTTACTGTTACGTTTGGTTCGTAATCTTGTAAAAAGTTTTGACATCTCCTCTGTTAGCGGCGCTCTCAGCTTCCTCTGCAAGATCTTCTATTTTTTTCCGTTTGTCACGTCTTACACTCCTCTGAGCAGCTTAATGTGCTAATCTGTACTGCAAACGTAATTCTTCTTTTTTTTATCATTGGATTCAGCTTTGATTTTCCTCTTTAAGGAACTACGCTCAGCAATTTTATCCCATGAGGTTTGTGATATCCATGGATCTCTTTGGGTAGATAGCGAAGGTACTGTTTCGGACCGGGATTCTATAAATGCTTTTTTGGTATTATCCCACATAACACCTATAGATACATCTTGCTCATTTTCAACCATCCATGTTATTACTTTGTCGTTGATGCTAGCTACCAGATTACAACATATGATGGGATTTTTTAACGCCTTTACATTGAAATGAGCTCTCCTTTCCGGTCCGATTCTATATTTATTGAAAGCTGACGTCCTCAACTTCATACACGCGAAGTCCTTATGGTGGTTACTACCGACATCCGCGTTCCTTTTGTTTCTTACATCGCCGGAGATATCCATGTTTGGAATTTTTATGGAAACAATTTAAAACTTTTGACGCTTATTTTGTTGTTATTTTATGATTTACGAAAGTTTAGCAAAAAAAGTCCAGAATTTACCAAAAACTGTCAAAAAATTGGAAATATAACTAAAAAGAAAACAAAAGTTCCAATAAAAAAACCTTGCAAATTTGCAATACTATATACCAACAGTTTATAAAAAGCAACGAAATTTTTGTCAATACGTGTTCTGCTTATATTAAACAATATTAAATAGACTAGATTGCAAAAAATTGTTTGTAAGCAATATAGAATATGCTGCATTTTAGATAAAACGTGTTTGTTTATTTATTTATTTATTAAGAAAGAAAACTAGCCCCCTAAAAAGTAGAAAATAAAACTGGTGGTGGATGATGAGCATCTAGAACTACTATAAGATAAAGCACAAAAATATATAATGAATCTTGCTGGAATATTGCTAATGGAAATTTTAAGCATTTGAGGTTTGAAAAAAATCACGAATATTAAAAAAACATCACAAAGCTTGGTTCTTTTAACATCACAAAGCGTTCCCAAATTTTATTTGTCATAAAACCTGAATTTGCAAACAAAAAGTACCGTTCTCTTCCCTTCCGATTTGAAAATCTCGATTTCGGCCAATTTCAGCGAATTTTGGGCTTAAAAAACCCATTTCCCTTCCTTCCCGGAAGTTGAAAATATCACCAATCGATGGAGCACCTTCGATTTAGTTAATAATTTTTTTAATACTGTCAGATTTATGCTTAGAGCAAGCACATCAGACGTCTATTACTAGACGAAGGCTTGCTTTATTTAATTGTGCAATAACTCATCATCCAGTAGGGTTAGTAAATCACCGCCACCTTTGATTAAAATATTTAAAAATAAACTAAACCAGGTACATGCTGTTAGTAGAAGGGTAAAAAGTCATAAATTAATACCTATGTTAATAGCTATACATTTAATAAAAACACTTCAAAAAGTTAGGACGAAGGTATCAAAGCTAAAAAGTACAACAGTTGTTAGTTAGTCTCAGTTGAACATACATTAAGACGTAATCGTTTTTTAATAGTTAAAACACTTAGTTGACGATCTAAAGAACTAGAGTTAGAATTTACTTCACGGAGCATTCTAGTGATTGGCTCGAATCTACCGTATTCAGTAGGGTGGAAGGGAATGTGGAACAACTCAACGGTTCTGAGATTATTCCGTTTGGATCTTGCAACCAAATAATTTGAAATTTCAGGGGCTAGCGTTACACCCGAAAGGATCTGGTGAATAAAAGAGATATCTGCAATTATTCGACGATCAGACAACGACTGTAAGTCAATGAGTTTAATACGGTGGTAATAAGGTGGAAGCCGCAATGGATCATTCCACGAAAAGTTACTCAAAGCGAAACGTAAAAACTTTCGTTGAACCAATTTAATTCGGTTAAGTAATGTGGAGACCACACTTGACTGGCATATTCAAGGGTAGGCCTTACATATGTAACATAAAGATGTTTCGTGAGGTAGGGATCAGAAAATTCTTTACACCAACGTTTAATGAAACCTAAAGAAGAATTTGCTTTGCTCACTATTTTATCATAATGTAGCTTAAAGCTCATTTTAGGGTCAAGGGTTAACCCGAGGTCTATAATAGAATTCGCTCTTGAAAGCCAACAGCCATTTAGTTGGTAGTTGAACCAAATTGTTCGAATGGAATTTTTCCTAGAAAAGGTAATGACTTGGCATTTAGAAGTGTTCAATTCAAGCCCATTTTTTTAACACCAAGAAGCGAAATTGTTAAAATCGTTTTGTAGCTTTAAGCAATCCGATGAGGAAGATATAGGAGTAAAAAGCTTTGAATCATCAGCAAAACTAAGAAGTTTAGAAAAAGTTATCGCTTTAGGAGCATCAATTGTTGAAACTATGAAACTAAGAGGTCCTATATGACTACCTTGAGGAACACCAGAAGACGCTGAGTATTGGTCAGAAATCGCAGTTTTAAATAAAACTGAGTATTCCCCAGAAGAGAGGTAAGCCAGTTAAGGCTATGTTGTGAAAAACCTATAATTTTGTGCTTCAGTAATATGATACTATGAGGAATTTTGTAAAATGCTTTACTTATGTCAGTAAATATGGCGTCAATTTGAGAACCATTCTCCATTGAGGTCATTGCCTTGGAGACAAAGTCAACCATATTGGTAGTTGTTGACCTACCTCTTTGGAAACCGTGTTGCTCAACACAAATAAAACGTTTACAATAATCATATAAGAAGTCATATATTATACGCTCAAAAAGTTTAGGAATACACGAGAGCTTGGTGATGGGCCTATAATTGGTGCATTCATTTCTGGAGTCCTTTTTATGAACTGGAATAATGAAAGACTTTTTCCATAAACAGGGGAAAATGCCCGATTGAAGGGATAAATTAAACAGAACAGAAATGGGATGAAATAAGTTAATCATGCATTCCTTAAGAAGGATCGGAGGAATATCGTCTGGGCCGGAAGAAAAACGTCTTTTAATAATGAAATATGTTTCAACAATAGTTCTGCAGTTATAAGAATGTTTTTGATTTCAAAGGTAATAACTTGATTACTCTGAGAGAAGTCATTCAGATTGCTAAAATAGGTTTCATCAGGAGTGAAGTCATTTCTTGAAAAAGTAGAGGAAAAAAAGGATGCAAAAAGATTCGCAATAGTAGTCGGATCATTAGAAGATCTTCCCAAATAATTGAAAGTTGCAGGATATGCATCAGTTTTACGTTTAGTATTGATAAATTCATGAAACTTTTTCGGATCAGAGAAAATACATGACTTCATTCTAATAAGATAAGACTTATAATTTCTGTCAAGTAGGGCTTTTGTTTTTAATTTTAAAATAACGCTTCTTCCCCTCTTAAAAAGCTGATACGCATGCTCTGCAACATTCGGTATATATAATGGTTACATAGCCGACAAATTGTTTTCCAAATGTACCAAATGTGTAAACAGGGGCTGATAAACAAATTCTCAGTTGTAAAACGTCCCTCAATTTTCATAAAATTTCTTTTATATCTTTCTTGTAAAAACTTTTGAAAAATGACTCAAATAGTCATCAAAATTAAATGAATAAATTATTATAGAAAATTATATAGAAAAAATTTAAGAAAATTTATTTTTTTTACAAAACTAATTTTATTATAAATGTTAAGTACTGATTCAAAAAACAATTCATTTGACAAAATATTATAACAATATATTTTTCACCTATATCATTTTTATTTTCTAAATATTATCTATGATTACCTCGAAACCAAAAATTTAAATACAAATTTACCTAAAATATTCATATAAAATCTTTTAATGTTTCATTAAAATTTCTGCCACTTCAATGGGCAGTAATAAAATTACGCCTAAATTAATTATTTACACATAAATTAAATTCTATGAAAATCATCATAACTTTAATTAAGAGTTTGTATCGTCAAAATGATGGTGGGTACATGACAATTAGATAATCCTTTGGATTTTTAGTTTTCTATATGCTTTTGTTCTTGTATTCCCGCAGTGTTTACTGGATTTTTAATATTATGTTCATTCGATGTCACTGGTTGTTGTTGATTATTTCCTGTTGTTTCTTTTTCAAGTTTAATCGATGGTATTTGATGATGTGATGCTAATTTCATCTGATATATTTGATATTCTGTATTTGAAATTGCACCATTTATTTGATTGTATTGTGCATGAAGTTGTCGAAGTTGTTGTTTTTGCTGATTAATAAGTTGTAGAAGAATTTGCCGTTGTCGATGAAAATCATATAATAAATCTCTCATGTACTGATGATATTGTTGAACAAATAATATATAATCTAAATTGATACCACCATTTAATGTTGTACCTGGTGATAAATATGATCCTGTGTTGTATGGGTAATTCCAATAATTATATGATGGAGTCTCTGGAACCTGAGTATTACAATTGTTTGAATTTTCACAATTTTGATGAGGCCTATTTTGATAATTATCTGAAAATTACATATTTTATTAAAATTTAAATAATTCTATAAGAAAAGTAGAAATTTTAATAACATTGTTAATTAATATAATTATTAATTTTGTAGAAATACAACCAGTACAACTGATATAGAATAAATCGAAAAATATTAAAATTTATTTAACTTATGTTTTTCAGTAAATTTTTAAGTTCACATTATTTTATATACTTTTATATTAACTTGCTAGTGTCTATATCTATACATGTATATATGTATATACATATATATGTTTATATGTTTGGTAGGTAGGTAGGAATTTTTTTGTTAATATTAAAACCAAACGCAAAATGAAAAAAAATAATTTTGTTTAAAAAATTTAAAGATAGAGTTCTGAAATATTGCACAGCTACTCATGATGAAAAAAGGAACCGGACACGGTACTTTACAAAGCTATAAAGTTACAGGTTCGGGTTTCTGCTGAACAGCTCCTAGCACATCTCAGGCATATTTGAAAACCAATTGTAATACAGGCATGAAAATTTACATTTAGATTCTTTTTCACAAATAAAGAAATACGACTGTTAACTATTTCGAAAATGTGGACTGGGTCGGGTTGCTGCCGAACAACTCCTAGAACGTCTCAGGCATATTTGAAAACCAATTGTAATACAGGCATGAAAATTTACATTTAGATTCTTTTTCACAAATAAAGAAATACGACTGTTAACTATTTCGAAAATGCGGACTGGGTCGGGTTGCTGCCGAACAACTCCTAGCACATCTCAGTCATATTTGAAAAATTTTTAAAATATACTTTTATCGAAACCAAACTAGCCCCCTAAAAAGTAAAAAATAAAACTAGTGGTGGATGTTGAGCATCTAGAACTACTATAAGATAAAACACAAAAGTATATAATGAATCTTGCTGAAATATTGTAAATGGGAATTTGGAAACGCTTTGTGATGTTTTTTTAATATTTGTGATTTTTTTCAAGCGGCAAATATTAAAAATGCCCATTAACAATATTCCAGCAAGATTCATTATATACTTTTGTGTTTTATCTTATAGTAGTTCTAGATGCTCAACATCCACCACTAGTTTTATTTTTTACTTTTTAGGGGGCTAGTTTGGTTTCGATAAAAGTATATTTTAAAAATTTTTATTTTTACATTATTAGTTTTTTATAATTCAATTTCATTAAATTTATGACAAAAAAAAAACTGAAATAGTAATGATGAGAAATGGCAAATGCAAATAAAATTCCGATTTTTTATTGTTTTATTAAGAAACAAAATCAAAAATTTTTAGCATATAATTCTGCTGGGTATAATAAGAATATTAACAAAAAACCAATCATTATTTAAATAATATTGATAACCATTTCTGAGATAGCCTTCAACATCATTCATATGATGGTTAATTTACTTCTACAAAAGGTTTTGAAATAGACTATACTCAAAATACGAAACGGCATGATTTAGAGGTTAGATAAACAGTTGACTTTGGGTTATAGATACAAGCTCACTTCACCAAGAACCATTTATAACAAATCAAGAAATGGCTTTCAATGGAATAATATCTGACACCAATAAGCTTAATTATTAAATACATTCAATTATCAGTCATACGTTAAATAAAAACAAAAAACAAAACTTAAGTAAAAATTTGAAAGTTGCTAAGCCCAATTAGGTCGGAACATAGCTGAATCCTAGCGATATAAACAAAGATTTCAGAAATCTTCATTTGGAATTATAACAAACCTATAAAATGCAAATTTTAACAAAAACTGTGTAGGCCTCTAAATTTAAGTATTTTAGCTCTCCCTCCATTGAAAGTATACAATAAACATAATAATATTCTATAGTAGTATACAATAAGATAATAAAATAAAATTAATATTTATATGTTTAAAAAAATAAAAAAAAATATAACACCAGATAGAAGTTTAGATTCTGGGCTATGCCCGCAAAGATAATGAATCTTCTGCGTTGAAATACAATTGTCATCCGTTCGGGTTTTTTCTTAGATCTCACAAAGTTATTTCAATTTTAAATCGTTTTGTAGCCTGTACTACAGCAATAAAAATAAAATAAAAAAATAACAAAAAATATATAACTTTGAGTTTGAGCGTTTCATTACTATCTCAGAGTTTCAGAGTTCGGATAAAAGTTTATTCTGCTTAGATTGTATCTGAAATGCTCGACATCTGCTTAGAGTAAAAAAACGACCTATATAAACAAATAGGTCGACCCATATGATTTAGTCGTTATTTTATTGTATTACTAATTAGAAGATTCTGTGCTCAAATTCTGCTCAATGTATGGGCTTTTAATTAAAGTGTTTTAATTCTTTCATTATTCTTAAAATTTCATTATTATTGTTCAGTAGGACTCTAATATCCCGATAAAACTGCTGTATACATAAAATATATTTTTTTGAATATGATTCCCTGGTCGCTTACAATGTTTTATACATATATCATGTTCTTACACATTCATACATAAACTTTAGGAAACAGAAAAATAAAAGAAGAACAATTAATCAATTCAAACTAGTAATTAAAATAAAAATTTGAAAGTTCTCAAAAGATTATATAATAAAAATAAATACGTCAGAGCAATTATTTCGATAGAAGAGATTTTAGATAAAGCTACTGAATTCCAATTATTAATTATTGATTACTTAAAAGGTTTAAAAAACAAAAACTTGTTTTTATTAATTGAAATCTTGTTCCCTAGTTAAATTTTGTTCGTAAGTTTTTTTGTCGATTTTAATTAAAGCTAAATTTAATATATTTAAATTAAAATTCAGTTATTAATTTATTATCATTAGGATGTTAGTTAGTTTTATAGCGGTTAATATTAGTCAACAATGACAATGTTATGATACAGAATAATTTAAGCTAAATAAAGCTTTATTTAAACCACCTTGTAAATATTTTCACGACTCAGTTTACAACAATCAATACAAAATTTGAGTATTAAGGAAATATTCCTGAATATTCCAAATTGCATGCTTAATTAAAGATAATTTGTATGGATTACTATCATATGTCCGTATTTCATTTGTTTGTTTTTCATTTGCCCACAATTTATGGTCACGAAGGTAAGATCAAAAATCGCCGAAATTAGCCGAAATCGAGATTTTCAAATGGAAAGGGGTATTTTTTAATGCAAATTCAGATTCTACGACAAAAAATAAGAAAATTATGTTAAATGATTTTTTTTTTCTTTTCTTAGTATTTTTCTTCAAAATTAATAACAATAAAACAAAAATGCTCAATATTTTCCTTTGGTAAACTAAAATTAATGATAATCATTTTTATAAATTAATTTGATTTTCATGTTATCATATTTTTTATCTCAGTTTTTGGGTTCCTACAAAGTTTAAACAAAAAAAAAAAAAAATTTTACTTTACAAAGGTTTCTTATTTTTTGATGTAGAATCCGAATTTGCATTAAAAAGTACACCTTCCCATTTGAAAATCTCGATTTCGGCCAATTTCGGCTATTTTTGATCTTAAAAAACCGATTAGCGGTCCTTTCCGAAAGTTGAAAATATTACAAATATTTAATTGTTTGTATTTATATAAAACGTTATTATAAAATAACGGCTCCTTCCCCTCTTAAAAAACTGATACACATGCTCTGGACCACCCGGTATATTCATTACGTATAAGTGCATTATACATATAATATGTACATTGTATATAACGTTTTCTTTTTTTCTTAAATTATATTTAATATTTTATTTTTATAAATGATTAAGGGTTAAGTTTATAACACATAAGGATTGAAATAAAGATTTAAATTTAAAAAAAAAATATATGTATAATATTTATCATATGCAGTATCCAGCATAACCAGTTAAAACAAATCGAGTCAAATGAAATACAGGCAAAAGAGATACAATTTGTGATTACATATTGTAAGCTATAAATGTAATACTTTTGGATGTGGCTCCGGCATTCGATAAGGTGTGGCATAAGGGATTAAATTGTAAAACGAAAACAATGCTTCCAAAAGAACATTCCGAAATCGTAGCAAGCTACCTATCAGAGAGATAGTTCTACATAAAACAAGAAGGAACATATTCCGATCTTAAATAAATCAAAATGGAGTTCCTCAAGAAAGTGTACTTGGTCCGATACGTGTGATGTTCCTGCACTAGAAAATAATATAATTGTGAAGTTTGCAAATGACATAGCGGTTCTGGCTCTTCGAGAAAATAATAAAGAATCTACAGGAAGCTGCAGGGAGCTATAAAAAAAATTTATAACTTTACGCAAAAAGATGAAGGCTAAAATTATATGAAGCATAGTCAGTACATGTGAATTTCACAAATAAAAAAATTTATCATAAATCAGTATAATAAATAGTCAAGAAATATCCCATTGAAATAGTGCAAAATATCTTGATACGACTGGAAAGCTCACATCAAAACAAGAAAGAAGAATTACAAATCCGCTATAGAAAAATGTACATACTCATAGCTAAGAGTTCTAACTTGACAAACAAAACAAACTTCTGCTCTATAAACAAATACTGTAACCAGTACGGTCATACATCTAGCTATGGGGATGCACCAAAAAATAGTAATAGAGAAATATTTCAGAGGTTCCAGAATAAAGTTCTAAGAAACATTGTGAGCGCACTTTTGTTCATCAGAAACTATAATCTACATAGAGATTTCCAAATAGAATCTGTAGATAAAAAATTCCAGAAATTTGCAAGAAGTCATGAAAAAAGGCTTCAGCACCATATAAATTCGAGATAGTCCAGCTCTTGGCCAATAGAAATATAGCCAGACGACTCAAAAGAGTAAAACCTTTTGACTTAGTATAGCAATAATATGCTATTCCTGGATGTAGTCTACATTTAAAATTAAAATAAGGCCAAGAAAAAATTGCTTAAAAGCCCTATAGGACTAGATCGTAATATAGGAAGAGTGTGGTTTACTGTGTAAGAATTCTACACGCAATGTCAAGCTACGGGGCTCATTGTGTCTTCTGAAGATTCCCAACAGCCTATGTATGAAAATAAAAATTAAGATATATGTGAGTTATATATGAACTTGAAATAATAACTCACGAAACCTTATGAGAACTAAAATTTTATGACAACGATTGGGATTGTATAACCTCTGATATTCAAATTGAAACGTTAGTGTAGTAGCAATGAGAGTACTAAAAGTATGACTTGAGGTATTTAGAAGAAAATACCGTGTTTCCGTCTACTTCTATTTTGTAGTAATAGCATAAAGATAAACAAGTTCTAGCTTAAAAGTCATTTCGTTTTGATTTAAATATAATTATTCATATATAAATTCAAACGGCCGTTGTAAATTCTACACAGAGACTATATAGAGATTTGCATTTGTTAATCCAGCTGTTATACAGCTGTAATATTCAGTTAAATCTATTAAATACCTTACCTTCTACGTAATAAGCTTGATTTGGAGGATTTGATTCATTTTGTAATTCAGTTTCTTTAGAAATCATTTGATTTTCATTCGGCCGTATCTAAAACAAAAAACAATAAATAAAAACAAAAATAATTAAAAAAAATTAAATTCTAAATTTGTTATAAAGTTTACCTCGTCATAATATATTTGAGCTCCATACTGATTGTCTATTAATTGTCTCGGTAAATCAATTCTTATAGGTTTTGGATTATTTTCAAGTTCTCTCAATTGTTCGTCACTATATCGGATGTGAATTGGTTCAATATACGCTAAAGTTTTTCCTAAAATTTTTTAAAATGTTTTTTTAAAGCTTTTTTTTTTATCAAAATTTTTTTTTTCTTTTATTTTTTTTAAAAAAAAGTTTAAAATTTATTTTTACCTAAAAGAAGGGCGAAAATGAAAATCAGTTGATATTGAATCATTTCGATGGTCAAAGCTAATTTATATTTAAAAAAAGTTTTTTTTATTGTTGACTTCCGTAGAACAAATCCGTTCAGAACAATAATTTGAATGTTACTACTTTTGAAAATAAAATTTTAAATCAAAAATAGAGAAAATAAGAATTTTAATATTTTAGCATGACGTGAGTTTTTGTTTGCGATAATTTCAAAATAATGGCATATTAAGTCTGTACACATACATACAGTGTGATGAGTATAAGAACAAATTTTAGATTTGCAAAAAGCTAAAATAAACATTTTGGCTTATTACAATATAAATTAAAATTTATAAAAAGCTTTTAGTTATTTCTATTTAGCTCTAAATATAGTTAGTCGTACAAAGTAATTTGCTTCTAATACAATTTCGTGAGAAAATTTCGATATGTTTTGTTTTTGATTTTTATTTTGAGTTTAAACATGTCCAAGATGCATATGACGAAATTTTCTAATTTGAGAAATAAAATAAATAAAATATTTTTAATGGTCAGAAATTCATCAGAAAAATCTGAGAAAAATCATAATTTGTTTATATTTATTTAAGTTGTGAACTTAAATTCCACTTCAAGCTGGATTATAATGCATTTCTTACAAAGTAACGTTTACTCAAATTAAAAGAGACTTATTTTAGGAACATAAATATAATTTTAATTGATATGACTGAATTTCTGCTTAAAGATACCTTATGACGACGCATTAAGTTCTGCGAATTATCACTTAAATCCATTTTGTAGAACTAATGAATTTAGGCCCTCTTTCATTAGTATTTTACTTTAATACTATAGTTGTAAACCCCGTCTGAAGACGGTATTCTAATTAGAAAGAAAAAACTTCTTGTGAAACTGCACAGTTTGTTGGAATGTCGAATTAATTTGCGTTGCTCCCTTCACTGAGTAAGTCTTATTTGAATATCAACAGACCACCGTACTCGGGAAATTGCAACATACAGTTGCTAAAAACTGTTTCAGGAAAATAAACTCCGTCTTTTTCCAATGTTTGACCTTGCGACTTATTTATGGTCATAGAAAATGCCAATTTAACAGGGAATTGTGAACGTCTAAGAATAAATGACAATTCTGTGGTGGTTATAGCTAAATATATTCTAGTTCTAAATACAATTTCACTTATAGCTTATGCTAAGGAATTCTGCGAATATTAAATTTAATTTTAGAGCTTTTACAGCTAATCAAATCCCATTGAAGAGGTCGCGTTTGGTATTTAGGTTTCTCAGTTGTATTATTATACTACCAACTTTCAAACAGAGTTTATTTGGAGGCATTCGATTTGGACAGCAGCCGCTTAAAAGCCCTACAGGAATTCACTGCAACATTTTCACCGCAATCATCAGCGGAATCGGTACTAAGATAAGTTATTATATTTCCCTCCAAAATGATTAAAATTCGTTCGTTAATTGTATCAACATCAGAATTTTTTGGGCAAAGTATTGTCTTTTTTGAATAGTTAGACTATCCTCATTTAGACTATCTCCAAAAAATGTGTGTACGATACTATTACTGCAAATGATATTCGAAGGAACTTCGATTAAATTTAGCAAACTTTGGTCATTCGTTAGATCAGCTTCTAACACAGCTAATGCACAGCTTCATAACATAATTATTTTGATTAAAAACCTTTAAAAAATAAAATTGAAATCCAAAATGATTAAATGCATACTGTTCATAACTTCAAACAGTATTCACAATAACAACAACTATTTAATATGAAATAAATAATATAATTACTAATATACATATATATATTAATATATTTATTAATTAATATAATGGCAATTCCGTTGATTGAAGCACTACTGTCAAATACCTAGGGATCCTGTATCCCAAATTAACTTTTAAGCTCCTAGTCGATGACAAAATTAAAAAAAATCAAATATTAATCAAATTGTTATACGAACTAATTAATAGGAAATCGTCTCTCTCTAAACTTAACAAAATTCTAATTTTCAAATCCATCTTCCAAAGTACGTATCTAAATGGTGCTCCAGTCTGGTCAAACTGCGCATACTGTCATAAAAAAGACTGCAAATTACGGAAAATAAACTACTAAAAATGTTACTAAACCTCCCTTAGTATCACAGTACATTAGATATCCATTTAAAATCCAAAAGTACGATAACAGACAAAATTACTATTAGAGCTAACCAATTTATTGCCAACTGCTCCAACTCCGAAAACATTTTAATTAGGCAATTGGTCGATAATTACTAAATGTAATTAAATTGTGATTGTTTGCTTTAATAATTTCTTTTTTATCTATTTTTTTTTTTTGTTTTCGATGTCTTTGTTTAGCTATAAATTAGTTTAAGTCTAGTCATAAGTTTTTAAGTAAAATTTTTAAAAATACAAGTAGTCAGAAGGTTTTTGTAATTTTCCACCATTTTTCCTTGTATCAATTAAAATATTTTGTAAATCAAACAACAAATGTAATGATAAATAAAAATTAGAGTAAAATAAAACTCGCAGCTGTTAAGATACTAATAATTTAAACTCTAACTTAAGTATAAGAAGACTCTGTCATTATAAATTATGTATTAACAAATTTTGGAAATAAACGAACTATCTAACTATCTATTAATAATTAATTAATATACATGTTTTCATAGTTTACAATTATTAATATTAAACATCATTTAGCTTTACATAACTTCAACATCAATTCTAGAATATACATATCTACATATGTCACAATTAGAAGTCTTTTCATTATGCATTCACACTAAGTAGAGATACAATTTTGACCCAGCTGAAAAGAAAAATTTTTTTTTTTTTTTTTATATTATGGTAGGTAGGTATAGGTACATAAACAAACGCAGCAGAAGAAAACAAATTTGTTTACAGATTTTGCTTTTTTTTTATTTTATTTTGTTGTATTAACGGTTACTATGGCACGTTGGCAGCAGGACTGTTACATTTTATTTTATAAGATATCTTACTTCTTCAATATTTTATTCAAAACTAATTTGATAAATTACATCTCACATGTATATGCAAGACCAACATTTCAAATTAAATAACGAAAATACAAGTGTGAGGGAAAAACAATTGATTATTTTTAATTAGCTATATACATGTACGTATATTGAAATGATTATTAAACAAAATTGTTTGAAGAATTTTCAACGATTTATCACCGTGTTAATTAACTGCCACAAGCTAAGAAAATTTAAAGGCCTTGTTCTCAATTGTCGTGGGTTACTCAATGTGTCGTATTACTTACCGTTTTAATTACGTGTGACACGTTTGGGAAAAAACAATTTTTCAAGGACCTTCGGAATCAATTTCTGGGTTAGTTAAGAAAACTTTTTTTAAGAATCTTCGGCCCCAATTTTTGGGATACTAAACCTCTCCAACAATGTCTCTAAAACGGATTAATTATGTGTGAAATTTAAGAACCTTGGGTCCCAATTTTTAGGACATAGAAGCGCTCCACATTTACTCTAGTAAACTTTAAATTTTCATTCAAAACGAAAAAATGTTTCTCTAATGTTTGAGAAATAGTATTTAAGAATTAATGTTTTGTTAAGTGAAAGTTTTGTACAAATGAATTTAGGGCAAGGGCATATTTGGTATAAATAAGTACAAGCCAATTGAATATTTGTCATATGAATTCGGCAAACTTCTCTATAAAAATATTATATATGTCCTAAACTATATCGTAACTAAAAATTTTGAATAACATTCAAGAAAGATCTAGATAACCAGTAAACGCAAACGCGTAAACCAGTAAACGCTATGTTGCGATTTAAATAGCAGTCGAAACAGTATATTTATATTCATGGGCTTTAATACTTATGAGTTTCATTTATATCCTACCATTAATTAATCTAATATTACAACGATTTTGTAAAATTTGAATATATATGTATACGAACCCGATGGATAAAATTTTTAAATTTATTTATAACCTACGGCTGCAAGTGGTGATAGTCGGCTTGAGCGTCACAGTATTCTGTAGCTAAGTAATATATATTAACAACAAATTGATAAAGCTCAAGTAAAACGATGAAGTGTAATTAAGTTCATATTAAGAATTAAACAACAACAATATTATTGAAAAGAACTCATAAATCTTTCTATTTTCTTTTAATCTTAATTTGAAGAATTTGTTTAAACAAAGCTTTATTTATTTCACGCACTGATGTATTAAAGAACTTCAACATTATTTTTTTAATATTCATACCAATTAATAGCTGTACTTATGATTTATAAATAAAATTTATTATCTAAAAACCAAAAAAAATTTATAAGAACTAAAAATTATGTTTAAACTCGCAATTTCTTGACTACGAACCAAATTGTTTACCACATTACCCAATCGGTAATTTCCATAAAAAAGACAACAAATAGGTAGTCGCTTAATTTGTTACTAATACCAATTTATGGAGCTAAAGGATTTCCATACCCAGTGTTTCAGAGCCAGAACAAAAAACTAAATCGAGGGTACTCTATCGATTGATAATATTTTAAACTTCTTAAAAGGACCGGAAATAAGGTTCTCAAATTGCAAATTCACCGAAATCGTGATTTTCAAAAATAAACAAAAATTATTAAGACAAAGAATTCTTATTTTGTGACGTAGAATTCAAATTGGCGCAAAATAATACCTCTTCTCTAAATTTCAATTTCGGTGAATTTCCGGCTTAAAAAAACCCATTTCCGGTACGTCACGGAGCTGAAAATATCACCAATCGATAGAACACCTTCGATTTCGTTAACAAAATTTTTTTTAAATTTTAAAATAACAACTCCTTCCCCATTTAATAAACTGATACGGGGCTTTGTTATGAACAAAAAATTGTAGTTTTATATGACTTCATAATTTCAATAAAACCTTCTGAGCTTATGATCACTATTTTTTTTAAATCAGGGAATAAATAAATTATACGAAAATTTATGAAGGTCTTTAAAAGTCTTTAAAATTAAAAAATAATTAATAGAAACGTATTTCCAATTAAACCAATTGACCACATTGTAATTTAAACCTCTTCTGACAATCGAACACGCAACAAGAAATTTTGTTTTTTTGTTTATGTTTATAAATAAATAAATAGATGAACCAGCAGTGGTTGATGATATATGTACATGTTAAAGTTTGTGTATTGAAAAAAAAGATCATGTAAAAATTTTAAAAGAAACTAATACATATATTGCATATATTTTGACTCTCCAAACTGTTTTGCAAAATTAACATAAAACAAAGAAATTATTTTTGTGATTCTACTGAATGCAATAATTTGAAGAGAACGATTCGATTTTATTTTTAGAATCAGTACACGGATGAATCTCTTTTACATTTGCTATATCTCAACTTAAAAAAAAAACTTAATACCATTCCAATTCCACAATATGAAATACATTGCGAAGAAAACTTGAACCAGAGAGAACAATATTAAGAGTGCCAACTTTCACCTCCACTTTTTGCACAAGAAATACACAAGTTCATGCCAGTCAATTGCCAATTTTCATTTGAAAAAAGAAAAACAATTTTCCTAGTGATAAATTTTATGAATTTGTCGAATAAAAAAAGTAATAATGACACTATAATGTAGTTAGGTACTGTGTACACATGATGGTGTGTAATGGTGAATTTCAAATATATTTTTGTTATTTATATATTCTTTTGTTTTTGTATATTATACAACCCTATACCATGCGGACGTTTATTATTTTTTTTTATCCCTTTTCCTTTTTTTTTATGATTACATCCTACAGAACTATAAGATATAAGATAGAAATACAAAAACATATTTGTTAGCCAGATTTGTAGGATATCCTTAGAATGTAAATTATTTATGATATATTGTAGGTATTAGTTATTTATTACATTACATTTGGATAACAAACGAGCCTACCACATTGTTTTGAAATTATTATTGTATTAAAATTAAAATTTGACTGTGTCATCAATAACATGAACCCAAGTCCAAATGAATATAAATGTTCCATCATCATGTCAATAATCATTCAATCAATTCGATAATATTAATATAATCTTAAAATGATAATAATTTTGTATGTTATAAAATGTTAAATTCTTTAATTTTTATTCTCTTTGAGTTAGAGTTTTCCAAATAGTCTATTCGGTTTTTTGTTTGATTTGTACCCATTTCTACACAAATACTATATTCAAAAAGATTGTATCACCCGTGTATTTTGTATTTATTTAAATTATTATCTATAACTTTGCGCTTACAATGGAATCCTTTGGAAAAGTGACTATAGTCTATCTATATCGTCAGGAAAAATATTTCAACTGAAATAATCAGAAAATAAAAGAAAGTAACCTAATAACAGTAATAACTCATTTTTTTCATATAACTTCAATTTTATAATGATTTTTCGTCAAGTGGTCAAAAACAATAAATGAATAGCATACCCGGCGAACGTTGTTCCACCTTAGTGGAAATGAGATTTGTAAAGTTTTTGTGAAACTTTAAAAATAAAAATATTTTTAAATGAAAGAATGAATTCAAAATTATATGCAAAAAAATATTATATTTATTTATTCAAAAATATATTATTGTGATAAAGAAAGACGTGAATTTTAATATTATTGTTTTTATTTTAACATTTCAGCCGTTTTTGTTTCAATAACATATCTTTTTTAATCCGCACAATTCAAAGTTTACCAAATTATGAAAAAAATTAGTTCGTTTAATTTATTTATTTTACCAAATCCTACAGGCCGATATCTTTGCTCCCTACAATATCGAAGTTGTTTGAAAAATTACTATTGGGACGGATTCAACCCCTCATAGAAAACAGGAATATAATACCTAATCACCAATTTGGGTTTAGGAAAAAACACTCAACAATAGATCAAGTACATCGAATAACAGACATTATAGAAAGGGCACTGGAAAATAAACAAATTTGTTCTTCAGTATTTCTAGATGTAGCCATGACGAAATTTCCAACTGATGCAAAAAATGGAAAATTAAATTAAATGAAGCCAAATCTAGTCATGTAAACTTCACCTATAAAAACATAGTAACTCCTCCGTCAGTTAAAATTAATGATGTCGTGATTCCATACGAGAATAAAGCTAAATATCTTGGCATGACCTTGGATGCAAAACTGAAATGGAAAGAGCATGTGAAAATCAAAAAACAAGAACTCCAGTTCAAATATAGAGAAATATACTGGCTGATTGGGCGGAATTCTACGGTCTCGACTTAAAGTTTTGATGTATAATCAAATATTGAAGCCAGTTTGGGCATACGGTATTCAAATATGGGGATGCGCTAAACAAATCCATATTCAAACTATCCAAACGTTCCAAAATAAGGTACTGCGCAACATAGTCAATGCTCCATGGTATGTTCGCAATGCCGATATTCATCGAGATCTGAAGATCTCATCTATAAAAGACGAAATAATGAAATGCGCTGCACGGCATAAAACTCGTCTGATCCAACATGTCAATACCGAAGCTTCTAGCTTAGTTGACAATCAAAACTTTGTTAAGCGACTAAAACGAACAACACCACTTGAGTTAGGTTAAAACCTTTTATCTATTAAAACCTTATTGGATTTTGGTAGATCAAAGGTATCTTAGTTTCTTTGAGTTAAATTTAAATTAATGGTTAGTCTATAAGACTAGTTTTAATGTTGCAATAATGATAGAAGTTTTTAGTGGGTTAAAGTCCCACAGTCCTTCAAACTGCCTTCCCCGGTAATAGGTAGTCCCTGAAGCCTCTTTCGATGATTTACTACTATCCGGTAAAAAAAATTTATTTATTGATGTAAAAAATTTATAATTCTTACTTTTAACTCGTCCCTTGTATACTTTTAATCAAGAGCTTACAAAAAACAATATAGTATTGGTAGTATAAAAATATTAAATTTTAGAAACTAAAACTTAAACAAATATGAAGAAAAATTCAATTTTAAAATTTGTTTTGACGTCCGCTATCATTTGTAATCATTTATTTTTCCACTATCCCTTATGCACACCCTGTACAGAGACTTTATAAACAAATCGAAGCGGGTCTAAGACCATAAAATATAACAATTTATTGTACCACTTGTATTAAATAAGAATTATATTTTTGAAAATTGAAACACAATACATTTAACACCACCGTCAGACTTATTATGGGAAATAAATAGAATTAATTTTGAAATTTTTGTATTTTAAATTAAAACATATTTATATTTTGATCTGTTAAAGAAGCAAATCGTGTCCTGCACTAAAACAACTTGTCAACAATATTCAGAATTGGTTATATCAAAGAACATAGAAAGTAAGAAGTTTCATCTGAATAATTTTTAAAATTTCTAGCTATGGTAAATTCGGGCAACAACGAGGGTGCTGTGCTGATTGAAAAGTAATTTTTACTTCATTGAGAGATATTTTTACAATTCTCTTGTTTTATCTCTTTCTGAAGAACTTCACTCCAATCCAATCCTTCAATTCAATTTTGTTTATGTTATATTTTTGTTCTTTTTTTATTGTTGTTTTTTTAATGCATGTGTTGTTTTATTACAAAAGAGTCAAAGCTGGTCAAAGTCTAGTTATGTATGATATGAATATGAATTATTAAGGCATTTAACCAAACAAAAAAATTTTTGGTAAACTTTCATATGCATTGGCAAAGAATATAAAGAAAAAAAGAAGATAATTTGAAGAGAGTCAGAAGAATTATTTAAAGAATAAATAAAATTTCTTCATTTTTGTTGTGTGATTGACGTTGATGAAGGAAAAAATGTTTCTTTTTTGAATTTTCATTTATATCATTATTTATTTTAATTATTGATTTTATAGAAATGCGAAATTATTCAAAATGTTTTAATTGAAATTTATCAGAATTTATCAAGATTTATTTGTTTCATTTTTGTTTTTAGTTTATGCATGTACTTAGGTATTGTTTTTATTGTTTTTATTTCTTTTTTTTATTTTTTATTAATTTATATTAAAGTACTTTTAATTTGTTATTTGAAAATTTTTGAATTTGTGAATTTTTGGAAAATCTATAAATTAGATTAAATAAATTTATTGTAATTTTTTTTGAAATTATATCTTTTCAAACATTATTATGTATAAAACATATTTTTATGTGCATTCAAAATATTTAAGCGATAATTATTTGTAATTTTTATTTATATCTATTGTTTCCACAGTCCAAGAACCGAAATGCCTTTGATTATCCACATTTGATTAAGTTCTTTCGCAAAACGTATTAACTCCTGATGGCAAAGGGAAAGGTGATGGGATAGGACAATTTATTTATTATTTTAGTTTCAAGATTTAATCAAGACCCAATTGAAAATGTATTCTCATTGGTTAGATCGAGAATTTCAAATAAAATGAATCCCTCTTTATATGAATTTAACATTGCTAAAATTTTAACAATGTGCCTTTTAAATGATCATTCAGATTCAGCTAATTGTGAAGAAGACTGTACAGATTTACTTTTAGCTGATTGATCTATAGCAGATTCAATCAGTTAAGACAAAAATGATTCAATACAGGAATCCATTATTATGTTTGATGATGATGATCTCAATTATGACATACCAGTAGATATTTTAAATAATATAATTGAGGAGAACTCCATGAAATACGTTTGTGGATACATAATTTTTAAAATTTTAAATAAAATAAAATGTAAAAGTTGTAAGGCCATTTTAAGGAAAGATAATCAAAATTATAATGTTAATTCAGAATTGTTCCTGTTCTTATTAAAATATATTTATTTTACTGCCGACTATTGGTACGACTATTGGAAAAATTTAATTTTTGCCATTGCACAGGGGTAACTAATTTTTTCTATAATAATTCCATTCCAATCCAATTATTTCTCAGTTCTTGTGATCTGTATTTTTATTTTGACATCATCAGAACAAAATTTGATTTTAATTTCTATAGCTATATTTTATTTTTATTTATATGTTGCCACATGAATTTTTTATGTTCAGCTGCTTGAAAAAAGTGAGCATTCCAACCATTATGTTACGGATCAGTATTTATTTTTCTGAAACAATTATTGAAATAGTTATTTCTGTTTTTGTTTTACCATTTTATTCTTTGGGAAACAATTGGAATTGACATATTTAATTTCTTCATTCAATATTCTATCTAATAATATAGTGCGACATCTATCGGTGGACTTATTTGGATTATGAAAATGTAAATTAAGATGTCTGTTACTTTACTTTTGTTTTTACATTTTTGAAGATGTGTGTATATACTTTTATATGGGTACAATTTTAAATTGAAATTTCTATTTGAAAATTAAAATTTTTTGAAAAATAATAAAAATCGGTTGAGAAATGGCTCTAGAAATTGTTTCGTATTTTTTCATTTAAAGATTAAATATTATGATATTTTTGTTCTAATGGAAATGTCTTCATATTTTATAGTCTTTGATTTATCTTAAAACGGACAAAGTAGATGTGTCTGTAATTATCTCAATAAACTTTTGAGATAAATCTAAGTCTACATTTATTCAAAGTCGTGACATTCCCTTACAGAAACTGTATGCGTAAAAAAAGAGACAAAAATAAGATAAGTTCGTTAGTAAATAACAATACTTACAAATAAATGAGAATAAAAAATGATATTTGCCTATGTTTTGCTTAAGATCTTCAATTTTTTTTTTTTTGTTTTGCTTTTCAATCAATTTGAGAGCGCTGTGAAGTAATTTTATAAATTTGGCAGAAATTTTTATGTTTAAACAAAGTTTAAGAGCATTTAATATAAATGAAAAATATAAATTTAATATGGAAATAAAATTTAGAATTTGTACTTTAATTATATAGAAAAAAAATATTACATAAAATATATTTTAAAATTTGAAAAATTGTTGATTGAAGAAAAATAGTGAAAAAAAATTGTGCTGATGAGAAATAATTTTTTAAGTGTTTTGATGTAGTACATGTAAACAGCATAGCAATATTTTGGCATACAATTTTTTAAAAAATTATATTAAAAACAGATACAATATTTATTTCCAGTAGTGTAGTAAATTTTTACTCTTTGAAAGGCGTAAATATTTTTTTTTTAAATGGCAAGGTCTTTTTTAAATCAATTTTTCTATAATAAAACATTAAAGTATATCATATTTTTTTTTTACTATTCGATCTAAAAAATAAAAAATTTTAATTTCTTTTTAGAACAAAACTCGAAAAAAATAAATTTTTTCAGTTATTTAGACTTAATCTGGTCGCTATTTGTCATATGCTACCTGTATAAATAGGCACAAAATGAGTATCCTCTCTGCAGTGTCATGACTTGTAATATATGTAGCTATGGATAAATGGATAAATATACATAATTTATTGTATTTTACTAATAAACATATACTATATAACACATTTTACTAAAAACCATATACGTTTTTGATTCAATAATGTAGGGAATAAAAATATTCTCTGAGAAATATTTTTGAGAAAAAATTAAAATAAAATTTCAATGTAATTCTAGACTCGTCCCCGAGAGAGTAACTTTAAAAATGGGACATTATTTTCATATAAACTTTGTCTTTTGTACAGGGACCTTATTTTGATATATAAATAACATGTTATTATGATATAGTGTTATTTTTTAAAAAATATTCAATATTTTTATTTAAATTGGAAAAAATTAGGTAATATAAAAAAACATTTTCATTAATAATTTTCAATTTAAAAACAGAAACTCTTATTATTCAATGTGTAAACAACCTACTTTTATCAAATTATAATGAACACGGAAAATAAAGTAATATTTTTTGAATAGATGCACTCGTAAATACAGTAAAATTTTTAAAATGATATTGAAATCGCATTTAAATTGTTGTTGTTCATTAGTTTTTATCTAAACAAAACTTTTGATGGTGTTTGTATTAAATTGTTGGTATTAAATTTTACAGAATATTTTTGTTTAGTTTGTTTTTCTCAAATTTTTTTTTATTAAAAAAATTTTATACACAAAACAAAAACCAAATTTAAAACGAAATGATAATTCGGTAAATTCCGGAAAAATCTTCGTGTGATTTGGCTAGAAAGTAAAGAAGCATTGTGAAAAAAAAATGAAAATGTTATAACGCCACCTATGTATGTTGCTTGCGTAATTCGAGATAACGTTAGAGAAACTGTCTTATAACATAGGTCCAATTTAATAAATATAGATAGATAGATAGATTTACATATAGATCCAAAAATTCATATGAAAGAATGGATGTAATATTAAATGTTTGTCTTATTGTCAGTAACTTAGGTAGAAAACTAAGTATATGGCAATTTATTACATAAAGTATAAGGGGTAATGTTTGTAAAAGACAAAAAGAGTATGTATGTATTTTATTTATTAATTTTCTGGTATATCAACTAATTAAATATGGAAAACTACTTCTATTATCAGGCATCTGGTTATTCTGGTTTTCTTGAATAGTATAGTTCCATTTTGTTTTAGTTAATGGTATATTTAGATACATCAAACTAATATATTTCCAAAACTATCAGATTTAACTTACGGAAATTGTGGACATTTCGGGTTTAACAAAATTATTGAATTAAAAAAAAATCGTACAAGCACTTTCAATACTATTTAATGCATGTACATAATTATTTATTTATTTATTGACACCGAATGACCTACATATTAATATACAGACCAGCCATAGATGCTTCTAAATCCTATGGAGTATCTTTCATTCAGTAGGATATCTGGAGGAATGCTTTATACGCCAGGGGGTTCCTTTGATCCATCTGTGAACAATTCGGTGTGATTAGGAAGTGATTATTTTAGATGTACATTTGTTTGTACAAAAGTTGTTTTTCCTTGGGGTATTTGGATAGGCTGTCATGGATAAATTTATACATGTACACATTTTGTAACGAATAAACATAAGCATGAGAGTATTAGAAATGTATCAAAACAACACTTAATTTAACATTGGATAATTTTTTAAAGTCTCGTTTCTTTTGTTTTATAACCAATTATACTAAATTTAATGCGAGAATACTTAAACGAACATAGCTTAAACTTATTCATGCCACGTCGCAAAGGTATCAGACATCTATTCTATTTTGTTCGATTTGCTATTCTTTTTGGAATATAATGCCGATATATATTCGTTACAAGAATTTTTTTGTGTTCTGCAGAGAATAAAATTTATTAATTTAATTTGTTTTTTCATAAGTTTTTCTAATTTTGTTCACCCTAAATCTTATTAATTTAAATTTTTTTTTTAATACTAAGCCACCAAACAAAGAATAATCGTTTTATATACAATTTATATAAATAAAATAAAATAATTAATATCGAAATAACTAAAAAAAATTTGTTTGTGCTTCAAAATCCCACAAATGTATAGATGTACTATCAGAAACGAATAAGCAATAGAATAACATATTCTTAAAAGCACAATTGACAGAAAAAATTTTTTTTTGCAAAAGAGATGAATAACTGATGGAGCACTTTATTTTTAACCAAATCACATATGAAATGGCCTCTCGAGATCATCAACAACCAATATAAACAATTCTTTTCTTTTTTTTTTTTTGTATTTCGGTTTTTGTCCTTTAGGGTCATTTGAATTTATTTCCTTTATTTTTTGTTCGTTATGGGTATGTTGATTTTATCTGTTTTTTTTTATTGTTTTTCTATATATTTAAAATGAATTTGAAAAATAATTCTTTTTTCCTATTTTTAAATAGAATAAATGATATAAAATTATCTATAGGAACCTTTTCCTAGAAAAACTGTTATCTGTTGAGAAAGCGCCCTGTTTTTAAGTTTACTTCTATTAATATTAAGTTTTCAATGAGTTTGACCAATATAAAAAAGAAAACAAAAAATAAAAATTATATATTCTCAGTTATTAATTGGGTTTGCTTTTTGTTAACAAAATTTAAAATTCAAATATTTTGAAATTTATTTCAGTTCATGTTAGTCAGTTCATCGTTTTGTCGCAAAATATAATTTAAAATCAATATTAAAATTAAGAAATTATACCACATCAATACGTATACATATACCCATACAACAAAGGTATAAAATTAATTGGAAAAAGCATAAATATTAGAAAAAAAAACGTTTTGTTCAAATCAAATTCCTTTTTTACTCTATACATACATACAGACGAATTTACAATAAGTAATATATATAAAAAATATTTGTCTTCGATAAAAAATAAAAAAAAGCAACGTAAATGAGTAAAAAACGAGTAAAAAAACGAGTAAAATGGAACAAAATTCTTATCAGTTCTATTTTAAAAGAATATGTTCAAAATTGCAATATGTAGTATAAAAAATGTTTGTACTCTTGAAAAATAACAACATTATTGTCGATTAAAAAAAAAACTAAAAACGAAAATTCACGACATGGTGACTTAAAACGGAAAAAGTTACAATAATAATTTTCCTTCAATAATTTTTCACACGAACCAATGAAGCAATACTC
Organism: Argyra leucocephala; assembly: GCA_963942445.1. Lineage (NCBI taxonomy): Eukaryota > Metazoa > Arthropoda > Insecta > Diptera > Dolichopodidae > Argyra > Argyra leucocephala. The sequence continues at coordinate 77,182,026 of OZ012680.1, read as the reverse complement.
TAATAATGTCTGTAAAACTTTCCACCTCGGTAAATTAAAGCAAAGAGCAGTGACATGAATCCAAAAATTTAAATATGAAGAAATAGTTTTGCGGTAATATTCAAAATATTACCGCAAAAAAATACCGATTGAGAATTAACAATAATTAAAAAGTACTAATTTTTGTGCCCATCTTTCAAATAAATCACTTATAAAAAGCATATGCAAGCTCTAACTCTATACAAGAAAGCTATAGATTTAATACACAAAACTAAATAAAATTATCTCAATTTAGATTATAACAAGCCTAAAATACAAAAACTGTCAGTAGGTAGGTAGAATTAGGAATAATGTTAGATACTTAGGAATAATGCTAACACGCTGGCTGCGCAGTAGGTAGAGCGCCTGCCTTTGAACCGAAAGGTCTCATGTTCGATTCCCGATGAAGGCAAAACAAAAATGTTTTCTGGATTTTTCGACCTGGTCAGTACCCTTTATCATTGGGATAAAATAAATGATCAATAGTTGAAAGTTTTGGCTATCACTTAAAATAAAATGGAACTATGCTATTATGAAGGCGAAGTACTCTGCAGTTGATATAGTTTTCCACATTTAAATTAGTAGATATACCATGAAAAAAAATTCTACAGAAAAAGCTATTGTATGTAATTGTATAGTCTGTGTAAAAGGAGTTAGGATGTTCATCCCATAGACTTGAAATTATATAAAAAAACAAACTGTAAGTTTATTTGCAAAATTATTAATTTTTTATTTTGTAATGAAAAAAACTTTGACAATAAATATTTTAAATAAAAATAAATAAAAATAATAACAAAACATCATAAAATCAATAACATATGAAGTTCTTTCAAATTAGAAGTATTCCTTAAAGTCATCAAAACAATTGAAATTACGGATTACCCAAAAAATAAAGTAGATATCTATTAAAATTTTTAAAATTTCTCTGGTTGGTGTCTTTGAATTAGCCACCTCGAAATGTTTCTAATTGATCATTACAAGCACATCTTCAAATTCAAATGAATCTTTATTTTGTAAAGTAAAATATTGACAAGCGGTAAAAAATATTCGTATATTTGTCATGGTGGTAAATCTTGCTTTGCCTCCTATAAAAATTCACTAAATTTGCTAAAAATCTTTCTTATAGGAAAAACGCTCGAATCAAGATATTGTAGAGAACATATCAAGTGCAATATTGGCAATTTTTTCAACTAGTGCTGAAATTACAAGAATATCATATCTTCACTGTCTCTACATGGTGTCTCCGGTGTATGCAAAAACAAATAAAGCAGAATGAACAGTTGTACATCTATGACTCCACGGAGGTAGTAACGACAAGGAGATTAGAGAAAGAAAAAGATAACAAAACGTAGAATAGTAACAAAAATGGTATATTTAAACTGAGCGATTGGATTGGAGAAAAAATTAATTGTCTTGCGAAAATAGAAAACTTTGGTTAAAAAAATATTTAAATGAAGAGGAATGAAATATGTTTTAATGCTTAACTGACGCCGGGAATAGTTATAAATGACAACGGAAATAATTACAATAATAATTTTTCGTCATACACGAACCAAAGAACCAATTTGAGCAAGAGTCTAATCTAATCTATATACTAAAATAAAAATAAAGTACGTTATGTTTCAAAAGATATACAGTTTTTATGATTAACTACCAAAAAAAAAAATATAAAAGTTAACAAAATTTTAATTAAAAAATTTACATTCTTTTTCTTTGTTGGCTCAGTACCTTTTTTTTACATTCCCTAAACTTTAACCGAACTTAAACTTTACTGTGATTTAATTAACGACGAAAATTGTGAGCATTTTTAACCAAAACATTGGACAAAATAGGAAATTTGTTTTCATCGGCAGTCCTTTTAAGTAATCTTCTTTAACCACAAAAGCAAAAAATAAAAAATTTTCAGCATTTTTGGAAAATATTTTCAAATTTTTTCCATGTTTTGTTTTTGTTTTATTTATTTTATAAAATATAAAATTGCTGTTATAATTTTTCTGATTAAAGGCACATAGAAAACAATATTATTGTTAATATTAAATTGGCAGCACACTTTAACTAGTTAATTTATGCCAAATTTTTTAAGAAACACTCTAATTTTAAAAAATAGTAAATAATATAAAACACAATAATATATCATTTATCATTTATTACAAAAATAATTTATTAACAACGTAAAACTAAGAAGTATCTTACGCTAACTTGAGTTAATATTGAGGAAATTTTATTCATTTTGTATCATTATTTTTTACAAAAATAAATCGAAAATAATTTATTAGAAAATATTTCGATGACAACACCAATAATTTAAATATATCGTATTGAACATAAACATTTTTTATTTTAATTTCAGATCATGTTAAAATTCTGAATTTTAATAAAGATATATTGGACATTTTTATTGCCATCAGTGAGTTGTATTATTAACAATTTTATGTAATTCCCTTTGAAATAAAGCCGGAGGGAACCTAATTTTTATTAATTAAAAGAGAAAACACCACTGAGTTTTATTTATTGACAAGAATTAGTTTTCTTATTTATTTAAAATTAGGCCTTAGAAACTTTATTATCACCTACGAGAAGTGTGTTACATATGAGTTTAATATTTCTCATCAATGAAATTTTCCATAATAAATCCATACATTTTGTTTTGTATCAATCCACTAACAAATGACAGAATCTGAATAGTAGTGTGATAAAATTAGAAGGCGCGATTTAATAATTAAGCTGATACCACAAATATATAACTATATGTTATTTATTTGTGCTGATATGTATGAAGTGCGTATTCAAAAATTATTGTTATAAAAAAATTTCCCGAATTTTTTTTTTACTTTAAAGATGAACGGATCACGCCAAAAATTTTATTAACGGAAACTTCTATAAATCTTAAGGCTAAATAAATACTTTTCTGCTTGATAAAAACATTTTATTGATTTACCACTGATCATTGTTTTTTTTTTTTGTTAGAAATAATCTAATAATCTATACCGTTATGTAATGTCAACTCTATCCAATTTCATTTTGCTACAAAATGGAATTTAATAAAGATTCCTCTGGCCACTATTTTCGAGCTAAGATATGCAAGTCTTCGATTGCATCCTTTTTAGCTTTTTTGTTCTGCTTTTCGAATAAGAACCATAACTTCTTCTTTTACTTTGTTCAAAAGATTAACTCCAAACTAGAAGCGAATTAAACAAATTATCAAAATATAAAATCTGCACTGTATTTAATACTAATATTGATATAAAAACTTTGATCACAGAAGTCATTGCCCTGTTTACTTTTGAAAGTAGGAAAAAGATTCGGCGGGAGTTGGTGATTAATATCAATAGTTCAATGCCCTTTTTGTGAACGCTTGTACTGGAATGCATTTCCACATTCTAAGAATATTCTGACTATAAAGAAAATTTTATTCATCCATAACCATCAGTCTTGAATTTTGGTATTCCACGGTGTATAGGCATGGACATTTGCTGGCACATATTACAACCAAACGAAAAGAGGGGTTGACAATATGAACAAGTTATTGGGTGAATATTCTGTAAAACGAAAAACTAATAGTTGGCCACTGGCATTGTTTTAGAATAATGTTCCATATTATTTATATGGATCATAATCCAAAATTTTTCACCACTGATTGCCGCAGAAGGTTCCTGAAAGATTTGGTTGGTATTTGAGCAAATTAAATACCCAAGCTCGTGCATTAAATACCATTGTCGTTGGCAAGCCATTCAATTTTTTTCTAAATATTCTATGTAATTATCATTTATACTTTGAAAAATAAATTTTATATGTAAAAAAAATAAAAATTAATTAACAATATTCAAAAATAAAAGTAAGAATAGCTTTAAAAATAAAATATTATCAAAATATCCTCCTTCGGAATGATTTATTTCAGCACAAGAGCTGTAGTAAAAGTGAATAGAAAAGTGTAGTAAAAGTCTGGATATATCTAAGGCTTTTGATCGTGTCTGGCATTCTGCAAAATGCAATGCTGTAGGCCTTGGTCCAACCTTTTCTAAATGGATTGAAAGCTTTCTTTAAAATCGATCTATCATAGTTTTAGTTGACGGTTCTTTTTCCGACCAACTTCAAAGCATTTTAACGACCCAAGCTGGAGTAGAACTCATATTTATGGGAAGGTGCACCAAAACTGCTTTAAATTTTTTAGACAAAGTTCAAAACCGCGTCATTCGTCTTTTATGCGACATAAATGTCGCCTCATCTCTTATATCGCTTGGTCATCGTGGTATTATTGGAGCACTTTCTCTATTTTATAGATATCTACTTGATGTTGGAACTTGTTCCGAGGAATTAAAGTTACTTTTTCCTCCGCTCAAGCAATTCCATCGCATTACACGAGAAACATCAAGTGCTCACCTTTTCACAGTGGAAATTCCGAGATGGTTTAAGTCAGGTTATGGAAATTCTTTTATAGTAAGAACATCTCGATTGTGGAATAGCGTCCCAATCGAAGCATTCCCAATGAGAGAAGGATTTTTTATTTATGATTTACAGTGTTCAAGACGAATATTAACAACATTGTTCGCTCTTTTCCACAAAACTTTTCTTCTTCCTTTTTCTTTCCTTTCTTTTAACTATCCTTTCCTTTTTCAAATAGTCAACGGTACACGCAAGTACTCAAAGGTTCACATCCTAAGTTTTGGCTATAATATAAAAAAATATATATATATATATATATATATAAAAAAATGGCAATTCCATACAAAATGTATAGAAGTACACAGGTAGCTCGTCACCCTCGTGAAGGTGGTTTTTCAAAACAAGGGTAAATTTCGACTTCTATTGATTATAAAAATTCAAATCTTTTAAATTACTAAATTTACACCTTTTTAGGAGTTGTCAAGGATTTTGAGCTCTTTAGTCCTTCCAGAACCTTGTTTTTTGTGGTTTGAAATTGCAAAAGGTACCCGGATACCTCTTCATTCACATAAAGGTTAAACCACAAAATATATTGACTTTTTATTTTTTTATTCCGAAAAAGAAAGTATTAAAAAGTCTGCCCACATAGAAAACACCAAACGTGTCAATATACATTATTATACTTACAAAGTTTTACATTTACTGCCATTTCGAAAAGGTGACATGAATTTTTGACTTCTGAATTTTAAATTTCGGCCTCTTAATTCTGCGTTACTACTGATGACTTCTGAATGAGTATTGATATTAAATGAAGATGCCAAATATAAACTTTGAAAATTCTGTATATTCTAAATTTAAGCATGTTGGTAAGATGATATATTCCAATTCATTCACAAATCATTAAATTCAAACATTTTTATTTTCTTTTTTAAATGTTGAACACTTTAATAACTTTAAATAACTCTAACACACCTATCATAACAATCCATTTGATTCCAATATTGATTTCAAAACTGTAGCATGCAAGTACAAAAACAATTTTATTTGTCTAATGTAGGTACGAGTACGAGTATTCAATATAAATACATATAATATAATCTAAATATATGAGTATATATATATATGGGCATGTTGTGATGTATAATCGTTATGATCCTTGAAAACATATCAGTAATGATGGTCAATGTTGTACTGTTTCAAACAGCTAATAAAATATGAAAAACTTCATTGATGTTGACAAGGGTTGTCTTGTTCCAATAACTATAGAGATAAAAGTCCTTTCTTTTATCTATTTTATATGTATGTCTCATGACATAATCAGTAAACATAAAAAGAAAACTAGAAACCAACTTACAAAATATCCTTGGAACTCTATTTGAAATTTAGCTAGTTATGTACATGCATACATATATATATCATACAGAGAACTGTAAATAACTTTCATTGAGCATAACATATTATATAAACTGGATTCGAATTTTATTTTCAATTTAATGTGCATGTCTATCTATATTTTTTAAAGAAAAACAAATTTAAAATTGTTTTTATTGATTCAAGAAACCACATAGTATACATGCTACTTATTTAAAATAATTAATACTACAAAAATATAATTTACCTGTTTGAATATATATATATATATAATATATACATATATATAATCACATAATGTCATTCAACACAATTCCTGAAATATGAATTTCTTTATTTATCTATATAATATGCAACAATCAAAAAATCGAGCCAACATTGAATATAGGTTTAACAGAATATACCACTAACAAACTTACCATAAAATTCTAATCGATAGATTACAAAATCTACATTAGATAACCAAAAGCGGACAATGATACTTAATTAGCTTAAATCTATTCGACTAAATTTTAGACGCAAAAATATAGCATGTCCAATCAAATTAAATCACATTTTATAGATCCTCAAATAAATGTTTAACGATGTTATTACTGCAATACAGATATTGCTTTTAAAACGACAGGAAATATTTCTCCAAGAGTTAAGTAGCTAGCATGTATACAGTAAACTAAGAAGTGAAAAACTTGTATTATATGCAATCAATAATTCATTTATAAACCAAACCGAACTATTATGCTTTACCGAAAAATTCGGTGAAGCAATCTACAAACAATAAAACGGATTCCTTCTGAATCATATCTGATCATGTCTGACGCAAATTAAAAACAATTCGAATAATCGTCAAACATGTTCAAGAATGGCAATCCACCTTACAATAGATCATACATATGCTTGACCAAGATTACATAAATGGGATCCATTTAATATAAGAGGAATACACAAGTTTTAGGAACGATTTATTTAATAGGCTACCATTATAATATCAAGATAAAACATGAGGTAATTTTAGCATTTAGCAACGAGTAACATGTGTTAGAGTAGAATTGCTTGCAAAAACTGATTATTATAGTAGATTCCCGGAATTTTATACTATTTTCTCAATCCTGTTTGAATTAACATTTGGTTTTTAGATATTTTTCTATGTGTACTAAGCCTCTTGAAACCACATAAAAGAAAAAAAACTTAAAAATAATAAAACAAAAAACAATTTTTTTTAATTCAACAGGAAATTCACTACTGTAGGTCTAGGTACTGTACTTATTGTTCTCTTTGAATATCTTTAAGCTTGGGGAAACATTTGGAAAGATTTTTATTTTAAAGTCTTTTTTTATAATTAATTTCTTGCTGAATTTAAAAATAAAATTAGGTTGAATTTTCAGGTGTTCTTTAAATTAAAGTAATAAAATGTGTATTTTTAAAGTTATTTAGGATCTAAGGAACCTCTTGGTAAATAACAGGTAAAAAGACCTTTGATTCTTTCAATCACCTGGCTTTGTAATATTACTTTACTGCAGGATTTTGTTTGATGCAAACACTTTGGAAAAATAATTACATATTTAGATATTTGAATTCCACACATTCGCTTTAATCAGAAAAATATATTTTGCGGCGAATTTCATTTTAAGGATTTTTGTTTAGTTTTTTACCAAATATATCGGTAATGCAGATTTTAGCAGAGACAAGCACCATGTGAAAAATTATTAACAATTAAAAGGAATTTAATATCTCGAGATAAGAGGTGATATTTTGGATAAAATTTAAACATCGAATTTAAGAATAAAAAACATTGAATTTTGTGTATGAGATAAAAACGCTGTAAAAGTAAAAACAGGTAAACTCCATGTATGTGATTCGAAATTTGTATGAATTCATTCGTTAAGCCTCACAAAACCAAATAAAAATGAAAAAACAACATTTTTCTAAACTAAAAAAATTGAAATTTTATAGGTACAAAATAAAATTTGTCTATTTTTGTTATTTTAAAGGTGGTGAGATCTTCGAAAGGCTTCTCAAAGAAGAGAAGTTATATTATTCATATAAATTGTTATTTCCTAAAATCCTTCAACATAAAAACACAATTGAAGTCATATCTACCTATGTATCTTTATTTCATATTTAGTAATTAAATGTTATTATTTAAACTCTTATCAGAATTTATATTTGTATATATATACTACCAGAGGATCTCAGTAGAATATACAGAATATTCAGGTAAAGCTCTGTTTAGTTTTCAGATATTCTAAAATAATTACTAACTAAATAGCGGATGGACTCGATAGAAAACAGTTTTAAATCGATTTGAGCACAGTGATTGAACACATCTAGGTATATAAGAGGTTTATTGTAGAATTTACACGGTAACAAGAAAACAAATTAACTCTGACTATTATTAAATTAACTTCCTAAAAAACAGAGAGTTATGACCGAAAGTTGACAAAAGCGAAAATAGGAAATAGGAATTCAGCTTAATTCAATTAAAATTAGTGTTATAATTATATGGGTATATTAACAGTTCACTTTTTAGTAAATGCGACTTGGACTTATTGAGTATGATAATTGTCAAATCTGTGGGGTTTTGGACACTCAGAAAGACATAATATTATCTAAAAATATTTGGTTGTATTGAAATGCATCATTAAAAAGATCGGTATTATGTTCTTTTTTTTATCATGATTTGTTATGGTATCAAATATATTGTACCAAATTGTACCTATGCAGGTATTTTGCAGGTATTTTTGCATTATTCATCAATGATATTTGCCAAAAAAATGTGCATGTAACATGTAACCCATGTTCGACTGTTAATCTTACAATTAGGTACATATACATATTTCGTTAAATTTATTTGATTTAAACAAAGTTTTTATCTTAGTTTGAGTTTTAAGTTTAAAATTTGTAATACGGTAATACACGGTAATACCAAAAATCATTTACTAGGTAATACTCGTATTTAAATGTTTTTTAATTATTAAAATTTATTTTTCGAAAAAAATTTTTATTTTTTGTCGGACTTAGAATCAAAATTTAATAATACAGATTCATTATTAAAGGGATTGATTGAAATTTCTAGTTAGAATACAAAAATATAAAAAAAAAACAATGTAAGGTATATTTAATAAATTATGGCTTCTCTTATTTTCACATTTACTGCTGGTAAAGATCGTAATAAGTTATAAATCATAATGAGTCACACAACAACGAATGGAATCAAACATAATCAAACGAAGTGGAAACCCAAATGATAATAATTATTTTACACTAATCTTTACACTAAGAATTTAGGTTAATTCATAAGCTACTCTTTAGTTATGTAATAATTAATAGTTATATAAAAGATCTTAAAACAAAACGCGAAGTACTTTATCCCTACAATGAAAATTGAAAGTTTATATCAAAAATATATGTATTTAAATTTATTAATTGGCTCATAAGATCTTCAGATTATTTAAGTTCTCGTACCTTCATAATTTGGTTGTTAAATGTTTAATATAGTTAAATGGGTACGATTTATCATAAAACTGCACACTTAATACTATATACCTATGAAAATAAAAAAGTTTTTTGATCATAAGTATCGAAATAAATATATGTACTTCCCATTTCGTCCTCATTAAATCAGCTGTAATTCTTATTTTTGATAAAATATTCGAGCTAATCCAATATAATAATATACAAAACAAATTAAATAATTCACGGAAGTTAAATAAATAATTCATCATCATCATCACTAATTTGCTAAAATTTAAAGGCTTACAATAGTAAGGTAAAGAGCGTAAAATACTTTCAAATAATTCAAAATAATAATTAATTTGTACATTAAATCTAAAGTTTAATAAAACAAAAATTTGTGATTCATCCTGCATTAACTCACTGTGCTAGAGCATAGTATACGATTATTCGATGAAGATAAGTGTTATTAGTTTGTAACAAAAAACGCTAAATAACCTAAATCTCAAATTTTGAAAATTGTATTTCGATTGCCAACTCGGATATAATATTATAGTAAGTGTTGAATAAAACACAAAACCCTCTTAACTTAAACCAAGTTTACAATAAATTAATTTAATTATTTTATAATTCTCTCTTTGAATAATTTTGTAACACTCACACATTTATGTTTTTTCTTCATATATGTAAATTTTTGTAAGGTACTGGGTACTCATTAAATTTAACACCACATGGTAATGGTATAAGTATACTACACTTAATACACAATTTATTGAAAACCACTGAAATAATTTTTCTCTTTGAAAATGAAAAATAAAGTTAAAGCAACAAGTTCTAGGATATCCGACATAAGAAAATTAAACAGCCATAACCTGAAGAATATAACGAAAACAAAATCATCTAAACATTATCTGTTATCTTTCTTGATTTTGGTTACTCTGAGTTTTTATTTTAAATTTATAATAAAAAATGAATGTAAAATAATAAAATAAATTTATTCAGCTGAAACCAAAAATATGTGAAAATGTATTGTTGAAACTCAATCAAACCTTTATCATATACTATCCCTAGCAATATTTCTTAAGAGACTTAACTCTAATAATTATATCAATTGTGCGTTTAATAACCCAAAAATTTTTGCTATCATATTTAGATAGGATGAGGTCATTTCTAGGATTTTATCAATTTTCAAGTAAATGCATAAAAAAATTAAAAATATATATGTAACAAACGAATAGCCTAACTGATATACAAGAAATCAAAAGATTTTTGTATAGATATGGATAAATCCAAAACTCCTTTATAGGACGTGTATTTAATATTGATACTTCAGATCAAATATACATGTATAAACATGTATATATCTATAAATAATTACGATACTATTGCAGCTTACTACAGACCATCTTACTCAGAGAACAAATTTCAAAATTTATCTTACTTGTAAGATAAACCTTAGTAAAGATATTTTAAAAATTAAATAAAAAAAATTTTAATCGAAAATAAATTTAAATTTGATAATAATTAAAAATACAAATATTTGCAAATAAAGATGACAAATGAAAAATCAAATTTAGAATACCATTCGAATTTATTCTAAAAAACGATTGTTTGAACTGGTGAGAATTACATGTTGTTTTTATAACACAAATTTAGTTAACGCTAAACCGCGAAACCAAGCGATTCAAAAGTAAAGCCAGTGATTGAAAGCAATAAAACAAATAAAAAAAAATATATTAAAGTTAAAAAACAACGAAATAAAAAATTTTATTTTATTAATTCTTTTATTTTGCTTTAGTTTTTTTTTTTTTTAATTCATATTAAAACAGAAATAGCTAATTATTTAAAAAAGTTAATTTAAAATTTTATAAAAAAAACAAAAAAGGTAGAAAAAACTGGTCGTTTAATTCTGGTTAAACAGCTTTGAATGGAAATAACAACTTAAAAAGATACTAGAAAGTAATTTAGAGATCATCATTAAATTTTTAATAAGTAAATATTATTAACAAAATAATAACAAAAAAGATTATTTTTTTTCTTTATTTTTAATCTAATAATTTGTAATCTAGCCGTGACCTTTAATCAATGATTCTACTACTGTTGCAAATAATATTTCACTCAATATTTTTATTTTTTTTTTGTTATTTTGGTAGTGTAGTAATTAAGAGATTTTTATATTTATCGTTTTTTTTTACATTTATTAATTTTTTTATACAAGTTCTTTATATTTACTTATAATATAAAATTATTTAAAAAATCTATTTATTTAAATTTAAGTGCCGAAAAAGATTTTCTCTAAAATAAAATTATAAATTTATTAAAAAATAAAATGATTTAAAATAAAAACGTAATTATGAAAAACAAAAATAATTAATAAGTTATCAACGTACAAAAATTAAATGTATTATTTATGCCAGAAATTCGTATGGACTTGAATACTAACTATATATATAATGTTATTTCATTTATACAGTAAATAAATTCGCTTCTCCGGAACTTCTTATAAGCATAATAACATTCTCTTCCAGAACCTGTTCAAATAAATTTCATAAAAATAGAATTATTTATTTTACTGTAATATGTTAATAATTTTACAAAAATCCGATTTACCGATATACCAACTTTTATTTCAAAGATAACAACATCAGAAAAAAAATTCTTCTAGATGAACTAATAATATTACAGTTCTTAGACATCCAGCACATATCTGAACTTATCTGAAGGTATGTAACTACATATATGAATTAAACGTAAAAGGTAAGGTACGCAACAAATCTATAGGATATAGTGTTCAATGAATACAAATCGTCTTTATCCCACTTTAAAACTTATCAAATAAAAAATATTGAATTGGCAATTACTATCTATACAAGTTTTGATTTTTTTTATATTGTACTCAGTTCTTAATCTCTGATCTTCACTACTGAAACTGATTTAAAATACAAACAAAATTTGTGAGTTAACTTTTTTGCAATAGAGCAAGTTCCATACAGCTGAGACTTACATATTTATGTTTATATACATTATATAGTTAAGTACTATTCTCAATTTATTTTGGATTTTAGTTAATAATCTTGTTGAAATTTAACTGGATGAAAATTGGGAGATCGTTCTGCTAACTAAAAATGTTAAGAATAGCTATACGTACACTATATGAGACGTTTGTTAAATAAACTTACGAAATCTGTGTAACCTGATAATACACACAAGTATCGATCGTACTGGTTTCGATTTGTAACATACAAAAAATAATAATATAATCAAAATATATGAGGTTTTTCAGTTCTGATATGGTATATGCAGTTAAGCATATACCTTAAGCAAGTATAAATTTATTAACTTGACAGATTCCTTACCAGATTTAGGTGTAGAGGTTATTTCATCTGACAAGACGAACATTGATTGGGACAACAAAGTTTACGCTAATTTTATTTTCTATCAAATAAGAGACACAATTAAATTATATAAAGATTATGTAAAAATTTTTTGAACTTTTAGTAGGGGAAAAAATTAATTATTAGGATGACATTAATATAGGTTTTAAGGAAAATTTATAAAAAATAAGTCTAGGGAATTTATCTTTTACATATTAACACATTTTAAAGAAACGTATTCACCAATGCAACAAAGATATAACTGATGTGATATATTATTATGTTTATCGATCCTAATAATTAAAATTTTATTGTTAAAATTTATTTTACAGATTGTATAAAAGTTAATTTAATAAATGATTTAGTAAATAATCAAAAAAATTTTTTTTTTTAAAACTTGCTTTTTCAAAGGGATGTTACACGGTTTTGGTCGCAACATCAAATACACTAAAAAGAAGAAAAAATTAATAAGCTCAAGCTCTGTTAAAAAATGCTTGTGTGTAATTCTAACATTTTACTCCAGCCAGTAGCAAATAATGTTAGATAAAATGTTTGTCATGAAACTTGTCATGAATAAAAGCAAGGAGCGTAATTAAAATTATGTGGTGGTATTTTAAACGGTTATTAGGATTGATCACTTCTCAGTTTCAATGGTGAATATGAATAGTAATGCGTAAAATACTTTCTTTAAAGCCATTTGAAAATACATACATCATTTATATTTAATTTGTAAATTGAAAAAGTACGGTTCAAATCTGAACCAGCTCACAACCGATTTTCATTATTATATTTTCATTTCGACGTTTAAATAAATATCCTGTTAACCTGTCCGTAAATTCTGTACTAACTATTATATTCTATTCTATTCTCATTTTTCTTCATCTTATCTTAAATTCTGCGAAGGCAGTTAGGGTGCTTATCCCATTATTTTGACCTAATAGAAAAAAAAGAGTAGTATTTAAAAGGAGACTAAGCAAAATTATATATTTTTTAAAAATTTTTAATTTTCAAGTAAAATTAATGCAAAAATAAAATATAGTATGTAACTACCTACCAAGGATAAATTGAAACGATGGAATACAATTCATAATGAATGAAGATTGTTTTCATAAACCGTATAGCAAATCTAGAGTTATATGGTTTCATTAGTTGTATTCCTTTTTCAATTTAAAATTACTTTTAAGTTATTTAAAGTACTTCGAAAATAGAATGATCGAATATTTTTTACATATTTTAAACAATTATTTTTTATAAGAACAAAATTATAATATTTATTAAAATCTACATAAAAATCGATCTGTCGGCAAATAGAAAACTAAAATTTAAAGTACTTCAATAAAAAAATAAAATAGCTAAATTGTTAATATTTCAATAAGATATTGGGTTTATTCAGTAAACTGTTCAAAAACGATCTAGAACGACCTAGCTAGAGTAAAAAAAAATTGTCTGTTCAGTAGTTTCCGTCAATTGAACTTTTTTACCAAAAAGTGTTCCTTGATGAGTAGCATTCATAAAGGAATTATTAAAAATATTAAAAATAATAAGAACCAAATTGTTCTAAATTGATCTTTTTTGCTCTGATTTTTTTTTAGAAAAGTTTTTGACAACAACAAGTTACATATATTTTTTTTAATTTGAGCACTTTAATAGCCAAATCAAGAGAATGTACTCCGAACTGGAGTAGTTCTTCATGTTTAATAAATATTAACTTGAACATTTTTTTGGTTTGCTATTACACGCTGGGTGGCGCAGTAAATAAAGCGCTTGCCTTTCACCGAAAGGTACCAGGTTCGATTCCCGAAGACTTAAAAAAAATGCTTTATAATGGGTACCCTTTGTCATTGGGATAAAATAAATGACAAAAAAATAATTGAGAGTATAATCTGGTTACCACTTAAATAAAAAACAGGTATTCTATTTAAGAAGGCTTAGTTACTTAGTTACTTAGATACTTTCAACATGCTAAATGTTAAATTTTATTAAAAGTCATTTTATTGTGCCGTTTGACAGAAAAATTCCTTTCTTTTGCTCGACCGGGTATGCACTTGGGGGTTTCTTCTAGTAATAATATAATATAGAAGGGTAGTTAATTCTTTCGTTAAATTCTGAACACATCTCAAAAGAAAAAAAAATGCAGCGTTAGAAACGCTATAACTCAGTTCCTTACTTCTAAAAGAAAAAAAAAACTTCTTTTTAAATACCTCAACTTTAGAGATAAATGTTGGAAGTGATACAGAGTTTGCAGTTTTTGAACGAGAAATTAAAATAGTTTTTGAATCTATAATTTTGCTTCGTACGTCAAATTTCCTTTTACTAATAATTTATTTTTTTACTCTGGAAATATCGATTATTTCGGAAGCAACTTACTTCTTTCCTCAGTGCTTGAATATTTACAATAACACTAAAATATATAGAGTTTAAACCCTTAATAAGTTAATCTTCATTGTGCTATCTACAATTTCTTTTAAATTATTTATTAAATTTTAAATAGTCTATAATTAATTACGTAATAACCCTTGTGGTAATCTTTATTATATTATGTATACATATAGGTACCTGAACATAATTTTAATTTTAAATTAATCTAAATAATGGTGACTGGTGAGACCACTGCCTACATCATTATTAAGTCTGATGTTAAGGTTCTTATCTAAAATTTAACGAAATATAGATAAATCAGTTATAAAGTTTCAAGTTTGAACTGAAAACTCTTTAAAAAAATATATATATATACATATATTATAAAAATTTAATGCTTGGGATTGGAATAAGAATAGCCAACTCGAATTATAATATTTATATTTAGAATTGCATATTAGAGTATTCAGTACTATTTAAGTTTTAATCATATCATACGAAAATAGTTCACAATTCACCTTAATGTTCTACTCAAGAAACAAACGAAAAATGAAAACGAAAAAATTTGTAATATCAAAATGAAATGATTTTGAGCCACGTTATTTGTCCTGAAGAACATTCAAAATCTTGAACATCCTGATGAAGAATATCCAAATTAAAAAAAATTAAATAAGTGTAACAGTTATTACAACAAAAATGGCCCAACGAATTTACTACGATTTTATTAACATTATAATTTTTGTTTTCATAAGATAATTTTTAAATCTGGTCATCCAGTTTTATAGAAAAAATCAATGATACAGTTCAGTTGAAATGTGAGATCAAAACGAAAAATAAACATTAAAATTTAAATAACAACAAGAACAAAAACACAAAATTTAAAAGAAAAATATGTTGTCTTATTAATTTATCATAAAAAATCATATGTGTGATAATTAGCACATAGGAGCTTAATGTATTTGACAATTGATCATTTTCATATCTACAAATACTATTCAGCCTAGTTTTTAGAAAAATTTGTTTTACTCCAACATTAAGTAAAATTTGGATATAATTGTTGAAAATAATTAAATATTTTCACTTTAATTTTATTAAATATACTTAACTACCATGCAGAAATGCGTATTTCGTCTACTACTTGAGTGCAAGTAGTAAACTAAAGTTTTACTCGTAGTAAAATAAAATTAAAAGAAAAATATTCAACTATTTTCAACAACTATTCAACCTTATTTGTTTTATATTTTTATTAATTATTTGTCTTAAGCGTCACAACTGGAACAACAAGTAACCCATACATTTAACGTTTAAATACAAATATTTGATCTAAAACTGACAAATCACAAAGAATAAAAACTTAGATAATAATTTAAATAATAAAAGAAATCCTGTAATAGTGTACGTTCATTCACGTTCATTCAAAGTGTTAGACAGCTTAAGCTAGAATATACTGAAAATTATATCTTGTCAGTGGTGCACAAAAAAATAATATTCAATTGAAACTTAGTAGTATTACTTTAAAATATCAGCTAAAATATTAACTTTGGAACAAAAAAACTAAGTTATAGGATAATTTCTAAACCATTACTTACAAAGTATATTTTAACGGAATTCATAACTTAATAACCTTCAGATAATATTAACAATAACAATATTATATTATTCCAAGCACGAATTGAATAATTTAACATTTTCTTTCATTTTTCATATTTTTTTTTTTAAAACCTCTTAATAATGATAATTTACACTTAATAATAAAATACGTGATGTTCTGTGTAAAAATTAACTAACATTTAAGTCAATTGAAAACTCACCTGTACGCAATATAAAATAACTACTGTTTTAGAAAGAAAATTGTGTTACTCAACTTCCATTACAATAATATAAAGTTAAAATTACTGTGATGAGATATGATCATTAACTATAAAAAAAATCAATATTAACGTACCAATTTTATTCAAGAATCAATTTTTAACGTCAATCAAATCAAAATAATGACACAACTTTGGTGAACTGAATAATACGATCCAGTGACTGCTCTGTGTCTCTATGAAGAATACTTAACCTTCGATACCACGTATATTCCTGATGTATGTCTTGCATTCCTATAGCGCAGACAGGCCTTAAAAATGTGCTGATAATTGATTGACTGACCATTACAGGAAGACATAGCTACACTACTGGTAGTATGTCTTCCTGTAATGATCAGTCCATTAATTAGTAGTACTTTTGTTTTATTTGTCGTGCATTCTTTATTTCATCCAGATTCATATGCGTGTTAATCATTTCTTTTAATCAACCATCTATAACCGTCGACTACCATCAACTGCTGGTAATCAGAAACGAATAAAAGCATCATAAAATTATGTATTATAAATTATCCCAACAAATAATTTTCAATTTGTATACATTATTGTATACGCATAGTTCAACATATGTTGAGGAAAAAATAAAGATTTTTTTGAAGGCTTACTGGATCTAGCGCTTGCAATACGAAATTTTTTAATACCGTTCAATACCGGTATTAATGATCACTGAATACCGGTATCCGGTATGAAATTTTTTTATTGTAAGTTAGCATTCATCACTATTTTATGTTTTATGTAATTAGCATATTTTTAGGTGTTTTCATGTTTAAAGGTTGAATCTAATTTTGAAATTTATGAAATTCACATAGCACACCGTTGCTTTGCTATGGAAAATTATTATTTGTATTTTTCCAAATTTGTATTTTTCCAATATTGAAACCATGTTTTTTATTTTAGAAAAATTATGTGCGCATAGTTAGTTGTGTAGTTTTAGAAAATTTAGAGAATTGTGTTTGTGTACAATATAAAAGTGAAAAAAAAAATTAAAATCATGATTAAAATTAATAATCATATATCACATAAGAGTTGATTTCAATTCATAAATAGCAGATAGGTAAAGGTAAGTGAAAAGTGAGAAAATTAACTCTGTGGTTTTACAACGAAAGATGATAACTGCATTTTTGGCATTTCTTGTAAATCGCAATTGAATAAAATTTTCTATTTGCTATACTTTTCTACTTATTTTGGTTTTTTAAAAAATATTTGTAATGAAAATCTTTTGAAAATCTTTTAAAAGATATGATCTTTGAAATCATTTCAATCATTTTTTTTTTTCGTAAAATTTCTAATTTTTTTTTAAATTTTAAATAAGTTATTCACTTTTGTTATATCAAATTATTTTCTCAAGAACATGATACCTTCAGTTCTTCAGTTTATAGAAAAAAAAATGTATAATACACCGTAAAATTTTTCAAGATACATTGAAATGCAAAACTGTATATCTTAACATAGTTATTATAATTTTTTTGTTTTTTTCAATACCGGTATTAATACCGGGATCCCAATATTAACATAATGAAATACCGAAATACCGGTTTTGAAAATTTGGTCCGGTATTGCAAGCTCTAACTGGATCACCCCATTATCTGAAAAAAAATCTCGAAAACAAAAGCTTGATCTTGAAAAAAAATATATTGAAAATTAAAATCACGGATTTCATCATATAAAATTTATTTACAGAATAAAATCGTTTTTCAATTATAATATAAGCAAATTGAAAAGAAAATCCAAATAAATATATCTGAAAAAGTAATTATTTAAAGGTTAAATATCAAAATAATTAGAAAGAATTAAAGAGTAGGATTCAAAATAAGTCAATCAAAATATTCCCTTTTTTCAGAATATTTATGCAAGTGTATATGCAAGATCCTGAAAAAAATTTCTAAGGCCATTACCTTAAATTCCGGGACTTAGACCACTTTGAAAATTTCTCTAATAATCTAGTAAAGTTTAGGTAGAGTTTATAAGACTATACACCGATATATTGTAGAAGTTATGTTATTTACTAATAAGTAAATATGTATCATTTCTCATCATAATGCATTAATAATTAAAAAAAATCAAAAATTCCCAATACATTCTACACCTACCTACAACTTCAATAATACATAATATGTATCAATAAGAAATTAAAAATATCCAATTTTACGAATTGAGACACTCACTAATACACTAGAACCCAGAAATAGGTAGAATCACCTTTTCGTGCTTAATTAAGTACGGTACTATAATTTTACACTACATTATCTACAATATTTCTAGTATTTATTTAACAAATGGCTTATCTACTCATTAAATGTGGAAAACTACTAATCTTGTCAGGAACTAAACCTTCTTAAATAGAATAGTTTCATTTTATTTAATTTGTTACCATGTTAAATATACTCTTAATGGTCTCAATTATTTTTTGTGATTTATAATATCCCAATGAGAAAGGATACTAGACCAGGTCGAAAAACCAATAAAGCATTTTTATTGTTCATCAGGAATCGAACCTAGGACCTTTTGGTTGAAAGGCAGGCGCTCTACATACTGCGTCACCCAGCGTGTAGACAGTATTCTTATTTATACAGTATTCTTATCTGATCAATGTTTACATGCAAATACGTAGAAATATTTAGTGAAAAAACTTGAAGAATAGGACAAGGACAAGCAGGATATGATTCAGATTCAGTAAAGTTTTATTGTGGATTACTATTTTAAAAGAAAGAAATTTTTAAATTCAAAATCTATTTGTTTATACGACTAATATAATAGAAAACTTTCTAAAATTTTTTTTCAGATTAGGTTAAGGCAGAATAAAAATGTGGCGCTCTGAAACATTGAAAAAAACTATAAATAATTTTTTTCTATTTCTGATATTATCATATGTTCAGACTCAAGCTCAAAGATCTTGTCGGTAAATATTAAAAAGACATATTTAAATTTTTTAGAATGATTTATACATAATAATTAACATTATATTTTAGGTTTAACAGCGGATGTGTGATATTTCCAGGTGAAAACAATTTGTACCCATTAACGATTCCCGTTTTTAGTCCTGTACCAAACCCTACATTATTACCTAGTCAAGGACCATACCAACAATTCATACCTCAATATCCTGTACCAGATTCCTCACAACAATCACCATCATCATATCAGCCACCATCATATCAGACACCTGAAAACTTTCAGACACCATCTCAGTCAACTATTAAAGAACCAATAAATTCATCTTATGATTCGGAAGTTTCAACAAATGTCTCATTAAGTGTATTGAGCTTCGCCCAGAAGTTAAGTCGACATTTTCAAGTTACTTCACTTAAAGGTGAACAAATATTTTCGCCGGTTTCAATTTACTCTGTCTTACAATTACTATTGTCTGGATCAAACGGAAAAACATATGATGAGCTTAATAGATTCCTATCATATTATTCTGATATGGGCGCTGTTGAATATCAGGAAGAGTTTGGTAAACTTATAGAAGATTTAACTGTTGATAAAGTAAATTTAAAACGACAGAGGCCAGTTCCTGAGTGGAAATCTAAATTGGATAGCGAAATTTCGGGAAATAGACAACCCAAAAAAGACGAGTAAGACAATACTTTTTTGTAATATTTTTAAAAATTATGATTAAAGCTCAAATGGAATTCACGACTCCTAAAAATGTAACAATTTATTCAAATATGCCGATGGCATCCCTGCTATGGTTCTAAGACAAATAGCCTTCGCTATCTCAAAACCATTGCGCAACTTCTTCCATTTATCCTACTCTACAGGAGTGTACACAACACAATGGAAGATTGCACATGTTAACCCAATTCCCAAAAAAGGCGACAAAAGCGATCCCTCCAACTACAGGCCTATAGCTATAATATCGATCCTCTCCAAAATGATGGAGATCTTAATAAACAAAAACCTGACCCAATATCTAAACAGCCAAGGTATTGTCTACGATAGGCAATATGGATTTAGATACCACCGGTCCAGCGGTGATTTAATGACATACCTTAACGAGAGGCTAAATATCTGCTTACACAATCAGGTGAAACAAATATTGTGGATCTGAATATTTTTAAAGCTTTCGATCGAGTATTATTAGGAATCTCAAATTCTTCTCTCAAATGGATTGGAAGTCTCCTTTCGAATCGTACGATTCAAGTCTTAGTTGATGGATTTAAGTTCGATCAATTCCAAATAAATGCTGGTCTTCCCCAAGGATCAGTTCTCTAACCTATCCTATTCCTTATATTTATTAATGATTTGCTCCAAATCACTTTCAATCCAATTCACAGCTTTGCAGAAGTCAGCACTCTAGTAGCCTAATAAGATTTTCATAAAAAATCTGAAGCTACATCTATCGATGTGTCAACTAAAAGAGACATCATGGCCAGTTCCTTCAGAACAAAGTCGAGCTTAACACTTCTAAAACTCAGAGCTGTACAATCTCCAGAAAAATTTCCATTTTTGATCCTGCTCTTTTGTTTCAGGAAGATAAACTTCAGCGGTTTGAAAGCTTAAGTATAGTAGGTATGCACCTAAATCAAAAAATGATCTGGAATGATCATATATTTGATGTTGAAAAAGACTCAGCCAAATGTTTAGCTTTTCTAAGCCGCTACAAAGCTTACTTCTCCTTCTGTGACCTCTTGAAAATCTATAAGCTTTCAAACGACCCAAAATGGAGCTTCTAGTACTACGTTAAAACATTTGAATAAAATTTAAAAGCGGGCTATTCGTCTAATAAATGACCGAAATTTCACGACACATGCTCAGTGGAAATTAAATCTATATTTCATTTTGAAATTTTATTCAATTTAATTTTTACATTTACTTACATACAGAGTTCACATGTACTTACATCTACACAACTGAAATATTACATTGTTGTTGTTTTTTACATTTTTGTTTAATTCACTAATATTTACGAGTTCATTAAGACACTTTAAAAAAGGTTATAGGCTAAATCTATATTACCTCCACTTGAGCGCTTCGCCCGAGAAATAGGAAGGGCCGGGTGCCATCCCAAGAGACAAGTTATAGAAATTCGTTTATAACCTCAACACCCTGAATGTTTTTTTTTTTTTAAATATAATTCTAAGTCTATGGGATGGGGTGTTAACTGCTTTTACACAAATATTGGAATACACAATCACATACAATAGCTTTTCTTTTTATAACTTTTTATGGTATATCTACTAATTTAAATGTAAAAACTATATCTCCTGTAGAGTACTTCGCCTTCATAATAGAATAGTTCCATTTTATTTTTTACTGAGCCAAAACTCAACTACTATTTATCATTTATTTTATCCCAATGATAAAGGGTACTGGACCAGGTCGAAAAATCCAGAAAGCATTTTTGCCTTTGTCGATAATCGAACCTGGAACCTTTCGTGTAACCAAATTCCATCTTATGTTTTCCCAAAACATGATAAATTCTAAATAAGTTCAATACGAACATTAACACCTTCGTTTGTAATTGTCCTTCTTCCCTTCTACCTTCCTCTTTTCCTAATTTTCCTTTCCACCCTAGCCAAACGTAGTAATCGATATAAAAGGTCCCCTAGTGTTTACCTAGTGTTTTGGCTATGTATAAAATAAAAATAAATAATTTTCAAGAACGCGTGTTTCCATAATCAAATTCACTTTCAAGTAAATTAATGTACAACCAGCGCGAAAATGAACTAAAGATTTTTAACTTGGCTTATAGGCAAAACAGCTTTTTGTTATTTTTTATGTTCAAACTAGGGGACTAATAGAGACCATTGAATTACATTTTATTTACAACAGATACAGACTTCCCTTCATTATTTATCACAGCAAACTAAAACGAAAGAAAAAATTGATTCAAAAACCCATGCCTATTTTTATTTTCTATTGTTAATGTGATTTGTCTTATAGATATTTCTGGAACAAACTGAAACAAAAAATAAAATTGTTTTTGCGTCCTGTGTTGGAGGATAAAAGAAACATCACAAATACAATAATAAATATAACTAGTTCAACTTGTGTAAGTGCTTGTTCAACTTCGATAAATAGATGCTGAACTGCTGAAGTTGAAAAGAAAACCAATACAAAATATTTTTTTTCTTTTAAAATAATTCTTTTTTTGTATCTGTGTGATTCATACATATATTGAAATTTTTTTTTTTTTTTTGTTTATACGCAGGCTGGTGGGAATCTTCAAAAGACTCGAAGAGCCCCGTAGCTTGACATTGTTTGTGGGATTCTTACCCACTAAACCAAACCCTTCCTATATTATTGCGATCTAGTTCTACAGGAATAATTAGTAATTTTTTCTTGGCTTTATTTTAATTTTCAATGTAGATTACATCCAGTATCTAACCAGTATCTGTCTATCTAACTTTTCCTTTGACGTATTGACCCATACCCTGGAAGACCCATCGCATCAGCGACGAAAAACCGACCAGCTCTCCAAACAAATTCGTAATTCTGGAAAACTTGGGAAAGCCTCGTTTCGTTGGTAGTCAACATAACGAAATTCTTCACAAATCCCGGAAAAACAAATCTATCTAAACGTGGGAGCGGGTCACCGACGGGACGATTCCTGCACTAACTCAAAAGGCTTTACTCATTTAAGTAGTCTGGCTATATTTCTATTGTCCGGGAGCTGGAGCCTTTTTTCCTGACTTCTTGCAAATTACTGCATTTCTTTATCGACAGATTCTATTTGCAAATCTCTGTGTAGGTCATAGTTTCTGATGAACCAGGGCGCGTTGACAATTTTTCTTAGGACCTTATTCTGGAACCTCTTAATAATATCTCTATTACTTTTTTTGCTATTACTGCCATATAACCATACTGGTTTCAGTGTTTGCTTATAGAGCAGAAGTTTGTTTTGTATTGTTAAGGTAGAATTCTTACCTAAAAGCCAGTACATTTTTTCTATAGCGGATTTGTAATTGTTTTTTCTTGTTTTTGATGTGAGCTTTCCAGCGAAGTTTCGCATCTAACGTCATACAAAGATATTTGGCAGTTTTTGAATGGGGTACTTCTTGACCATTTATATATATAGGCTCTTTTAGGTTATTTGAATAAATAAATAAATTTAAAAAAAATATATACTGGTAAAGTTTTTTTATTTGTGAAATTCACATGCACTGACTTAGCTTCATTTAATTTTAGCCTCCATCTTTTTGTATAATCTTGGACTTTTGTCATAGCTCTCTGCAGCTTTTTTGTAGATTCTTTATTGAGATTTGAGAATACATACACCGCACAGCTTGAGGAATTGAAATAATTTACTGATTTTGTATTTGTCACACAAGAACTGGGAAGAGTTCTTATATATATATATGTATATCTTCTACACCTGTTTGAAACATTTGTAAATAAATTTATAAATAAATAATAAAAATGACACATATTTGAAATATAATTTTCAAAAATTATTCGACAAAAAAATAAAATTTAAGCCTGTAATATTTATTTTTCATTCATAATGTAAAAAACTTTTGCTGATAGAAAGTTTATTAAATTATTTATGAAGTTAAATAATTTAATAAATTTTCTATCAACTCTATTTAATACTCTTCTATAGTTGTATCACGAATTTGTCCTTTGTAAATTTTGATATAAAATAACTCTCTAGTTAATAAAATTCATAACAAGCAACAGTCTATTTTTATAAATTTTGATTTTAAATAACTCTAGTCAACAAAATGTATTGGACCTACAGGAATATGAATATTTTAAAGAAAAAATATTCTTCCGGTTACTGAAAGAGTTAAGAAGTTGACCGTTATTAAAAATTTTGTTTTAAAACAATTTATTCTTCCTACCGTAATTTTTTTATTTTCATATCAACTCAAAATACACACAAAAGTTCATATTTAGAACCTATATGGTCTGCTATACAATTCTCGCCTACAAACTCAGTAAATTTAATTTAATAAAAGAAGAAAACACATACATTCCGTACAGCCGTATAAAAAGATAAAACCGATTTATCGCTGCAGAACATTTTTAAGAAGGCTTTTGTTTTTATCTTTTGTTTTCATTATCTTTTGCTTTGAAAATGCTGAAATTATAATATGTCCGTTGTTAGATGTCCGTAATTAAATTTTTTTCGCTCGGATTTTTTCTTCGAAACGTTTCATTTGAATTAAATTATTTATCTGTGCTATTTATTACCTTATTTAAATAGTTTTTCAACTGTGCAATATGCTTCGACCAATTCAAATTAGAATACGACAGTTATCACCTAAGTATATTTAAATATTGGTAAACTTTCAATTACAAAACAATTAGGGTTATATTTTCTATTAACCGATCCGGTATTGAAATAACAACATCATGTATATATTAGAATTATCATATAAGCTAAACGTAATATATTTTGTTTTACAGCTAATTATTAATTGATGCTTGTGGAACCAATATCTTAGTAAGTTTATACCATATTTTAAATTTTCAAATAATTCAACTTAATTTTTACATGAATAACAAAACATGTAAACGCAGCAGCGTCATTCCAAAGATATTGGATTACTTTTAAATTTAAGCACGAAAGACGAATTATTAAAAATTAAAAAGGGAATTGAAACAAGAACTGAACCTTGAGAAGCATATCTAACAATTTTTAAAATATTGATACCTATATGGTTATTCTCTATTTGAACCTTCTATGGTTCTGTTTGCTTAATATGATTTGAAGCAATCCAACCTCAAAATCCAACTCTATACAATTTTTAATAAAAATACTACTTTCTACTATAGACTGTGGCAATGTCAATTAACAGTAAAGACGATATTACTTATATGCTTCACAGTTCAAATATTCATCAGTCATGCTAATTTGACCTTCTAATATTGACTATAATAAAACGAAAAGTTGAATTAAAATATTTAGGAAATTTTCATTTCTTAATGAAATTAAGAAACAATACTACAAAGAAGGACATATTGCAAGCAAAACCAAAGTTATAAATACTGAAATTTAATTTCTTTCAATTGAGAATCAACATGATATATTGAAATATAATAAAAAAATTTCAAAAAAAAAAAGTTATACGAGTATATAAAAAATACCATAAGATGAACTCATTTAAATATATGTAGATACTAAGTTAAAATTCATGAAACTAAAATACAACTCGTATTAATTTCAATATATACATTCACAGTTGATAATGTTTTAGAAAATCCAACAAAACTTTAATTAAGAAAAGAATGTGCAATATGAGCTCCTGAAGTAGAACCTTAATTTTAGCAATTAATTTCCAATTGCATTTATCAAATTAGGTGTTCTTGTCTGAAAATTTTATTTTTAAGATTCATATAACTTTTTTTTAAAGCCGAAATGAATTACATTACACAACAATTTTATTCTAAATATAAATAAATTAGTATTACTTACTACATTACATACATACATTACCACCGTCTTAAACTCATTGACTTACAGTCGTTGTCTGATCGTCGAATAATTGCAGATATCTCTTTTATTCACCAGATCCTTTCGGGTGTAACGCGAGCCCCTGAAATTTCAAATTATTTGGTTACAAGATCCAATCGGAATAATCTCAGAACCGTTGAGTTGTTCCACATTCCCTTCCACCCTACCGAATATGGTAGATTCGAGCCAATCACTAGAATGCTCCGTGAAGTAAATTCTAACTCTAGTTCTTTTGATCGTCAACTAAGTGTTTTAACAATTAAAAAACGATTACGTCTTAATGTACGTTCAACTGAGACTAACTAACAACTGTTGTTCTTTTTAGCTTTGATATTTTTTTTTGAAGTGTTTGAAGTGTAGTGCCTAACTTTTTGAAGTGTTTTTATTAAATGTATAGCTATTAACGTAGGTATTAATTTATGACTTTTTACCCTTCTACTAACAGCATGTACCTGGTTTAGTTTATTTTTAAATTTTTTACTAACCCTACTGGATGATGAGTTATTGCACAATGAAATAAAGCAAGCTTTCGTCTAGTAATAGACGTCTGATGTGCTTGCTCTAAGCATAAATCTGACAGTATATGTTCATAAATAAGAAGTTAAAGATTTTTATGTAAGAAAACTTTTTTGTTTTATTATTTCAGAGATAAATCTGAGAAAATAAGTGTGGCAAATGGAGCTTTTATTCAAGAAGGTTTTAGTTTACGTCAAGCTTATCAAAATGTCGTGCAAGATATTTATAAAGGTGAAGTGAATGAACTTAATTTCAAAGATAGAGATCTAACAGAAAAAATTATTAATAATTGGGTGAATGAAAAAACCTTTGGTAAAATTTCATCAATTATTGACCGAAATAGTATAAGACCAGATACAACTTTAATCATGGCTTGTGCACTTTATTTCAAAGCTTTTTGGGAAAAACCATTTATAAGTGGAGCAACTGTTGTGTAAAAATTTTATACTTTAATACATTTTTTGCTTATAATAATAAAAATATGTATGTATGTACATTTTAGAAATAATTTTTATCCTGATGGACTCAATAAACCAGCAATTAAAGTAAATATGATGGCTACTGGGGGATATTTTCCATATTATGATGATTCTTACTACCGTGTGTATAAAAATAAAAATATTTATATAAAAAACTAGAAACTTCAATGTAAATTTTTTCTTTTATAGGAATAAAGGTAATAGGATTGCCATATAAAGAAGGTCAAAGTACAATGTATATTTTTCAACCCTATGAGTCAACAAGAGAAAGTTTACGACAAATGCAAGAAATATTAAATCCTGAAATGATTGAATTTATGATTTCACAGATGAGTAAAAAAAGTGCCATTTTAGCTATACCACGCCTTCATATTACCAATTCATTCAATTTAAAAAATACCCTAAATAGCATGGGCTTAAATACAATATTTTCAATGGATCAATCAGATTTTTCTTTAATACTTAAAACAGAAAATTCTGCTAATTCATTACCATACATAGGAAACTTTAATACCCGACAACCTCCAATATATTATAATCAGCGACTTACACCAACTCGAAAACCAGATATTATATTTTTAAATAGATTTGGTGAAACAAATTCCGAATCAAACACTACAACAGAAAATGCAGCAAAAGAAATTAATAGTGAAAATATTTCATCTACAAGTCCGTTCACATCAACTGAGAAAAACCAATATAATAATAGAAGAAAACGAGCAGTCTCGTATAAAGTTGAGAGTGATAATAAACAAAAACAACAACCATTACGATTAAAAGATTTAGTTATAAATAAAAGAATTACAAAATTAGATAAAGGGAAGAAAAATTTTAGATCACGACGAGATATTTCTAGTTCAATAACACCCAATAATTTATTAGAGTATTTGAACTCACTTAGAAACAGGCAAGATTTATTAAGGCCAAATATATATGTTGGCGATATTATTCATAAAGTTGATTTAGTTATTAATGAAGAAGGTACAGAAGGAGCTGCAGCCACAGTAACATTTTTGAGAAAATCTGGAACAGATGTTGCTTTTCGAGCTGAAACTCCATTCTTAATACTCATTAGACATGATACTACAAAACTTCCTATATTTTATGGCGCAGTTTTTGAACCAGCTCTTAATTAAATTAATATTATTTTTTGTTTTCATAAATACATACAAATGATAAATTAAATATTCATAGACTATTTAATGAAATGTTTTAATTTTTGTCATAAATGGCTGTTATTAAAGAAAAGTATTTCAAGAAGTAATTACCTATTTGACCATTATATGTTATTCTAGAAAAATTGTTTTCAGGGAGGTTCAAGCAATATGAAAATGAGGGAAAAAAAATCTATAACTGTGAAAAATAAATTTATACTTACCATTCATTGAGAACTTTAAGAAGTTACATAATTAAAAATTCTATAGATTTACTTACTGTGATAGTGTCAGCTGGTTATTTTTGTTATTTATGTTCTTTGACAGTAACTTAGACAGAGTTTAATTCGGTACCGCACACACATAGTAATTATTATTTTAACAGGAAACTTCAGGAGATTATGTAAATCTTGAAAATTATTTAAATGTGTTTTGAAAAATTTATTTTCGTATAGAAAAAAAAATATAAACAAAAATTAATTAAAATATAATAAAGATAAAAATCTTGGGAATGAAAATGTAAGGAATCTGTTATTGAAAAGCAAAAAATTAATGTGTAATGAAAGATCAAGCATTTTTAAAGTGGGTATTTAGCCCAAAGGCGTTTCAACATGTTACAAAGAAGATTCGGCGTCCAAAAAGTGGGGACCAACGCTCTTAAAAAAAGTTCTTAAATTTCCTTATTATTACCTTATTATTAGAAAAATTTAAAAAAAACTATTAAGGTCTTCGGTTTTGACCCTTACGACGAACCTTCGTTGCACAAATTTATTTCCTATAATAATTCAAAAATGTACAATCAGATAAATTTATTCATTTATTTCTTAAAGTATAGTAAGATATAAATAAAAAAAATTTAATATATTATTTTAACAATAATTTAATATTTATTTTAATTTAATATATAATATACAATTGCTTAAACAAAAAATTTTTTACATACAAATATTATGAATTAAAATTTAGTTTTTCTACAAATTCATTTATTTTTTATTTCATTATAATAACTTTTTTTTTCAATTAACTTTTAAAATCAAATAAAATATCTTTTATCATTTAAATTATAATTTTTTAGTAATTATAAAATACATATTTTTAATAATTTTTAATATAATAATTCTTATACTTTGAGTTTCTTTTTTGTTTTCAATAAATTATATATTTTTTTAAAATCAAAGACCCTCAACCCTGTTACAACTTTTAAAATAAAAATAATAATACTAACTATAATTACTAACTAATAGTAAATTTTTTATAAATTAAATTTAAAAAATCTAAAAGAAAATTGATTTTGAAAATTGATGTCTAATTGTTATTTTTTATCTTTTCATAGAAAAATTAAAAAGAACAATTACTAATTCTGTATTTTTTTAAAATCCGGTTTTTTACACGACATGAAACGTTAGTCACAATTTTTCAATTTTATGATTTAATGCGTTTTCTTTTAAATTGTTAATAATTTAATTATATCAATAATTTTATCTTTATATCTAAATCTGAAAAATATTTCATTATTAGACCAGCTTAATATTAAATAAATTATTTTTGACATTATATTTTTAAATATTAAAATAACAGAGGAAAACGATTATCTTTAAAAATCATATTTAAAAAAATTTAAAATGTTATATTTTTCTTAATTATCAAAAGTAATATATTGTCATAACTATATATATATATACTTTATATATAGTATATTATTTATAGAGAATATACTTTTAATTTGGCTTTTGATATAATTGCCAATATTATTATAATGAATTTAAAAGAAGAAAAATGAATTCATTTTTTTATTTGTAAAACAATAAAATATTAAAAAAATGCATACTAACTATCAATACACTGGAGTGAACTTATAAATTGAAAATCGGATTTTATCTCACTAATAAATTAATTTTTATAGATATGTATTTCGAAAGCAACTTATTTCCTTGATCAATGCTTGCGACTAATTTGAATATTCTAAATTTAGTTAGTAACATTGTTGAAGGAGAAAATATCGATATTAGCAAGATAAAAATTAATTTTTTAGTGGAAGAAAATCCGAATTTTCATTGCATTAAATCTGATTATCAAAAATAAATTGAAAATTTTTTTTTTTTTATAATTGAGCAATATATTTAGCAACATAACAAAGATGTTCTTGGGATTAAAAACTTTAAAAATTTATTCGAATGCTACCTATGACAAAACAATTTCATAAAAAAAAAAAATAATTTAGACTAGAACAATTTTTGTCCTAAAATATTCCGAAGAATCACCCTTCAAAATATTTTAAATGACAAACTGGGCCAACGTAAGCAAAAGATTAATTTAATTTTATATATGCATAAGTCAGTCATATTTCACTTAATATAATAAACTAGCTATTCCCGGCGTAACATTCGCCGGTCTAGCATTAGCATTATAAATGAAACAATTTAATTTATTTATTTATTTTCTTTATTTTCTTAAAAAAAATCAATGTTTTACAATTATAGTTTTAAGCTTTTCAATTTAACTTATTTATTATGTAATAATTTTTATTTCGTTATTTATTTATTTATTATAAATTAATCTTGACTGCTAATAGTTTTGAAGAAAACTTTTATATAAGGCTGCGTTTATACGTTTTTGAATTTTGTTTATAACGTATACATTATGTTCATTAAAGCTTGACATCCGACTTTGTTATAGAATATCCTTAATTTTTTTTTTAAATAATAGTGCTCGACACGCATTTTTGTATTTCGCAAGTTGAAAAAGTGAATTTTGCGAGAAAAGGTATTTATAAACTTCTAATTGTGTTATGCCAATATATTGAAAGATATACATTAAAAAATACAAAAAATGTGTATTAAATATTATTATTATTTATCAATACAAATACTTAGAATAATTGATTTACTATTTAAATATTTATATTTCACACATCTTCTGAAATTACACAGTATATTTATATTTGTTTATAAGTATTTATTATTAGTACTCGTAACGCATATTCGTATCTTCGTATTTTGCAAGTTTAGAAAGTGGATTTTGCATGAAGAAATATAGTATACTTTGCAACTATATTTGTTTATCTTTGAGATATGTAATTAAAACTTTTGAAATAAAATTTGATGTAATTGCAATAAAATTTGTAAATGTAATAAAAATAAGTAAAACAAACCCTTCATGAAACAAAATTTGATGTCTAAACGCTCCCTAACAAATACTATTAATAGAGACGTACATTTGAACAAAATGTGGCGAACAGATGTCGCTCGCAGTATAGATATGAAATTAAATGCATTTAAAAAAAAATACCACACCCACATTAAAAACACATTAAAATAGCCGTAGATACGTTTGTGTTTTTTTTTATTATCATAATAGCTGTTAAGATTCCAATTGTATAAAAAAAAATCTAAAATTATTAATTAAAAAAGTAGGCTTTTAAAAAAGGTGTATGACATTTATAACTATTACAAAAAATAAAATATATTGAATTTAGCTTCCAACAAAAACTGTTCGTTTTTTTTATCAAGTGACAAATAAAAACTTAAAATAATAACAATTCATTTTGGTCCTTCGAGCCGGATTTCCATACAAAAATACAACATAAACTCAAAATGGCGGAAACAGTGAAAAGCCTCAAAAAAAAGTGTAGCAGTATTTTAGCAAAAATAACAAGGATTCATAAATTTACAGAAACAAAATTGAATGTGGAAAATGTTGATATAAATGAAATTACGGTGAGAATTGAAAAGCTGGAACAATGCTGGAACGAGTATAATACAGTGCAAAATACATTAGACTGTGCAGAAAATGACGAGGAATCGTACGAACAACAACGTGAAGAATTCGAAGACAAGTATTACAGCACTAGATCAAAATTATTAAAGCTACAATTAAAAACTTCAGAATCACAAATCAAAGTGGAAATGGATGCAATGTCAATAAAATCATCAATAAAACTACCATTAATACAGTTACCAGAATTCACTGGAAGAAGTGATAATTGGTTAACATTTCATGACACATACATCAGCCTTATACATACAAACACTAGTTTAAAACAAATCGAGAAATTTCACTATTTAAAAGCATCATTGAGAGGTGATGCGTTACGTCTAATTGATTCAGTCATGATAACTGAGAGCAATTATGAAGTAGCGTGGAGATTACTTAATGAACGTTTTGAAAATAAGATGCTGTTAATAAAAAAGCATGTGCAAGCGTTGTTCGAGATCCCGGTTAGTCAAAAAGAGTCATCTGAAGCATTACATCGGCTAATTGATGAAATACAAAAACAATTAAATATTTTAGCAAATCTAGGTGAGCCAATTCAACATTGGGACACATTAATCATTCACATGATATGTTCCCGGCTTGACAAAAATAGTTTACGTGAATGGGAAATGCAATTATCAACAAAAGAGATGCCTAAATTAGCTGAATTAATTCAATTCTTAAAAAAAAGATGTCAAATACTTGAGTCATTGTCATCATCACCATCACAGCAACCTAATGTTATCATTTCTAGTAAAAATTATTCAAAACCGATACGTGGAAGTTCAACATTTGTTACAGCACCAGCACAATCAATTAAATGTCCAATATGTGAAGAAAATCATTATATTTACCATTGCAATAAATTTTTAGCATTATCAACCCTAGAGAGAAGTGATCGAGTAAAGTCTTTAAAACTTTGTTTTAACTGCCTTAAAAAAGGTCATCAAATTCATCAGTGCAAATCAAGTGGTTGTAGACAGTGCAATAGAAGACACAACAGTTTATTACATCATAGTTTTAACAAATCATCAATAAATGAGTTGTCAGAAAGCAACAATGAGAGTGGTCATGCAACACAACATGTAATGACAAGTGGTGTTTCCAAACATACTTCAAGCAGTGTATTTCTATCTACAGCAGTAGTCAACATTTGTGATTCCGATGGACTAGTTCATGCAGCAAGAGTACTTTTGGATAGTGCATCACAAGTGAATATTATAACAGAATCAATGTGCAATTTATTAAAAATCAAGAGACAACAAATATCCATGAATATCAATGGAATTAATCAATCAATTACAAAAGTATCACAATCAGCTAATATTACAATTGCATCACAAGCAGGTGAATTTAAAATAAACATAGAGTGTATTATAATGAAAAAAATCTCAGGGGTATTGCCCACACAATTAACAGATACAAAGAAATGGAAGATACCACACACAATTCAATTAGCAGATCCATTTTTTAATATACCAAACAAAATAGATATGTTAATTGGTGCAGAATTGTTTTTCAAATTGTTGTGTATTGGTCAAATTAAATTAAGTGAAAATTTACCAATTTTACAAAAGACGTTATTAGGATGGATTGTGGCAGGCAAATGTGATTTACCACAACAGCAACAACCACAGAATTCATATTTTGCATCTTGCCTATTCTCATCATCAGAAGAAGCTGAATTAAGTAATCAATTACAAAAATTTTGGACTATTGAAGATACAGAGTCAAAAGTGAAACAGTTTACAAATGAAGAACAAAAATGTGAAGATCATTTTTATAAAAATACAAAAAGAGATTCAACTGGTAGATTTATAGTAAAACTACCCTTTCGTGAGGGAAAGGAAAAAATAGGAAATACACGTGACATAGCATATAAAAGATTTTTAGCAGTCGAAAACAAATTAGAGAAAAATCAGCAGATACGTCAAGATTATAATCAGTTTATGACGGAATTCAAAAGTTTAAATCACATGACACAAATTATTGACAATTCAAATACATCAAAGTCAGCATATTTACCACATCACAGTATAACGAAAGAGTCAAGTACCACAACTAAATTACGTGTGGTGTTTGATGCTTCAGCAAAATCATCAAACGGTCTATCTTTAAATGAAACATTAATGGTGGGTCCAAACATTCAACAAGACTTATTCCAGATTGCACTGCGATTTCGTATAAATACTATAGCTATGGTTGCTGATATTGCCAAAATTTACCGGCAAATATTGGTATATGAAGAAGATCAACATTTTCAACGCATCTTCTGGCGTGATTCTAAAAGTGATATGCTTCAAGAATATAAATTAAATACCGTGACATATGGAACTGGAAGTGCCCCATATTTAGCAACGTTTTCTGAATGGAATTTATACAAAAATCAAATTCTAAATGTGGAACAAATCAAGGTTAACAGATTAGTCATCAATATTGAGCAACCAACTCACTATGAAATAAAGGGATTTTTTGACGCATCACAAAATGCATATGGAGCGTGTGTATATATTCATAGTACAGACACAAATGAAAATACTGCATCTGATCTTTTGTGCTCCAAATCTCGTGTTACCCCACTAAAAACGTTAACAATTCCTAGATTGGAATTATCGGGTGCATTACTATTATCACGATTGATAAATACCATTACCAAATCACTACACATCCCAATACACAAAATATCAGCATATACAGATTCAACTATTGTATTGGCATGGATTGCAGGTGATGCAAATAAATGGAAAACATTTGTGTCCAATAGAATAGTGGAAATTCAGCAAAATATTTCATCAGAAAATTGGCATCACATTTCAACTCACCAAAATCCAGCTGACATGTTATCTCGTGGAGTTGATGCATCATACATAATAAATAACAATCTATGGTGGCACGGTCCATCACAATTCAGTGAAACAAGTGAGATTGACAAAGGTGCAATCAACTCAAAGGAAGACCTTATTGTAAACGAACAAAAATCAGTGAAAACCTTTACAATACTAGCAAATGAGAATCAAAATATTGTTTTAAATGAAATTCTAAATCAACATTCAAATATTTTCAAAATTCAAAAAATTATGGCATACTGTTTGCGATTTATTTCAAACAGTAAAAGTAAATTAAAAAAAGAAAAATTACAAAGTGGATTCATTTCCAGAAAGGAGTTACAATGTGCATTAAATATATTCATAAAATATGTTCAAGAAAAGGAATTCAAAGTCGACATAAACCAGTTAAAAAAGAAACAGACATTGTCAACTAAAAGCAAGTTATTATCATTAACACCATTCTTAGACACAAATAATATTCTCAGGGTGGGCGGTCGCTTGCACAAATTAAATGCAACATTTGATGCCAAACATCAAATATTATTACCAGCGAAGTATCGTTTAACAAGATTAATTTTCGAATATTATCACAAACAACAATTACATATTGGTGCTCAGTCATTATTAGCAGTTATTTGTCAACGTTATTGGCCAATCAATGGCAAAAACATTGCAAAGGATATTGTTCGAAAGTGCATAACATGTTTTAAGGTAAAACCAATAAATTTAGAGCAATTAATGGGATCGTTGCCTGAAACTAGAATACATCCAACCAAGGCATTTTTAAATTGTGGTGTTGATTTTGGTGGTCCAATCACAATTTTGTTAAATAAAGGCAGAGGACGTAAAACTACCAAAGCTTATATAGCATTATTTGTATGCTTTGTTTCAAAGGCCATTCACATCGAATTGGTTAGCAACTTAACAACGGAGGCGTTTTTAGCAGCTCTTCGATGTTTCATTGCCAGAAGAGGTAAATGCCTAAATATTTGGAGTGACAATGCAACAAATTTCGTTGGTACCAACAACGAAATATTAGAAATATCAAAATTAATCAACTCCATGCAACACAATCAAATAATTTCAGAGATGCTAATTGAAAACGGTATTCAATGGCATTTCATTCCAGCTGGATCACCACATATGGGAGGCATCTGGGAAGCTGCAATTAAATCTTGCAAACATCACTTACGTCGTGTCATGGGCACTCAATTGTACACATTTGAAGAGTTGTACACCCTATTGACACAAATTGAAGCGTGTCTAAACTCACGACCTATATCAGCCATGTCAAGTGATCCAAATGACTTGAATCCATTAACGCCAGGTCATTTTTTAACTGGTGATTCATTAACTTCTGTTCCAGAACCAAGTTTATTAACAGAGAAGATAAATAGACTGTCGCAATGGCAATTAATTCAAAAAATGAATCAACATTTTTGGAAGCGTTGGTCCAATGAATATATTACTTCACTACAAACAAAAAATAAATGGAAAAGTCGTCAAGATAATATTAAAATCAATGATCTTGTACTGATTAAAGACGAAAACAAACCTCCTCTTAAATGGAGCTTGGGACGCATTTGCGATATTCATCCAGGAGCCGATGGGCTTATAAGAGTAGCTTCAGTGAAATGTGTCAATGGCATAATCAAACGTAACATTACAAAACTATGTAAGTTACCTATTGATGAAGAAAATGTAAATACTTATCATATCATCGTTTCAAACAGTTTAAGTAAAAGTTCAAAGATGTAATTAAATTAAATTAAAAATAATTATAATTGGTGGGCGGAATGTTAAGATTCCAATTGTATAAAAAAAAATCTAAAATTATTAATTAAAAAAGTAGGCTTTTAAAAAAGGTGTATGACATTTATAACTATTACAAAAAATAAAATATATTGAATTTAGCTTCCAACAAAAACTGTTCGTTTTTTTTATCAAGTGACAAATAAAAACTTAAAATAATAACAATTCAATAGCCTTAACTATTTCAAAACTCAAAATAAAAAAACAAAACATAATAAAGCCAATAATGATGTTTTTTCTCTTATTATTATTGTTTTTATTGTTATATTGTTATCCCGATAGGGTCTCTGATGTAGGTAAGGGTAGTCTGTGATTTTTCTTTTTAAAGTTTTTTTAATTGTTATGGAACTTGATAATAACAATGTCATAACATATTTTGTTTTTCTTGTTCTTAGCAGATCGTAAATTTCGGTTTATGATTCTCCATGCACAATATAATATTTACTCAATGCTACTGCGCATTTGAATTTATACTTTTGAGTTATTTGTTAATAAAATAAATAAATTTCAATTATTGGAATTTCTGTACATAAGGTAAAGTAAAAAATATATTTTCTAAATTTACTATTTGTTTTACCGCTAAGTTTTTTTGCTGTAATATCGTAATATCGTAATATTTTAACAAAGCTATTTTATCAATATAAATAATTATGTTCTGATAATTCGGTTTTTGTCCTTGCTACTTAGTTTTTTTTTTAAATTAATTCATATAATCAGATATAATCAATGCTATTGCTCAATAGGTGAATTGTTTTTAGGTTAATTTTAATTTGTTTTTGGTTTTATTTGGTTTTATTGTTTTGTGGTTTATGCCTTTAAATTCAATTTTGCACACTATCGTAATTCTTAATAGTTCTAATAAAGTTGTCTAATCTAGTTGAAAAAAGCTTTGTGAAAAGTTTAACAGACGTTTAAGCGTATTAATATATAAGATACTTTGATCGATTTCAGATGTTAATCATTCGGTTCATTTGGACTGATTGGTTTGTAATGAAATCGATCAAAATTTTAATTAAATTGAGTGAAACATACTGTTCGAGTTTTATTTATAATCTTTACAAATGTTTAGCGTAGAGGTCCACACGAATTCAACAAAATATTTCATATTATACTTTTTCGATTCTGATATACTCGTAAAGTAAAAAAAGGAATAATATAATTCCTTTATAGATATTATTTTCTTCAAAAACTTACAAACAAGTTTAACCTTTTGAGTAGTTTGTTGTAAGTAGGTATGTACTTTATTTTAATAAATTTAATAGAAAATATCCGCTTAGATTTATTTTGTGTAAAAAATTATTAAATATAAATAGTATAAACATTTTTGTGGGACGAGTATTATTAATATGAATTCCCTGAAATACGAAATAGTGTCGAAAACAGATCAAAAATTTATCATTTCACAATTAACAAACATTAATTTAATTATTTACAACCTCACGAAATGAAACACATTTCACGGTTTTTATGAAAATAAGATTTGTACATGCAAATGTAAGCTTAACGCCTTGTCACAAATTTGACTATATACCAACTTTTGAAACAAGAGTCTGCAAATTTGTCCACACACACCTCCGTTTCTGACAATAATTATCCTGAAATAAACGTAACAAAATTTAAGTAGCAAAACGAAGGTTGAAACGCTAAGAAATTTACCGAACCAAACTAAGCAAAACAGAAGCGAAAGGCTAAAGAAAAGTGAAACAAAAACCGTGTTGTCATATGCACGGCAATTACACCGAGAAATGGGTGGGAAAATGGGTCATTTAACTTTTCGTCGCCGTATTGCCATGGGTTTGTTAACAACTTATGGAGCATCTGCAACACCATTGGAAAGAGCAACGATGCAACATCAGGATATGCGATTTGGTCGATTAGACCATTTCCTCACAGAAATTCCCCTTCTATATGATGGAAAAGCAAAGCAGTTGCGCTGTAGATACTGCCATGATCGAACAAAAACCCATTGTCTAAAATTACATCACATTTTCCTCTTCATGTTAAATGCGATATAGAATATCACACAAAAAATTAAAAAAAGAAAACTAATGATTTACCTAGTATTTGAAGTTCCTATTTTTGTTATTTTTTTATAATCAATTGTTTTTTTTTTTAGTTAAAAGCTAT
The DNA here is from genome assembly GCA_963942445.1 of Argyra leucocephala. Taxonomy (NCBI): domain Eukaryota; kingdom Metazoa; phylum Arthropoda; class Insecta; order Diptera; family Dolichopodidae; genus Argyra; species Argyra leucocephala. Next base: position 77,143,135 of record OZ012680.1, on the reverse strand, counting down.
TTCTTTTATTATATTTTGTTTGTTTTAATAAACAGATTGCAATTCATGTATTTTCAATACACACATTTTTTCAGGTATTGAAACAGGTAGTTAAAAAGAATATCAAGCGGCTTTTTTATTGAATGACTCGATGCCTTTTTAGTTTCTGAAAAATTAAATTGTGCATTTTAATCATCAATGAACTAATAATACATATTATATTATAAGTAATATAATGCATTTAGGTACCTGGGGTGGCATTATGTAACTTTGTTTCAAACATTTCGGTCGAAACAAAATGTTGTCGAAACAAAATTTGGATGACATTACATAATTTAAAACGTTAATTTATTTTGAAACGGTCGAAAAACCAGTGAAACACTTTACATAATTCCATTTTTGATTTGTTTCGTTAAAATTTCGACAATTACTGCTAGAAAATAATATTAAAAAAAAAATGGAACTAAAAGAAATTGCAACTAGACACAAGTAAATGAAGCTACTAATAATACAAAAAAATTTTATTTTTTTTATTCTGAAAATTTTTTTTCTTGAAAGAAAATCATTATAAATTTACTTAATTTTTCATTTTATTGGAATTTTTATTTCTGTGCGTTTCTAAAATAAATATTCCAATGAAAATCATGTATTAATTTAATATTTTTTTTAAAATTTACCTAAATGCGTCAACTATTTTTCAATCGCCAAAATTTGGTCGTATCAAATGTAAAAAAAGTAGCGTTTCAACCTTACGCAATACCAAAATATGTCGTACCAATTTTGAAAAGATTGAAACAAAATAAAAATGGTCGAAACAAAATTATGCAATGACACTTTTTGAAAATAGTCGAAAGAAAACGACGTTTAAAATTACACAATGCCACCCCTGTTAATTGTATAAATAGGTAACAAAATTGAATATTAATAATATGAACATTTCAAATTTGAATAAATAATATTTTTTATTGATATGCATTTTTTTAAAAAAATAGTAAATAAGAAAGTACTAAGAAAAAAATAAATGCAGAGTATTATATGAAAATTAAGCAGTGTATGTTGTATTTAAAAATAAATCAACTCTAACGCTTAAAAAAAGTTTTTGTAAAAATACATTTTTTTAAAAACGTTTTGAAAATGAGAAAACATCATCGTGTTAAGTGTTTGGTGATAAAGTTTTATAATTTACCCAAAAAAAAACTCAGAAAGTAAAATACACCCATAAAATGTGCAGAAATAAAATATTGTTAAATTTTTTAGGAGAGAGATTTGGTTCACACATTTAAATAAACGTAGTTTAGTTAACACAAAAATTTTGAGGGATAACCGAATATGTGAAAAACATTTCACTCGTGATATGTTTGGCAAATGGCAGAAACGATTAAAGAAGAACACTGTCCCGATTAAAATAGTAGACGCAAAAAACATAATGGGAACTATTAAATTTTTAGAAAATATCTTGATTTTTCCGCCTACTAAAAAAACCATTAAAAAATCATTTTAATTATTATTTTTTTGCTCAAATTATAGGTAATGAAATTTCATATTTATATTTATCCATATTATTTTTATTACATATAGTTTTTTTTTTAACTTGTGAAATAAATTAGTTCTCAAAAACTTGTTAAGTTCTTGCTGGAATCGTTAAGTTATGTTAATTATTTATTCAAAGAAAATATTTAAAAGAAAAAAAAACAAATAAGAAATATAATAATAATAATAACTAAATAAGTAATATTATTTTTAATATAAAGATCCAGATCTATGCATGAAATAACTAAGGAAAATGAAGGAGTTCCAAATATGGAAAATTGTGATGATGTAGAAGTGGAAATTTCAAATAAGGTACATGAAAACGATAGTAAAAATACAGAAACAAACACTAAGGATGAAAATTTAGAAGATGAAGTAAACAGTTACGGGAAAGATGTAAATATTTCGAAGAAGAGTTAAAGTGAGAGATAGCTATCAATTTTTTATTGAAAAATCGAAAAAAATATTGCCTAAAGAGTTGGCTCGTAGTGTAGAGAGTCACGTAAACAATGCATGCACAAGTAAGCACAGATACAGGTAATCAAATGAATTCAAAATTTTTTGTTTAAGTATTTATTTTATAGCTCCCTCTGCATACAGAGCTACAAACGTGAACTTTCCGAGCAAATCCACCTTGACGAGATTTGTCAAAGACTGGCCTTCTGAAGCTGGATTACATGAAGCTCTTTTTCATGGATTAAAGCTGAAAACCCAAAATTTATCATACGAGGCGCAAAATTGCTTAATATATTTGGATTAAATTTCGCTAAAAACCAATTTATATTTTGACAATCAAAGGGGAATATAATAGGTTTAGAGAATTATGGTGATTATATATTATACAAATATGCCATAGTTATAATGCTTAGAGGTATTACTCACCGCTATAGTCAGTTACTTGGTTACTATTTTGTGAATTCTGCTTGCTGCTTTCCTGCTAAATTTTTAAAAGAAATTATATCCAAATGCGTAAAACAATTAATAGATATAAATATGAAATCAAGACTAATAATTTCCGATCAGGGTGAGAATTTTATTAGTCTTAACAAATTGTTAGGGATTTCTGTTGATATACCTTATTTCAAGGTTAATAATTGTAAAATATATTATATGTACGATACTCCTCATTTATAAAAATCGAGATATTGGAGAAATTTCATGAAATATAACATTGTTTTCGATAACAGCAGTAAAGTAGCATGTTGGAAGGATGTTGTTAATTTACATTTACAAGATCAAGAACATCAGCTCAAATTAGTTCCCAAATTGAGTAATGAGCACATATTCCCAAATACCTTTCAAAAAATTAGAGTAAAGTTGACGGCTCAAACATTTAGTGCAACTGTTGCATCCGCTCTCTATATACTTTCCACCACAAGTTCCACATCTTCAACAATCATCAATACTGCTGAATTAATTGAGAAATTTGACAATTTATTGAACATTTTTAGTTCCTCAAAATTTAACGAGACAAAAATTTTCAGAAGACCTTTTACGGTAATCAAGGACAATTAGTCTTTTTAGATTTAATGAAAAGTTTAATGGAACACATGTCGTTTCGTAAACAAGCCAAAAATGTTACCAAAATAAAATGTTTGAAAGGTTGGGTTCAAAATATAAATGTACTTAAATATTTACATAACGAACTGAAGCTAGAAAATATTAATTTTCTTTTAACACGGAACTTAAACCAAGATGTTTTAGAAAATAAAATCAGTGTATTACGCAAACGTGGCGGAAATACAAGGCTGTTACAATTAAATGCAATGAATTTCGACCAATAAATATGATTATAACTGAAGCTAAAATTATTGAGAAATCAGTCAACAAACAGCTAGAAGATTATTTGGAAAAAAAATCTAATATCAGAAAATCAATCTGGTTTTCGGAAAAAACATAGTTGTGAGTCATCATTAAATTTAGTCATATAAAACTGGAAATTAGCAAAAAATGATAAAAAAGTAGTAGTTGCGGTATTTCTTGACCTAAGACGAGCATTTGAAACAGTCGATCACCAAATATTTGCTCAACAGAATATATCAAAGAACTAAGGTCAACAATCAGTTCTCAAACTACAAAGATATTTCAATTGGGGTGCCACAAGGCTGGGTGTTTTACTTTTTTTGTTGTACATAAATGATATTGAGAAGGTTGTAAACTTTGTGCAAATATATCTTTGTTTGCAGATGATACGTTGATCTTTATAATGGATGATTTTGTAGAATAATATGTTCGGAAAATCAACTCGGACCTTAACATTACCAAATTTGCTCAAGGGTCAAAAACAACAAACTGAACCTTAACATTACCAAAACTAAATATTTTCCATGGTTATAAATGGTGAATGTAATTATGATATTATAATTGATCCAAATATCATTGAAATAGTAGAGCATACCAAATATTAGGGTCTAGTAATAGACAATAAATTAAATTTCAAAAAACATGTCGAATTTATGTGCAAGAAAATTTCACAAAAACTTGGGTTTTTAAGCCGAATAAGAAATAAGTTGTCTATTATAAGTACTATAAGGATCTTCAACACCATGATCCAGCCCTATTTTGAGTATTGTGCAACTATTAAAGCATTTGTAAATAATTAAATAATAGAAAGATTACAAAAACTACAAAAACTACAAAACCGTGGAATGAGAACCATACTCAAATGCAATAGGTATATCTCAATTGATTTTATGTTACAAACGTTAAAATGGCTCAACATAAGGCAAAGACTTCGTTTACATGTACTACTTTTTGTATTTAAGATGAAAAATAGATTGTTACCGAAGTATCTTAGTTCCAAACTCATATATGTTTCCTGACCAAGGAAATCAAACCTTTTATCACAAAAAACTTTGGAAGGTAAACCAAATAAATTTCAATCAAATAATTTATATATTTCACAACTTTATTGTATTTTTAGCAGCAACTTGTTCAAATGCGATTAACACTACTGCATCTTTTTTTTTTTTTTTTTTTTTTTTTTTTTTTTTTTTTTCTCCTATTACTCCGCGTGGTAGCATAGGGCACACTACTGCATCTACTACTGAATTACAATCTTCCTGTGTTCAAGTTCATAAAGTCTATGGTACCAGTGAACTGTCATATTTGTAAAATATTATTTGCAAATAATTATTATTCTGGGATTCAACTTCAGCCATCAACAACTGAATAGAATCAAGGTAAAACTCATTTATAAAAATTTATATTCATGAGAGTCAAATTATTATTTTTTTCATTTTAGGTTTTACAATGTCTGAAATTTTTTCATTAGAAAACAAGCAAAAAACTCTTTCGAGCAACTGTTTACCATCAAGTAAAAGCGTTCCGAGATTAAGACAACTTCAATATGGCGAAGTTCTTACCCAACTAAAAGATGCCGAAAACAAAAAATTCCGTAAAATAATTTCTACGCCTAAAAGTAAAAAAAAACTATTAAAAAAGGAACCACATGACAAGACCTTAATTAAAAGAAAGTATAAGAAAAGAATTACGAAAAAAAGTTTCTTTTCTTCATCTGAAGAAGAAAATGAATTTCCACTTGCCGATAGTGATAATGATGTAGACTGGTTTGTGGAAGACGAGGGTGAGGTTGAACTTCAAATTCTACAAAACAAACGATGTTAAATTAAAAATGTACATACTGTGTAAAATATAATTCAAAATTATTTTAAACGCTTAAGCAATGCACTCTACTACAGACCTTTTTACTCACTATTTTTTACGAAATTATCGAAAACTGTCTCTTTTTAGCCTTCGTTTGCACAATACACTCAACTTTCATTTATTTTTTTTTCTTTTATTCCATTTTGTTGATGAAATTACAACAACACTTAACCTTGGTTAAAGCGTTTTTAGTATGTAAATTGAGAAAAAAGATAAAGTAAAGAAAAAGTTTCTAATTTTTTCATTAGCAGGGTTTTGTATCATCTCCAGTTTGCTGCTTTAGCTTGTGATGGAAAGATCTATGTCGGATTGTTGAGTAGATTTTTTTTTTTAAAATCAAATTTTTGAATGAAATTTTAATTAGTTTTTAATAGGATTTTCAGTAAAAGTAAATAAAAATTTATATTTTTTGAAAATATCTCTGCTAACAAATAAGATCCTTCGATTTTAAATATTCCCATAAACTTATACACAAATAAGATACATTTTGAACGTTGCGCTCTGAGTAAGAAGGCCTGTAGTAGAGTGCATTGTATGAACTTATATAAATGAATGCCCATTAGAAATTAGTAAGAGTTATACAATTCTATTCATAGAGGTTTTATATTTTCGTTGGTATGATAAGAACAAAAGGGAATAAGAAAATACGTAATTATTCTCAAACATATTGTGATTTTATTTTGCTTTTTCAGTTTTTTCGTATTTTGGTCTGATGATTATTATATGAATGGGGTTTTTATGCATGACATGACTACAGTAGTTTATTTTTTTTTATTACGAAGAGCGACCAATATTTAAAAATAAAAATAAAATTCTGCGGGCGTTATTGCCGTATATAAAAATAAAAAATTTCACTCTTTTTAAATAAAATTTCGAACAGTGGTTTTTTCCAATTAACTTATGTTTTTTTCTTTTAAAATCCATGACAAAATTTTGCTATTAAATCAGGAAGATCTACAACGGAAATTTATACTGAAGAGCCTGATACGTTTCTGGATGTGCTAGATTCGTCTTCAAGCCCCACAGAAAAGACAGAAATTCCTCGAGATGACTCACCAACATCAGAGTCAGAAGAAGAGTTTTCTTATGAAGCTGAATTAGTAAGCTCGTCTTTAGTGCTGGCAGATCCTGGAACATGGCCTGAATCAGTAAGCACACAACTTTTAGAAATTTTAGTGAAGAAAGGACCAGTGCAATTTCGTGATAATGTTCTTGAATTTCAGTATAATTTTAATCGCAAGAGTGAAAGTTTTACAGTATATCAAGAGGATTTATTTTTAGTAAAATTCAAAATTTCAATTTTGAAAATACCATTCCAAACAGGTAGTAGGTCTAGATATACTATTGAGAGCTACAAAAAAACAATTAGGAACATCATTAAAGCTTTTTAATAAGAAGCTATATAGAGTTAATGTAAAATGAAAAAACATATCAAAAGAAAAAATAGCTGATATAAAATCCCTATTTACAGTAGCTTATAACGACATCGGTTACAGCGAAAAAATAATTATTTTATTATAAAACGTAAATGTGAATTGTGAAATGAACGTTGCTAACTCTTATTGTTTTAAGGGTAAATCAATTGTTTTATGGGTAATAAATATTTTGTTTTATGGGTCAAAAATATTATAATTTTCAAATTTAGTTACATCATATGGAAGATTTTTTAATTAGTATAAAAGTTACAAACACAACCAGTAAAACTTATGCACAAGTCCCTACGGGGAAAAGAAATGTTCATAATAACGAGCAGGAAAATGATTTAAAACAAAGCATCTTGCTTATATTATCTAAAGTTACCAAAATAGAAAGCTCTATGGTCGATATGGATTGTAGAATAGGAAAAATAGAGGGCAGTACCAAAAATCTGCTTCGAAACCAAAAAGATTTTAAGTAAACTGAAAATTCTTTCATGGAATGCCAATGGACTGCAACAACACCAACAAGAGCTACAAGCAGTCCTTGACATAAATAGTATAGATATTTGTCTTATAGCAGAAACACACTTTACCAAACAAACACATATTAACTTTCGTGGTTATAAAGTTTACCACAGCATACATCCGGGGAACTCTGCTAGAGGGGGAAGTGCAGCGATTATAAAACAAAATATACAACATTTTGAAGAAGCCAAATTTGAAACAGAAGAAATACAAGCTATTGCCGTAAACGTAAAATGTAAGAATTACTTTATTGTAGTAGCAAGTATATATTGTCCACCTAAGTACTCTTTAAAGAACCATCACTATTTAGATCTTTTTAAGAAACTGGGAAAAAAGTTTATTATAGGGGGTGATTTTAATGCCAAAAATACACACTGGGGATCACGGTTAACAACAACTAAAGGCAGGAAATTGTTCCAGGCAACAGGCGAATTTGGCTGTGAAATAATATCAACAGGAAAACCTACTTATTGGCCTACAGATCTAAATAAAATACCTGATTTAATCGGTTTTTTTATAATTAAAAACATTTCGAATAATTTCATACAGATAGAAGATAGGCAGGAAATGAACTCTGACCACTCTCCAATACTACTAACTGTAAGTGAAGATGCTATTCAAAGGAAGAGGAATCCGGTTCTGGCAAATAAATACACTGACTGGGAAAGCTTCAAAGTATGTCTGGAAGGAAAAATCCAACTAGTTGTACAGTTACAATACAAAGAACAATTGGATTCAGAGGTGGAGAAATACATTAAAGATATCCAACTAACAGTGTGGGAAAATACTCCAGTGTTAAAACAAAGAGTAAAAGGAAACAAATATTCACCAGAAATCTTAAAACTAATTGCAACAAAACGCAGAGCAAGGAAAAAGTGGCATCAAACTAGAGCTCCACAAGATAAAACTAGACTAAATAATCTCACGCAACAACTAAGAAGAATAATTAAAGAAGTGAAAAACAAATCGATTAATATATATTTAGAAAAATTAACAAATGATAAAAGCACTGATTACTCTCTTTGAAAGGCAGCTAAAAATCTAAAAAGACCTATTGAACAAAATCCTCCAGTTAAGACATTGGACGGAAATGGGGCTAGAGATAATAAAGAAAAGGCTAAATTATTTGCGGAACACTTAGAAAACATATTTCAAACAAACGACGGTGAAGAAGGTGAAAATCTAAAAATAGAATCAATTCAGGAAGAAGAAGAAATCGCATTAACAACCCCAGCTGAATTGACAAAAGAAATAAACAATACTAATTCTAAAAAAGCTCCGGGATATGATTTGATAACCGGGCAGATTCTAAAGCCACTTCCAGAGAAGGCAATAATTAAGATAACGAATCTTATAAATGCTGGATTAGCAGCACGTAAAACGTTTACGTTCAAAAATCAACGTGAAGTATTTTAACGTCAAAGATTTTTTTTGGTAGCATGTAAAAAATCACGTTGAAAATTTATTCCGAAAATTCGAAAAAATATTCCGAATGTTCGAAAATTATTTTGACAATCAAACTTACCTATTTAAAACTTCAAAAAACATATGTTTTTCAAATTTAATGGAGGTTTGAAATAAAAAGAAATGAATTTAAATTTTAAAAAAAAATTTTTTTTTAATTCTTGTGTTTCGCCTTATTATTTTCAGTTTTGAAGAACAAAATTGTTATATAAAAATCGCAAAAATAATAAAAATGATGTGTCCGTTTCAATAGATATAGAATTTATAATAGACTAAAATAAAAAAAAATAAATAAAATAAATGTAAACAAACCAATTCAGTTGATATTTTGTATGATATTTTCAATGAATTAATAAATGTAGTATTTTATTTAAATAAATTAAAACACTCAATTATTAAGAAATTAAAAAAAAAAATGATTTTATTATCATATAAAAAATGCTTGAATTATCACAGAAATAAAACAATTTTTTTATTGCAAACAAAAATACTTCAATTATTCCAGAAATAAAATGTTATCAAAAGAAATTAAAAATTATAAAATAAAAATTATAAAAACTATAAAATTTAATGTTCTTTTAATGTTGATTTAAAATTTTATTATAAATATTTAAATTTTATATTTTTATTATTAAAATAACACAAAATTATTAAAAAAAACTATCTTTCTCGTATAAATTTTAGTACACGGTAAGAAAATCATTGACGTTCAAAAATAAACGTATACGTTAAAATCAACGAACGTCAACTTGCTTACATGCTACCGAAAAAATGTATACTTGACATTTTCGGAATTAAAACAACGTCAACGTTGCTTACATGCTACCAAAAGTGTTAATACGTCTTTTTGACGAACGTGAACAAGTTACGTGCTGCCACTCCTGCATTTAGACTGAAATATCTGCCGAAATTGTGGAAACTCGCCGAAGTCATCATGATACCCTAAGCTGGAAAACCACCGAATGAAGTATCATCCTATAGATTTCACTGCTGCCTATAACGTCAAAACTGTTCGAAAAAATTTATCTAAGAAGACTGAAACCTATTATTGAAAGAAAGAATATAATCCCGGATCATCAATTTGGTTTTAGAGAAAAACATGCTACAATATACCAGGTACACAGAATAACAAACACTATTGAAAAAGCTCTAGAGGAGAAGAAAGTCTGTTCAGCAATCTTTTTGGATGTGGCTCAGGCATTCGATAAGGTGTGGCATAAAGGGTTGAATTGTAAAATGAAAACAATCCTTCCAAAAGAACATTCGGAAATCATAGCAAGCTACTTATCAGAGAGATACTTCTACATAAAACAGGAAGGAGCATATTCCGATCTTAAAGAAATTAATGCCGGGGTTCCTCAAGGAAGTGTACTTGGTCCGGTACTGTACCTGCTGTACACTAGTGATTTCCCTGCACTAGAAAATAATATTATTGCAACGTTTGCAGATGATACAGCGGTCCTGGGGAAAATAATAAAGAATCCATAGAAAAGCTGTAGAGAGCTATAACAAAAATCCAAGATTATACAAAAAGATGGAGGCTAAAATTAAATGAAACTAAGTCAGTACATGTGGATTTCACAAATAAAAAAATTGACCATAAATCAGTATATATAAATGGTCAAGAAATACCCCATTCAAATACTGCCAAATATCTTGGTATGACGTTAGATGCGAAACTTCGTTGGAAAGCTCACATAAAAAACAAGAAAGAAGAATTACAAATCCGCTATAGAAAAATGAACTGGCTCATAGGTAAGAATTCTACCTTAACAATACAAAACAAACTTCAGCTCTATAAACAAATACTGAAACCAGTATGATCATATGGCATCCAGCTATATGGCTGCAGCAAAAAAAGTAATAGAGATATTATTCAGAGGTTCCAGAATAAAATCCTAAGAAACATTGTGAACGCGCCCTGGTTCATAAGAAACTATGACCTACATAGAGACTTGCAAATAGAATCTGTCGATAAGGAAATACAGAAATTTGCAAGAAGTCACGAAAAAAGGCTTCAGCACCATGTAAATGTGGAGGTAAACGAGCTCCTGGATAATAGAAATATAGCCACACGACTCAAAAGAGCAAAACCTTTTGAGTTAGTGCAGCAATAATCACCCACATTTTTGAGGACTCGTGGCGCTGGTGATCGGAGGTTGACCTGCTCCCACGTTTAGATAGATTTGTTTTTACGAGATTGGTGAAGAATTTCGTTATGTTGGCTGCCAACGAAACGAGGTTTTTCACAAGTCTTCCATAATTATAAACTCGTTCGGAGAGCTGGTTGGCTTTTCGTCGCTGATGCGATGGGTCTTCAAGGTTATGGATGAATACGCCAAAGAAAAGTTAGATGGACATCGCTGGATGTAGTCTACATTGAAAAATAAAATAAAGCCAAGAAAAAATTGCTCATTAGTCCTGTAGGACTAGAACGCAATATAGGAAGGGTGTGGTTTAGTGGGTAAGAATCCCACACACAATATCAAGCTACGGGGCTCATTGTGTCTTTTGAAAATTCCCACCAGCCTGCGTATAAAAAAAAAAAAAAAAAAAAGTATAAAAGTCGTTAAGATTTTAAATTTGATTTACATTTTACCTACAATAACTGAAGCTTTTAAAGCCATAGAAACATTAAAACTTCATTTTATTAATAATGACAATACCAAATATCACGTGAATTATTTAGAGCAAAAGTTAGAAGAAGAATTTTTAAGAAATGTCGAAATGAAACAAACGAAACTAACTTTTTTTCAAGCTAATTAGATAATACCGTGTAATTTTTTATCACTGTATAAAATTTGTGATTTTTTTTGTTTTTGTCTTGAATGGACATTTTGTTAAGGTTTTATAATATGTATATAACACATTTATGTGATTTCTGCAATATATAAATGGAAAAAAATTGTAATATTATTTGGTTTTTTGTATATCATATTAATAAAAGTTTGAAATAAAATTTGTTATAGAAGATATGTAATTTAAATTAATGAAATTTGAACTAATAATTTGGAAAAAAAATTGTATTTTTACTTATACACAAAAAATTATCGGATATAACGAAAACCGGATATTGCGACCAATTCAGGCGTTACCTTGCTCGGTCGTTATAACCGATTTCTACTGTATATACTTTTCTAAAAAAGACAGGCATTATTATGAAACTATGTTAAAATAAAAAAAAGTTAATTAAATTATATTTGAGATTGATTATATTGTGCTTAACCCGATTGATTATATTGTGCTGAGTTATTGTACGTAATGGTTCCATATGTAACCCAATTTTTCGAGAGCTCTAATTTTTTATCTTTATCAGTTTTTTGCTTCCAGCAAGAACTAGTTTTTTCTGCTTTTATACTCTTTCAGAAAATTCTTTTTTTTTCGAAATTCGGTCGTGTAGTTTAAGTTGTTACAAGTCACGATTTTTTGGAATTGTGAATTGTAACATGTGAAATTTTCAAAACCTTCATTTTATTATGCTTAAAAGTACTTCAAAAATTTACAGTAGATTGGTATTAATAAATCGACTGGTTTTATAACTGGGATTAATAAAACGACAACTGTTAAACGATGGAATAAAAAATATAACAAATTTATATTGGTAGATTGCCCACTTGCAATAGAAATTTACAATAAACATATGGGTGGCGTGGATTGTATAGATTCACTGTTAGCTCTCTATCGTAACTAATTAAGAAATAAAATATGGTACCTATGCGTTTTTCACCATTTTTTGTATACTGCAGGTGCTAGCGCATGGCTTTTATGGCGAAAAAAAAGAAACCAGAAATGGATCTTTTAGAATTCAAATGCCAAAAAGCAAGTGGGCTTATTAGACGTGGATTTTATCAAAATCTTGGAAAAAAGCGTTGCAAGTGATCTACTTCAGATAGCTCCAAAAAGATTTGATAAATTACAAAATATAAGAGAGTAAATGTTCTTTTTGTAGATAAAATTCAACGAAAAGTTTAGAAAAATTTTCACCATTGGCCTAACAAAACTTCTAAGCCAAACCGCAGGAGATGCCGATTTTCTTCGTGTTCAAAACGTAAGCAATAAAAAAATATTATATGATATTTGAGTATGTGATATATAATGAATTTGTTTTTTTTTTTATAACTTTGTTATTGGATTTGAAGATTTTATTTTTTGTTATTAATATAAGTTTGAATTAATTATTTAATAAAATATATTGCAATTATCTATACTTTTACCCTTTTTAAAAATTTTCAGAACCCATAAAAATTACTGCATAATTTGAAATTTTTCATTCCATATTTCCACATATGTAAATGTAACTCAACCCGCAAAAACAAGACCTCACTCCGGTGGGTATAAAGGGATATAGTTATGAAAATAACAACAACAAATTTTTAACTCTTTGGTTTCATAATTTGCGAATGAGAGGGTTAAATATAACTGAAAGATCTGCCTATGTATTGAATATGATAAAAAAAATTTATTTTGATTATAAAAAAGCCATTTCTGAATTAAAAGGCTATTCTGTTGTTATAATATTTAAGATAAATTTTATAAGAGTTTTTTACGATATTGAATTATAGAATTACATAAACTATAAAAAAAAATAATCACGCCAATGTCAAATGAAAAAACTGTTTATTTGTGATAATTAAATCAAATTGAAATAAAACTTGTTTTGTTAAATGAACATTTCAAATTGTTACGTATCCGTTCGTATACGGCAAAGCGATTTTTTTTGGCTGTTAAAAAAAATATTGACAACGGTTTAGTTAATATTTTATTTTAAACCTTGAACTCATTTTACTCGGAAGAACATTTTGGCGTATACGGTAAGTAATTATCCGAACGACGAAATTTTTCCACTAATCATAAATGTCAATATTTAATTTTGGGGTAAAAGTAAACATAGTCTGATCCCCTATATATGCTATCAAAATTTATTAATTTCCAGTCTGTTTACTTTTGCACTAAAAACAAATACTTTCCTGTCAGTAGAAACGAACTGGTATGTTTTCTTTTACCCTTAGTTTTTCAAAAACTTAACTTGTAAACATTTAAAATTAAAAAAAAAAAATACTTATCAGTTTTTACTTTGAGATCAGGCATAGGATATACCTGATAGTTTTGTTTTATAAAAAAAAATTTTTTTTTAAATTTAAATTTACTGCATAGGTTAAGAATTGCCATAGGTTTAATTAATGAAGTGCTTATATCCAAATTTAAACATAAATAATATAAATTACCGTATTTACAATGATCGTAGCCATAGCAGTGGCGGTGGTGTGGCTATAGTTATTTCTAAAAAATTGAATCACTTTTTTTTCTTTTTTTTACGTTCTTGACAGTAACTTAGGTAGAATATACTTTTCGTGCTTTTACTTAAGTACGGTACTGCAATTTTACACTACAATATCTACAATATTTCGAGAATTTATTTAACAAATTACTAGCTCTACTCATTAAATTTCTACATTTACTACTGCTATTGTCAGGAACTAAGCCTTCTTAAATAGAATAGTTTCATTTTATTTAATTTGTTACCAGATTATACTCTCAATTATTTTTTCTCATTTATTATATCCCAATGACAAAGGGTACTAGACCAGGTCGAAAAACCATTTTTTTTTTGTTGCTTCATCGGGAATCGAACCTGGTTGAAAGAAACCTTTCGGTTGAAAGACAGGCGCTCTACCTACTGCGCCACCCAGCGTGTAATTAAAACAGAATGTATCCAAAATACTGGAGTTAAAGTTATTACATCTAATAATGAAACAATTCGAAGGTAAATTCTAGTATACGGCCTTAGGCAAACTTTGCTAAAAATTGAGTAACTGTAATACTAATATTGCGCATTCCTAGAAATCAAGGTTAGCAAATCAGATGGCATAAATATTTTACAGAACAATTTATTTATGTGAACTTATTATTTAGAATATTCACACGATTATAAAAAGTAACAAATCTAATGAGTAAGCATAATTTTTTTTAGTATATAGTTAGTTAAAGAAATACAAGAATAATAAAAAATTAGTCAATAGACTAGAACAAATAGAGAAAGGTCGTTTTTAGTTATTTACAGTCACAACAAATTATAACGTTAATTCAATGTTAATTCAACAGCTCTGCCAGCAAATTCTAATCTCACCTCCTCGAAGGTAGGTAAAATAGTTATCTGCCGAGTATCTCCTGGTAACATACAATTATATGGCTAACGAGATAGGGTTAAAGCGAATATTTGGCAAATAAAGCAAGCTGGTGCAGGGCGGACGTGTATTACTCATATTCGCGATGAGCAGTAGCAAATATAATTGAGTTCTATCATAATTACAAATGCCTCGGCGAGTGGCATATATCGAAACAAACAAGCGCGAAATGCTCGAAAATCCAAGCGCGTCTGTACTCGTACCGAGCGACAATTTGACCGACGTCTGTACACCATGTTAGGAGCGGTCGGAATTAGAAAATGCATTACTAACTCCATAAAGACTCAGTTAGTTAACATGCAATGAACAAAGCAGAAAATATAAATAACCCAGGTGGTAATCTAACTATCTCTGCTTTCGGTAATGCTGAATTGACGATCAATTAATTAACATTTGATGCGACAAATCAATTGTCAAATCGACATATGCATATTTTTGACATCAAGTCTTCGATATTACCGAACATAAATTTTTGCTTTGTGAATCGTGTGTATTTTTGGTTTTGATTTAATTTTTTTTTAAATTCAATTTGTAATATTTTTTGTTTGTTTTTGGAAATTCTGTGTTAATAAATAAATATATACTTATTTTATAATTTCAATTAAATGTGGTAATCGAAAACCACACACGTAGTGGTCGCCGCTACAACAATGTGTGAACCATTCGATTCGTTAAATCAACTCTTTCGTTGTCATAAAATTTCATCTTCGTTTTTATATATGAAGCTTTTCTCACTTAATGAAAATTAAAAGCATACATTGAAGTAGGTTTTGTTTTTTGAGTTCTTCTTGCGAGAGTAGCCTTCAATCTCAGTCGTCGTTTTGAGGAGATTTGTTAATTAATAAATTTGTTAATTAACAAAATAAGCTTGGAAATAAGTAAGTAAAAATAAATAAAAGAAATCAACATCGGAACTAAGATTCCTACATAAATATATGTACATATAAGGATTTCGCAGATTTAAAATTATGTGAAAAACAATAATCATTTTAATGTTTGACTTAACATCCGAAGTGCCGCAGTCCTCAATAAACAGCAATCTTCAGGAAAAATTGATAAAATGAGAGAAATACGGAGAAGAAAATTATTGATGTTAACAAACTCATTAACAGACCATTCTATCAACTACATCACGATCTCTAAAGACATGAATTCCAAAATCAATGAATCATTCTCAAGTAATTGAAAACTTTGATTCGCAAGTTTTTTATTCTCATTTTAGAATGTCGAATTTTGAAAAAAGCTGTCCAAAAAATATATAAAATTTCCAAAAACGCTTCCAAAAAATTTCAACAAAGCAGCAAATTTTCAAAATTCAGCAAATTTCCAAATGTAGTTGGCTGTATAGGGTATACATGTCATCTATCCTAATAACGAAATTCTTGACAAAGTAATTTCTGCTGATATGATTCAAAGTACATCAACCTAAATAATTTAAAACATTTTGTTTTACTTTACTTTTGCAATTCGACATTAAATATTTTATTATTTTAACTTAAATTAATTTAATAATTGTATGATTATTAAAATTATCAATTCAGCAGAAAAGTTCATAATTACTATTTTCCACAAAATTGAATTTGATGACAACAGTAATTTGATATCTTTATTTTTTTGTAGTAAATATTTTAAGTAAATTATAATATTAAAAATTTAATAAAGTTAGTCGTGAAAAACGTGTAAAGTTAATAACAAGTATTTTTAAATAAAAATAAATTTAAAAAAAATAAAACAGTTTATTTTTTTTATAATAAATTCCTTTCGAGTATTTATTTGGCGCAGTCGGTAGGATTGCCTAACTAGTTAAACAAATAAAATAAAAAAAAAATATATATCTACAAAATCAATATAATAACATTTAAAAAAAAAAATAAAATAAACATTATAAATTTGTGGCTATAAATTTAATTGCAAGATATAAATATAATTGCAAATATAAAAATAAATATAAATTGTGAAAACTAGGTTTCTTTCAAGAATTTATCGGCAATCTATGAAACCTTATTTAAAACCTTCGAAACTGAAAACCGTAACAAGACTCACAACAATTGCTGAGTAATCTTACAACAATACATTAGCACAAGTTCAATTAAATATCAACAAGAACATATCAAACAAAGATCTTATTACTGAAGCTAGGTCCGTTCCCGTATTCAGGGGAGACGATACATTTGAATTACTACATTTCATCCAAGAAGTAGAAACCTTCACTTGCTTAGCACCAGACCATGTTACAAAATTATAGTTACAAAAAATTCTGTTAACTAAAATCCAGGGACCAGCAGCGATTACAATTAGTAAATTTTCTGATGCAACATGAGAACAAATAAAGGAGCAGTTATAAAAATCATTTGCAATTCAGGACGCTTTATTTAAAACTAAAAGAGCAAGCTGACGCAGCCAAATTTTCTAATGTAAGTCAATATTATAAAGAAATAACAATTATATTAGATAACCTTAACCTTAAATATAAGTTAGATAATGAGCACCAAGTGAATTTAACTCAATAAATAATGAAAAAAGTATTTTAGAGAAATTTTTGTTTAAATTACCCCGTTCAGATTCTATGTTTTTACATATAAAAAATGGAAGTTCCCTAGAGGAACCATATTTTGAATTAGAACAAGCCGGTGTCATGACCGTCACCTCTCCAAAATTTAATAAATTTAATAATAATTACAAACCTAATAATAATAATTTCCGCGACAATTATCGTAGCCAGAATAACAATTTTAACTCAAACACAAATTGTAATAATAATAAATCTATTAATTATAACAGATTGCATCATCATATCTTAATACGAGGAAAAAAATTGTTCTAGAAGAGGGGTCTATCTTTAAATTTACCTGGGCTACAGAGAGTTAAATAAAATCGGATTAGAAAAATTATGTTTAAAGAAACATCTTCTTCATAGCTTTTTTTTTAGAATTAATACACCTAATTAACGGTATATGTTGAATGAGTATCAGACTTACCGTTTTTGAATAATAACTGCATAAACTTAAAATTTTGCTTTTAAAAACTGAAAATTTTGTAAAAAACGTTGATTATCTCGAAAAAATTCGCTATTTTTTTTTTTTATTGTGTTGATGCGCTACATCATCCCCTACAACTTTTTCATACACAACTTTCATATCAGACTTGCCATTTTTCACGTAAAGCCATATTTAATATTTGGGTAACCCGTGTTTTAGGAAGAAAAATAATAACGGAGCGTTGAATATTGTAATAATTTTATTTTTTAGTCAAAATTACTTAAATTAGTTTAGGTTACTGAAATTTTATAAACTACTTTTGTGTACCTTTATATATTAACGGTCTTTGATATAACTGTATATAGTTGTATGTATATAATATTACCATTCTTGTGTTGAATATAATTCTATGTCTATATTTATGTATATATATATTAATTGTATTTAATCACTCTGGAATGGTATATATACAAATACTAATAATACTAAAAAAAAATTATAAATTATATCCTTTATATGAACTAGAAGTAATATCTATCTATACAAAATCATAATACCTATAAAATGCCAATATCTAGAACTCCTCCCAAAGAGGACGAAAGTGCATAAAATGTAAGGGACGCAACTCCGTGTCACCAAAAACATCAAAAACAGGCGTTTCAACACAAAATTTCAACAAATCAAATGAGGAACAATCGAGAACTCAAACATCAAAATTCTTTAACCGGTTAACACGGAAAAGAATGAACGCGGATTAATGTTTTATTAATATTCTATTAGAATCTCGATATAAAAAATTTGGCTTATTATATAATAAATAAATTTATAAAAAATAAATAATCATATTAACCCTTCAATGCATGGTATATCATATATGATATGCTTTTTATTTTCCTCTCTAAAAAATTAAGATTTAAAGATAGGAGTATTTGTGATACAAAATATTAAACTCTCTTTCATATTTATTTATATTAAAATAAATGAGTAAATCATCCGTCAAAAAATTGGCGGGAAATATTACATTAAAGTTGAAAGTCTCAAAGTGAAAAGTTGTGTTATAAACCATCAAGTAATTTTTATTGTTTCTTATTACTATTTGTTAAGGTAAGTGTTTATTTTTATTAAATTATATAAATAAAACATTGCTGAATCAAATTATTAAATAGTTTTGATAAAAATGTGTATAATTATTGTGTAAATTACATGTAAAATGAAGCATATCATATATGATATTTCATGCATTAAGTCATATCCAAATTGTTATATCATATATGATATTAATATCATATCTGATATGTCATGCACTAACAGAAAATATTTTCTACAGTTTATTTATAATAATGGCAAGAAATAAAAATCTTACCAATAGAGATATTGAAGCAATTATTGATGGTTGGGATGAAAGTGAAGACGAATTTGGTGGAAATCATGATTCCGAAGATGTGTATACTACAATTCAAATTCAAAATTTAAATGAATATGACGAATCAGCGAACACAAATGAACGTAATGAAATGGAACTTTTTGATATAGCCTCTATGCCTATAATTCTTATTTCTGATAATAATGACATAAACGATAGTAATAAAGATAATAGTAATAATAGTAATAGTAATAATAATAATAATAATAATAATAATAATAATAATAATAATAATAATAATAATAATAATAATAATAATAATAATTCGACAATAGAAGTAAACAAAATTAAAAGTCATTATGCAAAACTGATGTGGAAACATGATACATTTACACCTAAGATATTTGAATTTAAAGGATCTGAACATCTATCCAATACAATAACAAACTTAGATTCTCCTCTTTCATATTTCAATTTCTTTTTTTCCGAAAATATTTTTGCACATATAACAGATCAAACTAATTTATATTCATTCCAAAGTACTGGAAACACAAAGTTTTTTGTTACAGTAACAGATATTAAAAACTTTATTGGAATATGTATTTTCACATCTGTGGTTCAAATTCCCAACATAAGAAGATATTGGGATCCTATATTAGGAAATGAAATAGTTAAAAAAACAATGTCAATTAATAAATTTGAAAAAATTAGAAAGTATTTCCATTTAAATGATAATTCCACAATGGTACCAAAAACACATCCGTTACATGATCGAATTCATAAAATGCGTCCGTTTGTTGAAAAATTAAACTTAAATTTTAAAAATGTTCCGTACGAAGAATACATGTGCGTTGATGAACAAATGTGTTCCACAAAAGCCCGAAGTTATATGAAGCAATATTTACCAGCCAAGCCTCATAAATGGGGATATAAATTATTCATGTTGTGTGGAATATCAGGCTTTGCATATAATTTCGAAATATATACTGGCCAGGAAAACGACAAACGTTTTCGGTATGCAAATGAAAGAAATTTGGGAGCCAGCGCAAATGTGGTGATTCGTTTAACAAGGCACATTCCTTTAAATTTGAATTACAAATTATTTTATGATAATTATTATACTTCTGTTCCGCTTATGGCATAATTGTTTCAAAAAGGAATTTTGAGTCTTGGAACTGTTCGAAAAAACAGAATTCCCAACTGCAAGTTACCAGATGATAGTTTCTGGAAATTAGCACCTCGAGGAACTTCATATGAAACAATATCATCTATAGATGGAATGGATATAACCACTGTGGCTTGGAAAGATAATAAAGTAGTAACTCTTACTTCTAATTTTGTCGGTGAACATCCAATACAACTATCACAAAGACGAACAAAAAATGAAGGCGCTCATGAAATAAATTGTCCTGCTGCAGTTAAAGAGTATAATAAATTTATGGGTGGGGTCGATTTATTAGACTCTTTTATGGGGAGATACAAAATTAAGCTAAGATCGAAAAAATGGTACATGCGAATCTTTTACCATCTTTTAGATGAAACCATATGCAATTCATGGATTTTGTACAAGTAAGTTAAATTTATTCCTACCGTATTCTTTGTAAAACAGTTATCTTTATAGACGAGTTAATGTGCAAAGTCAAGAAAGTAATGGTAAAACCTTATCATTATTTGAGTTCAAAACCCAAATTGCTGAAAGTTTGTGTCGGTTAGGAGAAATACAAAAGGTAGGACGACCGTCAACCGGAAAGAACAACCAAATTGAGCAAAAAAGAAAAAAAGCCACAGCATCACATATACCTCCAAAGGAAGTTCGCGTTGACTGCGTAGATCATTGGCCCAGTTGGTCTTCGACGAGATTAGCGTGTAAACTACCAGGTTGTGCCAAATTGGGATATGTTAAATGTGCAAAATGTGAGATCACTCTTTGTTTTAACAAAGACAGATCTTGCTTCACAATTTTTCACCAAAAATAATTGATATTATCATATTAAAATTTAATTTATTTATGTTAATTTTTTTTTTGTATTATTTTAATGAAACTAAGATATTTTTGTTATTTTTTTGGTTGACCTTATTGTGAATTTTGTTATTTTTTATGTTATAAATTTGTACTTTTTGTTTTAGATATATAATTAAAATAAAAGACTGAATAAACTTTTCTTATAAAAAAACTTTCCTGTTAATGCATATATGATATGTATGAAAAACCCCATTTTCCCAAAATTTCCCTGATTTTCCGGAAAAGTCATAGAACATTTTTGATACAGAAAACAAAGACTAATCCAAAAATAATTTTTTCGTCACAAAAAAAAAAGTCATGCAACGAAGGGTTAAAATAATAATATGAATAAGTTTATATTTACTAATTAAGTGTCGAACTAATCAAACTCAATCAAACATTATAAATATAAAGGGGGCAAAAAAAAAACAAAAACAAAATCAAAATAATAAACATTTTAAAATCAATATTTTTCAACAAACAATAATTTATTTAAATTACTATAATAATAACTCTTATTTTATCCATAATTTATTTAAATTACACAAATTGTTTAAATTAAATTTTCATAATTTCACATTGCAATGCCAAAATTCAACTGATGTGGCTTATATATAAAAAGCATTATAATAAACAAACTTAAAAAATCAAAAAACCATCATCTTAAAAATAATAATAATTAAAAATAAAATTCCAACTAAATTGAAAATCACAAATTTAAATTTCCAATTATCACATTTAATTTTAATCAATATTCTAACAAAACAGTTTTTAAATTAAATTTTTATATTTTATATTTCGAAATAATAAAAAAAAATAGAATAAGAATCTAAACTACTTAACTAAACACTTAATTCTAATATACAAATAATAACTAACTAAACCAAATCATACATTAGACTAAAACAATACCTAACTACATACTTTTATTCAACCTCTCTAATGAAAAAGAAATCAAAAAGAAAAAATAAAAATAAAAAAAAAACAACAAACAACAAACAAAAATACTGGACTATACCAAAATTCAATAAAACCATCAAATATATATTGGACTATACCAAAATTCAATAAAACCATCTTATTCCTTCAAAGCAATTTCTATTTTATTAAAGTCAGTAACTGTCCTCAACAAGTAATATTCCTTTTATGTCTTTCTTCTTTCTAATTTACATACCATGTAATCCTATTCCCAAAAAAGGTGACAAAAGTGATCCCTCCAACTACAGACCTATAGCCATCACGTCGATCCTCTCCAAAGTAATGGAGATTATTATCAACAAAAAGCTAATGAAGTATCTTGAATGCAAAGGTATCATTAGTGATAGGCAATATGGTTTTAGATCACAACGCTCCACTGACGATCTAATGACTTGCCTTAGCGAGAAGCTCAACATTAGCATTCACAACTCTGGCGAATCTACTGTTGTAGCTCTGGATATTTAAAAAGCCTTCGATCGAGTCTGGCATTGCGCTCTTTTATATCAAATGCCAAGCTATAGGCCTGGGTTCTGTTTTCATAAAATGGATTGGAAATTTCCTCTCGAACCGTTCGATTCGTGTCTTAATTGACGGATTCATATCCGACAAAAATCATATTAACGCTGGTGTTCCTCAAGGATCAGTTCTCTCACCTACTCTCGTTTTGATATTTATCAATGATCTTCTCGAATCAACTTTCAATCATATCCATAGTTTTGCAGACGACAGCACTTTAGTAGCATCCTTCGATTTTTTTCGAAAATCACATGCTACAATACCAGTTACTGATACTAAACGTAACATCATGGTCAGCACGCCCAATCATGACTTAGATATTATTTTCAACTGAGGGAAAAGTAATAGAGTTGAGTTCAACACCTCCAAAACTCAAAATTGTCTAGTCTCGCGCAAAACTACCCCATTTAACCCCACTCTATTATTCGGGGGTGTGCGTATTCAGCGAACCGAACACTTGAATATCCTGGGCATGAAGGTCAACAATAAAATGATATGGAATGACCACATCTTTGACATTGGTAAAAATGCCGCGAGATGTTTGGGTTTTTTGAGTCGATGCAAAACGTATTTTGCTCCCCAGGACATGCTAAATATCTACAATCTATAATCATACATACGACCCAAGTTGGAATACAATTCACATATATCGGCCGGTGCATCACGAACCGCACTAAATTTTCTTGACAAAGTTCAAAAGCGTGCCATTCGTCTTACTGACAACCCTAATGTGACATCCTCCCTTGTACCACTTGAAAATCGTCGTGTTGTTGGAGCACTTTCCCTATTTTATAGATATCTTGTAGGTTTAGGCACTTGTTCAGATGAAATAAAAACACTAATGCCACCTCTCAAACATTTCCGCCGAGAAACAAGAGAGGCATCAAGTGCCCAACCCTACTCAGTGCAAATTCCAAGGTGGCTCAAAACTGGCTATGGGAATTCGTTTGTAGTCAAATTTTCTCGAATGTGGAACCATATTCCAACAAACGTGTTTCCCCAATGCAAAAATATACCTACGTACAATCTACAAAAGTTCAAGAGTAATATTAATAAATATATTCGAAATGTCCCTACGAATCAAAGGGATATTTTTCTTTCTACAATCCTCAATTAGTCCAAGCTATATATTCGTGTATAAAGGTATCGTTTAAAACCTAGTGTTTGGCTTAACTTAAAAAAAAAAAAAAATCAAAAAGAAAAACCATGTCTTAAGCCGAACTGAAACACAACAACAGACGACAAAACAAATAAAACAAAAACCGCTCACCGATTATATGAATAAAATTGTAGGAGCTAACCCTTTTGCTCTCATAGACCCAGACCAGAATAATAACTACATAAACAACAGCAACATGAATCATGAAAGTACTCATCATATTGAAAATGGTGAAATTAATAAACAGGAACAAAATAATGAAATTCACCCACTCCCACTATTCATACATGGAGTGGAAAATTTTCAAAAATTGAAGGACGATATGAAAAGTGTGGTTGAAGATTTCACTTTTAAGCTGGTAGCAAAAAACCAGATCAAAATAATAACAAAAAATAAAGATCAATATTCAACAGCAGTTAAAAAACTTCAAGACATTGGAGCACAATTTCACTCGTATCAATTTAAAATAGATAGACCATATAAAGTTGTTCTAAAAAATTTACATCAGTCCGCTGACATAGAAGATTTAAAAGTTGAGTTAGAAAAGGAGGGACATATTGTTCGAAACATCTTCGTGGTAAAAAACAAAACCGGAAATCATTTGCCAATGTTCTTCGTAGACCTCGAACCGAAGGCCAATAACAAAGAGATATTTCGGATCACAAGATTATGTCAAACTATTGTTAGTTTTGAGACCCCATTCGCGAAAAAAAATATATCACAATGTAGAAACTGTCAAAGGTTTGGACATACAAAAACATGCTGCAACTTAAACGCAAGATGCATTAAGGTAACCAAAAATCATCCAACTTCTGAGTGCCCACGAAAAACAAAAAATGAAAACGTCAAATGTATAAACTGTAGTGAGAATCATCCAGCCAATTATAGGGACTGTTAAGTATATCAAGAGTTGCGTTAAAAAATGTATCCAGCATTGCGCGAAAAAATTATAGAAAAACAAAATAACAGATTACCTACAGAGTCAAAAATTATTAACAATGACACTTTCGCTGAAGTCTCAAAGCAGTCCAAATCCCAAGAAAAAGGTTTAAAATATCAAGGAAAATGTTACAACGGAAAATAATGATATGTCTGAATTAAAAGCTATGATGAAAACACTCATGTCACAAATGACAGGAATGTTAACACTCTTGACTACTATCGTGTCTAAAGCTCGCATAAATATCTCAAAACAATACTAAGATTGCTCTCTGGAATGCCAATGGTCTGTGTATGCACAGGAACTCAAATATTTTCTAAGAACCCATGACATTGATATAATGCTAATTTCAGAGATACATTTCACAAATAAATCTTATTTAAAAATGAAAGACTACGAAATATATACTACTAGTCGCCAAAGTGGAAGGGCAGCAATATTAATCAGGCTCGCGGAGGGGCAGCAATATTAATCAAAACAAACATTTAACATGCCGAAACTTCAAAATATTCGTTTGATTACCTACAAGCGACTAACATTGAGGTTTCACTAAATCAGGGAAAATATTTATTCTCATCAGTGTACTGCCCTCCACGAAATACTATAAATAGACACCAGTTTACCAAATTTCTCGATACACTTAAAAAGTCAAGACAAGCATATTATTAAAAAGAAGCTTTTATTTGCAATAGGTGTTTCTAGACAAATAAGAGACAAGTAAAGGGACTATCCTCAAACAAAACCGATTTTTATGCAACACAATGTTAAATTTATTCAAAATTTTTAAAGTAAAATATCCCCAAATAAAAGTTTCATACACAAAGTTGTTCTGCAAGCGTCGGCCGTTTTGGATAAAATATATGAAGGTTACCGACAGAGAAACATGCAGATGCGTGAAACACGCTAATATGGATATCATCTTATCATCATTATACGAAAACAAAGTAATTTCTGTTAAAAAGGCCGAGGACATCATACAAAAATTTTGCTGTGGAAGAAATGTCCTCTGTTTGTTACGTGTATGTAGTGTTTGCAAATTAAATACAATAGAGTACGAAGTTTTTGATCCCAAATCACCAGCATATTTTTATAAGTGGATGAATGTAAAAAGTAGTTATATTGAAAAAAAACACAAATGTACAAAAATCAATTACAAAAATTGATAAAGCAAAATTTGAGTGTTCTCTTGAGAATATTAAAAGCTATTTTCAGTTGAGTGTTCCAGATTATTTAAATCATCTAGTTATTATTCAAAATCAATATGAAACTTTAAATACATTAAAAAATAATTTAAAAATTAATGAAGCTGTTGTACATATGGACTTCAGTGAAAATTATTTTTTAAAATTTTCTGAAGAACCACAAGCTTTTCATTTCGGGGGTTCTAGAAGGATGATTACGTTACACACTGTTGTAACGTATAGAAAGATTGAAGAGAAAATCATTGCGCAATATTATTGTACATTGTCAGAGAACCTTCAACATGGAGTTGCCGTTATTTGCGCTCACTTAGATATTATTTTAAAAAAAATTAATGAAAGAAATATTACTTCACTACATTTTGTTAGTGACAGCCCAGCTACTCAGTATCGCAATAAACATATTTTCTACTTTTTGGCAATTCATCTAAAAAAATTTGCACCAAAAATAAAAAATTATACTTGGAATTATCAGGAAACTGGACATGGAAAGGGCGCTCCAGATGGAGTGGGAGGTATCTGTAAAAGGACAGCAGACAGATTAGTAGCCGAAGGTGAAAATCTTAATATAAAGCTTTATGTAATTTTTCTTACTATAGTTAACTGAATTTTTATTATTTTTAGGTAATGATATAAGCACTCTAGAAATACTTTTGCCAGCATTACAGAGTAATTGTCCAAATATAAAATGCGATATTGTAACCGACGATAAAATTGAAGAATTTTCCAAATTATTCAAAGATAAAAATATTCAAGCATTTAAAGGTACTTTGAAAGTTCATCAAGTAGTGGGTGCTACAGATAATTTAAATTTGCAATTCAGAACATTAAATTGCTTTGAATGCATAAATATGTGCAAGCATTTCCATTTAGGCACATTAAATTACACCGACTTGTCTGTTATGCCGTCAACATCTTCCAGAATTTCTTTTAAAGATATGTATTCATCTTCCTCATCATCTCCGGCATCGTTGTCCTCATCAGATTCTCATGACAACAATAGTAATAATCTGAGTGTAAAAATAAACAATCATATGCTAATTAAAATTATAAGTTACAATAATGAATCTCATTATTATGTGGGAATTAGCAAAACCGAAGTAGAAAATGATGAACTTTTGGTAACTTTTTTTAAGTCTGTTGGCTCGACCAAAGATATGTTTAAAATAGTCAAATCAGATACTTCGTATATCAATATTACCCAAATACAAAGTTTACCACCAAAGCCTAAGATTATCACGAAGGGGAAGCGTACGACAAATTTGATTATCTTCTCGATATTAGTGAACAATGACTTTTATGATCCAAAGAAATAATTTTAGTTTAATACTGTAATTAATTTATTTTTTTGTTTTAAGTTTAATGATAAAAAATTATATTAATTATAACATTTCAAATATACGTACCTGAAGTACAATATTTAATTTTATATTTTATATGAAAAAATTTATTTTCCATTTTTAATATAAATTTTCTAATTTTCCATTACCTATACGTATTTTCTGATTTAATTTTTTTCTAGCATAATAATAATATATTCCTTAATTTAGAATGAAGTGCAATTTAATTTTATTGCGATATTAAATTTTATACTTTTAATAAATTTTGATAAAAACTATTGAAAATATATTGTTTTTTATTAGAACAGGGAATCAAAAAATCATTCCTCTGTCAGTAAAAGGATTCCCCTGTTATCCCAAAAATTAAAAAAAGATAAAAAAAATATAGCGTTCCACTTTAAGACAGACTTAATAAACCTATCAAACATAAATTAAATTAATTTAATTTATTTTTAGTAATTTTAACTACTGGCCCATTTTCGATATCTAAATATGTCAATTTTTTGATAATTACCCATGTAGTTACGTAAGTTATATTAAAGTGACACATATATTCAAAATTAACGTTTTATTGCAACACAAAAAACATTTATTAAGTAAATCTTAATATATAAAATCGTTGGTGCATATGTTCGATACCGCAAAACTTCAGAACTACTAAACCGTTTGACACCATATTTTGAACGTATGTTGGATTTGTCTGTAAGCAGGTACAGGAACATAGCTATGTTTCGTTCCAAAATTCGGACTGGTTCAGATAGCTGCCATACAGCTCCTAGCACCTATCAACAATATCTCAAAAATTAAATCACTAAAACAAAAAAATTCTTAGCATGCCTTTACTTTACTATTCAAAAAATGAAATTCTCAAATTAAAAAATTATAAATTTTTTTCATTTGTTGAAATTCGTTGTTAATTTTCATTTCATTTATTATAATATTGATTTTGTGAAAATAAAAATAAGTAAAATAATTAAAATATCGAAGCGGAATTCACATCAAACTGATCGTAAGTTAAACTTCAGCAAATCAGATAAATGAATTTGTTTTGTTTATATTTTTGTATTATTGATTTTAGACTGTATGAAATTTTTGTTCATTTAATTTGGAGAAATTTAAATTGATACAAGTGTGTAAGTGTTTTTAATTTGTATTTTTAATTGTTTGAATTCCAAATAACACATTTAACCTTGATCGTTGAAAAATGCCGAGACGACAATGAAATGTAGGTATATAATAGATATACAATCGACGTAACCTAAATTTAAAAGTCAGCCGGGAAAATCTGACACCGGAACAACATTTAGAACAAACTGAATTTGATAGGATTCGTATGACTGTATCACGCTCTCAAGAATCTGTTGAGGAAAGAGTTGAACGTTTACAGTTTTTTCGAACAAATGCCAGGCGACGTCTTACTGATTCGAATAGACAAGTGAATCAATTAGCCAATCGAGAGAGAATGCAAGTAACTAGAGGATTCATTTCATCATCATTTGACAGTCTCGTCGTGTATGATCCTGAAATTAATATAGTGCTCAATCAAAAGTGTCTATTGGTGAAATGTC
Source organism: Argyra leucocephala (assembly GCA_963942445.1). NCBI lineage: Eukaryota > Metazoa > Arthropoda > Insecta > Diptera > Dolichopodidae > Argyra > Argyra leucocephala. The sequence continues at coordinate 77,114,325 of OZ012680.1, read as the reverse complement.
TTTTGAATGTGGTTATTGCCATGCTTTAAAATTTAAAAATGAGACACTTGGAATGTGCTGGGCGTCTGGAAAAGTTATTTTACCACCATTAAATTCACCACCAGAACCATTGAAGTCATTGCTATTAGGTGAAAATTTGGATTCAAAATTGTTTTTAAAAAAAATAAAAAAATTTAATTAGTGTTTTCAAATGACATCTTTTGCTACGAAAGTTGTTTCAAATATGGATGGACAAGGTCGCAATTTCGATTCAACATTTAAGATACAAGGACAAGTGTATCATCATTTCCATTGCAAAATAATGACCCAACATTTTTGCAAATTTATTTTGTAGGCCACGAAGAATATTAGTCAATATTCGTTGCGGATTCAATCATATTGAAAAAACTCAAGAACGAGCGTCATTGGAAACCCAAGTGATGTTGCGTCATTGGAAACTTTCTTGACCGAAAAAATCAACTCCTCCAGGAATTTAAAGGTGCATCAGAGAGAATGCAGAATGACGATTATATGATTGTCATTAAAGCAGACAAAGTTCCTGTTGGAGAACATGCACGCAGATTTAATGTCCCAACTATTAATGAAGTGGCGGTTGTTATGGTTGGAAATGCCTTTGAAAAGCGAGATATTCGAGTTATGCGTTGGAACGACAATCTTCAAGTTATACAAGATACACATCGTTCATATGACGCATTACAATATCCATTAATTTTTTGGGAGGGAGAAGATGAATATCACATCAATATCAAACAAACTAATCCAGAAACAGGTAGCATACAATTTTTTAAATCTAAATATAAACACATTAACAATTGTGTTTTTAAAGGTGAAGAATTGAATAAGAAAGTGAGTGCGATGAACTTCTATGCATACAGAATTATGATTCGCAGAAACAAGACGAATCACATTCTACAATGTCGCCATTTATATCATCAGTACATTGTAGACATGTATGCGAAGATAGAAAGCGAGCGATTACGCTTCATCCGGCAAAATCAAGCGAAGTTTCGTGCTGAAGAATATTTACATTTGCGAAATGCGATTAATAATAATCGCCCTTATTATGAACATCGTAGTCGGCCGATAAACGATAATATTTCGTAAAAATATTTGCTTTGTATTATAAACATCGTAAATTTTTAAATTTTATCGTAATCGAAAAAAGCTTTTTTTTAATATTAGTAGTCGTTTAATCTGTATTATGAAAATGATAAATTGTCAGTTTTTTATAATTTTTTAATCGAATTCAATTTTGTTGACGATAAAAAAATGATTTAAAAAATGTAAGTAAATTTTAGATGAATTTTTTTAGGAATTTAAATGTTTATTACAAATATATATATGTAAATACAGGAATAAAGTAGTAAGCAATAAAAGGTAAATTGCTCGAATGGTAGAGCTTCTCGAAGAAGATATGAATCTGGCCAAAAATATATATTCTAAGGTTGTTAGTACCAAAAAATGGAAAACTTTAGCGATAGAATTAAATATTTTAGGACCAAAGAGTAATTAATGTAAAAATTTATTTGTTCAGCCAAATCAAAGGAAAATATATTGTACGATTGCAGGTTTGGAATGATCTAAAATATAAAATTAAAAAAAAAGTTCTTGAAAATAAAACTGAAGTTTTTGCAACTGGCGGTGGTCCCAATAAGTTCCACAACTTTACGGATGTAGAAGAAGCAGTTATTAAAATAATGAAATTGGATCCTCCAACTAATTCTTCTAGTTCTGCTTTTGGTCTTGAGGGATCTTATGTAGAAACAAATTTCGCAAAACTAGAAGAAGTTCCTATCGAAAGACATACTGATGTTGAAATGAATGAAAATATTAGTGACGAAAGCCTACAAAATAAGAGAACGCCACGAAAACCTATAGTAGTAGAAACAGAACGAACACAATTACTAAAAAGAGAAGTAGAAGCTAAAATCGAATTTTTTGGTAAAGTAAAAGAATTTTTTGGTTATGATTTGAAATATATAAGAAAAGGTGTAGAGAAAATTCAAGATTATACTAAGAAAATGTACATAATAAAAGATGAAGAGCTACAACTTAAAAAGGAAAAATTCAAATTTCGAAAGAATTATAAAAATAATAAGAGGAAGTACATAGAAAAAACAATTTTTAATTTTTCGTAAATTCATATTTATTTATTCAATTAGTATAAAACTTATTAATTTTAATTTATTAAAAAATGGATTGTGATTTAGTTTACGTTTTGTTTTATCTTAGTAAAAAATGGATTCTGATTTTAATTTTTGTATCTTTTTTATTTTAAATAAAAATTTTGTTAAATGACTGAAAAGTTGTTACACATATTTACATAAGCCTTAACAGGTTATCTCTTATTCTTCTTGCTTCATTTAATCTATTACCTTCATTTTCAACATTGTCATTGATTTCTTCATTTTCAGAAAAGGTATCATCTATTTCTTCATTCTGAATAGGAATATTGTATTTGATACATACATATATTATGTAGCGCCACACAGACATTTACTATTTGTGTAGCTTTTTGAGGACTGTAATGTAATTCTCTGGCACTGAGCAAGCAACGAAATCTGTTTTTTAAAAGCCCAATTGTTCTTTCGATTATATTTCGTCCTTGAGCATGCTTCTTATTAAAGTGCGCTTGCAAAGACCCCTCTTCGGTATTTTTATACAGAGTCAATAAGTAAATTGTTAAGGGATATCCTTAGTCTCCTAAAATTAAAGTATTTTCTTTAAAACTGAAATCGAGTACAAAACATTAAACCTACCAAGAAGTCGCAAATAAGTTTCTCTATTGTAATACTCATTTTCAATATTTGCTTTTAGAGCTGATAAATTCCAAACATGTGAGTCATGATAGCTACCGAGATATTTGGCATTTACGTACCGTATATACATTCTATGACCACATACCTAAAAAAACGACTTTACTTTAATATGCTTAACTAAAATGTTTTAAGACACTTACTATTAAGACATTTAAACTACAATAGCCTTTCCTGTTGTAATACAAGTGTCTAATATCTTCTTTCGGCTTTATAATTTTAATATGGGTACCATCTAAACACCCTACAATGTTAGGGATCTCGGATTTTTCATAAAAATATATTTTAGCACTTCGTTCATCCTGTTCACTGTACTCAAATTTTATCCATTTTGAACACACAAACCGCTCTATTACATTAAAAAATTCAGTAAATATAACTGAAACTGTTGGTTGCGATAAACCTAAATGGAAATCGTTTCCAACACTTAGTTGATAACTTCCCTGTGCGCAAAATTTGAGAACAGCAACTTTAATTATATTAGGAACAGCACGTTGAGTTTTCATCACTTTTAATTTATCATCGATTTCTTCTAATAAATCACGAAATGCTTCTTTAGATAACCTAAAGTTTTGTGTGAATCTAAGAAAAATATGTCAAAATTGGAATGATTTCTTTTTCTTTTTAATTTACATTTTTTTTCTAATTCTAAAGGATTAGAAGAATCTCTGATGCTCCTCCGTATATTAATTCCTTCATTTTGTTCATAATTTTCATCTTCATCATCCAAATAAAAAAAATACCTCGACATTTTGTTTATAGTTTTATATAGAAATATTTTTAAATTAAAAACAAACATTTATTTTTGACATTTATTACAAATATTTTTTTAAAAAAAAGCTATATAGCTTTTATTTCTATCGTACGTATTCATTTTATCGAATACCTTTTCGTAATATGAAAATAAACGATATCCGATAAATATTTTTAGTCGTTTATCGGCCAACTACGATGTTCATAATAAGGGCGAATGTCGATGGCAATTTCAATCCCAATGAAATAGGAAATGTCTGCATTCTACCATCATCATATACCGGCAGTCCACGTCACATGCAGGAATACATTCAGGATGCAATGACATATGTTCGTGTATATGCAAGACCCGACTTATTCACCACGTTCACTTGCAACCCAAAAGTAAATGAATTAATTTATTTAATTTTCAATAATGACTAATTAATATAACTTAATCAAATAATATTTCAAAACTTATAACAGTCTTTAAGATTAAGAATCTAGATTAAGTTGTTTAAATAAAGAAAAACAAATAAGAAAAATTAACTAAAATTTTACAGAAATTCATTGAGATAAGTTTTGAAAAGGAACTAAAATTTAAAAACAATTCATCACAATAAGTATTAAAAAGCAATTATTTATTTACAACATTTTTTAAATGCATTATTTATGAAATGCAACAAAACAGTTGCGATCCTTATTGAGGCAAAGTGTTACATTACATTTTCCGCATTTAATATATCCTAGTTTGGTGCATCCAGTAAATTTACACGTGGATCTGGCCAGCATCCAAACCGGCCAATGGCTTTGATTGTCAATTCTCGCATCTTTAGGTGGTATAATTGGAACATTTGGTCTTTTTCTTTTTATTTCTAATTTCTTATTCAAAGCTGTTGATCTAATAAATGGTAAAAAACTCTCATATACCATTTTCGAGAGCGTAATTTTATTTTGTATCGACCAATCATTGAATCTAATAAATCCACTCCTCCCATAAATTTATTGTACTCTTTTACTATGGAATGACATTTGATATCTATTTTTCCTTTGTTTTTTTCGTATCTTTCAATATTCTGTAGAGGAACCTCGCCAACAAAATTTGAAAGCAACTAACTATTTTAGTATCTTTCCAGCATACTACAGTTAAATCCATTCCGTTTCCAGAACATCATCTTTCGTTTTCCAGAATTTTTCTTCTGGTAATTTACAATTTGGTAAGCGATTTTTTCTCACAGTTTCCAAACTATAAATTCCTTTTTTATAAAGTTCAGCAACTAATGGTATTGACGTATAATAATTGTCAAAAAATATTTTGTAATTTAAATTGACAGGCATTTTTCTTATTAATCTAATAAAAACAATTGAGCTGGCTCCCAAATTTTTTTCCAATTCTAAACGAAATCTTACATCATTTTCTTGACCACTACATAGTTCAAAATTATATGCATATCCAGAAACTCCACATAGAACATAGAATTTATATCCTCATATATGTGGTTTTGCCGGAAGATATTGTTTCAAATATGAACGAGCTTTTGTGGAACACATTTGCTCATCAACACAAACGCATTCTTCAAAGAGAACTTTCTGAAAATTTCTTGTCAAAGCATTTATTAACGGACGAATTTTGTGTAGACGATCGTGTGAAATATTGTTTCGAGGTACCATTTTGGAATTATCATTAAAATGTAAGTATTGTCTAATTTTCTCAAATTGTCTTATTGGCATAGTTTTTTGTAGTAAAAAATTACCTAAAGTGCTGTTCCAATATCTTCGAATATTTGGTATTTGAATAATCGAACTTAGCACACAAATTCCTATGTATTTTTGGATAATGGTTTTTCCTACAAAAAACGATCCAGGTATATTTTTTTGATTATAATATAAATTCGTCTATAATACGATATTGGTGATGATATCAGTATATCATATGATATCACCATATTAAAATGTATTTTTAGATGTTTTAAAATGTTTTTCTAACTATAATATTTTTAAATAATTACACTTTAGAGAATATAAAAATACATACTGATTCTTTCTTATCCAATTCTCTCAATTAAAATACCAAAAGAATACCGTCTTTAGAACAAATTATTGTTCAACGACCACTGAAACAAAATTTTTTTTCCGCCAATTATTTTGACATAAATGTAACTTAGCAATTACTGATTTCAAAAATAAAAGGTTCCTTAAACTTATTTTCAACTAAATATTTAAATTTAAATCAAAGTAAACCATAAAAAAAGTTCGTGTATGGCGCATACTTTCATTTCAAATTCATGAAAGAGATCCTTCTGTTACTCAGTTAGCTATACATCTAGAAAACGGAGAACGTGTATATTTTACAGAAGTAAATGCAGCACAACGAGCAGCTACAGCACCAAAAACAACCTTGACACAGTTTTTCCAATTGTGCCATCAAGACACTGAATATGGACGATTTGCAAAAACTTTACTATATGCAGATATTCTATATGCACATATGGAACATATCCAAAAAAAACTATTGGAGCCACGCAAACGAGGTAATGCAGTTGCAGCACATCCTGGCCTTTTTTCTACTAACTCTTTAGGTAGACTCTATACAGTTCATCCCAGACAACGTGAATGTTTTTATTTGCGGTTACTCCTGATTAATTTACGTGGTCCAACACCATTTGCCTATCTTAAAACACTTAATGGTGAATTACATGAAACATACCATGACGCATGTCTAGCGTTACAGTTATTGGAAGGCTATGCGCATTGGCATTTAACTCTAGCAGATGCAGTTCTCACTTCAAATCCACATCGGGTACGTTGTTTGTTTGGAATTTTATTAACTACCTGTTATCCAACAAACCCGAAAGAGCTATGGGAAAAGTATAAAAACGCGATGATTGAAGATATCCTACATCCTTTACGAACTACACGAGGAGATCCTGCTGACATACAATTTACCCCTAAGATATATAACGAAGCATTGACAAAGTTGAAGAATATCTGCATAATGATTTCGAATGAACCACTTTTGCAATTGGGAATGCCGTCTGTTGAATCCTGTAGCTGACCTAAAAACGCACAAAAGAACAACAAGTCAACAAAACAATGGATACTTACCTGGCTAACACCAAACATCATGTTTCTCAATGATTATTCATCTAATGTCATCTTATATTGATTTTCTTTTGCTATTTCAATCATTTGTTTTTGTTTTAAACCAATCAATAACTTTAAGTTTAATCATTTTTAAAATGTATTTAATTTTTATTTTAATTTAAAACTAGGTAAATTTGAAAATAGATCAAATTATAAATAATAAATAAATAGATAAATGATTTTGTTTTCTAATATCTAAATTCAAACTGTCAAAAATGATCAACAGAAATTCCTATGTCAAAACTATGATCAGGTAGTTGCACGATAACGTTTTTATTTCAATCGATAACTTAATGAAGGTCATTTTTTATTTTGTCCTTATTTCAAGGATTTCTGGTCATTGACCATATCGGTTATTTTTTAAACTTACAGTGTAAATTTTAGTATTACATTTTTACTTTTTAATAATTTTAAACTTCACTTGGAAATCGGTTTGCGTGCGCGTAACATCATATAGTCGTCCGACATACAAATTCGGAAATCCTTATAGAATATTAATAGTCGTCCGATATATAAAAATATACACAAAATCGGAAATCATTATATAAAAGTGTTAATAGTCTTCCAAGTCAAAATTAATTATATATAAAAAAAAGTAGCAATTAGTTAATAACTTTCAAATATTAAATAAAAAACATTGTATTATATAGATTAAGTTAAGTTACAATTTGTATTAAATTTGTGAATAAAAATATTTATCTTTGAAAATAAAACATTTAAGTTCATTACAAAACATTTTGGTCCTTCGAACCGGATTGTAAAAAAAAAAATAAAAATAATTTTTTACAAAAATAAAATTCAAAATTTTAAATTGAAAAGTGTTCACAAAACTTTAAAGAAAAAGGATTAATTAGTGGTGTAGTGATTTATCACGGTACGGTTACGGTAAACGGTATTACGGCCACGGTATACGGTATACGGTATTACGGCCACGGTATACGGTATTACGGTTACGATCATCATCAACCCGACAGAGGTGCAGATTGGGAGTAAACAGCTCAGTGTGTTGTTTTAGTTTCTATTATTAAAATATTAAAATTCAAGACTTAATAAATAAGCAACTGGCGCATCAGGAGATGCTAGAGAACTGTTTCATTAATTATAAAAAAAGCAGGGAAAGATAAAAGGACAAAAACCTTTTATGAAAAAAGATTGGCTGCTTTCCAGGATTATTGGAGCAAATTTGTTGAGGGTCATCAAGCTATATTAACAAAACGTTATACGGAGAAGGATGCGACCAAGAAATATGATTACTTCGAGAACGATGTGTTCTCAGAAGTAGAATCATTCTACTATTAATTCTGAAACAATGCAAAATCGATATGAGGAACTGTTAAACGAAGGTTCGAAAATATCGAATGAAAGCGTCATAGAATCACAAAAATCGAGGCCAGACCTGGAATGTGGTCTGAGACTCCCGAAAATTTCGTTGCACAAGTTTGATGGAGACTACAAAAAATGGCCAACCTTTTTTGATTTATTTAAAACCATGGTGCATGAAAACAGTTCTATAGGTTCAGTTCAAAAACTACAATACTTAAAGATGTATCTAACAGGCGAGCCAGAACAACTACTAAGATCGTATCAAGTAACCGCAAAAAATTATGTCCCAGCATGGTCCCTATTGCAGGATCGGTATGACAACAAAAAGGTGCTGGTAAATACCCAACTAAAAACACTATTTTTTCAAACAGAACTACATCAAGAATCTGCTCAAGGTGTTCGAGGATTATTAGAAACCACCTCGGACTGCTTGCACGCGTTAGAAAATTTAGATATAAGGACAAACAATTGGGATCCTATTTTGGTTTTCAAAACAATAAATAAGTTGCAACCACAGACACAAGAACTGTGGGAGCAGGAAATTTGTAAGGAGAAACATAATCCATCTTGGGCAATTTTAAAGGAATTTTTAGAAGCAAGATTTCGACCCTTAGAAGCAATAGATAGTAGGAAATCCCCACAGAAGGTTCATACAAATAATTTCAATAGTCAAAGGAGTGAATCTTATACCCAAGCATTTCATGTTTGCCAGTGCAGTTTCATGTCCATTATGTCAAGGTCGTTACAACATTCGGAATTGCGACAAATTTCTACAGTTAAATCACGCCAAACGTTTTGAATTCACAAAGGTAAAAGCTCTATGTTTAAATTGTCTAGGATCAGGTTATCGATTTATGAATTGTCCAAGCACCAAGACCTGTCTATAGTGTAACAAGAGACATCACACCTTATTACACAAACAAAATGACTCTAGTTCAGATCAAACTAAACCTCATCAAGGAAATCAAATTCAAATACCTCATAGCTCAAGCGGTTGCCTAATCAACAAATAACAACGAGTCACGTGTTCAAAAGGGATCACGGTCAAATTCTATTAGCAACCGCACTGGTCAGAATTGTAACTTCAGTGGGAAAACAAAGTATGGTTAGAGCGTTAATCGACCAAGGAACACAGGCGTCGTTTGTTACCGAAAGATGTGTACAACAACTAGGCTTAAGGAAAGAACAAGTTCGGGCTACTGTACATGGCATAGGAAGAGGTCAAGGTCAACAAATAACATCCAGAGTCAAGTTTTATCTCCATACTCTGACTAATGACAGGACATTAGAAGTAGAGGGTCTCGTATTAAATAGAGTCGTTGGACAATTACCAACGTCAAGGGTAATTGCACAAAACTGGGACCATTTACATGGTTTAGAGCTGGCAGATCCACAATATTATCAGTCTGGTCCAATAGATTTGTTACTTGGTGCAGATGTGTTTAGTTCTATAATTTTAGAGGGCCTCATAAAGGGCAATCCGGATTCGCCTATTGCTCAAAAAACTATCTTTGGATGGATCTTGTCAGGAAATGATGAGGGTACATGGCAGCCATCATACAAATCAATAATTCGAAATCCAAATCAATAATTTTCATCTTTGTGCAGAGCTAAATACTCAACTAAAGGAGTTTTGGGAATTAGAAGAAGTACCTCAACAATCGAAGTGCACACCAGAAGAAGCCGAATAGGAAGATTATTTCAAAAAAACCACAGTTCGTCTAAAAACCGGACAATATGAAGTCGCTCTACCACTTAGAGAGCCATCCAATGAAAGTCATTTAGGTAAATCAAGAGATATAGCTGTTTGTCGACTGCTTCAACTCGAAAATAGATTTAGAAGTAACCCACAACTCAAAAGGGAATACATGAAATGCCTCCAAGAATATCAGGATATGGGTCATATGGTAGAAGTGACAAAGAACGAAGATATGTTTGCAACTAACAATTCCGTTTTTTGTCACTAGAAGTGTTGTTATCTTCCTCACCATGCAGTAATTAAAGAATCTAGCACGACCACCAAACTACGAGTGGTCTTTGATGCATCCAGAAGTACAAAAAGTGGGCTGTCATTAAATGATATGCTGTTGAAGTAAATTTACTGGCAAATACAGGTAATGAGGAGACAGTGCTAACTTTGGGTATTTCGTGGAATCCGAAATTAGATAAGTGCATTTATAGCTTAAATTTGGGGAAGGTACCTGACATTTGGACAAAGCGTGGTGTATTATCACAGCTAGCAAAATTATTCGACCTACTAGGTTGGTTATCTCCCATAATTATCGTCGCAAAAATTCTGATGCAACAACTTTGGTTGTCTGGTTCCAATTGGGATGAACCAGTTAGTCGAGAAATCGAACAGGAATAGAGAAAATATTTATCACATCTTCCAGAAATCGAAGCAATCTCAATAGAACGATGGATTCAATATTCCAAATTAAATCATAAAATTGAAATACATGGGTTTGCCGATGCATCGGTCAAGGCCTATGCAGAAGCAGTGTACATTTGTACAACTAATAGCTTGGGCGAAAAATCAGTTCATCTACTGGCAGCAAAAACTAAAGTTGCCCCCATTAAAACTGTTTCTCTGCCAAGGTTGGAACTCTGTGCTGCAATATTGGTAGCGAAATTGATTAAATATGTTCTAGAATCCCTTAAATGCGAACAACCAATTAAGTTATATGCATGGACAGACTCTGAAATTGTATTATCCTGGCTCAATGATCATCCATCTCGTTGGACAACCTTTGTGGCAAATCGAGTGTTCCATATACACGAAATCCTGGGACAAAACATTTGGAATCATGTTCCATAAAAAGAAAATCCAGCTGATTGTGCATCTCGAGGAATGTATCCTGGTCAACTGCGGTACCATATTATTAATTATGATTTATTAATAATTTATGTGTATAATAATACTTATTACTATTTATATATATATATATATATATAAATAGTAATACAAGTATTATTATACACACAAATTCTACTTATATTAATATATATAATATATTTATATATTAAATATTTATTATATATATAGATAATATATTAATTATGAATTTTATTTCTTTGTATTTATATAGATCCTTACATAATATGTTACATAATATAATTATAAATAATATAATAATATATAAATACTAATCATTAATATATATAATTTATTATATATATCAAATATTTAATATATATATAGATAGTATATTAATTTATTTTATTTCTTTATATTTATATAGATCCTTACATTATGTATATATTTATATAGATCTATATATTTATATAGATCCTTACCTATTCGATGTGCAAGTGATTTATTCAATCGTGACATGCGACGTGAACAATCGTACAGCATCGATGATTTGAATTTGTATGTACAAACAAACGAACCAAAAATGTTACCAGAACAAAAACCAATGTTCGATAGAGTTATGCATGCTATTACTGCTCAAGAAGGAGGTTTCTTTTTTTAGACGCGTCTGAAGGAACTGGAAAAACATTTTTGATTTCACTTATCTTGGCCAAAATACGATCGCAAGGTAATATTACATTGGCCATCGCGTCATCAGGTCACTCTCCTGGATGGTGGTAGAACATTCCGCACTGAAATTACCTCTCAATATTCAAAGAAATGGAAATTCAGTGTGGAATATTAAACAACATTCCGACATGGCAAAAGTTTTAAAAAGAAATCACATTCTAATTTGGGATGAATGTACAAAGGCCCATAAATATCCATTAGAAGCCTTAAATCGCACACTGAAGGATCTTAAAGGAAATGACAGACTTTTCGGCCGCACTTTGGTTTTGTTGTCAGGCGATTTTAGACAAACATTACCAGTTATTCCCCCGATCAACATATGCAGACGAAATAAATGTTTAAAATCATCTTTTTTGTGGCGCAGCGTGCACAAATTTAAATTGATAACAAATATGAGAGTGCAAACTTTAAATTATCCATCTGATACACGATTTTCTACTCAATTGCTCGAAATTGGCAACGGAACCATGACTATCAACTCCACAACTCAAACACTGAAATTACCAGATGATTTTTGCATTTACATACAATCCAGAGACGCTTTAATTACTAATGTTTTTCCAAATTTTTGTGAAAATTACAAAAACTAATATTTTCAAAAAAGTAATCGGAGCTTTAAATGTATTAGTTGCATTAACGAAAAAAGGAATTCAACAAATAAAACTCCTACTATTACAATAAAGCTACATACTGAGTCACCCATACCTTCGATTGATTCAGTTAACATTACAATGGATATACTATATTCTGAAATAAAGAAATTACAGCAAATAAATTCTGATGCAATCTCTTTAATAAAATCATTAGAAGAGGAAAACGAAACTCTCTCTAAAAACGTTGTCACTCTGGAAGAGCGAGTCAATTATTTAGAACAAAAAGAATTGACGAATTCTATTGATATCGTTGGTGTACCAGATGAAATAGATAGCAAAAACGTAAAGGAGAAAATTATAAAGCTTTTTACAGACGGTATTGCTGAATCTATTGAAGTTGATGAAATGCAGTCTTGTTATGTGAGGAAAACGAAAACAAAATATAACAATTCATTTATTAACGTAGTACATATTAAATTTAAATCATTATCGACCAAATTAAAAATTATTAAAAAAATGCGTAGTGAAAAAATAAAATTAACATGTGGTGTTTTTGGCGAGAACTCAAACAAAAACAGGAATATATTTATCAACAATTCGCTTACTGGATATAATAGAGCTTTGTTGCAGAAAGCAAAATTACTAATGAAAGCAAACAAATGTAAGTTTGTACAGTTAAAAAATTCAGCAATATATATTAGAAAGAAAGAAGGTGATAGACCTATTATTGTTAAAAATGTTGAAGATCTATCAAAATTTAATTCTTAGTTGTTTATTTTTTTAGTTACATGATTAATTACAGTTTAAGTAACAATTATAGTAATCTTCATAATCTAAATGATAATAATATTAAATCTTCATTAATTTCCAATAAACTAAATTGTCTATGCGTAGAACACTCTGCTGCAGAACTTTATTCTGGGTTTTCAGTAATTCACCAAAATATTCGGGGTTTGAGAAAAAATTTTGATTTGTTTCTTTCAAATCTTGCAACTATGGATCATTTGCCAGATCTCATATTTCTTTCAGAAATTTGGATCTATGATTTTGAAATTTCAAATTATAAAATTCCTGACTATATACTAGCTGCAACTTGCAATGAATCTTATTCATCTGGTGGTATTGCAGTTTTTTATAGAAATGACAGTAAATGTGTAATTTCAAAATGTAACTTAAATAGTGCTGATATAATTTGTGTAAATTGCGATATATCAGCACTTCATCATATATCATAGGAGATTTTAATATTAATATACTTAATGAATGCATGGATACAGATAATTTTCTTTCTATTTTAGCTTCTTTTGGATTTACTTCTCTGCTGTCGCAACCTACTCGCGAAAATAGTAATTCAAGCACTTGTATTGACCATATTTTTTTAAGGCAACATAGCAATAGTACGACATATAAAACTGCAGTATTTGATCTAAATATTACTGATCATTTTCTTACTTCAATTCAATTGACACATGCATTACTCAGCAGAGCATGATACCATTAAAGAAGAATTAGTTGAACTAGGCAACAAAGTAACTAACATTAGTAATATACTAGATCGAAAAACTAAGAAACCATTATCACTATTTATGATCGAATTAGAAAATGCTCCAAACAATAAAAATATTTATGATGTAACGTCTATACTCCAACGCAAGATAGTATTTGAACCACCTCATCGAAAAAGGGTTATACCACAATCTACAAACTGCCAAAAATACGGACATACAAAAAATTACCTATATGTGTAAAATGTGCAAAAAAACACAAAACAATCAACTGTCCTGTGGCCCTCACTGTCGAAACAATTAAGTGTGCTCTCTGCAACGGAAATCACACTGCTAACTACAAAGGATGCGAAATATACAAAGAACTAAGAATACAACGCTTTCCAACATTACGACGCAAGGAAATAGTACCAAACAATGCAACCAACAAAATAAATTATGACAACTCTATTGTCCCTGGAAAATCTTCGCTCAAGCAGCTGCTCAAAATTTAACGTCCAGCACCAAAGAAACTTGTTCGACAACTCCGGACAAAGACTTTCTAGAGATAAAAGAAATGATGAGACAACTCATTACCCAAATGACAAACATGATAAACATAATCACTGTACTAGTATCAAAAATAAATGACAAGTAAACCTAAAATAAAAATGGCAATATGGAATGCAAACGGACTAATCCAACATGCGCTTGAATTAAAGCAATTTATATATCAAAATCACATTGACGTAGTATTAATTTCTGAAACCCATTTTACCAATAAAACTTACCTAAAAATACATGACTATAATATACACTATACGAACCACCCAGATGAGAAGGCACATGGTGGGACAGCTATTATAATTAACAACAAAATTAAATACAATGTACTATAAGAATATAAAAAGGAACATATACAAGCAACTTTAATACAAATTGAAGACATAGATGGGCCTATGGTTATATCGTCTCTCTACTGTCCTCCTAAACATAACATAAATGTGGCACAATACGATCATTATATCAAGAGCTTAGGAAACCGATTCATTGTAGGAGGGGGGATTTCAATGCAAAAAACACAGAATGGGGATCCAGAATCACAAATAGCAAAGGTAAAAAACTATTAAATGCTATAAAAATTAACAATTGTAAGCACCTAAGCACTGGAGAGCCTACTTATTGGCCAAGTGACATAAACAAAAAGCCCAACCTAATTGATTTTTGTATACTAAAAAACTTGACTATGGATAAAATGACAATCAAATCATGCTTAGAGCTATCATCTGACCATTCACCTATAATACTAGAATACAGCACGATTGCCTTATTAGAGCAACAAGAATGCACTCTACATAACAACAAAACAGATTGGGAGACTTTTCGCGAAATAATACACTTAGAGTTAAGCACTAATATCAGTTTGAAATCAGCAAGGGAGCTCGAAAGTGCTATTGTATATTTTGGTGACGTGATCAGCGAAGCCTCTATCAGATCAACACCTAGCATAACACATAGAAAATCATTCTACCCAGTTAATGATAGGATAAAGAAGAAAATAAAAGAAAAAAGGAAATTAAGGAAAAAATGGCAAATTACAAGATCACCAGAAGATAAAAGAATCTTAAACAAAGCTATTAAAGAATTAAAAGAAATACTGAAAAAACAACAAAACAAAGGAATATTAATTATCTAAGCGAATTAACAGCAACATCTGAAACTAACTACTCCTTATGGAAGGCTACAAAAAATTTGAAACAAACGACTCCACATAACCCTCCTTTTATGAAAAGCAATGGAACGTGGGCTAGAATAAACAATGAAAAAGCAATATTACTCTCCGAGTTCTTCAAACAAACATTCACAAATGAAAACAACAATACCTGCAGTCTACCGATAACTGACTATGAAAATAATGAAGTCAACATTATATGGGTCACTACAGAAGAAATAAAATTATGCATCAAAAAGAGAATAAAACATAAAAAATCTTCCGGTTATGATTTACTGACAGGTAAAATAATGAAGGAGCTGCCTGAAAAAGCAATTGAATTTCTAAGAAATATATTCAATGCTATATTTAGGTTGAAAGAATTTCCTAAAGTCTGGAAGGTAGCCCAAGTCATACCAATACTTAAACCTGGAAAAGATGCTACATTAGCAACATCGTACCGACCAATTAGTCTCTTGCCTATTCTTTCAAAAATATTCGAAAAACTATTTTTTGATCGACTAGAACCAATATTAGTACAAAAAAATCTAATACCGAATCACCAATTTGGATTCCGACGACAACATTCAACAAGTCCATAGAGTGATAAATAAAATAGCTATGGACCTGGATGATAAAAAGTTCTGTGTTGGTATCTTCTTAGATGTGGCAAAAGCGTTCGACAAAGTCTGGCACGAAGGCCTACTACATAAACTGAGAAACTTCTTGCCAAAGGGATATTACCTAATTATAAAAAGCTATTTAAGTGGTCGTTATTTCTTTGTTAAATACAAGTCTGAATGTTCAAATATAAGTAAAATAGAAGCAGGAGTACGACAAGGCAGTGTTTTGGGTCCAGTTTTATATCTCCTGTATACAGCTGATATTCCAATACCAAGAAAACAGAATACACTATTAGCAACATTTGCAGATGATACTGTTCTACTTGCTTCACATGACTGCTTAAAAACAGCTACTAAACAGGTACAAAAAATTATGAATAAAACAATGATAAGAAATAGACGCCTGAAAAAATACAGACCACATGATTTAATAAATAGATTTATAGATTTTAAGTTAAAAAAAAAAAAAAAAAAATAAGCAAAAATATAATGTAAATGAATTTTAGAAAAAAATTACTATATAAAATGATTGTATAGTTATACTCTACCCAAAATGTAAGGAAAATTACTAGGTGTCTTATATTAAGACAGATGTAAATAAAAATGGGAAAAAAAAAAAAATTCAATTCAATTTAGGTAATTATAAAAACACAAGATATAATTCCGTTCATTTTCAAAATATAAATTTTAATTATTTGAAGCAAGTTCTTACTATTGAGACATGGGAGGATGTGTACAACGCACAAAATCCCTCTATTGCATTTGATTTGTTCCATATCGAGTTGCAGTGTTAGTCTGTCTAAAAAACAATGAGCATCTGCGATTGGGACTTAGAAAATCCATGTTTTTCAGATGGCCAATTATATGTAGCATGCTCGCGAATTGGAAAGCCACAAAAACAGGCGAAACCAAAAATATAGTGCACAGATTAGCAATTTAGTAATCGTTTTTTCATATTACCATATCTTCTATTGTTCCATTCAATAAACAATTTACAAACTACAGTTTTAATTTTTTTTACCCATTCTTTTTTTTTAGACAATCTGCTTTATACAATCTTTAAATTCCCTTATACAATCTATTTAATTTAGTTCGAAGTGGAAAATTCAAAAAAGAATAAAATGTGATGGTACGTGGTACGTGGATGGTACTAATGATATCAACAGGAATGTGTTTCAAATTTAAGGTTTGCAATTTTCAATACAACTCGCCTTTTCAATAAAATAAAATAAAAAAAAATATTTAAACATAAAATAAAATTTTAATATCTTTTATTTACAAACAAATCCATAGCAACGTATGGCGGGTCAGCTAGTTAAATTGTAATTTTTTTACAATAAAAAAGAGAGTATATAAATAGTTAGTTTATTCATAGAAAAAAAAAGAATAAATTCGCGATTACAAATCATAACGATCACATCAACAACACCGAAAGTAGTTGAGAGCACATTTTTTAATACATAGAACATTACGGACTTCGAATCAAATAAACAAACGTGGTTTATGTGAAAAAATCAATTAGAATTAAATTTTTCTGAAATAAATTGTTAAGATGACAATAAAGAGAAAATAATTTGATTAAAATCAATTGGTGCCGAGCCATTTAAATTAGTGTATGATTTGTTGTAGTCCGTTATCACCATTAACAAAAGCATATTATAAAGAATTGTGTCGTATTTTAGAAATACACTAACACCACCTATAATTGTGTTTTATGAAAGAAGGATCTTCTTGAGGGCGTAAAAAATAGTGAAGAAACCGTTACAGAATGGTATTTCCGAGTTAAAAATTTGGCTTTAATGTGCAAATTTGGTGAAAGTTTGGACGAATTTGTCCTAAATGGATTAATTATTGGTTTGCCGGAGAATATTTTTGAACGAATGTGTGAAGAAAACGAGACAATGATTCTGGAAACAAAATTTGCAACCAACGATTCGAATATAAGTTTTATCAAGAAGCGCACAAAAATAATTAAAATAAAAGTTATATTAATTTCGATAAAAATTCAAAAAAAATTTAATGTTCACATTGTGGATGTAGAAATCATCAATCAAATAACTGCAAATTTAAGAACAGTTCGTGTCATGCATGCGGTAAAATTTGACAATCAAAAGAAAGAAAATATAAGACGATACGTCTTTGACGACCAAAAGAAAGAAAATATAAGAAACTCAAATATATTTCTGGCCCCTGTTGAGTAATTATAATTCAAGTTGAAGCCAAATTTAAAGTTTTTAGAAGAACAGTAATTTACTATGTTATTGACTTCTCACTACAAAAAAGAAACCATTCATGTTTTCATAAAAATTTAGAGGTTAGATAAATATATTTTAGTAAAATTTAGAGGTTTGATAAGTATAACATAAATATTGCTCCCTCATATATTATATCGTTTCGACATATTCCCTATAGTAAGTGGCATTTAATGGATAAAATTATTAAAAATAAAATATATTTGTTAATAAAGATACATATATGAATATTAATATATACATATATGTATTATGTACATTTTTTTTAAACAAAACTATATGATTATTACAAATGACCAAAATATAGAAAACAAAAATTTCAGACAGTTACTTAAAAAAATTAATAGAATAAGTTTCTTTTGATTATTGTATAAAAATAATAATATGTTGATTGACACAAAATGGATATATTGTATCAAGAGGTTGAATATTATAAAACAAAATAGAAATTTTTTGAACCCGTATGCGCATTTCTGTTATTGTATATACAACTTATACATACATTAAGACTTAATGGAGAAGAAGCGACATAAAATGAAAATGTGTCTACTGCGCAGATCCGTAAATGTTTGTCTATTATAATTATAGATTCAGATTATGATAATAAAATTAATTACTTTGATTTTTCCATTTTTAGTTCAACTTGTGGCACCTCTTCTGATGTCTACACCCTTCCAGTTGAAATTGATGATGTTGTTTGTGACACTGTCACTCCTTGTACACAAATTGCATTCAATCTTTACAAAAAATTAGAAAAATCAGAGAAATTAAGAGAGTGTAATATTCCATATGTTAATTATCGAGAAGATAGAATTAAATTGTTAGGTGAGTACTATTCAAGTGTTACATATCAGGGAATAACAAAAAGAATTTACCAAAAATCTGATACCAAAAATTCTGCCATTACTTGGAAGTTCATTTTTGAGAGCACTTAATTTTATGTTACCACAAATAAATATAATTAATTACAATGGAAAGTATTCAATAATTGTTGATCAAATTAAACGTGAATTTTCGCCAATTTTTGATGGTAAGCTTAATGCTCCTTAAAAACTTAAATCCTCCTATTTCCAAAAATATTCAGAACAATCAAATAAAAAATAGTGAAAAAAAGTATTTTGAAACATTAAATAAAAAAATTAGACTATATAATCGCTAAAGATGACTCACTATAGAAAATGAATTAAAGTGCTTAAAAAATCTTTATCTGATTATAAAACTATAACTGAAGATTAAGTTGCAGAAAACGTTTCACTAAATAATGAAATTCATACACTTTTACTAGTTCTTTCTATACACTCGTAGTATACAGATCATTCTTTTACACCGCTTAAAATCTTCATATATAAATTGCATTTAAATTCGTTTTGTGAATCTCTAATTTATAAATAAAGTTCATTGAACTTTGATAATACCTTGTTTAACATTTTTCAATTAATAACATATTTAACATTCTTGATTTATTTAATCAAATATAAAATAACATTTAGTAATAAAATTTTTAAATAAAGTTTTTCACCACATAGTTATATTTAACATTTTTGTTTTTTTTTTTTAAATAAAACAATAATAATAACATTTTTAATTGAATTTTAACATTTTTGGTTTTTTTTTTTTTTAATAAAATCTTAATAATAACATTTTAAAATAAAGCTTTTTAACCGCATATAGTGATTTCCAACATTTTTGTTCTCTATAAATTAATTTACATTAAGCATAACATTTATACAGTTAAGTTTTTCACCACATAGTTATATTTAACATTTTTGTTTTTTTTTTAATTTTAACATTTTTGGTTTTTTTTTTAATAAAACTTTAATAATAACATTTTAAAATAAAGCTTTTTAACCACTTATAGTGATTTTCAACATTTTTGTTTTCTATAAATAAAATTACAATTATAACCTTTGTTTTTTTTGTGAATCTCAAATTTAAAAATATAGTTCATTGAACTCTGATGTGATAAATATTCAAAAAAGAAATAAAAAAAAGAAAAAAAAAAAATAATAAAAATAACTTGTTTAACATTTTTGAATTAATAACATTAATAACATTTTTTACATTTTACATTTTTGATTTATTTAATCAAATAACATTTAAAAATATAGCAACTTTTAAAAATTTTAACCACGTATAGACATTTTCAACATTTTTGTTTTTTTATAAATAAAATTACAATTAAGTATAACATTTTTGAATACTTTTTAACATTTTTGGCTTATTTAAATAAAATCCTAATAATAAGCATTTTTAAATATTAACATTCTCACTACATGGTTGCAGATATATAAAAAAAGAAAAAAAATAAACAAAACGATATAAAAACAGGAATAATTATATAAATTTTTTTTTTTTTTTGTTCTTTCTAATTTTAATTTTTTTATTTTTCAAATTCTAAATACTATAATGGCTGTAAATTGTAGTAAATGTAAGGTTCTAATAGTAAATGAACTATTTGTTAAATGCGGTTCTATTTGCGAAAAAATTTACTGCATTAAATGTTCTAACATTACCGATGGTACATTAAAATTAATTAATAAAGGTAATTGTAATCTTTTTTGGAGATGCGATGATTGCTGTACTATATCAGTAAGTAATTTATTAAAGAAACTTGATCACTTGGTCGAACAAATACAATCAATAAAGAGTGAAGTATTGAAAGTTTCTTCTGCTAAATCAGATTTGTCGGAATTACCGGATAGCTTACCAATTTTAAACCCTAGAGTAATTTCTAGTTTCAAGCAAGATGCTTCAATTAAGGATAAAATGATTATTAAACATAATCCAATTAAATCAACAGTTATATTACCATCATTGAATACTAATACGGTTACTGAGTCTAACAATCAAACAGAACTCTTGTCTTCAGTTATTAGTGATCCCGAACTTGTTGTCGTTCAACGACAGAAATGGATACATATATCGAGATTTGGAATAAACACTTCACATGATGCTATCGAACAATATGTTTCACGTAAGCTAAATATTGATCGATCTCTAATTAAATGCTTTAGACTTATTAAAAGAAATGCAGACATCAGTAAGTTAAGAAGCATTTCTTTCAAAATAAATGTTCCACCAGAGTATCATAAAAAATTAAAACTTGTGAATTTCTGGCCAGCTGGTGTAGAGGTGAAAGATTTTCTACTTCAAAAAAACTCACCCATAGTTCACCTGAACTCGATGGATTAATTAACGCACCGCAATCTGACGCTCTAAACGTTAATTCTTCATGTGTTTCTTCTTCAATACATTCATTATTTTTTTCACCACATCCCTCTGAAAGATCAGCCTCATTATCAACATCATCACTTTCATCATTGCACTCTTTTGACACAGCATTATCTTCTTTTTCTGAAGGAAATATATTTTCAACATATTATCAAAATACAAGAGGCTTACGCACTAAAACGCATGAGTTTTATCGCGCTGTTTCAGATAATTCATTTTCTTTGATAGCATGTACAGAAACATCACTACACGATTCCATCTATTCATCTGAATTATTTGACGAGTCTGCTTACTGTGTTTTTCGTAACGACAGAGATTTAATTGCTACAAACAAACATCTTGGTGGTGGAATTCTAATAGCTGTCAAATCATCATTTATTAGTCATCCTATCCCGCTTTTTCATAATAATGGTAATATAGAACAATTGTGTATAAAAGTAAATATTAATAATTCTAGTAATGTTTTTACAAAGAAAAATATATTTTTTATATTAAGTTATATTCCTCCAAGAAGTTCATTTGAAATTTATAGTAAACATGTTGAAAACATTGAATCAATATTTGAAGCTCACAATAATGATGAGAATATTTTTTGTGTTTTGGGCGATTTTAACTTACCTAGCATATCGTGGAAATATCCAAATGATAATAGAAATAAATTTTTAGTTCCATTTAATCTTAATATAAATGAATCCTTTATAATAGATACATTATTTTCCCTCGACTTAGTTCAAGTCAATAATCTGTTTAATGTTTCAGATCGATTATTAGATCTAGTGTTTGTATCAAAAGATATATCAACTTCTATTTGTGAATGTGAACTTCCATTTGTTAAAAAAGATTTGTATCACCCAGCACTACTATTAAATTTTAAATTTATTGCTGATTTAACAGGAAAAATCATTGACATTCCTCAATTTAATTTTAAAAATGGTGATTTTTCTCTTTTAAACGATTATTTGCTAAATATCAATTGGAATGAAGTATTAAGTGCTGAAATTAGTCTTGATTGTTGTTATAAGAAATTTATAGATTTGTTATTTGGCGGTTTTACTACATCTATTCCTCTGAAAGAACCCACTTCAACTCATCATCCACCGTGGTACAATAAAAGGCTTCTCTCTTTGAAAAATGCGAGAAATAAAGCACATACAAAGTATATAATTAGCTTTTCTTTGGCAGACAAAATTGTATTTCAGAGACTACGCAAGGAATTTGATTTTTTGAGCAAATATCTTTATAATAATTTCATTCTTACCCATGAGTCTAATATAAAATCAAATTCCAAAAACTTCTGGAAATTTATAAATATCCGAAGAAAATCCTGTGGATTTCCTCAAGGCATTTCCTATAAAAATGAAACAGCTAAAGATTCAGTCTCAACTTGCAATTTATTCGCTAAGTATTTTGAATCAGTTTTTATAAGACCACAATCAAGAATAAATTTGCAAAGTCACCTACAATCTTTTGTTGATTTAGGACACATGCAATTATCATATTGTGATATTTTCAACAAAATTAATACCTTAGATATTAATCTGAGTTCTGGTCCAGATGCTATCCCTAATTTAGTTTTAAAGAACTGCATTTACAGTTTGACTTATCCTCTTTACTTAATTTTTAACAGATCACTAAATGAAGGAATTTTCTTAGATGACTGGAAATTCTCAAACATTATTCCTATTTTCAAATCAGGGTCTAAAACTGTCGTTGAAAATTATAGACCTATCGCTAAATTATCTTCTATTCCTAAACTTTTCGAAGCTATTGTCACAGATAAAATGTATTTCTTGGTTAAAGAACACATATCTCCAAATCAGCATGGCTTTATGGATGGAAGATCTACATCCACTAACTTAGCAGTTTTTCTTCACACAGTTTTCAATGCAATTGAAAAAGGCTATCAAGTAGATACGATATTCACGGATATTTCTAAAACTTTTGACAAAGTAGACCACTCTTTACTACTCTCTAAACTTCAGGTTCTTGGTATTCATGGTACCTTCCTTCTATGGGTTCAATCTTATTTGATTGGTCGTAAACTCTGCGTTAAAATACAAAATAGCACGTCATATAACTTCGAGGCTACGTCTGGTTTTCCACAAGGAACTCATATGGGGCCACTATTATTTTTATTGTTTATGAACGATATCGACTACGATATTAAGTCTTTGATCTTATCATTTGCTGACGATACCAAACTTTTTGCGGTTATTAAGTCGGACGAAGATTGCCATCTCCTGCAGCAGGATCTTGACAAATTCTACTCTTGGTGTAACATTAATGGTCTTACCATTAATATTAATAAGTGCAGTTACATGTCATTTTCCAGGAAGCAAACTTTAATTGAATCTTATTATAATATCAACGGTTCTATTATTGAACATGTCCGTGAAACAAAAGACTTGGATATCATTCTCGATAATAAATTAACTTTTAATGCTCACATAGATCGAATTATTTCTAAAGCTTTTTCCATGTTAGGTTTCATTAAGGGTAATTCACAGCAATTTTCTGATCCTTATACATTCAAAAATTTATATACTGCACTTGTTCGTCCTCACCTCGAATATGCTTGTCCGATCTGGATGCCTTATTATGATAAACATATTAAGAGAATAGAGTCTGTTCAAAAGAATATGATTAGGTTTTGCCTTCGTAAATTCAACTGGCAACCGTATATTACTGGATATTTAGCTAAATGTCAACTTATTAAGCTTTCTACTCTTGAGGCTAGGCGAAATGCTGCATCCGTGATGTTTTCCTATGATATTTTATCTGGCAGAATAAAATGTCCATCTATTCTTCGCTTTTATAATATCTATGCTCCAGTGCGCGATTTCAGAAGCCAAAGATTTTTATATCTTCAAAATCATAGAACGAACTATGGTTTTTCCGAACCTATTGCAAACTCTCAGCGCTTATTTAATAACAGTTTTTCAGTAATTGACTTCAACTACAGTAGATTCGTTTTTAGGAGAAAAATCATCACATTTTTTGAAACATTACAATAATTCTTCTAATTTTAATTAATTATAATTTTATTCTACAAATTTATTAAAATTATTCTCTGTTATCATTTGAATGTACTGCATACCTTTATAATTACTATTGCTTTTACTATTAATATTTATTTATTACTTAAGTCTGAATTTTTCTTTTTTTTAACTTCTTTTCTTGAATTAATGTTATTTTTAACTTGAAATTGTTAATGCATCTTATTATTAATGTTATTTTATATCTGAAATTATTTTTATATTTACAATTTTTGTTTTCTATTTCTAGTTTTATTTTATTTTAGTTTTAAATATTTTATAAGCAAAATCTGTAAGGGACTACCCAGTAGATTGAAATAAATAAATAAATAAAAAACTAATGTAAAAAATCTTGGATATAAATTGCATAAAAATAATCAAAAAATATTAACTCAAATTTGTGGAATTCCAAAAAATGAAAATGAAGATCTACTTTCTATTGTTACAAATATATTTAGACATTATAAAATTAACATAATAATAAAATAAAAGAAATTTATAGTGACAAAGGAAAACTATAATAAGTCTTCTGGTCCAGTAATTATTATAATTAAATTTATGGAAAAAGCCACCAAATTTGAGTTGTTGGATAAATATAAACAAAATAATAGAATTAAAAACTTTTGCATACTGGATTAATTTTTAATGACAACACAAATCAACCAATATATATAGGTACAATATATATATGTATAAATAAAATGTTGTCAAATTATTATAGTTTTATATTTAAAAAGGCTAGGGATCTCAAACAAGAAAAAAAAATTGTTTTTGCCTGGTTTAACGATGGAAGCACTTCATCTGAAAGGATGAAAAAAGTGAAATAATCCATTTA
This sequence comes from Argyra leucocephala, assembly GCA_963942445.1. Classification (NCBI taxonomy): domain Eukaryota; kingdom Metazoa; phylum Arthropoda; class Insecta; order Diptera; family Dolichopodidae; genus Argyra; species Argyra leucocephala. The sequence goes on along the minus strand of OZ012680.1, from coordinate 77,089,002 downwards.
AAAATATTAGTCAGCTTGATGAATTTTGACAACTTTACTTCAACATTATTTACTGCTAACACAAAAAAATTTTATACTTTATAGGAAAGAAAATCGACGTTATCAAAAAAACACTAAAAATCCTTTACTTCAATGCTAGAAGTAAGGAATAAAGCTCGAGGCAATCTCGACGGCGTCTGTAAGGCATATAACTGTAAACGAAGTGTAAAAAAAAAGTTAAATCATATGAAAATAATATAGGCAGGCAAACTAGAGGCCGTTCTGCGTTCGTTCGGCGAAGAAAATAAAAGTTGAATCAAGTTTAACTTTTTCATGGTTAAATGACATTTGTTGGTACAAATGTAATTCACATTATTAGTAAGTGTTTGGAGAATTAAATTAGTAAGTATTTGGAAAATGGAAATAAGTGTTTTGAATAAGTGTTTTGAAACAATTAAAAGTTAGATGAATATAGTTTAAGCAGTTTGGTTTTTGATACATATCTAAAATATTTTATTAAAATATTTATTAAATAAATATTTATTAAAACTTTTTTTTAAATAAACTGTACTATTATAATATATGAATGATATGATATATATAAAATATGTACTTTTATAAATATTTATCAAAATTTAATTTAAATAAATAAAAAAAAAATGGCAAGTTTAATAAATGATATTGATGAACGGTTGATTGAAGCAGTCAAAGCTTACAATATTTTATATGAGAAATTAGCAAAACATATAAAAATACTAAAGTAAAAGATGAAGTGTGGAAGAAAATTGCGTTAACATTGGAAATGAGCGTTAGGATTTAAATTTTAAACATTAATTTTTTTCACAGAACTGGAATGCACAAGTAGGAAGGAAGTATTTGCGAGATAAATTTGTGCGTGAGCATAAGAAAACTCAAGATACTCCATCAGGAAGCGGGACTGACAAGAAGCAACAATGGGAGTAATATGCCACCTTAAGTTTTCTTATTAAGCACATCCAGCCGAGAAAGTAAATTGTTATTTTATGAACTCTTTTTTACTACCTAAGCATTATTTAAGAACTATATCAAATGTGGAATTCATATATAAGGAGAAACAATGTGAAGATTCCGAAAATGTGGAAACGGATTTAGAAGATATTTATAACGTTAATGACAGTATTGGAGAATCATGTTACTGATGATATCGGTAACAGCAATTAAAAGGTCCAAAAAATGGAGAGTGATGATGTAGGTAAATATATTATGGATAACATGGGGGCCTTAAAAGATTTTTTAAATAGAAGTAGTAAAACGCCAGCACCGGAAGATAAAATATCATCTTCCGGTTCTGCCGTTTGTTCAGTCATATTTTATTAGGGTTTTGTTGAATGGTTGAAACTCTACAAACAAACCAATAGCTGAGTCAAAAGTTAAGGAATATCTATGTAGATGCCACATTGAGCAAATTAAAAATGGTGATATAAATAATATCAAATTTTAGTTTTAAGTTTTATATTTTAGTTTATTGAATTTGTTTTAATTTCGTTTTTTTTTTTAATTAATTGATTGAATTTGAGTTTTTTTTATTTTTGGTTATTAAATTTGAAGTAAGTATGTTAAATAAACTTAATCATGTTATTTAAAAGTTAATTATGCTGTCTCAGTGATCCTTCATTCCCACTAAAACTTTAAAAGAAAATTGGTAAATTTAGGTAAAATTTTGCAACAAAAAAATAAAAAAAATAAACGTTAGTTAATTTCTGTGCAATACATTCAATGTAAGAAGCATACCGTCCTAATATTTTGTAACTCCTGGTTTAGGTATAGTGACTATATATATCTATACATATAACAGCTATGTGTATGTATATGGATACTATATTTTGGTATGATAATGTTATAATATATTTACTATTGATATGATACATTTCTACACAAATAACACTTTTAAACCTACAAAACCAAAATAAAAAAATTTAAGTAAGTATGTGTATAAAATTTATTAAGAAAAATGTTGTCACCATAATTCTGAATGGTGAATTTTTTCTTATTATTTTTATGTTTTGTTTTTCTTATTCTTCTAAGTACAACTTGATCGCAAAAATCAGTTTATACTTTTTTAGCTTTGATTCTGTATATCTTATGTATACTAATTTTGTTTTTGGTCTGAGGACATAGATATCGTACACATTTACTTAGTTTTCATACACGTTACCTACCGTACTGACCGTACAGTTTGCATGTAAATTCATCATCAAATAAATGATTGTAAAGTTTATGAAACTGTTACCTGAAGTAAATCCGAAAGAAATACAGCCAAATGACATTTTCTAACTTTATTTTATATGGGTGTTGAAATAAAGTCAAAATTAAAAAGAAATAAGATTAAAAATTAGTTTATATACTTTTTGGCTTTATTTCAATACCACGTTTGAAATAAAGCCGAAATCATGAACTTTTTAACATATAAAATTGAAAATATTTTCAACAGATGATAATGATAAATTTAGATTTTAATAATGTATTTTTGATTTGGATTAAAATCAGGGAATTCCATTTTCCAAAATATTTATAATATTTATACTGTTTATGCGCTAACAGCTCACGCACCAGACTTCCCGCCGTATGTCCAACCCGCCAGTGTTCTTTAACTTTTTAAAATAATAAAACCAATTATCTGCGGTGTTATGGCTCACTACCGATACGGTAGAAAAGGGGTGAATTAGGAGAGAATTAAGACTTGGACTCAAAATCAGGGTATTCCACTTTTCTAGAATATTCATATATGAGTTACACACAGAATTTGTTTTTATAAATATTTGAATACTTATGTAAATATTTGAAATGGCTTTATTGGTTTTCTTTAAATAAAATAAAGACGAAAACAAAAATTATATGATTTCGGTTTTATTTCTTCCGGCTTTATTTCAAGTACCCTATTTACCAAACAAAAAAATATGTTTTCAAAATCCTCATCAAACGTATGTTTATTTGCATTTTTTTTTTTTTGTTTTTTTTTTTTTATTTTTTTGTTTGACGTAATGTTTTAAATTTTAAATTTTGAATAAACAACCAAACCAATACGTTTTGTAAGATAATTCAATAGTGAAAGTCCTAAGATAATTATTTCACATAATTAAAGAAAATTTAATTTCCTTCAAAAAAAATCCTCGAACGGCTATACTGGGACCAGTGCTTCAGAAGTTATGAGCTATTTTGTCCCCACACTTCCTGTTTTTTTGCAGTATTTTTTTTATTATCATTAATTTTTAATACAAGCATTTTTATTTTATTCAAAGAAGAAGAAGCATCTTATTATAAGTATAGTTTTTTCAATTATTTTTCTTTAATTTCGGCAATTACTATAAATTATCTATACATGGGTATTCTATATATATATATATATATATATATATATATATATAAATATAGTCATTGCTTTTGTACTTGATTTGTTTTTTTTTTCTTATGAACATGCAAAAGTGAAACTGAATTTTTTCTACCTGTTAGAAGAGTGATAATTTTGTTTCTTTTTTTACCTTATAAAATAAAATAAAATAAATAACTTTTAATAATAATATTTGCCAATATTATGTAAAATTAATTAAAAAAACAATGATTTAATAAAATTTGTCTTTTGGATTTTCTTGAAGTTATATCATTGAATGTAATCCAAGAACAATGCTTTCGCAATAATATTATGGTGATCAACAAACTTAGAACCTGTAATTCATCTTTTTAATTTTCATTGCTAGCAACCAAACTTAAATTTGGAATACACCTTTGTGAAATGTTCTTTTTCATATTAAAGCAAGCGAAATATGTTTGTCACTTAAAAGTAATAAGGGAAAATCCGCTACTAAATTTCCACTTCACAAATTTACATCTTTGCAGGAGTTGGAATTTTGAGTTAATGATTATTTGACAAAATTATAACCTTTATAAAATCAATTTCTCTAACACTCACTCAATTACAACGACAAAAGCAATAATGAAAATAAACATCCTATATTTTGCTTTTACTTATTTTGTTCTTTTTTCTGATTTTATTTTTTTTATCTATGCATATTATAATACTATTTATATTTTCAAAATATTTTTATAGCTGCCATAAAGCTCCTTAATTTGATTCTCAAATTATTTAAAACCAAATGGACAAAAATATAAGAATATACCTGGGTACATAGTTTGAAAAAAAAAACCAAATAAATTCCCTACTGGGCTGGTGTTGGTTATTTCATTATTAATTTTACTCAAAGCAAAATTTTAAGTGGACAAAAATATAGTTTTTAGTATATACAGTAAGTAAATAGTAATAAGTAAATAGAATTATTATTGAGAGTGACAATATTGACAATTCGAACGGCGTTTAAACGGCGCGGCGAGACGTCCATTATATTATGAATGAATGAAATATTGAAAATTGAGAAAATATGCAAATTTACAATATACCAAATTTTATTTAATTTATAAAATACGCTGTAGGCTCTAGGTGAAACATTATAAAAATTGATGATGGTGTAATAATCGAAATCGGTTAACAATATTTAATAAAATTGTGAAACAGACGTAGAGTTTTAATATGTATTTATTTAATTTCAAATTTTATTTCATTGGATTATGAAAGTAGGTGTATGATGTAGCATTATGATGACATATTCACTTTACATTGTTATTGGTGCTTTGAGTCAATAACTAAAGTAATAATGTGTGAGAAATATTGCGTAATTAAGATATAACGCAAAGTTACTCTGAGATTAATGATTCTAACTTTTTCTTACATAATATAATAGTAGGTATAATACCCTCTTTCTCGATATTACTTGAAGTTAGGTAGATATATTATTTAACAACCTCAAGGTACTTATTCTCAATAAGTTAAACTTCTTTATATACATTTTTTTTTATTTTTGTTTTTACTTCTTTTAAACATATGTCTGAAGTAAGATTGAAACATTTTTGAATAGTACCTCTACAATACAGCGATGTATTCTTTTTAAACTGCACATAAACTTTACTACAGTTGGTTAGCAGTGGCATTATAGTAGTACAATATATTTACTCAATGGTATTACTGATAGTATACAAATTAATTATAATACAGGGGCGACCAACATTTATTTTGATTACTCGTTCAAAAATAATTTAAATATTATTTACTTGAATATATAAACATAATTTACTTGAACAGAGTTTGAGAAATAAATTAAATAATATAGAGTGTTTGCTACAATCCTATAATTTTAAAGGAAATATTATTGTATTAACAGAAATTTGCTTAAATGAATATGAAAATAATTTTTTTAATTTACCAGGGTATGTTTCTTTCTTTTCTAAATGTCAGTCCTCTTACGGTGGAGTGGCAATTTCTATCTCGGAAAGTATAGGTGGTTCCATAGTATTAAACGAAGAATTTCAGAAATCTAATATATTGATTGTAAAATTATTGAAACAAAATATTAATATAACTATAGAGATATGACTAATAGAGGGCACATGAAACAAATCTGACTTAGTTTACACAAAAATTAGATAATGTTACTACAACTTTTTATAAATCAATTACTTTAGGTGATTTTAATTTAAATCTTCCTAAACCTCATAGGGCTCCGAAACAAGGTACAACTGATCTGGATACGGGGTCATAGGGGCTTGATTGGAAATGAGAAGGCTGATGAACTAGCCAGATCATCGGCGGAAAACATTTATGGCCCGGAACCGGCAGTTAATATATCTATTGGTAATATTAAGCTATCAATAGAAAACACCCTGAAAAGGGAAGCAAATATTCTTTGGGAGCGTATTGAAGGCCACAGGGTCTCCAAAATATATGCACCAAGAATAAACACCAAAATAACCAACTTCCTGCTAACCCTCAATAGAGGAGACTGCAGGAAGATGGTGGGCATACTTACTGGCCATAACCACATGAATAAACACATGTGTAGACTAGCACTAAGTGACGACCCAACCCGCAGACACTGTCTGGAAGAGGAAGAAACTTCCACACACGTGGTAGAAGAGTGCTTAGCTCTTTCAAGGCTGAGACTCAGGCTGTTGGAAACGCACTACATAACCTCAAAAAACTTCTGCAGGATAAATCCCCCAAACTGGGGTGGAGGACTGAGGGGTGGAGGACGGCATAAAGGGCTAAAAGCCTACATGCCGGCTCTGACATATAAGGGCCACCTCCGTAGGGGAAAAAAAAATTTCAATCTTCTGAATACAGATAACATATGCAATATGGACTAATCTTGAGTCGTATGAAAACTTTGACACTTTAGTGCAAGAACTGAGTCAGGTAGTTCAAAACAACACTCAGTTGATCCAGATCTAAAAGGTACAGAAAAAGAAAGATTGGATTACTGTGTAATGGCCGACAAGATATTTTTTCTTCCTTATAAATCTTAATAAATTTTTTATAAAATTCCATATAAATATTTATATAAAATAAGGAATATAAATTTGACAGGCCGCAGCAGCAAGATTAAAAATTGAAATAATTTTGCTGCTGTTTTACTGCTTTGTGGCTTGCTGCCTTCTTGTGGTTTGGTCGGTAACCACGTTTTAGATATGATCCGATGTTTTTACTGTTCGGAATATGGCAGGGTAGAAAAAAGCGTAGTCGACGTTTTTTTGGAAAAGATAGAAAGTGAATAGGTAACTAGGAGGGACATGAAGAGCATGTTTGAAAAGAAAAAAAATTGAATCAAAAAAAAATTAAGACACACATATATAAAAAAAAAACAAGTTTAACCTTAACTATATAAATTTTTGATATTATAAAATAAACAAAATTCTATATAACTTGGGGCTAAAGAAAAAAAAAACTTAAATATTTAAATTTTTAAATAAAAGGTTTTTGTTATTTTAATAAAGGTGACACAAAATTTTCTTAAATAATAAAAAGAAAAATGACGCCCTAAGAAAGAAAGTAGAGTAGAACAATATGTGTTTTATGTGCTTTGAAGAAAATAAAATAAGGCGATTCTACAGGAAGATAAAAACAATTAAAAGTGGATTAAAACCCAGTCTAAGTAATTGTTACAACAAAAATAAAGTAATACTGAATGAAGAGAAAGATATACTAGAAAGAGGCAGAGAAAATTTTGACGAATTATTAAATATTGAACAATCAGTGGAATTGGAAACTGTGATACCTATAAATAGCAACATTACGACTTCAGAATATACAGATGAAGGAATACCAACCATACATGAAGTAGAAGATGCAATTTTACAAATGAAAAAATAAGTCCCAGAAGAAGATGGCATTGTAGCAGAAATGTTTAAAAATGCAGATGAAATGTTCATCTTCAAGCTACATAGTTTAATATGTACAATATGGGATACGGAAACTCTGCCAAGCAAATGGGAAAAAGGCATTATTGTCCCCATCCACAAAAATTGTAATAAACTTGACTGCGCCAACTATAGAGGTAGCACATTATTAAACACAGCGTACAAGACCCTCTCCAATATTATAAATAACAGATTAAGACGTATAGCCGAAAATATTCTAGGAGAATATCAAAGTGGATTTAGACCAAATAGATCTACTACCGATCAAATATTTCTACTGAGGCATAGCATAGAAAAATGCTATGAGTACAACAAAAATCTCCCCCTATTAATGATTGACTTCCGCCAGGCTTTTAACTCAATAAAAAGAGATATGGTAGAAGCTGTATTTAATAACATGGGAATCCCAAGAAAATTGACAAATTTAATTATGCTAACACTCAGACACACCAAATGCAAGGTAGCAGTGCAAAATAAAATAACGGACGAATTTGAAATAAAAACAGCAGTCAGACAAGATGATGCCCTGTCAACAACAATTTTAAATCTAATGCTTCAGCACGCAATAAAAGATTTAGACAGAGGCGGACACATATTCATAAAATCATCTATAATAAGTGCGTATGCTGACGATATTGCTATTGTAGCAACATCCTTTGACGAATTAAAGGAAATATTTCTGACTCTAGAAAAAGAAGCTGCTACTGTAGGATTAAAAATTAACGAGGCTAAGATCAAATATATGAAGATGGTGCGCACGGAAACAAAACGATCCGCCTAAAATATAACAATAAATGATTATAACTTTGTAGTTTTATATATCTAGGCGCCTTAATAAATAATAAAAATGACATGCATCTGACAATTAATGATAAAATTCAAGCAGCACAAAAATGTTTCTACGCACACAAAGGCCTTTTCAGGTCAAAAATTTTAGCCAGGACAATTAAATTAAGAATGTAGAAAACCATAATACAACCTAGCAGCGGACAATTTTAGCAGCTTTTGAAAAACAAAAATAATGAAAACAAAAGATAAGAAACAAAAGTCTTTTTAAAAGTTTTTTGCAACGATAAACCGGTTTTTTTATTTTTATATGGTTAATTCTTTATTGTTAATTTACAGGAATGTAAGTGTTTTCTTCTTTTATTAAATTAAATTTACTGAGTTGATATGCGAGAATTGTAATAGCGGACAATATAATTTCTAAATATGAATTTTTGTGAGGATGAAAAATAGTATATTGAGTTGATATGAAAATTAAATAATATTAATAACGGTAGGAAGAATTCTTTTAGAACAAAATTTTTAATAACGGATAATTTCTTGACATGAATTTATTGACTAGAATTATTTAAATCAAAGTTTTTAATGAGGGACTGTTACTTTGATAAAATTATTTATCTAGTTACTTTATTGAATTATGAATGATAATTAAATATTTACAGGTTTCAATTTTATTTTTTTATTGAATAATTTTTGAAGATAATATTTCAAATATGTGCCTTTTATTTTTTATTTTATTTATTTGAATTTTTTATTTTCGCGCTTATTTTAGGTAATAAAAGTGCCAAAATTATGTATAAGTCTTTGAAACAAGAAAAACTTCAGAAAAGAAAATGGTTTAGATTTTCTTGTTTCTAGGTACCTAACATGTTTTGTTTCTTCTTGTGTTTTTTGTAAATACATGAATAATGAATTTTTACTTAAAGGATTAAGCAATAAAAAAATATTACTTAATTAGTTGTTTCAAAATATTTAAAAAAATATAAGTACATGTTTTTCTGCAAAACGATTTGGGTTTTTTTAAAACGTATCTTTGGAGATTTTCTCCTATAAGATATATAGTTGTTCTTGGTGATTTTATGTTTTAATTTTTAATGAATTTATTTCAGTTTTATTATTTGTTTTTAAATTTATTCACTATAAAATTTATAGTATTGAAAAACGTAAAATTGATAAACATTTTAAATAACACAAAGTCAAAATATTTGTGTTAAGATTTCCAGTGAACAGGTAGAATTTAAAGTAGCGTTCAAATATGACGAAATATATCGAAATATACCTATTATGAATGTACATTAAAATGGCTAAGTCCTATTTATAATATTTACAATAGTTTCTTAGATACATAAATAGCAATTTATTAACATGTTTCAGGTTTTTTCTACTATACAAAAAACAGAAAAAGATGTATATGCCAAATATTGTTTTACAAGATAGTTACTGAATATTATTACATAATTTAAGAACAAATAAGAATAATTATTTAATTTAACAAATCTATCTATCAACAATTATATATATGTATGTTTATATATAAATTAATATTGAAAATGTATATATATTCCTTTAACTATTTAGGTTTTGAAGTATATACATATTATAAGTTGAAATTCCATTACAAATACAAAATCAGCAAATTATTCCAATTCCTCAATACTAACCGGTATATTATCAAATCTCATGAATATGAATCTAAGAAATACAATAAAAGAATTACTTTTTTTTTAAAAGATAGAAAACTCTTTTGTGTTTGGTTCTTTTTTCAACTCCAGCATATGAAATCGAAAAAGCATTTAAACAAGTTAAGTACCATACCAACCAATACTATACCAACACAGTTGAACGCAAAAGCAATTTTGTTTCAATTCTTTGCAAAGAAATATCCAATAAAATAAAGACAATTCACCACATTGACAATAGAAAATAAAAATAGAATAATAGAATTTTATAGATACGCATGGGTTTTTAAATTTACTTTCGTTTTAGTTGCTAAAAAATAATGAAGGAGAGTATGCGTCGGATGATCTAATATAATTGAATTTTTAAATTCAAATTCATATACGAAAATTCCCTTTTTTTTAACTGAAAATTTCAGGATAAATAAATAAAAATTAATTTTATTTAAAAATTATTTTATTTATGTATATATTTTTCTGTACTGAAATATTATTTATTAAATAACAAAAAAATGTATTGAATTAAATTTTGTTTACATTTTTTGGTTTACACTTTTTTTTTATAACAGATCCTTACAGAAGAATTGCTTATGTATATACATTATGGTTTTATTTTATTCAAAAATTATGAAAGAGGATATTTTTCTGTTTGTAGACTGCAAAATCAACGCTGCACAATAGCTTTCATTTTTAATTTTGTTTTTTATTATTCCTATTTTGTGAAAGCATGTTTTGTTTGCAGTGTAATAGTGTCTCATTTTTTTGGCGAATTAAGAGATCTGTATATAATTACTTATCTGTGGTATTAGCATAGAAAAAGTAGAATAATAGAAGTCCAGCGTAGAGCAAATTTTACTGGCAAAATTTTTCAATAGCCTGCCTCAGGGATGATTTTTGTGGCACAATTGTGCCATATGTGGCACTTTTGGTAGTCTGAAAGACTGTAGCACTTTAATGTTGATAATGGCCCTTTCTAGGTACTACATTTTCGTTTTTTCAACAACTATAGACAAAAATTTTTTTAAAATGAATTCATGAAATTATGGGTATATAAGTAGTTCGTTTTACTTAAAAAAACCCTATATCAAAAAGTTTAACTAAGCACACGAACAGACCTATTTCTATTTGAAATGACAAATGTCAAAATTTAATAAATTGTCAGTTAGCTTATTTTAAATATTCAAAAACATATGCAGTAGGCTACTGCTAGTCTTCTATTCTATTACCTTCAATTTTGTTATTTATTTTGCTGTTTGCGAAAATGGACCGGTAAGTTAAATATTATAATAGATTTTTTAAATAATATACCAATTCTAATTTTTTTTATTCAAAAAGATGGTTAGTTAAAATAAATACGACTACTACCTCAAGTTTGAAAAATCCAAGTGAAAACAATAACTGAAATGGCAGGTATTAGAATTTTTAAAGTATTTTGAAAGTATATAAAAAATATCAATATGTACAATGTACGTGATTCTAATCTTTTAATACAATATTGTAGTGGTTATTCTACTGGTATATCATCTTCTGGCTCTAACGATAGTGACTCAGCAGAACCATTACCAAAAAAATCAAGAAAATTTAAGAAAAGAAAATTTCGAGAGGACTGGTTAATTAAATTTAAATGGTTAGTAGAGGATCCAGACCCATCATCGAAACAAGGCAAAAAATGTATTATATGCAATGTGCCTATTGTAGGTAGCTTTTATCATATAAATCGACATAGTTTATCTGTCAGTCACAAAGATGCAAAACAAAAAAACAAAATAAATTGATAACAAATATTACTGAGGATTCTGAAGTTTTTAGTTTGAAGATGAAAGCTAAAAAACTTGAAATAGCTTTAAGTATGTTTAATGCTGAACATAATATTCCATTTTCTACTCTTAAGATTTGCTTATTTTTTATTTTGAAAATTGGTCTCATTTAGAATTTCAAAATAGGCTGCAATCGATCGAATTCTAGAGCAGTGGAATGCTTTAATTCGTTACTTTGATTTGTTGAATCAGAACGTGATAATGCAAATAATTAATAGTATCAATTTAGAAATGCAATCAGAAGAACCTATGTTTCATATGTTTATGCCAAGGATGAAATCATTATTTTATCAAATTGCAAGGAATTTTATTAAAAAAAAAGGTATTGAAAATACAAATATTACTACAATTAATTTATGTGAAAATAATCTAAAAGAAGATAACGTTTATTGTGGAACTCAAGTTAAAATATTTACTTCTTCAAATGATATTTCGTACGTCATAATTTAGAATTTAAGAAAAACGTTATACGATTTTATAAAACATTTTGCGAAGATCTTAATAAAAAAATTAATTTTGAGAACGAGATACTTAATTTTTTCCTTAAAAATTGAGATACTAAATGTTCACCATATAACGTTGCTTTGGGTGAAATTAATAGTATTGTTTCTATTGTTTTAAAATTATTTCCCCAACATGAGTCGCAAAATTTAGAAGTATTTAATACAGAATTTAGACATCTTGCTGATTGCGATGAAATAACAAAATTAAAATCTTTAAATATTTCAGATTTTTGGACACAAGTTAGTCTTATTAAAAATGAAAATAATAAATTTATGTTCAAAAATATTTATCGAATAGCTCAAGGCATTCTATCTTTGTCGCATTCTTCGGCAAATGTCGAAAGAGTTTTCTCGATCAACAATTTAATAAAAACAAAATGCCGAAATAAGCTAGGAGTTGATACTTGCTCAGCTCTAATTCAAACGAGAGATTTTATAAAAAGTAACAATTATCAATGTCATAATTTTAAAATTGATAATAAGATGCTAAGTAATAATATTAAAAAAAAATATTTAAATGACAATGAACTCATTGAATAAGCAATAGAAATGTTACAGTTATATCGATTCGTAAAATGAATACGTAAATTTTTTCTTTTCAATTTTACACCAGCGGTAGACACAAAATTTTAATATTGAGTTGTAGGAAAATAAAACATGTTCTAAAAAAACAAATTCAGTTCCAAATATTAACATTTCATAAAAAATGGATTTTATCATAAAGGAAGTATAATATAGAGAAACTATGCGGAACAAATTTTGTGACGATTTTTTTTTGCTTAAAAAAATTTTGAAAATACCCCATACACAGTAGGACCTAGATAAACTCATTTTAAAATTTTATAATACGTCATTTTAATGTCTTCGTTAACAGAAACTCATACAAAATATTGAAATAAAATTTTTTCTTTTATGCAGGTTCAACTGTATAGATTCTAGCTTTGAGAGAGAGAATCTTTAAAATGATTTTAATTCTTGTTGTTTTTTTTTTTGTTTTTGCTTTTATATAACATACATATAGTGTAGTAGCAGCAATGAGGTAAGGTTGTGTATGTCGTATCAAATACACACTTGTTGGGTAGATGTAGAGTATACCAATAATATGAAATGCATGGTGTCGGGACAAAATTTCAAAGACAATTACATATTTAAAAAAATTAAATCCCAATTTAAGTTTTTATAAAAATTTTGAAATTATTTGGTTTTGTAATGAAGGTACTTTTTTTTTCTTAAAAAAAAGGAAGAATACTAAGTGGTTATGCTGAAGTCCGAAGCGGAATATCCCCGAAAAAAATTTCCGACCGGAATACGAAAAATATCAGTATTCTGAAATTCGACTCCAAAGTCTGTGCAGAAATCAATATTAAATGTTTTGGAAGATTTTTTTTTATTTCAAATAAAAAAGGCGTTGACAGTTTAAGTTTTTTTTTATTTATTTTGTAAAAAGTTATAAATTTTTTAATAATTACATAACGTAATATGTACATAAATTAAAAGTAAAACTTATACATTTTTAATTACATATGTAGGTATATACAAATTAAAATTTAATAGTAATTTTTTGTTACACATTACATTTTGTTGAAAACGATAAAAGATATTATTCGTTTGAAGCGCTTTTTTAATTTGTAATTTCAACGGACTTCAGCATAACCACCTAATTCTTATATAAAACAATTCTTATAAAAATATAAAACAAAATCATATTTTGAAAGGAATTATTAATCAACTACAGATTTTGACAATTTCTTCCACATTTTATAATGATTAAAAAAAATTTAAACATTTAATTGTTTTAAATATGAAATTTTGTCTTTATGAAATTTTGTCCACATGTAATTTTGTCATGGAACCAAAATGATACATTTTTAATGCAAACACAAAAAACTTACTTTAAATTGGAAATTTATAAAGAAAGGAGAATTAAAAAATTTTAATATAGAAATAGAATATTCAAAAATAATGTTCACGTTCATTGTTAATATATTATGATAAGAAAATCTTAATAACCTACACTCTACTTCTACTATGCACTATACACTAAGAAATCAAGGAATACATGCATATATATGAATTACGATAGTGTGCAAAATTCCTTACTTACTGCAGTGTGGCACAAAAAAGATAAGCACATTGAAGTAATTGAAAACATAAATTAATAAATTATTTATTTTTTCTAATATTATAATATTGTTAATACTAGTAATATTATAATAAATTTAAGAAATTATTTTTGTTTATTTAATTTTTCATTTTTATATTCAAGTTATTTATTTTTATTACATTCAAAGTGTTTATTATTTTATTACACTTCAATTCTGCCTTTTCTCTTTGTTTAAAATATATTTTACAACATAGGTAGGTACATATTATTTGTACATTTGTAAAATGTTATTTAAAGAATTTTAATTTTATAGCCACAAATTCTAAAACAGGTACATTTTTTTTTTCAAAACCTATCTAAGTGGTGCCTATGAAATGTTATTTTTCAACGCATAAAAAAGTAATTTAAATAGAATTTTACATTTTATTTGAAATTGAAACAAAACTCCAATTCAATCCAAGAACAAAATCAAAGAATTAGAAATTATAAAAACAGTTTAGACGCTTCCATTAGTGTTATTTTTTATTTTGATGAACAAAAGAAAAAACAACAAAACAAAGTTAAATATTTTATAAATTTTCATCTTTTGAAATGTTCAACATTATTGTACGATACTGTACGAGGTACAAAGGAAATAAAATATTTGTTATTTATATTATGCTTAGGCGAATCCTTTTCTTTTGTATCTGTTTAGTTATGATTATTTTTATTTATAAACAATCAGTTTTACTGTTCGCATAAAGAACTTAATTTACAGTTTCTAATGCTAATTCTACCAGATCGCTTTCGTCACTAATAAATATTGAAAATCCTGAATAGTCACATCCTCAAAACCTTCACCTTGTTGCATGTACATAAATAAAAATATGTAACCGTGTGGCTAGAGGTACGAAGCGTGTTATAAGAGGGTAATTCACAAATTTCTGGACGTGATGGAGGAGGATTACATGTGCATTTAAAATATTTATTAGTTTTTTATTAAACTTCAATCCCGCTTTTATTTAAAATATTCATATATCTACTTATTGCAAAATATATATGTACATACACATTTGTGAAATTTTTATTTTAAGAATTTTAATTTTACAGCCACAAATTCAATTCATACCCATATATTTTTTTTTTATTTTTCAAGACATATCTAAGTTACCTATGATACCTATGAAATGACCCTTCAACAAAATAGTACAAAAATAATTTTTCAATTTATTTTAAAATTTAAATTAATAAAGAATACAAATTCAGTCCAAAAACAAAATCAAAAAATTTCAAATTACAAAAACAATTTACACTGCATTGTTGCAGGTGTTCTTTTGTTTTGCCCAAACACAGAAAAATAAAAATTAAATCATTGTATGTGTGAATATAAACAAAACATATTACATTTTTTCTATGGCTTCTTCCTTACTACCTTATTTTCTTTTTTTTGCACACATATCACACGACACACATATATAAATTATAATGAAGGATTAAGGAATTACAATATTGTTATCAAGATCATTGAATCCGTATGCGATATACAAAATCAAGAGAAAGATTATAATTTATAAGAGATATTATAATTTACGCTCTGGGGTATTTTGGCATATAAAATATATTTTTTCTCTGGGGTTCTACGGTGAAGTAAAATTTAAGAAATATTGAAAAAATTTTTTTTGTTCCGCATAGTTTCTCTATATTATACTTCCTTTATGATTTTATGATTTTAAGGAACAAAATAGAAAAGTAAAAATTTACTATGCCTTTGAAATGATAAAATAAATTTTATATGAAATATTGATCGTAAATTCTTAAAATTTGGAACTAAATGTTTAGAACATTTTTTACCATTCCTACAACTTGATATAAAATTTTGTGTCTACCGCCGCTGTAAAATTAAAAACCAAAAATTTACGTATTCATTTTACGAATCGATATAACTGTAACTCAAAGCATATATTTTTATTTTCCATTTGTGGACACTGTAATTTCCCATGATATAAAACATACATTTACTTTTATTTTGTTGAAATTGAATTACATATTTATTTTTGTTTTGTTAAAATAGAAGTTATTTATTTTTTAAACTATTTATGTGATAAACTATTAGCTATATATCATAAATAATAAAGAAAAAATATTTTACATAAATGAAATGGTTTTATTAGTATTACAATTATTTTAACTTTTTGGCCCTCTTCGGTTTATTTTGGCACAATTGAAAAAACTGATTTGGCACTAAAGATGTCATGGTGCAGATGATTTGGCACTATGTTTATCATTTTTATCGAGTAGCCTAAGCCTTTTAAGAAACAAATATTATATTTTTCTCAATCCATGTAATGTTATAAAATAATTTTATAAATGTTGAGTTCTGCGTGCACATAATATGTATGTATATTTATGATAATATAAATTATAATATAATTTTATAATTTTTGAAAATCAAAAATATATTTTTTTTACTTATTTTCTTTTTTGATTGAATAATTTTAAAAAAAATAAAATTTTAAAAAATTCAAATAATAGTGCACATTCATTCATGTGATGATTTCTAATATATATATGTACATACATATTATGATATATGTACATACATATTACATATAGCGATGTATGTATAAATTTACAAATAGAATCACATTTTGTTTTTAAAATTTTGTTTTAGAAAAATATTCAATTCAATGTTTTCTATTTGTATGCATGTATATATATATATATATATATATATATATATTGAAATTATAACAGAGTTTAAAAATATTTTTAAAACTAATTATTAATTTTGATAAACTCATAAGTATAAACGGTAAATTACGGTAACGCTAATTATTTGAATATTTTTAGAAATGCACAGTTTTACCAAAGATAATATACAAGTAGGTTTCCGAAGCAATGGGAATTTTTCATTCAAAAATTGGTGTCTAATGGCAGCTGATGGGTTTCTAATCGCAGCTGATTGAGTAGCAGTGAGCGAGCTTTGAAATTTTCTCTTCTTCAAATTAAATTAGTTTTTAAAAAGGTTTACCCATTAATTTGGTACAGAAATATATACACTCAATTATACATATTTCTAAAATTTTGAAGAATGAATAAAATAATAAAGGAAAAAAAAATAATTTCATGTTATTTTAGGATTTTATCCTTGCAGACTTTGGTTTTTACTTTTAAGTTGTATCTTTTCACTCCTATTGTTTATTTCAGTATTTGTTTTTCTTTTTGCATTGCATTAGAATTAGCTCCTCTAGCACACGCAATTATTTAATTTTTATGATGAAGTGAGAGAAATTTTGGTAAATAAAAATAATAGATAATAAAAATAAGAGGAAAAAGAATTTGTTTTTTTTTTTGTTTTTATGAAAATAAAAAGAAAATCATGTATAAAGTAGGGTGAATTTACAAATCAAATCACATTGTTTTTGAAATAATTTTGAAAATAAAATAAATAAATTATTTACTTTCTAAATTATTTAAAAATGCTCATGTATGTGCTCAATGTAAATAAAGGCTCAATATTTTCTTATATACGTCAGTATTTGGATACGGTAAATAAATTGATACTTAGAAAAAAATAATAATTGTATAATGGAATCATTTTGATTATAATTTTGCACTGCTTTGTTAAAAATATATTTATTCAATAAGTTTTTTAAACCAATGTATTACAAGTATGTACATTGTCACCCTATATTTGTATTGCTATTTCTTCTAAAATTTTGTCTTCAAAATTTACTATTTCTATATTTATCAATAGTTTTAAATAGAAATAAAACCAAAACAGAAATTTTTTCATAAATCTACAACTGCAAATAAACCATTTCAAATATGATGCCCATTTCTATTAGGCGATCTTTGGCAATCTACCCTATTATATTTTTAATAAAAAATATGCATAGAAATAACAGCGACAAAACACACATCCTCATTGTCGTAACTCAATTACTCAACTCAACAGTTTTTTTTCAACTAAAAAAAATAAGAAATAGAGAAATGAGAACGAAAAAAAACACAAAAAAAAAAAATTTGAAAAGGAACAATGTAGTAGCTATGGCTGAAGTTGAATTATTTTAAAAAGTAGTTTACAGTAAAATAAAAATTTGGTATATATGTTGTGGTTCTTTTTGCTTTTTGTTAATAAATAAATTTAGTTTTTTTAGTTTCCAGTGGGCATAATATTGTAATTCTTTATTTATTTATTTACTTATTTCTTCAACAACTATCTAATAATTTATACATTATCTATTGGGTATGGATATTGGATATGGAAAGGTTTTTTTCGTTTTTTTTTTATTATTTTGTTTTACGAAGGAATGGTGGAAATCTCGAAAGCCGCCCATGACACAAAATCTTGTACACTATATGGGTAGTGAGGCAATTTAACCCACTAAAACCACTCACCCATGACCATTCTACGTAGGTTAATGGGTTTTTCACATAAGATATTGGACGCGTGTTTTGTAAGTATTAAATGAAAAAAATTAAGAATGTAGATCATATAATAATTTTAGAACAATTTACAAAATTATAAAATTGACGAAATGGGTAGAGTTTTTGGAGGGAAATGGATTGAGAATAAGTTGAAGAAAAAGATAATATATGTATATATGCTCCATTTGAGGCGAATCGTTATGAAGCAAATAACACTATTTATATAGATGTGTACCCTCTTTCTATGGATGAAGGACATTTTAATGCAAGTGTACGAATGATGTGTTCTTTAACTTTAATAAAATAAATTTATACATGCTAAACCAACTTTTTTCAAAATAACTGTTTTAACGTTTGCTAATTTTCTCTTGTACCCGTATGTCACAATGAAAAAAAAAAAATTCTTACTATATCCTTTTCATATATAATTTATTTTACCATCAGAATTTGGTAATCATGCAAAAAAAAATATGTATTGGTTGGAAGCTGCTTAGCGGCATTTAAAAGATTTTTCTTATTCTCTAATTTATTTTAACCAATGCCAACTAATCCATACAAATTTTTATTTTTTTTCTTTTAAAAAAAAAAATATTTTGGGATTGATATTGAGTTGGCATTGATAGTAAATCTGTAATAGTGCGATCCACGAGAAAATTTTATTTTAACTAGAAAAATAAATAAGGTTGAGAATAAAAATCCCGATAATAATATGGATCAAATTTCTTTGTAAAAATGTTTGCTTATAATTCTTTGCCACATATGTTTATTTGTATGAAAAATTTGGCAAATTTCTTATTAAAATATTTGGTTTGGATCTACTTGGAACCGACTCGAAGAGAATATGATTTTCGCATGTTCGACATTAAGGACAAAAACTTACAATCTTGATATAAAACAATTATTATATAATAAGTAGCAAGAAATTTCACACAAATACATTACAATAATGATTACAATATTTAATTTAGATTTTGGGTTATTTTTGCTTTATGTATTTATGACACCCGCTTTAAATGACGAGAGTATTCTAACATTACCTAAAAAATTAAATATTAAAACTTATAAAAAAATATTCAATTAATCCAGATCCAATAACCCGCCATTTTAACTTCAAACATTTTTAATTTAATTATGATCCACCACGATAAAAAGGTTTGCACTCGCTGGAGTAGAGTATGTAAAATAAATAAAAAACATAGCAAAAAAATAATGCAAATATACATTTCTCAATTCAAAATTTCAAGAGAAAATGAAAGCTATTCAAAAATCAAATTAAAATCAGAATTATTTGTTGCGTTCATAGCTCCATTTACATATTTACCTACTATAATTAAAAAATTGAAGAGCCAAAATAGCTGGGAAATTGACATTTTTGAAAAGTGCATGGATTGATATGAATTATGAGTATTTAAATTTTCGGCAATATTTTTGTTAATACATACATACTTACTATGAATCAATTGGTTTGTTATACTCAAAAAAAATTTTGAATCTTTCTTTGAGTTGTACTTTGTGACGTATTAACAAAGTTCTTAAAAAATTACCCTGTCTAGATTGTTCTTTAAATTTAACAAAAATTCATACAAATCAATAAAATTTTTGGTCGAGAAAGTTTTTTCAAAATAAAAAATTTTCCACCAACAAAATTCATCTTTGGTGCCTTCAAATCAATATTAAGAAACAATGAAAATTAAGGAAAAAATTTGTAAAATTTGCGCCCACAAAACTCTATATGTTTAGTGATTTGTTTATATTATCCAATCCATAGTTTAAAATTTTTTATTAAAATTTGAGAAAGAAATAAAAATTGAGATGAGCAAATATAATTTTTTTTTTAAATAACGACTTTATTGTGAATTGAGCATGTACTATGTTAACATATACTTTTTTTCAGTCAAATTCTCAATTGTTATTCGATTTCTAATAAAAAATATTATTTTTGTTTCTATAGTAAAATAAAAGTTTACAGTAAGAACTTTAGTTTACTAAATTATAATAACAGTATCGAGAGAACTAAACAAAAAGCAAGAGTGGTGAGGCAGGCTATTGAAAAATTTGTTCTACGCAGGACTTCTATTATACTACTTCTTCTATAATATTAGAAACCAAGAGAAAAATTGGATTTTTATTTATGATTATATATATTCAATTTATATAATTGAATCGGTCATTGGAAGGACAATAAAAATGCCAAAAACGACATTTTTAACTAACAATGCCAATATGCTTAAAATTCGAAGATCTACAAAATGAACTGAACTTGAACAACAATATATAAATCACCCGTTTACATTTGAAATCAGACTATATAATTAAGAATATTAGTGGAAGAACAATACAAGTGCAGTTTTTGTATTGTTCTCACACACACTTGACTAATGTTCCGTTAAGATTTTAAAAAAATATATGAAAACATGACATCATCAATATTAAATATTTGTTTGACTTTTACATGTATAAATCGTGGTCAGTATTATTCTGGGGGGCAGCACGTAACTTGTCACAAACATGTTGTCACGCTATTTTTGAAAAACGGTAGCACGTAAAATTGTTTCGCCATTTTTAATTTTGTTTCGCTACTTTTGACAGCATGTAACATTTGAAACACTCATTTTTACTGAGCGTCACACATGAAAATTGACGATAGTAAATAGTTGACGCTAAAAAAAGTTTTATAATTGAAAAAGTGTATATTTTTTTTTTTTTGAAGAAGAATTATAATTAACGTAATATCAAGTAAGTTTTTATTTTTATTTTAAAAGTTTAAAAAAAAATTATTAATAATTAAAGAAAAAATAGTATGTAAAATTTTAAGTTTATAAATTGCTTAGGACATTATTTATACACTTTTAATTAAAGAAAAAAATTGTTAATTTTAGTTAAAGATTTAATGTTATTTATTTTAGAATGTTGTTCTTTTATGATGACAGCTCTTCGGAAGACGAAAGGATTTTTTTAAACACGATTGAAAATCGAAGACTTAGGGATGGAGTAACATATTTGAATTACCAACCTCCGAGTATTTTCTTATTTTATTTTAAAAGGTTAATGTAGATCCTAATTAAAAAAAAAATTTTATTACAGATTTAAAAATTTTTTTAGACTAGACCAAAACGCGTTTAGAATGGTTCTTGAAACTGTTAATTTGAAAAATAATGTACGAGAAACTGGAATTCCACCAATGTTACAATTAGCAGCAACATTAAGCATATTTGGTACAAACAACAGTTTCAAAAGTGTTCAGAAAAACATTGGAAGTTTTAGAACGCGATTTATGTCCACGTTGGATCCGCATAAAGGAAGAAAATTTTGGTGCAACTCGGACATATTTTTTTTCAAAATACAAAATTCCTGGTGTAGCAGGCCTTGTTGGTGGGACTCACATACCCATTCTAAAACCAAAAAAGGATGAACACATCTTTTTTAACAAGAAAGGTTTTCATAGTATAAATACTATGATTGTGAGTTGATAATAATTTTAAAATTTTGTGATATTTACTATATTTTATTATAGCTGTGTAATCATTCCTACGAAATATTGGCAATCGATGCAAGAAATGGTGGATGCGCTCATGACTCAGCTATGTGGAGTAAGAGTTCAGTTCAAGACTATTTCCGAAGAAAATATAATGAAGACGAATGTGGTATAAGAATTCTTGGTAAAATTTTTCGTTTTTTATATTACACTACATATTTATATTACTATATTTTAAGGTGACAGTGGCTATCCATTACTTCCATGGTGGCTAACGCCTTATAGGCGTGCTGCTGAAGGAAGTGTTGGAATTCGTTTCAATAATATTCATGCCAAAGCTCGTAGCCAAGTTGAGCGCACTATAGGCATGTTAAAAAGCGTTGGAGATGTTTATCTAGCGATAGGAAACTTAGATATCATCCTAATCGAGTAGCTAGCATCATTAATGTTTGTGCGGCTCTTCACAACATTTGTGTAAGATACAATATCAACATAGAACCGTTGCAAATGAGAGGAGAAATAGAAGAAACACCAATTGATGTAGCTGTAGGAACCACGTCAAATGATCAATCAAGAGCTAAATTAATAAGAGACAATATTAAATATTTACAAAAAAAAAATATTTCAAACTAATTTAAATTAAAAAAATATTTTAATAATGCACAATTTTAGCATATAAGTTAACACAAGTCAACAACCTAGGGTTAACACACATCAACCACCTCAAGTCAACAACCTAGGGTTAACATAAGTCAACAACCTAGTTCAACTAAATCATTATTTCATATCATAATTTTAGTTTCATAATTTTTATTAAATTATTAAATTCCAAATTTCATTACATTCACATTGTGATCGCAAATTCGCTAACGCAGCGAATTCTGCAACTTGCTTTATTTTTTTGAATTCTTTTTATTTTATTAAGAAATATGTAACGCTGCGCCGTCAGCATATTTCGATTAAAGCTTTTTCATTTCTTAAAAATCAAATTCATTCTTATTTTGGATTGTAACTAAAAGGGTTGTTGAACAATAAAAATTGTATCAACTTAAAAAATGTTTTAATATAAAAAACCCTCCCAATAACTTGTATAATATTAAATAAAAACAAAACATAATTTTTAATTAACATAATAATAAATAAAAACAAAACATAATTTCATATTAAATTCTTTAAATAAAAAAAGTTTTTTAATTCAAACTATTTACTTAATTCAAATTCCAAACCACATTCCTTGTATTTACTGTGGTTAACCACATTCCTGTATTTACTTAATTTAAACTACAACATGAGCATCTCATTCAGTCTTGTAATATATATATTATAATAACATTATCTTTTCTTATACAAATCTAATTGCAATTTTTTCAAATTATTTCTTTCTATCAAATTCTGAATTTGCGTTTGTTGGAATTTAAATTTTTCCATTTTATATTGTGCGGCATCTTCTTGTAATTTTAATTGCAATTTATATACTTTTTCATTCAACTCATTGTTTTCTTTGAGAACACTTTTTAAACTTTTTAATTCACCTTCAAGTGAATGAACATCCTTTTTTATTGCTTTTGTCAACCCAATATATTTTTCCAACAAAATATTTTTTTGTGATTTTCTACCTTTATTAGCCACATTACGTGCAGGTGAATTAGTAATAATATTTCTTTCGGAATGGTTTGGAATATTTTCTTCCTGTTGGTTGATTTCAATTCCTTCTTCAAAATTTAGCCTATGTTGCTCCTTATTTATGGTTATTTTTTGCCTTAAAAAATACGTATGCATATACTATTTTATATTAAAATAAATAATAATTTAAAATAACATTTTATTATTTTAATTTGAACTTGTATTTTAAAATTCTTTATTTTGTTTATTTTAAAATTTTGTATTTGTGCAGCATGAATCATCATTATTATACATACCACAAACAAGCACATTATTATACAACTATACATACACAAAAATTTGTTTTCAAAAATGGTAGCACGTAATTTTTGTTTCGCTGATTTTTTTTTTCCGCAAATTTTTTTTTGATTCAATCCCAAACTAGCGTTTCAAAGTCCATGCTGCCAAAATATTTTTGTGACGCTAGTGTTTAACAAGTTACGTGCTGCCACCCCTGTTTTTAAGCAAAGTAACATCGTTTAATAATTTAAAAACAAAATGTCTTGTTCTAGTGAAAGTAGTGTAGAAAGATCTGTAAAAAAAGGAAATGTGAACCTCATAAATGGAAACACAACCAACGAAAATATGTTCGTCTTCACGGGCAAGAATATATTAATACCGTTGGGCAAATGTTAATAAAAAATTTTTAAAGGAAAGCGAGTAAGTTCTTTTTCTGCAGTTTTATTTATTTGTTATATTATTAAATACAAAATAAAATGGTTACTTTTTTTTGTGATTTTGTACATGTTTTTATGTTAGTGTAAAACTTACTTTTAGATTTTGCTATTAATAATTATTAATAGTAAAAATCTAACAGACATTTTATTTTTTATCAATTTATACTTAATAGGTGTTTAATTTGTTCAATCAAAACTTTATATTACACCTACCTAATAAGTATATATTTATCGATATTTCCTTTAGCTGTAAGGACAATTGCACCAAAAAATTTACAAAGGCCGAGAAAGAAGCAATGCTGTCAAAATTTCTGAAATAATTAGAAAGCAAAAGTTAACAGGATATATACCTAATGGGTCTTATAGAATCCAAGCCAATAGGAAAGCGGCGGAAAAGTAACCAAAACTATGTGAAAACAGCAACATTCCTCTACTTTGTTTGCAAGGAAGGTCGTAAAGAACGTGTATGTAAAAGTGCGTTTCTGCATGTATAGTGCTATTTCGAATTCACGATTACAAAGATTAAACAAACTTATACATCAAGGTGAAATGCCAATAGATTTTCAAGGCAAACATAAAAATCGTTATCATGTATTAGGTTCTGAATATATTTGCAAAATAAAGGAACACATAGAGTCTTTTCCAAACAAAGTTTCCCATTATTCTAGTGGTAACGAGGTAAAATATCTCGAAGGCAAACTAAATGTTAAGATTATGTACGACTTATTTATTAAAAAATGGCCAAACCTCAATAGAAAAGTAAAATACGAATTTTACCTAAAGTATTTTAATGAAAATTATTCGTTGAGGTTCGGTAGACCACAAGTAGATGTCTGTAGTGAATGTGAGCGTCTCGGAACGAAATTAAAAGATACGAATCTTAACGAACGTGCAAAAAGAGTTTGTGCTGCAGAATTAATGATTCATAAGCGTCATGCTAATAAGTTTTATTCTCAAATAAAAACAGTAACAAATTTTTTTACAGAAAGAAACGATGTTGTTGGTAAATGTTTGGTTTTATGCAGAACCTTCCGTTGCCACATATACCAGTACAAGAAATATTTTATTACCGTCAGTTGTGGCTATATGTATTTCAAATTCATGATTTACAAAGTAATACAGGATATTTTTATACTTATCATGAGGGTCAAGCACACAAAGGTCCAGACGAAGTTTGAAGTTTTCTTTTGGATTATATAGTAAACAAGATACCTTTAGAGAACACTGAACTCCACTTATTTTCCGACGGGTGTCCCGGACCAAATCGCAACAATACAATGGTTAGATTTTTAATGACTCTTGCAGCTTCTAAACGCTTTAAAAAGATTAACCATTATTTTCCCGTTCGGGATCACTCATTTTTGCCTTGCGACAGAGATTTCGGTACCGTAAAAAAGTTTATAAGAAAAGTTGATCGCATTTATTTGCCTGAAGAATAACAAGAAATGTTAGATACTTGTCGAAGGAAAAATCCATTTACCGTATCTACTATTCGTTATACAGATATTATTGATTTTAAAAATTGGTGGCTAAATTTCTACAAAAAACATGTAAATCGATCGAAAATTCAAATATTAACTTTACTGTTTCGAAATACAACCAATTCACTTATGATAGTGAAACTCCCGACTACGTTAAAATAAACCAATATATAGGAGGTTTCCTATCGCAAACATTTAAATTAGTTAAACCTAAAGTCGATCCACGATTGCTACATAAGCAAGCCTATCAAGAAGCAGTTCCTACTAACGAAAAAAAATCACTGATCTTAAAAAAACCAATGCAGTATGAGACTTTAGAAGTATTGAATTTTATTACCACATCATATCGTGGAAAGTCACTAATTCGGAAGAATACATTTTTTTATTATTTTATTATAACATTGTTTTGTTACTTTTTTTATTTCTTAAATATTGCTAATGGATGCTTGCAATAAAACTAAAAAAACTAATGTTGTCTTATTTACTAATTAAGCTTTTTTCTATTGAGTGGAATAACAGTACAAAATTATCGTTTACTTTTGTATATATCTTCTTCCAGCAATGAGTTATTGAAATTTTTCTTTAACAGTACTATAAAGAAACATAAACTCTAAAACATAAACTCTAAAGTAGACATTGATATTTTTCGGGCGAGACAACTTTTTTTTAATTTACACAAAATGTAATAATAATTTTTGTATATGTACTGTTCTTCCACTAACCGATTCAATTATAATATTGTGTAACACCTTATCATTAACAATATTGATAATAATATTATAATGTCCAATAATGAAACTGTTGAGTCATATAAGAGCATGAATAACAATGTCGGTGGTGAAAGTTCACATAATTTTACACAAATTACAAATGAGTCA
This sequence comes from Argyra leucocephala, assembly GCA_963942445.1. Classification (NCBI taxonomy): domain Eukaryota; kingdom Metazoa; phylum Arthropoda; class Insecta; order Diptera; family Dolichopodidae; genus Argyra; species Argyra leucocephala. The sequence goes on along the minus strand of OZ012680.1, from coordinate 77,062,273 downwards.
TCAAATGAAAAAAAAAGTATTGAATTCATCAACAAATCCTATACTCTCAGTAAACACTTCGACAAATTCATCAATTATTGTTTACCAATTATTCTAAAAGGTTTTTACTAAAATTATAATAAAATTAAATATTTGCAACAAAAATAACATAACTGAGCTTTATATTTATGAATATTATTATTATGGCTACAAATAAGCCTAAAAAGATGTTTTCATTTTTGATAGTGTTGCTACTACTGTTATTACTATTGTTGATTATTTCCTCGTCCTTGCCGAAGAATCCCATCGTTATTTATGTGCTGAATCTCTGCAATGGTTTCAGCTTTGTATTTTGGGTTTATTGTCAGGTGGTATATGTTCAGTTCTGCTAATCTTCTTCTTTGTTTGACTCGTTTTCCACCTCTTTTCTTTATATCTGATCGTGTAAAATTTTCTTTTTTGTCCTCGTTCTCGACCTGTCTTTTTCTATACTCCTCTATGGTGATTGGTTTTGATCCTACAGTTTTGTTCAATTGTATTCTTCTTTATATTTCTTCACATTTACTAAGCGTGCGTCTCTAAAAAAACTAAATTAAAGTTAAGTATTTTTATATATTTTTTTTTTTTTTTCTATTGTCGTGAAACTTGAATATAATTATGTTTAAATTTTTTTAAAGATCATTGGAACTGTATATAAGGTCATTTAACTCTTGCTTATTTGTAGCAACTGAATGATCTCAACTTATTTCTAATACATACTTTACATTCTTGATTCTTATATTTAATAAAAATAAAAATTTTGGTTGAGTGTAATTATATAAAACGTTTAAATAATTAATTTATTAGTATGCATATTTGGAATGATTTCTTGGAATCTAATAATTTGTTAATTTATTAATTATAAGCACTACATTATGTAAATAATATTTGAAATAAATGGATTATTTTAATAATAATAATTTAATAAAAAGAATTTGTAGGGCAAACTTTCTTTTTCTTTTTTACTCTGATAATTGTAGTGGTCAACAAAAAAATAAATTTATTGTCAGTATGTACCTTTTTGTCACTAAAAACTACGACATAAAAGAAATAACTCATAATTTTTTAGTTGTCGGTCATATGCAGAATGAAGGAGACAACGTGCACTCTGTTATTGAAAAAAGTGTTAGCAAAACAATCAAAGTTGGCATAATATACTCTTTAGAATGGCGCGTTATTATACAAAACGCAAAACAATCTGGTTCAGCATATATTGTAGGAAGGAGAAAGGAGAAAAAGTCAATTGGAACGACATCAAGGCCATTAAAGTAGAAAAAGCTCACCCTGATATAATATTTTACAAAACAAGTTACAAGAGTTTAAATTTTCAAAATTCAACAAGACGGTTTCACAAAAAACAATTTTTGGATCCAAAAGACAGATCGTTTCAGAGCCACCGAAAATTTCGAAATTAAAAAAAAAGGATTTGGTTGCGCTATTTCAAGCAAATTAATTCCTCATTCTTATCATAATTTTTATAATAATTTAACCCTTTCACTACCCTAGGGACAATATGTCCCAAGCAAATTTCAAAACTTTTCAGAATGAAAAATATACATTTATTTCAATTCTAACTTTTTCCCAATGGTAATTATTGGTACTTTGAATGAAATGTAATTTAGTGGGGCCTCGATTTTTTGCTAGAATTTTATCAGTTTAAGTTCAAACATGTTTAGTCCATTAAAAATGTGTTATAAATTAGTATTTCTTAGAGTTTCAACGAGCATAGTCCACGTTAAATTATTTTTTTTTATTCAAAAACAATAAAATTATTTACGTATTGTATTTGCAGTTGTATTCTGTGCGGTAAGTACCCTACATTCTTGCAAATTATAAAATTATCCAAGCTCACATATATATTGGGATATATTATTCCAATAGTATTTTTGGACGGGATATATAATCCCACAGGTATTTTTTTATATAATTTTATAGTTTCTAATCAGAAATGCAGCGAAATACGTAAAGAAGAGATTGAAGCTGAAATGCAGCGATCAACATCTAATGACGAGTTAAGTTCAGTCGTTTCAAGCTTATTTGAAGATTTTGAGGATTCAAGTTCTGAATATACTCCAGATGACGTGGGTCACCTTATAAATTATGATCAAAATGAAGTTCTTCAATTGGATGAGAGCTCCGAAAACAATTAAATTATATGGGTGAATCCATAAGTCATTTTTTGAGCCAAAAATTTCTATACCGACATATAAACCAACTGAAGTACTTATAAATGTGAATACTGATTCATCTCAATTTGATATATTCCGCAAAATATTCCCAAAAAGTTTACTTATTTTCATTGCTGAATGTACAAAAAAGAGAATTTTAATTGAAAATCGAAGACAAAATAAATCAATTTCACCAACAGATGAAGGGGAAATTTTAATTGTGTTGTGTGTCACATTCAAAGTCTTTTTCAAGTTATTGATGCAATCGACTGTAAATGCGCACATAATTTACGAAGATGTACATAAGAAAAAAAATCAATTTCTAAAATTTATACGCTAGCCGAAGAAATGGTTTCTACCGGTAAGCAAATAGCCAAAGTTGTAAAACAAAAGCCACGTGCGGGAAGATTGATCCTACAAACAAAGAAAATGATCAATGTAGGAGACCACCTTCCAGTAAAAGTTCCTCATAGAAGGCGATGTGTGCAATGTTCCAAAAATAATAAAGAAAAACGAACAGATTTAATATGCACATTCGGTATTAGGAAAAAAAAAATCGGTAGTGAAAGTGTTCAAGTGCTGGAGAAAATGAATAAGGTTGTTTTAATTTTAAGTTTCTTTATGTTTTTCTTTTATAAATGTTTTGTAAAAATTTTCTAAAGAAACGGTAGAATGTTGTTGCTATTATGTTTTTGTTTTATTTTTTGAATAAAGGTATTAAATTTAATTCTAATAATTTAATTTGAAGTCATTTGCTAAGAAATGTACCAGAAAGATTTTTCAACTAGTATATATATATCAAATATATATCGACTTAAATCAAAAATTGGTAATTTTGTTGTTTTTTACTATCACATTTTAATTTGCGCTTTGTTTTTGCTAATGCAAAAGTGCAGTATTTAGAAAAAGTGTCATCATGTTCAGTAGGCTTTTGCTAAATTTTGTTTTATATCACATACTATTAAGTTCATAACTCACGAGTTAGTGGAATAACACAACATTTTACTGCTTTAAAAAAAAATTAAAGTGTTTGTGGATTAAAGCCATAAATTCTTTTACTTCCTTAAAATTTAAAATTTTTTTATTGAATACTGCCATATTTTGTTTTGAGTTTATTAAGAGTAAATAATTTTTTAGTAGAGAAGGGTCACAACAGTAAAAGTAGCAGTATTCAAAATTCATACAAAATTTTGCGAAACTTTGGCATATAAAGTCTCGAAACTTAAAAACTTGAAATGCGTCTGATTACGTTTAGTTGTGCGATATTCCCATTCATATGCATGTGTAGTTATTTTTGTTCACTCCACTGTTGATAATTTTTATGTATGAATGATTTGTTTATCTATTTTTTTTTGTTATTTATAGGTTTAGAACTAGGTAGGTAAAATATATTTTTAGGACGAAATAAGGAGTCAAATTTCGCATTGTTGTAAGATTTATATGTATATTTAAGAAATGAGATAACCAATACCTCGCTTTGCGACGTTTTACTTTGCGACATTTTATATTGCGTCAAAAATTTTTTTTGCATCATTTCACTTTGCAGCGTAAAGAATTTCACTTGCGACGTTTTTACATCATTCCACTTTGCGATGTAAAATATTTCATATTGCGTTGCGACACGCAAAAAAAATATTGTGACGTAGAAAGATACGTTTATGTTTTTTGTTTGCTTGTTGAGCACCTACATACCTTGTATGTTTTGTATGCTATAGTTATGTAGTGTATAAAAAGGGAAATCCCCAATTTTAATTGTCGGTAACTACTATGTAAGATAATTACATTTTGTTTTCACTTTGATAAAAGTTATTGAAGATATTAGTTGTTTTTTCATATGTAGATACAAAAAAATAAAATTTATTAAGCAAATTTTCTATTTTGGTTTTGGAATCTGTTTTTGTAAGTTAAAATTTTTTAATCGCAAGGGTAAAGGCAGGATTGTTTTATAAAAGACTCCTAAGCAGAACTTATATTTCTAAAGCTGAAAAATCTGTTCCGGGGCGTAAGTCAAGAAAAAATAGGGTAACTCTTCTGCTGGGCGGAAATGCGGAAGGAGATTTCAAATTCAAGCCATTTCTTATTCACAATCCAGAAAATCCGAGAGCAATGAAAGGCCTTAATAAAATCAATTTTCACGTACATTATCGATCAAACCAGAAAGCGTGGATGACGTCTGAATTGTTTAAAAACTGGGTTTTAGAATGTGCTCTTCCTGAAATAAAATCCTATTGCGATAAAGAAAACTAGGATTTCAAAGCTTTGATAATTATTGATAATGCTCCTAGTCATCCTATTTACCTGGAAGATTTGTCAGACAATCTGCAATTCTTATTTATGCCAACAAACACCACTTCACTTATCCAACCTATGGATCAAGTGTTAATTTCTGCTTTGAAGAGCTACAATTTCCTAAGAAAATTTAGACAGCTTATAAACGCTATTAAACGAACACCCCATTTCCAAAATTCTGAAAAAGATTTCACATAGTAGATGCAATCAACATTCCCGATTCGTGAAATGAAGTTACACCCTCTTGCATGAATGTTGTATGGCAGAAAATATGGGCAGCATGTGCTCATAACAACTCTAATAATTTTGCTGATGTTGATGGCACATCTGCAGTTTGTCCTGAAACTGTAAACCTCGCCAAAGAAGGAGAATTTAAAGGAATGGACGAAGATGTTGTAAACGAGTTTATTTCAACACGAAATGAAAACATCAATGATACTGATTTGATGAATTTGGATATTGAAGTAGCGTATAAAGAAAGCCCAGTCGAAAATTTAATTGAAACACCTGAACCAAAAATTCTTACTTCAAAACAAATTAATAAAGCTATGGCTTTACTTGACGAAGCAGCTTCTATTTTTACACAAAATGACCGGGACGAAGAAAGAAATTCAAAAGTTGCACAAACCTTAACTGATTGCGTAAGTTACTACAAGGAGATTTATTTGCAACAAAAAAAGAAAAAGATCTAACAAACTTTAGATAATTATTTGCGCCCATTACCATTTATATCGCATTCAACAACTGCTGAATCTCCAATAATGCTAGATTTTGATTCTTCTTAAATACTTTTTTCAAATTTAATGAATTTTTGGTTTAATATTTGTTTTGTTTTTTAGAGAAAATTAGACTGAATTAAAAGTTTTACTATTTTAATTTTAATGAATGAATTTTTTGTTTAATATTTGTTACGTTTTATTTTTATGAATTAAGAATTAAGTACGAATTTTAATGGATTCATTAATTTACTAGCAACTACAGGGGGATAACGTTATTAAGCTGTGCTTACAAAATTTTATCCAATGTCATATACTCCAGATTAGCTTACTTTGCTGAAGAAATACTAGGAGAGTACCAATGCGGATTCCGAAGCCAAAGATCAACGATTGACCAGATATTCGTCATGAAACAAAGCATGGAGAAATGTTATGAACACGACATAGATCTTCACATGCTTTTCATAGATTTCAAGCAAGCATTTGACAGCATACATAGAAACATAATTTTAACAGCTCTAAGACATTTGGGAATACCTCAGAAATTATCAAACCTCATCATAATGACAATGCATGAATAAAAAGCTAAAATTATGATACAAAACCAAATAACCCGTGAATTTAAAATAGAAACGGGAGTACGGCAAGGAGATGCCTTATTCGCACTATTATTTAACTTAATACTACATTACGCCATAGGAAAATTAGAAAAGAAGGGTAGTATATTCAATATGACAACACAAATAGTGGCATATGCGGATGACATAGTAATCATGGCAAAAAATTACAGATATATGGCAGAAGTATTTGTACAACTAGAAGCGGAGACTCAAAAAGTAGGCTTAAAAATCAACGAACACAACACAAAATATCTAAAAATGTCAAGAAATGAAGAAATAAGAAATACTCAGAATATAACAATTGGAGAGTACAACATTGAAGGAGTTACAACCTTTACTTACCTCGGAGCAACAATAAGAAGTGATAATAGTATGCAATGCTGTATTCATAATAGAATTCAGGCCGGAAATAGATGCTACTATGCAAAAAGAAAGTTGCTTCAATCAAAATTAATATCAAGAAAGTTCAAAATGACAATATATAAAACTCTCATACGACCCATGGTGATGTATGGATGTGAGGTATGGACTATGAACGTGGCCGAGGAGAATAGCCTGCGCATATTTGAAAGAAAAATTATCAGAAAAATACTCGGCCCAAATATATTACAGAATGGAGAATATGTAATCAGAAGCAACAGCGAGTTCAATAATATGATTGATAGTGAGGACATTATACGGTTTGCAAAGGCCCAAAGACTAAGGTAGGCTAGCCACGTAAGTCGAATGGGCGAAAGCCGAAAGCAAGCAGTGGTACTGAATAGAAAGCCCGATATGGTAGAGGAAGAGCAAGAAGCAGATGGGCAGACAACGTGAAAAACGATGTTCAAATCCTACAAATCCCAAATTGGAGACAAGCGGCACAAGATCAACCTTTTTGGAGGAGCATAGTGATGAAGGCCAAAGCTCACCCAGAGCTGTAGCGCTATAAGATGATGATGATAAATTTACTATAATATTATGTATAAATTTACATATTAAAGACTGAAAATTTCAATGGTTTTACTAAAATATTCATTTTGCATTTCCATACAAAATATTTTTTCAAATTGCGACATTTTTATTGCGACGACTTTTTTTGGAACCAAGCGAGGTATTGGTGTAATTGAATTATATTTACGGGTTGATGCAAAATTTCTGTTTATTTTTCAAGTTAAATATTTTTCAAAGATGTAGGTATTTATTTTGGTAATAAAAAATTAGTAAACTTTACAAAATACTTTTTATATACCTATTTTTATTTATATTTTGTATTTAATTTGTGAAAAATTTGGTTTATTTTTATTTTTTTTAAATAACATTTATTTAATAAAATTAATAAAAGAAATTGGAAAGTTAAAAAATTTTTAAATTTTAATTAAATTTTTAAATTTCCCCCCCCAGATTCACTTGTTGGACAAATTTAAGGTAAGTGTAATATTTTTCTCTGTGAAGATCATTTTCCTATCGAATTTGTTGGGCCCAGATATTTATAAAGAAGCTTCACCATTTATTAATTTAAAAACTTCCGAATCTAACGATTATGAAGAAAACATATTACTTAAATTGCCTATTCAAAACTTAGTAATTGATGAAGTAAGTCCCTTTCCCACTATATGCTATTCCCACTGCTTAAAAAAAGAAAAATTAGCAAATTTCTATAGAAAAAATGTAGTAATTTGTCTAAAAAGATAATAATTTTAACAGAAAGAAATCGTAAACTAAAAGTAAATTGCAGGCGTACATACCAAAATATAAGAAAAAAAAATTAAAGGAAAAAAAAAACAAATTGTCGAAAAAAATAGACATTGCCCTGACTTTAATATTTCAGAGGCTTTAAAAACATTTTGTAGTATGTTAACTAAATGTAAGTCGATGGAATGAATCAGGGAAGGTTCTTTCCCAGAATATTTTGTATCGCTCACAACCGACTTACAAATTTTTACGGGATAAGTTGGTACTAAATTTGCCCCATGCAAGCAGCTTATTATGCGCTTGTGTGAAAGGACTTCAACCAGGATTTATAAATGCTGACAAAGATTGCTAATACAAAATAAAACCATGGAAACGACGGAACGGAGCAGACATATCATGTTCATTTTTAATGCAATCACTATAAGAAGCAAAATGACATATAAAGAAAACCAAGATTTGAAAAGATTCGCTAAAATAGGTAAACCAGTTTACGTCTTTATGATTCGCCGTTTGGTTGATAGTTGGAAATATGTTTTCAATTATTTTGCCTCGAAAAATAGTGTGAAAGCGGAAAACTTAAAAATAATTATTTTAAAACTTTAAGAATTCTGTATTCAATGGGATTGAGGGTGGCAGAGCTTGTGTGTGATCAGGGATTAATCAACTGAAAATGTTATAGTTTATTGGGTGTAACTAGTAATATGCAACAGACCCTGTTTTTACTTCAACAAAATCAAAATATTCGCATTTTATGATTTTGTTCATTTGGTAAAATAGGGAACTTATGTTTGCACCAAAAGTTATCAACCGAGGATGGCATATTTAATTTTAATGTTATTGTTGAGATGTTCGAGTAAGAAAACGGCAAAGTGAGCAAAATGTACCCCAAGCTGACAGACAAACATATTCATATACCCTAACATATTTGATGAAACGAGAGTTTCAATAGCAACTCAAGATTTCAGACGTTCTGTTGCAGCTGGAATAAACACAATGGTAGAATGTAACGAATGCAAGAATAACTGTAAAACTGAAGCTCTTTCTACAACCAAATTTATAGAGAAGGTTGATCAAATTTTTGATTGCATGAATAGTTGTACTTTATATGATAGAAACCCTTATAAATGTGCTCCAAAGACATAGTTTATCAATATATAGAAGAATTCATAGAATATATAAAAACAAAGTAGAAATAATATCAAATAGCAACACTGCTTGACAGTAATTCAGCAAACATTAACTGCAACAATCCTTCTTTTTTAAGATATTCTAAGTTCTTTGGAAGGAACATTTTTCCTCTGCACAAGAAGACTCAATCAAGACATTGTTGAGATTTTATTTGGCTTATTAAGAGCTAATGGAGGAAACAATAGAAACCCTTCAGTTTACGATGAACAACATGTCAACATATTGCTTTCAAAAATATTATCGTGCAGTCTACTTCAATATGATAAGTACACAAATTGTCTTGAAGATATAGATGAGTTGATTGAAGTAGATATAAATGAATTAAACTTTTCCAGTGAAAATCCACAAGATTCAGATGATGCTGATATATCCCTAGAAATCTTACAAACTCAGCATGAAGAAATATATTTTATGAGTGATACATTTGAAAATATCGAAACAGCTATCGTTCAAAAGTAGCGTTCAAAAAATTTTCAAAAAATCCTTGTCAGTTAAGTGAACACTTATTAAGGAAAACGGATGAAGTTATTACATGTCCATATGAATTTTTGATTTTTTCAAACAATAATGCTAAATTAACTGATTTTGGTAAATTATATGGACCATCGGATGCATTTTTTAGAGCATGCCAAATTCACTGCGCTGTTTTTGAAAACATTTTCAAACATGAAAAATATATTAAAAACATTCGTGAAGTTATGGTAGAAAAATGTAGCCGTATTACAAGAGAAAATGCAAATCTTAAAATTTGGTTTAATGAATCCGTGTTTCGAGCACAGAAAATCAATTTTAAAATTTTTATTAACTGTCTTGCTCCGAAAACATTGTAGTTGGGTACCAAGTGCTACCTAGTCAGTGAAGAATCAAAAAAAGAATTGACAATTAAACGCAAAATTCAGTGACCGTTTTATTTGGGCCAAAAGTTGTTCAACCATGTAAAAGAACAAATGAGCTACAAGTTTAATTATTATTAAATATATACATTTCCATCGGAATTATTAAGATAACTATTTTCCTTACACGAAAATTATTACAATAAAACTTATTTTACTCGGAAATTATTACAATTATTTTTATATTATATTTTTATTCTATATTATTCTTCCATACGTAAACGAATTATAACAGAACTAATCATCAATTCAAATTTCCCGATTGATTATGATTGAATAAAGAGAGGTGGTTTTAGTGGGTTCAAATCCCTCACTATTATGAGGTACGTGCGGTTAGAAATCATGGTGTCCTTCGGGGATTTCCACCTACCTTGCGAGAAAAAAAAAATATATATATATATATATATATATATACAAAATAATATGTATATACAGTAATCCCCGGATAATGGCGCCTCCCTTAATTGCGTTTCCCTTTTAATTGCAGACAAAATTAAGCAAATTATAGATTCCTATATAAACATAAGTAAAATTTCCCGTTTAAATGAAATCCCGTTTAATTGATTTACCCGTTTTAATGCTTCATTCATTTAATCTCATCTATACGAAAGTACATTAAAGTTTTCTGATAAATGCGTCGTGATTTTTTTTTCATTTTTTATTCAAACCAAATATTTTTTCAATGTGTTATTCGTAAGTGTCAAATTTGAATTTAAATTTTAAAAATTAGTTGGCTTTGAGTTTGAAAAGAAAAGGTAAGATAGAATACAAATTACTAGTATGTAAATAAAATTTTGCAGTAAATTTTATATTTTTCAGAAAATGGGATCGAAACATTGTTTCAATGTTTGAATGGGAACATGTTGCACTTTCTTTGAAAGTGAAATTGCTAATTATTAATTTATTGAACAACAAAGAAAAAAGGAAATTTGTTTAAAATACAAATGCTCAATTTCAACAATAAACCGAATTATTCAGAACAAAGAAAAACTAATAAAAAATTCAAAAGACTACCAATTATCAAGGAAAAGGGAAAGACAAGGTGCATGTGGAAAAGTAGAAGATGCTCTTAATTTGTGGTTCAGCCAAATAAGAGAAAACAGTGGACTAATTTCTAATAACGTAATAAAAAAAAAGCAAACCAATTTGCAATTCAACTTAATGAAAATTTTGACCCGTCATCAGGGGAGTTGTGGCGCTGGCAAAAACGGCATGGACTTTCTGTTAGAAAATTACATGGCGAAGCGAATTCTGCAGATTATGAAAATGCAGATAATTTCACGAACGAAATTTTGCCTAGATTAATCGAAAATTATTATCCATCAAACATTTTTAATGCGGATGAAAGCGGCTTATTTTTCAAAGCTTTGCTTTCATCTACTTTATCAAAAAAGGGTAACAATTTAAGTAGCTATAAAACGTCAAAGCTTCGATTAACGTTATTATTCATCTGCAATGCAACGGGGGACTATAAAAAAGTAGTGGCAATTGGAAAGTCGAAAAACCCTCGTTGCTTTAAAAATAAAATTCTGCCATTCAAATACTATGCCCATTCAAAAGCATGGATGGATAACAAAATATGGACTGAAATTTTAACTGATTTGAATGTAGAAATGATGAATGAAAAGAAAAAAATAATTTTATTTATAGACAATGCCGCTTGCCACAAAACTAACAAGATTTTTGAAAATATTGAAATACAATTCTTACCACCAAACACCACATTATGCACATAATGTAAAAAAGTAAATTCAATCAAAAAAGCAATCATAAAAATAAATATCAATCAAAAATTACTAAATATTTGAAAAAATGAATTTGTTTAATTGTTTAATTATTATTTTAAAACACTGCAATAACTAATGGATGCAATAATTTATGTTATGTTTTTGTTAATTTTTAGTTTTGTTAGTTTATAATAAACATGAATTAATTACACATAAGTAAGTAATTTTATTTAATTTTTTTTATTTTCACATCGTTTTGCCAAATTTCGTTTTATTGATTTAATGATGTAATTAAAAGGGATTTTCGTAATTGAGTTTCCCGGTTAATTGAATTGAATATTGTGCCATTTTTTCCAATGCAATTATCCGGGGATTACTGTATTTACATTATTTAGTTTTTAAGTTTTTCTCGAATGATTTCTCAAAAAATTTGAACTTACTTGATGTTTATTATTTAAATTAATTATATAATAATGATAAAATAAATACTGACTCTATATTAAACATTAATATCTACATTAAGCAATAAAAATAAAGTTCTTTTTAACAAAAAATAAAATAGATTTTATTCTCAAATACAAATAATATAATAAATTCTATCAGTTACGCATATACAATCCTCTTTTAATTTTTGAAAGCATTATTAATCCAAATTTCTCTACACATTATTTTCTAACAACATAAATATTCAGACACATGTTGCTGCACCCAGCGCTGGTTAGGGACGAGTTTTTTCTGATCGTTTCAATTTATGAATTGATTTTTGAGAGTTTTTGATCCTATTTGAGAATACGAACAGACGGAAGGTTTTTAAGTCTTTCATAACATTGGCACGAGATACCCCTAGCGATTCATGGTATGAAAGGAAGAGTTTCAAAAGACTTTGATAATGGTAAACCTTCCTGTTGGATTATCGTAGTATTGGTTTTAGTCTTTCCATCTGTGCATACGCTATGAGGGTGGTCATGCAAATATGCTAGAAACAACCAAACATTATCATATATTTTGTGATTTCTAAATCTAGAAAGAATATATCTATTATCACAGCATTCAATGGCATTTTGGGTTAGTCTGACTATTGGTGGCATCAATGGGTTGACTAAATTATGTGAATTATGAGACGTAGAGGCTTTAGGAGAGTTCGGAAGAGGTCCAACAAATAATGTTGTGCCTTGTACAAAGTTGGGATATTTATTTATAATGTTGTTTGTTAATTTGGAATTTGTGTTAGAATTATTATTATTAATTTTGTTAATAGTGGATGTATCTTTGTTATTATTAGTGTTGGAAATCTTTTTAGTTTTAAAATTACTTTAAGTTTGTACATGCGGATTAGTATTATTATGATTGATTTTTTTTCCTTTATTAGAGGTATTAGTATTTATAAGATGGTTAGAGCTAATAAACACCGAGTATGGATGAATAGTTATCTCACGTCCTTTATAATCAAAGCAAGTGGTTGATAAGATCCAGCTGTATTTGACAGGAACCTCGAACTTGAAGCAGGAAGATTTTTTTCTTGTCTTCATTTTTCTTCCTCCAATACGATTACAGTTGGTGATGGTTATATGGAAAATCCTATGCATAACGTGGTGTACCCAATCAATATTGACATCAAAAGGGGCACCTTTCAAAACGAAAACAGCAGACTGATTTTGGGTAGATGGTGGAGCAAACGTTACTCTATTTTTTACTTTCTTACTTTGTGTATTTACATTTGTTTTATAATTAATTTCCGGTGTGTTACTATTTAGGAACTTAATTTTATTTATTCCACAATCCCAATCTGATTTAGACCATAATGTACCAAATTTAACAAATTTAGGCGATGAGATTAATTGATCATTAAAAAGTCGGGCTCGGTAAAATTTAATTTGTTTGATGAATTGTTAGCGGGAGGCGACATAAAGAGCTCTGATAACAATGATTCAGTTGGTTGAAGTGTGGAGTGTTTAGATGATTCCAACCTCATGCAGTAGCTTAAATTATCCAATTTAATATTTACATCCTCTCTTAGACTTTCTATTTTAACGTTTATCCCTTAAGTTCTTTTGACATCTGTTGTTGGGCCACCGTCGCCGAATCACATATATTGATGAATAAAGCACAAGTCATATATTCATTGGATATATAGCCCTAAATCCCAATACACTAAACACAATTTTATCTAATGCAACAAAGTTCATTTACACTTTGTATTAAAACTCATATTTTTTATCAAAACATAATTTTAATTAATAAAACAAAGTTCATTTACACTTTGTATTAAATTTCATATTTTTTATCGAAACATAATTTTAATTAATAAAAACAAAGTTCATTTACATTTTGTATCAAATTTCATATTTCACTTTTAATTTTTAAAAGTTGAAAATATGAATTTGTTTTTATAACGAAACCAGCATAAATTTCTTAACATAAAAAAAAAAAAATGATTCTGATTTCGAAATTAACTAAATTAAAATAAACAATTAAATAACCATTAGGAAATGAGGAAATCATTTCCTCTTTATAATTTTTGTGCGATTGCTTTCTTCAAAAATTAATAAGTACAGTTTAGTTCTAGAATTGAGTTGATTGAAATAAGTAACAAAATATATAAGTAGATATATTATTGTTAAAATAAAAAAAAAAGGAAAATTTAAAAAAAAATTTTATTTTTAAAAGTTTTATTTTTTTATATATAAAATTCATCTCAGATTTATGTCACATACTTATCCGAAAAAACTTTTTGATGCGATATCACATCGTCCACTAACTTATTGATCTTTAATAAGGTATTGCCAAATTTTGAAGTAAAACAGTCATCCAAAAGTGCTTTGATCTCCTCATTAGTAATGCATTTTTTCGGTTCACAATTTTCTAATTTTTGTAAGACATCACTATGAAATTTGTTTAAGAATTTATTTAAAAATACTGATGATTTATGAGATTCATTGTTGAAATCTGCAACCAATCCATCCAAGCATTTGTCAGTTTCATTAGAGAGATTAGCATTTATCCTAAGCTCCGCAGCCTGCTTTTTGATGACACTATCTTTTTCTTCAATTAAACCTTTTAACATAGTGCTTATTTCATTATACATTGATTTCAATTGGTGATCAGTTTGCTGGCATTCAGGACAGATGAAATATTCTTCTAATGAAGGATGATACCAATCTCTCGACGCCCCAATACAAGCTCCATGTAGGCGACGACCACAAACACCCTTACAAATGACTATTTTCGAGAGTTTGTCAAAAACACTGCAAGCGGGCATATCACATTTAAAACTCATTATATTTTATTATTTTTTTCTTTTAACTTATTATTGTTAAGTGCTCAATAAAGTGAAAATATAATTTTGTGATTTATAAAATTAACCAATAAATGTTTCAATTACATTTTGGTTTAAATAGAAAAGTACAAGCAACATTATTTTTGCGCTCTTTAAAATAAATTCAAAATTAATTTTTAAAAAAAATTTTAATAACTTGATTTGATGTAATCTTTCTTAATTTAAACTTTCTAAAACTTAAATTAATATAGTTTAAATAAAATAAGATTTTAAAATAAAATATAATATAAAGAAAGTAAAAATTAAAAAAAAAAAAAAAAGAAAAACAACAAAAGTAAAAAATACAAAAAAAACATTAAAAAAATAGTCAATAAATAATTCAAAAAAACTCTTATATAAAAATTTCTAAATTCTTAAATATGGCTAATCAATGTGGTGTTTGCAAAAAACTATTATCGACCAGATCAAAAGTTGTGAAATGCAAAATCTGTGTTAAACTCTTCCATATTGGATGTGCTAAGATTTCTGATGATACCTATGAGCTTGTAAAATCGGGAAACATAAGCTGGAAATGTTCTTATTGTCCCACGCAATTGAATGAATCACTTGCAGTGCTTGTGGAGGATGATGAAGGATGTCCAGGTGAATTAAATAAAATGGAAACGAATGACTTGGTATCGTTTGACTTGAGTAACTGCAACATGGAAATAATGGCTATATACTTAAAAGCTCTGGGGTCCGCTATATCAGAAATTCGAAGTTCTCAAATTTTTTTTTCCGATAAACTTGACACAGCACTAAAAGAAAATATAGCCATAAAAAAAGAAAATACAATCCTAAGTAAAAAAATTGATTATATGCAGGATCACACAAGGTCATTGGAAGAAAAGTTGAATAGGTTGGAGGGAATTCTAGATGAACCAACACAGCTAAAAAGGAAAAACGATATTGTTATAGCTGGCCTACCACCAGGTTTGAAAAACTTCCAACTTGACAATATTTTTAACAAATTGGGTGCTGATGTATCCAGCAAAAATCTAATAAGTATAACACCATTAATAAACAAAAAAGAAGGAACATCTGAAAGCTGCTTATATATAGTAAAATTAAGTTCTGATGAAATCAAAAATGACATTATGTCTAAAAAAAAAAGCTTTGGACCTTTATTCACAGCTGAGTTCAATCTAACTTTCGAAGGTAAGAATAATGAAATATTTGTTCGCCATCATTTATCTTCGCTTCAAAGTAAGCTTTATTTCGAGGCAAAATCAATCAAAATTTCAAAAAAAATGGAATACTTATGGGTCAAAAACAACATAATCTTTTTACGAAAAAAAAAACCGGAAAATTTTTAGTATCTCTAATTTTAATGATATTAAAAAAATTAAACAAATATTTAATATTTAAAACTTTTTACTTTTTTTATTAAAAAATTCTTGTAACTTTTTTCATAATTTCACTTATTATTTTTAGTTGTTTCACTTACTACTTTGTTTCCATTTTTGTTTTTGTTTTTATTTTGTTTTAATTACTTTGGCTATACAAACATTTTTTTATATTCACTATTGCATTTACAAGTATACCTATACTAATATTATAGTTAAGATGAAGTGGCATATGTGCAGCCATATGTACATGTGTATATGTGTCCATATATTCAAGTATTCATATGTCCATATGCCTGCACATATTAAATATTCTTATGTAACTTTAATATTATACAATGAAATTTTTTTGATTATGGCACTTTTAAATAATTTTAAACATTTATTAAAACACTTATTTTTCTTACACATTTATACAATATATCTGCTAAAAATTATTAGATTTCGTTTAAAAACAAAAATTACTACTAAAAATATCATATTGAAAACACTACTTATATATTTATTAATTTATTATTCTTTTCTTAAATTTACTTTCTATTATACACATTATCAATATTATTTACACGTCGCGAACGGATTTAATACTAAAATCATATTATCATTCCTTATCATTCTAATCATAACGAAATTATTGTATTTTTCTTCTAAGCATGTGGTTTTCTTCTTATTTCTCTCCCTCTTTTTTCTTATTATTTTTCCTCTTCGTTATAAATTTCTCAACTAACACCATAAACCCTTCTTTGGATATGAATGTTGTGCATATGTCAGGGGTATGCAACCTAACATCATTTACAAATAATAAAACTAACTTGAATATTATGTACATCAACATTCAAAGTCTTCGGAACAAACTATACGACTTAGAATATCTAATTTATTCTTATGATTTTGACATCCATATAATTGTTCTGACTGAAATATGGCTTATCAAAAAGGAAAATGCTTTTTTCAATATAAATGGATATGTTCGTTATTTTTCAAATAGGCAAGAACCATATGGTGGGGTTGCCATATACATTATTGAAAATTTTGACTCTAATTTTATAATTGAAGAAGAATTTAATAAAACAATTATTTTAATTACTAAATTAACTAACCATAACATAAACATTATTGGGATATATAGATCACACGAAACGCGTGTACCAGATTTTATTGATAAGCTGGATGAAATTACTACAACCTATAAAAATTCTGTTATTTTAGGTGATATGAATCTAAACTTACTTGACACCAAAAAGGAGCAAGTCTTAACATATACAAACACTTTGCTTGGTAATGGGTTCTTAATATACAATAAAATAACTCCTGAATATGCTACTAGAATTAGCAACTCAACTAGAACTGTTATTGATCACCTTGTTACCGACTTGGTTAAATTCAAATATAATTTTATGATAATGGGTACCCCTCTTTCAGATCATGAAATGTTTCTCATTAATATGAATCTCAAACCGTTAACCATAGAAAAAACCGAAAAGAAAACAGTTTTGGATTACGACCAAATAAAATTAGATAGCTTTTGGTCTAATCTTGATTCTTATGACGAGTTTGATCCTTTTGTTGCCGATTTACAGCAGATTATCATAAAGTATACTAAAACGATCGAGGTAAGAATGAGGAAATTAAAAAAGAAATGTATGACGAAAGAAATTTTGAATAAAATAAAGATTAGAGACTCTTATTACAAGTATTCTTGTAAATACAAAAATAATATACGGATTCTTGACTTATATAAAAAAATGAGACTTGAAGTTAGCCAAATGATTCTTGAAGCTAAAAAAACCTATTTTTCAAATGACATCCACTCCGAAATTTCAAATTCTAAAAACTTGTGGAAATTTTATAAAAGAATAATTCATAACACTGATTCGTGTACTTCTAACACAATTATTAAGTCCTTAGACTTTAATAATGAAACTATCAGTGATGAAAGCAACATAGCTAACATAATGAACTCCTTCTTTGTGAATGTAACTGACGAAATAAATATCTCTCCTTTCCAAAAAGATTTTACATATATAAATAGTACAAGAAGAACTATCTTCAACAATTTCTGTCTAGATTTAACAAATGAAGAAGAAATCAAACAAATAATTGATGAACTAAAGTCGTCAGCTGCAACGGCCCTTGACAATATCTCCTCTAAATTCATTAAAAAATTCTCATCTCAATTATCACCATTATTAGTAAAATTAGTAAATAATGCAATTCAAAATTCTGTTTTTCCTAAAAGTCTCAAAATAGCAATAGTAACCCCTATATACAAATCAGGTTCAACTACAAATCCAACAAACTACCGACCGATTTCTGTACTAAACGCTTTGTCAAAAATATTTGAAATAATCATCAAACGCCGCCTTAATTTATTTTTTACAAATAACAGCATTTTACATGAAGAACAATATGGTTTTGAAAATAATTCTAACACTACATCAGCATGTCTCAGTTTAACAAATTTTATATCCAATAACATCGACAATGGGAAATTTGTTGCATGTATATTTTTGGATCTACAAAAAGCATTTGACTGCGTTGACCATGAGATACTGTTATTAAAATTGATTAATCTTGGTTTCAGTCCATCCAATATAAGCTTTTTTAAATCATATTTCAATGATAGGCTACAAAGAGTCAAAATAGGAAATTCTCTTAGTAGTTACCTTAATATTAAAAAAGGGGTACCACAGGGATCCATCCTAGGACCAGACCTTTTTAAGCTTTACATTGATAATATATCCCGACTAAAGCTGAAAGACTCAATTCAACTGTATGCTGATGATGCAGTAATACGATATTCAGCAACTAGCGAAATCGAATTGAGGAGGGATATTGAAAACGATCTAAATAATATTGAAATATGGATTACTAAACACAAATTAAGCCTAAATGTAAAAAAAACCAAAATTATTTTGTTTGGAAATAAATTATATAACTCAGAAAATTTCTTTTATAAATCAAAATTAATAGAAACTGTAGATAGCTTTAATTATCTAGGGTTAATTATCGATAAAAAGTTGAAATGGACTGACCACGTGCACCATATTATTAGCAAAATATCACCCTATCTTTTCATATTGCGTAGATTACGGAACTTTATCTCAACCAAAGCATTATACGCCATATATTCGTCTTTTATAGTGTCACACATTGTATATCTCAATCCCGTATGGAACGGTGCGAGCCAGCAAACCTTAAGTCAGCTGGATGTCATTCATAAGAAATCAATAAAAATTATTCACTTCTACCCACGTATGTATCCAACAAATTTATTATATTCTGATAAATATTTAAGTTTCACTAATATTTGTAAACGAGAACTATATCGAGTACCGTTTAAAATAATTAATAATAAAATGAAACATAATTTCATTTTGAGTAGAATGATAGACATCCATACACACAACACACGAAACAAATCCAATTTCTACCTGTACTTGTTTAAAACAAATCAACAGAAAAACAACTGTCTGTATAATTGTTTGAAATTGTTTAATGACCTGCCGGTACAACTTAAAGAAATTGATTCTTTTAGAGCTTTTAAAACCGGAATACAAAAATTTATATTAAATATTAGTTGACAATAAAAATAAAAAAACAAAAATAAATAAATGGAAAAAAGTAAAAATAAATTATAAATAAACAAAAATAATTGAATATAAGAATATTTTGTATTATTACAACAACAATAATAAAAAATTAAAAATGTTTGATAGTAGTAATTGCAGTAAAAATGTTAAAGTTAATTTCATAAGTAGTTTTAAATAGTCTTTATATATAATTTTTATAATAGAATTAGTACTTTTTTGTTTTCTTTTTTTTTTTCTTTTTTTTTCGTTTTATAAATTTAAGCATTGAAGTTTATCTTATTTTTTAAGTTTTCCTATAATGTAATTTATTTTATTTCATATTATTGACAGTTCCATAGCTTTTCTTTGTATATTAACTTTTATTTGCACTTTAATTTTTTTTTAAATTTTAAGATCAGACAGCCTAGGCTAAGATCTACAACTTACAATTTAGTTTTAAGTTAATGAAATTTTATATTAAATTAGTATGATTGAAATAAAGAAAAAAAAAAAAAAAAAAATATTATCCTCTCTTGTTATTTTTTTTTTTTTTTTTTTTTTACAGCTTTTATTCTTCAATTTTAATTTTTATTTCTTCTTTTTTTTTTTCCTTTTAATTTATATTATACAAAAGGTAAGTGTCACTTTCATAGTAACAAAAACTGAATTTGAGTGAAATTTATTTGTGAAGTTATTATGATTATTAAAATGTTAATTAAAATTAATTGATTGAATTTAGAGGCACTGATAGATTGAGTTTATAGGTATTTTTTTATGATCACACTATTTAATCGTTTATGTGCGTGGTATTAATTATAGTCAATTTAAGTTTCAGAGCGACAACACTAAATTAGCTATTTTAAAGTTTGAGAAACTCTGTTTATAGTTTTGATATTGACATTTAGTTGGTTGTTAGCAATAGTAATACAAACACGCGGTGATAATGTTTGTTTATTTTATTTAATTAATGTGTAGAACATAAGTTTTTTGTAATAATTATAAAAAGTGTGTAATAATATTTTAATAAGTCTAAATCAATAAATTAATTATAATGATAAAGAAATATTATTAAAAAAAAAAAAATTTATTGTTCATGTGAATTAAGTTTTTGTTCTTTTCTTTTCTAATTATTTTTATTAATATTTTATTTCACTTTCTTTTATATTAAATTCAAGTATCAATTTTTTGAGTTTTGAAAGGCGATACTAAAATAAGTTTGAAATTAATTTATCATTGTTCAAATTTTTTGTTTATATTTATCCCAATTTGTGTTATTATTGTTTTGATTATTATGTTTCTTTTTATTTTCTAATTATACCAGATTAAGTGCAAATATTATTTATATTATTGAAAAAACTGAATTTTAGTGAAATTTAAATTTAGATTTGATAATTTATATATTGAATATTAAAAAAAAGAGAGAAAAAAAAACAAAAATCATGATCTACCATATAAGTTAATTTTTGATTATTCCATGTAAGTTAATTATTGATATTGATATATTAAACATTTGCTTTATGCAGGTTAGATTTTTAAGTATAGTAATAGTTATATATGCACTTTTCTTTACTAATATTTTCAATATTCACTGCTATAATGCTATAGTGTTAAAATAATGATTTTACTTATATTCAGATTTTAATTAAATATTTGATTAATATAAGGTAGATTGTTATGTATACGTAGTGATTATAATATGTGAACTATAATAGTAATTAAAATTTTGTAACTATGTAATTAACTAGTTTATTAGTGTTCATTCTCACATATTTATGTTTATGTACCTATGTATTAACTAGTACTATATTAGATATTTTATAGTCTATAAAATTGAAAATTAATTTTATAATTAATTTGAAAATTTAGTACGATTATATTAGAATTTATTAACGAATTAATTGCACTTTATAGAGAAAATTTCATTTCAATATATTACAATAATTTTAAACAAAAATAGTTCGGATAACCAATTAATAATAAATAAACTTTAGGAGCGCAAAATTAACCAACCGTGCCGTACGAGATACGATAAGTATATGAATAATATACTTATCGTAAAATAAAAATAGAATAATAGAATTTTATAGATACGCATGGGTTTTTAAATTTACTTTCGTTTTAGTTGCTGAAAAATAATGAAGGAGAGTATGCGTCGGATGATCTAATATAATTGAATTTTTAAATTCAAATTCATATACGAAAAGTCCCCTTTTTTAACTGACAATTTCAGGATAAATAAATAAAAATTAATTTTATTTAAAAATTATTTTATTTATGTATATATTTTTCTGTACTGAAATATTATTTATTAAATACCAAAAAAATGTATTGTATTAAATTTTGTTTACATTTTTTTGTTTACACTTTTTGTTTATAACAGATCCTTACAGAAGAATTGCGTATGTGTATACATTATGTTTTTATTTTATTCAAAAATTATGAAAGAGGATATTTTTCTGTTTGTAGCCTGCAAAATCAACGCTGCACAATAGCTTTCATTTTTAATTTTGTTTTTTATTATTCTTATTTTATGAAAGCTGGTTTTGTTTGCAGAGAGATCTGTATATAATTACTTATCTGTGGTATTAGCATAGAAAAAGTAGTATAATAGAAGTCCAGCGTAGAGCAAATTTTTCTGGCAATTTTTTTCAATAGCCTGCCTCGCCACTCTCTTGCGTTTTATTTTTTTTCTCGATACTATTATTATAATTTAGTAAACAAAATTTCTTACTGTAAACTGTTATTTTATTATAGAAGCAAATATATGTTGCTTTGACTAGAGTACGATCTTTTGATAGTGTTAGTGTAGTATAAAATATTATGAAATGTTTGAATAAGAATTAAAATATTAAAATATTTTTAAGATATTAAATAAAGTGAATTTTAGTTTTAAGTTTTTCAATTTAACTTATTTATTATGTAATAAAAAAATATGTAAAACATTGATTTTTTTTAAGAAAAATAAAATAAATTGTTTCATTTATAATGCTAATGCTAGACCGGCGAATGTTACGCCGGGAATAGCTAGTATTAAATAAAAACTCTTCATAATCCTTGTGACAAATACCAAATCAGCAAATTATTCCAATTCCTCAATACTAACCGGTATATTCTCAAATCTCATGAATATGAATCTAAGAAATACAATAAAAGAATTATTTTCTTTTAAAAGATAGAAAACTCCTTTCTGTTTGGTTCTTTTTTCAACTCCAGCAAATGAAATTGAAAAAGCATTTAAACAAGTTAAGTACCAACCAATACTATAACACAGTTGAACGCAAAAGCAATTTTGTTTCAATTCTTTGCAAAGAAATATCCAATAAAATAAAGACAATTCACCACATTGACAATAGAAAATAAAAATAGAATAATAGAATTTTATAGATACGTATGGGTTTTTAAATTTACTTTCGTTTTAGTTGCTGAAAAATAATGAAGGAGAGTATGCGTCGGATGATCTAATATAATTGAATTTTTAAATTCAAATTCATATACGAAAATTCCCTTTTTTTTAACTGAAAATTTCAGGATAAATAAATAAAAATTAATTTTATTAAAAAATTATTTTATTTATGCATATATTTTTATTTTTATTATTTGAAATATTATTTATTAAATAACAAAAAAATGTATTGAATTAAATTTTGTTTACATTTTTTTGTTTACACTTTTTGTTTATAACAGATCCTTACAGAAGAATTGCGTATGTATATACATTATGTTTTTATTTTATTCAAAAATTATGAAAGAGGATATTTTTCTGTTTGTAGACTGCAAAATCAACGCTGCACAATATCTTTCATTTTTAATTTTATTTTTTATTATTCTTATTCTATGAAAGCTGGTTTTGTTTGCAGAGAGATCTGTATATAATTACTTATCTGTGGTATTAGCATAGAAAAAGTAGTATAATAGAAGTCCAGCGTAAAGCCAATTTTTCTGACAATTTTTTTCAATAGCCTGCCTCGCCACTCTCTTGCGTTTTATTTTTTTTCTCGATACTATTATTATAATTTAGTATACAAAATTTCTTACTGTAAACTGTTATTTTATTATAGAAGCAAATATATGTTGCTTTGACTAGAGTACGATCTTTTGATAGTGTTAGTGTAGTATAAAATATTATGAAATGTTTGAATAAGTATTAAAATATTAAAATATTTTTAAGATATTAAATAAAGTGAATTTTAGTTTTAAGTTTTTCAATTTAACTTATTTATTATGTAATAAAAAAATATGTAAAACATTGATTTTTTTTAAGAAAAATAAAATAAATTGTTTCATTTATAATGCTAATGCTAGACCGGCGAATGTTACGCCGGGAATAGCTAGTATTAAATAAAAACTCTTCATAATCCTTGTGACAAATACCAAATCAGCAAATTATTCCAATTCCTCAATACTAACCGGTATGGTATATTCTCAAATCTCATGAATATGAATCTAAGAAATACAATAAAAAAATTGTTTTCTTTTAAAAGATAGAAAATTCTTTTGTGTTTGGTTCTTTTTTCAACTCCAGCAAATGAAATTGAAAAAGCATTTAAACAAGTTAAGTACCATACCAACCAATACTATACCAACACAGTTGAACGCAAAAGCAATTTTGTTTCAATTCTTTGCAAAGAAATATCCAATAAAATGAAGACAATTCCCACATTGACAATAGAAAATAAAAATAGAATAATAGAATTTTATAGATACGTATGGGTTTTTAAATTTACTTTCGTTTTAGTTGCTGAAAAATAATGAAGGAGAGTATGCGTCGGATGATCTAATATAATTGAATTTTTAAATTCAAATTCATATACGAAAATTCCCTTTTTTTTAACTGAAAATTTCAGGATAAATAAATAAAAATTAATTTTATTTAAAAATTATTTTATTTATGTATATATTTTTCTGTACTGAAATATTATTTATTAAATAACAAAAAAATGTATTGAATTAAATTTTGTTTACATTTTTTTGTTTACACTTTTTGTTTATAACAGATCCTTACAGAAGAATTGCGTATGTATATACATTATGTTTTTATTTTATTCAAAAATTATGAAAGAGGATATTTTTCTGTTTGTAGACTGTAAAATCAACGCTGCACAATAACTTTCATTTTTAATTTTGTTTTTTATTATTCCTATTTTGTGAAAGCATGTGTATGCAGTGTAGTTTGTATTTTGTTTGCAGTGTAATAGTGTCTCATTTTTTTCGCGAATTAAGAGATCTGTATATAATTACTTATCTGTGGTATTAGCATAGAAAAGTAGAATAATAG
This sequence comes from Argyra leucocephala, assembly GCA_963942445.1. Taxonomy (NCBI): domain Eukaryota; kingdom Metazoa; phylum Arthropoda; class Insecta; order Diptera; family Dolichopodidae; genus Argyra; species Argyra leucocephala. The sequence goes on along the minus strand of OZ012680.1, from coordinate 77,037,471 downwards.
AAGTCCAGCGTAGAGCAAATTTCTCTGGTAAAATTTTTCAATAGCCTGCCTCAGGGATGACATTTGTGGCACAATTGTGCCATATGTGGCACTTTTGGTAGTCTGAAAGACTGTGGCACTTTAATGTTGATAATGGCCCTTTCTAGGTACTACATTTTCGTTTTTTCAAAAACTATAGACATAAAAATTTTTTTAAAATGAATTCATGAAATTATGAGTATATAAGTAGTTCGTTTTACTTAAAAAAAACCTATATCAAAAAGTTTAACTAAGCACACGAACAGACCTATTTCTATTTGAAATGACAAATGTCAAAATTTAATAAATTGTCAGTTAGCTTATTTCAAATATTCAAAAAACATATGCAGTAGGCTACTGCTAGTCTTCTATTCTATTACCTTCAATTTTGTTATTTATTTTGCTGTTTGCGAAAATGGACCGGTAAGTTAAATATTATAATAGATTTGTTAAATAATATACCAATTCTAATTTTTATTATTCAAAAAGATGGTTAGTTAAAATAAATACGACTACTACCTCAAGTTTGAAAAATCCAAGTGAAAACAATAACTGAAATGGCAGGTATTAGAATTTTTAAAGTATTTTGAAAGTATATAAAAAATATCAATATGTACAATGTACGTGATTCTAATCTTTTAATACAATATTGTAGTGGTTATTCTACTGGTATATCATCTTCTGGCTCTAACGATAGTGACTCAGCAGAACCATTACCAAAAAAATCAAGAAAATTTAAGAAAAGAAAATTTCGAGAGGACTGGTTAATTAAATTTAAATGGTTAGTAGAGGATCCAGACCCATCATCGAAACAAGGCAAAAAATGTATTATATGCAATGTGCCTATTGTAGGTAGCTTTTATCATATAAATCGACATAGTTTATCTGTCAGTCACAAAGATGCAAAACAAAAAAACAAAATACATTGGTAACAAATATTACTGAGGATTCTGAAGTTTTTAGTTTGAAGATGAAAGCTAAAAAACTTGAAATAGCTTTAAGTATGTTTAATGCTGAACATAATATTCCATTTTCTACTCTTAAGATTGTGGAACTCAAGTTGAAATATTTACTTCTTCAAATGATATTTCGTACAGTCATAATTTAGAATTTAAGAAAAACGTTATACGATTTTATAAAACATTTTGCGAAGATCTTCGAAAAATAATTAATTTTGAGAACGAGATACTTAATTTTTTTCCTTAAAAATTGAGATACTAAATTTTCACCATATAACGTTGCTTTGGGTGAAATTATTAGTATTGTTTCTATTGTTTTAAAATTATTTCCCCAACATGAGTCGCAAAATTTAGAAGTAATTAATACAGAATTTAGACATCTTGCTGATTCCGATGAAATAACAAAATTAAAATCTTTAAATATTTCAGATTTTTGGACCCAAGTTAGTCTTATTAAAAATGAAAATAATAAATCAAAAATATTTATCGAATAGCTCAAGGCATTCTATCTTTGTCGCATTCTTCGGCAAATGTCGAAAGAGTTTTCTCGATCAACAATTTAATAAAAACAAAATGCCGAAATAAGCTAGGAGTTGATACTTGCTCAGCTCTAATTCAAACGAGAGATTTTATAAAAAGTAACAATTATCAATGTCATAATTTTAAAATTGATAATAAGATGCTAAGTAATAATATTAAAAAAAAATATTTAAATGACAATGAACTCATTGAATAAGCAATAGAAATGTTACAGTTATAACGATTCGTAAAATGAATACGTAAATTTTTTCTTTTCAATTTTACACCAGCGGTAGACACAAAATTTTAATATTGAGTTGTAGGAAAATAAAACATGTTCTAAAAAAACAAATTCAGTTCCAAATATTAACATTTCATAAAAAATGGATTTTATGATTTTAAGGAACAAAATAGAAAAGTAAAAATTTACTATGCCTTTGAAATGATAAAATAAATTTTATATGAAATATTGATCGTAAATTCTTAAAATTTGGAACTAAATGTTTAGAACATTTTTTAATATTCCTACAACTTGATATAAAATTTTGTGTCTACCGCCGCTGTAAAATTAAAAACCAAAAATTTACGTATTCATTTTACGAATCGATATAACTGTAACTTAAAGCATATATTTTTATTTTCCATTTGTGGACACTGTAATTTCCCATGATATAAAACATACATTTACTTTTATTTTGTTGAAATTGAATTACATATTTATTTTTGTTTTGTTAAAATAGAAGTTATTTATTTTTTAAACTATTTATGTGATAAACTATTAGCTATATATCATAAATAATAAAGACAAAATATTTTACATAAATGAAATGGTTTTATTAGTATTACAATTATTTTAACTTTTTGGCCCTCTTCGGTTTATTTTGGCACAATTGAAAAAACTGATTTGGCACTAAAGAAAAAAATAAAATATCATCACTGGCCGTGCCTCACCACTCTCTTGCTTTTAATTTTTTCTCTCGATATTATAATTTAGTAAACAAAATTTCTTACTGTAAACTGTTATTTTATTATAGAAGCAAAAACCAAAAATAATATTTCTTATTAGAAATCAAATAAAAATTGAGAATATTGTTTTTGTTTTTAATTTTTTGTTATTATTGTATTTGTGTAATTTGAAAGTTTTTTCCATTAATATTTAACAAAATTTCAAATATGTTTATCATTTTTATCGAGTAGCCTAAGCCTTTTAAGAAACAAATATTATATTTTTCTCAATCCATGTAATGTTATAAAATAATTTTATAAATGTTGAGTTCTGCCTGCACATAATATGTATGTATATTTATGATAATATAAATCTATAATTATAATTGACAAGCATTTAAGGACCTGCGCAGTAGACACCTTTTTATTTTATTTCGATTCTCCAATATATAAGATTGTATATAAAACAAAAATGCGCACACAGTTGAAAATTTTGTACTCATAAGATTTTATTATTCAGCAAATACATTATGCATATGTGAAATCTTATTAAAATAATAAACAAAAACAAACAAATCAGTTATTATATTTTATAATATGTACTTGCGAATGAATCTATGTACATATGCCAAAAAAAAAAAAACAAAAAAACAAATTCATCTAAAATAACAAATATAAAAACAACAAAAAAACAAATCACTTGAATTCTTCCTTTTTATCTTTTTAAGTAACTGTCTCTAAATTTTGGATATTTGTAGTAATAATATAGTTTTTATTAAAATTATGTATTATGTAGGTATATATATACATGCCTCTTTAATGACAAAATTTTTTATTTTTAGTAATTTTATCACTAAATGCTTCTTACTATAGGGAATATATCGGAAACGAAGCAGTATATGAGGGACGTGTATTTATTTGTCCTAAATAAAACTTACTAACCACAAAACTTTTTATTAAACACGAGTGGTTTCTGCTATATCGTGCGAAGTCTATGTCAGTATGTAAATTACTGTTTTTTCCAAAAATTTAAATTTGACTTCAACTTGAAATATAATTACTCAACAGGGGCCACTAGTTACAATATAATTTTTGAAAATCAAAAATATATTTTTTTTACTTATTTTCTTTTTTGATTGAATAATTTTAAAAAAAAATAAAATTTTAAAAAATTCAAATAGTGTACATTCATTCATGTGATGATTTCTAATATATGGATATATGTACATATATATTACATATAGCGATGTATGTATAAAATTACAAATAGAATCACATTTTGTTTTTAAAATTTGGTTTTTGAAAAATATTCAATTCAATGTTTTCTATTTGTATGCATGTATATATATATATATATATATATATTGAAATTATTACAGAGTTTAAAAATATTTTTAAAACTAATTATTAATTTTGATAAACTCATAAGTATCATATCTTAACGGTAAATTACGGTAACGCTAATTATTTGAATATTTTTAGAAATGCACAGTTTTACCAAAGATAATATACAAGTAGATTTCCGAAGCAATGGGAATTTTTCATTCAAAAATTGGTGTCAAATGGCACCTTATGGGTGTCTAATCGCAGCTGATTGAGTAGCAGTGAGAGAGCTTTGAAATTTTCTCTTCTTCAAACTAAATTAGTTTTTAAAAAGGTTTACCCATTAATTTGGTACAGAAATATATACACTCAATTATACATATTTCTAAAATTTTGAAGAATGAAAATAATAAAGAAAAAAAAATAATTTCATGTTATTTTACGATTTTATCCTTGCAGACTTTGGTTTTTACTTTTAAGTTGTATCTTTTCACTCCTATTATTTAATTCAGTTTTTGTTTTTCTTTTTGCATTGCATTAGAATTAGCTCGTCTAGCACACGCTATTATTTAATTTTTATGATGAAGTGAGAGAAATTTTGGTAAATATAAATAATAGATAATAAAAATAAGAGGAAAAAGAATTTGTTTTTTTTTTTTTTGTTTTTATGAAAATAAAAAGAAAATCATGTATCAAGTAGGGTGAATTTACAAATCAAATCACTTTGTTTTTGAAATAATTTTGAAAATAAAATAAATAAATTATTTACTTTCTAAATTATTTAAAAATGCTCATGTATGTGCTCAATGTAAATAAAGGCTCAATATTTTCTTATATACGTCAGTATTTGGATACGGTAAATAAATTGATACTTAGAAAAAAATAATAATTGTATAATGGAATCATTTTGATTATGATTTTGCACTGTTTTATTAAAAATATATTTATTCAATAAGTTTTTTAAACCAATGTATTACAAGTATGTACATTGTCACCCTATATTTGTATTGCTATTTCTTCTAAAATTTTGTCTTCAAAATTTACTATTTCTATATTTATCAATAGTCTTAAATAGAAATAAAACCAAAACAGAAATTTTTTCATAAATCTACAACTGCAAATAAACCATTTCAAATATGATGCCCATTTCTATTAGGCGATCTTTGGCAATCTACCCTATTATAATTTTAATAAAAAATATGCATAGAAATAACAGCGACAGACAAAAAACATTTGGATAACTCAATGAGAATTATCCAAATGTTTTTTGTCAACTAAAAAAAAATAAGAAATAGAGAAATGAAAACGAAAAAAAACACAAAAAAATAAAAATTTTAAAAAGAACAATGTAGGTATGGTTGAATGAAGTTGAATTATTCTAAAAAGTAGTTTAGAGTAAAATAAAAATTTGGTAGAAATGTTGTGGTTTTTTTTCCTTTTTTTTAATAAATAAATTTAGTTTTTTTAGTTTCCAGTGGGCATAATCTTATAATTCTTTATTTATTTATTTACTTATTTCTTCAACAACTATCTAATAATTTATACATTATCTATTGGATATCGAAAGGTTTTTTTTGTTTTTTTGTTATTATTTTGTTTTACGAAGGAATGATGGAAATCTCGAAAGACGCCCATGCCCGTGACACAAAATTTTGTACACTATATTGAGAGCGAGGGACTTTAACCCCCTTTTTTAATTAAAAATTGACGAAATGGAAAGAGGTCCTGGAGGGAAATAGATTGAGAATAAGTTGAAGAAAAAGAAAATATATGTATGTATGCTCCATTTGAGGCGAATCGTTATGAACCAAATAACACTATTTATATGGATAAGTACCCTCTTTCTATGGATGAAGGAAATGTTAAATATTTAGAGTGGACAAACACGGGGAAATTTATGAAGATATTGAAAACAGAATAAGAACGGGCAGCAAAATTGCAATAGGAGAATTTCAGTTAAAATGACGTGTACAAGAATGTTGTTCGGCCCGTACTTATCGATGGAGAAGAATGTTTCCAAGCAAACAAATTTATGAAAAAGGAAATTAGAATGCTCGAGGTAAAAAATAATTATATTCGAGATTCAGCTAAAGTACGCATCATCGCTGTAAAAGTTAAGGGGAACAGACTCAGATGACCTAGGAGAGAAAAGAAATATATATTTACAAAATTAGTTATACTTTATTAAGTAAATTCTTAGCACAGTTACTACAGTTACTTATTTCTCGATCTTTTAAAAGTTTCTTCATTACAAATCCGGCAAAGTATCTTGTAGCATTTTTAGATAAGAAAGCTGCTGCTATATCTTCCGGCTCAAAATTTTTACTAGATTCTTTTCATATAATATTTATTTTACCATCAGAATTTGGTAATCATGGAAAAAAAATTTGTGTTGGTTGGAAACTGCTTATCAGCATCTAAAAAAATTTTTTTATTCTCTCATTTATTTTAACCAATACCAACTAATCCACACAAATTTTTTTTTTCTTTTTAAAAAAAAACATTTTGGTATTGATTGATATTGAGTTGGCATTGATAGTAAATCTGTAATAGTGCGACCCATGAGAAAATTTTATTACTAGAAAAATAAATAAAGTTAATAATAATAATCCCGATAATAATATGGATGAAATTTCTATGTAAAAATATTTGCTTTGCCACATTATGTTTATTTGTATGAAAAATTTGGGAAATTCCTTATTAAAATATTTGGATCTCCTTGGAACCGACTCGAAGAGAATATGATTTTCGCATGTTCGACGTTAAGGACAAAAACTTACAATCTTGATATAAAACAATTATTATACTTATTAAGAAATTATTATACTTACAAGAAATTTCACATAAATACATTAAAATAATGATAACAATATTTAACTTAGATCTTGGGTTATTTTTGCTTAATTTATTTATGACGCCCCGCGTTAAATTACGAGAGTATTCTAACATTACCTAAACAGTTAAATATTAAAATTTGTAAAAAAATATTTAATTAATCCAGATCCAATAACCCACCATTTTAACTTCAAACTATTTTAATTATGACCCACCACGAAAAGAAAGGTTTGCACTCGCTGGAGTAGAGTATGTAAAAATAAATAAAAAACATAGCAAAAAAATAATGCAAATATGCATTTCTCAATTAAAAATTTCAAGAGAAAATGAAAGCTATTCAAAAATAGCGTTAAAATAGCTTTTAAATTTCGGGTTTTTAATTAGGCGATCGGACATCTACTTGTAAATTATCTTTGGTTATAGTGTCTCATTTTTTTGACGAATTAAGAGATTTGTATATATGTAATTATTTATCTGTGCTTAATGTTCCTATAGTTTTCTATTAAGGATGTAATTTTTATATTTAATGTAACTTATTTTTATTAAAGAGTAAAATATGAAGTGACAAATAATAAATAAAAATAAAATAAATAAAAATTATCTTTTACTATGCAATTTTTTATTAATTTTTTTAAGTTAAAACAAAAACCATTTGCCTTACTATTAACATCGGTATAATACACGCTTATAATATCATTTCTTGTTATATTATATAGAAAATTTTGTTTATTATATTTTAGCAGTCTTATTATTTTATTTTTACTTTTGATTTCATCTTTTGTTTTAATATCAATTCTAATAGTTTCATAATCACTTATTTTTGAATTTTGATCAATATAAGCTAAAATATCACTGTACTTATTAGTTAATACCCAGTCTATAAGTGTTTTTGAATTATTATTTGCAATATCTTAAGTAACCATTTTAGCATTATAGAAGCATTAATGTAGGAGAAGAATGAAGAAGTAATGCGACAAAAGCGACAACTGCAAAACAAAAAGGCAGTATATACGTGGCTGGCATATTAACAAGACGTGCAAATAAGAAAGACGAATAAAAGAAATATAATTAATTATTATTACTATTAGTAATAATTCACTAAATGCAATTTATAATTAATGTCATACATAAAAGGTTAAATAAATAAAATAATCTAAAAAAAAAACATTTAATTCCTACATTAATGCTGCATTAATGCTAATTTACTATGCTTACAGCATGCAAAATTAGTCATATAACTGCTATAATGCATTTATACTACACTTATATCTACAAAAAGGCGACTTTATAATGCTTCATTGTTGATGTATGTGTCGAGTAAATGCACAATTACAGCACAGCGTTCTCTTAAACGACTTTTGCTATGCATTTATAAAGCAATGTCAGAAGCATTATATTAGCACGGTAAAAGTATTTTCATAAATGTAATAATGTTTCCGTAAAACTGCAAAAAAAATTATTTTTTATTATTTTTTCGGATTTTTTTTAAATTTCACACGTTAACGTTTATGACAACTAAAGTTGTCATAAATAAAATTCCTCACAACAAATGACAACTATAGTTGTCATAAAGAAAATTGCTCCTAAATGTTTCAAATTTAACAGTTTCTACCAATTTAACGTGTTTCTGTTTTGTGAAACAAATGACAATTTGAAATAACCGGGAACAGTGGTGTAATTTGTTTTTATTCCGTAGTTTTGTGATATAGTTTGGGGAGTTCCCTATTAACGAAATAAAATGAAAAAACGCAAATGACAACTATAGTCGTCATAATTTCATATGAACTTTTTCAGTGCGTAAAAATATTTGTTTTTGAGTGGTTGCTTTTTGTTTTACATTTTTTTGTGATTAGCTTTTATAAAAAAAGTAAGTATATAATTGCTTTTCTTTTTTAATTTTTTTTTTTTGTAATTTAATTGGGGGTTTTCACATCTGTATTCCTTTCGTTTCTACCTAACGAAATCCTCGCTTTCAGACTATATTTTGTATCAAGTATTCTTTTTGTGTAAACGTAGAAAGGTTTTATATGTGTATGTAGATATTTTTCTCATTTGAAATAATTTTCAAAGAGGAAACATGAAAAATAAAAATGATGCGCAAGCGCAAAAGGTTTTGTTGAATTCCATATTTTTTGGAAATCAAATGGTAATTGGGCCAGAAGCGATGGTGAGAAAGCAGAGCTTTTTGCATCACATTTACAAAAAGTGTTTGTACCATATCCACCAGTAATTTCAACCGACGAAAACAACAAGATTGAAAACTACCTTGAAGTGCCTTATCAAATGGATTTACCGATAAAGAAAGTCCGGATAAAGGAAGTACAGGAAATTATAAAAAACTCTGTGTCAGACAAGAAGGCTCCTGGGTATGATGGTATCACAGGCAAAATGGTAAAGGAACTTCCGTATTGCAGTATAAAATTCTTAACCCACATTTTTAATGCTATATTAAGAACTAGCTACTTCCCAGATATCTGGAAAACTGCTCATATCATAATGTTAGCTAAACCGGGGAAAGAGCCAAATGAGACTAGTTCATATAGACCAATAAGTCTTCTGCCAGTAATATCAAAATTAATCGAAAAACTAATAGCCAAAAGATTGATTAAAATAAATAATGAACGAGATATCGTACCAGCTCATCAGTTTGGCTTTCGTCACAATCATGGAACAATTGAGCAAATACATAGAGTAGTGAACCATATAAATAATTCACTTGACAAGAAAAAATACTGTTCTGCAGCTTTTCTGGACATTTCGCAAGCCTTCGACAAAGTTTGGCACAAAGGTCTCCTTTACAAGCTTAAAAAACTACTTCCTCACCACTACCAGCAACTTTTGTCAACTTATTTATCAAATAGGAGGTTCTTCGTTAAATACAACGGGGAACAATCGTTACTAAAAGAAATTAAATCTGGGGTTCCTCAGGGCAGTGTCCTTGGCCCACTACTTTACCTGATATTTACAGCAGACCTCCCAACATCGCCGAGGGTACTCACTGCTACCTTTGCTGACAACACAGCGGTCTTAGTGTCTCATACTAATCCGAGATTAGCTTCAGAAGTTCTTCAGAACTACTTATTGGATATACAAAACTGGCTGAAAAAGTGGAGAATAAAGGCCAATGAATCGAAATCCCTTCATATCACCTTTACTAATCGCAAGGGAAATTGCCCCGCTGTTCACCTTAACGACATGGAATTGACTCAACAAGACTCGGTTAAGTACTTAGATATGCACTTGGATAGACGCCTCACTTGGAAAAGTCACATCATCAGCAAAAATAAACAACTACGATTAAAATTCAACCAATTAATTTGGCTAATAGGTCGTTTCTCCAATTTATCCCTAGAATGTAAAGTTGCAGTGTACAAAGCTATCATCAGGCTAATCTGGAGCTACGGGTTGGAACTATGGGGAACAACTAGTAACTCCAACATCGAAATAATAGAACGCTTCCAGTCCAAAGTATTAAGGTCTATAGTTAACGCGCCTTGGTATGTCCGAAATGACACAATTAGATCAGATTTAAATATCCCATCTGTTAAGAAATTCATTAAAAAGAAAGCTGAAAAATACTATGTTCGACTGGAAAACCATCCAAATTTACTTGCTCCTCAACTCATCAATAATGAATGAACAAGCGAGCGCAGATTAAGACGCTTCAGACCGCTGGATTTATCTACTAGATTCACTTTACCTGAGACTCCATAAATATAAATTTGAATATTAAGTCAAGAATCAATGGATTTTTGACTTAGATTACATGTCAGTTACATCACGTCAATTTTAATTCCAACATTATACTCAATATCTTTTATATTTTATGTAGATAGTTGTATAGAACAAAGACAAAAAAAAAAAAAAAAAAAAAAAAATATTTTTTGGTTTTATTTTTTTTTTTGTTTTTGTTCTTGAATAAAAGGAGATTATTTTTGAGCATAAGCGGTGTATGGTACAACAAGAAAGGTTTTTGTTTTGTTTTTTTTTTAAGAATGTTACATACTAATAGCAAAGAATATCTATAATATACAAAAATAATAAAAGATTTTAAGGAAAATTACAGATAAATATATAAGGAATATATATCTAACTATTAAAGAAATAAATTATACAATTTAATATTTTAAAATGCCTGCAAATAATAGTGTAGCTCAAATCGTTAATGGATTGCTAGAAAAAGTTAAAGATGATGAATTTCTCAATACTCTCTCAGCGAAAATTGATACCTTCCGTTATGAAGGATTTAACGTTTTGGATTTCCAAAAGAGGATTATCGGTATGAGCAATAACGGAGTGGAGACAGACATTATGGATATGATAATAATATTTTGTTTACGAGGATCAGCAATATCAAAAATGTCAAAAACATCAACATCTGCAGGAGCTAGTCTAATAAACTCTCTCAAAAGTAAATATTCAATAAAAGATAATATCACAGCAGGAAAAGGAGCATCCATAGTAACTTTACCAAGGGTAGCTTCTGCATTTCCATTTATCACAATATTGTCACAATATTTTCATTGTTTTATTATCAAAAATTTAATTATATGTATAAACTAAAATTAGAAATCGTTTAAATGAGGATACACTAACAGGTATATTACTATCCAAAGACTACCTGAAATTACAAAATAATTTTTGTTATAACTTGCCAATTAATAAAAGTTTGATGGAAAGATGTAATTCAAATATATATGATAATAATGATAATATTGAGAATATTTAAAACTTATGTGAATTTTCTTGTAATGAAAATGTTAATTAAAAATTATAAGAATGTTGAAGAAATATTTAGTTAATTTATGTGAATTGTTAAAAATTTTTGTTTCTTTATGTTATATTTTTGTTTATATTTTTAGTTTATTTTATACCCTTGACAGACTATACTTCATTATGAAGTTCAACTTAATTATGAAGTAAAGTTTAATGAAGTGGTGACAGATTAGTTACTTAATTATTACTTTTTTTATATTATTTTATAAACAATAAAAATGGAAAATAAAAAAGTTATTTTGAATTTTAGCTTGTTAAATTATTTAAGATTACTTCAACGATATAAAAAAAATACAATTAAACTTAAAAGAAAACAGATTTATCATTTATTAAGACTTATTTTGTTGCAAAAAAGAATAAATTTTTTGGGAAATATTCCGTAATATTCTTTGTGTGAAAAAATCCAATGGAAGGCAAATGTTAATATAAAAAAAAAAATAATTAGTCTATACTATACGTTGATTGGTTGGTTTAATACGTGGTCATTGAAATCAACTTTCTAAACACTTAGGCCTCTCTGATGAATAATTAGGCCCTGATAAGATTATTTTCTATCAGAATCATAACTCAAAATAATGTATTGGAGTTTTTTTTTAGGATAGCTTTTAAAAATTAAATGTTACCCGGATGGTCTTTAGACACTTTATTATGTATTTCTAGTAAATAAGTTTACTTTCAATTATTTTCACTTATTTTTAATTATTTTTATTTTTTTCAAAACTAATACTATCACCTTAACCACTTGACCAAATTAAAATAGGAAAATGATAATTCGAATTATAATTCAAAACAAAATATTAAAATGTCAATTCGAATTGTTATTTTCAAATATTTAGATTTACAATAAAAATTTAGTTTTAAAATTTCCAACAGATGGCTTTTTTCTTAATTTAATGCTAAATGAATTAGATTTTACTTCATTAACGAACTTCATTATGAAGGCCATTCTCCAATGCTGGCTTTAACTTGTAACTTTAACTTTGAAAAAGTTTGACGTCAGCGGTTTTATTAATTCAATCTCCAATGCTGGCGTTAACTTCTAACTTCAATTGTCAATTTTCTACAAAAAAAAACAAAACAATAAAAAACAACCCAAAAAAGAAATGTCAATTCAATCAAACTGTCAAATAGTTCAGCGTTCAGCTTTCAGCTTTGAACATTGCTCTACTTTAACTTTAAAAAAGTTTCACGCTTACCGTCGACGCTCACATTGGAGAAGGTTACATTAGTTTCCATATGTTCAAACTTTTTGAAAGTCAAAGTTACAAGTCGACGCCAGCATTGGAGAATGGCCTTGAAGCAGATTTTCTTCATAATGAAGTATTTTAGTCTAATGAAGTATAGTCTGTCAAGGGTATTATTTAATAAAATGTTAAATGATTAAGTATGAATTTATACATTGGTGTGTTTTAAAAAAATTAGGTCATTTTGAAACCTATATAAAATAAATTTTTGGGTGTAACCGTCTTAAAATCTTTCCTCCTATTTTAATTTTAATTACGTACTAATCTAATAAGTGTTTCACGAACAAGACAAATTTAAGAAGGACATTTCTTTCACTCAGAAAGACCTTACACTTAAAAAACTAAAGTAAAAACAGTAAAGTAGTTAAATATGCAAACAAATAATAATACATATAATTTCAATCATATTTACTAAACAAATGTCCTAATTAATTACAGCATCTTCGATCTTAGATCCAATTAACGAAATATTACTGCTTAACTATGAAACACCCCAAGTAGAATTTGATAATTCTGAAACAGTTGTTTCTGGTTTCAATGCAGAACAAGAAAATGAAACGTTAAAAAACTATGAAGAAAAGGAGAATGAAGACGTTGATATTACCACCTTGAAACAAAAGGTAGAGCAGAACCGAAAATTAATTAGTTTACTGCATGTGAAAGTTGACAAGATAGCCGAAAAGCTGGATGTTATATTATCATTGCTGCAGCGTACTCAACCATCGAATACATCAAATGAAACATCACATACAAATTTTGGTAACACAAACACAGTTACAACAGAAGAATTTAAACAGGTTACTAATGTGGAAGAATGTATGAAGTTGAACGAAAAATTAGGAAATCATGATTATAGAAAAATTGGTATAATTCATAAAATATAAAAATGGTAGTCTTCAAATAAGCTAAGATTCGTTTTTGCTGTTCTTTTTCAGAAAAATGAAATGCTTAGAGCCGTTAACGTAAAAGTGCGAAGTAATGACAATGTAGGTGGTACTAATTGTGGATTTATTTTATTAGATAAAATATTTACTCGATCATTTTTGACGTTAACGTCATGGACTGTCGCCTCTCGAAGTGGTCAACCGAAACTGGCATTCGTATCACTTAAAAACATTTTAGACTTCATGTTCGAAATAATGTTGATGAAAGGTATATTTTTTTTACAAGTATATTTTATTTCATTTATTTATATTCAAGATCCAAATTACACACAAAATCATTTAAAAGATTGACTCAGTATTCAGCTAAGAAATAGCAAAACAAGAACGAAAGAAATTCTAAGAGAGCCAGCAACTAAACGGAGGCACAAGCACTTCAATACTAAGCCTTCTTTTGACCTTGAAGATGTTGCAGCTTATGTCGAAGAAACGGAATTTCCTTTAAGCTCCGACACCGAAATACATACAGCTCTTAATAACATTTAAACGTCAAACTTAATTATGTAATACGAAATAAATGAAATAAAAACAATGTTCCTACACTTACTTTTATATGAAATTAAAATTAAACTAAAAATATATTTAAGTTCAGAAATTAAAAGAATTTTTATTTATTAATTACATATTAAAATTTCATTTCTTAATAAAAAAAAGTTTAATGCTCACACGAATGTAGTAAAGGGATAAAAACAATGTTCGTTTTATATTTAATCAATACAAGCTTAAATTTAATCTCATCTATCATGTACAAATCTGGTGAATTTTCTTCTCTACAGTTAGATACGAATATATTCAAAATAGAATATCTCATTGGTATTTCAAATAAATTATTTGCGCTTTTCAAAGAAACACCAAAAATTGCTTTTTCATTTTTGTAAGAAATGGCTCTGATCATTTTTACTACTTGATTTATTTTTGTCAAAAATTATTGGTTTTCGAAATTATCTCCAATTAAAACAAAATCTTTTAGAATAATTTTCGCATAAAATAATTTGCACTGTGGCAGTTTTTGTTGTATTTCGGCACAATTTGCTTCTTTCTGCACTATAAGATATTTTTTAATAACATTTTTGTTCATTCTATTGTCTGCACTAAATTCTCCAATTCTTTTTATCGCTTGTGACAATGGCAAGTGACCTGACCTTAGTAAAGTTTTAATTTTATAAAGCATATTTTCAAATTTATAAGTCGAAAATGTGGACAGGATTCCGAATTGTTTTATATTATCTAAAAGATGAATTAAATTGTGTAGATTACTTGTAATATATTGAATTCCATACATGATGATAAAACTTTCGACAAATTCTAATAGGAATTCGGCAGTATCTAGATAAGCTATGTATTCTGCCAAAGAACATATTGTAATTGCACCAAAATAAAGAAGAAAATGTTTATAATATTTCCAATGGGAAATTTCACCCAAGCCACGAACTGCACGATGAAATTCTTTAGGTAATTTAATAGCCTTTAAAATCAATGTGATTGCGGTGATATCTTTGTAAGCCAATTTTATTTTGTAGTCCAAGCGTCCATCAATCCAACCAGTTAATAATCGCTTTGTAACTCCTAAATCAATAAGATGTAATGCATCTGATACTGGAAAATGCTTAACCATATCGACAGGCAAGGTTTCAATTGGTGATCGAGCTTTATGATGGGCGCCATATTTTCCGACCGGAAAATCTTCATCATTCCTTCTTGAACAATTCAAGTGCGCATAAGCCGTTGTTCTGCTATCCCAATTGTACTCGCCAACCGTAACACATTTTGTTTGAGTTGTTGAAGGATGGAACGCCTAAACACATTCAAATGAAAATTTCATAGTAATTATATAAATACTTGTGAGCAAAATAATTCAATATTTCACTCTTTGAAGGCAATACTTCCCACTTCCAACATCTGCTATAACAGGTGGCGATCGAGCAGTTTTTAATAGAGTTCTTTCGTCCATTGGCAAGTTTTTCAGTTCTGCTTGTTTTCTTAAAATTTGCAACAAATTCTTTAGAGCAATATGAGTTATATTGTGTCGAATTGCACAATATCTGATGTCGTTACGCAAATCTTCATTCAAATAAACGTTATTCTCAATGTTGTTATTGAAAATTTCATCTTCAACATCTTCAATGTTTTCATCATTAATATCAGATAATTCCAAATCCCAGTTACTGGTTCATTCATCAACGTTTTCTGTTATAAAATTTGTTTCTACTAAACTAGACTGAGGATCAGTAATTACATCACTTGATACAAAATTTGAAAATTGCGGAATATTATTGTTTTTAAGAACATATACAATTGTATTATTTTCGGTGATTCTAAAAGTTAATTTTTTGTCAATTGTTTTTGCACGTCTGTATAGGGTGCCACTTTTTTTGAATATTTTCCAGGTCGAAGTAAATTTATCCATATTGTAAATTACAATTAAGTTTAACTATAAATTAAGAAAAAACTTTTTTTTGAAATATTGCGTCTTTGTGAAATTTATGCGAGAAAGCACCTCTCGGGTTAAGCACCATAAAAACACTATATAAAGTATAGAAAATAATGTAGTATTGTACTGAAATCTAGCTTATTATGCTACTAGCACTATAAAATAATCATTATAACAGTTATAGAGCACATGCTATAATGCTTGAAGCATTATAGCTTATCATGCTACTAGCACAATAAAATAAGCATTATAGCAGTTATAATGCATCTTATATTGGCTTTAAAGCATAGCATGAAATAAATGCTTATATGCTGTTATTCGACACTTATAATGCTTGTACAATAATTGTCATGCCTTTATCATTGTACTTGGAGCTTATACGACAGTTATAATGCTTATTTTAAATTTTTCGTTCAATAAGCATTATTGGTGTTACTTGGGATACAGAGTTCGAAATTTGCATATTTAAATTGAGTTTCTTTTGTTTCTTTGAAAGATATTCACCAAGATAATTGTAAACTATCTGGTTTTTCAATACACTTTATTTCACTTTCCTTTTCTGCAATATCTTCTGCTCCAGATAATTCAAATGAAAATATATGTTGCCCCACCTTATCTATATGCTTGCGTTCAATTTTACTTTACAAAAATTTGTAGGCCAAAATTTGAATCGTGGGTCCAAATATAGTGCGGCTACAATATGGTCCCTATTCAGTAGAAGTTTCTCTCCATTTTTAATAGCAGTTAACAACGAACCTTTGATTGTTGAGAAACTGTCAGTCTCTATTGCTTCAATTTGAAGTTTAAGTTCGATCCATAGAGCATAAAAATTACCAATTGTCAGTTGTGTAATATAATATTTTTCATTACTTAGTAAAAGAAATGTTTTTTTTTATACATTTTTCTCAATTTTATCAATTTAACATTAAGTTAATTTGTAATATTGCATTTACTTAAAAAAAAGGGATAGATCTAATTACTCTTTCTAATTTTGATTATTCAAGAGGATGATTTACTTTAATTTTTTCCTGTTTATAGATTTTCTCCTACCACCACTTTTATGAAATTTCTATTCTCCACCCATAGACATTTTCGTTCAATTATTATTTTGTTTTTTTTTTCTTTAGTTTATTATTGTTTTTTTTTTTTTTTTCTTTTAAATGATCCTAATTCTATTTTTTTTTAAAGTCACCTTCAACTATTTAACAATTTTTGCCATGATTACAAGAAGCCCAAGATTTAAGTAATAATTTACACGAGCAATTTAATAATGGAGAGGAATATGACGATATAAATCAAAATAAAAATGCTAAAATTGAAGAATTAAAGAGAACTCTAATGATGATGCAGCAGAAATTAGCAGATTTAAGTGTGTTCAATGAGAAATGCGATAGCGATTCGGATGTTGAGGATGAAAGGGGATCTTCTCAAGTTTTCATGTTTAGAGATATAGAGGAATCGTTAAGCACGTTTAGCGGAAACGATTTGTACGATGGTACGAGTGGATAACTGAATTTGAACAAACAGCTGTGCTATTTAAATAGCCAAATCAACAGAAGATAATATATGCTAAACGATAAATGAGAAGTTCAGCGAAAGAATTGTTACGCAAAATTGCAGCATGGAGCCAAATGAAAGATAAGTTACGAGAAAAGTTTGATATTAACATTACTTTTATTGAGACACAACCTTATGTTAAAAACAAAAAAAAATATAGTGAGGGCATTCAGGCATCGATGCATCGATGATAATACAGTATTAAAAAAATCTATTTTATACGGAGCAACTAGGATCAATGCGGGCAAATGTAAACACGGGGTAAATGGAAACACTTAAAAAAACTTATACATGTAAAAACATTTTTGGCGCGAAATACATACGTATTATAGGCTTGAATAGACTTTATCATATTCAAATCAAATTTATTCAATAGGGTATGGTTCAGTATTAAAACACTTGTTGATGTGTAAAATTAAAAAAAAAAGTGAAAAATGGTTTTTTTAAATTTAAGTAAATTATCTTATAATAGACTTTTGCAATCACGTAAGTATAAATTTTTTCCACAAAATAATAAAAATTAAGTAAAATTTTACTCTGTTTACATTTACCCCGTTTAAATTCAAGACTGAGGTAAATGTAAACAAATTATTTTCTCATATTAATAATAATGATATGCACTTAATTTATTATTGTTCCACTTATTGTTACCATAGAATGGTAAGAAATTATATAAAAAAAAAAACCTAAACCATCTTATACCATTAAAGACGTCAAAAAGGACTGTTCTAGATGTCCAGATTAAAAATAGGACATATCGAGAAACAGAATCATGTTATGGGGTTCCTATTAGTGTAATATATAACAGAATTAATGGAAGAAAAACTTAGATTGAGACAATGAATCAAGGTCGCTACACCTCTTTGTCCAACGAACCTGAAAACGAACTGGTAAAATGTATTTTATATCGTTATATTGGATATCCCTGTGATAAAAAAGAGCTTCTCGATATCGTATCACAATAACTTCCAAATCAGACTGGTTTATTACTGTATGATGATCACTCCAGTCATATAGTCAGATAAATTTTCTGAAGACTGATTCGACCAAATTGCTTTACAATGAAATGTCGGGAATGTCAACTTGGTATAAATATGTTTGTAAAGTTCTATTAGTTGACATTGAAGCCGATGAAATACAAGAAATGGGATTTAAATCTACAAATGTTGATAAAACTATATTTGAACCTATACCACACGACATCGGTTTCATTAAAGCGTCCCAAGTTCATTGTGTTCTCCCATTTCCAAAACAACAATCTGGTGACGTATTGTTCGAAAAGAAAGCTCCTGTTAATGAAAAATAAATGAAGATAATTTTTTTTTACCTTAAAATTACTAAGTCGACTGAATTCTGAAAGACTTACTTATAATGAAGTTTAACGCTTTATTTTTATGTTTTGTTATGTTATGTATGTATTGTATTGAAAGTATTTTACGATTTGTTAACTTATTTTGTTAAATAAAAAATTTGTTATAATATAAAGCACGCTATTTTTCAATGTTTTTTAGAATTTGAAAATTGTTTACATTTCCCCGAACCAAAGCCTTCATAGAAATATAATTTTGTTTACATTTCCCCCGATTTGCACACAATTTATGAGGCAAATGTAAACTAAAGTTTTTAGACGAGATTTCTTATAATATGTATTAAGTTTATTGTCACACAGACAGTGGCAAGTAAACACAAAGTAGTAAAAATATGTTTCGATTTACCTCAGATTTTTTCCTTTTTCCTAATTTTGACCGGGGAAATGTAAACATCAAATCTTTCGAATAGATGGAAATAATATTATATTGGCATAAGTAGAAAAGTTCAACAAAGGTGGCAATAATTTTTTGTTACTGCGACTAATATTTTTTTAGTAATAGTATTTCAAAATTTAAAATTACAACAAGTGTTTTCATTTAATAAAAATTATCAGCAAATTTTAAAAAAAGTTTTTTTTTAGATTTGAATACAATTTCCTTAATTTATAAGAACTACAAAACCTGGTTAGCATTTAATGGGATATAGTAGCCTTGGGATATAGTAGAGAAAAAGTGGAATGAAACATACAGTTTAAGGAGATCGGAAGTGCTTACAAAATGTCCAGCAGATATATTTGTGATTGGCCCCTATTAATTCAATCCGAAGCTCTGCGTTTGGTAAGCTATTACTTTTATTTTAGTATTTCCTTATGATTTGATTGGTATAGGTTTTATGACCTATTATATTATACAAATATCTTGTTTTCTCTTATAGATTGACCTAGACTTCATTAACTTATACGATGAGGAGAAATCATTAAAATTGAGCGAGAAGTGGACTAATTTTGTTACCAAATTTGAAATTTTACAAAACGATAATAAGGGAAGTAAGGAAGTAATTGAGTTACTGGAAAAACTTAAGACAGATCATGAGTTATCACGTAAATACTTTTTAATTACAAAATTTATTTAACAACTATAATTACAAATACAGCAAAGATAACCGTATATTGTGTTTTACTTATATTATATTTTTATTTTTGTAGATGAGAGACATATTTCGATATTTAAGCTAATGCACCATAAATTAAAATCTTCCCGATGTATCAAGCTTAAAGATAATAAAAGATTCTGGCATCCATCCATACAAGATTCAATCGACAGCGTCATCCTTGAAGTTAAGACATAAGAAGAAATTAAGGTTCAGTATAATAATTAAAAGAAAATTAAAGGATTTAGATGCACTACAGTCATTGATAGCAATTGAAAATAAAAATTTTCGTATTTTATTTGATGACATATGTCCTAAAACCGAATCTTTTTTGTCAGCTTGAAACGGGATCTTTGAATTGATGTATGTTTTAAAAATTAAGTATCCTCAACAAAGCTTTAACTTATGGAATTTTATACAAATTTATTTCTACAAAATGGACTCAATCTTTATCATTGCTTAGTGATCTAGCCTCTAAAATTTAAGAAAATGATAATTTGCTTTTCGTGTCATAAAATTTTTTTACATATACCATTTTAATTACAATTTATACTACAATAAATTTCCATCTTTTTCCAAGTTCTAAGTGCTCAGGAAGAATGCCCTCAATCATTTTCAAATGTATATATTTAAAAAAAAACATTTAAGATTAGTTCATGCACAAGATATTCATTTAAATAGCAGGTGTAGTACGAATACACCATGTGTGATAAATCAAAACTTAACAAATACGTTTTCTACCAACACCACGAAAAATTATCAATCAAATGAAAATATCAATCAAAATAAACAAGATACCGATAGAAATAGTCAAAAAAAACTGCTGAACATAAAGTATCAGATAATAATAATTTAATTTTTTTAAATTTTGAAGAATTACTAAAAAATGTACACTCAAGTTTACTAAAATTTGTTCTAAAACTAATCAGTGAAAGTACATTTTTTCTCGGAACAAAGTTTTTCAAATTCTTAAAGACATTCAACAAGATATTTTAGAACCTATTATAACTTTAAGCGAAAAAAATGGAGTTAAAGTTAATTTTAAGTAGTATTAAAGATTTCTGTGAAAAAGGTATCTTCAATATTAACAGTGAGCATAAGCTATTAAAAGTCTAACAAGAAAAAAATTTAATTGAAATGCCAAAATATTTTATTATCGTCAGAAATACAACCAACTATTTAAAACGGTTTGCCAATTTTAGAATTTAAGGAAATAGGAAAAATCATGGCGATTCCCCACATATTTGAACAATTTTTTGAACAACCCGACATATTAGAAAAATGTTTGGAAAATATCGAAATTTATGACAAAAGTGGATAATATTGTTAATTTTACTTTCGGTTCAATCTTGAAAAATATGTCTCAACATTTTGCGTCTCACGACAAAATTGTTATGCCATATATTGTTTATAATGATGATTTCAACTTATTATCTGAGCTCTCAAAGAACTCAGATGTACTTACACCTACCCAACTGATATATTTAATTATTTTCATTTGGTTCATTATTATTAACAAATTTATAAGGAAACTATCAAAAACCTTATATTTATTTTTCTTAGTTAAATTTGATTCAAATGAAGACTTTTATTTATTTCTTTTTTCACAAACTACACTACATTACATGCAATTTTTTTACCAATAACATTTTTCTTTAACAGTCTTGTAAGATAAAATGTTTTCTCTGTAATATTTATTGATATTAACTGTTATGTTAGGTTACGGAATGCCACGTCGTTGTGTAGTTTAAAATTGTAGTTTTGATAAAAATGAAAGGAGAACTATTTTCAAGTTTCCGAAAAACAAACTTTTAGCCGCAGAATGGGTGAAATCAATTTCAAATATATCAAAATGTAATTTTTCATCAGTAATATGTATGAAACACTTTCCAGAAAATAGTTTTAAAATAACTGGAATTAGAAATAGTGAAGATGAACCTTCATCAAAAAGAATTCGTCTTACAAAAAACGCAGTTCCTTAAATCTTTGAAAATAAAGAAAATGTTGAACCAAAACAAAGAAAATCATAACAACGTTTAGAAAAATTGATTGAGGTAAAAAATTCAATAAAAAATAATGTTACAGATTTCCAAAGTTTAAAAACAAATGCCATAAAAAATTGAAATTGGAAGACTTTCATATAAAAACAATAGAAGACGAATTTCTATTATTTAAAATAGTTAAGGACAATTTAGAGGTTATCAAAATAGAAACTACCATTGTGATTAACAAGAATTTTTCTGTGATTATTAAACATAATTTAATTGAGCAAACCCACAAAAACTTAATTCATATTTTAACAAAAAATTTAAAAATAACTTGTTGGACTGAAATTCAAAATTTAATTAACAAATTCAACTCTTTAAAAAATGATTGTGATAATAATAAGTTAATTAAGTCATATTTAGATTTAAGTTTATCATATTTGAACAGACAAAAACAGTCTTTTTATAATTAATGAAAATAGATTAGATTATGATTATATAAATAATTTACAAATAATATTAGATCAATTAATTCAAATTTCCAATATTAGAAAACGCTATAATATAAATACAACAATCAATGCTTTCACAATTTATTTATATTCTTCGTCAGTACAAGGAACCAGATTTAGAATCTGTGTACATAATGTGTGCACGCATTATAATATTAAGCACACAATAATACACTCTAAAAAATGGTGTGGATTTAACTACAATCAATGTAGTTTTTTACAACGTTTTTTGTAGGGAATTCCGATCAAGCGAGTGAAAACACGCTTTCGAAGTGTATTTTTTCAAATCACTCAAAAAAACGCGTGAAATCACTTTACTATAGTTAATTTAGACGATAATGTTTAATTTTCAACATAAAATGTGTTATTTCACTACAAAAATGTGTAATTTCACATTATTCTTTTGATCACACATTTTATGTGTGAATTAGCACTACACGATTGCAATATACCACATTTTGCTGTTGGTATTTACGCATTTAATGTTGTATTCCACGCCATCTATTGGAAATGTACACGTTTCGTTTTGTTTGCTGGAATTACGTCAAATTATGCGTGAAAATACACAAAAGTAATGTAGTTTATAATTTATTAGTATTACCATATCGTTTTTACAAAAACTTGAAACATCGAAATCAAAAATAATTATATAAATGGATATGATTCAAATATATTATAATATAATTTTTATAATAAATTCAGAAAAAGTTGTAAAATCTGTAAAAGAATTTTTGGAAAGAAAACTGAAACTTTGATTATTGTCCAAAAATATGGTAATCAAATAAATCTGAAAATATGACAAGGTTGTCCACTATACCATACTTGATACTTTACGTTGAATAACCGTCAGCATTCATATTTCATAAGTCAGTCAAGTTTCAAACGTGGTGTTAATTAAATATTTAATTGTTTGTGTGATAAAAGTAATTGAATATATACAAAAATATTTTTGAATAATAAATAATTAAAACTAAAATAAGTAAATTAAATTAATTATATTTAAGTGTTGCCGAATTTTCTGTATAGAAATTAAAAATGATCTGAAATGCGCTAGTATAACTTTTCAATAAAATATTAAATTTAAAATCATCCTTTATAATTAAAATTAGTAATATATTTAAATATAATTAAAAGTAATTATTATTATAGTTATTATTAAATAAGATATAAGTTTAAGAAATATTTAATTGAAATCACCAACAAATATATAAATTATGTATAAATGTAATATTTGTGAAGTAGTTTTAAGTAATTGTGTTCTATATCACAAGCATTTGTATAAACATAGAAGATTAGAAAATATGCAATTTAACTGTTTGTGGAACAATTGTTTCAAAAAATTTAATAGGTATAAAAATTATGAAATGCATTATATCCGAAATCATTCCAATAAAGTTGCATTGTCTAGTTTTTCAGAAGAAAGTACTTATATTTGTAATGTGAATAAATGTTATTTTATGACAAATGATTGGAAAAAAATTAATTTCCATTTAAATAATCACTTAACGTTGCACATTTCAGTTGAGTGTCCATTTTTAAATTGTAAAAAAAATTTTTCGAATAAAAACGCATTTAAGTGTCATGTATTCAGAAAACACAAAGAAATTTTAATAAATAATTCTACAAATTCTAAAAGAAAATATTCACCGAATTTAGAGACAAATGAAGAATTTTCTAATAAATATGATTATTGTTGTTCAAAAATTTGTAATAACAGTCGTGCAGAAATTATAACAGATAGCATCATTTTATTTTTTACTGATTTAAAAACCAAATTTCAACTTAGCGAAAATGCCTTATTATATATTTAAGATGAACTAGTTCGAATTTCAAATTTAAACCAGGAAGAACAGCTATATAAAATTAAAAGTGTATGCAACAAATTACATATTGCTGAAAATGATATCGAATTAAATAGTATTATAATAAATAACAGTTTTAGTGCTGGATTATCTAAGTTTAATTCAACAAAATTTCTAAACATATTAAAGAAAATCCTAACTACATTGAACCAAAAAAAGTATATTTGGGAATCGATGACTTTCATAAAGAATGCTGGTTTCATTATATTCCAATTTTAGAAACTCTGAAAAAATTATTATCGAATGAAATTGTTTTAAACGTTTTTAATGAACCTAAAGAATTCAAAAATTGCGTTTATTATGATTATAATGATGGTTTAACCTAAAAAAATATTACTTTTTTTATTTATATTAATATAACATTTAACTTAAGCACTATTAAAGTTTATTTTTGTATTAAATTTCTACTTAAAAACAATAATACTATTAACTTATTAATAAAATAGTATGCATAAAAACAACAATGAACTGCGTACAATATTTAATATATACCATACCATTAAATTAACTTTGGTAATGTTATTAAAAAATAACTATTTTGTAATATTAAAATAATAGTATAATTTAATGAATATAATGAGTACATGAATTCTATTTTTTATTTTAAGATTTTCTTGTTTTGCTTAAATTAAATTATTATTCTTAAGCTGAAAAATATATATTATAATTAAAAAATTAATTTGTTTTCGAATTACACTTTTTTTGCAGGGAAATACAGCATCGTTGAAATAGTTGAAAATGGGATTGTAAATTACACTTTTTTGTAGGGAACTTACCCTTTTTTGTTGGAAAACACACATTTTTGTTGAAAATCACTCAAAACGTGATAGTAAATTACACTTTTTTGTAGGGAAATTCACACGTTTAAGATAGTAAAATTCAGTGTGAAAGTTAACAAAATTATGGTCTGTTGAATTTCACTACAATTAATGTAGGTGGTTAGGTTGCCTTCATTAATTGTAGTGAAATTCAACAAAATTTTTTAGAGTGTAGGTTACCTCTTGGTATTATATGTGTGTAATGTGGGCACTTTTGGGGAATAATTGTGTGCAAAACGGTATACACACACTGTGCATGCTATGCAACAGAAATGTGACGGTTCTCAATGATAATTATTACGGTGACAAAAAGGTTTAATTTTATGAAAATGCATACACAATTTACCGCCCCAATCACAACCAAATTGTACGTTAAAGAATACTTCGTAACTATTTTTTTAATCAAAAATTGTGCAAATAGTAAAATTAAAGTTGAAAAACTATTAATAATATTAAATTAGAACAAAATATGATAATGATAAATAATAATTCATTATTTTTATAATTTGCGACATTATATTATTCATTTTTGTTATTTATTATATTTTTTCTTGCGGAAAAAGTTCATGCAATTTCAAATTTATCATAAATATAAAGCTTTATGAAATTAGAAGTTATATGATAATGATAAATAATAATTCATTATTTTTATAATTTGCGACATTATATTATTCATTTTTTTTATTTATTATATTTTTTCTTGCGGAAAAAGTTCATGCAATTTCAAATTTATCATAAATATAAAGCTTTATGAAATTAGAAGTTATATGATAATGATAAATAATAATTCATTATTTTTATAATTTTCGACATTATATTATTCATTTTTGTTATTTATTATATTTTTTTTTGCGGAAAAAGTTCATGCAATTTCAAATTTATCATAAATATAAAGCTTTTACTCCGAAAAAATTAATGGGCTTTCCAAATATTATATATTATATTATAAAAATTAATTAAAAATTAAAAGGGCTAGTGCAATGTTAATCGAGATAGCAATAAATATTTATCAAATAATTATATATCTATCCTTTTCTTTTACTTCGTCCTTCAGCCAAAAGTTAAAAATATTTTAACTAAGAAATTGGATGACAAAAATGCCCGGAGAGAATTTTTTGTGTATGTATGTGGTAAAATAAAATTTTTTGATTGGTCAAAAAATTTGTCCGGACGTTCGTCCATTAAGAGGAAATCCACCTAGTGTACAGAATGCAAAACGATGTCAGCGATTTGCATTAAAGACAACAGCGCCACAAGATACTGATACAAAATTGGACAGCTACAAAAAAAAATCGCCCCCATGTGCTTAAATATACAAACAAACACAATAGGGATACAGTTGCAAGATACAGATACAAAATTAAAAATATTTCTAATTTTGTATCTTGTAGCTGTCTAAATCACATGTTTACCAGATATTGTATGTATTTGTGTTTGTTTATTTGTTTTTGTGCTCGATATTTCAAATATCTATTAATTAGTAATGTTTGTGTTTCAAATATAGTGTAAAATGAAATTGTCCGGACGTTCGTCCATGAAGAGGAAATCCACCATGATGGTTATATACTATATTTGAAACACAAACACCATTAAAGAAGATTTTATGATTTCCTCTCAATACGCGAAGAACTGGCATTTGTTATGTAGTCAAAAAAGGTTGACGTTTGAAAAATTGTTTATATGCTTTGATATTATTTTTATTAAAAAAATTTTAAATTTTGTTAAGAGTAATAATGGATTGGTAATATTCGAAAAAATAAAATATAGCGCTTTGCTTTTATCTTAAAATATAAATAATTTGTTAGAAACAAAATAATCTTATATTAAAAAGATAAAAACAAAAAAAAATTACACTCCATGTCTTTTTCTTAAAAAGCATTGGAAATCCTATATGTGAATGCGTTCATACATAAATCGAGATAGCAATCAATATTTATTAAATAATTATATATCTATCCTTTTCTTGTACTTCGTCCTTCAGCCAAAAGTTAAAAATATTTCTGTGGTCTTACTTAAGACGTTTTCGCTTTAACCGCTTTTTTCTAATACTATCATACATATACTTCAATTACTCTTACTCCCATTTTTAATTTATCTTTTTTACAAAAATAAGAGCAAATTAAAAAAACGTCTTAAGTTGATTTCAATAAAATTGCAAAAACCAAAACGTCTTAAGTTGAATGCATTTTAGAGAATATTTAGTTTGTGCTCAACCGTCAAAGAGATAAGTGTCTTATTTGAAGTTAATTCCTTCTTGTCTTATTTTTATATTTAATTTTATTGAAAAAAATTCCAGCCTTAACTACAGGTAAGACATTATTTCAAATTCATTTGTTTACATCTTTTTGTCTTAAATGGAAATAAGACATTTTTCCTAAATTTGTGCAAAATTTAAAAAACATAATGTTTAGTTAAGACGTTTTGTTTCTTACAACTTTTATTAAAATTTTAGTTATGTCGATCTAAGACGTTTTTCTTGTTGTAATAAATTTAAAATTCCTAAAAAAATTTAAAAGTCACATGG
Source organism: Argyra leucocephala (assembly GCA_963942445.1). Lineage (NCBI taxonomy): Eukaryota > Metazoa > Arthropoda > Insecta > Diptera > Dolichopodidae > Argyra > Argyra leucocephala. Next base: position 77,009,762 of record OZ012680.1, on the reverse strand, counting down.
ATTAAGTAGAGTTAAGACAATATTTAAAAATTTCAAAAGGAAAGCATATGGTCAGTTTAATATTGAAAAATCAAAAAAATAATGAAGACAATGAAAATATTAATGAAAATATTAATGATTGTTATATTGATTATTTAAACATGTATTATTTTAAAACTCCTAATTTTTCTTACAGGAGTCGATATTAATTTTACACTGCCCATAGATAAAATAACCCAAGAGGCTGATAACACTATTGGTATTGTTGAAGAGATATTAGCCAGTTTGGAAGAAAATAATGATATTAATAATAATACTGCGATTATTTCTGAAGATGATATAAATATCACAAATTTTGACAACATTGAAAACACCCAATGTGTCAAGGAAACCAAGAAATCCAGACAAAATAAAATTCGGGAAAGGAGTATATCTCATCATCAGGCAAATTAGTTTGTGAGAGAAAATTCAATCGTTTACAGCATTGCAGGATGAAATGTGTTGAAAAAGTTACAATTGAAGAACAAAAGGAAATTTTCGAAAAATATTGGAAACTCTCACATTTTAATTTACGACTTGTGTATATAAGAGGTCTAATTACATCAAAATGTACAAAAACTAAATCTAATGTACGAAAATATCACAAATTTTGACAACATTGAAAACACCCAATGTGTCAAGGAAACCAAGAAATCCAGACAAAATAAAATTCGGGAAAGGAGTATATCTCATCATCAGGCAAATTAGTTTGTGAGAGAAAATTCAATCGTTTACAGCATTGCAGGATGAAATGTGTTGAAAAAGTTACAATTGAAGAACAAAAGGAAATTTTCGAAAAATATTGGAAACTCTCACATTTTAATTTACGACTTGTGTATATAAGAGGTCTAATTACATCAAAATGTACAAAAACTAAATCTAATGTACGAAGTGAGACCCATCCTCGGGATCGTCCATTGACATTTAGTTATAATTTAGAGTTAAATGGTAAAAGAACCACCGTTTGCAAAAAATGTTTTCAAATGACATTTGATGAAACCGATAGGTTTTTGAAAACAGTTCAAACTAAAATTGCAGGAAAGGGTGAATTTGTGGATCAACGAGGTAAAAAAAAATCCTACAAACAAATTAAGCACTAATATATTAAATCAAGTTGAAGATTTTATAAAAGATTTCCCGGCTTCTGAAAGTCATTATACGCGTTGCAATTCATCTAAAAAATATTTTTGTGCAGACCTTACTATGAAGAAACTATTAAAAAGCCAAAGTAAAAAGCCAAATTAAGATACATGTGGTAAATGCGATGTATTTAATATTAAAATAGAAGCAGCTGCCAATGATTCCGAAAACCAAGTATATATGGAAGAGCTACACCAAGAAGAAGCCGATATTGCGTATGAAAAAAAGAAAGCTGACAAAGAAATGCAAGCAGCTTGCCCAAATTTTTAGGTATTTACATTTGACTTACAAAAATGTTTACCGACACCGTTTTTGCAAACAAATATTGCTTTTTACAAGCGCAGCTTATGGACATATAATTTAACAATTTATGAACTACTTTCAAATATTCCAACTAATTATATATGGCATGAAGTAATAGCTAATAGAGGAGGAAACGAAATAGCCTCATGTTTATTTAAACATTTACAATCATTACCGCCTAACATAAATCATGTGATTTTATACAGTGACTCGTGCATCGGCCACAATAAAAAAAGCTTTGTATCAGCCATGTTTTCATTATTTGTTAAAAATTCTCCGTTTATTAATGTAATAGAGCACAAGTTTCTAACACCAGGGCACACACACATGGAATGTGATTCTGCACACGCTGCCATAGAAAAGAGCAAAAACAAAACCTCGATGAAAATTTATATTCCACAAGATTGGTGTTTTCTAGTAGAAAATGCTGGCAAAAAATTTAAAGTATTCGAGATGGAACAAGATCTATTTTATGATTTTAGTTCAGTCGCTCGTAATAAATTTGTTTGGAGACAATTAGATAATTCCGGAAATCGTTTTTCGTGGCATCATGTACGATGGCTTAAATTTACAAAGGAGTTTGGCATTATTGCATTTAAAACATCTTTGAATGAAAATGAGGAATTTAAATTGCTCAAAATATTAAAGCGTGGTTGCAATGCAATTCCTTTATCTGATCTCAAACTCTGCTACACTGCAACGCTACCAATTAGCAACTGTAAAAAAGAAGATCTTGAGGATATGCAGAAAACAGAGTTATTATACTTATGGCGTTTTGGGTTGAGGCCACAGATTTTAACTAAGAAATTGGATGAAGAAATTTGCCCGGCTATAAAGAAACTATAAAGAAACTATTTTATTGTGGTAGCCCCTGGACCTCATACCTTATTTAAAGTGACAAAATTTACCATTTTTTACATTCTAATTATGCACACATTAAACGTAATATAAACTTCCAATGTTTGCAAAATATTGATGATTTGCCTCGTTATGGTTAATTTTATACATAATGGAAGTTATGGTTGACATTTTGTTTATCAATTTAACCGAAAGGTGTGCATAAAGTAATTATTTTTCTCACATTTACTCTTAATTGTGACTGAACTGAATTGTTATTGTTCATGTTCATGTATCAATTTTGTTGTTGTTTTTTTTTCTATTTATGTATCCATTTGAGTTATATTTAGGTTTGTATAATTCAAAATGTGTGTAAATTATATCCATGTATGCAAGTTAGATACATAAGTAAATTAGTTTTGCGTTGTACTTAGTGCGTATAGTTCGGTATGTAAAAAGTAAAACGAAAATAGTTTGAAGAAAAAAATTAAAATTAAAATTAATCTTTCATTCTTTAAACAATTAATTTTTCTTATTTTTATTAAAAATTAAGTCGTAATATTATAAAATACACTAATTTTTTAAATTTCATACCGGTAGTGATTTTAAATATATTTGTTACAACTTTTCATTCAAAATTTCATCCAACATTTTATATTCAAGTTTTCTAAAAATGCCATTTACATTAGTAGAAACTCTTGAATATAATGCTAAATACTATACAACAGTACCAAGTTTATGGGTAAAAAATTGGATTTTATCCTACCCTAATGGTAATCAAAAGAATAAACGATTTATTAAATTAATTCAAAATGAAGCTGAATTGAACAAAGCTTCAAATATCGCCACATATATAGAAGCTAGGACACTTGAAAAACTGTATGCTGATAAATTCACGGATACAGAATCTGAGGAAAGGTTTGTATTCAGTTTGTAAAAAAGTTAATAATTATACTATAATTGTTATTAAAATTGTTCTAGATATTTATTAGAAGAAAATAATCAAAGAAAGAGACAATATAATCATAGTCAAAAAAATCAACTAAAAAAAGAACATATTGAGAATCATGATGAAATTTTTAAAAATATAAATGAATTTTCAGAGAATACAGTTGTTGTCCCACAAACATTCGCATTATCATCAAACTTATTAACATACACCGAACCAAGTCAAGCCTTAAATATCAGTTCAAGTGACTCTGAAGTCACAATTAAAAATTATATCATTGAAAGGGGAAGCCAACCAGAAGTTGAATTACTACAAATGGATAATATGAACAATAATGGTAAATAATGTTTTTTTAATATCAAAGTAGCACAACATATTTGAATTGAGTTATTATTTTCATTGGTTAATTGATATTATTTTCACTCGTATTCTTAAAGCATTTTGTAATTCATTTTTTTTAATATCAACATCAGTTAGGTACTTAGTATTATGTTCTAGAATTTAGATTATAAATTTTATGTTTATTAACATCTATATGTGTGCTGATGATTATAATAAAAACCGATATAAAAATAGTTTTAAAATCTAATAAACACATCATAACATAATTATAAATTTACTTTTTTTACATTATGATCCTAAAATTTTATTAATGGCCAAATCATAGATCAATAGATGCTTTCGTGTACGTTATGCCAAAGAATATTCAGAAGTAAAAGAAATATCTGCTGGAGTCCCACAGGGAAGTGTTCTTGGTCCAATACTTTACCTGCTATATACAAGAGATATCCCTCAAATTGACAACATTTTTATGGCTACCTTTGCAGACGACACTGCGATTCTTGCAGTTGACGTATCTGTCGAAAACTCCAGAGCAAAACTTCAAAATGCAGTGAATAAAATAAGATTATGGACGCAACGATGGCGCATAAAACTTAATGAAAGCAAATCAAATCATATAAACCTTACTTATAAAATCAGTCATTAGTCGATCTAACGTAGATTGGTTATAACGAAAAAAAATAGGTGGGCTTTAAAGGGTTCGATTCATACACTATCAAGACGCACACGCGGCTGAAGCTCTTGATGTCCTTCGGGGATTACCTCCTATCTTTCGAAAAAAAAAAAATTAATGGTCAATAAATTTTAATTGATTTTGAAATTTTTTTATTGATAGTTTGCAGTAAAACTGTTGAAAATCATTTGGAAAATGTTAAATTGACAGAACATTTTTGAAAAATAATGTAAAAAAGACTTATAGGTATAGTATTTAAATTTTATAATTTTTTAAAATTTAATTACTAAGTTGAAAGAGTAACGAACCAGAAAGGTTTTTAAGATATTTTTATTAAATTGTAGACTCTACAAATCAGCTACTCAACACAAAACTTAACACAGTTATTACAAAACTTGAAATGCAAGGTAATGAGATAGCAAAAATAACAGTTTTACTTAAAGAAATTTGTACTCAAATGAAAAATAAAAATAACACATCTAATTTTGATTTGATGGATCTCCGCAGCGTCAATTGTCCACTAAAAACAGTAGACGAGGTGGATAAATTCGAAGAGCAATTATGCGAGCCGAATATTAAGGCTGAAATTGTACGCATTACTTTTGAAATAAACTAATTCAATTATAAGGATAATAAGTCTTAACTAAAAATATTATTACATTTTTAGGTAAAAACTTTATCTTCGGTTGGTGGTACCAGTGACAATGCGGATGCAACAAAAGTAGCAAATCTAGTATCCTTAGCCATTTTTGGACAAAAACTGTTAAAAGAATTTTCATGGACGGGGAAAGGAAGCCATGGAAAGACAAAAGTAGCTTTTCTGAAATATACAAATATTATACAATTATTTTTTGATGTTGTACGATTAGCAAGTCGGGATTACACACACGTTGACAATAAGAAGTTTGTTGTGTATACGATGTTAAAATATAGTAATATTCGCATGGATCGTCAAAACAAAAGAATTAACAAAAAACAAAATATTCCAAATTGCAATAATGAAAAATCTCCAACCCTCAGATATCCAAAAGAAATAACACTTATTATTATTTATCTGAATTTGAAATAAAAATTTCTGAATTTAAAATAAAAACACCTGATTTTATTTATTAAAAATCTGAATTAAAAATAAAATAATCTGAATGTGTTTAGCAAAATTCTGAATTTAAAAAAAAAAACCTGAAAAAAAACCTGATTTAGCAAGTACCTGAATATATTTACAAAAAACCTCAATTTGACTCGCAAATGCTATATAAAACTATAGAATATATTTCCCTAGAAAATATATTTACTCTTTATTTTGACTGAACTGAATTGTTATGTTTAAAAAATTACATGTTTATAATTAAATATTAGAAAAATATTTCAAAGAATGAAAGTTTAATTTTTATTTTTTTTTTTTTTTTTTTATTATCAATATATTTTTACGTACAATATAAATTATACTTTTAATATCAATTAAAAATTAGAAAAATGAATTGTTCAAAGAATGAAAGTTTAATTTTTATTTTTTTTTTTTTTTTTATTATCAATATATTTTTACATACAATATAAATTATACTTTTAATGAAGTGTTTTTTTATTTCATAATTAATTGATCTAAACTGTGTAACAGCGGCATAAAAATTGTTTCGTTTCTATATGTTAAAGATAAAAGTTTACATTTGACATCATTTAAACTATAAATTTTTTTTTCATTTTGCTCTCCAAAAGTAGAATAAATATTGATATTACTTGAAGAAAATGGCTTGGAGAAAAAATTATATTTTCTTTTTATACTTTGACCAACAATAACAATTAATGCATCTGCTTGGGAAGCATCAATTAATTCCACAATTTCGTTATTTTTTGTTAAGAACCATTTATCTTTTTCGACTTTATTGGATAGCATTATTCCAGATGATATATACAAATATGTAAATAATTTTTGCTTTTTACGTTGCTGAATAAAGGGATATTGCAACTCATTATCTTTTATTGGGCTAAGAAGTTCTAACTCAATAACTCTTCTTGAAAGTTGTTCTAAAGGTAAATTTCCCTGTCGTAGTACACGTTTGATAAATCCTAAATAATTTTCGAATAGATGAGCGGTTAGAGTACTTTAATCGCCAAATCTTTTAACATCAGCTACTACATGACATAGATTATGAACATTGCTTTGAATGGAATTAATTCCGTATATAGAAATAAAATCTTCGATATATTCATTAAATAAAACCTCTGCTAGATCAAGATACTTTCGTATTACTTACACGAGCATAATGTAACGGCACAATAGAGTTTTAAAAAATGTTCATAAATTTCAGATGATAACACATCTTTCAGTACTACTATCCCTAAATACATTAAGAAAGTTCTGAATTCAAGACTTCTAATCTAATGTTCCTACAGCGCGATGTAGCTCAGATGGAATTCTTTTGTTGAACTTTATCAATAATTTATTAATAGCTTCAATATCCTTAACTGAAAATTTGGCTCTAAAATTAAAGTTTTCCTGAATCCAACCAAGTAAACATCTCTCCATTACGCCAAGTTCCAAAACATGCAATAAGTCTGCTATAATAAAAGCATCAACAAGATTAATAGGAAGTTGAACTAAAGGTGATATTTCCTTATGATGGTCTTCATCAGTTTGGTTAGGAAAGCTTTCGTTTGTTCTTAAAGCACAATTCACTCTCGGAAAACTCATATGTCGACCATTGTGAAAATGGAACTCACCAATTACTTCGCATTTTTGGCATCCATGAGCACTGTTAAAGTTAACTGTTCCTGGAAAGAAATAAAAATTTAAAATTAACTACATATTTATATTTTTGTCCAGAAATTATTATACCTTTTACAAATGATCTTGCTGGAGAACCACATATAAAACATCTAATCGAAACACTAACTTGAAAACCGTTAATTTGTATTCCGTCACTTAAAATCCATTTTAACTCTTCTACAAATTTATACAAATAATCACTTAAACTAGGTGGTTTTCCTTCTCCGCAATATACTGCTATAATCATCGGTCTGATATTTTTCATGCCATCAACGAACACAAAATTGGTATTTGGAGCTATTATGGATAGGTAATCCATCAATATTAAATGTTAAAGAAATATTTATTGCTTTTTGAAGATTAATATACATATTTCGCAAACATGTTTACCCATAATGCCAAAATTTTCCAGTATCCATCGATTCAATTTCAATTGTTCGAGGTGTTTTTAACAAAGTGCGACTATCTTTCGGCAGCCATGTAAATCCACATTTTATCAACAAGTCTAGTAGTTGGTTTAGTGCTTTATGAGTTATATTATTAGTAAGTGCCCAGAGTAGAAGTTTCTGAGCTATTGGAAAATTTTGTTCTTCATCATCATAAACAAAGCTGTCACCGTCACCAATATCTTTAAATTTCGTAAATTTCCCACTATGAATAATATTATGTTCATGAACTGTAATAACAATAATAACAATACATAAATTTATTATTGTCTTTACTTGTGTAATTTTGATATCAACCATATTATTACTAATATCCTCAAGTGATCCCATCTGGTCCGAGTTAATTATGGGAACTTGAATAGTAGCAGAACTTAATTTTAAATTACATTCTTGCCGCTTGTAGTTTAAATAATTTTGTTTTTGCTCCTGTTTTTCCTGCTTCACTTTCCGATAATACGTATTCGTAAAATAAAAAGGTTTGATGACATTATTTTCTTTTGTTTTGTTTTAACTTTAAAGTTTTTTTATCTTTGATTTGTCAAAAATGACAGCAGCCGTATATATGCCTACACATCCACCTTGTAGTCGTAAGAGTAATAAAATGTGGACATGAGTATTGTTTTTCGTTAAATTTATTTAAACTAAAACCATGTGCATTCAAGTTGTACAAAATGTGTTTAAATTTATACAAAGGCATACTTTTGAGTGACACTGTAACAGTACAATTTGGTAAAAATTGTAACCATAAAGTTTGAATTTAAAAAAAAAAAAAACAAAATAATCCCTTATTGTGACCATAAATATTTTCAAAATAATACAAGCAACAATTTGCATTCAATGTGTGTGAAATGTATGCAAAATGTGTATGTAAATTTCGATTTCAGTGTTTAAATACGGTTTTGGTTTCTTGGGCCGGAACAAAGTTTTTCAAATTCTTAAAGACATTCAACAAGATATTTTAGAACCTATTATAACTTTAAGCGAAAAAAATGGAGTTAAAGTTAATTTTAAGTAGTATTAAAGATTTCTGTGAAAAAGGTATCTTCAATATTAACAGTGAGCATAAGCTATTAAAAGTCTTACAAGAAAAAAATTTAATTGAAATGCCCAAAAATATTTTATTATCGTCAGAAATACAACCAACTATTTAAAACGGTTTGCCAATTTTAGAATTTGAGCAAATAGGAAAAATCATGGCGATTCCCCACATATTTGAACAATTTTTCAAACAACCCGGCATATTAGAAAAATGTTTGGAAAATATCGAAATTTATGACAAAAGTGGATAATATTGTTAATTTTACTTCCGGTTCAATCTGGAAAAATATGTCTCAACATTTTGCGTCTCAAGACAAAATTGTTATGTCATATATTATTTATAATGATGATTTCAACTCACATAATAAGCTATGTGATAGTAATTATTTTAATCTGATTCAGAGTGGTGGTTTAGCAGTATCTTCTATATATATAGAAAATATACTATTTCATATAAACGCTATTTTAAACAATTTAATGATTTTAATAAAATATAAATTTCTGGCTGATAGCAATCATAAAGGAATTATATGTGCTTTAACGTATCAAAGTGTAACATCTGGTGTAACATCTGACAATTTGTACATGTGGAAAACGTTCTTTCGAAATTTTTCATTTTTTACACTTTTTCAATTTTTGGTAATATTGTATTGTCTAATTTATGTAGAATGGAAAATAACAAAGTATGTGAAAATAAAAAGTCATCACTAACTTTTAATATGTTAAAATTTAAATGAATTAAATAATTTAATATTTTTACTTTGACGTTTTCTAAAATTTGTTATAGCTAAATATATAATTTGTTGTTGTTTTTAATTGAATTGTTTTTTGTTTTACATGAATTAATTTTTGTTTTTTATATGAATTTGTTTTCTCTTTGTTTTTAATTGAATTGTTTTTTGTTTCATTTATTTGAAAAATAATATATTGTAAGCAATTAGAGTGAGTGAGAACTGTATTAAAAAAGAAAAAAATAATATAATACAGTATTTGTAACATTTATGGTGATCTTGGATAAATTGATTCTGTATTTGACAGTGAAACTGCAATATTGTAAAAATAAGAAATATAATATTTTGTACTAAAAAATTTAATAAAATAAATAAAAAAATAATAAAACTATAAATTAAAGTATATAATTTGTCAGAAGTGGGATAGAAACATTTGATACGTGGACAGTGGAGAAATCAAAAAAAGAATTGCGAGAAATTGGAATCAAAACATCTGGAAACAAGCAAAGTTTATGCAATAGGTTAAAGAAATATTATATCGAAAATGAAGAGGAAAATGGAGGCAACCAGCATGTAAATTTATTAGTTAATTGCAACAGTGATAACGAAAACGAAAATAAAAATGTGAATGTAACCGTTGAGAAAAATAATGCGGTTGTAGATGTAATTCCTACAATGAAGACTACAAAGAAAAACACAAAGAAAGAAGAACTACTAGACAGAGAAATTCAATTAATAAAAAAAGAGATAGATATAATGAAACGTGAAAAGAAATTTAATCAAATGGAGAGAGATATGCAAATAGCAAATAATACAGAATCAAATAAAGTACATAAAGTTAATGTAATTGAATTGCTGAATTCATTGTCGGGTGAAGGAGACAGCTATTATACATGGAGTGAACAAATAAAAAATATAGGGGAATTATACAATATAAACAAAAATAAAATGAAAGTAATAGTTATTGGCAAATTAAAAGGAAAAGCACTACGTTGGTTTCACTCTAATGCCGAATAAGTACAACTTACATTAGAAGGGTTATTGTATAATTTAAAAATATATTTTGACACGCGTCCAAATAAATTATTGTTACGAAAAAAATTAGATTCGCGGTGTTGGAAACCAACAGAACAATTTGCTGAATAGTTCCACGACAAATTAAGTATTGCTAATGGTGCGCAACTTAGCGAAGATGAAATCATTGATACATTAATTGAAGGAATGGCTGATCGTAACTTACAGAATCAAGCACGTATATTGAATTAGATAAAAACGAATATTTTAGTACCAAACCAAGGCGATTATCATATATGGAGCGGGATGTTTTGTGTAAAATTATTAACGATTTAATTGAAAAAAATATTATCAGACCGAGTAGTTCACCATTCTGTTCACCAATTGTTCTGGTCAAAAAGAAAAATAATGACTATCGCTTATGTATTGATTATAGATCATTGAATAAAAACACATTACGTGATAATTATCCGTTACCATTAGTCGAAGATCTTATTGATCGATTGTATAATAAAAAATATTTTTCATTACTTGATTTAAAAAGCGGCTTTCATCATATATTCATGGAGGAGAATTCGGTGAAGTATACCAGTTTTGTTACTCCTATTGCCCAAAATGAATACTTGAAAATGCCTTTCGGCTTAAAGAATGCTGCATCAGTATTCCAGCGATATGTAGAATACGTTTTTAAAAAATTAATTGATAAAAAAATATTAATTATTTATATTGATGATTTATTAATCGCAACTGTAATTTTAGTTAGGAATTCGTTCTATTCAGTACGTCACAACAAAATCTTTATTAAAAATGAGTTCAAAGACCTTTAATAATAATAATAATCTAGAGCCTCACGCTACTGATACAACGTCAGAAGCCAGAAAAGTTAACGCGCAGCCGCGTAAAAACCGAAAAGGATTAGGAGCTAAGAAAAAGGCTGCTGAAAATTTTCGTATAAAGAAGAATGAAGAGGCTAACTTCGAGATAAAATATCGGATAAACCAGTTTAAATTATCGTATTCCGTTCCACAAGAGATGGAAGAATTACTATCAACTATTTCAATTAATACCACAGTAAACCATCCTGCAAAGAAGTCAACATACAGACGACAGCAATACATCTACTTGTTAGTGCTACAGTACAATATTCATGAAACAACAAGGTGGATATTCGTGAAGACGACACCAATAATTTAGAAAAAGTCACAACTATGAAAGTTAGAGCAAAAATTGGATTTTCAAAAAGAAGTGCAGCATTTATCGACACTTCTGCAACTGATCCATTCATCGAAAGAGTCGAAAGACATTTCCAGAAAGGAATCAGATCTATTGGAGTATATCTAGAACAAATCGGTAATGTTCAGATTGATCAACAGTTATTCTCACCGAAAATGAACATTCATGATGTAACTGCTCCATCGGATATGCGTAAATCTAATATTATTGTTGGTGGTTAACGATTGTACTATCGAAGTACTGATGATTTGGATGTTAATGAAATATTTACACTACCGGCTGAAGACAGGTTAGTAGTAAATGAAACACAACAATCGGGCAATGCATTCTGAAATGTAGCTAAATAACTAGTGCGAACAGAGCTTAAGGTAACGGTTAACCCCAATCCTTAATCAGTCCCTAACCCTAACCCCAAGCCAAGCTGAGATACGTCTGCTAAGGGCTGAATGACCAAAAGGGTAAAAATATGGTCGCTAAGATGGAACTCCGGATACCTGGTGTCCTCCGGTTTAAATAAGCCTTGCCACTGTAAGAGGCTCTGCGGTGGTCGACCTCTATTCCTCAATTTAAATAAATTCTTGCATGGATATTCAAGAAATAAAAATAAACAAGAGTGGTGCTCCTTTTTAAATAGCACAAAAAATAATGACGAGGCGTGGAGGTCTCAGACAAATACAAATTAGAGCCTAAGAGGTTCCATCATCAGTAGAGTCGGAATCTGATGACTCCACTAACACCACAGTCGTAGACACTGTCCACACTCAAGGCCTTGATTTGCCTAACTGTGAGACCACTTTTACTTCTACAACAGTGGACCTACAAGATCATATGAAAGATCTTAATGTAAAGCAGTATTCAGACCTAAACGGCCCTTCAAAAAAAAAATTAAGGTATCTAATTCTTCAGGGTTGGTCACAAGAAGAAGCCCTTACACTGTGCCAATTCAAAATAAAAGATTGACTTCCGTTAAAGAGAAATCGATCTGACGAGGTGTTATCAAAAGGTAACCCTCTAAAAAAAGAAAAACCATCCACGATTGGGGCCGAACCCAAAAACTAGCCCATTACCCAAAACTACAGCAATGTGGTAAGGGCCATCAATCTGGCAATAATTCCATCAGGATTTCCCAATACCAAATTTTCAGAAAATATTTACCAGATACAAGTAAATATAATGAACACGGTCGCTGACCTACCAATTGACGGTATTTGCCCAACATTTTTGGGCTGCAGGCCAAAAAACGGACACGTCATTGTCGGGTGCGCGGACAAGGAAACCGCGTCGTGGGTTCGCGAGACCGTCCCCAAATTAAAACCATGGGAAAATGCGGACCTCAAGGTAGTTGACGAGGCTAACAGTTACAGTTACACAGCCACAAATACCTTTTTCTTTTTCTCCTTAAATATTAAATCCTAAATTTAATATTTCAAATTCCAGATGTTCAATTTATGTTTAATTTTATAAATTCTAAAATAATTTTTTTTATTAGTACCATTTTTTATTATTTTATTAAATACCTTTTTTATTATTAAGTAACAAACTACTTAAAAGTCGTTATTCCACTTTCTTTAAAGTAGAACAGCATGAGGCAATTTCTTTTAACTATATAAAAAGGTAACTAGAACAATAAAAAATGTGCAAAATTTTGCAAAGTAAATAAATGTAAACTTTGTAATTCATTAATAAGTTAAGAATGTAAAAAAATTTAAATTTTGTAAATAAACATTTTTGTTCTTTTATGTAAAGCAAAAATGTATAAATAGAAGACTGATCAATAGATCGTCAGAATATAAGAATATTCCTCGAACGAGGTAGTGTAAAAAAAAAAATATAAAAATAAAAATTTTTGTTTTATTAACCAAAAGAATACCTACCACGAAACTGCTAATGTGTCGAAGTCCAACCTATTTTACGTCTATCTACCACGTTGCTTGAGTGAAAGTAACGAAAAGAAAAAATAATATAGTACAGTATTTGTAACAGTTATGGCGATCCTGGATAAATTGATTCTGTATTTGGCAGTGAAAGTGCAATATTGTAAAAATAAGAAATATAATATTTTGTACTAAAAAATTTAATAAAATAAATAAAAAAATAATAAAACTATAAATTAAAGTCTATAATACTTTATTATTTTGAGAAAAAAAAGATTTTACTTTGTTTTTATTCAAAATATATTTTCAATTTCATAAATTTTGGCAACAAAATCAATGTGTACTACATTTGGTAACGCTTACCCTATTTTAAATTTATTCAAAAAATTATATATTTATGAAATTTAGGGTAATATAAATTAATAAAATTACATTACTATTATTAAAATCATACAATCAAAAGAAGTTTAAATTTATCCATAAAATTGTTCAATTTATGCAACCCATGTTACGTGTTAATTTATTTATTTACCTTTTATTTTTTTTAGAATTATTGAAATTTAGAATTATTTTGAATTGTACACATTTTTTTTTGCATTGTTGTAAAATTTAATTATTTAATATAAATTACGGATACAAAGTATGTTTCTATATTGTCTTTGGTTTAATAGTCTTATCCATTGGTAATTGCATTAGTGATTAAACTACTTCAAAACTAATTAAAGCTATCAACTTATCAATATTGTTATAATAATTAAATAAAGAAAATGTCTTGGAAAAGAACAAAATGTGTTATTTTAAATTGTAGTGCTAGTTTAAAAAATTTTCCAGATCGAAAACTTTTTAAGTTCCCAAATAAAGAAACTGAAAAGTACAAAAAATGGCTAGATGCAATACCGGAATCTCGTGCAAATATAGAATCTCATAAAAAATCTTTTATGTAGTAAATACTTTGAGGAAAATGATATAGGTAATGATTTTTTTTTTCTTTTTTAATTTAAATTTGGTAATCATTATGCAAGTTAACACCTTGCACAATTCACGTTGCACAATTAATGCTATTTTATAATTCATTGTTTGGTTTTTTATGCGTCAGCATAATTTGTTAATGAAACGGTTCTTTTTGTAAAAGCTTTTGAATTCCACGCTGGCTTAAACTTGTAAAGTCAGCGTAATTGTAAATAATTTATTTGTGGATAAAAATAAATTAAATAAAAGTAAAGTTAGTCTGAAAAAAGCAATTGTTACAAAACAACTTAATCTTGTTACAAATAAAAAAAGATTAAAACATAAAAATAAAAGGCTCTTTTATTTTTATTAAACAAAATTATTATTGAAATAATTAACTGGCGCCCGAGCCGGGACCGACTATAAAAAGGAAGCAAGAGTGTATCCAAAGGAAGAAATGAGAAAGTACGTTCCATTAGTAAGCTGTCGGTAACAAAAACTAGAACACCAGCGGCCAAAAAGGAAACCAACGGCTCCCTTCAAGAATCTTTAAAGGATATTAACTTCAACTAGCCGACAGAAGAAACAATAAGACTCATAGGAATATCCGAACCTAGTAAAGAATTAACGGATAAATAATGGGCCAAACCCAGATCACTGTTAAAATCCTTCTTGCATTTCTGTATGTACAAATTTTATTAAAATAAGTGAAAATAAAAAAAAGATATAAATTGAAAAAAGAAAGGTTTGAGGCTAAAATAAAAAGTAAAAGTAAATCAAAATTTCTTAGTGAAATTAAAATTAAAATTGCACAAAATTGAAATTAAAATAATTTTTTACAAAAGTTTAAATTAAAATTTTTTAATAAAACTAAAGATTGTAAAAAAATCTAATATAAATTGAGAAAAAATTAAGGATTAAACCTTAAAGTAAAAAAAAATTATAAGTAAAATTAACTTAAAAATAAAGTTAAAATTAAATTTTTGAAAAAATTAAAATAAAAAAATTAAATTAAAATTCTTGATAAAATTCAATTAAAACCTTTGAAAAATAAGGTATAAGTTAAAAAGTTAGCAAGGGACCTAAAATTAAAATTAAGTTTACATTTTTAATATAAAAGTAAGATTTAATAAAAAATTTTGATATAATTAAATTTAAATTTTAATTGATAAAATTAAAATTGAGATCAAATTTTTATAAAATTAAGTTAATTAAAATTTTTTTTCTTGAGAATTGAATTAAGTTAAGAGAAAATCCAAATTCAATTTTAAGTCTAAAATTAACTCGATAACTAAATTCTGCGAAGAATTAAAATACAAACTAGAATTAAGGAGAATTAAAAAATTTATTAAGTTCTTGTAGTAAAATAAGGAATATTGTATTAAGCTGTTGAAAATTGTTAAAAACCGGTAATTGAAGAAAACTGTAAAATTATAAAAAATAATAAAGAAAAATTAGGGAAAGTTTTTAAAATTTTAGGTACCAGCATGAATTTTTGAAGCACCTGGAAGGAGCCATTAATGCTCAAATAGAAATAGCTAAAAGAGTGGAAGTTCGTTTGGCAAATGTCGAAAAATATAATTCCGTTTTGACGCACTTTAACGATAGATTGCATCGTTTAGAAGAACAAGACAATGTATCTTGTAAGTTGAGATGAGCAAGATCTAAAAGACATAAGCAGACTACGTGATTGTGTCAGAGATTTGCAAAACTTTGACGGAGACACTGTCCAGTATATCTTTGGATTCACACCGTAGAAGGCATACTAAGAGATTACGAATTAGTTAGAAGCAAGCCAATCTATCGTGCTATTCTACAAAGTATTAGGGGAAAAATCGGAGGAAGTACCGATGCTACACTAATCTCATACAATATTTTCGACAGTGACTGGGATACAATCAAGTCATTCCTATCCCTCTATTACGCGGATAAAAGAGATCTGAGGACCCTTGAACATCAGCTTAGCAACCTTACTCAGAGAAGAAGTACAATTGACGAATTTTATGCAAAGTCAATCGCCAATTCTCTTTGATCATGAACAAGATCAAAACTGAAAGGCATTCATTGGAAACTATGAACGCTCCTGCTGAGAGCCATAGGAGCAGAGCTCTGGATGTCTTCATAAGAGGCGTTAACGGAGAATTATCAAAATACCTGATGTTTCACCGACAAGCCTGCGGCGACCGACAAGTCTGCCTGAAGCATATTCTACCTGTCTGGAAATGCAAAACAATGGATACCGGAACCGCAACGTGAGCGGTAACTTAAGTAACCACATGATTCAACAAAATATTAGGAGAAGCCCAAATGTACCGCCTAGGATTCAGAGCTATAAGAACAACAATTCATACAACACAACGCATCAGAGATACGTGGCTCCACTACCTAATAACTCGAATCAAAAGATTTCGCACCGCCGCCTAATAATTCTTACGGGGTGCAACAACATCCACCACCAAGGCCAATATATTTAAAACCTGCCGAGAAAATGCAGGTTGACAGATCTATACAGACAAGGCAAGTGAACTACGTGAACAGGCAAGTTAACAGGCCTTCTCAAAGAAATGAAGGTAATTACAGGCCAACAGTCCATGCCAATCGGCCGGACCTTAACAATCTGGATGTTCCTATATACAGCAGCGAATTCCCAGAGGAACAATATATAGACTATGTAGATGAGGATTCCGAGGTTGTAGAGAAAGAGGCCATCCAGGACGAGCAAGAGTACACCGAAGCAAATTTTATGACGGATGCTCTTCCAGCATACCCTACTTAAAATACATCACGAAGGATGGCAAGTTTTTCAAGTTCCTCATCGATACCGGACCAAATAAGAACTTCATTAAACCACAACTCGCTCTGAAAACAAAACCAGTCAACAAACCATTTAAGATACGGTCAGCAGGTGGCGATATAGAGATCAAAGAAAATTAGGAGGAAGATTCTTTGAGAATGTAGGAAACATCACTTACACCGAATTAATCGTTCTTCCAGGACTTGTGTCATTTGATGGAATTATAGGTGACGACACATTGAAGGAAATAGAAGCAGTTACAGACCGAAGGATCAATGTGCTGAAAATCAAACCTAACGTCAAGATTCACTTGAAGGAAAGAGTTTCACCACAAGTTAACTATTTAGAATTTGGAAAAAGTCGTGTCGCCACGGGAGAACCAGAGCCGCATATTAAAGGTAGTGTCGAGCGACACTCGAAAGTGTTCGGTCCGTTGAATGACAGCGAATTTGAAGATACCTCTATAGAAGCCGAAATAAAGACCACTACTGAAGAACCAGTGTACGCCAAGTCTTACCCATATCCTGTTAACATGCGCCAAGAGGTTGAGGAGCAAATTAAGAAGATATTGGAGAATGGTATAATACGTCCTTCAAAAAGTCCTTACAACTCACCAGTTTGGATAGTAAAAAAGAAGGCAGACCCTTCAGGGAAGGAAAAATACAGGATGGTAATTGACTTCAAGAGGTTGAATGTCGTAACCGTAACGGATGCTTACCCTATACCTGACATTTCTAATATTTTCGCAAGTTTGGGTAAATCGAAGTACTTCACAATAATCGATTTAACCTCAGGTTTCCATCAGATAAGGATGAAAGACAGTGATATCAAAAAAACAGCTTTTTCTACCATGAACGGTAAATTCGAATTTCTGAGATTACCATTTGGATTGAAAAACGGGCCAGCCATTTTCCTACGTATGATCGATGACGTCCTAAGAGAATACATTGGCAAGATATGCTACGTATACATTGTCGACGTAATTATCTTCGGGAGAACGGTTGAGGAACATTTGAATAATATCGAGCTAGTACTTTCTAAGTTGAAGTTGGCAAATCTGAAGGTGAACTTAGACAAGACGTTAGTCTTCAAAACAGAAATGGAGTTCTTGTGGAGCTTGGTTACAAATCAGGGTATCAAACCAGACCCAGAAAAGGTCAAGGCTATTCAAAACATCAAACCACCTGGATAACGTCTTAATATAAGATTCATTAAGGACTTAGCGAACATAGCAAAGCCTCTCACGAACCTTACGAGGGGAGCAAACGCTCAAATAAAGACCAATCAATTAAAGAAGGTGTTAATCGAACTGAAAGAAAACGAAATACGTGCATTCCAGCAATTCAAGCAAGTTCTCACATCATCAGAAGTTTTGGCTTTCCCGGACTTCGAAAAACCATTTATTCTAACCACGGATGACTCCAACCACGCCATAGGAGCAGTGTTGTTACAGGCAGAAATTTCTAAAGATAAACCTATCGCCTATATATCGAGGTCCTTAAACAAAACAGAGAAAAATTATGCGATCAACGAGAAGGAGATGCTTCCTATAGTATGGGCTTTGGATAATTTGAGGAATTACCTCTACGGTGCTAAACAGATCAAGATCCTCACCGATCACCAACCACTGATCTTTGTGCTAAGCAATAGGAATCACAACGCTAAGTTGAAACGATGGAAGGCAAGAATAGAGGAATATAAGTACGAGTTGATATATAAACCAGGAAGAACTAATACAGTGGCAGATGCCTTATCGCGATTACCATTAGAAGTTAATTCGCTAACATCAAGCACTATTGATACAGCATACAGTGCCGACGAGGATAGCACCCAGCTAATACCGCATGCTGAAGCTTCATTTAATGTTTTTAAAAATCAATTCATTTTTAAAGAAGGAAGTGGAATAAGTGCTTATGAAGAGCCTCATCAGTCCTACCGTAGACACGTTATCGGAATGGAAATTATTAACAAATCCGAACTTGTAAAAATTCTTTAAGAAAAATTTAACGCAAACGTAATTAATGGTGTTAAAATCGCAGAGAAACATATTCCCTTATTGCAGAACGTATACAGGGAAAATTTTTCAATTCAAATAATTTTTAAAATTCGCATAACCCAAAAAATCGTGGAGGATGTTAACAATGAGGAAAGAAAATGCGCAATAATTCAGGAGAAGCACAGTAGAGCTCATAAAAATGCGATTGAAAACAAGCAGCAAATCCTCGAGAAGTATTACTTCCCCGGTATGACAAGTCTAATACTTAAATATACCAAAAACTGCGATATTTGCAACCTAAGTAGATATTATCGACAATAACAGCACAAAAAATTTAAACGGATGCTTCATAGCGCAATTATATAACGAGACAATTAAAGTAAATGACCAGTAGTTTATAAATGGATATCTAGAAAGTATACAGGTGGTACCCCAAATATTACAGTTCAACATGACGGAGAGAAGCCTAAAGGTCGATCTGGATTATTTTCATAAACTTCATACCAAGAATACCAAGGAGTTAAACCTGTTGTCTTCGGGCAGCCAAATGCTGCATTTAACTAATACAAGTACACTAATAATTTTACTTTTAGCAATATTTCTGGTAGCTGCAATCTTAAAAGCGAAAAAAAGGAACAGGGAGTATATTTTACCCAGCGTTCAAACTGCAACGATTCCACATGCTCTGGATATTAGACCAGTTTCTCTTAACATCTAGAAAGCGGGCCGGGCCGCATTCTTTTAAGGAGGAAGGAGTTAACACATTGCACAATTCACGTTGCACAATTAATGCTATTTTATAATTCATTGTTTGGTTTTTTATGCGTCAGCATAATTTGCTAATGAAACGTTTTTTTTTGTAAAAGCTTTTGAATTCCACGGTGGCTTAAACTTGTAAAGTTAGCGTGATTGTAAATAATTTATTCGTGGATAAAAATAAATTAAATAAAAGTAAAGTTAGTTTTAAAAAAGCAATTTTTACAAAACAACCTAATCTTGTTACAAATAAAAAAAGATTAACACAAAAATAAAAGGCTTTTTTATTTTTATTAAACAAAATTATTATTGAAATAATTAACTTGCATCTATGTATTTATTATGTATACCAAATTTAAACAGGGAAAAAATATTTGAAAACAAACCCTATACCGAAATTATTTCTAAAACAAAATTAAACTAGATCACTTTATGAAGATGATGATGATTTAATTTTCGATCCTTCAAAAGCTAATATTACTTATTTAAAGAAAAAACGCTCTGAATTAACTGAAACTATTAATATAGATGAGCTTAACACAGCTGTACAAGTTCTATCTGCTAATAAGTCCAACCTCAAATTTGATACTTCCATTTGTGAAAATTGCATCAGAAAACAATTATTTTACATTAAAACAATTGAGAGAATAGAGAAAAAAACTCTGAGTAACAAGTTAAGTTAAATAGCAAGAAAAAATTAAATCAAATGTTAATAAATAAAGTTCGGCAACTAAAAAAAGATAAAAAGAACTTACTACTAAACAAAGAAAATGCAATAAGTAGAAAAATTGAAACATTATCTGAAGCTCACCCAAATTTGAAAATATTGTCAAGCCTGATTTTTTCTAGTGATAAAAGAGCATTTTCAGAGGATGGAAAGTGGCTTTCGCAAGCTATTTTTTTTCGTTCTGCTGCTGGATATAATTTCCTAAGAGATCAACTAGGCTTACACTTACCACATGCTTCCTCTCTGTACAGATGGATAAAAATTAAAACTTTATCACATGGAATGGATATAAATGTTTTCAAGAAAATAAAAGAAATAACTTCCAACTTAACCATAAAAGAAAAGGAAGTTTATCTAGTTTTTGACGAAATGGGCGTACAGGCTAATTTGACATACAATAAATGCAAGGATTTAATCAAAGGTTTTGTTGATTATGGTGACAATAAAAGATCTAATGTCTGTGCAAAATCAGTGTGTGGAAAATTCAAGCAACCGCTATATTATGTCACTTGTCCGAGTAACATGCCCACAGAGTAACTTCAAATAGAAATATTTAATTGTCTTAATATCTCTAAACACTTAGGGTTGAACGTTCGAGCTATTTGTTGTGATCAAGGGCCAACAGATAGAAGTTTATTTAAAAATTGCAAATTTCAGCGAATAATCCAACATTTCTTTATGAATGAAATTGTATTTCTGCAATGTATGACGTTCCACATATTTTTAAAAACATTAGAAACAATTTGATGAAATACAATTTGTCTACAAGTGATGGTGAAGTAAGTTGGGAAATAATTAAGTATTCATATAATACAGAGAAAGGTAACGTTATAAAAATGTGTTCTAAGTTAACAAGCGCCCACATTGATCTTACAGAATTTCAAAAAATAAGCGTTAAATTAGCTACGCAAGTACTAAGCCGAAGCGTTGCTTGTGGAATTGAGGTACTAATAAAGTTAAACAAATTTCCTGAACATTTAAAACATTTTGCTAGACCAACTGCAGATTTTATAAAAAAAATTAACCACCTCTTTGATCTTCTAAATGGAAAGCAGCCTTTACATCGATATTATAATGATAAAAATTTTGAATTTATAATGGAAATGGAGCAATATGTTTTAGATATTGCGGTAAATGGTGCTAAAAGGGAACCTTTTTGTTTCAAGGGATTAGTTATTACTGTGGAAGGTGTATTAAGTATTTTACATTTACTTAAATAAATTCAATCAAGATCCTATTGAAAATTCGTTTGGAAAGATTCGAGCTCGCAACGTTAATAAAAACAACCCAACAATTTTTGAATTTTGCTCAATATTTTCCAAAGTTATTTCAATAAATATTTTGTTTAAATCAGCTGATTAAGCCTTTTAAAAAGAGCGCGACGGTTCCAAGGTCGCCATCGAGCCAATAATTGATAAACCGAATCAAAATAATAAAGAACCAAATGAAAACCATATACTCCAAAAGAAGCTAAGCGAAATAGAGGCGTTCTGTATGTCACTAAAAAAATAAATTTCGGCAGTAAGAGCAGAAAACGAAGATTTGAAAAAAAGAGAAAAATGTAATGCACCAAATGAAATCATCGAGCAAAAAGAATATTACACGGATGAAGATGAATTGAGCAGAGAAACTGACTGGTTGCTCAAAAAAAAGGAAAAGATCAAATAAAAAAAGAAAAGCTACTTCTTCACCTAAAGTTGAATCCTCACCATCTGGTTTAACACAAGCCTGTAAGGAAAAAAAATTCAAAACAACTGAATTTGTGAGTAAAAGGAAAACCAAAATTCCACCTGTAATCATAAGTAACATAAATGAATACAAACCATTAAATAAAATGTTGCAAGCTAAAAATATGAAATAGAGATGCTAAACAATAAGCACCTGAAAGTAAATGTGGAGACGGAAATTGATTATAGAAACCTAACTAAAGATCTCAATGATACCAAATACGAATGGCATACTTATGAAAGCAAAATAAATAGACCAATAAAAGTCATGGCACGCGGCTTGCACCAATCTTGCATGCCAGAAGATATAATAAGTGAGCTTCATAATAGACAATTCAATATCATCAATGCAGTAAATATGATAAAGAAAGTCAAGGAAAATGATAAACAGGTAACTGTTAAACTCCCAATTTTCATGCTTACCTTTGATAGTAAGGAAGACATGAAAAAAATTTACGAAATCAATCATATTCAAAAGATGATAGTTTATATTGAACCTCTGAGAAAAAGCAAAGATATTCCTCAGTGCAAAAGATGTCAGCGTTATAATCATACGCAGAAATTTTGTAATAAAATGTGTGAAATGTGCTGGTAAACATTTAACAGCAGAATGCGATAAGCTGAAAACTTCACAGCCAAAATGCTCCAACTGCCAAGAGTCTCATCCAGCAAATTACAGAGGATGTCTTATTGACAAAGAACTTCAGAAAATGAGAAACTCTGTTTACCCAAAATTAGTTCAAAGGCAACAACCAAGAAAATTTATATCAAAGAAAGTAATAAAGGGAGTAACTTATTCTGCCATAGCAAAAGGCAAAAACAATGAGGATGTTTACCAAAGCAATAGAAATATGATAAAAAAATCGAGATTTCACTGCTGATGAAACACCTCGAATAGCTTAATCATCAAATGCAAATAATCAAACGCCGAGAAGAACTCGTTCATCAAATAATCAAATAATCAAAATTCATCTTCACTAATTTAAAGCTCCAACCATTTTAGAAATGCTGTACTATTTATGTTGAATACTAACATACTTGATCAGATGGGCATTACTTTGATATTTTTAGAACTTCACACCTTTGAACTTTTTTTTTTATGAATTACACCCCATTTGACGGTAAGTTTAAATAAAAAAACTAATTAAACTAATTGTGTTGCAATTTATTTATTACATTTTTCTGAACTGATATATTTTTTTTTTTTTTTTTGAAATTATTAACCAACCTTCAAGTAGATATTGGAATGATGAATGGTGTGACCGAAACCAATTTGGGACAACGAATTATCAACGATTTGACTCGCACTTTATCTGGGAAGCAGTTCTATTTAATATTTGAACTCAGTGGGCTTGCAACGAGAATTATTTGCCACTCAAATATACTCATGTGGTACCATAAGACGAACAAGAAGAAACTTACAATGAGATAAAGATTTCAAATAAATGAGTGTTAACTGATGGTTAAATTTTCCTTTGTAGACTTGTAGTATATTGTAAAATAGACGAAATTGCAACATGCCTTTCATGATGTTAATGATAATTATAATATGTATATATAAATACCCACGCTCATCAACAAGATCTTGACGGTGGTGAGCCAGAAATATCAATTGATGGGCCAGAGTAATGGATGTATATTTCGAATCAACATACGAGAAAATTAAAATGAACGACCCAGAACAATTTTTTAAGTACACAAGAATGCGACGATCATCTTATGATGTGCTATTCCATTTAATGAAAGATCACTTGAATTTTGTATTTGTACCCAGTCCAGAGTGCAGATTATCCTTAACAATATCGGAAGTAATTGAAAATATTTTAGTAGATAGATAGTTTAACATATTTTTATAGGTATCTTTCACAAGGTGTAACACACCAATTTTTGACAAGGAGTTTAAAAATTGGGATATCTACTATAAGGGAAATTATTTTAGAGAAATGTAATATTTTATGGAAATATTTGTCACCAATTTAAATTAGCGAACTTCAACTATAAGCATGTTATCATAAAGGAAGTATAATATAGAGAAACTACTATGTTTTTGTAATTTTTAATTTTTTGATTTTGTTTTTGGACTGAATTTGTATTTTTTATTAATTTCAATTTTGAAATAAAATGAAAAATTATTTTTGTACTATTGCGTTGAAGGAGCATTTCATAGGTATCATAGGTAACTTAGATATGTTTTGAAAAATAAAAAAGAAATATATAGGTATGAATTGAATTTGTGGCTCTAAAATTAAAATTCTTAAAACAAAAATTTCACAAATGTGTATGTACATATATATTTTGCAATAGG
Source organism: Argyra leucocephala (assembly GCA_963942445.1). Classification (NCBI taxonomy): domain Eukaryota; kingdom Metazoa; phylum Arthropoda; class Insecta; order Diptera; family Dolichopodidae; genus Argyra; species Argyra leucocephala. The sequence continues at coordinate 76,985,147 of OZ012680.1, read as the reverse complement.
TAGATATATGAATATTTTAAATAAAAGCGGAATTGAAATTTAATAAAAAACTAATAAATATTTTAAATGTACATGTAATCCTCCTCCATCACGTCCATAAATTTGTGAATTACCCTCTTATAACACGCTTCGCACCTCTAGCCACACGGTTACATATTTTTATTTATGTACATGCAACAAGGTGAAGGTTTTGAGGATGTGACTATTCAGGATCTTCAATATTTATTAGTGTCGAAAGGATCTGGTAGAATTGGCATTGGAAACTGTAAATGAAGATCTTTATGCGAACTGTAAAACTGATTGTTTATAAATAAAAATAATCATAACTAAACAAATACAAAAGAAAAGGATTCGCCTAAGCATAATATAATAACAAATATTTTATTTCCTTTGTACCTCGTACAGTATCGTACAATACATGTTGAACATTTCAAACAATGAAAATTTGTAAAATATTTAATTTTGTTTTGTTGTTTTTTCTTTTGTTTATCAAAATAAAAAATAACACTAATGGAAGCGTCTAAACTGTTATAATTTCTAATTCTTTGATTTTGTTCTTGGATTGAATTGGCGTTTTGTTTTAATTTCAAATAAAATGTAAAGTTCTATTTAAATTACTTTTTTATGCGTTGCAAAATAACATTTCATAGGCACCACTTAGATTTGAAAAAAAAAAAAATGTACCTATGTTTTCGAATTTGTGGCTCTAAAATTAAAATTCTTTTAATAAAATTTTTTACAAATGTACAAATAATATGTACCTACCTAATACCTATGTTGTAAAATATATTTTAAACAAAGAGAAAAAGCCGAATTGAAGTGTAACAAAATAATAAACACTTTGAATGTAATAAAAATAAATAACTTCAATATAAAAATGAAAATGAAAAATTAAATAAACAAAAATAAATTCTTAAATTTATTATAATATTACTAGTATTAACAATATTATAATATTAGAAAAAATAAATGATTTATTAATTTATGTTTTCAATTACTTCAATGTGCTTATCTTTTTTGTGCCATACTGCAGTAAGTAAGTAATTTTGCACTATCGTAATTCATATATATGCACTCCTTGATTTCTTACTGCATAGTGCATAGCAGAGGTAGAGTGTAGGTTATTATCATTCTTATCTTATCATAATATTATATTAACAATGAACGTGAACATTATTTTTGAATGAACATCATTTTTGGTTATTCTATTTCTATATTAAAATATTTTAATTCTCTTTTTCCTTATGAATTTCCAATTTAAAGTAAAGTAAGTTGTTTTTTGTTTGTATTAAAAATAATAATAAAAATGTATGCATTTTGGTTATATGACAAAGTTATATAAAACAAAATTTCATAAGTACAAAATGTCATAGGACAAAATTTCATATTTAAAAAAATTAAATGTTTAAGTTTTTATCAACTAATATAAAATGTGGAAGAATTGTCAAAATCTTTAGTTGATTAGTAGTTTCTTTCAAAATATGATTTTGTTTTGTATTTTTAAGAAATAAAAAAATTAGGTGGTTATGCTAAAGTCCGTCGGAATATCAATTTGAAAAAGCGCTTCAAACAATATATTTTATATATTGTTAGAATAATATATTTTATCGTTTTTAACGTAACAAAATGTAATGTGTAACAAAAAATTACTATTAAATTTTAATTTGTATATACATATGTAATTAAAAGTTTATAACTTTTACTTTTAATTTATGTATATACGTTATGTAATTATTAAAAAATTTATAACTTTTTACAAAGTAAATAAAAGCAAACTCAAACTGCCAACGCCGCCTTTTTTATTTGAAATAAAAAAAAAATTCCGAAACATTTGATTTTGATTTGTGCACAGACTTGGCAGTCGAATGAATTTCAGAATACCGATTTTTTCGTATTCGGATCGGAAATTCTTTTCGGGAATATTCCGCTTCGGACTTCAGCATAACAACTTAGTATTCTTACTTTTTTTTAAGAAAAAAAAGTACCTTCATTATAAAACCAAATAATTTCAAATTTTTTATAAAAACTTAAATTGGGATTTAATTTTTTTAAATATTTAATTGTGTCTTTGAAATTTTGTCCCGACACCATGCATTTTATATTATTGATATCCTCTACCTCTACCCAACATATGTGTGCATTGATACGACATACACAACCTTACCTCATTGCCACTACTACACTATATGTATGTCTTATAAAAGAAAAAACAAACAAAAAAACAACAAGAATTAAAATCATTTTAAAGATTCTCTCTCTCAAAGCTAGAATCTATACAGTTGAACCTGCATAAAAGAAAAAATTTTAGCTCAATATTTTGTATGAGTTTCTGTTAACGAAGACATTAAAATGACGAATTACAAAATTTTAAAGTGAGTTTATCTAGGTCCTACTGTGTATGGGGTATTTTCAAAATTTTTTTAAGCAAAAAAAAATCGTCACAAAATTTGTTCCACGTAGTTTCTCTATATTATACTTCCTTTATTATACTTCCAAAATTTTGAAGATTTTTGGAGTATGCCAAATTGCATTGGTGCTCTGGATGGAAAACACAAAAACACATAAACATTAAGTGCCCACCAAATAACGGTTCCAATTTTTAATACTATAAACACAAATATAGTATAGTGCTAATGGCAGCTTGTGATGCCCGTAATTGTTTTACGGCTATGGAAGTAGGAACGTATGGCAGTCGAACTGTTAGTGGTAAGAAAAAGTTCATTAAAATTTAAATTAACCTATTTTAATGTTTTTAGGAGTTTTGAACAATTCACATTTTGGAAAACAAATTCTATAGAATCAATTACCATTTCCTGTGTCTTCATTACACCCAAGATAATTGTAAAATGTCTATACCTATTTTGACAAAAAAAAAAATGTTCAAAATGAGAACGTGTTCAATCTTTCAAGATTCAGAACGCTTTGAAGAATACATCTACATTTTGACAATTAAAAATACATGTGATATTTATAG